>CM059561.1:29924441-31217590 GCA_030386875.1 Morinoia aosen | reverse complement strand
ATGATGCTGTCCATTCTCGTCGGTAATTCAAACTGAATTATTGTGTGACACTGAGAGTGTGTTCTTGCTTAGGCAAAGTTAACGAGTTAGCTTCACGGAAATATGAGCGTTTCACATTGTCGGAAATGTACAATATTCCATATGGAGACTTTATTTTCTGTTAGATGGATTTAATACAGCGTGAGAATTGAAATGAAAAGCATTGCAGTGAATACATGGAATTTATCTTAACAATAAGAATCAGCGTGACAGTCTGCGGTGCAGCGAAGCTATGTAATTTATGGCCGTTCTGAGCCAAGGCTATAAAATTCTCTTGTGCGTGAAGTTAGGTGTGGTATTACGTGAGGTTATAATGTAGGATTTGAAAGTAGGAAATGTCTGAGAGAGTATGATCAGTAACATTGATTTATAAATGTGTCGTATCAAAAATGACGAGTTATTTGAGTCAAACTGGTGAAGGTGTCAGCGCCGTGGTGTGGGAATTTCTTGATCACTCTTTCCCCATAATGTTGTTGACGCTGACGCTGGTCATTCTCAAACATCATTGGTATACGTCATTAATTTCATTTTTTGTTCATTGTCATGTAGGCATGATAATCATTAGGGTGATAATTCCCTTAATGCGTTGTTTAACGACGTTAGTGAAGCTCTGAAACAGAAAGAATATATACAAATCGTATGTACGAACGATGTCGTCGAGCAACGTGGAATCATTTAAATGTGCTGCTCTGAATCTGGGGCTGAGAATCGGATAAATTTGTGTTATGTCTATTTTATTTCTGCATTTCTTTGTATGTCGGTATTGCTAGAATGTCGGATCGCTAGAAAAGCCTTCGCGGCCGAGTATAACGTAAAGTCCGATGACCTGATAGTACCCAATGTATGTGTAATTTTTCTGGTGTGTCGGTGTTGTCATAATGTCTGATCGTTAGAAAAGCCTTCGCGGCAGAGTATAATGTAAAGTTAGACGCCTTGACAATACCCAATGCATATGTGTTTTTTTTTATTGGTGCGTATTCAGGATTTCGGCCTACAAGGTAAATCTCCTGCGAGTTCGTACATCATGTGTAATAATGTTCATATAGTCTTGTGAGGTGATTTGACCGATTAGTAACACCGTCGAACGAATTTCGGCTTTGTCTAGAGTTGGTTGAGGATACCGGAAATTAAATATTTTATGTGTGTATGGAGGAATTCTTCGCGTAGCTCACGTCCGCCTCACTCAAGGCAGATTTGAAGGAAACCGAGGAACCATTCTTACGTTGAGCGACCATGTAATGCGCTGTCTCTCGATTACCAAGTAACCATGTTAGACAATTAAACGCGTATTTACGGAAGTTGATCTTGGCACTATAACGCGAACCTAAGGGGTTGATGTCATGCTAGGCGCCGAGCTGACTGAGAACAAAACCTGAAGGTCTTCGCAAATAAATGTGCTTCATTTTCTACAATTATAATGAAAGAGCTTATGAGCTCCGACGTGGGAGTCCAACGCGTATTGACGCCGTAATCTACAGGATTTGTCCGCGAGTTTACGCAACGAGGATCTACGGAATTTTCCACGAATTCACGGGACGCCAAGGATGAATTTTTTATGGAAAGGCTTCAGTAACTTCGATTCTCAGCAGGGGGCCCTCTCCAGTATCAGTAGCAAGCCAGGATCAGTAGCAAGCCAGAATCAGTAGCAAGCCGAGGATCAGTAGCAAGCCGAGGAGCAACAAGTCACAGGAACAACAACCACAAGCTGTAACTAGGCGCGCAGGAGGAGCAACAGCAAGTTTGTTGCAAGGAAATGTCTACTTTGAATCAAAGGATGAAATGATAATTATGAGGAAGAAAACTTGAGGTCGGAAAATTACCTCCATTTGAGATTGTGTTTTTAGGTGGATTGCAACCGAGAAAGCTGAAAGGATGTCTCTGCTTGTAACAAATTCGCCGATTTTTCGTTCTCTAATTGATATGTTTATCTATGTCGATGAATTGCCGAGAGCAATTCGAGAATAATATGTCGTGTGTGTTTTATTTGATGCGTGTAAGTTGTCGGATATGTGCGGTACCTTTACTGTGTTCTTTGCTATTTGCGTACTAAAATAATGTGTGTAAGAAATGCGTTTCAATTATTTAGTGTGTGTCAGGCATTAATGAATTTTTGTTATAAAAGCGTCAACATAGGCGTGTTGCAAGAAGGTAAATCATGAGGTGATACGTAAGGACATTCTGATGTCGGGGAAAGCGAAGGAATTGAAAGAAGGGGATGAACATTTTCTAATTTTTAAACGTAAGGGGTATGTCACGGTCATAATTAAAATTAACGGGTGAAAATTTGAACCAACTTTGCAAGTTGGCCCAAATTTTTCTGGGGCGATGAGGGTATTGTCCAGAAATACTACCCTCACAAGATTTTGGGAAACATGTCTCGTAAATTTTTGCAAAAATACTTCGCCTTAGGAAATGTCTAAAAAACCGTTATCACTGTTATTCTCGAGCGTGAGAATGTCGACCAAAGTTTATCCGTGTGTGTAAGGACAATTCGTCACTGTTCGGTCGGAAAAACAAGCGGCGATTGTTTGGGGTAGATGTAGGCGTGTCAGATGTCGCGGCCTCAAGTGCGGCGAGCGCAGGCATAGAGAACGACGCACACACGAACACACGCACGATACAAGCCGAGGTTTTGCAGGGCAAGGAGGCGGACGGGACGTCTGAACACAGGCCCGCACAACCGGAGCCAATCACCGCTTGCCAAAGGAATGACGCAAGAAGGTGTGTCTGAGAACACACCAATGAGAGTCCCAGACGTCAGAATAAGCAAGAATTCCGCCAATGAGGTTGCAGATGCTGCCTCTGTAGAATAGAAGCGTCGAGAACGATCGAGAAAGAGGGAAGCGAAACACATATAAGGCCCGTAGAAGGAAGCAGGAGGAGGAATTTTTGAACACACGTGAGAGACTGCGCAAGACGTCTGAGGGTGTTCTACACAATAGGCCAGCCTCGTCGGCTGGCCTTATACCCAATTGCAACTTGAAAGTTAATAATTCGAGGCACATAAAATAACGTTGGACGTCGGAAGTCATTGAAGCATCGTCTTACAAAGGAAGCCTAATCGAAGTAAACCAGCCTCGCATCGGTGATCGTCATGAATAAACGCGTCGGAGATTCAACCAAGAGCATTCAACATCTGTGCATCGGGGTCGAACTCACAGTCAACTTCAGCGGCAGTCGTCAACATTGCAAATGGCAAACAGTTAAGTTCGTCCACCCACAATGCGTAAAGCAACGCGCAAATCTACAGTGAAGTGGCTTGCCATTGAAACTCTTAATTAAGACACTCCAGGCACCACGGCGGCTGTGAACTCGAGTTGGAATGCCGGCGGCACGATGAGGGAGCGGCAGAGGCATCGCTGCAGCGCGGGCAAGACATAAGCCTACACCTGCGGCAACCCTAAAGCTACGACGCTGAACATCAGCAGTGAGCAATAACATCGGCTGTGAACGACGCGGAACATCAGCAGTGAGCAATAGTATCGGCAGTGGATACCCATCAGTGAATCATTTATTATCAAAAGTGCGAGTGTTTTATGGTTGTAAAAGCTCTTTCAGGTGGTGATTGAAGTTCAATTTCAGATGTAGAGCAGCACACAGATAAGTGCTTTCCAAAGTATCGTGAAGAATCATCCAATTTTGTAGGCAACCGATTTATTGGGTCTATTTAGTCGAGGATCGACTTCCCGTTGTATGATTCGACACCGTGTCACAATTCCAGGTTAAATCGTGATGTGTTACGCTCGCAAAGATTATGATTTGTGTTACTGCGGATGCGTGAATCGTTGTCAACGAGGGAGTATTTGTAACTTGAAGACTCGGTAAGCAGTACATTTGTATGATGTCGTGTTTAAATATTGTGGCGGTAGAAACTTACGTATTTTTCATTGACGCCGCTGTGCCATTTCAAATCATTCGTTCCCATGCCTTGTGTGTTTATCCACGTGTTCATCTCAAAAATAAATGTGTCTTAATCTTTCAGATTCTTTTATTCTCCATGTCTGGTATACAGGTGTACGCAAGCATAAAGGATAATACTATAACATGTGTACGGGGGTTGGAATTCCCTCAGCGTATGGAAAGGGGGTCCTAAACCCACCCTCTTCTCTGTATCGCAACATTAAAATTCCCTGCTCAAATGATATAGGATTGGATTTTTAATTAAGCTTGTAAGCCCACAACGACTTGCTTCTCTCCAAATCCAAGCCTGGACCCCGACAATGTGACCATGTTCGATATAAGAATTGAAACTCATCAAACCGACACCTCCCTGTGCGCTTGCGTGATGGTCGGCATTTCTTCCATGAAGCTCGGCAGACGCCCTTTTCTCATTTTTTGAGGCGCTCAGGTTTATTGCTAGGCTTGTTTTTTATCGCCTTGTTCTCCCCAGACAGAGAAAGAGTAGCGTCTGAAGTGCACTGGTCGAGGATGAGCAAAACTTGCAATAATGATAGACTCGATGTTGGGGAACAAGTCGGGAGAAAATTTCCTGATATTTACCAGCAAATGACACTCAATGCTTCTCATTGCTCTTTGAATTATGGGCCCTGATGAGTGAATATATTTTACCAAATGGAGTTTAGACGAGCCTACTTGGAATTATCTTACACACAAAGCTTTTAGCACTCCGCATTTTGGCACTTTTTTCTACTGTGTTAAGGGTACTTATCAAATTTTATCTAATTTGGGAGCTCAGTTGTTGTTCGGTATTTTTGCTTACGCACTCTATTAGGGAAATGATTGGATGATGTGTTCGAATTTTGACTATCTGCTTTCGAATGATGAATGGAGCCCAAAGTGTAAATGACTTCATGTATTTTATTCATGCTTTCTTGAACGTAGTGTATGATATAAATATTTATCAATCTGCAAGTGGCATCTCCTAATTATGGATTTTGGATCAGTTTTTGATTTTTTACTGATAGTTATAACTAATATAAAAGAATTGCTTGTTCCATTTAAAATTTATTTCATTTTTTCCATAAGATTAGTTATTTCAGTTATTTATCTCGTGTTCACAATTGGAATAAAACTCTTCAAAGCAACAAATCTGCCAACACAAGTAGGATATGATGTTCATTAATCTATGATTTTCTTGCAACGCAACTTCGCTAGTTTGTTGCATTTTTAAATTATTTTATATTTTTGTTAGTCAGAATATCAATTAGCGCTCCCAGGGGGACTATGTGAGGGCCTGAGCTAAAGGTTAGGTAGGCTTCCTTTTTGTTGTAATAAAATAGGTTTTTGTTTTGTTACGGACCATCTTTTTTCGGTTCACTGCTGTCCTGTTTTTCAGCACCTACTACTTTCTTCTTCAACTTTTTTCTTGTTTCATGAACTTCTTTCCTAGCTTACTGTTTCTGTGCACCTTGTGCATAGATTCCACGTTCCCTCAACTCCATACTAAATGGTGCCTTCCTCTTTCCTCTCTTGGAACATCTTTGTCGTGGTTAAGGGAGGCGAAAACTTTCTTATATAATAATAATAATAATAATAATAATAATAATAATAATTGTCAGAATATCCCCCAAAAAACTCGACCACTCGTCCATGGGGCAACCGTTTTCTTTGTACCTGGGCTTGGAATGCCCGAAGAGAAAGCAGTGTAACAGATACTGTGTGGAATTTCAAAATCCGACTGTGAAACTTTCAAGCACCATTGTGAGACGTGTGAGGCTGTACATTGTCGTAGAAAAGAAATGAATACCTGATTTAGGCAGGCTGTGTCTTTCTTAACCCTTTCTCTCTTAATTTATGTTGATGGCTTCATGCATTTTTGAGAAGGATTTGAGTGACGGTATGAATGGTAATATCGTCGCCTCGATAGTCGACAATTTATTTGGAAAAGTTTAGTAAAAGTGAAACATTGAATGATCGATGTTATAATAATATTGTAGTGACTCAAACTCGTTCGCTTGAAGTGTTCTGCAAGTATTACGTAAGGGAAAAAAACATTTTTTCTACCAAACAGTAAATTCCCTAGCCTAACAAGATCAAAATTTTTCCCGAAATGGTAAAACTGAACAATGAATGATGCATTTTCCGTCCGAAAACAGTAATCGCTTCTTGTTTTGGATGCAAGGCTAAGTGCGAGTTGCCCTTTGAAAAACCCTCTGCATTTACTCTCTGGCTCTTCCGTGCTTTGAAAAATCTATGAATTCGCAACAAGAACAGAAGAGGAAATGGATCCAATTAAGATGGCAGTTCGAGACGTAAATTAATTCATTAATATGAATAGATTAATTATAAGAATTGGCGTTATTATATCGCCTTTACTAATACTATTATGTACAAAAAGCTTAGTTGTGTGAAAGATTAGAGTTCATTTACAAGTTTTAAGTCCTTTGTTTAGATTATAATTGTATGAAACACTCGAAAGAGTACTTATTTTCTAGGAAGTGTTACAATTTTTCCTCGGTCATTTCGATTATTTCATTTTTAGAAGCGTGATCACACTGTAATGTTTATGAGCACGCTTTCTTTTAGATAAGTTTGTTCAGTATTATTCTCCGTGGTATTTAAAGCAAGTTATAAATGAGAAGATCATTTGTGCGATCACGGATCTGTGCGGCACTTTTTTTCGCAGCAAGCGGCTCCTCTTGGGACGTAGAAAACGTGAGCGAGTGGCAAAGGGTGTAGGGGAAACCCTTCTAAATGAGCTGAGATTTTGCTACATTCCTTTGAAGATAAAAATGGCAAATCAATGAAATTGGAAACAATAAACGCAACTGTAAAGTGGAGTAATAAAATAATATATAATCAAAACATTTGTTTTGAAACCGTATGTAGGGTTAGGCTAACTCCATCTGTATGTGCTAACGAATGAATATCTGACTCCTGTTACCCGTTTACACGGAGATGTCTTGAATAAAATTCATTTTTCCTAGCAAAAAACAAGCTAAGTGTAAACTAAAATATAACTCCATCATGAAATTAAAATATTTTATGATCTTAAATGGTGTATTTAACGCAGTTTGTTTGAATACTGTTACATTCTTACGTACCCGCTACTGTTGCGACTGCAACACTTTGATGCATCCTTGACCTTTTCATTAGTCTAATGTTAACTTTGTTAGTAATTGAGTGTTGATAGAATAAGAGTAAAAGTTTTATTCTGGCATGGACATCAGGAAAGTTTTTATTCTTTGATTCACTTATTCCGGTAATTAAGGATTATGTATAATGATCGTAACGTTTTTTCGTTTGCTTAAAAACGTCAATTTCGTTTTCATGAAATTTATATTTCTCCCCACAAATTTTCATTCATGTAAGCACATTTGCAGTCCTCGATGGTTGCATAATATTGACTAATATAATGCAATCTTTATCTCTCGCTTCAGAGGTAAGATGCGTTGAATAGCTGAGCTTCATTTTACGTGAAGGACAGTTAAATTCCAGAACACTTAAATATATGTATGAACATGCACCGGTTGCTCGAACACTTAACCCTTATTTCAATAATTAAAGCAGTTTAATATCCCTTTAGCATTCTCTCAGAGTGCTTCCCCTAGCAACACTCTACTTTACATGATATTGTATGCAGCACATACTGGTCTACGATATACACGACCAACTGGCGAGCAAAAACATTCACTTAGGACGATTCTTCAGCCCGTGTAATGATGAAAAAATTGCCTGCCCACTTAAATTTCATGCTTTCCACTCTGCTTGTACTCATGTAGAATGGATAAACGCTTGGCTGGACGGGAGGCAGACGAGCTATACCGGCTAGTGTCTGCTCCGAGACGTTCCGTACACATTCTCTTGCTTGACCGAACGCCTCCAGCGGCGGCGCTCGAGTTGCTGTCGCTGACTTAAAAGCTCTTCTAACTTTACTAGAGCATGCAACAAATTTTCCTTTAACTGTCGTGTTCCAAGACAGTGGTAGATCAAGTTGGCAGCTACACAAAACGTCTTTGTTTTTGGGAGTAGACGGATTTTACATGAGCTTTGTACGTAGGTTTGGGACGAGTGTCGGAGAAACGAGTGGCTGAGAAATTTATGGCAAGTTAGTTGAAGCTTTGAGATCTCACATTACTTGCGTCCCGTACGGGGGCCTGAAAAATTTTATACCGGAATTTGCTCCCTAGTATTTTTCCTGTAAGCAGCTGTTAAATAAGCCCGTGAAGGATAGAAAGAGGGAAGAATTTTTTTCTGCTCGGACTCGGTCTAAGCTCCATTTTACAAGGCAATCTATGCACTATCTCAGTTGTTTCATACGTGTCAGAAAGGCTTAAATCAAATTTAGTACAGCTTGGTACTTTTTCTTTGTACGCGGAATAACAGGTTTGAGATTTTTTCTGATTTTTAATGTCTTTTGCAGCATCTTTAACGATCTACCGTTACACATTTCGAGAAATAGTTTTAAATGAATGTAGAATGAATCTATTTAACATTCGAAGATATTAATGCAAGGCGATGAGGGGTTCTAACTATTTTGGCGGAGGATCTTACTTTTGAAATATAATAATGAAACATTAATAACTCAAACTCAAAAATAATAATAGCAACAATGATAATAACTAAAACATAATAGCTTTCATAATAACTCACTGAGACTTTTCTAAAAGTGTTCCTTTAATTCATTGCGCACGCTTATCTTGCCGTAGATTAATAACAAGATAAGCAAGCAGGAGGGGGTACTGTACATGCGGCCTCTAGAAATAAGTGAATGTATTTTCTGAAATTCTTTTACATTTGTTCGTACATGAAGCTTTTAAGATTGCGCGCTTAGAAACTCTCATTAAATTCCTGGACCAAAACCACCGCGTTTTTCATTTTTAAGGTTGCTCAGCACAGAGAGAGAGAGATGGTTGCGATAGCAATACGTATCTCTATACGCCCTTGCCAGCACAGCCGTCTTTTGAGGCCAAGTTTATGAACAGAAATTATCAATGCGGATCTTTAAGCTCGTTGCTTAGTAACATCTCGTAAAAATATCAAGGATTTAATGATCAATGATAATGATCTTCACGTGGGTTCCCTCAGGAGGCATTGGATAGGCCATAGGTTTAGGTTAGTTGGGCTTGCTATTCAATGCTGTGGAGACTGACACCCCTATGTAGCACCCCCATGGGGGTCACCTCAGCTGTATTTAGATATGCCTTCACGACTTTATTATACCTTTCGCGTCCTCTTAGTTCCTCATAGTTTCAATACTTGCTTTCCTAACTGTTCTCTCTTTCTTATTCATTCTAAGTTTCCTGTTTCTATGCCCAGAGTATTTTATGTGCGAATACACCTTGTCCTTCGATTCTCCGTTTTCTACAGTCCGCACTAAACAGTGCCGCCTTCTCTTCGTTGTCATGAGATCGCCTTCTTGTGGACAGGAAGGTTTGAGTTAACTAATAGTGGAAGCTTCAGCAGTTTAGAGTTTCACGGAGTTTAAATTAATTCGCACTGCATTTCAAGTTATGAATGGAATAACATTTTTGCAATCACATAAAAACTAAAATGCGAATATATATATGAAATTTTCAGGGAATGTTGACACTCTTGAAATGCGCATATTGAGGAAAAATGAATTCTTGTGCGAAGCTGCTAATTAATAATAGCATTAATTCTCAGTAACTAGAGATCTTAAGAGAGTCAAATTAATAATTAATAGCAATTATCATTACGGGTCCTTAACCCCCTCCCCCTTCCTAAAAAAAGTCCAGTTAAATGTTTATTACGATGAAACATGGAGTTATGCGTCGAATGAATAGGGAAAATTAATAAATGTGAAGCAGTTGCAATTTAAATAAACATCTATGAGGCATTACTGTGAAACATGCAATCCTTACTTACACATGACTTGAGTAAGTCGTTCATCCGTAGAATTTGTTAATTTCACGATCTCTTTTGTTGTAATTCCTTGTGATATGTCAAAAACAGCTTCTCACGACTCGAATTGCCATTCATTTGCGTTAATTAAGTTGTAGTTAAGAATGTTCCTCATGTCTTCTATTGGATTCAAATTTAACAAATTAGCAGATCACTTCATCTTCATCAACAGAACGACAGTTTTTGAAGATACTCCGTATTTCTATGAGCTACTTGCTAGGGGGCATTTTCTCACAAAAAATAATTTTTTCAGAATATTACTTTTTGTCTATTCAACCACAGTTCAAAGTGCTCTTGCAGCAAAGCTATGTGTGTATTTGAAGTCATTTTAATACCATCCGGTAAGTTCCTTGGGCCAACTAAGGTTCCTTCTCCTATACCGGCCCAAATCATAACATAAAAAGCAATGAGCAAAAAGCAAAACCTTTACTTATATCCAAATCATAACTCTTCTATCACCGTGTTGGCGCCGCAAACGAGGGTGGCAATTCTGTCCATTTGCCTTACATCCGTTGCCCCAAACATCAGGGTCATCATTAGTGCGCTCTTCGAAAAAAATTTTTCTCGAAAAGTCGACCTCAATCTTTTCTTCTACCCCAGGAGTTCTCAAAGTGTAGTCCGCAAAATATAATGAATTTAACTGTGACTGCAGTTAAAATACTTATTTACAGCTTTAAATGAATGTTGATATTATGAAACAGTGAGTAAAATGTTTTGTATATATACATATATTCCTGCTGGGAACCCTTTTGAGGAGGTCCTCAGTTTATTTTTGTGTAATAAAAGTTGTCCTAGGTGCAAAAAAGTTTGAGAACCCCTGCTCTACACATTTCAGTAGATTTTGTACGCGCTTTTTTAATCAATAGAGGCTGCGATGCTGGTTTTACTGACTTAGCAAATCTTCAGATAACGAATTTTGGTACTTTTCGTCGACTCATTTGTCATTTAAGGCGGTTAAAACCTTTTTTCCCGCTTCAATACGGGACTCTTCAAAACTTTACGTTTAATTTGTAGCATAGAACAGCGTGAAATAATTCCTGATTGACCTTTAACTGCACTCTGTTGTACCTTCGCAGGATCGCTGGTAAAGTTCTTCACAGTTTGGCGATTTAAACGAACCGTTTTAACTACTTCCAATTTACTTTTACTTTTCATCAATTCGGAGGAAATAACATCGTTTTCCGAATTAGCCAAGAGACATTTACGACTCATAATAAACACAAATTGGAGCACTTCGTTACTAATTTGCCTCGACGTGGAACTCTTCAAATGGATATGTAATCAGTTTTTGTTTGTACTGCGTGTATGTGATAAATTTTTCAATGCATGAAAAATCGCGCTAACTTACTTTTTGACATTACTGAAAAAAATGTCAACTTAAATCGGTGCGTAATGATAATCTTCAGGCTACTATCTTAGTTAAAGCTCGGGGAAACATAAAGTACTTAATGGTGATTGAGCACGATCTTCATGCTGCTTGCTAGCTACTCAGAAAATTCAAAGTATATATCAGTGACAATGATTTTTAAGCTGGCTGCTCAGTAACAGCTCGGAAAATTATCAAGCATTTGGTAATAAGTAATTTTGAGGCCCACGATCACTCGTGCCTGTATTGAGCCAAAGAAAATAAAATCATTCAAGATCCGGTTGTTTTCGAGAGGAGACTGACCATGTGGCCGGCATACATTAAGTATTCTCCCATCCCTCATTGCCTCCAGCTGCTTCAAAGAGCGCTAAAAAATTTACCGCGAACACATAATATAACGAAGACTAGCATTACAGCGACACGATAATGTTGCGCACGTTTATCTTGGCGTAGACTAATAAGATAAGGAACCAGGAGGGCACTCTTCGTGCGGCCCTACATTCTCCCGACAATGGGCAGTCGAGCACGAGCGCGTTGTCGCGCCCGGGGTCCACTCACAACTTCTTGCTTGATCGGGACGGTGATTTTTTGCTCCTCTAGAAGCAGCGACAGCTTATGAATGGCGTAACTGAGCTGCCCGAGGCCTCGAGGCAGACCAAGTCGAGTAGAAGCTGCTGCTGCTGCTGTTGCTGCTGCGGCTGCTACTGCTGCGGTTGCTACTGCTGCGGTTGCTACTGCTGCGGTTGCTACTGCTGCGGTTGCTACTGCTGCGGTTGCTACTGCTGCGGTTGCTACTGTTGCGGTTGCTACTGTTGCGGTTGCTACTGCTGCGGTTGCTACTGCTGCGGTTGCTACTGCTGCGGTTGCTACTGCTGCGGTTGCTACTGCTGCGGTTGCTACTGCTGTGGTTGCTACTGCTGTGGTTGCTCCTGCTGTGGTTGCTCCTGCTGCGGTTGCTCCTGCTGCGGTTGCTCCTGCTGCGGTTGCTCCTGCTGCGGTTGCTCCTGCTGCGGTTGCTCCTGCTGCGGTTGCTCCTGCTGCGGTTGCTCCTGCTGCGGTTGCTCCTGCTGCGGTTGCTACTGCTGCGGTTGCTACTGCTGCGGTTGCTACTGCTGCGGTTGCTACTGCTGCGGTTGCTACTGCTGCGGTTGCTACTGCTGCGGTTGCTACTGCTGCGGTTGCTACTGCTGCGGTTGCTACTGCTGCGGTTGCTACTGCTGCGGTTGCTACTGCTGCGGTTGCTACTGCTGCGGTTGCTACTGTTGCGGTTGCTACTGTTGCGGTTGCTACTGCTGCGGTTGCTACTGCTGCGGTTGCTACTGCTGCGGTTGCTACTGCTGCGGTTGCTACTGCTGCGGTTGCTACTGTTGCGGTTGCTACTGTTGCGGTTGCTACTGTTGCGGTTGCTACTGCTGCGGTTGCTACTGCTGCGGTTGCTACTGCTGCGGTTGCTACTGCTGCGGTTGCTACTGCTGCGGTTGCTACTGCTGTGGTTGCTACTGCTGTGGTTGCTCCTGCTGTGGTTGCTCCTGCTGCGGTTGCTCCTGCTGCGGTTGCTCCTGCTGCGGTTGCTCCTGCTGCGGTTGCTCCTGCTGCGGTTGCTCCTGCTGCGGTTGCTCCTGCTGCGGTTGCTCCTGCTGCGGTTGCTCCTGCTGCGGTTGCTCCTGCTGCGGTTGCTACTGCTGCGGTTGCTACTGCTGCGGTTGCTACTGCTGCGGTTGCTACTGCTGCGGTTGCTACTGCTGCGGTTGCTACTGCTGCGGTTGCTACTGCTGCGGTTGCTACTGCTGCGGTTGCTACTGCTGCGGTTGCTACTGCTGCGGTTGCTACTGCTGCGGTTGCTACTGCTGCGGTTGCTACTGCTGCGGTTGCTACTGCTGCGGTTGCTACTGCTGCGGTTGCTACTGCTGCGGTTGCTACTGCTGCGGTTGCTACTGCTGCGGTTGCTACTGCTGCGGTTGCTACTGCTGCGGTTGCTACTGCTGCGGTTGCTACTGCTGCGGTTGCTACTGCTGCGGTTGCTACTGCTGCGGTTGCTACTGCTGCGGTTGCTGCTGCTGCGGTTGCTGCTGCTGCGGTTGCTGCTGCTGCGGTTGCTGCTGCTGCGGTTGCTGCGGTTGCTACTGCTGCGGTTGCTACTGCTGCGGTTGCTACTGCTGCGGTTGCTACTGCTGCGGTTGCTACTGCTGCGGTTGCTACTGCTGCGGTTGCTACTGCTGCGGTTGCTCCTGCTGCGGTTGCTCCTGCTGTGGTTGCTCCTGCTGCGGTTGCTCCTGCTGCGGTTGCTCCTGCTGCGGTTGCTCCTGCTGCGGTTGCTCCTGCTGCGGTTGCTCCTGCTGCGGTTGCTCCTGCTGCGGTTGCTCCTGCTGCGGTTGCTCCTGCTGCGGTTGCTCCTGCTGCGGTTGCTACTGCTGCGGTTGCTACTGCTGCGGTTGCTACTGCTGCGGTTGCTACTGCTGCGGTTGCTACTGCTGCGGTTGCTACTGCTGCGGTTGCTACTGCTGCGGTTGCTACTGCTGCGGTTGCTACTGCTGCGGTTGCTACTGCTGCGGTTGCTACTGCTGCGGTTGCTACTGCTGCGGTTGCTACTGCTGCGGTTGCTACTGCTGCGGTTGCTACTGCTGCGGTTGCTACTGCTGCGGTTGCTACTGCTGCGGTTGCTACTGCTGCGGTTGCTACTGCTGCGGTTGCTACTGCTGCGGTTGCTACTGCTGCGGTTGCTACTGCTGCGGTTGCTACTGCTGCGGTTGCTACTGCTGCGGTTGCTACTGCTGCGGTTGCTGCTGCTGCGGTTGCTGCTGCTGCGGTTGCTGCTGCTGCGGTTGCTGCTGCTGCGGTTGCTGCTGCTGCGGTTGCTGCTGCTGCGGTTGCTGCTGCTGCGGTTGCTGCTGCTGCGGTTGCTGCTGCTGCGGTTGCTGCTGCTGCGGTTGCTGCTGCTGCGGTTGCTGCTGCTGCGGTTGCTACTGCTGCGGTTGCTACTGCTGCGGTTGCTACTGCTGCGGTTGCTACTGCTGCGGTTGCTACTGCTGCGGTTGCTACTGCTGTGGTTGCTACTGCTGTGGTTGCTACTGCTGTGGTTGCTACTGCTGCGGTTGCTACTGCTGCGGTTGCTCCTGCTGCGGTTGCTCCTGCTGCGGTTGCTCCTGCTGCGGCTGCTCCTGCTGCGGTTGCTCCTGCTGCGGTTGCTCCTGCTGCGGTTGCTCCTGCTGCGGTTGCTCTTGCTGCGGCTGCTCCTGCTGCGGTTGCTCCTGCTGCGGTTGCTCCTGCTGCGGTTGCTCCTGCTGCGGTTGCTCCTGCTGCGGTTGCTCCTGCTGCGGTTGCTCCTGCTGCGGTTGCTCCTGCTGCGGTTGCTACTGCTGCGGTTGCTACTGCTGCGGTTGCTACTGCTGCGGTTGCTACTGCTGCGGTTGCTACTGCTGCGGTTGCTACTGCTGCGGTTGCTACTCCTGCGGTTGCTACTGCTGCGGTTGCTACTGCTGCGGTTGCAACTGCTACTGCTGTAGCTCCTCATACTCACTCATCCAAGAGAAAATTTTCACCCCATAGGCCTTTACTATGGCCCAGCATATTTACGAGGGGCATTATTTTTAAACTGTTTTTTCTACTCACTGAATTACCGAAGGGATTTTTTCCTCGGTCTGTAGAACGGCTTCAGTGCATTGTAGAGGACCATTTGAGCAGCCGGCTTTCTTATTTGCTGCAGTAAGCACGAGAGAATTTGATTCAAAAGGATGGTTTCTTGGCTGTTTTTTCTCGCTCAGTAAAGCTTGGGACTGTGCATTTTGAAAAAAGGGGCTTAAAAGAAGGAGCTTTTCGTTTTTTCGCAGCAGCCTGTTTTTGCACCATTTTGCTGCAGTAAACACGACAAAATTTGCGGTGAGCAAGAGAGAATTTAGCTCCAAAAGTTGGGTACTCAGCTGTATTTTTTTACTCAGCTATGAACGAAACCGTGCAGTGCTTTCGGCATCAGCACAGAAGAAAATGCGACTTCTTGCTTTGTTATAACAGCGATTTTGCCTGTGCGTTACTGAAGTCTCTATCAACTTCCACCAACTTGCGAGATTACTGCAAAGTGAACAACATGGGATTTTATTACCCACAGGACTCCCTGACGAATCTCCATGATTGAATGAGCTCATGATACTAAGCTTGAAATATCAGTTAGAAGAAGAAAAGGATTATCATTCCTTTATCGCTATTGCAGTCTCTATTAAACAATTTAAACAATGTATTTACCACAAGTGATACAACAATAGATTGTATCTTAGTCTAGTATAATGGACATATTTGAGTATAGCTACTCGTAGGCCCGAATAAGTTCAGCGACTTCTAGAACCTCCTATCATCAAGCTATTTTTAAACTGTACAGTTATGTTTAACTTAATTTACTTAACCTAGGGGCATACAAGACTTGTTATTATTTGTATAAATGTAAATTACTTCTCCGTTTTTATTGAATTCTTGAGAAGTACCGTAAACTTGTAAAAAGAACTAAGTTTGTTCTTGTCTGATAAATGCCAGTTAACCTAACGTGATGTCATCTAACTTCATAACATGCTCAAGTAACGCCCAATATTTGAGTGTGCTATCTCGCTTCCAGCAGGAATGTCACAAAATCCGCGGCACGTCTTTCTATGATACGATAGGAAACCTCTATAAAACGATAGGAAACCTCTCTAATACGATAGGAAACCTCTCTAATACGATAGGAAACCTCTCTAATACGATAGGAAACCTCTATGATACGATCGGAAACCTCTATGATACGATAGGAAACTAAATTTAGAGAGGAATAGTATAAAGGAGCCCTCTGTTTCTCTCTTTCCCTCTACCCAATAGCACAAATATAGTGCACAAGCGTCTCCATTATTTTGTTGTCTTAAATCGTTACAAGAATCGTTCTTCGAGCCCCTGTGCCGAACTGAGGATCTCAGGTCTTCTGTCACAGGCAAGACTTGTAAAAAATAAAATTAGTTAGCCCTTCAGTATAGATTAAAAAACGATGCGATTGAATTCGTAAGGGTACTTTTACTTTAATTAACAAGAATACAATTGTTAAATTTCTGCTAATTTATTTTTAAGGACATTTTGCAACCCGTTTCTTGCAACAATATCGCTTGCAGTACCATGTAATAGGTATCGTTTAGAAAGTCCTCATTTTTACACAGTAACTACCCTAATGAAAATCGTTGCCTTGGTCAAGGCACGCCGCCGTCAATCCGCGCATCAGTTACATGGCTGGCAGCAACGGTGTTGTGCGAATATTTGTCATTAAGCGCGAATATTTTTCATGGACCGCGAATATTTTTCACGGATCGCAAATATTTTTCATGGAGCGTGAATATTTTTCACGGATCGCAAATATTTTTCATGAAGCGTGAATATTTTTCACGGATCGCGAATATTTTTCATGAAGCGCGAATATTTTTCATGAAGCGCGAATATTTTTCATGAAGCGCGAATATTTTTCATGAAGCGCGAATATTTTTCATGAAGCGGCGCAATTTGGCGCAGCCACACGGCAACTTCGACCGCGATCCGGCGACTTACCCTCTCACGGACGTTGCTGCGCTGAACAGCTAGCATTAGTGAGCTAGTCTGCGCAGTTGCCGCCGGTAACTTTCGAGTGTGAATGTAAATAGTTTGGTGCAAACAAAGTTCTCGTAGTTAAGTGAAGTTCAGTAGCATTACTCAGTGATTGTTCACAGTATGAAGCTACAACTTGTCAAGCCTTCATCATGCTGTGAGATTTACTTTCACTGTATGTATCAGGAGCAGAATTTTAGAACAATTCACGTTTATTTATGTATATTCACGATTATTTACAAACGTTTGATCATTTTCAAATAATTTCAAACTGGCCCGAGCTAAAGGTTAGGTAAGCTTCCTTTTTGTTGAAATAGAATTGGTTTTTGTTTTGTTACGGACCATCTTTTTTCGGTTCACTGCTGCCCTGTTTTTCAGCACCTACTACTTTCTTCTTCAACTTTTTCTTGTTTCATGAACTTCTTTCTTAGCTTACTGTTTCTGTGCCCTTTGTGCATAAATTCCGCGTTCCCTCAACTCCATACTAAATGGTGCCTTCCTCCTCCCTCTCTTGGAACATCTTTCTCGTGGTTAAGGGAGGCTAAAACTTTCATATATAATAATAATAATAATAATAATAAAAACAATAATACTTTCAAACTTGTACACTGCCAAATGCCGTGTGCACTTGCTTTACAGATTTCATTTGAGAGAGACTCAGACTCGACATTGCTCTTAATGAAGTAACCTGGTCAGCTTAAACGAACCTACGTTGTTGGCTGAACCGCTACTTTGACACAATTTCTTTGAAAATCCTGATCCAAAGCAGAATTTTCATACTCGTGCCAGAACTGCTGCAAAGCAATGCAGTCGCTAGTTAAGGTTGCAAAACGAGTTTTGGATTCCCTTGAAAAATTTTATCGTGAGAACAAAAATAAAAATAAAATTGCAAATTTACAATTCCTATAGTTGAACTTTGTGCCGCTTTCCTTCCGCAAAATTTGAAGGGAAGAATTAATATAGATTAATTATAGGCCTTCAGTGTTTCGAGATAAAAGTATTACATCAATACTTAATTTGGATGCCTAGTTCCGTTTACTGTATAATCACATTATAGAGTTTTTTGGCACATGCAGAATAGTTGACACTTTTTTTACGCTGAAATTAATTTTAGTTCTAACAAGTGTAGGGGTCGAATTTTCTTTTTTTCTTCAACATCGAATACGATGAGTTGAATGAAGAAAACAATTTCCATGGTTTTAATTTCTAAGCGATGTGAAATATCATCTAACATGCTACTCAGCGTAAAGGATTTTAGAATAGTAAAAACGTTGTAGAATGCTTGCTACTTCTGCGTCAAAAAAGGGGAGTTTGGTTGAGCCGAAGCCTGTTCTTGAAATTCAATCGGCCTTTATCGTTATTAGCTCTTAAATTTCATGAAAAAGTTACAGGGTTTTGCCAAAATAATAGCCAGCTTAAGAAATTAAGTTAGCCTGTAAGGTCATGCACAATGCACGAAAGTCTTCTGAATAATTAAGGCTAAGTTCAGAATGGCAATTACCTGCTCCATGAAAACGTAGAGCGCGGCGGCGATCCAAAGAGTTTCGGTAAAGGTCAATACAAAGCAAAACAGGGCCTGCCTACTTCACCTGACTGCGAAAACTGCAATAAAAAACACAGAAGCCTACGGACAAAAAGCTCCCTCTTGAAGCCGAGGTGGCAACACAGGCCGCTACTCCACAGGCAGGCTGAGACTGCACTTGGGCTGCAGTAATTGATGAATGAGGACACTGGAAAATGGACTTTCATTCAGCAGCTGCAGATGGGAATGCATTGCTCTCTCCGTCGTTCGTTAGGGTTGGTAAAACTGGAAACTGCATGCAAAACAACTGTGAAGTTGATTGTCTTATACGTAGTGCTTTCCGAAAAATTGTTCATTCTTTAAATTTCTCTGTTTTTTATTTTATTTCAGATGCAGCTACTCTAAATGATAGACTACGTGTGGTTAACTTTCGTTGATGGAAAATTTATAAGACAGAGCTCTTGAAACAATGAAAATGAAACTGAAGTGCGAGAATAATTCATCAAACAGTAACAAGAAAAGAAACACTCCACGAACTATCTGAGAAAAGAGTGATTAGGAATAACTATTTAAGAAGTATAAATTTCAATTCCAGGATATTGCTAAGCCAATGTGCCTATGTCATCTCCTTTGTCAAGACAATAATGGCAACCTCTTCAGATGCCAGCAAACTCGGAGAAATGAGCTGACCAGGTTACGGAGGAGAAGAAGCGTTTTCTTTCAAGTAACTGAAAAACTTAAATTAAATTTCGTAGTTTAAATTGGAATCAAACCTACAGCGATGACAAAAATGAATATCAGGTGGAATAAAACAAGTTTTATCTCCGAACCTATGTCCGCTGCAGAAATTTTTAAAGCAGTAAAAATACATCAGAAATGGGGACTTGAAATGTTAGTAGTTTTTCGGGACCGCCTGCATATGATCTATGTCAATAAAAATGCAGAATCGAAACTATAAATCAAAAAGTTCAAATTCAAAATCAAAATTTCTCATAAGTTTTCCACTGGATAATGGTGATGATGAACAATGGAAACTATCAGCAGGCATACAGGCATGTGCCTCATCTGGAATGATGGTGTAGATAACATTATTGTCATTGTGCTACCCCGTCTACATTGCTCGCACTAGAAATGGGACAGGATTCAGAATGCAGAGCGGTCACAAATTTCTATAGATGTCTTCTATTTAATGCCTATTTTGTGTATGCGATGCCTTTAATGCAAGTTGTGGCACACAAAGTTCTGAAAATTCAATAGCGTTTTCTAATTTCTTTGCCCACGTGTAAACCTTTCGATTAGTACGTGTGATCTTTTCTGTTTGAATGGCCCTGTAGAAGTAAAATGAAATTAATGGATTGAATTTTCGAGGAAATTGTGATTTTTTTAGATAGCAGGAACGTCCACCAGCAGATATGTTCAATTTTGTTTCCTAAGAAAAAAATTTTGTTATTGAGTTTTCAAATCAACAGTCTCGAGCGCGCATATTCCTAAATTCCATTGGTCGCTAACTCGATCAACACCCTCTCACAAGTGCTTTAATCGATACTTGTAGAAATGAGGCCCGTTCCATTACGCAAGCAATCTTTGAGCTGTCTCCTCGTGCTAACTTTAGAAACACTTATAGGGAAAAAGACTTTTGGGAAACCCTTAGCGGACATGACGGATAAAGCTACGGCAGAAATCAGAAAGAAAGAGAGACGAGTCATTTCTTATAGCTTGTTATTCTCGGACCCGTGAGAGAATGTGCGGAGACTAGAATTGATTTTGGTGACCTGATGAGCAAAATCAACACAATACAAGCAAAGCATGAAACCCATGAAAATACTATTGCTCGTCTTACCTAATGATTCCCTTGGTGTGTTTATTTATATGTTTGTTTGGTGTCCGCTTCTTCCGTCTCTTTGTCATGCTGGTGAGGATGCTTAACGAGTTTCATCAGTGAACAAGTACAAGAATATTTTTATTCCAGATACTAATAGGATGTATATATTTGTTTGTCATCAACATATGGGAAATTAATTCAAGGAAAATGTTGAATTTCGCCATTATTGACGGACCGTATACTCTAGTTAATAATATTGTTGAAGCAACATCGGTGTTGGAGACACCTCATCTTGCAAGTCGACATGATGAAGGTTTGTGTGACCAACACACCCGTATGGTGGAGGGATTTAAACACGACAAACTTTCTTTCAGGAATTATTATACTCCATATTTATTTATGTTGATTCAGGAGCGAGCATTGAAAAAAACTTGTATTCTATTGTATAAAACATGTATTCTATTTACATACTATAGATTTGTAGCCTGTGGGCCATGAATTCAATATCGCCTGGAAAGATCAGTCGTTTTTACCCTTACCAGTGTTTAAAATATGACCTCTACTGAATCGAGGTACACCACACACCATATTCTAATAACAAATACCCTCATCGTCAGTTCAAATCGCAAAACTGTTACGTTCGCGACCTGATTTTTCATGCTCGCATACTTTAAATTGGCAGAGCAGTGCATGGTGCAGCGAGCAAAATAGTAATACATCGCAAGGAAAATCATAGTTTATCATAGTTTATGACGAATTTTCATTAAAGCTTCGGCACGATTGTACTTTGGAAAACATGGATCAATGTTCATATAATCAGCGGTGGTCGCTGAGCTAATGTCTGATTGCGTAGGGCGGTAATTCCTTCAGATTTGAAGTATGTGTTTTCCTTGTACGACACAGCGCCTGCAGCATCACTTTCGTTTGCTTCATAACGCAAAGGTTGTTGCGGGGACGCGCGTCCCTATTTTACGCGTGTGTGTAAGGGAATTAAATACTTTCTGAGAACATTTGTCCGGCCTGCAGCAGTCCACAGCGTCATGTCGACCACAAGCCCAGATTTCCACACAGGAAATCAGGGTTAGAAACGAACGGAAAACCGCACCGCTGACGAAGTTCAAACACGCTTACAACTTCGTGTGTCTTTCCGACATGCGTAAGTGCATATAGCGTCGGTCAACCATGAATATAAGCATTCATGTTCCCAATAGAACTGGATCCAGAATTTATCGCGATTATCGATATATTATATCGATAATCGATATATTATCGCACTCTAAATTTTCACACTAGGCTGCGAATTTATAAAATATTCGTCTGCAATTATTGAAACGAGCTGCAATTATTTTTTGTGAGTGCCCTGAAATATAGTTCCCACTTTAGGGATTTAATTCTCGTCACTAGAATCTAAACAAGACAAATGCTTGTTGGTTAAACTCGTTCGTTGAGAACGTGTGAAGATCGTGTGTTGTTTACATGGAACTTTGTTTTCTTTGAACTTAATGAATGTATCGGTGTTTACAAGAAGATGCAACATTTTGTGTTCAATTGCTGTTAAATTTTGATGATGATGAATATGATGTTTTTTGCTTTGATTTCTTTTAATTTTGAGTGCAGTTTGAAAAGGAAATGCTTGCGCAAAAACTTCTGACGTTGGACCAGATGTTTCCACGCTGCCAGCATTTATCGCGCATAGCCTCAACTTTGAGCTGTTTACTTTAGTTTAAAAAGTTCAGTCTCGTGGTTCTTGGCTTGAAAAGCCGCTCGTAGCACAACGAAGTTCGTCAGAATTTTTACTTCCTTTCTTACCGTTAAGAAGACGTGAATTATTTGAAAACTTTTCCTTGTTCAGCATTGCGTGTGGCGTATGCATGACTTATGTACTAGATGTTGATGGTACACGCTCTAGCAGCAGCTCAGATTCTTCCTTCAATCTAAAACTATCGTTCTAATTGCCAATGTTTGTTTGAGTTTGATCAAAATTTGATAGCAATTCGCAGAAATTCTAATTGAAGTGCAGGAACACGTTCGAGGATACTTCCATTTCGTTTTCCATAAAATTAATGAGGAAAAACAAGCCTGACACTCAATGTCTGTTGTCGTTACGGACCCTAGCTAAAAAGGTTCATTAGTGGGGGATGTATTTGAACATTTGGAAGTGAAAACTTCATCATGGCGTTACGTGAAAAACGTGTGCTGCAGACCAGCAGCTCTAGGCACGTCGTAAGGCCTGAGAGTCAGTTTTTTCGATAAGAGCAGCCATATACTATTACGATTTATAGTGTTTTGTAAAAGCCTTAGCTGCAAATTTTCTGCCTTTTAAGTGTATAAGAGATTTATGCCTGTGCTAATATAAATTTATGTCGAAGTTCACGTATCTGTTATTTTTTTAATGCATTGTTGATTCTCTGTTACTGTTGAAAATTCGCATGACTCCGTAATTTCTATTGCTTCATGAGCTGCGTAGCGCTGCTCTACTGCTTGCAAATTGCAATATTTCAGTACGAGGATGTACAAAAAGTTTTTGTCGCATTTTCTCTGCTGAGATACTATTTTTTTAATCACTAATGAATTAAATAAGATTGTTAACAAAGTTCAACTAATCATGCGATTAGTATTTCTTACCATTTGATTGAATTTAAAATAAAAAATTGTTTTTTTAAGTTTTTAATATAATTTGTTTCTAAACTTACCTGAAGGTGCAATTATCGTATCTATGGGAATTTATCTATGGTACCGAGCTGCAGGCCAGGTATGTCGCCCTCTAGTTGGAATAGTTTTTGTTGTTTCGCTACTGACCATTTCCATCGATTCACTGTTGCCATTTTTTTCGGCGCCTATAAATTTATTCATCTTTTTGCCTAATTTCAAAAACATCTTTGAATCTCTTTCTATTTGCAAGTAACCCTTTGTTGGATTACACTTGTACGTGGATTCCCCGTTTCTCTCATTCCATTATAAATTACGTTATCCTTTTCCCTCTCCTGGAAGCATATTTCATGTGGTCAAGAAAGTTTAAATAATCTCCTAATCAAATCTGATTGTAACCAAATTTGCGTGTATACTTGGGTTTGACTACGTATCTGCTAGAACAGTTCGCTGTCTCGATGTATGTTAATTGTCCCTTTGTTTGTCCAAATCAGTAGTGAGTACTGAGTTTCAAATGCACAAATTTGCTAAAAAAATTTCATCTTTCTGATTGTTCAACGTGTATCCTAATTTTATAAGTAAATCTTGATTCTCCTCTTCATCGAAGAGGCGCAACTCTCGTGCAAGCTTGACATCGTTTACTCGGACAAAATACCCGTTCAATATTTTCGAGATAAATTTTGATGATAAAGGTTACCCTGCATCTGGCGAACCTGCTGGGACGGTTTTCAATCGAGGATGACACGTTTTTCACCGTGTTGAAACATGGAAATTCGGATAACCATAAGTACAATTGAAACTAAAAGTTCAGCGAAAAGTTACCTCAAATGTTTTTAGAAACTTGACGAATACTAATTCTGTGTAATGAATGTTTTCAGGAAATGATTACTGATGGTGGTTTTTCCTTCAAAAACTGTTAGCAGCTCGCTATGTTTCGACTGGTGGCTCTATGTAGAGGGCCTGGGCAAACAAGCCCTCTGCAATCACGAGCAAAGGACCCGCATTTATGCCGCAGCACAAAAGAGTCCGTCCATCAATTTCTCATGTACCTTCATCAGCATAAATACAAGGCAGTTGCGTGCGTACTCTCAATGCAAATGTCTTCATGCTTTAAAGCTTATTGAAAATCCTACAGGGTGCAGCATTGTTTGTGCCACAAATACTCGTCAACCATGTAAAACGTGTTCGTGGCTTGAATATCAACAAGCTACGGTGATGCTTTCTGCGAACTTTATCTGATCATTGTCCCTTGACGCTGGCTGAATGACACTAAGCTGGAGCATGTGTCTTCCTTTCACGACCATCTGCGTCAAGTGATCCTTCAGTTTCTAGGACTTGCTAGCCTCGCAGGCAGCTCTTAAAAAACCTCTACTTATAATTTTCACGCCGTCTTGGCATGCAAGAGACCCCTTACAGCTCCGCTTTTCTTACCCGTCTTTTTGGAACAAGTTTCTCACGGCAAGCGTCTCCAGCGTCACCCTTTCGCTTACTGTTGTTCACATTTAAAGGCAAGCTTCGTGTTCCATGAGAGCAGCGAATTACGGAAAACTTTCAACGTTCACATGACGTTTCTTACAGAATCATGCGATCGTCTCCTCACGACAAGGTGAGAGGATTCTCTATTACGGGGTTATATCATTTGTCGTGTTCCACGATATGTGCGGGAGTGGTCGACATCTGACACGATCTTGTTCCATTCACGCAAAACGATTATTCTTATGTGTTGGCTTTCCAGATATTCTCACTGAACACAAAGACCATAAAATGGATGTCTGTGTGTTTTGTTTAAGAGGCGCACTCGCGTGACCGCGTTCGCTTTCTCATTCGTGTCGTTCCATGAAGACCAGGCCGCTCGACCGCAGTTCGTTTTGACTAGCTCGATCTGTGCTCGGAGAGAGAGGAGATGCTCTGCGCTTCCGCCATGAGACATGAATGCTAATCCTGTATTTCGGCGGGGGCAAACCATTGAATTTATTTTCGCGTACCTCAGTTGAACATTTTAAGTCACGCACATGTACAACCCACAATCCGAGGGGGGACTGAAAATAAATGTCAGAATTTGCAGAAGACGATTTTAGGCTACTTTATTAACTTGAGCTCCAAAAAACTCTGATACTTCGCAAATCTACCGGTCAGTAAAGGGATTTGAATTTCCTGAAATATTTTGGAAATTCGCTTAATTGTTGCTTCCTTCTTCAATCACACGTGGGAGGAGATGTTGCAGCGGCACACCTAAATATTTACACGGTACAACCATCATATTTTTACTCATACTATAGTTGTGAGATTAGCGGTCCCAATGGAAAGATAAAATACTGTAGCATGTATAGAGTATCGGTATATTGAGACTTGCATCAGCATCATTTGAAGCTACGTGATTTGAAAATAATTATATCCTTCATAAGTAGTTCAGGTATTGTGTGATTCAGTACGTGTTGAATACCATAGTTCTACCGTTCAAAAATCACTTCTAGCATTCATTTAGATTGTTTTGGTGGCTCGTTCATCACGGGTTGCACCTCATGATCTGTTGGTTTTCTTTATGGACTAAAAAACACGGTACACCTGGAAAATATCGTGTATTGAAAGTTAACCTTGAATTGCAATCCGTGGTAACATTGCAGCCCCGGAAATTCTTTTCAAATATTTTATACTCATATTTCCGTGCGAGATAAGCAAATCATCAAGTTTCTCCGAGTATTCCACTGGAAAAGCATAAACAGTAAATTTCAGCACGAATTTCTACAAGAAAATGATAGCTGTAAGTAGCGGTCAATAATTACGGTTTTTAGTGTCATCCTCACTGAAGCTTCCAACTCCGGTGACAATGGGAGGCTAACTGCAAACTGAGACAAAGCGGACGTTTTTACCTCTTCGCTTCATCGTATTGTAACTCGAGCTACCGAATGTTCTAGCGGCAGTAAGTTCTGTCGTAAATTTCTCTTCACACGATTTTTCTTGCTGAATCAAAAGTAAATATCTGATAACTCGTTTACCGTGGATGAAAAAAAAACACTGTTCATTTCATTGCTTAGATAAAATAATTATAGCCCATGTAAAAATGTGATTCTTGAACATGTTTTTTCGCATGTCAGAAACCACTAAAGTATCCAAGGAATGTTTCAACATGTACAAAAACTGGCTAATTATTGGTGCCCTGCAATCAATACATTTTTCAGGCTGGTAATGGAAATCGAACAGGTACTCTACAAACGAACAACTGAAGCCAAATTTGCCTGAATGAAATTGTAAATCAACCTTCAGGCGTGATTTTATAGTTCTGAAATCAGAAAATTTCGCAGTGCGTGTAAATGGAAATTTTGCTGTTAAATCTCGATGCACAACCTAGATTTTTTCTGCCCATGTAGGTCTTTTCTCCTCGTCTGTCTTGCATCGAAAGGTCAAATGTACAACGAAATGATGGTGTTGTAGAGCGACTATATATATATATATATATATATATATATATATATATATATATATTTATATGCACCAGGTGCATCTACGATAGTTCAGCTCTCTACATGCATTACAGTGAGACCTTTGCGCTTATTTCCTTCTATTTTCATGTTGAAATACGGTTGATTCAGGTAATCATATAATGTTGTTATTTGTGTCGACCTTTTAAGATCAGTCTACTAACAAGATGACAGTTTCTCTTTGTTAGTTAACTGCAGACTAAGTTCCTTCTATTGTTCAATTTTGCATTACGAAATAATATCCCCGCCCTATTTGGGTTAGCTAATTGTGCCCACTTGGATAAATTCTACTCGAACCCGTTAGAAAATTAATCCCCTTCTCCTCGACGAGCTGGAACAGATTCGTGTTGCCACTGATGATCGCAATTTTGTGTCGATGATCTACTTTAAGTGCAAAATTATCCCACAGAAAATGTTCCTTCAAGTCAGAAATTCTAAATTTGAGGCTTCCGTCAGCTTCGATGCAAGACAAAGGTAGTAACTTACTACGCTGTAACTGCTCACAGACGAGTCTTATTTCTGAATTAGAGCACACGGTGCGTCAGAATTTACGGGATTCAATATTTTCCTTTGAGTAAATATTCTTGATGTGGATGACAACCAGAACCCGTGATTAAAATATTCTTGTACTTGCGTATTGGTGAAACTCATACCACAGATACGCTCATTAAGGTACCTTAAAAGCGTGACAAAGAGAGACGGACCAACCAACCACCAAACAAGCAACAACTGTGTATTAGTATGTAGTGGATTTTTTCCTTGATGGTGAGGCTCTAACAGTCGTGTTGAGTGTAATCAACCGAGAAATATACTTTAGCCATTGTCCGCCACCGGGCAGAGCAACAGCACAAAATCGATTTTACTCGGCGTTGCTGATGCATCGTTTGAACTCAGTGATGTGCGTTTGACCCAGCGTTCATTGCTCGAACTGAAGCAATTAGGTCGAGTGTGCGCGCCGCAATTGTGGCGTTGGCCGCCACTCTGTTGCCCAACACTGGTTCTGTGATGGCTCCCAACACAATGGCGGTCCATTCGTCTCAATTTTTCGGCTGATTGCCCTTTGAATAGAAGTATTGGATAGGTTCCTCCTGGGCGGAGCTCGTAAAAGTCCCACTAAATATCACGGTAATTTCTCTCGATTTGCGATTTTTTAACTTCACATAGCACAATACGTGCGCATTATCAGCGTAATAAATCTGTGTGGAGCTATAATACTGAACAGTTACGGACGTGGTTTACTTGATGTAGTGTCCTGTAAATGACATCCGTGGACTGTGAGGCACTGAAGCAAAGTTTCGTAGTAACGGTTAAGTTTTATCACACTTCATAAAACGCTTGTAGCGTTCTTGGCTGTAATTATAGGTTAGATACAACGAAATCCAACGAAATCTAAATCCGTTAGTTGTGCGCGTCAGCTGCCTGCGTTATGACATTCCGTTGGTTTGTTGTCGCTTTTTTACTACCATTTGACGTTATTCTAACTCCTCTTTACTTAGAACCTTTTAATAATTTTTATTTGAAACCAGCTTATCAAAACGTTCAGAATGCGTTATCCAACCAGTCAGAAATTTATAGTTTGGCAATGAAGAATGCATTTTAAAATAAGAGGAACCGGCCATCTCTTAATGTTTACCGAGAACAATAATGCGTTTTATAGGCTAACCAACGTACGCAGTAAGTCACATGGGACCGTCAGTGGTGGTGCTTGAAGTTGTGATATTTGGACAGCGTAAGTTCTTTCCTCCGATTTCTCAGTGCTACATGTGGCGTTTAAATAATCAAGCCCCATATGTCGTCAAGTGAAGTCATGTATTATGTCTAGTTAAGAAGGCGTGTCGATCGTATTCCCTCCCACGCTGGCAGCTGCTATATGGCTCTGAACCAAACAGTAATCATTGCTTCTTTCCACAATTGCGCACAGCGTAGGCGAACAGGCCTCAACTCTGGAGAAAAATATACACCTCAGTAAATCCATGGCGACCGAGATCCCGCGGGCCGACTTAGTGTAATCTGGTGATCTAGTTTTACGCTTTGGTGTGCGAGTTTGGTGTAAATATTCGTTTGTCTTGGATCTCACTAAGAATATTTTTCAAAAAATTTCTATCAAGGTTAAAAAATTCTGAGGTTTAGCTGTACAGTGATTCAACTTTCAAGGGTCTGATAGGTGTGAAAAGGGATTAAAATAAAATTTTGAAATTTACATCTAGGTTCATCAGGTATTTCTGTGTGAAGCCTTTAATGTGATTGAAGTAATCCGCTTGAGATGATTTGCAACGTTTTAACTCCTGATATTGTCCCGAAATTTGCTACATAATTTTTCAATAAGAACCAAATTTGTCAAATTTCGAATGCATTTTGAATAGTTGAACTAATGAGGTTGAATTGTGAGCACACTCGTAGGCGGGTATTTTGCTCGTGCATCATTAAATTTTCCAGTCCAAAGCAGAGAGTCATATCGTTTAATTTCAGGAACCTTTATTATTTATATTCATCAATGTTTGAACCTTAAAAACTCGGTGCAGGATTCTTGAGGAAAATTTATAGAAGGTTCTCAACTCGCAGTCGTTCCTGAGATTCACAATTAGTAATGTTCAATCATCATTTACTGAGAAACAGCAAGCAATAATTTCCCATGCTTTTTTTATCGTGGAAGTGAACATGAATGAGTATTAAACAACATTTAGCAAGTGTTTTCGTGTTATGACAGCACTTCGCGCGTTGAATCGAAATTTCGCCCATGGCTTGGACGGCGAACACAGAGCATCTACGTAGGTCTATTATGCGAATAAAAACGTCATGTAAATGATAGTATAAGATGTACGTAAAAATACTAACGTGATCGCTTTCTTGATCTGAAACAGCTTTGCTGATGCTTGTAGGTAAAGACGTTGACAATGAATGTCTCATTTCTCCTCTATTTCTTCTGTGGTGCCTGTGTGTGATGGATGTTCTTAATACAGCTCTAAAACAACAAATACTCGAGTAACTTTTCGAACACCATGGACCACGCGGTTCTAATATCCTTGATATCTTTTCTTCAAGCAGATGTGAAACCTCTAACAACGGGGCACACTTAATGAACAAATGATGTACGAATGTTAGATGCTATTAGCATTTTTCGTCAAGCTTGAAAATTTCAACCACGGGCTTCGTTATCCGCCCACTGCTTTTCGTGCACTTGATTTATTAGGCCCCCGTGACCTTTGTCCTAATTAAGGTATTCCTACACTTAAGGCGAGGTCTTTGCTGATGTACAATTTGAAAAAAAATCGAGGAATTCGGTACTTCATCTCCCCTCAAGAGATGCCATATTGAATTTATGCATGGGAATTAGCTCTTCCAGGGAGAAAATGGGAGATTCCGAGATGAGGGTTAGATTGGTTTCTTTGTTGTTACACTGAAATATTTTCTTGTTATGCCACAAACCATGGAGGTCTCATTCATGGAGGTCTCATTCCAGGTTCATGGAGGTCTCATTTTTCTACACATTTTACTTGCTTCTTCAACTTATATCTTGCTTCATGAACTTCTTTCCTAACTTGATGTTCCTCTGTCAAGAGAATCTTGATTGAGAACATATACATCGAGCTTAGATTTCCCGATCCCTTGATTCTAATTTAAATGCTAACTCCATTCTCCCTTTCTTCGAAACACCTTTGTTGTGCAGAGCGAGGCCTAAACTAACTTATCTAATCATTACCACTTCAAGGTGCCTCATTCTCTTCGATTAATTATTATTCTCATGAAAAAAAGGTTTCGATAATGCTCAGTTTGTATTTATATTGTTTTACTCCTCTTTTTATTTTCCGCTCTAAGTTGAGTAGTTGAAATAAAATATCTTACAAGAAGAGCCTCACGAAAATGGGTGCTGTAAGTGTCCTCAAGATGAGAACACTTTTGTACGTAAAAGAAGTCCGCTAATCAAAATCCATTGATACATTTTCACTCCTAGCGATTTCATCTCAATTTCTCCAATTATAGGCGTTTGACTCGTGAATTATGGTCGTTTATCATTTTTCTCAATCATTTTGGTCATTAATCATTTTACCTACACCTAAAGTTGCATTAGACAGACGTTATCTCAAGCAGGACGATGCGCGCACTCATCATACCCATGAGAAAGCGACTCCCAGAAGCTGCGCGAGGAAAGCCCGAGCTGAGATGACGCTGTGGCAGTTCGTCTTGGTGAGAACTCGTCGAGCGTAGACGGGCGCAATGAAAGAGCGACTCAAAAGTGGTTGGCCACTACATTTGTTTTGCTCTGTGTAAGTAATTGCACTGCTGTCGGCTGCGCAACATTACAAATGAAAGCGAATGCGCTACTCATGAGGCTGTAATGAAGTACATTCATATTGTCCGTACAATAATGAACTGTTGTTCGCAAGTTGGAATTGTTCGTTGCTTTACTCTATGTTTTTCATTACTAACTTTTGACTTTCAGCTTGCGAGGTTCTTTGCTATGTTTTTCCTTCTATTTAAGGATATCCCGCTAAATCGCTCCCAAATATCCCGCCATGATTTTTCATCAAGACCCTCTTTTTTAATGCCAAGAGTTAGTATATTAATAATTTACTAGAACACTTATAACTAATATTATAGAATAGTTAATAACTATTAACCCACTTGGTTGGTAAAACAGCGCTGAATAAAGTTTTTAAGTTAAATCGTACTTTAAAATTTTCAAAACGGTAAAAATTGTAAAAAATCGCCAAATCACCAGCTTGTAGTTAATGTCCTGGGAGCAGATAATTCTCAGGAAATATAACTATGGTATTTATGTACTTAGCATTTTCAGGAGGTAGGCGTGAGGTTCTAACTTAACAGGCTTTTCTTTTGTTGAAATAAAGTGAGCTTTTTAGATTTGTTACTGACCTATTTTTCAGTTCATTGGTGTTCGTTTTTCAGCACTAACTCCTTTCTTCTTTCGTATTACATAGCCGTCTCTAAATCTTGCTGTTTATTTACCCAGGGTGTGTGGACACACTTTTTTCATAAATTCTTCGTTCTCTTAATTCCATATTAAATGGTGCCCTTCTCCTCTTGGGAACATCTTTGCTGTGATTAGGGAGGCTTGAACTAATCCATAATCTAGTCTCTGCTTCGAGAGTATAAAATTTTAATATCCTCAACGACAGAGAGTCGATCCCGTGCAGTATAAAGTTTTGATGTGAGAGGGAACAGCAGCTATCACACGCCCTACGATTGGGTCGTTTCGCAAAATGTTAGTTTGGTTGAACCTTCGTACTTAGGTATAGAACAAGAGGTGTACATGCTTTGCGTTTGAATGCCAACTTTAAGTAAAACTTCTCTTGGGCGAAGCAGTGATCCAGTGCACTTGTTATTTAAAATTTTTCAGGAAAAATACTGTGCGAAATGATTCAAAGTCTCAGAATATCTGAATGATATTCTTTAGAATGATGATCAAAGTAATTGCAGTTTCGTTGTACGTCTGGATGCTGTACACCGTCGGGGAGTTGGACGTTTAACATAAAGCCGTGCACACCGAGGGAGGCTCTCCAATCTTTTCGACCGTTTGTCCTTCAAGGAAGTAGAGCTCGATAAAACCATGGTTGAGCAATCAATAGTACGTCTGGTTAACCTCATCCTCTTCTGAGGAACTGTACTAAATACTAAGCAGTCATTAATGCCCATCCATTTACGAAGGTAATGCTCCTTGTCAATACTGCTCTATTACCAGAAATTTTTTGCTCAAGATGAAAATCTCAAAAGTTGTGTTTTTCGCTCATTTAGCTATTTCAAGAAACTTAGATCACTAGCCCTTCGTTATACACACAGTCGTGAAATTAATATTTGGTTTCTCATCTTACATTTTGATCTTGATCTTGATTTGAAAGCAGTAGTTTTTCTCACGTTCTTATGATTTTTTTTAAACTTGAGTTCTTATGTTTTTTGAACTAAACTATATATCACTGTTTTTTTAACTTAACTTCATTTTTTTTAACTGTACTGTTCATTGTTTAATTTATTGGTTTCATTTGATTATCCACTTCACATTTTATTAAAGGTATGAGTAGAGTCAGAAAATCTTGGCTCAAAAGTGCTAAACCATGCTAGAGCTTGAGCCCTAAATGCGAAGAACCTAACGTAATTATTCTTTCAGTAAACCCCCTCAGGGGGATACAACTATTTTATCTATGGGAATTAGCGCTCCCAGGGGAAAAATGTGAGGGCCCGAGCTGAGAGTTAGGTAGGCCTTCTTTTTGTTGAAATGAAATGTTTTTTTGTTATGTTAAGGACCAACTTTTTTCGGTTCACTACTGTCCTGTTTTTCAGCACCTCTGACTTTCTTCTTCAACTTTTGTCTTATTTCATGAATTTATTTCCCATGTTACTGTTTCTATGCCCTTTCTGCATAGATTCCTCGTTTTCTTATCTCCATACTAAATGGTGCCTTCCTCCTTCCTCTCTTCGATGAGCTCTATTTTTGCAGCGGGTAGGGAGGCTTAAACTAACTTATAATCTTAATCTTTCAGTAAACATTTTCATTTAAATATCAATAACTACGGACCTCGAAATATGTATTCCTACGTTCAAATTCTACCCTCCAGGGCCATGAATCAGCTGACTATGATACTCACTGACAAAATCTATGAGCTATAATGATCCCTATCGAAATATCTACTCCATATAACTGTGACAAAAAAAAACAGAAAAAATTCATATACCTCTTGTCACAGATGAGCAAGTATCGCATGGGAGTCTCTTGGCTTACAGCACTCTGCTAGCTGGTAAGATTATGTGATCCATATCAGCAGCTGTTCTATCGCCTTCTTACTTCACAATGAATGCATTTCAGGCTCCTTTTGTGAGACGGTTTTCTGGGTACGAGGCAATCCTTCTTAGCGTCGCAAAATATTGCCCGTAAGCATTGCTTAATGTGCTGTTACTTTGAAAAACCTCCAATTTGAGGCACCTTGCTGCGTGTGAATGTTGTGCCGGCAGAGCGCCTGGTTGCGAAGCGAGTGAGTGAGACGCTGCCATGTGGAGGCCGTCCAGTGGTCGAGGTTTAAGGCGAGTCCTAGAAGATCTTGCTGACATGACCTCTACTAGCATCGCCTAAAAGGAGAACGTTTCTTAATTGACCTCTTCAAAGAACCAGCTACGCAAGAAGAATGTAAAGGAATTATCTAACGACGGCGCCGTTTTTACTCTTAGAGAATGCTTCTAAAAAACGCGCTTGAATTGAGAAAGAAAACTATAATTGCGCTTACAAGAGTCAAGAATGTTGACAACAAAACGTTAAGCGCTACTTCAATGATTAAGGATGCATGGGGCACTTTTTGAGACCCTTTATGATGCAAGATGCGGTATTTTTTACCTGCAGTTGGGGCTTTTAGCCTACTATATTGTTTAATGAAGCTGTGTAATAAAATGAAGCTTGGCCTTCACCTGTGCGCCATGCAGCTCACTTCATGCCTCTTCATGTAGTTTTGCATGCGCCAGATTTTTCGGTTGACTGTGTCTTGATCAACTCATGTTAGACTCTCTAGGGTAATTAATGTTCTCCCTAGGGTAATTAATGTTCTCCCTAGGGTATTTAATGTTCTCCCTAGGGTAATTATTGTTCTCTCTAGGGTAATTAATGTTCTTGATTCAGTAAAGCAAATAGCTGTAACACGTTGTTTACAGAGCGATTTAATTAATAGCTATAACACACAGTATCGACCATGTTCGTTCATCAATAGCTGCGTTTAACTCTTTGTTCGTATTTTAGAACATATCTGTTACCCTTCGTCTACAGGGATTTTGCCTCGGATTATCCATTCAACCGTCGCCCTGTAATTTTAAAGACCGCGAGCCTACTGAGTTGATCTAAGTCTTCGTTTATTTGCGGTGTAGAAAAAAATTGGGTAACGGTAGATGCTGCTCGCGGCTTGCCAGTTAAATCGACGTGTTAATCAATTCATGCAAATTCGGAGGGCTGTTTCTTTTTTCCAGCTTTCGTCATCTTGAGTCAGAAATTTATCGAAGTTTTCTAAAATTACCGACATGGAAAACAGGAGCCGTGTATCAACTAAAATTCATACTCAAAAACAAACCATTTTTTATGGCACGGCTTAGGTGAAAAAGTCTTGGCTTATTACATGTGAACATTTGAGATGCGAGCACAGAAAATTCAAAAACGTTTTAACTATTCATTTGCGTAATGATGTGATCCATTTTCCTTAAAATGATTGTTAATTATTAGTACACTGCTCTTATGATAATGCAAATGTCTTTTAAATTTAGTCTGTATATCGTGGGATGCGATTGTTTGAATTGCTAGAAATATGCAGGCGTAAAAAGACTTTTGAACTGACACTCATGTTTTCATCAGCAACGAACAATGCGGTAATCTTATCTTCTACTCGAACTGCTAAGGCTGTCATATGTTAAATATAATTTTACCGATGAAAAAAATGCAATTGAATCCTTTCAGGAAAACTTCGTCTTGTAAACCTCAATTTGATAGATTTTCGGCAAACCAGTTGTCGATAAGCTGGCGGGAGAATTTGAAGGCATCAAATAACTTTATCAACTTCGAAGATTTCTCAAGTCTGTTCTTAAAAATTTGAAGTCCGTGCAATCAAATTTGAAATGGGAGTAAATCTGTAAAATTACTGTTAGCACAGAGTAGCTGACCCGCAGAGAACATTTTCTTCGCCCCAGCCAGGCAGCTTTGCTGCAGCTGCGGCCGTCCGAGGAATATAGCTCGTCTCGGCAGGGGATCTACGAATCCATCATTCCAGGGAACGTCTGCAGTCACAAAAATTTCTGCCCACCTCGTCTTCAATTTGCTTCGAGCACTTTCTCTTGATATTCCATCGAGGTTCAATTCTCGACATTATTTGCTTTTATATGCGTAACTCATTTTACGTCGTATTAAAAAGGTTCAGGGCTCAAACGTTCAAAAGAAGTTGTGCTTTTTATCTACGAGGGCGTCAGGAGAGAAGGCGGTTGTACTGCATGAGCTAATTGGGCTTAGTTTAATAATTCGCAGCACGTGAAAATACAAGGCATCCATTATTTTAGAAGCTGTTCTATCACACTAGCACAATATAAAAAAGGAAGCCTGATTTAATTCAGTTTTCGTTCATTTGCGATAAAGAAAATGAATGTTTTGTGACGGTAGATGACGCTCTTGACTCGCCGTATATGGTGTGGTATCTGGGAGTCCCAGCGTCAGGGCTGTTACCAGGTAACAAAAAGAACAAAGTAAATCTAGCTTCAGTCTCACTATTGTAAATAGAACAGACGAGTAACTTCGTTGAGTGGTCAATTAATTTACAACTACGACGTGCTGAAAAATTTTGTTGCTACAAATGTACATTTCTAGTGACTAGAGCGTGACGTGCAGCTACAGCACGTCGCTCACTCATACAATTTGAGTAGAGCTTCAGTGCTTCAATGTGTCCACACTCTCATTAGATATTGGTCTCATCATCATTGCGAATTTTATTTTACTAGCAATGCCTTGAATATTACGTCGCGCCTCGTATTTGTTGAATGAAAATGTTGGTGCCGCGTTGGGTGCTCAACCAAACGAAAGAATTTTAATCCATCATTATTAGTTACTGCAACTCACCAAAGGAAGAATCTATTCTGACTGACAGAACCCACTGGAAAAATGTCTCAACTATCATTTGCTTTTTCTCGGTTATTTAACCACTGACAGCCACTCTGGAGAATACAACAAATGTATGTATAAGAATTAGCACTTCCTGGGGGATATGTGATGTCCCGAGCTAAAGATTGAGAAGGCCTTCCTCATGTGGAAAAAATAGGTTTCTTGTTGTTACGAAACGTCTTTTTCGGTTCACTGCTGTCCTGTTTTTCAGCACCTATACTACTTTCTTCAACTTTTTTTTTCTTGTTACATAAACTTCTTTTTCAACTTACCGTTTCTATATACCTTGTGCATAGATTTCAAGTTCCCTTGAGTCAACATATACTGAATGGGGCCTTCCTCCTTCCTCTCTTTGGAACACCTTTATTGCTGCCACGGAGGCCTAAACTAATATCTAATCATCTAATCTAACCACTGTCAAAACTATTGGGTACTTCGTAAGTTTGCTGCATCAATTTAGGGGCTTCACATGAAAAAGTATTTAAAAACTCATGTTTGTAATGAGTTTTATGCATCAATGTTTTGTGAGACAAAACAGATCTTCTTTTCTTATTTTTTCAGAACAATTCAACGCAGGTTAAATTGAAGTACATTATTAAACTCGAATTAATGTCAATTCAATTAATAAATTTGAGATATGACAATTATTAAATGAATCGTGCCTGCATTTAACTTTGATTGGTATTTATGAAAATTAAGTTCGTGACTACTGGTCGGTCAGCAGCTTTATGAAAAATCCTTCGTGACCACCGGTGGCTCCCGCCTCAGTTGAAGTATTAAAGATTCGTTTCTTATAACGTTAATGTTAATTTCTGCGCATAATATTGTGTAGGATGTCATTTTCGTGACTATTGGCATATCCAGCCAAGAAAACGAAGAAAGCTTCCTTGAATGTACGGAAGATTGAATTTTTCTAACACTTTGAAACTTTGTGCTGGAGCAGCCAGCAACCTAAGTTCTTCTAAGCCAACTATGCCGTTAAGACGACGTGCATTGTTAAAAATTCAGCCCCAGAAAGCAAGCGGGAAAACCACGTACGCTTGAGTTCCCGTGCGTGCCCACCCTGAGCGGTAACCTGTTATACGATGGCCATTGTTGCGTGAAAGTGATGCAATTACTTCTTCCGCGTTTGAAAATGTTAACTTCCATGCGAGGGAGGGAGGAGTAATAGTTGATGGCTCCTGAGGTGGAACCCTTACGCCCTCGATTCAAACCTCCGTCAGAAATGTCATTACAAAATATCGCGGTCGAGGCCGAGGCAAGATATAAGGAGAGTGGACTGACTCGTAAAGGCCTCGCTGGCGTGGGTGTGTCCCTCTAGAATTACCGTCGATGCGCCCCACTGAGAGAAAGCAAATATGCCCTCATATAATCTCTTGAAAGTGAGTCCACCTCGCTTTTCATACTGCGTGAAATTTTCGCATTTTGTTTATGGGATGCCGAAGTACACTTTTCTACTCGCTTACCCTGTTGGGTTCCCTGAATTGGAAAATTAATGTTTGAATACTGCGATAGTCTTCAAATCTATGTATGTATTTGTTTGCGCAAAACGTTGTGAGCTGGAGTTTCGGAAAATGAATTAATGCATGAAAGTAGGCTCCGTAACTCGCATACATAAACATCTATCGGGAGAGGGTGGCACATGATTTGAGAGAGGTCGAAATATTATAGTTTAATGATCATATTCTCGAGTAGTGTGGCGAAAATTTAGTCCCTAGTTGATAAAAAATGTTTAACTCAAATTTTAAGTTAAAATCGAGTTATATCTCTCGATACGTTCAGAATTGCTCAATAAAATTTTTTGTGTGTAACAAAGAACCAATAAGCTGGGAAAAGTTAAATTCGTTGGTAAATACGGAGCTTTTCCCTCACTAGAGAACAGAGCGGTTTACATACAGCAATACTAGCTGGAGTTTGAAATTTTTTGTATTTCTACCCTAAGATCTGCGCTTTTGAATATTTGTTTAATTAATTTATCAATCTATTGTCATCAGACGTAGTTGTTGTGGCATTTTTACAGCATGAAGTACAGTCGGTGAAATTTTAAATAGAAAAGAAATATAGTTATTTATGAATTTTTCATGAAAGGAGTTATAATATGAAAATATTGGTAATAGAAAATAAGATTTTTTAAGCAATGGTACGAGTAAATAAGTACTTGGCTAAAATATCAGTCATTTGTATCCTCAATAACAAAATTGATGTGCACGCTTAGAAGAAGCTGACGTTATTTTTTTCCAAATTGATGACGGTTTGTGATTCAAATTATTGGCCTGCAATCATTTTAGTAGGTCATGTTGCTTGAACAACAGCAATGCTGTGACGAACTAGAACTCTGGTCATTCTGTCGCTGATGCGTGTAACAAACTTAGAGTTTCCTGAGCGTACAGTGCTCGAAGATTATGGAGTTCCGAGTCGACTCTGAGAACTTAAGATTTTAGATTCGACTCAGAATTTCTGTGATCGTTGGATTTTTATTCGGAGATTTTTTACCTAAAATATACTCTTGAAAACCTATGCTAAGTCGCCTTTGTTCTACGAGATGAATTGGTGAACTTGCAAAAAAATGAATTTCAGATCCCATTGCTTCGAAAAGATGATCAAAATGTTTATTAAGTTTGAGTCACTACATCCAATCGCCGGAGTTCATTAGTACAATCTTAAAACACTCCTGTTGAATGTTTTCTGCTGAGTTGGGATTTAGAAAAATTGAAAGAAAGAAACATGAGAAAAACGCGTTTTTATTAAATTTTTCCCTCACCTAAATATTTTTCTATTGTTATTTCAACAAGGTCTCATAGATTTAGAAGTCCTAGCTTTGTCTTGTCATGCAAATGAAGCTCATGGTTAATGATAACGTATCGAGCTTCACTAGTTTGTCTGCAGCGTGCGTATGAGTTAGAATTTAACGGGCAAGTTCAGTTGACGTGCATTTCATCTAATACGTTATCCCGCATCCAACATTTTCACACGGTCCTTTGCGGGCGTTGTATCTCGCCTGGCTAATGACCTCAATACTTTATTATGGTGTGAAATGAAATGAATAGTCCTGCTGAGTCCATGTGATACGTAATCACTACCTTCGCTATGCACAGAGGATATCGTAGTCCACATCGGTAGCACGGAGATCAGGTTACCAATCATTAGCGGTTTTGTTCCCCAAAAGCCGATAATTCAGTGATAGACTTGCAGTCCCACAGCTGCGGCGTAGGATGTAGTCGAAGCTAAACGAAGATTTCGCTGATAGTGACAGTTGGTGAGTTGTGTAGGGCAAGCGTACTGAAAAGCGGGTGACCTTGTTTTGGAATGTTATAGGGCTGGCATGCCTTGAAGAGAGGGTAACGCAGGCGCCTGACCTCTCGGCTCACTTGTGCAGTTCTGGGAAACTTGCAGTGTGCCAATGAGTGGGTAGCTCGCGTCATCCTACCCTACATTGGGAGGTACACGCGCACCTACAGTTGTTCTTCGGAGCCACTAAAAACTTTCATTCATTTTGAATCGCGGTCTTCATAAGGGGTTAAAATCTTGTTTTAGATTGGTTTTAAAAATTTAAATTTTTATTTCAAATTCATTAGTCTGTGGCAAGGCAATTTAAACGGATCACGAATAAAAACTTATTCAGGATGCATTGTGCAGCAAAGGCAATAAATAGATATCAGACCGTTTGCATGAAAATTTAAATAGATGGCCAACAGTCACCCGTAATAAATCCGTTATTTTCGCAAACGTATAACTTTTTCGCTTGCTTCTCTCCTTGCTAAACGAAGCGCAGTAAGAAATAATTTCGGCAAAGCATACGCAGCTTCGAATGAAAATGTTTCAAATACCCGACATCAGCATCACATATTTTATCTATTCATATTTTTATTAATTAGCTTTCTTATCTAAATTATGACACTCGAAACACCGTTTTCAATGAAAACAGCTTTAATTTTGTAACTCGTCATGTGGTGATCAGAGATTCAAAAACTAACTCTAGCACAACCCAGGCACAAGACCAGGAGCCGTGCAGCAAACTCGTCAAACTCAACTTTTTGTTTCCTGAAAACCCCTGAGTCACAGAGCCCACATAAAACTTTCTGAAGTTCTTCATCATTGGAAATTTTTTAAATGAAATGGAGTCTTTTCACTCGTCCTGCATGCTGAAGTTCGGTCGATATCATTGACATCATTTGATCTGCCATTCAACACAGCTGGTGCAGATGTTAGTGGACTCCATCGTCCGAAGTTGCATAATTTTGTTTAATGAAGTTTTATCCAAGTTTTGTGGATGTTTATTGAGAGGCAATTCTATGGCAAAATGCAACGCCGCCGCGTTCAGCACTTGTATCAGTTTAAAAAAAAATTATTTCATGACAGTCAATATTTGACGTATCATTAGTCTAGAAATTTGTGCCTTAATAAACCCTTCCATCTTATGAAGCGTCATCGGCAACACACGTTTGAAAATGTTCAAATAAGCAACAAAGCTAAGGAGCGTCCCCCGTGCATACGTCACTTTCATCCAAGTGATTATTTCTTTTCTCACGGAGACTTTGATTTGGTTCTTAACACGTTCCCCACGAATTGAGCCACATGCGTACCAACAGGTAAATTGTCCATTTACGTACCGGTATAAATGCACGACATTTTATTCGTTTCGCGAAATTTTTTTATAATTTTATCATACGAGGTGAAATGTTATCTTGCTATGGAATTTTTCATATTTATTAGGAAGAATTAGAATGCATTCAAGCTGGAATTTCGATTTCCCTATTTTGCTACTTACAACCTTACCAAACCAACCGTTAGCAGCCGCGGGAACGCGATGAACGTGTTAAACTGATTGACAAAACTTCACCTCACAGCTAATTGTTAGAATTCGTTCCACATTCAACAGGCTGAGCTTCTTTCCTGGAGTATTTTCCAGTAGGAGAACAAAAATATTTGTATGAGCAAAATATTTACGTCGACTAAACATTTAGTAGGCCAAGACGCCAAACCGCATGAAACTAACGGATTATAATTCCTTATGGATAGCGTAACGAGGCAAAGAACAACCTTCGATCTGTCTAGTATAAAAATTAATACAATTTGAAGACATGTATGGTGCTTTTCAAAAGTATTCGACCATTTCAGTAGCACGAATTTGAAATTATTTCAATCTTTTTGAAAGACTCTCGTATGCAAAACAAATCCTTCAACCTTCCAGACGTTTGAAAAACAAGAACCTACAAGGTTCGGTGAAAAATAACACTATCATTCACAAATGAGCCATCTTTTCAGAAAGTTACCGAACACAAATCATGCATTACATGAAAGAGGTTACTGAATCTTTCCAGTCCCAAATACTTCAGCTTCATCTGGAAAAACTTAATTAGGACAGATTTATGTCGAATTAATTATTCCGCACAGTACTGATGGCTCAATTCTTCTCAAGTTCCGGATAGTACTGATGGCTCAATTATTCTCAAGTTCCGAATAGTACTGATGGTTCAATTCTTCTCAAGTTTCAGGAATTAGGCACAACCACCAACTTGCCAAGGTCAGGTGCATCTCAGAAGATCAGAGATGGTGCGCACGTCGTATTGTGCTGAGAAAGGTTAAAAACAAGCTGAATATCACCCGAATTGCGCTGCAAATTGATATTATAGCCTTTGGTTTAGAAGGGACAGAACCATCAGTAGTGAACTGCACAGGAACAACATCAAAAATTACGGATTTCATGAAACTCTCGTCAGCGAAAAATTTGCACAGTGAATTTGCATGCATTTTCTCGGCAACCAATGGGTTAAATTACCTTGAGTATAAAGTTTAATGAAATTTCACTCATAATCCTACAGATAATTGTAGCAAGTACAAAATTTATATCGTCCGTTGCAGTTTTCCGTGATCAAAAGGCATTATAAATTGTGTGTACCTACCATTATGTATAGTACTATAACAATTAGTTGTTTGCGTATTCTTATAGTGCTACACCGAGTAAGAGTATGAATACTCCTACAACATTACATCAAGCAGCAATATGCATACCTCTACAGTTCTACACCGAGTAAGCGTACAGGTTATTATGTCGTTATGACCGAGTAATAAAATGGGGCATGTTTTTGCGTATCTAAAAATGGACAACACCTCCTAGCAAGAGACAAAGCGGACTTGTTATTCTGAAATAATAATTGTAGACCTCTCCTGATCTAAATTAAACATATATGGGTTCGTGTGCTTGTTTATTCCATGACGAAAACTGTTCTCTTGATGAAAACTTTTTGCATGTGTGAGAACTATGATCATCATCTATAACGAATGCAATATTTCATCACTCTTATAAAACGTGAACCATCATCGTTTCATAGAATGTATTTCAACATCACTTGCAGGAAGTTTTATAAAGAATGCAATATTAATCCCATCTCATACATACTTTCATAGCTCCGTGTGCGCATCAGGGACGGTATACCTGAACTGCGCGACTTTCACATGCCTACGCCAACGTAGTTCTACTTTCCGGGACACTGAGCAGTACTTTGTAAGGCGAGCAGGAAAAGGGAAAGCTTACTCCCAAACTTGTCGTGGGAACAAATGAAGCCGCTTTTTTTGATGCCGTTGCGGGCCGGTGGCCGTGGCGGAATCTAGACCAGATTTTCAAATAATTTACAACACCTTAGCGGTACAACTGGAAGCGAAAGACCTTTTGCCGACTTTGCGATGCTATAGACATTCTGTTTTTAATAAAAATTCTCAAGGCACAGCGTTTTTAAAAAACGCTTCCAGGGCTTAGGGCAGAAAAACTTTCGTTGGCTCGTCAAGTCAACCGAAGAACTTTCGCTGCTGGCTGTACCGTTACGATGACGTAAATTCGAAGATCCGTCCCCTGATCGGCTGGAATGAATGAAGCTGAGTCATGCCAGCGCTAGTCCGCCCTGGCCTGAGCCACGACCACCAGGAAGGCCTACAACATAAACTCATATAAATACTTCAGCTTTCCTCCCAGCATTTTTTTTACTTATTTTTAATTTTCATTAGTCGTATCCGCAGCCCTGTTGCTGGCTGGTGACTGTGCACAACAGATGTGGTGTACGAGAGAGTGTCCTAGAAATCGTGAGCCATCAAGTTTACTTTAGTACTTCATTCATACTCTGTGTGCATGCACACTTAATTGTTCATTCTTCTATGTGTATGCTTATCCAATATATACTCGTATTTATATACTAAGTGTAGGTACTCAATACACTCCATAAAAAAGGTTGTTACTCGTGAAAATTCAAGAAGCGGCTGAGACATTGTGTAGTTGTGTTTAAATGAGAGACTGGACAGCAGATAGTCATTCTCCTGCGCCGCCAGACGGACGTTAACATAGCGATGGTTATCCAAGATGTACGTAGAAGTTGCAAACTCTCTGCAATAAAAGCGCGCCATGGGAGTCTTTGAAATCTCACTCAATGAAATAACACTAGACATGAAAGAGTGAAACGATTCGATCGGAACAATCACACAAATAAAGATTTCTGTAAAATTATTTTACGAGTAAAAGTTAATGAGTATATCATGCATTCCAATTTAAATCGAAATAAAATTTAAGCGCCGTTTGATGACGCGTGCAAGAGATGAGAATTGGTCACCAGCCACGACGGTATTAATTTGGCGGTTTAAAGTTTTGTGCGCATGCCTACAATTTCAGACGTAATGCGAGAATGTCAATATTTTTCCCTTCAAATATGACCCACCTGATGTCTAGTCAGAGACTGGCGATCAAATACAGCAGTTGGGACGTTCGGGCCTCAGCTTCATATTTCCTGAGTCGTCAATTGTACCTGAATGTTTCAGCTATGCCTCCCCATGTAAATGTTCCCGCAGAGACTAGCCGTTTGGCCAAACACAGGTTTCACAGACACGACCGCTGAGTTATTGTTTAATAACATTTGATGGCTCTTTTATCCTCGGCTTCACTCTTTATGGGAACTTATCTTGATGAGACAGTGAAATAGACCCTTAAATACCATAACCTGAAATCCATTACTGACTTTCATCGGCTGTGCCGTCAAACCTTTTCATATCTTTAGTGTTTGTATTAAATTCTCGTGTTTATGAAACAATTCAGATTAGCTAATCTTCACTAGCTTCACTCACGAGATCGAAAATTAGCCAACGTTGCTATTGCATTATCATTGGAAACCGGACCTATGTAAGTTATTTTTCCCTGTCTCGGTATTTCAGCTGTCCAATCTTTCGCCAATCGCTTTGATTCGCGTCAATTGCAATTTGCAAGTCAGCAACACGTCGGTCCCACGTGATTTCGTTGCACTCGATACGACGACCTTGATGAACGGCTTTCCTTTTCTGCAAGTCACCAAGTACCGCATTTTTGCGACACTTTTACTCTCCATCATCGTTTGAAAGGTCTTTATTCTTTCCTCTGAATGAACCGAGTACTTATTTTTTTCTTATTTGAAGGTTGAGTCTTTGTGTGTAAGCCTCTCTTGCGTCTTCATCGTAAAATGACATTTGAAAAGTTTTCTTGCAGCGTCCTCATTTGAGCATGTGTAGTAGGTCATTCAAGTCTAAATGAATTTATTCCTCTTGAGACAGTTGATGCAGAATATTTTCATTGCTAGTCCAAATAAACACAAAAGTATATCATGAATAAATGGTCTTTCAAATTAGAAACGTATTTAACCGTACTTAAGAGTTTAGTTATTGCCGAACTGCAGCAGAGAGAATAGCTCGCGCTACGCTGTCTCCAAATTAGGAACATTTTAATGATCTAATTTTCATAACGCAATCTTGAGTTAGTATTCTGGTGCTGTTATTTGTCAAGAAAGAATCCTGGTTACTGAGAATTTATCCAGTGCTGTCTCTCATCATGACGTGTCTAGAGTCGGTGGAAGGCAGGACGCATGCAAAATTATTTTCACATCCGTAATACTTTCAGCAGAAATTGAAATCACGTTTAAAAGCATACGATGTGTCAGTGATTGTACTGAGTTCTGGCTCTCGTAAACCACCCCGAACAGAGAGATTAGATAAACTGAAGTGATGCCATAAGTGGCCATTTTTACTAGACACGAAGATTTTATTCTACTATTGATTATTTTACTCAAAGGAATTTCCAGAATTCACAGCTCAAAATACTTATATCCTTGTGCTTAAACATCGAGAAACTATTAGTTGATTAAAACTTCTCAGTCGTCCTATGGCGCCGAATAGCATCCAGTAGACAGCTGAACATTTTTCACTTGCTGACGGAGAAGTAATTTCTTTTCGACACGTTCATACGCATGATTACCATAATTGTGTACTGCCTTGACCACAGGGAGCTTATAAATGCTTCACATTAACCTTCGGTGCATTCATCATTGTGACCAGAACATGACACTCACGGAAAAGATGAGGAAAACATGTTCACTATTATGCATTGAGAAGCATTAATTACGATGCCCAACCCAGGTGATATACAGAGCTGGTTTCGACTGCAATTAATGTCATTGGATTAGGAAATGTCTATTGAGCTTTCGCCATTGTAATTTCTTCGTATTGACTAAGTATTTTATCTTCTAAACTAAACTTTGGACAAAGATTCAAGTTCTTGTAATACGAGTCAAAAGGCACTCTTTTGTCAGAAGTTTAGTCAATCTGCATTGATTCAGACAGGTGAATATCACTGAGAAAGTCATACTTTTTGTTTAAATGCGAATAAAAATTTTGCTTAACCATGCAGTTGTTTCGAAGTATATATTTCCCAGCATTTAGAATTTTTTCAGATTATATGTTAAAAGGTGTGTCGCTCCTTTCGATGATCTCGATGTTTTTACATCCACCAAAGAGCAAGGGAAGGCAGTGAACTTAGAGCATTAAGGAGGAATGGTCAGGAATATTTCAACAGGATTTACACCCTGAGTTCATGCAGCTACCAAATTAACAAGGAAGTTGCTCGCTTCCAACTACATTTGTGAACACAAGTTGAACGCTCGTCACGAAGAGTGCTTTAAGCATTCTTATAATCAGTTTACTATTGAAATGCTATTTCTGAGGGTTGCTTATGAACCGTTGTTACCTTGCCTTGCAGTTAGTTTTCTGTGTTATTGTTGATTTTTTAAAGTGCATTGTCGACTCTTGTGGCTCAGGATACAAAGCTATTAGTAAACGTGGCACCATCGAGAACCGTGCTGGGAATTTAAGGGCCTTACAACTTATGAAAACTTCAATATTGTAAGTGGTCATATTTTATGAGACTGTAAAACATTAGTCTCTCATTGATGAAGGAATTTCATGAATTCACAACACATGATTTTAATTTTAAATCCTCTTGCTTAAACAACGAGGGACTTTCAATTGATTCAAATTTCTCTTGGACTGAGGGCAGTGCGTCTTGTCCTGTAATTACGGACCGCACGTGGCCGCCGGCGAGCATCAGCCAAAGTCATTGTGTGATGCGCCACGGCGCGATACATTCACTGTGAGTGATGTGTGTGTCGGCCACCAAGGTTGTGATCAGTGATTGTTTATGGACGATCGGAAACATGAACGTATCATGAATGAAGCTAGTTTTTCCCTTTGTCCTCCTCTGACGAATGAGTTTTTTCTTATTCACACGCAATGTGTGGACGGAGAACGACGAGGAAAAACTCCATGCATTTGGTCTTATACTGCAGAGTGGCTCAATTCTCGCGGGGAAAAGTGTGTGTAAGAGTTGCTGCCTGTGAAAACAACGCACAAAATTCTGTGTAAGAGAAGAATGCTTTCACCATTTCAATGATCGAACAAAGGCTTTCTTACGCCGACCTGAACTTCGTTAAGTTCAGAGACATAATTTAGAAACGCAGGAGCAAAGTATCTTTTAAGAGAACAATACAATTCACCAGAGAATCATGACACTAGGCTGATCAAAACTGATGTGTTTATAACCTACGTCGGGAAAAGAGGCCGCAAATTGCTCTGTGCATAACGCGTCTTGAGTAACCCGTCTGACCTACTGGCCGCCGTGGTTGTCAGAAATGACGTATGACCACTCACGCTTCTTCGCTTTCTTCAACAAAAGGACCCCCTAGCGACGTGGAAATATTATACCTCTTTACCACAGTGACATCACTCATAGCGATTTGATTGAAAATGTTTCCGCTTTTTCTGGAGATGAAGGTTCAGATGACGCATTGCTAGCAAGGGCATGTCGTAATAGTTTCAAATGTCAATTACTGAGCTCCCTTTAAGACCGATGACCTCGTCCCACTTACTTTTTCTGGAAAGATTACGTGCATGCTTGAATTCGATTTCCATTCACCTGGAGGATCGACGACGAATTGAAGCAGAGATGGATGGTGGCCGAATGACCGCAGCCGATATCGTGCTCGATCGTCGATGCTCCTCAACTTAACGGGGCGTGAGAGCGAGCCAATGGATGAACGTATAGTTGGTGTGAGGCGGGAGAATTTTGACTCCTCGATTGGAGTTATTTCTCTTGAGCAATGATGTTATGGAGGAACTTCTACCATCTATTTTGTTTTCGTTCTTCGTTTAGATGGTGAGATAAATTTGGCTGTAGAAGCAACTGAAGGACGGTCGATGGAAAAGTCGATGAAAAGTCGGTCGATTTCGCATCATGGAAAAGTACTTTACGAGCGAAATCGTTAAGTTTGCGTACTTTTTGAGCCTAAATCATTTTTAACGCATGATCAATTTTTTGCAAGCTTTTGAATTTACTTAGCGTTTTCATACTTGTGTTTACGTCTCTATCACGTTCTAAAAGATCAGTCGAACATTTTTCTTGAATGAAAAGGTATTTTTTGGGATATACCTGACGTTATGGTATTCCGAGGCGTCGCCTCTTTCAGGGCATACATTTATTGTGTACGGGTAACTTAGCGCTCACAGGGGTTGATGTGAGCTCCCTAGCTGAAGGATAAATACCACCATCCTTTTTTAAAACTGGATAGTTTTTGTTTTGTTACTGACCATTTCTCGTCGATTCATCGCTGTCTTTTTTTCAGCGTTTATTTTTTCTCAACATTAATTGTTTCGAAAACATCTTCCAATTTTACTGTTGCTATGCGCAAAGTTACGGGGAAACGCATCTCTTGCGTAGACTTCACGTTTTTTATCTCTTGTTGAAATACATTTTAGGTGGTAGGAGAGACTATAAATTTCACCTGCAATCAAATCTAATCTTCTGTGACGTGATTAATTTATCATTTAAATTCGTTCTTCTCCATTTGCTGCATGGACAGATTAACGTACAGTGTGTCTGCGCAATAAATTAATCTATTCTATCCTGATAATTTGTCTATAATGATCTTTTTTAGCGTGTATGCTGAAAGGATATCTGGTGCGCAGTAGATCTCTATCGCTATAATCTGTTCTACACCTCAGCAGAGCCAGTCTAACTACTATGCCCAATAAAAATTGCTATCACTGAGAACACAGAGGAATGACCTAAAACACGGCTATAATTTGACACGAAAAGGTTTAATTTTTTAATTTCATTATTAGTGGGATACCGGTTTCACTGCAATAATTTGCCATAATTTAGCCAGCCATGACCTCTCGTAAGCTCTGGACAAAGCTCGTGCGGCTGGCGAGCGCTTCATCAAAGCCCGTCATGCCCGAGCTGGACGCGGTAGCTTCAACGACCACGTGGAAGCCCGCCGTACGGTCGTGACGCCACTCGGAGGCCGTTTACGAACCTCTTCAGGAAAAGAGAAGGTAAAATTCAAACGCTCGTGTTTCTGCGCTGTATCTGCCAATTTGCGTGTGGATGCCGGAATAAGTGGAACTGCCATTTTACGCGTGGATGCCTTACGTGTGCAACTACCAAATTACGTGTGGCTTCAGAACACGCACGCTTATCAACTCACGCATCGGTCCCACGCGTCGACCCTAGAACAAGCATCGCATCGGTCCCAGCACATGCAGATGTGTCAATTTACGAAGAGAACATTCATGATTCAGCCTTTTTTACGCCCAGCGTCGTCAATACGACTTTTCTACCTCTTGTTGAGAGCATTCGTGACAGGCAATCTTCCCTGGAACGCTCGAATATTCGTATATTAAATAATTTTTGCATAAATGTTAAAATACTGGTACATATACATTTTTCCATGAGTACCGGAATATTCGTAACCACCAATTTTCGTATGGGTGCCGGTAAATTCATAACCACCAATTTTCGCATGAATGCCGGAATATTCGTACCTGCTAATTTCTGTGTGGGTGCCGGAATATTCGTTCCTGCTAATTTCTGTGTGGGTGCAGGAAAATTCGTAACCACCAATTTTCGCATGAATGCAAGAATTAATTTAAATACCAAGATGATAGGCGGTCATTGAGCTGCCGCTGTGGTGCTCAGCAGGAGAAATCCTCGCCCTCACCGACTCGCTAATTGTTGGTGGAGGTCGTCGTGGTGTGAGAAAGGGATTCTTTCTATTCTTTAGAAAACTGGTAAATTGAAGGGCAGCTCATTTACCAGTGTTCAATAGGCAGAATAACCGGTCACGGAACTGTGCACAGAAGTATGCAGTAATGATGAACATGCTGTACGTTCTGGTGCAACATAGACGTGTGCGTACGCTTTATTTTGTTAATTAGCTCTTCAAAAATCTTCAGCTCAACAACGTTTACGCGTTACTTGTTTTTGCAAATAAAAAGTTTAGGAACTGGTCTAGTTAGCTTCCTTTTCAATTCATGTGTCTATTTGATTTGCTGAGATTCTTTAAACTACGAAATAAATTCAGCCTAAAAATATAACCTACGAATCAACTGTATATAAATATTGTAATGCAACCTTGATAATTCATATTATCTCGAAGCTGAGCCCAAAAATGAAATGTGAAACATTTTTTGCTGGTTTTCAGAATATACACAGTTCTGAAAGGGAATTATTCAGCAACTTTAAAAAAATGCATGGCAAGAACAAAGGTACTCTTATGAATAATAGGAATCCATGATTAATTCTTGGAATTTCTGTATGCATCTTAATACGTGGGATTTGTTGAACTCAATCTTCAACCCAAATTTAAAGTCAATTGAAATAAATAGTTTTGAGAATAAAAAACATTACCCGAATCTTACCTTTGTTTAACTTTGATTAAGTATTACATTAATAAAACTTGAGCTTGTGACTATTGGCCGGTCAGCAGCATTACGAAAAGTCTCACCGTGTACATCGGCGCGACACATCGCGACCAGCATGACAGGCTGCCACGGCGCCGCTCGCTTCAATTTTTAAGTGCTGCTGCCGTTCTGCGCTTGGTATTCCGGATGATGATAGTGTTATAGGAGGGCAGTTCATCCACGGAGAACATTTTTGGTGCACAGCTTTTTTATCTACCATAGGAAGTACGAAATTAGAACAAAGGAGCTCATCTTTTTCATCTACCATTGGAAGAATGAAATTATAATAAAGGGGCGCAATACTAGAATTCCTTTGTTGTGACGTATTAGAAGGCTTTTATTGCGAAAATGAATGAACTTTCACGACATCTGAAATTTGGGGTAGCTATTACTGGTTAGTCTTTGAGATACACCATTCTTCTGATAATTTCAGCTCTACGCTTCACCTCCTGAACCAGATAAACAAAGACGAAGAAGACGTTTCTCTTGACTGTGTCATGAATTATGAAGTCCTCAAATGTACTGCAATTGTTCCTGGGAATTTCAAATTGAAATCTCTCATGCGATGCAAATTTGGTACAAAGTGAGTACTCTGACTCTCTAAAGTACTTTAATACTAAATGCTTTATTGCCACTTTGAAACTTTTTTCACGACTCTACCTACACACTTCTCATGCAGCGCAGGATTCCTAGTAATACACATTCACCTTCTCATATTAATTCAATGTTGTTCCTGCAAAATAAAAGCACATTGCGTGCGCATAGTGAACGTGTTAACGCACCCTAACTAGTTCTAGCCGATTTTTTTTGGAAGACTTGCTTCTAAGTCATGAGAAATCTAACGCAAAATTTAATTTTCACTCCATTGTAATGTGATGCAATAGCGGCGTCCCAGTCGTGAATTGTAAAAACGTGTAACGAATATGAGAGTAATTGTTATGAAATACATTTTTTCAGATTTGTTCCAGGAACTCAGAACCTTTTTTCATACTCGACTGGAATACATTGAAATAACTGTGTTCAAGACGTGCTTCATGAAAAAAAATACCTCGTATAACATTTGAGCAGGATGCAGTAAAATAACGGTGTTCAACTCGTCCGAAATAAGCGCCGTTTTCTTGTTAGCAGCCTGTCTTGGCGCCGGTCAAGAGAGAGGAATTCTGACTAGGACGGTCAAGGCAAGTTGGCCGTCCACCGTGTTTCATTTCAAGACGCTTCCTCGCCACCAAATAATTGGATGCGCATCTGCTCGCTGACAGAGTTGTGTGAGATACGACCTAGCGCTCGTCGACATCTCTGGAAGAAATGCATCTTTGTCTCAACATTGATGACTTTTGTTCATAAAAGCACTGATGATACTCGGTTTCGTTTTTTAAAACAGTTCGCTGATCGTTTACTGTGCAAGTTTTAAGGAGGTATTACGAAGTGCCTCTCCGAGAACATGACATGTGCAATAGGCCTAGGTTATTTGGGTTTGTCTACCCTTTGCTTTGGGGAACGCCTCTCTCAAGAGATATACAGTTCGGTTACCTTAGGTCCTTCGGAACTTAATTCTTTCGCACTCACTTCCCTTCTTTCAGTTTTCCTTCCTTCTTCGCTATATCTTCTTTGCTCTTTCTTCCTTTTACATCCTAACTCGTTTTTATTAGAAGGGCACTACGTGTGTGTCGTGACACCATGGATCCTGGCCATGGCCCCTCCCTCCGAAATGTTGAGCTGTAGGTCAATTTCAGTCGCCGCTTTAGGTAAAAGAATGAAAAGATTACTGACAATTAATATCTGCCTTCGAAATTCGAAAAATTTCTAAAGTACTTCGAAAAATTTCTTCGAAATTTTCGGCCGGCTGTGCCACTGAATTTTATTGTTGAAGATCACCCTACCTTCAGAAATTTTTGATACTCAAGAAGCTTCTTTTACAATATTTATGCAGTTGGTTTCATTCTACTTTTGATTTTTCCAAGTATTTTCCCGCATATTGAACCTAGTGACTTTTTATGCAAGTTAAATAATTTCACGGCCGGATGTCCCTACTTGTCAATCATTTTAAGTTCTACATCCCCAAAAAAAGGAAAAGAAGCCATAAATGGCAATGAATGAAAATTACTGCAGTAAATAATAATGATATGATATATGTTAAATTTATTCCGCAAATCGTGAGCCATGAGGCGAATATTTTTCGCGAGACGAACATTAAGATAGTGGCTGCAGAAATTTGGTTGCGCTTCATAGAAAGTGAAGTCCTCATCAAATCCGGTCAAGAACAACCACACTGAAGAGCATAATTACCTTGTAGTACACTAGGCTTTTGCATCGCGCGACTGGACATGTGATGTTCTGGAAGCTGGTCAGGGGCGTACACAATTGAGAAGATCCCCTTGTCCCCGCTGGAAACAGGCTTCACGAATGAGGCAATGTAAGAGTTTTGTTTACATTGCATAGACACTGGCATAATCCATTCACCTCAGGAAGGTTTCAGTTTAATGCGAAAAATTCTGTAAAGTGAATGTTTATCACTTCGGGAACTTCGCCGGCAAATTAAAATATAAAAAATTAGGTTGACGCAACTTGCCGCGTATGAACTTTCCAGGTGTGCATCTAGGAGTTGAACTTGCTCCTGAAGGTCGATGACTCCGTCAGCGCTCCGGCAGCTCATTACGCAGGGTCGTCAGGTCAACTATTTAAATGTGCATAAAATACTTTAAGCGTCTCCGCACTACGCTTCTGGAACAATTAGCTCATTCTAGACAAAATGCGCGACTTTTTAAAATTTTCACATGTTTCGCTCATTATTCCGAATAGCACTGAATGCCAATAATTTTGCGTGATTTCAAGGACTCGTGCAATGTATCATTCACTTGAATTAAGCATAAGGTAATTAATATTTGGTAACATTGCCGCAGGGAAAGTGTGCACGAAATTGATAATTTGCACGCAGCAGGTCAGTGCAATACTGCCCCGGGCGACATGACAGCCAGTGTCAGCAGAAGAAGCTATCAGATGTCACAAAGGTCGACTGCCTGCAACTGCAAGAAAACGAACGATACGGTGGCGCACCGGTGTTTTGAGCAACTAACTGTGGGAGAGCTGTAGTTCGCATACGAGCATAACAACGGAATTACAATACATTGCTCAGTTTCACCTTGAGCAAGCACGAACTTACCGCTGCTTTACAGTCTCCATAAACTTGCATAAGAGTCTGGTGAAAAAGCGCCATGGAGCGGCCGCTCGTATGCTGAGAGGCTACTTAGCTGAATATTAAGATCACGCGCGTACTGAGGGCGCTAACATTTACGTAATGAGGGAGCTTCAATGTCGCATTTAAATGTTTTCTTTTACTTTGGCATGAGATGAAATGAGTTAAAGTAAAGGGACTGAAATCGAGGGTTTCTTTGCTACCATTTGAGTAAAAATCTGCTGCTTTGAAAAAATATTCCCCAATAATGACAGCTACGTAAAACTAGCTGCTGGTTTCGCTCTCAGACCATATTAGAAATTATTCAATTCGAATGCTCATAACGTGCAGTTTGAATTTAGCTGTTCACTATTTCTATTCTCTAGGAGGCGCGTCTGGATGAGTGAAACACAATAGAGTGCTGTAGAAACTCACTGAATACGATTGGAGCCAGTTAGTGCTTCTGCTGTCAATCGGTAATTGAAAATTTATTCATTCTCAGATTTCCTGTTATCGACAAAGGAAATTTAAACTGTTCGGTTGGAAAACAAATTCTGGAGTGTCCTTTGACATACTGATAACTTCTACTGGCGTGGACGTTTCGAAGGAAAAAACACACAAAAAAATGTTCTGTTCACCAATATGTCTATCAAAAATTTGTGTACTTCAATGCTATAGCCATCAGTGGATCTGATGAAGTGATGTTTTTTTTCCTCGATGCAGTACTGTGATAGAAAATCGTTCAGTCAATTGATTTATCTCAGAACTTGGTGATATTGATTCAATTAGGAGAATACAACTGTTGTACATGAAAATTAGCGCTCCTAGAGGTAAGATATGAAGTCCCGAGCAGAAGGTTACGAGTAGACCTTCCTTCGGTTGAGATAGAAATTGTTGTTTGTTTTGTAACGGACCCCTTTGTTTCGGTTCAATACTGTCCTTTCCTATCGGCATCTATTACTTACAACTTCTATCTTGTTTCATAAACTATCTTCAATCTTGGTGTTTCTTGGCACTGGGTGTGGGGGGACACACCACGTGCATGGATTCCTCATTTCTGTAATTCCATTCTAAATGGTACCATCCTCCTCTTTCTTTTGAAAAACCTTTGTTGTGGTTAGCGAAGCTGCAACTAGAGTATAATTTAATCTATTCTGATCAAATTGACGGACAGCGATCTATGAGAATTAGGAGAGGCTTGTATATTGGGTGTTCAAAACCTAGGTCAAAATATACCGCTGAAAATTTATTCTGGTGGTCATTGATGGAACAGACTTCGAAAAGATGTTGATGAGTGAACGTGTCATTTTTTTGCAACTTTTCCTCGTATCTATTTGATTTTTATTTCAATCCTTGGTTTGTTGAATTTTTCCATTTATTTCTAACGTTTGGTAGAACATCTGATTCACTGTAACTGAATTAGTTTCTTTTTTAGTTGGACGTTTAGCATAAGGCTGCCCATGTCTTGGTACTTTCGGAGATTGTCTTCACGTGACACCGACCCCAACTTGCGTATTTGTTCTGCTTTTCACTGACAAATTTAATTTGAGCCTTTATGTAATGGTAACTGAAAGCAACTACCTTTGTGGTTAGTGTAAAACTAAATTTGGTTGTGCTTTTTGTTGAACTAAAATTTAATTCGCACAATTGCGAACACTAAAACTTATTTGACAAATTTTCAGGGGCCTTCTGTTACTTCACCTTCATGCCATTTTCATCCTGGTGCAAAATCTCCGTTCCTCATTAATGAAGGCTTATTTATCTCTTGAAAAGGAGCAAGCGAGCAGTTCCGTGTCACACTGGAAATAGAGCCTCCGGTCGAGCGTCCAATTGCAGGGTGTCGACTAAAAGACCTCAACGATTCAGACGGGGGCAGCGGAAGGCAATCCCTTGTGAAATGTCTTCCCGTAAATGTTTGTCGTTGCACGAGCAAGTCGATGACTAACGAGTACATGGTTTTAATAAATTTATTCTCATGGATATAATCGTGTTGATTCCCAAGAACACTTGGAAGTCTGAGTGTGACCCTCTGTTCCATCCCTGAGGCCAAGTCATTTTGACACTTTTTTACTTGAAGCTCTGTCAATACGCTTATTGTTCAGACATAGCAGTGATCGTTTGGTGATTCAAAATCAACGTCAATAACATGCCTGAATTTGGGCATAAATTGCACCACATTTATAATTAGTTGTTGAACTTCTGTTACGTACATATTTTGTGACAACTTTTTATTTTATGTTTTTTTGTTCAGTACAGAAACATAATTTGACACGTGAAAATTGTCATTCTTTTTTCTTCATTTCGAGAATTTGAGCACACTTTTCTAACGGTTCTCTTGCCATTGCAACAAATGATATTTATAGAGCACATTCATTTTTGCTAATGATGTTCATTATAAAGAATTGTTGATGAATAACAATCGTCTGGTGTGCACGGTTTTCACTGCAGTACCTTCAAAAGGTATCGGAAGGATTTAATTTTCAAAATTTGTTAGGGAAATTATGCGTTATTCCCTGCGTATTTCTGGAAATGTAAGAATATTTAGGAGGAGGTTCTGTAACCACCACTCGCCTTTTCCTCGTTTTTGTTAATTTAGTTTACTTAGTGGTGTTAAAAGTGCCCTTTTACTTGAGTTTGTATGATATCGGATACCAGAATGCAACTTTCTACCAATTACCTCACGAGAAACAGATGGATTACAATCTTATTGAAAAACAACGAGTCAAAAATGTGAATCAATCCACGGTCCACTAACTTGAAAAAAACGAACCATGATTGTCCTTGGTAGAATTAATGTGACTGTTGAACCGAAGTAGAAACTCATTTAAATGAATGCCTGACTTCGCTCACAGCATACCAATAACCTGTTATGTTACGCTCTTTTTCTGTTCACCTGCGCTACGCTGACGACTGGCATGATAGATATCTCGCCGCCAGCGATAATTATAAGGGCCGCATGAGGTAGATGTTCTCTAATGGTCTCCAATCAAGTCGTCTACAACTGGTTCCTAACTAACCAGGAATTGCCTCAACATAATGTCGAGAAGTAGAGTTATCAGCCCAATGTATGCTATCCAGCGAGCGGCGGAGAATTCTGAACTACGAAAATTGGCGAATTCGCCACCGTCATTTTGCCTCTGAGGGCCTCTCGTACGAGGGTCTCATTTGTACATACCAGCGATTGCTCGAGCCCAATTTTAACACATCGTGGAGAGATCGTTTCCAGAACCCTGCTAACCTCATTTACGCGATGAAATGCGAATACAGAGCAATTAATGCGGACCTTTCAATACGACTTTCAGCTCAAACCAATTCATCAGGACTTAAATAAAAACGTAAAAAGTACGACGTACATAACTAGCTGCTCGATAAAAGTGTAATTTTTTGAAATTGAATGTCTAGCCATGGATTTTACATTTTGTAAATGGAATTTTCATCGTATGGTCTTTTCATTTAGTAAAATTACTGTGCTTATCTTATTCGATACAACTTGAGCAACGTGCAACTTTAGCTTCGATGGTTTTTAATTCATATTAGTTCAGAATAATAATCTCTAGGGAGTTTGAGACGTAATATCCACAATTTTTAATTTGTCATCACTGATCGAATAATGTAAACTTGAATGTAGCATACGAGAAAGTTTCTTTGATCTGTAATCGGAAAATATGCTCTTATTTTTTGCAATTCTCAGGTAGGATACAACTATTGTGTCTATAGGACACAATAATTTTATAAATGAATATATGAGGTTCCGAGCTAAAGGTTAGGTAGGACTTCCTAACATTGAAATGGAATAGGCTTTTAGTTTTATTACAACAATCTTTTTTTCCATTCTCTGCTCTCCTGTTTTTCAGCATCTACTACATTCTTCTTCAACTTTTATTTTGTTTCTCAACTTACTGGCTTTATACACATTGGGCATAGATTCCGCATTCCCTCAAGTCCACACCAAATGGTGCCTCCCTCTCGTTGGAACGTCTTTGTTGCGGTTGGGAAGGCTTAAGCTAACATCTAATCTAATTTCTTAGTTTTTGTTGCTATGAACTATGTAGATAGAAATTCCGCAGAATGTAATCTGTTTTGGTTGTACGTTCAAGAAACCTGAATAATTTCCAGACTCCATTAACTTAGCCGTTGAAATTCCCTTAAAGCAAATATTTCAATCCACAAGAACGTTCATTCATAAATTTTTATCAGTGATTAGAATTTTACAGTTGGCTCTTGGCTTCTACTCAAAATTGAAAGTTCGCCATCTTAGCCTAGTTTTCTCGAAGGTCGCTCTCACTTTCTAGCTTTGTATCACACATACACCCAGAATGGCTCGTTCCCAACGGGTTGAGGGTTCAAGCCAAAAAACGACTCTCCCAAGCCATTCCAAACTGTATATGACGCGTGTCTAGTATTGTGTCTTGAATGCTCCAGTTTACCCGGACTAATCAAAGAACCTGAGACGAGAGCGCGCTCCCAAATCTTACGCTGCGATTTCAATATGTTATTAAGTAGTATTTACTTCCCCATGTGCGTTGTGAGGAATTAAGTTCTTACATGAGTACTCATCATTGTTCCCATGTTTTATCTTGGTAGGCGAGAAGCAAGTTTTCAACTCATCTGTTTTTAAAATACATAACTTTTTGTTCACATGTCGTTCAAATTACTGTTTCGATGTAAGAAATCGAGTAACGGAGTTTGCGTGCGCTGATTACGATATGCGCTGCTAACTAGAATCAAATATTGGACAAGTAGTTAATGCCTTCCTTCTCGAAAATACATAAGCTTACTAACTATGGATTCGAGTAGTGTAATGGGTTCGAATTCCCTTTGAACTACCTCGCTTGTACGTAATTCTTAAACCTTTTACGACTGCCACGCATCCTGCTGAAAATGCGTCACTGTGTAACCAAAGTTTTATTTCTTACATCGAAGCATTTACAGACCAGAGCTTGTTCGACACACCACGTCCATGGCTTCTCAAGTCGATCTCAATTAAGATTACTATGAGAGAAGTAAGGTAAGAGGCATTTCGTTTGACAACTTATGACTCGAGATGCTGTCATGCGAACAGGCCACAAGATTGAAGACTCAGTTGAGCAGCGGCGGTGTACGCTACACCCAAGTTTGGTCCGGCCCGTAAGTGGAAGTTGTTCTCATCGAGCGCGGGATGCCGAGGTCTCGAGTGCAGCGATTTTCATTTACTCCGAAAACTAGGCACTTTATTTAATTTCTGTGATAATTTCAGGTTTAGGGTTAATTCAGACGTTTGGTGGGAGTCTACTCGAAATATGTTCGTATGTTTTAAAAATACTTTTGTTTCATATTATACTATATAGCTTATTACTTTGAGGGAAGTTATGTTAAAAAATATTATTCATTCAGCTGCATCAAAATCCTTGGTACACATCACTTACGTGCTTTATTTCTGAAATCGAGCTTTAACTCATTTCAAGAGTGAATTTTCAAGGGATCTAAATGAATATTCAACACCTGATCATGAAAATACAAATAAAATAGGCTGTGAGAGTTGTATGACTGAATAGGCCCCTCAAATCAGACTCATTAATGTAGTCAGATCGTTGGACAAAATCCCTCGTCGCGTAACAAAACAAGCAAGCGTCCCCCATCCATCAGTTATGGTCTCAGCCAGCGCCACGATCGCAGTCATTGTTTGCGATGACTTGTGAACTTCCCTCACCTGCCACGCTTTTATCAATGTCAGAAGCCGTCGAAGTTCAGTGGGGTGTAATTCAATGCTATCTCATGATTTTTATAGGACGCATTAGTGGCAGTGGCGTACTTACAACGCTCCTAAACCTATTTGGATAGGATCACAACGCCGTAAAAGAACTCTTGGCAAAATTGCCGGAGTCATCTGTGTCTTGGACGTAGAACGAGAATTCGGTTAAAATTGTAAACTTCTTTGAGCGTTGGACGTGTGTCTTGTTGCTTATACCTGTTAAAAACTCGTCAGACAGCATGAAATGAATTTTAAACGCTCACGAGATTAATTAATTTTTTTTATTCTTGTACCATAGAACATAGTCCTTTGATCTTTTAAACAAATTGTGAAACACAGTAAACATAATTCTATTAACGAGGTTTTTCATATATGTCATTTTCACGAATCTGTTAGGTACTGCTTGAGTGGTTGGGTGGCCCATGGTTATGTTAAAGACCACCTTTTTTTCGGTTCACTGTTGTCCTGTTTTTCAGCACCTACCCGATTCCTGATTCCATGGCAAAATTTCTAATTTCAAACGTCTAAAATAAAAACAAGAGTGAGTTAAGAATAATTTTTTCGCTTTATCAAATTTTTCGGGGCAAAAAATAATTCCCCTTCTAGAGAAAACAGGTTTCGATGTACACACCTCTTTTGAATAACTTTTTCTTAATTTTGTAATGCAACTATAGTTTACCTGGTGTTTGCTGATGTTCTTGTTAAACGGGTAATACAATCGAGAGTAAATGAGACTTAAGGTTATGGGTTATTTTTGTTTGAAGATACCATACTTAGCTTTAACTAGACCACCAGAAACTCGTAGGATCAAGCTGTTCAAACGTACAATATTCCCAATTTGAAAATTGGTTGATGATCATGTTTTTTGCGAGAGAAAAATAACTCAACATCTTTCAAAAATGTCTGTAAAAACTTGGCAGTAAAGATAACGGAAAATCTGTGTACAATGGCAATTTGTCTCAAACCGTATCCACAATACCGCTTGAGAAATTGTCATAAATTCGGCCATGGTGAGCGAGAATTTCTTTGTCCGTAATAATAAAGTTTGAAGTTTACTTCAGGGCGAAATAGAAATTTGAATTTTACTCTACCTAATTACCGAAAGCATTGTGACAAGAAAGCGATCGCAAACAACCAAATAGAAAACAGACAAGATTATCAATTTTGTAAATATTTTGATAGATTAAACTACTTTGACGATTATGAACTACGCGCGATTATTGTAAAACTATCGATTTCATTAATTTAAAATACAATTTTTTTGCTGTCAATATGAATATTACATAGAATTTTTAAATTTTGAATGCCTCGTTTTCATACCATAGTCTCGTGCTGGAAATGTGGATGGACTTACTTGAGCATTCATTCTGCTTCGATGAATAAGTGTAGTTTGAGCGTATGTAACGTTGAGAGACAACGTGCGTCACTTTCACCTGTATACGTTACACTCGTGCTTCTAAATCATATTGAGGATAAATAGATTATAATTGACTTATATTTTATCCTGGTATTTTGATTTTTTTTCTTATTAATTTATTGTTCGATGGTGCTTATATTGCTTTACCGTGGTGTGTATTCATGCGCATCTTATTTATACCGATTTAAATGTGAGAATTTTTTTAATACTTTCAGTAGTATTTTGGCTGATGATTTCATGCATTTTTGTTTTTGCTTCTGTAGCAGCTAAGTTCTATTTCAAGTTACATTGTCAATTTTCTCAAATTAACCTCGGTTTTTATTCAACTGAGAAGATATGTATGTCAATGAACACCTACATTAAAGCAAAATACATGAGTACTGAGCACTCGAAAAGTGAATACGTTCTTTTGGGGCACCTTGTACAAATATCGATGAGTAAACTCATCCAATTTTGAATATCTTAACTCTTCCCACTGCTAGACTCGAGCAGCCATTAACTTAATCGAGCTGAAAACCATTTAGGAGTCTGTATGCGCTCTCACTAACAAATATATCATGTTCAGTGTTTTCATACACGTACAATGTGAGCAGAGTAGATTTTCACTTCTATAAGTATACAATACTAGGCTTCACATAGTATATTTTATTGAAGGAAATTTGAATTATTCAATCGAACGAGCATTCTTTGCTCGATTTTGGCATTTGACGGCATGATATATTGACCTCTATTTCTCATTTTGTTGCAGGTAAACGTCTCTAAAGGAAGACGCTTCGAGGCAACAAAGCAATAACTCAAGTCTTGTTTCGACCTACAGTGAGGTAAATCCTGGTTAAATAATGCATCGCAACACCCGGAATAAGTCTTCCGTTTTTGCTAAAATGAAACAGGATTGTGAATAAGAAATCACGGATGGAGATGTATCGGTTCTCTCAGGGACGTTTAATGGTTAATAGAATTAATTAATGAATAAGAGAGAATTATAAGGACGAATAGCGCTTTCGAGAAATTTCGTACGTTGGACCATGGCAGTTCAGATTTCTTCAAAAATTGACTATAGGATGCTCAAATCGGTACCCTAAATTTACAGTTTAAAACGTGAAATTCCCAGTCACTTTTACCGCATTTAATATGGTGGTGATAAAGTCTCTTGAGTGTCCTTTTCATTCATAATTATGTACAGTAAATAATAACGCCAGAGTCGCGAGCACGACACTGTGCTGCTGATGCCTACGTGCAGCGTTCACGTGACTCTCCTTTTGCTTTCCACTGCGAGCGCGCGGCCGTCATTCGAAAGGAACAGAATCGCTAGAGCATGAAAGTGAGGCCCAGTTGATACGGCGCCCTGGGAGTAAATAAACTCAGAGAATGCTGGTGGCGCTCGGCAACATCTGGGTCTGTTTAGTATGTGTAATGAGTTTATTCTGTGCATGGCTGGCCACAGTGAGGAAGCCGCTTCATTATTTGTGCCACTCAGGAATGTCCACCTGCCAAGACCTGCGTTTCTCGCGTGTTTTGCGAATATTCGAAGGCAAACTCTGTCAGACTAGAATTATACGAGAACCTGCCAAGAATGTTTGCTATCGCTGTAAAGTGGCTTGCGGATTTCCCTTCATTATGCCAACGAGATGCAATTAATTTCTGTTGTGAATCTAATTGAATTCTGCGACGGTAACAGGAATATTTTACAGCTGGTTCGATAACAACGCTTGAAATTAGTAGTTAAACACGCAGTTTTGTAATTATGAAAGTTTCATGACCAAACTTCTTCTCCTTCACGTTTATGACCGATTAAAAATATGCCTTATTCAAGGTTTGGAAGCCGATGAGCTCGTTCTGTGGGAGCTTTTTTGTGTGACCTGTTCAAGAATAAAATAATTTTGCTTTATTTTCCTACACTTGTAGTTTTGTTAGTATTTCATATGAGAAAAATTTACTCGACACTTTCTGGTTTACAGTGTTGTTGTGTGGATTCATCTTTGATTCATCACTATAGGACGCAGAAATGTATTTTGGTTATAGGTAAACGCACTTCAATTTTTACGTTAATGCAGTCCAGGTGCATCGCTAATGTCAAATCGGTGTGAACTCTCCGAAAAAACATATTTTAAAGTTTATGTTAAATTTAACTGAAATTACCTTGCTGTGTACAGTGAAACCTAATCGATACATTCGCATCTGATACAAGGGATCATCAGTAACTAGATGTTGATTAAAAACCAGCAATTTGTTAGGTTTTTCTTCAACAAAAACGCTATGGAAAATTTTTAAGTGTATAAGTTTACGTGTTTTGTTTGTAGCTCATTCGCAATCAAGTTACGAATGGATATAACAAGATGAAATTTATGTAAAATGGTCTTTTCGCTTCTTATTTCTCACGAAATAAAAAATAACAGTATTGCGGTTAGGTTATTTATCAAATTACCAAGACTGTAAAATACATGGATTTGGATGATAGCTTTGCCACTAATTTTGAATTTAAGTTTTGCAGATTTATCACTCGGGCTTTAAGATTTTCCTGAAGACTTACGACCTTGTCAATAATTTACAGTGTCAAATGTTGGCAAATCTAGATTCGAGCAAGTCTTTTTATCTGTCGATTTGATGCAATCAGCGAAGGCGTGGAATTCCTACTTTATGTGAACTATCAGTCCACGAAGCAGATTATGTTCCAGAAGACCGCTGTACAACCTGTGATTTTTAAATGGCGAAGATGGGACTCGCTATATCACTTTTAATTACCCTGCCATGACGGTCTATAATTTATCTGAAAATATTTTCTAACTGCATTGATCGCGTAAAAATCTGAATTATTTTCGTCGCTTGATACGTTCTTTCAGTAATAATTCAGTCATAGGGTATAATGCATAACCCTACTTCGATGATAGCATATAAAAAAATTTAGAATTTCCACACGCTGTGCCGTGGATCCGATTTGTTACAAACACCAGATTTGTGAAAAAATTCCCAAAACGTGTTTTATGAGTCCCGTAATGCATCAGGTAAATAGTCTAATTTCTGCTAAAAATTATGAGGTGCAATTATTTTTGGGCATGGGAAAATGTACACTTTAACTCATAAACCTATTCATTCTCTTCCAACACATAGATAGGTGATTCAATATGGTACAATCTTTCAATTTAGTAGTTTTCCTTTCCCTGATGGGCAGATTGTCCATTAATTATTTCCAGTTATGGTAGATATTGCATGAAATTGCAATACCCTTTGTTTTGTCCGAGCACCTCCTTTAAAAACACACACTTTAGGTATGAATGGCTGCATTCAATGCGTTTAAATCTGTACATCCGTTAGAAGTCAAATTTGAGTTCTCTAGGAGAATTAATCGTTTTCACTTTAAAACAAATAAGCTTTAGGTATAAATAGCTGCATTTGATACTCGTACGTAAATATGTTCAAAAGTTGAAAGCAAATATGTAGCACGTTTTCTTATTCTTCAAATTTGTGTTTCAACCCGGCTCAATTTTCTGGTCTGCGAGTGAGAAGATCGATTTCACAACATGATGCGACTCAGGAAGCGTACAATCCCGCTGTAGGTGAGGCGATAATGCAACACTTTCTACAACGCTCTACAGTACGGCCAGAGTCCTCAGTTTTGATTACGATCTTCTTGTTCAGGTTCTCACAATGCTACATTTGTTTCTTACCCAACTCATCTGCTGCTTTGATCTGAAAAATATTCCACTTTTAGGGCTTTGAAACAAAAAGCAGACATTACTAAGCATGCATCAACGACTTTGGTTGGGTCTTTGAATGAAACAACGTTCGTTTCCGAAAATTTAACGTCGGAAAATTAATGATTCCTGAGCAACATTTTGAACCATATGTGTATTTTCTGTTCTTCCTCGCGAATTTCTATCTTTTTTATATTTACTTTCGAGTAAAAGCTTGAATTTATCCAGCCTGCATATCCTATGGACTTGCTATCATGTCAGTCGAATGTGAGTAAAATTGCGCTTAGCATGCCGTAGGAAATTTTTTACTCTAATTACTTTGTTATGAATTTGATGTATAAATACTCTTAGAGTTTAGTCGTCAATTAAATTTTCTTGCAACACTCGCAAATTTCGTCTATGAATTTACTGAACCTTAACGAATGCTCCTATTGGGGACTTCAAGATGTTTTGCCATCACTAAACTCTAATTTTTATGAACGTTTCAGAACGGAAACTGTATTAGGCGGTGGCTGGGATTGGTAATGAAATCATGGTGCGAACTTGTCTTACGCTCAAAGTGAACTGCACTTCATAGCGCTGCATTCTGAAATTGTGATTTGCACCACATTCTGTAATTGTGATTTGCACCACATTCTGTAATTGTGATTTGCACCACATTCTGTAATTGTGATTTGCACCACATTCTGTAATTGTGACTTGCTTCACATTCTGTAATTGTGACCAGCGCCTCATTTTGTAACTGTGACTTGTGCCACATTCTACTCGGCTACAGATCGAATGGTTAAGCTACTACGAAAGTAATATCTCACATCGCTCAATTTGCTCTCGACTGTAACGGTCGACCTACCCTGTGCGTTACGCCACGTGTGTGCTGCAGGTGGACTACAACTCTTCGACTAATGAGCGATTTCCTCTTAGTTTGCCATGACATTGTAGAAAGCCATCCAGTTGCGTAATATTTTTAACCACACAACGAAATCATAATCAACTTGCGTAATGTTTTTTAAGGGAAGCGAAATCATGGTCAAATTGCGTGATCTTTTTAAACGGAAACAAAATCGTTCTCAAATTGAGTTATATTTTGAAGGAGAAACGAAACAGTGATCAAATTGGGCAATGGTAAACAAACGTAATCGCAGTCAAATTTCTTCATGTTTTAAAGGGAAACGAAATCGTAATAAAATTGCGCAATATTTTTAAAAGGAAATGAAATATTAATCAAATTGCCCTTTGTTTTCAAAGGGAAACGAAATCGCCATCAAACTGATCATTTTTATGAGAAAATCAAATCTCAATCAAATTGAGTATTGGCTTGTTGAAATACGAAATCGGAATCATATTATCTCTTCCTCAAAAATAAATCTCAGTTAAATGGTTTATTGGTTTCAAATGAAGACGAAATCACTAAATGTATGCGATGTTTATAAAAGACAACATATGCTCTCCACTTCGCCCTGCGATACATGTATTCTCACGATAGGCTCACAATAATCATAGGAAGTTCAAATTTTTTTACTTTGTGATGATTCTCGTCCGGAAATACAGAGGTCAAAGTTAATATATGAAATAGGGAATGCTTTGAATTAAAATTAATGCCTTAATTTCCACTTAGAAATGTCGAATTTTTGACAAATGCTAGTACAGGAAAAGCAAGGAAAAATTTGTGCGGCATCGTGTGTTTCTAACATTTATGAAAACCTCTATTATTTATGAGCCCCGTATAAACAAAAACGGAGACGTTTTATTTGAATTCGGTTAAGTCCGTTTTGATATGATGCCAGAGCGATGAAAAAAGCGATGAAACACGATAGATACGTGGGGCCAGGATAAATTCGTTTGACCAGGTTACTGCAATGGTCAAACGAATTTAAAACCTTTCTTTTCGCACTATCAAATAAAAATATCAAAGCGACATGATTTTTAATAGAGGAAGCTTCAAAGAAAATTTCTATTTGTAAAAATAAGCCGATTGAGCATTTTGGATCCCATAATGCAAATGAAAGGGAATTGAATCGCCACAGAAAAATAATGCAATAGAATAATTTCTTGCATTTCTTAAGCTTAATCCTTGTTGCTATCAAAGCTATCGATTAGAAGAGGTTGTCACACGGACGGATAGACGAACGCGGTTCTTATTATTTTAGTGATTTTCAAAATCAGAATTTTTGTATCAGAATACGAGATCGAGAATTTTCGAAACAAAATTGTTAAATTATCATAGTTTAAATGAGGTCTGAATAAGTTGAACTGTGTGTTTTTCAGAACCAATGCCGCTGCATAAGTCAGATGGTAGAGTGAAGGCTCCTCCCAGCATATCAATACTAATCGTGTACGTTTGAATTCGCTTTTTCAGTTACAAGCCTTGATGTTTAAACTGGCCAGTGCCAGTGGCCTTGCATCACTAATTAGTAATTGCGTTATTACTTGAATTTTGAGCTGAGGCCTTTGTTTGTTGAATTATTCAGAACATTCTGCTCATTGTACCGTTGTTTGATAGTCGATGAAGATATTGGGCTCATATACTATTACAAGTTGGCCATAGTTGGCCGACTAGCGCACTTTCCATCACTTTACTTTCCGAAGCTCGTACAAATTGGCAGCTCTTACTTAAAGAACACATTTTATTTTATAGCGTTAGCTAGTACTGGAGTATCAATGCTACAGCACCTTCTTTCACCTTCTACAGCGGCCTGGCGACTCGAAAGAAATAACTGTGGTGACTGCTCTTCCTGAGCACCGAAGCGAGATAGTTTTTCGATTGTGTCAACCCGGATCCATGCGATCTCGCAGGCTGCTCCTGAGCTGTCCACCCAATTTGGAGGTGCTGCCTGTCCCATAGGGTGCTGACTGGAGCCTGGAGACACGATGCAGGCTAATGACCAGTTGCAGCTTCCACTTCATCTTTGTAATGAGACACAGAGCGCCGATAATCTATGCAGTTCGGGTCTAAATGAAGGCGCGGTCGCCGGCTCCTCTACTTCGATACATCAAAGCGTCCTGTCCTGTGTGCCTCGAACACAACAAGTATAAGTAGGAGCCACTTGTTCGCTCCCTTCAGAACAAATGTGACCCTATTTAGCCATAATGTGGGGACATCCATCAGAAGTGTCGCACCGTTCTGACCGGCTAAAACGTTAATGACGAGTGCTGCATTGGCGGCATTGCGACGAACAAGAAAGCATTAGTGAGTTTACATTTTTGAATAACTCGGTGTCACCAAGATATGTGTGAAAGGAAAAGTTACTTTATTGCTTAGAATTTGAGCAGTGACTTTTTGTTTGTAAAATTATTCTAACGATGAACGTTATATTCGTCACGCCGCAGTTTGGCAGTCGCTGAAGATATTTAGCTCATTAGAGTATGACAAGTTAGCAACATTTGGCAGGCAACCACACTTTCTAAAGTGAATGTCCGCGTCGCTTGTTTAATAAATAGCGCTGCTTTTATGAAACTGGCTTCAATTAACACATTCCTTAATTCACCTTTACGCCACCTGCCGCAGCAGTTCCTCAAACACGGAAGAAATGTAGAAAACCCTACATCATTGAAATTGAAATTTAGTGATCGTTAGTTCCTTCTAACACACGTCGTGTTGGAGTTCTAATACTCATGAGTGGCATTTAATAGTAGCTCAGCTGCGTGCTTACGGTCATTTTCATTGGACGGTTTCGTGAAAGTTTTCTCACCGCGAGCTGTCGTTTAGAGGGTGTTTCCGGGCCTCGCTTTGGCGGATATTGCGCGCCGCTGGTATTGAGGGTGGTATTGAGGGTGGTATTGAGGGTGGTATTGAGGGTGGTATTGAGGGTGGTATTGAGGGTGGTATTGAGGGTGGTATTGAGGGTGGTATTGAGGGTGGTATTGAGGGTGGTATTGAGGGTGGTATTGAGGGTGGTATTGAGGGTGGTATTGAGGGTGGTATTGAGGGTGGTATTGAGGGTGGTATTGAGGGTGGTATTGAGGGTGGTATTGAGGGTGGTATTGAGGGTGGTATTGAGGGTGGTATTGAGGGTCGGACAAAAAAGATTGCACACTGTACCGTGATTAAATGGATTTCAGCCTTCCTCAGGCCTGCTCCGTTGCTCCCTGCCAGCCAGTAACTTTCTCGTATCAAGACAATGATAATAAAACTATACGAATACCTGATGTCATTGTCTCAAAATTACCTTTAAATTTGTTTTGATAACCATTAAGAACATCATTAGATTTCATGTTAACTATCAATTAATGAGCTTTTACAATCATATTTCCTGAACTTCCTACAGCACGTTATTTATTCCTTCCCATCCTCCCCTGGGTTTTAAGGACTGTTTAGGTTGCGTGGACTTCTACGTTCGGCCTCGTAGTCATCCATGTACAGCCACGTGAGCACTCATGGGCGTCAGATACTAGGACTTCCATGTAGGGACTTCCAAGGACATCCACACTGAGTTACGTGAAGTTTTGTGCAGTGCCACGAGGACTTCTACGTAGTTCTACGTAGACTACCATGGAATGACCACTGGAACATCCATGTAGGGTTATATGGACTTCCAGGTAGGATCACTTGGACTTCTTTGTAGAGACCCCGTATATCTATACAGGATGGTTGCTGAAAATGAATACCTTTTAAAATCCCAATAATTTTTTAAAAATATGAAATAAGAGATCATAATACATAGAACATCCGAAAGGACAGAATTCAATGTTGTTTTATGTATCTGGTATACCCTCCAAATGAGCACAAACATTAAGGGTGCAAGAGAGAAGATCACTGTAATCAGCAAACATGGCACAACTGACTCTTCAACAACGCAAGTTCATCATCGAAGAAATGACGAAGGTTGGATCCATCGTCTGTAATCAGAGGAAATTCTTCTTGGAATACTGATTCAGACCTAACAAAATAACGATTCAGAGGAAATTCCAAAAGGTGGCCATCCTAATTTATTGTGAGAAACAAAAATAAAGGAAGTTCTGGTAGAAAAGTTTCTGAACGCACCACGGAAAATGTTGAAAGACTGAGAACTCTTATCTAAAATGAAGACACAAATTCAACTCGGGAAGTTAAACTAATCATATTAAAAATGAAAAACTAAGTGTTCTTGTTTCCAATAATACCAGTTTTATTCCTTTATCCTGTCTGTGAAAAAGGTTATGGCAATTTTAAAAGGTATACATTTTTAGCAAACACCCTGTAGCGTACATGTTATAAGCCACTTGAACTTTCATGTGGTGATGACGAGGACTTATATGGACTGTTTTTAAACAACGTTTACTTTCATGCACTTGTCATGTAGACTTTCTTAGAGACTTCATTTGAACATATTTCTCATTATTTATACACGCTTGAACGGAATCACTCGTAGTTGTGTGAATGATAGACACCTTGCATTTTTCTGATGCTTCAAAAAAGAAAAGACCTCAAAAAATGGTAAACAATCTGTTTTTTAAACCGCCGTCATAATTATCATACACATAATGTGAAATTCATTTTATGATAGCCCAGCGGATTTTAACAGATTTTTAATGAGACAAGCTAAAATGACTAATTTTTTCTCACACATATCTAAATATATACGTCCGCAGTTTGCTGTAGCAGCTAGAATACAAAGGCAATACAAGCTCTAACAAATTTTAGGTCGAAACTGGTTGCTCCTTCGAATAAACCCGAGCCCCAGCTTGCTGCGTGACTCTCCGGTTTGTTCTCTTTCGCCAGGTTTTGCCGACGCGTTTCGCAGCCAAAGATGTGAATACTGACCTCTGTAAACGCTGTGCTTTAAAAAGCGAGACTGGTTCTAGAGCAGCCTTCCTTCCACCTGCAGGGTCATTCACGAGTTTAAAAACACTCACCACTACCATAAGAGCTGCGGATGCTCGATTGCTCGCTGCCGTAAAACGAAAGTTTCAAATTTATTGCTAGGCAAAAATAAGAATGAGAAACCGGCCGAGTGCAGCTCGCTCTGTCTTCCTTGGGTGGTCTTGGCAGCATCTCTTTACAGTGTTGCTGCATTGTGTTGTGTCTGGGGGACATGCTTGTGTTTTTGCCAGTTCGATGTGTCATGTGACAAGCTATGTGTTAATGTATTCTGTCAGATGACACGTTTGTGTCGTGTGCTAATTCAATGTCAGATGACACGTTTGTGTCATGTACTTGGGCATTGTCAGATGACACGTTTGTGTCATGTGCTAGTGTAGTCAGAAAACATGCTTCTGTCACTAATTGATTGCTTATTAATTCACTACTGCTCCAATTTATTCGTGTATTGTGTTGAATAGCTCGCACACATATTGTATGTTGGTCACATCATTGTATCAGAGGCACAGAAAACTTTCTCGTTTTGGCTGAAGGACGCTCGTGTTTAGTAACGCACAGGGCACACGTAGCGTAAATTTGTTCAGGTAAATTGCACGTATTCATTAAGTTGCCAGCCTTTACTTATGCATCAACCGCGAAATGAAGGATACAACATAGGTTGACTTCTTCTTTAATTCTTCACAGAAAATCACTAACTATATTTACCTTTTATAGGTAGTCATGCGATGAACTATTGTATAAAAATAACATAAACCACCTTCGAGAGAAGTCACCACATATAGTAGGACCTGCAGGTGTATTAACCGAGCCTTGATTACTTAACGTACTGAGGCCTCTATAGAGGCGCCATGACACCAACATCAACTATGTTGGTCAACTTGGCTGAGTAATTTATGATGACCATTTTTCGTGAAATTTCCCATTCGTTTTCTTCGCCGTTAAATCTAAATTTTTCGAAAGACTTTAGCGAACAAGCTGTGGTGAAATTTTTGCAGAGGATTACATACGTAGGGGAGTTTTCTCTCTGAATTCTTCATTCTGACCATTCAAATTTATAGTTCAGAATTGTGTTAAAATTTATAACGGTTCATTGCATGCAAGATTTTTACGATATTGGAAATCTGTCTTTAATTCTGAGTTGTCAGAACAAGTGGATGAATATCAGTTTCGAATACTGAATTATCTGAAAACACAAAATGACCTCTTCCAGTTCTTTGCTCTTTGTCCGTGAGAATAGGTTGCTGAAGAAAAATTGTCTCACCATAACGTAGGCTCACAGTACAAACTTCAATTTCAAAAATTTTTCATCCCTTCTGTCTGAAGACACGACTTTATCAGGTGTGAAGGCGTGTCAGTTCTTCGTACTTTACCAAGCGTAATTCATGGCAGCTGTTGTTCTTGTCACAGCCTGCCTCAAGGAGCAAAACTTGTGGGTACAAGTCAGTCCCGTTTGAATTGGGTCAAAAATTTACTGGCCTTTTTGAACATTGGTTTGTAAAATTGCAAGTATTTTTATTTCTCTTGAAACTCGCACTATGGAAGTAATGGAATACTGGCCATCTATGAGTCCCGTTGCAAATAAGCATCTTATTTTAAGTTCAGTTCGTTCCCCCCTCAGGGGGATACAACTAGTGTATCTATGGGAATTAGCGCTCCCAGGAGGAATATGTGAGTGCCCGAGCTGAGAGTTAGGTAGGCCTTCTTTTTGCTGAAATAAATTTTTTTTATGATAAGGACCACCTTTTTTCGGTTCACTGCTGTCCTGTTTTTTTAGCACCTCTGACTTCCTTCTTCAACTTTTATCTTATTTTATGAACTTCTTTCTCAACTTTCTGTTTCTATGTCCCTTCTGCATAGATTCCTCATTCTCTTATCTCCATACTAAATGGTGGCTTCCTCCTTCCTCTCTTCGATACGCTCTTTTTTATAGAGGTTAGGGAGGCTTAAACTAACTTATAATCTATAATCTTCAGTTCGTTCCTAAATTTGAACGATAAATTTTAAATTTTATTTAAATGATTCTCTGCTAAAATTTCCCTACCAACGGTGGTATTTTTATGTTATCTATGTATAGTTTTTAGTTGCAAATATTTAATGCTGAAAAGAAGCAACCAGAAAATCCGTGGGCATTTATTTCAATTCATTTAATTAGTTCTCAGTATCGCAAGCGACTTATTCTTTTGAACTACTTTAACGATATTATGCAGCATATTTGAAGTCGCCGTAACCGAAGCCTGAGCAGGGCCCACCAAAAGCACCACCCAGCTCTGAGTCTTTAGATACTCAAAAAAAAAGCACCTGGACGTCAGTCATGTCAGCGAGCTCAATTAAGAAGTAGTCTCCCTCATTACGTGTTTTTGCGCGCATCCGTCATCCACGGAGTACAATTTCTAGAATCGTACAGTTTTTGAGCTAAATTCTAATTGGCATCCTCGGAGATTTTGTACCTCAATCGAGGCGAGAGCGGGCGCGTCTGATCAACCACGACGGCTCCGGCTGCCCCCCGCCGCTCGCTCGGTACTTCCTCATACGACCGACGCTGTTGCTTCTGTCCGATTTGCTATGCTTCGCGTATCAACGCGATGCGACCATCCATTCTAGCCTCGATGCTGCAGTGTCGCAAAATACGAGAATGCGTCCCTGCGCGGTAACATTTCTTCTTCAGGCGGCGTCCGAAGAATGATATTGTGGGCCAGTTTTAAATATGTTGCTGTATTGTCGGTATTCATTACGTGAGGTGGTTTTGACGTCTCTGCGACATTATTTTCATCATTCACTTTTAAAAAGATTACAGTTAACAAGTCCGTTTTATTGCGTAAATTCGAAGACAGTTTTTTTTTTCAGGAAATTAATTTGAGACGTCATATTCCAGGTAAAAAGACCTGCTCTAGATTTCTATCATTCGTAATCTTTTGTCTACAACCCTTAGTAGGTCTGGTCTGCTGTGGTTAATTTCGCCATTCCATGGTCATAATTCTTCTTCCCACTTTTTCTGGGAACTTGCCTGTTAGTATTAGAGAGCGAATTTTGCGTAACGAATTTATTCAATACGTTTAACGTGTTCTAGTCAAATAAAATATTCTTTCGTATTATGAAATCCACTATTTACAAGAGGATGACTGTAGAATTCCAGACCCTGCGTTCAAACTCCCTTCACAAAGAGAACACCTGTTCTGGTTCACTCTTTGTGAACACAAAGAAGAAGGAGTGTGTACACTTCTTTTACCCTTATTAATCTCACACAAAGTCATCGCCTCGAAAATTGGAGAGAAAAACAAACTACATCGGTGTGACTTAGCTATTTCAGTTCCTTCAGTAAAAAGCGTTGGATTTTTTCAAAGTGCTGTGCTTTTCATGCAATCATTCGTCAATTCATGTTTAGTCATTCGTTTCCATTTAAAAGATTCAATAAGATTTCATTAGCTTTACCTTCATTACTAACGCATCAGGTTCAACATCAAACACAGAAGTTTCACAACTTGGTGTCGTTAAGTAGATGATGTGAAAGCACTGGACTAGTTATCGATTGACCTCTCAACGTAATGCTTTTCCGTACACCTTATTGCGTAAGGTAAGTCCCATTTCTGAAAGTTGCCCGTGAAATTTTCCATTCGCATGTCTTTGAAGTAAAGGGAAGGTTCCTGAACCTTCATCTCTAACCTCAATAAATTGAGTCATTCATTATTTTGGTGGAGCAACATCTCGAGCAGTTATTTACGCCAACTTGCAGAGCTCAATCGAGCTTGTTTTAGCTTCTCTACAACAGCTGCACCTTTCCTTTTCCTAGGTAATACCTGTAGGCAAGACCTTTGGAATTTTGAAATCCCCTGAGAAAGATGCAAATATTTCATTTACTGGAACTTGTGCTCCCAGAGGAAAGTTGTGACATTCCGAGCTGAGAGTTTAGTAGGACTCCTTCATGTTGATTTGAAGAGGTTTTTTGTTTGTTCAGACCACCCTTTTTCGGTTAAGTGCTGTCCTGTTTTTCAGCACTTACTAATTTCTTCCCCAACTTTTATTTTGTTTCATAAGTTTACTTCCTAACTCAATATTTCTTTGCACAAATGATCCTGTGTGGAAACACTCCTTGTGCATAGATTCTGAGTTCCCTCAACACCATGCTAAATGTTGCCCTCATCCTTCCTCTCTTTGAGCATCTTTGTTTTAGTTAGGGGGACTTAAGCTAGCTAATAATTTAATCACCTGAAATCCATCTTATTTGGAGTTTCATCGGATTTATATTCAAGTATTTCGAAATAATTATTGTGAATTCTGAAATGGCAGGTAATTGTTCAGTAAAATCGTGAGTTCAATTCAGGTCTTTCACTTAACTTATAAACAACTTTTCAGATTATTTTCGGTCAACTCCTTGCTGAAAGTTTAATACATGTAGAAAAGTGTTGCCGTTTCATTATAAGGCGTTATTTAAATTCCCGCATTTTTAATTGGAATAAAAAATCAAAATAATAGTATTGGAAGCTTTAACTTATTCCTATGTTTCAAAACTAGCCGAGGCAGATCATCACCGAAAACAATGTCACGAAAACCACTAAGAAACAAAAAATGGTGGCTGGTACCGATTACAAGTTTATTCACAATTATTTCGCTTCTCATCAAAAAAGAAAAGTTTACGAGACTCTCATTGTTGCCTGTTAATCAATTAGGAAACAGTTATTTATTGAATATTTTTAATTTAATGATATCACGCTTTTTCTCTAGCTTCAGAATGCGACAGAGTTACTAATGGTGGAGTGAAAATGCAGCGAAACTCTTGTTATTCTGGAATAATGTCAATCCCTGAAGAGACATCAATTTGCACGCATCTACAAAAAAAAATTTCTCTGCTTATAGTGTTTTTATGAATATTATCGAAAATTTTATCCTGATGTTTGAAATGAAAAATCCATTTTTTGACTGGTGGATTCAGTTCAGAATTAATAGTTGTATTGTTTGCTGCCTCAAGAGCTGGAGTTAAAAAAATGCTCACCAAATTTTTAACATGAACTTCATAGATTATGGGAACAAGAAGCTTTTTACGAACATGTAGCGCAGCGTTCCTTCCTCTGGTGAGCCCATGTCCGACTACGGAAGTCTGCACCACAAACCTGCCTCACTCAGTAAATCGCTGTAGGGGACGGCTGAATTGTGAAGTGTTATTTCAATGGGTCAAGAAGCTTAAGTAAACGAGGAAGAATTTTCTGTTTATTCTAGCGAAGAAAATCCTAAATTCATTGGACTTAATTTGCCTTAATTTCAGTCGTTTTACTCGACATGCCGGCTAATGTTAACCAAGAGAAAGAGAATTTGTGCTCATACAGCATTCTGTATTTCAAAAATTAATATTTGACATTTTTAGGTAGGTTTGACTACCTTGAAACATTAAGCAGAACCTACGGTATAAGGAATTGTTTGAGAACTGTAATGGACCTTTAAAATAAATTTTGGACTAAATCACGAATGCCTTAATTCAGATGTAGGGAATGCATTCATCAGTTCAGTATGAATGCATGTGCTTTCTTCAGGATATTAGACATGACACTTCTCTTGAACGACCGGATGTTGCTAGGAAGCTGTCGTAAGTTACAAGCATGATAGGTCTTTTACCTTTCATTTTATTGACCAACTCATTTTGATAATTTTTATCATTTGGTAATTTTTAAATTCTCTACAAAATAAAATTTCTACTTTAATAACCGCTCGTTTAAATGAAATTGGAAACCCTGGGTTCAATTTATCAAGCACTCTACTAAAAAATTCGTTAGCTCTTTACTGTCAAGTTGATCATTCATTAAAGCATGACTGCCTGCAGATCCACTTTATAGACATATGGGGCCGTTCAAACTTAGGATAAAATGGATTTAAGGGTTTGAAATGAAGAATATGTGCATTGTTTACTGCAGTGAAAAGCTATGACAGTTCAAAGAACTTGTTAGGTTACCTCAAATAGGCCATAGGGATAGACTGTCTTTCGTGCCATCTTTGCATTTTTTAGTTTTCTTTGTTTTTTTTATTGACATTTCATCCTTTTCTTTCCTAATTTGCTTTTTCTTTGCGCTGGGTATCCTATGTGCGAGAATATCTTGTGCATATATAGATTCTACGTTTTCCTTCGTGCATACCCTTAGATGCAAGTATTGTACTCATGAAAATGAGTACTCCAAGAGGGAAAATGTGAGGTCCAGAGCTGAAAGTTAGGTAGGCCCTCTTATAGTTGAAATGAAATGTTTCTGTCTTGTTGAAAAATAACTTTATATTCGATTCACTATTCTCCTGTCTTTCAGCACCTCTAACTTTCCTTTTCAACTTTTATTTTGTTGCATAGCCTTTCTTCTTAACTTACATACTGTTTCTATGTGCAGTGGATCTTGTGAGAAAACACACCTTGCGCACAGATTCTGCGTTTCCTTTAACTTCATGCTGAATTGTGTCTTCTTCCTTCCTCTCCTCGGAACGCCCTTGTTGTGGTTAAGGAGGTTAAACTAACTGATCTAACCTAATTCCTTAGTCCATACTTCATGGTTCCTCCTCTTTCTTCTGTGAAAACATCTTTGTTATGGAAACAGAGCCTTAAACTCAACTATTCAACTACTTATTAAACAAACTGACATTTGATAAAGTCTTGTATTTTTTCCCCGTTTCGAATACTTTTCCAGATTAGCTGCCGAGTCAGTGCTTAAAATTATCTTGATGCCCCCTACCGTTAAGCGAGTAAGCAGGGATTAGCGAATGACACCTGGGAAACTGCAACATGTATTCACTGACTTGTTTTCCTGCAAGAATCATTAATTGGTTCCTCGAATTCTACCCCTCAGGGGGATACAATTATTGTATCTATGGGAATTAGCGCCCCCAGGGGGGACAATGTGAGGGCCCGAGCTGAAGCTTAGGTAGGCTTCCTTTTTTGTTAAAATAGAATAGGTTTTTGTTTTGTTACGGACCATCTTTTTTCGGTTCACTGCTGTCCTGTTTTTTTCAGTACCTACTACCTTCTTCTTCAACTTTGATCTTGTTTCATGAACTTCTTTCTCATCTTTCTGTTTCTATGCCCTTTCTGCATAGATTTTGCACTCCCTTAACTCCATACTAAATGGTGCCTTCCTCCTTCCTCTCTTCGATACGTTTTTTTTTTGTAGCGGTTATGGAGGCTTAAACTAACATATAATATAATCTAATCTAATCTCCTCGAATTCCATAGTTATGGTTGTCAGTTCCTGTTGAAACAACTGAAAGAATATGCTAAAGCTACACTGTTGCTAAGCTAGATCGTAGGGAGGATGAACACTTCAGACTTTATGAATTGAATGTTTTTGTTAGCAAATGCATCAATGAGTGATATTTTATGAGTGACAGTAATGAACACGTTTTGCAAACATTCTGTAACTCGCTTTGTGTTTTTCATCCGTAAAATGTCTAGTAATGGAGTTGAATATTTCCCTAAGATCACGAAATGAGGTCATGCCAATGAAAAGAATGTTGCATCATTTTACCAAGGTGAAATAAGTATTTGTACCTCAATAATGACGCTAACAGCTTGAAGTGAGTATAAAGTTTTCTGAACATATCAGCTCCAGTTTTTTTTCGCCCATGTGGGCAAAAATGATCCTAAAAATATTTGTTGAGTAAATTCTTCATATTACTTGTTACCTTGTGCTCACTAAAAATTACTTTCTATCCTGATTGTGTTGTTTGTATCCTAATTTTTTGTGTGCACGGAGGTAAGAAATGTGACACCTAGCTGAAAGAGCATCTTATCGTAAGAGTTCTGAACTGTAGAAATATAAAGGTAAAGCCAACATTTGGTGCTTGTCATTCTTTTGTCTGGGAACTTTGAATCACCATTGATGAAGAGATCCAAATGGAAATATCATAAACAAATTTATTAAAGGTTTTCATTTTGCCTTGCGACAAAATCAGTTCCAACCATTGCCAATTTTTCCACTTTCACTTCAGGTCTTGATCCTCATAGTAATATTTTTTGCAAAATATACCATTTAAACTACTTTCTAGGCAGAGATATTTTCCATAGCAACAGTGAACAACAAAAACAAGGAAAAATTATGGTTGATAAAAACCATCATAAGATTTTGATAAGTATAGCATTGCAACCTCGCTTATTGCAACCTCGCCTATAAATAAACATGCAGTCACCTGCACACAAGAAAGGGCAAAATATACAGAAAGAGCTTACTCCAGAAAAAGATGAAGACACACTCATGCACAATTGTACTTCATTTAGCTGCTATAAAGATGTTGCTGCTGAAACGTGCTCTCCAATCAGACAAGAACTAATGAGTCACACGTACGACGGACGTTTCCCTTCTCTTCCCATGACTGAAAATACATGGCACTGGGATAAGAAGCTGTCATATTATCTTGAATAGTGTAGCCCTCGAAATCCACAGTATTTTCACGTAATGCGATACGTTTGCCATTTCATCATGAATTTTACGTTACAACATTGTAGGAAAACATTAACATTGGAGCCTAGCAACCAATCTTGATTTGCAAGAAAAATTGTAACAAGTATTCCCATAGTATGTCAGTAGAATTTTGAAATGAAGTACATTTACCGTTTCGGTTGTTTAACGTTTCAAATAGTGCGTACTGACTTCCTCTGTCTCGAAAACACGACTCCATTCTTAAAGCAAAAACTACATTTACGTGGATGACTAGGCTGTCTAAGAGACTCCCCAGGGTCTGACCACACTCTGCCGTGCCGAGATAACTACCCAAGCGTCGTTGAAATCACCCTGACGACCACGACCGCAGGCGCTCAATTGGAGAGCAAAGGCTCAAGTAAATGCAGTTCTAACATGCAGAAGCTTTTTCTTTTTGATTGCGTGTACTTTTATTTCACGGTGGGCAAAAATGTTTGTTTGAACCAGCTGAAACTTAAACGAAGGCTGGTTACACATGGAGTTGACCTGGCGGTACCGGTACAGAGTTGTCATGACACAAGCGACGAGAAGCTCGTTAGATGAGACTGACATTCAAATATTTGCAGGGTTTTGAAAGCTCCTTTATTAAGTTACATTAATATTGCGCAAAACGCTTTTTTGAAATTTTTACTGTCCATTGACGAAATTTATCAGCGAACTTTCTAATTTACAGACGTAGTTACCGCGATCTCTAGAGATTGTTGAATCGAGTAGACAATTTAAAGTAAATAATTATTTCTCTAAGATCCTAACACACAGACGCTTGTAAGAATTCCTTCTAGATCAGTGGTTCTTAACCTTGTTGGAGGTTCTGTACCCCAAAAGTTCCATACATGTATTCATCGAACCCTTCGTAGTTGGAAAAATAAAATGTTTTTTCCTTTAAATTCAAACATATGTATATAACTAAGCACTGTATTGGCGTACAAACTGTACCAACCCAGGAGTTTGAATCACCGAACCCCTGGGGTTCGATCGAACCCAGGTTAAGAACCACTGTTCAAGATTGAATCAATGCAAAAATTCGAGAGTTGAATGCTTGATTGAAACGAGTATTCAATTTTGGAATATATTAGACTGTAGCTATATTTCCGGAAGAATAGTAGCCAGCCGACAGGTAAATTTCTGTGGATAAAGGCGTCGTTCACGAGTGGAATAACATAGCAAATAGACTCTGATATTTGAAACGAGTCGTCATGAGCAGACATGTCGAGTATATTGAGATATTACAGATTATGCTCTTACGAGTAATTATCAAGCAATAATTTTGAAAACGTATGACCCTTGATCGGCTTTTAGAGAGAAAAATTTAGTGCATAATGTAAGCGGATAAAAATATAGAATGTTCACGTACTACATTCAAAGTTTCGGCCAAGTGCTATTTTGCTGTTATTTTGTGAGAATCATTTCCCTTCCTCAGACTTGCTTTAGACTTACTTTTTCTTGCGTTCATGTAGAGTAGATGTCAGGTGTCAGTTATTTCAACATTTTGCAGAATCGAAGCTGCACTGCTGGCGGCCTAATTTTTCATAGTAGATTACATGCTAAGTGTTATGCTGAGCTTTGGGATTTTCGAAAAAAAATTTACACTTGCCCTCGAGCAAATTCGAAAGGTTGTCAGATGCTGTTATTGTGACTGATATAATAACTAATACATTAGTTTCATCGGTTGTGCAAATATTTTCGCTTAAAATAATAGAAAGTAACTAATTTTTCGATTCATGCTTTCAGTTTGAGCATTTGATTTTAAAAAATGGAAGAGGTAAAAATTCAAAGTCACTCTAGCGACCTCAACTCTCAAATTTGCGTGCAACTTCTCTCCTAAGAACTCGAACGTGCGAAGCTCGTCGTTTTCGGGGCTAAAAACCGCGATCTGCAAACTAAGATATCTATTTCTAGCTCATTTTCTTACTGTCAATGTTTAATTGATGTCTTCGAAGCCTCGAAATATTAGTGGGAATGGGCTGGAAAGCCGTCAGGACGTTTTGATTTTTTCCCCCGAAAAAATAAATAGTTGTATCACAGTTCGTCTTTAAGTATTAATTCACGATGCTACAAATAAGAGTATTGGAAAAGGCTATGTTTGATTTAAAAGATGCGATTCTTGTACGGAGATCTAAAATTTTGTTCTTTTACATTAAGCATGCGCTGTTATCACTTGTTCGTGAATGTTATACAATCTCTTGAATTTGCATATTCTATAACATTTATAAACGTAACTCATGCTGCTAATGCTAGCACATTTTCTTTCATTACTATTGTATCTGGGGGATTACCGCTCCCACGGGGAATAAATGAGGTCTTGACCTGAACATCAAGTTAAATTAAAATAAAGCTGATTTTGTTACGGCCATTCTTTCGGCTCGCTGTAATAAGTTTGTCAGCGCTATTAAGCTTGAATCTTCATTTCTACTTAAACCATTTATTTATTTATTTATACTTGAACCTTCATTTTGCTTCATAAGCTACCGTTAATTTTGCTGTTTCAGTGCGCCAGGTTCAGGGACACATCTCGTGCATAGATTCCTCGGTCCCTTCATTTTATAATCAATATCGCCTTCCTCTTTTGAAAACAGCTTCTTTATGGTTAGGGAGACATAAATTAAGTTATCATTATTTTTTCCTTTTATTACTGCTGATAAAAGCTCAGTTATCAATTTGTTTCGAAGAAGCATACGCGAGAACAAAAAAAATACAAAAGTGAAAACATCAAACTGTGTTGAGAGCATTCTTTCAAAATATTAAAACAGCTTTCTCTTGACATATAACGCATTTTTTGAAAAACTTTGTGCTTTTTGAGTCATCGATTTTTTTAATTGTTCTCCCACCTTTTTTTAGACATTTAGAATTCCCTGTCTGTTGTAAACCAGTACCATTCTCCATTGTGCTTCTGCAGGCCTGGTATCCGTCTTCTGGAAATTTTGACGTCGAACAAGTCTCGTGAGAATATGGTGAGGGTTCTTAAATTTGCAGCTTTTTATTTTACTCTCGCATAAGCCAGCGATATGGGCTCGTGAACGAGTAGTTTCTCCTGACACTCTTCATCGACTACCTACTAAACAATCCTAATGAATATATCCTTCTATGTTGCGGAGGGATTTGCTAGCTCCGCCGACGGGCCTGACACAAACTCCTCTCTAATCCTAAATTTAATCACCGGAACATGAACTTTCCGTGTAGAATGCGAAGTTCGTGCGACTCTTCTCTCAATATGCAACGAACACGCAGGGGAAAGCGTTTGACTTCTATCTTGCTTCTCTGCCAACTGGGTAGCCCGTCATGATTTGTTTCCTATACGAAGTTTCCTGCTTTTTTATCCTCTTTGAAAAAGCTTTTGATTTCTCCATTTTAGTAGTTGTTAATGCTCTTTATGGTTTTATGCAAGCAAGCATAAAATTCAATTTTAGCTTTCAATTCTTTGGTTGTGGTTTGCTTGAATACGAAAGTTAAAGATATAGCTTTTTGAGGAGTTATATTTCGACAATGATATTGTTCTTTCAAATAGTGAAATTCATATCCATTGTGTCTTGAAATAACAAAAGCAGAAAGTAATCTGTTCTGAAACCTCCATTTTGCAAAGCCCTGTTCATTGAAAAACAATCTTTTTGACGCACAATTTCCCCATGTCGACTTGGAACTTCTCTCATTTAAAGATCTTCAATTTGATCTTTTTCATAGCGCTCTTCGAATTGCAATGAAGCAAGGACGTTCTCAAACAATTACCCATGCATCTTCCAGTTCAGTGAGTGAAACCATTATTAATTTATCGCTTTGTATGATGTTCCAAAAGAGTTAAAACCTTGTTATGGCAAAATTAGTGCGCATCATGGAACTTAGCCTCGACAGTGGGACCAAATTTCACGGGTGAAGCCCTCCGTGGAAATGAAAAGGTTGGCAGGCCATAAAAAGTTCCCTTAGAAGAGTGGTTTGTCTGCAACACTGACCAAGCGGAAGAGATGGAGTGTTTTAAGCCCTCATACTCTGTAAGTCCGTAATTGTAAAGCCTTAGCCTCCATACACAGCTTTGACGGTTTCTTCACAAGCCGTCACGTTTGAGCTAACGAGTCCTTAAACGTGGTCTGCTGAAGAATGGTTTTTCGCTCGCCCTTATTCGTATTGAAAAGAGAAATCACACATTTCGCTGATCAATCTTGCAGTTATATTGATCATTTTCTTTTTCGAAAGGAATCAGTATAGAAATTTTCAGCCACTTTTTCCTCGATTTGAAATTCCCGATATTTTCCTTCCCTCTTATAAATTCAATTTGGTTTCGTACGCCATTGTTGCTAATCATTCAGCCGAGCTTACCTTGCAGGTTTAGCGGTTAAACTTATCCTATCGCGAATAAAATACTTTAATGTGTTATTGAAGAGGTATTCAAGATTTTATGAAACCCTAAAGAGGCACATTCATTCGTTACATTATTCTTGTGGTAAATTTTATTTAGACCCTTGCCCTTTGCTGCAAGCGCATGAGTGGCGACAAACCTTTTAACAAGAATTTATCGAAGTAAATCCCATGAGATATGAAGCTGTTAAGGCAGATATTGCAAATGACTTTGGAAGCGGCTATTGTGAGTGTGGATATAACCGTGCGTATCTGTGCGCAATTTGGCTGTACTAGATGGCTCTCTATAACGAATGAAAGTGGAAATGAGCATTTACTGATGAATTGATGATGGCAAACGGCGAGCGCTTCATGTCCTCATGACAGATGAAGGAAACGAGTTCTCGCGACTTTCTCGATGCTGTGTAACAATGATGGACCGCGTACGAACGCCTCGCTTGCGTTCGCATTGGGTGGCCAGGGCGTGGGTTCGGTGCTGCGGACTCGCACGCTTGCTCTAATGAAAGGCGTAGCTGAACTTCTTCATAAATTTTATGATAAATATTTGCTCATACGCTTTAGCCTTGCTGACAATAGCATTCAAATATGTCTGAGACGCTGATGTATTTTAGATATCGCGGCTGATAATGTATTTGGAAAATTACAAACGCAAAGTATAAGCATGAACACAAATTATTTGAAAATTTTTCTAATAACATGCTCTTGCATTTTTGTATTCTAAAAAGTATACCTACTCAAATTTCTTATGTTACATCATAGAATATAAATTTCTTTTCAGAAGGAATTAGTTCTCATTTTCAGATTGTACCTTACATAATGATTACACTATTACTCGTGACTCAACTGATTTATTTTTGATAAATGCGGAGCTCATCAAACTAGTGTATTCAACAGTTGAAAAATTCTCTACGCAGGGTAAATTGTCCACAGAAGGCAGTGACTGGGAAAGTAAGCTTAACACGGTGACACCGAAGTGGTACATATGTGCACCACTAGGTAAATTGCTCATTTACGTACCGGAATATAAAAAAAAAACATTTAAAATATTTTGCTATCTTTTCGGATATCAATTTTAGAGTAAAAGGTAAATAATAATGGTTCAAGTGTATTCTTCACACTTTTCAAAAAGGTTAAAAATGTTTTAGAGCAGCAAAGCCGGTTTTCAAAACGACTTCTTCTAGCCTAACCAAACTGATCGTAAGCAACCGCACATTCGGAGTCAACGCGTTAACGCTGAGTAACGGAAGTAAACGAATACTCAAGTATATTGTTGTCGAAAACAGCAAAATTTTACGCTTCTGACCTGATTTTAGAGCTTCCCCAGCTTATTCTGAAATAAAGTTTGACGAAAAATGCCCGTTTTGAGCATCCTGAAGTCCAACATCATTGTGGAGAAGCCATCAGGAGACCCGTGCTTTCACATGAAGGTGTCTAGGTGAAGTTGGACCGGTGTGACCACAAGGATTAGTTCACGCATCAGGAAAATAGTGACGGGACAAGTTTTTCACTTTTGATTACGAAAGTGGTAAGTTTAAAAGCAGTTTATCATTCGAAAAAGAAAACTTCAAATCCTAATTGATACTCGGTTTCAATATTGAATCTCTAATTGTAGTTCCGGGATGGTTAGGGGCTCCATTTATAAATGGGGAAGAATGTTTCGCATACAAAACTCTTCAAACATCCCCAGAAGTAAAAATCTAGGGGCGTAATATCAGGAGACCTTAGTGGCCATGTGAAAGTTTCAAGTGCTTTTAACTCTTTATTTAACGAAGCTTTTTCGACTCGACGGTAATTAAATAAAAAGTTTTTATTTCAATATTAGTGTTATTTCACAGCGTTATAGTAAAAAGTGCGACGGTCCCAACCTTATGTTGAAGTTTCTTCAACAAAATGCCGGTCACCCTGTACGGTAGAGAATTTAAGCTTATTCATTGTCGTGTGAGGAAAAAACTAATATAACGATCATATGAATATTTCGACAAAAAATTGAATTCATTCCAGGGCCAAGACTGGTTTTCTTTATACATGTGAGTATATTCTCCAAGGTGATTTTAATGTAACAAGCTTGAGTAGAATTCAATTTGGATGAAAAGCAGTGAAATAAATCAACGCTACTGAATTAACCTTACTTATTTCGATCTCCCAATATTAGTTATATAAGCACGTTAGTTCGTAAGTTAGGTTAGTTTTTGAGAGGAAAGTTTAAAAGTTCCTTTGTGATTTGTTACCAAATAATAAAAAACTTAGCCGAAGATAGTTGAAATTTTTGTAGTTTGGAACTTAGAATTTCCAACAGGTAATTTAAAAATTACTCGCTCTGAAGTAGATACTAGGTATATTAAAAATGTTTTTCCCTTGGTATTTCTCAATTATTATGCCAGCATTTTTGAGTGCAATAACTTGAAAAATTTGCCACTCTAGGTTGTGCTTTTTGTGCAAACAAACTTTTTAAAATTTTCCTCGAAGATTTACTACTTAACGCAACGGAAGCTGAATATGCTTTTCACCATCGTTACCTAAGGGTCATCAATTTGTCATTATGTTTACCAATTTCACCCGTTGTTACGCTGGCAAATTTCAAATTTGAAACAACCATTATCACGCGTAACATTTTTACCACAAAAAAACATATGGAAATTCAAGGCAGTTACAACACACATATTCTATAAAGCGAAATATAGTTCACGCATTACTCAGTGGTGACCACCTTAGAAAGTTGAACGAATCGTATTCTGCTTTCAAACTTTTCTCCAAATTAACCCATGTTCGTCAAGTGCTCAGGGACGCAGAGGGCATGCGATATACATTTGCATTATTCACATCTAAGATATTGTGCACTGCATGAAGACTCGACACCATTAAATTAAGGTTAAAATCAATTCAAATTGAATACCAGGAATTAAACTACAATCAGCGTTGGTTTCAGACCACGCTTAACTTCCAGGAAATACGAATGGTTTCTTAAGTCATTTCAGATGCAATCGTATCGGAGCTGCAAACCCGGAATTTAACCTAGTCCATGCTTCCAAAATCATTTTCATGAATGCACTGAAAATGATGGCTTTAATTCCTATTGCGCTGCTGTGTGCCAAGTAGGAAAAGGCTAGACTCACTCTGTCATCGTTTTGAGTGAGGTTCGCAGCTCAGGGACGATAGTTCCTCTAATTTGCGACGTAGTCTACGAACGCGCTAGCCGTGCTTCAGAAACCCAGTTTAGAAAAGTAACAACTAAAACTGCTGTTGTTGCCTCCAGGCATTAAAGTGAATAGGTCTGCTTATTTGGCCGTGTAGTCTGTGAGGCAAACTAATTTAGAAGTTGAAAATTCCTGCTTATTGTTACACATTCTGCCTTAGCAGTCACTAACTGCAAAGTCTGGAGGTCTTGCTAATTTGCAGCAGAGTTTGCATGTATCGTAGATTAACTGAGGAGGCGGAAAATCCTGCTAATTTGCAACAGTCTGCCTATGCCATAGACTAACGGCAAGGGTGGCAATTTCTTTTAATTTGAAGCGGAGTCTACATGTATCGTAGACTGACCGCAGAAGCGGAAAATCCTGCTAATTTGCAACGGAGTCTGCCTGTGCTGTAGACTAACTGCAGGGGCGGCAAGTCCTGCTAATTTGCGGCAGAGTCTGCTTGTGCAGCTACATAAGTGCCCGAGCGCCATTCTCCAGCCCAGCCGGAGGCGCTCGCTCATTCATTGCCGAGGCGAGTTTTTTGCGACCGTCGGCCGGGCTCACCGACCGAAACAGGAACGGAACTCCTCTGCTCCGGATGCTGGACACGAGTCGAAACAATCTCGGCACGACGCCGACCTGCTCGCAGCTCTCCATTGTGGCATGTTGAGACCATTGTTCTTTTCTTCTCCGCAGTTACGATTAACCTACCAATGATGGGAATGAGAGTAAAGGTATATTTCCTCTGAATGACTTCTATATTGAATTTTTCTAAAGTTGGGAACATGGTTGAGGTTTTTTTTCTCTCTCTCTCTCTCTCGCTTATTCCAAAGATATTGGACTCTACTTTTGCTTGACGCTCAATAATAAACTTCTGATCGATCGATTTCTAAGAAATCTGTTTATGGTAAAAATACAAACCAATGCGCAAATGAACTTTTTAATTGCAAATGTTCCGGTACTTAATAATTTCGTCTCTTGTACTGGAAGGGATAATTGTCAATGTTCAATAAATTAAATTCAGTAACTGAAGTATTTGTTATTTGGAAAATCTGATTAATTTAAACGAGCGTTAGCAAACAGTTCTATTATTTATTTAATTCTTTTTAAGTCAGAGTGGTACTTGAACAAATCAAAATTCTTTCGTAAAGTTTTATTGTCTCCCTAACAAACGAGAAGCAATGATCAGCCTTCATAATACACAGCTAATTTTGATTTAAGACCGAGTCATAGAATCATTTCCAATCCAGAGGGTAGCCAATTAGAGGAATGTTCGGCCCGAGGGGAGATCGTCACGCTCATCCATCTAACCCCCACCTCATTTCCTTTGCCCTCTCCCACACCGCTCTCGAGAGTTTTCTATATTTCAAGCAACAGAAAACAAACTTCTACGTCATAGCGTCAAAAATATTTTTCAGTCCTTGAACTACTGCATGAAGTTCTCGAACCCGTTAAAGTATGTATACAAAATTCGTAAAAAGACGGGGGAAAACGGAATACTAACGAAAAACTTCCAATTTTTTTCAACGCTTTTTTGTTTATTTTACATTGGACATTTATTTTCTTTTTATTGAAATGTATGCATTTTTGCTTTCTTGCTTTACAAATTTCTCCACGCAACTATATTATCCGGAAATAAAGTTTAGGCAGGAGAATACATATAAAAAATATTCTACTCTGTTAAAAACCATCATTCGGTTCACGCACTAACTTTATCAAACAACAAATACGCATTCGATCTTACTCTGAACGTCGTATGTCTCTAGACCACTTTCTGTTAATGGAAACCTAACGGAAAGTTTGCATTAAATATTGATACACTAATAATAAAAGCCATGCTGATGGTCATGAGCTGAATTCAAAGCGGAAAGCTATCCGAAGCACCTAGTTTCAGTATATATTTTTTTTTTCGTTCAGTTATGATAAGCTCTATTTCTGTCTTTCGCTTGAACATGCAAAATGATCTTATAACATTTTCATCGAATCTACTGAAAAAATTTTACAAAGCCTTACGCAGGCCTTGCCTATTTTGGTATCGACTCCACCGATTTAATGTGACTTGAGGTTTAGTGCGATATGAGCGTTCGAATTAGCATTTTTGTTTTTTATTTGTTGAATTAGGCTCAATTGTATTTACGAGAAACTAAGTGGTATTTTCTTGGAAACGATTTTTAATGTCTTTTTTTAATCTACATTTTCTTTTCAAAACTTGATTGAATAAATGACAGTTTAAAATAAAAAATTAGGACAAAGAAAATAGTGTCCGCTCCACCAAAATAATTGCTTATTCCCTTGTTTTTATTAAATGCTACGTGCAACTGTCTCAACACGTCAACTCACACTTGGCTTTGGCGAGCACGATTTTAGTTCTTGTAATTACATATTCGCATATATGTCGTCAGCAATGGTGTTTTTAGTTCACTGTTTGATATCTATCAACAAAATGAAGGAAAAAAAATTTTTACTGTGTGCTGAAAACTGAAGACAATCTATCTTATTTATTACAATTATTTAGTGTATTTTAGCACTTAATCACATTGCTTGAGATTATTTACTTTTTCATCTACCCCCTTTGAGCAATTAGTCCCAAGGAAAATAACTGAATACTTAGGAATAGCCAAATGTTTTTAACACAGGAAAAAGTTAAATTCTTAAGAAATCATTGCATACTTGTCACAATGAGGCCTTAGCACAGTGACCACCAGCTAACTTGTGAAGAAAAATACATGCTTTGCGTGCTGTTGTAATGTTGACTCGTTCCATTATTTAAAATGCCGTGCTGAGCTTTGCGCAGTGAGCTCGCTGTCGTGAGCTAAGTGCAAGATAAACGAATGATGAAGTAATTTTTGCAATTTATGCGAGATGTGACACAGGCAAACTACAACGTTCTCTCGACCCTAAACACGAGAATATTTCAGCAAATTTCTCAAGTTGGGACGGCCGGACCACCGGCCATGTGAGATGCGCGAAAGCGTTTTGTCTTTCCCTGCCGAGGCAACCATATAAGTTTGTTCAAATAAAGCTAGGCTTTTTTAAGAGAGATTCCATTCCACATTTGGAATATATAGTGAAGTATTCCACGTTTGGAAACACGTAGTTCATTAATTTCTCCGGCTCAATTACGTACGTTATAGTCAGACTACAACGCGAAGTACAACCTGGTTTTTCATCCGAGAATGTTCAGTGCTCTGTCCTGCAATAGAAGCTATGTACAATGCAAGTTGTATGCTGCTGAGATGAATGAACTCTGTACGAGGCCATTGCGTTGCGATTGTGATAAATTGCATAACCTAAAGCTTATTTGAAGATGCAGACTTTCCTTGAAATCTGTTTTGAAATGCACTCGTAATTAGTTTTTCTTCATATCACTTTGTGTTATCTAGATTTTAGAATACTCTCTCGCACGTCAAACTTAATTCCTTTTGATGGATATATTTTTTTATTTCAAGTTATTTATGTTCTTGTTTCTTTCATTTAGGGGCCCAGATTTCTAATGTAAATCTGAAGGCGGGTACCAAAGTTGACACGAAGAAAAATTAGGCCAAAACACATTATTTTCTGTTACCCACGCTTCGCACAACATTTGTATAATTTGATATACCTACACACATTGAGCACCTTTACTTCATATGAGACTTATCTCATATGATTGCTTATTACTACCCCAGCATCACATGCTCTACCGTCGTCGTCGTTGTGGAGTTGTAAATACTTCAATTAAAAAGAAGTACGGTGTTTTCCTCAGCCATCGGATATTTTTTTAGCCGAGGTTTGTGTTCATACGAGTGGGCTGGAGAGGCGGTGAAAGTAGCCTATGCGCCCCAGCTGCTGCTGCTGCTGCTGCTGCTGCTGCTGCTGCTGCTGCTGCTGCCGCTGCATCTGCCCGTAGCGCCGCGGCTCGTAAAGACTGCTATCCTCCGTCGCGCGTTGTGCTGGGGCTTGAGCTGCAGTCACCAGCACCAAAATGCAATAATTGTAATATAGCTTCGGTAGTCGTTTGCCAATCACCGCAGAGTTTCTTAACTTCCTGTTTCTCTTAACTGTTACCTCGTGAACCCTGTTTCGTTAAACTATTACCTCGTGAACCAACCTGGACGTGTGAAGCAATCTTTAGACATCCTGGAACATCGCCGTAAGCGCCTGATGGTCCCCGCTGCTAAGCTTCACTTATCGTCAAAACCATCGTTAAAGCTGCAAGCATTGCTAAAATACAACTGTTATTTGAGAGCTAGCTAGCAAGCTCGACTGTTTAAAGAGAGCCGCCGCTTCACTAAATCTGATCCAAAATATTAACTTCGCTCATTGATGGTATCAGCTATTGTAAGTGAAACTGTTGTAGAATATTGCGGCCGCTCTTTTGAAACCTACTGAGTTCATCACAGCAGGCCCTGTCATAAGTTCAAGTTTCATGTTGTGGGCAAGTAGCAAACAACAGAGAACGCGTAATGTTTCAAAAAAGAACAAGTCCATTTCTAGGTAACGCCCCTTTTTTCTGGACCGCAATACTTTTTAATAAAATATTTATTTTTGAGAGTTTCGCGCTTTCCTATGTAGACTTTAGCGCTACTTGGATAACAAAGTAACAAAATTTGTCAATGAAATTAATCGAATTATTTCAGTATAATGGCTTCAATAAATTACTTCATTAATTAATTACTTCACTTCATTTGCTAAATTACCATTTCGAACCGGGTGCTTAGTGATATCTCTACCGAGGCAAATTGCACATCTCTAATAGAACGTGGACGTCGAGGGCCAGACGGTGTGTAGACAAACCAGTCTCCGAATCATTGAGCAATAAGGTTCTTGGGCGGGTGAACGCTGGCCTATACGGATTCAATTATTTTCGATTGTCTTGTGTTGTTGTAGCTGCGCGACAGGACTGCAGTTTTGTGATGGTACGCCCATTATTTGCCGGCTCATAACTCAGCGACTTGGACTTCGATTTATATAGTATGTATTGAAGGTTTTGCACTCATTTGTGGTCTAGTGACTGTATCAGTCCTGGTATTCTCTTCCATGTTTGGAGAGCCTCAGTATCCCATTATTTCAGGCAATCGCCCTTTTGTAACATTTAATTTTTCCCCTCAGGGGGATACAACTATTGTATCTATGGGAATTAGCGCTCCCAGGGGAAAAATGTGAGGGCCCGAGCTGCGAGTTAGGTAGGCCTTCTTTTCGTTGAAATGAAATGTTTTTTGTTATGTTAAGGACCACCTTTTTTCGGTTCCCTACTGTCCTGTTTTTCAGCACCTCTGACTTTCTTCTTCAACTTTTATCTTATTTCATGAACTTCTTTCCCATGTTACTGTTTCTATGCCCTTTCTGCATAGATTCCTCATTTTCTTATCTCCATACTAAATGGTGCCTTCCTCCTTCCTCTCTTCGATACGCTCTATTTTTGTAGCGGTTAGGGAGCCTTAAACTAACTTATAATCTAATCTAACATTTAATTTTTCTCTTCATGGGATTTAAAGTAAGAGTAGGAATTTTAAATGGTATTGTAGACAAGCTCATTTCAGTCTAACTCAGTTGATTACACTTGGTGATATTGAATCATTATTTAAGATCAAAGATCATATTAAATTGAAACAATTTCTGTCATTTTACCCGTATATATGGGAACAATTATTGTATCTTCAGGAATTAGCGCTCTCAGGAGGGAAAAGTGATGTCGCGAGCTAAGTGTTAGATAAGCCTTTTTGTTAAAACGGATATTTTTGTTTTGTGACGGACCATTTTTTTCGGTTCACTGCTGTCTTATTCTTTATCACCCATTACTTCCATCTTCAATTTTTATTTCGTTTCACATACTTGCTTCTTAACTTGCTGTTCCCATGTCCAGAGGATACACACCCTGCGCTCGTAGATTCCCCGTTTCTTCACCTGCCTACAATATGGTTCCTTCATTCTTCTTCTCTTTGGAACACCTTAGGCTTAAACTCACTTAAAATCTAATTACCTTCTGCCATTCGATAACTGCTCTCAGTTAGCAAACTCTAATAAATTTAGATATTTAGGAAAAATTCAGCCCGTAATAACTAGTTCTTATCATTAAACGTAGAAGTTTTTAGAAAAGCAGGAATAGTTTAAAGAAATGAACTTATTGCACCTATTCTGTTCAGTTTTTTGCGATGTTGGAACGCATTTGAAAGTTAGACTGCCCTCTGATCTCTGTGAATGATTAGGCAACTTTGGGTGCATCTTAATTATCTTACTGGACATGAATGACCGAGCGCGAGCGTTTGATGTTGGTTGCGATAAATAATCACAATATGTGTAAATAAAAGACTATTTGTTGCTCTAGTCAGTATTCGCCATGAAAGAAATAACCCATTAAATAGTAAAGTAGGATCCTTATTTGTTGCTGTAAGAAACATTCTACCTCTGTATCTCCTGTGGTAAATAAATTGTTTAAATTGTTTAAATTGTTTAGTGTTCCTGCATCATTGAAAAAATTATTTCGAGGTAAAGTTCTAACTTATTCGAAAAAACTGTATTTAAATTAACTGCTGGAATCATAGTTTTTTTACTCCACTATATTTGTGAAAATAAATATCTTCGAAAACTCCTTCTAGTCAATACGAATGAAATAAGATTCCCTAACACAAATTTGCTGTTGGTGAGCTGTGTTTGCAAGTTGCGACTGCACGGAGACGGAAAGACCAACCGAGCAAGCTACCAACTATATAATTGCGTATTATCATAAAAGGAATATAAATAACTGCATTATCTACTTTGCTTTAGGGATAACTATATATTATGAACAGTGAATGAATTCGTTCGAAACTCCGTAGACGGGCTACCGAATCAACACAACACTTCTAATCCCAGCTCCTTGCACCGCGGCACGTGCTTATTTTCTCTCGACATCGTATGTCTCAATTCTGTGCTCTCGAGGTGGCATGTTGTTTTCTTATGATTGTGAAGAAATCGCTATCATTTTCTCCCTATAAAGATGAAACATCGTGGATGTCAATCACCATTGTTAAAAGATGAATTAAAACTCGTTTCTGTTCTTATATCTACGTTATTACCATGTTTGCGTCAGATGAACAAAATTGCTCGTCAATAGCAGAAAACGAGAGGACTTGTGTTTATAGCAGTGGACTGATGCCAGCAAACAAAAAAGCTGCTTATTAGTTTGATCATAATTGGCGAAGGGATTTTCAGGGCAGATTTATCGAAGAGAAGCCGCAACCTCCCGTTAATTGCGCCTGCCACTCGACAGCAAAGGCATTCGGGGCTGTGTATCCCGAGAACGTGACGATCGTTATCGCTGTTGGGCTTGACGGAAAGAAGACTTCACTTTCCTTCTTTCCTTTATGACAAGCTACAAGCTGTCGGAGATCCCCAATTGCGACATCAATATAGGGTTCATCTTTGCTGACTGAATGTGATTCTTTCGAATGAACGTCAGTCGGGCTCAGTGGCAACTTTCACGACGAAGGGAATTAGTGAAAAGAAGGAAAATACTCGCCGAAATTCAATTGTCAGCATCGATGTTTTACTGAATTTTCATATCAAAGCTCGGCACAGGGAGGTAAAAACTTCATGAACCTTCAAGTTGATTGAGAAGATTTTATTTTTATACTCTAGAAGTCAAGCAGTGGAGATATTTATTCTATTTATTGTAATCTTTCATCCGGGATGGAAATACAAAATTATCAAAAATCCAGCTATAAAATAGGAACATAGTGTTAAAGCAGGCAAATTGCGTGTACGACTCCCGGAAAAGACTGAGCATTTGCTCACGCTTGCAAGAAAGTTGGGGACGGAGAAACTGTTGAGAACCCCACGAAAGGACAACACAACGTTTTCTTCCAGCAGTAAAAATAAGGGACTAAGCACGCATCACTTTCTGTCCGCTGCTGAAGTTGGTGTTGGCAATGATCATAACAGAAATTTTGTGACTCAGCAGGGGAAGAATGAATCATACTAATGAGAGGAATGATTCGTAATATGTTTTACGAATCTCAAAATCATTCGGTGAGAGTAGTAAATACCTCTATACAAGGCTTAAATATTCCGAACGTTTTTTAGCGCCTTCTGCAACAATCGTCGTAAAAAAACTTTGATCTTACGTCCACGAGAAACTTAGGCTAATTTTTAAATAGCGATCATAACGTTACGTATAATTCTGACATACTCTTCGTACATGGTAAAAACAGACAAAGTTATTATATCTTCTTTAAGATTCTTGCCTTCTTTGACTTTGGAGCAATCGAGAGGCTCTAATGTCCGCGCTGAAACTTACACTTGAATTATTTCACGGACTGAGCACATGTAACATACTGTTACGGCTCGTACTCTGCCATGGACCATTTTACAATTTATGACAGAACAATCAAATTCAGATCACCTCCTCGCCAACTAATTCGTTGATAAGATATGTCTTCGTCTCAATGATTTATGGCTTAGTTTTGTTGAACCCTTTAAACCTCAACGGTCCGATGTTGGGGCTGTCCAGGATAAGGTAGTTTGAGATATCTTTAGGGAGCCACGCTCTGTTAACCTGTGTCTTCTCATGTAAATTCTACTGCACAACACTGGTCAAATCAGATAAGAAAAGCTGGCAAAGGATGGGTTCAGTTTTTATTAAAGAAGACTGTGAAAGAAGGTCATGGCTGCTGTGGTTCCATCTGTTTCTTGTCGGCCATTGAAATCAAAAGAGAAGTACAGATGAAAGTAATTCATGCGTTTGGCAATAAGATAGAATTTAATACATCTTGCGTCGATAAAGTATTTAAATATTTCTGTTTTCACTATTATACCCTGTTTTCTCTGACATTCTGCCACTCTCATTTGATATCGTTAGGCCGTTATGCATATCAAAGCTTTCCGAGAATATTTGAATTTAACTGTACTACCCAAACAAGTTTGTCACACCCTTGAAAAATGTCGATACAGACTTTCGCCAACTTTTGGCAGGGTTTTTCATAAAAAATTTGAAAATCAGTATTTTAACAATAGTAATAATAGCGTTCAGTGTCTCTGGTGTCGAGTACTGCATCTGCTCTTTCCGCAACGACAAGTCCGAATAATCCCGCAGGAAAAAAGCCTACAAAACAAACCTCTGCCTTGACAACGAACAGGTTATAAGCTTGGGCCGGGGAGGGAAATCCAGAGAAGCGTACCAAATGATGACCTGAAGACTTCTTGGCATAGAAAAATAATTACGGAGTAAAGAACAATTGCTTCCAGAAAAATGATGGTAAAGCTCAGTCATTCAATGGTAAAAGTGGCAGAGATAACATTCTGAATACTCCCGACAGGCATTTTCTCAAGCGATTTGTGAAAGCAACCCGACGTATAAGGGTTCAACAGTTGACAAATATCTTCATAAGGTCCAAAAAAAAATTTACAGTGGGGCCACGTCCGAGAACTGAAAAAATGGGTTTAAGGAGTTGCGCCACCACCGGGAAAACATTGGTTATTAAAACAAACAGAACGAAACTACTCCGAGTTGAAAAAAACACAAAAATGAACTGTAGCGCAACGGGAACACGTCATATGGTTAGATGAATCGATGTTCATTTGTTCCAGAAAAATGGCAGAATTTTGTTGAGGCGCGAAGCCTGTGGATCATTGAATCCTTCACTTATCGCTCCGACAAAACGGGCTTCCAGCAGCTGTGTAATGATCTAGAGGGCTTCACACGATTGGAATTCGCTTTGGCAATTCTGAAAAGCGAAGAAATGAAACATCTGTGTTTTTTTAATATACATAGGGAATCATGAGAGATCATTTTCTAGTATGGAATAGCCTCCATAGTCTCCTGATTTAAACCTAAGCCAAACTTGTTGGAGCAACTTGTAAAGGAGCTGCGAGTCTCAATACTTCTTCCTTTCCCCATCTTCAAGTTAAAGTCGGTTCAACAAAGTACCGGTCACCCTGTACATACAGAATACATTTGTTTAATGGCGTCCCGAGATTGCTTGACGAGCGTGACCTCGCTGTCCAATATTCATGTCCTTGTTGGTGTAATAGAGATCAATACAATGACAAAATCTGCGTTTTGACGCAAAATATCACAAGTCTTGCACTCGTAGGCTGACTGCTTCGTTTGCTATGTCATTTTTAGATTTTTTAGCGAAGAATTTTGTTTTTCTGTTCACCTACCCTTATATGCTTACACCACCTGCGCCTGTCATGAAAGGTAATTTGACGCGTTTTCTCTGCCTCAAGAAGACTTTCTGACACATGCACTGTCCCTGACGGCGTTAGGCACGCGAAAGACGAATGTTTTTATTTTTGTAAGTTGAAGAAATTTACAGGAAAAAAACAGCTATAACATTTTCATGCGAATTCCAGTCCTGGCTACGTATTTTAATGAAAAATACTAACAAACCTGCCAAAATTCATTCGATTCATTCTGAGTCGATTGAGTGAATGAGTCGATTCATTCTTTGCATGGCGACGATGCTCAGTTGCATACATTAAATATCTGGTGCTACTCAATTCATAACAAAACCGGCTTAAACTAAAAAATATCCACAATATTTTTGTTACTCTGAAATCAAAACAGAAAGCTGGCCAGTTTGCTCTGCGAATCAGATGATAGACACTGCATGAGGCTCAAAGCTTGCGACCACTTGTCTTGGCTCACCAGCCAAGCGTAGCACCGCGGCCGCTGTCCCTACACCCGCCCTCCAGATTCTTATCAAGAAAATAATGACTTTCTCTTCTGCAATGGAATTATTACGGCAGACTTTAATCCTTGATGGAAAGCGAAATCTGAGCGGTTCACGAAGCGAAATGTCCGTATCTAAGAACCTCCTATTTATTTGGAGAGTAATCTAAACCAATATGTGAACTTTCACACAGTGCTCTGAGTTTATTCACTAATTTTAACGTTTCTTATTTTCAAATCGCTAGTTAATTTACGTGCATTCTTTATGTATGCATTCAAAACTCATAGCTCAAATTTCAATGAACGTTAAAAAATTTTAAAAAATGAATTAGACTGTTAGTTTGTTCAAGCCTACCGAACATTAAAATTTCAATAACGTCAAAAATTTAAAACGTCCGTAACTCATACTGGTGTAAAGTCATCCATTCATTTTGATAAGCACTGTGCAGCCGTATGAAGTTTCAAATCAGGCAGAGTTTGTCTTGAAGCTACTTCTACCACAACGTTTCACGTGTCACGAATAGCAGCTGGAAACAATAAATATGTCCTCAGTGAAGCTATATATATAGAGAAGCTCGTGACTCGCACTAACAGCGTTCACAGTAAATATAAATTCTTAAACGCGCTTTATATTTCATAGGGGTTCACACTTAACGTGAAAGTTAGTTCGCCATTTTAGTCGATGTAAGGCAGGCATTTGACAATATTGCAAGATAAATTTTGTACTAGTGAATGCTTGCAGATGTATTTTATATTAGTTTCGTGTTATCGACGCCACGATCAATTCGCGTGTTTCAAGGTATATAGTTCTGTAGATGTCCCAATTATGCATAGATGATAAACTTCAAGGCTCTATAGGAGCTGAGAAGACCTTCTTAAAAATAAAATTGAGTGATATGAAAGCTTTAATTCCTGTATCTCAAGTGCGACGTGCCCTCTTTACAATCTCTTAACACGTTAAGTGCGGCGTAACCCACCGGTGGTCATTTAGGTGATTTTCATAATGCTGCTGGCCGACCAGCAGTCACTTATTCAATTTTTATAAATACTAAATGAAATTAAAATGAAAGCATAATCCAGTCAATGTTTGCTATTTTCAAATTTTCTTGCTACAATTCACTCTATATTTGAGCTGGATATTGAACTTCAGTTTAACCCGCCGCACTTACGTGTTAATGGTTAAAATGACACTGGAGTGGAAGTTTCTGCGGTGAACATAAGATTTGACAGAAAAAATCGGCCTTCTCTTTTTTACAATGAGAGTTTAAGTGTGAAAAGAGATTGAAAGATCACATTTGTTAGTTGCACCACTTACGGGGAACAATTAAGCGCACCTCTCAATAAACATGTAACTTCAAATGATTGAGCGTCCGAACCATTTGAGCCAGAGATATTCTATTAAATCATACTAAATCATGCAAGACAATTATCAAATATCGGTTCTATGTACGTTTACTGTAACGTTTTACATGTCTTAATCTATTATATGAAGCAGAACTGTCAAGTGTTGAGGTAGAGATGTGCAGAAGATTTATGGAAGGCTGACTTTGTGTCTGTGGATCATACCCATGTGTGTTACTAATTAAAACCTGATTCACGTGTAACGTTGTACACTTTTAAACTGCATATAGCATCCGTAGTGAGGTGGACTACGTTAAATGCCAGCTGATTATGATGCTGTTATGCTGTCGGAAAGATCATTTAGGGACAACGGTTGCATTGTGTTTTCAAGAAATGATCTTCGACAATGTTAATTATTATTTTTTTAGGGTGACTTTTATTGTTGTAAATATTGCTTGAAATGTCACCGTCAATCTTATAAATGACATAATGACTGTGAAAAATAATGCAGTAAATAATATAAGAGCATTTGGTTCATTTTGAGTGTCGTTTTTTATACTTAAAATGACGGATATTTTTCAAATAAAACAGCATACAATTCGAAAACCGTATTTTTTCATAATATCTGCGTATTGTAAAATATGTATATTAATATCTTCCCTTAGAAACAGGCACTTAAAACAGTCAAGTTAAGAATTTTTTTGAAGTTTTCCATGTGTAAATAGAGTGAAAACTAAGTTTTTTAATTGCCAGTTCGATGGCAACCTCGATTTAGACACAAAAAAAAGTTCGAACAAGTTTCAGAAAGGACACCGCTGTCACACTCGTCACAGATGGGACTCGCCTGGACCGTTATCTTCATACTTATTCTGTAGAGCGATAGGTACAGTATTTTGTAGTATTCCGCTTCAATAATTACGGCTAATCTTAAAATTTTAATTTAATGTAATATTACGATATGCAATTCGGAAACATCTTTGAGGGATTGCATTTTGAAGTGTTCAGACGTGTACCAAGAGACGTGTAGAGAGCTGAAGGATTGTGAGTCCAAGCCTGTAACTGGCCTGGAAAAAGCCATCTATTTCATAAGAGGCTTCTTGTGAACCTACTTTGCCTACTTTAATTGCTAAGCATATCCGCCTCTCTTAGTTGTATAAGAAATCAGGAAAGTATACACGCCCCTTCTATACTCGTAAATTACTGGAAAACATATATACGTTCAATATATTTATGTAATATTTTCCTAATTATCTCAGTTGCGTATTAGTTCCTTGTTTACCAAATTAAAAAAGGATTAACGTCTCTTGAAATTGAACAATGCTTGAAATACAATTAAATGAGATGAACGAACATTTTCATCACACACGTTAGAAAAAAACGAAAGCAATTTATTAGTAAAGTCAAACATTTGAATCAATACGTGTCCGACGTAGCAAGGACGGTAAAGAAGGAACATGCGTTTAATCTATTCACTTAAAAAACTCTAATACCCTTTTTGGGGTGGGTTTCTTTCCTGCTTGTTATCTCCCCACAGGATTACACAACTTGTATCAATGCGTTTTAGTACTTCCAGGGGGAAGATGTGAAGTCCTAAACTAATAGTTAGCTAGACCTCCATTTTTAATAACTTTTTTTATGCACCTTCATTTTACTGTTCACTCTTGTCCCTTTTAGCGCTTATTTATTGCTTCCTCAACTTTTATCTCTTTCAGTGAACTTCATTTCATCGCGCTGCTTTTATCCACAAGATGCGGAGTTGCATCATGTTCAAAGATTCCGCAATACCTCAATTTCACTCAAAACGGTACCTTTCACCTTCTTGTCTCAGAAACGCCTCTCTTGTGGCTTTACTAAGGTATCTATGGTTTTAGAATCAAATCTGGTTGCCTTGCTGAGCTTTTTCGTGCAATTGTTCCAGAAAAATATTTTTCCTTTACCGTGACAGACATGGCCGATGATCTTCTCCATAAAGGCATTGTTAGAAGTAAATTAGCATCTCTGAAATATTTTTTCTAATTTGATTCGAAGAACAATGCATTCAACAGTTTTTTCAGCGCACCCAGAAATTCGTTTCACTATAGATAGAAAAACTGCAGAACACGAAGGCGAAACGATTCTTTGTGTCTGTGGCGATTGTCTTTGCGTGTTTACCGTAAGTTTCCGTGTATTCCAAGCCACGCTTGATAACGAAATTAACAACCTGCTCTTATTCGTTGCAGAGACCCGTACGTGTTCAACCTGTTCGAGGTGTTGCTGACCACCCTGGAGACGAAGCTGCGTCGTGTTGAGAATCTGGACCGAACGTTGCAGCACCTCGCCAGCAGGATGGACAACTTTGAGGGCAGCCTTCAGCTCACCCTCAACACGACCAACAAGGTGAGCCTAATTTACTCTGCACGACATTACGCGCTTGTGTCGTCATTGATGAGTATACGACAACTTTTGGGGGGCAATCTTGAATTGAATTAGTTTTTCAACGACATGTAATTGAGAAAAACTGCAACATTTGTAGCCCTTTTTGATGCTTATAAATCAGGAAGCGCATATTCATCGTTTTTCAGTCCATCTCCACTGCACTGAAATTGTATGTCGCTGGCATTGTAGCTCAAGTTTGCCCACGTCTATAAATTAATTGCTATTCTTTCCGAATTAAGTCAATATTTTTAAACCTCATAACTTATCGTGTACAAGCTCCCAGTATGAGAGGGTCTGAGTAACTGAAGCGCGTGCAAATGCAAATCACCATTACCATCACTACAACTACAGCAACTATTTTTCATATATAAAATTTTAAATGTAGTAAGTTTTTATGATTAAGAGTTCGCAATTAAACTGTAGTAAAATTAAGAACACTTCTATTTGTAAATAATCAATGTAGATGCCGAGGAATCGAACTATGTCACCTAAAATGGCGGAAATGTATAAATGTCATTTTAATTTATCAACACGAGACAATTTTGTTGATAAATAAACTTAGTTACAGAAAGTAAGAAGCTTTCACTGGCCTTTGGAAATTCAGTTAAATTATGTTACGTATGTTAAAAGCAAGATAAGTTGTTTAAACTTTCACCACCTACCAGAACACTTCATTTGAATTTATGCATTTAGTGCTTGACTAATCTGAGAGTGTGATTGGCAGAAACCAGGTGAATGGATTGAATTGTTTTTCCTACTTGAACCTGATCATTTATTTAGAAACTGTGCTATCGGACAGGGTTGTTTTTTAATTATTTGGAGAGGGTTCTTCTTATCCCACTGAAAGAAAATATGATCATGTTCACTCAAGCTACATGCAGTACATTAAAAATGCACATTTGTGATATCAAAGCATGCATCATGCTCGTAAATAGTGATTACTGCCTTTGAATTGTGCATTAATTTTCTGTTACGGCAACAACACTCATCTTATATTACTAGTTGAGAAAATTATGGCGACAGTTGTTCCTGAATAAAACTCCTAAATTTAATTTTAGGATCGTAATTATATACCTCACTGACAGTACCTGTATCCATAAGCCACTGGAAATCTATGCTCAGCAGAGCAAGATCAAATTATCATATCGTACCCGAGCTAAGTTCAGCCGTTCGCTTCGTTTGCTTTCAGTCACTTCGTCGGATTTTTGTGAGTGCTTTGTCAGAAACGTCCATCATCTCAGTTATGCCTAATTTATGCATTGACTTCCGGACGAAGAAGTGAACGGAATGCTGAACTCTACAACCAAACTAGAAAACTTTTAGAATTGGTTAGATTATAAGCCATCATAGATTCGAGATTAAACGAGTACAAGACGCAGCGAAAATAGATTAAAGTTTCTCTATGGGCTTGTCTGACACACATTTCAAATGATTTACAGGCACATCGTGCTGGCCTCAAATATGTACAAGGGATGGTTCTTTGTGTAAATACCGTGGCAAACGGCTTAGAAAAGAGCAGTTTTTCAAGGTGTCAGATTACCGCACTGGCAGAGTCGCGGTCGCTTTGACGGAGTACTCACTCACATGACTGATCACCAGTACTTGGATGCAAACTTCTCAGCTCAAAATACAGATTTATGACTAAAAGGGAGGAAATTTGGCTAAAGGTTGAGGGAGGAAGAGAGCTAAATCTTGAAATTCAATACAGTCAATTTTTAAAGGATATTTGGTGAAAGTCATGAAATACAACATGAGAATTGCAGAAAAGCACGTTTTCATACCTATAAAATTTACATACCCAAACCATGAGTTAATCTTTTATTTCCATTACAGATGATACACCTAATGGAGACAAAACTGTTGGACAAAGCACATTCGTGCCCACCTCCAACTTTCTACGAGTATCATCACAATCCTCAACCTCCTCAGCCCCAAGAGGTTGACCTCCGGGAGGCGATTAGCACCCCCGGTCCCACCCTAAGTCCCGCTAATATATTTTCTAAGCCTTCTCCTCAGCCAGTATATTATTACTCAGGGCAGCCCCTCGAATCTAACAATCGAGGGTTCTCCTCAGATAAGCAACCATTTACCTCCTCTTTCTCGAGCACTTTTGATTCAAAGCTCGACAGAGTTAATGGTGACAAAACACCTTCCATGACTGAAACTAATGTGGAGGCCCGCTTAGACCTCGTGGCGGCGCACATGTCCAAAATAGACTCAAAACTCTCGAGCTTGCAGCAGCAGCTGGACACCAACAGCCTCATCATGGCCGGCGTTACCGGAGCTAATGCGCCGAGCCCTGACGAGTTGGTGGCCGCTGCTTCTGAGAACTACCAGGTTGACATGAGCCTTGGCGCTAGGAGACAGGCGCTCTTCAAGGTCAGTCAATAATTAATTTTCTTAACTTATAATTCCTTGGTTTTATTTACTTCGTCATTCATCATAATTAATTTTCATAAAAAATAATTCCCGGTTGTAATTCCTTACACGCAGCGTGTAGAATAGAGGGAAGAGGTATTCAATTTTTACTATTTCGCTTGTTGTAATTTCTTCCACCCAGCATTTGGGAGAAGGCGGATACAGAAGAAATATGTTGAGTGGAGTATCGTGGCTTCAACTCAACTAAGGTTTCACGCACTTACTGCAGATGCAAGCACGAAAGCCCTCGAGTTTTTACTTTTAAGTTTTTATTACGTATCATTAAGTCCTATGTTTTAAATAATGAAGATCGAAAACGAAAAATCCAGCAGATAAATGTAGAAGACTTCAACTGGTAGACTTCACCGAGCACACTAAATATTTCCATTAACATTGCTACGATTTCTGTAGTTGCCTGTATAAGCCTGAAAACTCTCGAAACAGAATTTTGTCGAGTTGGCTATAACGCCCCTGATTTCGATAATACACTAATATACGTTGGTTCTAAAGAAATAGCGTTCTGTGTTTACGATGGCATTCCCAACTATCGTTCTTTATTCTACATAAAATTTATCCTTAACTAAATATCCTTTCACTTCTGCCGTTTTCTGGTTGAATGTAATTTAAAACTTTGTGTTACTCAATGAAAATATGATATTATACACAAACTTAGTCTCTGGCAACTGTATAACGAACGCCACTAACAAATTAATGCATCCATGATACTATATGAGAATTTTCAACTCGACACTTCAAATTTAACGTATTATCATCTTATAGAACCCGATTACCCAGTATTGCACGTTATAAGTAATATATTTTCTCTTAAGCCTTGCAGTTTTTCTCCACAAATGAACATAAGAGCATACAGTTCCACATCAGCGAAAAGGTTATTTTTTGTTTATAATTTAATCATCACGCAAAACAAATTACCACTGAAGCTTGTGTTGCCGAAATGACGAAGTATCTGATTTTTAATAGATAAATACATCCTAATATCATTCGATTGGTAAGCGGATGGGTTGATTTATCTTTATTTGGTATGATTAATATATAAACTCATTAAATCAAATGAAAATATAGTTGAATTTAATTTACTCATGTACATTTCGATCCACAGACCCTTCTACTAGAATTCAAAATTGTCTACAAAGTATTTTTTTCAAACTTGATGACGTGAAACTTGTGATCAACATTTAGGATTTTTTTTCTACGAAATCTACATCATTTTTGATGCAGTAAGTTCACAGGTTCGAAGACTACATTCCTTTTGAAAAATTTATTTTTTGGCAGAGCGCGGCTCTAAGCTCTCTTTTACCTGTTGAAGAAATTCACTAGGTGGAGGACCTACACTCATATTCTCAGTTGTACAATAAAATGCAAAATGTTCCTGAACTTGACAACCTCAGTATTGGTTCATTTGAACCTTAAGATGTACTAGAAAAAAATTGTTAGTAAAATTTAAAAATTGGTCTATGTTGATTCGTTCATTCAAAACACGAATCTATTTTAGCAATAAAATAATAATTTTTTAACTCCATACGTTGGTGTCGTGCATTGCAGGTTTCGTGTGTGACTTAAACACTCCTCAAACGCGCATTCGTTGATCAAAACCACGAACGGATAATAGGCGTGTGGGCAAATGGAGAATTTATTTTAGTTAATAACTGACAAAAGGCGTGTAGGGAAGTTGATAATTTTTTTATAGTTTGATAATAATTGAGTGTATATTCCCTCGCAGAACCAGGACGTGCGCAACATGGAGAGCGCTCTGGATCGTGTCCACGACTCAGTCGAGGAGCTGAACGAGCGCTTCGCCCAGCACGCCGCCCTCAACAGTGAGCAGATGGAACACATGATCGACAACATGGCCCAAGTGAGGCAGGCTGTTGTCATACACGGGCCTGGTTCATCCAACATCTCTTCACTGAGGTGAGTTGTTTCTCATCGCCCCATGTAAGACCTCCATGACAAAACAATTCTGAAGTATTTACTGTAATTTTACATCACCTCCATCAATTTTTTCTCCTATCTCGCCCAGAGGCAGAATAAAATAGTTTTCATGAGATTATTAAAACGCGAAACCCACCTGATGATTACTGAAAATGTTATAATGATGTTACGTAACACATACAGAGTGACCGGCTTTTGTTGAACAAATTTTAGAATAAGGTTGGAACCGATGAAAAAAAAACACTTTTTACTCAATATTCGTGTCGTCGAAAATGCTTCGTTAAACCATTTTCAGTATGATTAATGTCAAGGACTTTCAAGGAAATTTCCACGAACTTGAAAATTTCACTTGGCTACCAAGGTCTCCAGATATAATACCTATATATTTCTGATTTTGGGAACATATGAAGGAGTTGAAATTGAAGCTTCGCAAGGATTCGTGAAACTCCCATGGGGCCTTCAATCGTGTGCCGCAATTTTTGGTGTTTGAACGCCTGCACCGCAACTGATGGGCATCAAATTGAAAATCTCCTGTAAATCCCCAACTTAAATATCAGTTGTTTTTATTGCATTCACAATAATTAAAGCTGCTACTTGGTTTTTCCCTGCAATTTTCAAAGTAATCATTTCTCTCCTGTAAGTTTGAAATTTCAAGTCTTTGTAACTCTTTAACGAAGCATTTTCAATCGAATGGTTATCGAGTAAAAAGTGTTAATTTCAACATCTTAACCTCATGTTAAAGTATGTTTGACAAAGTATCCTTTGCCCAGTATAATCTCTGTTTGTGGAACAGAGATTATTATGGAACATTGGCATTGTATTTGCCACATGCGCTTTTTTGAGAAATGTATTAATTTTGATCACTATCTGATGCAGCTTAGACATTTGGAAAGGTATAAATAACTATATCGTCTTCTTCGCTCAACATATCGCCGATCAATATTGTTGGTTACTGTTGAACTTCCATTTACTTTCAATCATTTTTCAAAATTTCCATGCATGTGTTCTACCTTGCGGCGTAACGAGAAAAAACCTCATTTTATAATAAATGAAACTATTTTTACCTCAACTTCGACGCAAGCCAAAATCGCTGCAGTCAATGCCCACGCTCACGTTTCTAATACTTGGAAAATGTTTTCATTATTATTATTGCATCTCTTGATGTACAGGGAAGAGAAGCCGAGCTATTCAAATACCAAAAGCTATAACTTTGGGACGAGAGATTGTATATGATTTTTTGTGCTTCAATTTACGATTCCTTAGCACATGAGATTAAAGCAGTGTTGTGATGAGTCTTTTCCATTTTGTCAGGTTAGTTATTTTCTCAGGCATTGAAGAGCATTATTTCATTTGTGTTTCGAAGAGTTCGAGTAAAATTGAGCGTGTGTGCATGTATTGAAGCAATCACAGTCTGGTCACATCTATTAGCGATGTTTAGTACGTGCTGGAAGGATTAAAGTGTATTTCAGTAGCACGATTTATTGCCTTACAAAACAAGATGCTTCAGTATTACATTAAATGCCATTAAAATTTTGTCCCATCAATTTTTTTAGTATTTCGTTATCCGAGTCATTTATGACATCTAATGTATGAGATATGCGTATGTACTAGAACGTGAACGCTTGAGGTTGCATTTTAGACCCTGAGACTGCAGTAGTTTCAAGACGTTTTGATGTGGGCAGCTGCTCGGTATATGCGCTTTTCTGACATATTGTGCGGAAACATCCGTAATTTTCATGCAAATAAAAGACAAATAATGCAGGAATACTTACTCGGTAATTATAAGATAAAGGAACATTTGCGGCTGAAAGTCAATTGAATGACCATATTCTTTATTTGACGTTAACTTCTTTATTATTGTCTATAGTTTCCATTTGTTACTCTTGACCATGAAAATCTGGTTCAAACCTTATTCTCACGTTTTTGCTTTGTTCTTTAGTGCGGCTGTATTTCTCAAACAACTTAACCTATACGTAACAAACTCATACGAAGGGCTTTCTCAGTCCGTTCTGAACTAATGGGTAAACACAATTTTGGCAGTTCGGACAGCATCACTGAAGCCCTTGAGGAGCCCCGAAGTAAGCTGGACGTGCTTGTGCAGAAGGTGTCCCCTCTCCAGGAAGTTCGCAAGAAAATGGACGAGGTACAGGCGTAGTAACAATGTAGAATTGAGCGACATGCAAGCATGTTGCAATCATTTCAGGAGTTTCATTTTTTCAAAGTGGTACAGTAGAGAATTATCCACTGTATATATCTTGAATGATTTACTTATACATTCTTGGAATTTTTATTAGCAGCAAATGAGAATTTATTGTGACTTCATTCTTTCAGAGAGTATAACGTTTAATCCAAAGCCGATATTTTACTTGCGTATTGGAGTATACATACTTTATATCATTAAGTACACGTGTATTTGCTCGTCGTGTGATCTTCGGTTGAAAATATCATAGTAAAACGACAGCTTAAATCAGAAGATCATGAGCAGGACGTGTTTTCTATTTCAGGATAATGGGTTGGATCGCACGTATACAAGCACATTCAGATCTTTAAATATTTCAACACTAACTGAAAACTGACAAACGGAATTCCATGATGACAACGCATACTTAGTCCAAAAATTTTATTACCTAATTTATCTTTCACAGTTGAATAAAAATCCCTCGAGACTTGATGTGAAGTGTTGTCTATGACTGTACTGTAATTTGGTACTGTACTTTACTTGTGAAGCACAGTTATTCGGCAGAAGTAGCAATCAACATCATCTTCGAAATTAATCTTTGACGGCATATAATGGTAGTTTTATCGAATTTTTATGATGACGTGTTAAAATTTCTTATTGGTCATGGTTTGTTCTCGCATTCGGCAATTAACTTTTTCTAAACCCAGTCTTTATATATAATTGAATAATCACTGGGATTAATCGAATCATAATCATATTTGATAAATTTAAGTTGAGAAGTTAATCACTGGATAACAAATATGAAATATCATAACATGTTAAACACTATGACACGAAGCATGACACTCACCCTCAAGTCCTAAGTTATAACCCCGCTCTGTGAAAACGTAACTTATTTCCTCCATATTCCCCAAAAAACTCCCTCTATGAGGTAGCTCTTCATTCTGCAACAGGTGTGGTCGGTCACTCACCCAAGCTCAAGTCCAAAATCATAGCCCAGCTCTAAAACAACGTAACTCATTTCCGCCTTATTCCCCGAAATATCCCTCCAGAAGGTAACGCTTCACTCTGCAACAGGTGTGGTCGGTCACTCACCCAAGCTCAAGTCCAAAATCAAAGCCCAGCTCTAAAACAACGTAACTCATTATCTCCCTATATCCCAAAAATGGCTCCAGAAGGTAACGCTTCACTCTGCAACAGGTGTGGTCGGTGCTGGTGGGCACAAAGAGCTCAGTGGACGTGTTGGTGCCGAAGAGCGAAGCGCTGCTCACCAACAGCCAGAGGCAGGAGCGCGCCATCCTCCACATCGGCACAGACTTGTCCGAGAAGACGGACCGCATCATCCACAACCTTGGACAAGTAAGACACCCTATAAAATTGCTGCTTGAAGTAACATTTGGTTTTCCAAAGCAGTTATTTTAAGGTTTTCCCCATAAGATACTAATTTAATTTGCTTTGAAAACTTATCGTTTGAAAACGTTATTCCGAAACAGAACAGGAGAAAAGGTCTTACACTGTGCATCTTCAATTAAATCAGTATATTATTTTTGGTTAAATGTTGTTCTTTCGTGGGTTTTGGGACACATTAATCCCCTGAATATATCAATTCAGTCTTTACCTATTTATAATAAACAATAAGAATAGGAAAGGTAAACTTGCTTTTCGGTTAAACAATGTTACAATTTTCTTTCATTCCCTAACACTGAGAATGAAGGATCCTGTTGGGGCTCACTCATTATTGAAATGAAGCATAGCTTAGGAAAATTTGCGCTGTTAACAACTATGTAGAAATTAGTCGAATGCAATACTATATTTAATCTTTAAAGTTTAGACGCAGTGCTGCGATTGAAGAGAAATGGAATGGGAAAGATGGACATAATGACGGTTGTTACGTGAAAGTTTACAGTAAGCCAATGTTTTAAACTTAAGCACAGACAGCGTCAAGAATGTTAGAGACAAAATGAATAAAATGATGATAGCAGAATAACAAGCATACCTGCAACTGGAAGATATGGGCTTGATTGAATATGAGAAGAAAATGAGCTCTTAATGGCTAAGCGTAGCTGGTTTCTACGGCAGTAGCTCTCTACTATCACCAACGCATCACCTTGTAATGAATAACCCGTGGCGCAATCATAGTGCTTGTCGATTGCAGTGTGTGAAGAATATTTAGGGTAAATGATAAGAAGAACTTAGATGTCTTGCCAATTTTTTTGTATGCATGCGACCAAGTTCTGATATCCTTGAAGACGGCATCCAGATGAACGTTGGATTTAGAGTGCGAGAAAGGCGCAGGGTCAAGTCCCGCGGGAGCAACTGCTAACTAGGTGTCTCTTCACGCAATGCGGTAGGCAGGGTATTTAAGCATGTGAGGTCCCAAAAGCGACAGAGTAAGGAGAGACTAGTACAACTTGCGCAGCTTTAAATCCTGGGTCGCTCAATCTGACGATGTATCGATGATGGTCGTTACGATAAGAAATAAGTCTAACTTTTCTTTCACCACTTTTCAGTTTATTGAAAGAAAAATTTCAATATATGCACGGTTGTTGTTATTGTTGCGAATACTCTAATAGAGTACACTGTAACTTAATTTTTCCTGCAAAAAATCCCACGATGAAGATGTGAGGTCCCGAGCTGAAAGTTTGGTCGGTTTTCTTATTGTTAAAATAAAAACATATTCAGTTCACTGCTAGCCTGTTTTCCAGCACCTCATACCTCTTCAAATTTTAGCTTGTTTCACACCCTTCTTTCATAACTCACCGTTTTTATGCGCAGGGTATCTTGTGTGGGAACACACCTAATGCGCAGATTCCGTGTTCCTTTAACTCCATATGAAATGGTGCCTTCATCCTACCTCAATAATTGAAACGCCTTTGCCGTGGTTAGGGAGGCTTAAACTACTTTATCTAATCTATTCCTACTCAAAAGGGACAGATAAGATGTTTTTGCAATAAGAAAACGAGCATCAAAAGTATGGGTGTATTAACCTTTAACATAGTTTAGGTTACTTTTCGGTTATTGAAAGTTACTTTACTGAAATTTACGAACGCCTGCTTGAATATGAATATATCCATTGAAACTTTCTGAAAATTTCTGTTCACAAACTGTGAAATCACGGGTTTTATGTTTGCCTCAGTTAATTTTTCCTCAGCTTCTTCATGCCAAAAAAAGCTTTTTTTCTTTAATTTTTCTGTTGCTGAACCCGTTTTCCTTCAATACGTGCACTACGACGAAAAATTCCTTCAGTTTTTCCGCTGCCAAAATGTATTCGTTTTTAATTTTATATCACAGAAATGAGAATTCATTTCATTTGCAAAACGTAGGTGGAGCGACGCCTCGAGTCGATGCCCCGTCCTAGCGATGCAGGCGGCGGTGGCGGCTCCAAGTCGAACTCTGCAGGCAACTCGCCCAACCCCGTCACGCTGCTGCACCGCTCCACCAACCAGCGACAGCAGGAGAAGACGCTGCCTATCTTGGATGACACAGCCATGCCTATGCAGACTGTGGTGAGCTTCAGGGCTAGGGATCTTTACAGATACAGAAAATAAACCACAACATTTCTAATAATACAAATTTATATTTATATATCACTGGATCACACTACCTAGCTACCTGCAAGCGTTCGGTTATTAAGGGGTGGTGTTCTTTGACAGATAGATCAACCTTTGGTCATTAGCACAATGAAATTTGCCACTTGAAGAAAATTAATGAAATCTTCTAATTGACACAGGTTAAAGCCAAAATTAGTGGAAAAATTAATTGATTGCGGTGAAACTTAACCCTTTTACTCCATGCTTTATCAATTGTGTGCGTTAGAATTGACGGTGATTTACCAAAAATGTTCAGCTATGAATTGTTTCACCTCGGAACCTTCAATGATGTAAGATTACGTCTAGATGCACTAACAATGGTGGATTCTTAAAATTTTCATACTTTTTAGTGCGACATCAGTTGTTTTTTGATATATTTCAGTGGACAGAGAAGTAAACTTGTTTGGCCTCTTTTCTTATAATTTTCGCTATTTTGTAAACTTAAATAGTTTAGATAGAGCGGTTACATGTTCTCTATTATCTTACTTTCTCAGTCTATTTTCAATTGCCGAATTTAGTTTCTATATGCTATCTCCGATTTTGAAAACATTTTTAGAATGCTATTGTAATGATGAAGCGAACAGTGAAGACGCTTCCCATATTTTTTCATTGCGATTAAGATATGCAAATGGAACCATGGCGCTTGGGCATGTTCATGAAAAAACAAAAGAATCTCTAAACAAGACGAAGACCTGCTCGTGTGATATGTGCTAGTCAAAAAGAACTTTCTAGGTATGAGTTGTACAGCAGGCTGCTTAGTAATATGCGGTAATAGACTTGAACTCAATCAATTTCCAGGCTGATTCAGATACGCCTTCTACATTATTAGCACACAATCGTTCTGTACACAATTGAATAATACAGAAGATAGTACACTCGTACATTATCGCTGATTAATGTGAACAATATACATATATTTTCATGTTATACGCTAGTAGATTTTACGGAATTGCACGCTTCGGTTTGCATTCTTACTCCCTGCACGAAACGACAGTGGAGACAAGAATTCCTTTTCTGTGTAATTTTACGAAGATATATTATATTACATAGGTTGGGACACACTTTACTCGTCGTAAAGCATTCATATTTTCATCAATGAATGTAGAATTCATTAATGAGTATCATTTAAAATACTTTCTTCTCCAGAATGAGCAACAAACGCAGACATCAAACAGCTCCACATCGGATATGAGTGCCCAAGCGAGCAGCGCGAACAAGACCGCCGGTGCAGACCGCGGTGTCCAGAGTATGGTGCTCAACATGGTGCACAAGAAGCGGGTTGGCAATGCATTCATCACTCCCTCCGTCAATGATGACACCACTGTGAGCTTCATGGGCTGTTATTTTTTTCAAGGAAAGAGGTTTTCTCATTTTTGTTTTCCATTTCAATTTTGTGGTTCCTGTATAACCTATGCTCATCCAAGCATTTTTTGAACGAAATCCATGGACCCTAAAGTCTTTTTCTATTGTGTCGTCAATAACTTCAGTTAACCTCATTAATTTGAAAGATATTTTTTCCCGTTGCTCTCATTCAGTAGCTCTCAGATCTTATTTTCTTGTTTTCTGTTATATCCAGTCGCTTTGCATTCAATTATGAGTTCTCTTCTCTGCTAGAGACTAGAATTAGTCGTGACTAACGACTAAATTTGCAGAGGAAAGGCACGTGCAATATCGAGAGGTCGTAAAAATTGAGAAAGAAATTTAGTTTTTGTTATAAAAAACTGCCTTCAGAAGAAACTTCAGTTTCTGTTAGTAAAAAATTGGCTTCAGAAGAAACGTAGGACTGACACTCAATGGATTGCAAAAATGACCTTTGCATATTATACAGCATGAATTCATCTTAGAGATCATATTTGTATACAACGATCAGCATTCGGGTATGACATGATCTGGCTTAAAAATGGGACGTGCGACAACAACTATATAAAATTATACAATTACTTTTCAACCTCAAAGCAGTTTTGTGCTAGCCTGAGAATTTCAGCTGATTCTTTTCGGAATAGGCATTATAAATCACAGTCTTTGTTCCTATAAAAGAGGTAAAAGAATAAGTTCTATAAGTGAAAGAGTTTGCTAGAGTCACTGCACTCTGACTAGTAAGTAAACGGTTGTACGAAGTACTAGAAAAGTCGTAGCACAAAATTAGGAGAAATATTTATATTACGGTTTTAATCTAACTGAAAACTACTCGTGTCGACCGTCAACTCAGGCTCAAATGGTAAATAGTGAAAATAAGCAGCGGTCCAAATTGAATTTGAAGATATGTTTCTTGTTGCAGGGTTATTCGTGTAGCGATCTGCTGAAGCACGGACATACCGAGAGCGGCAACTACCACATAAGGATCCGCGGCACCACTTACTGGTTCCTCAAAGTCAACTGCGACATGAAGATTGAGGGAGGAGGATGGACGGTATGATGCGCTTAGTTAGCCTAGTGGCCAACCATGATTGAATAGTTGAAAGTTTACACTAAAAAAGTTTTTAAATAGTTTACCGGGTTTTCATTACTTTCTCTAAAAGAAAATTATCAATGTCCGCAAGAATGTTCTAGCGTCTCATGAATCATACAACCTAATTGCAACATATTGATTCTATCTATGAAACTAAAATGAACGTTGGATTATCTACTTTGAATTATATTTTGGTAAGAAATGCAGTCGCATATATGGATTTTGGAATTTAATAAGCGGATGAATTTTATTATCTTTATTACCAGAAATTCACCAGTAGATGTTATGACCACACAGGTCATTCAGAGAAGAGACGACTTCGGCGAGCCCAGAGAGAACTTCAACCGCGACTGGACCGATTACAAGCACGGCTTCGGCAACCCTGACCAGGAATTTTATTTGGGCAATGAGAATATTTACCTGTTGACCAACACGCAGGAGCATATTCTCAGGGTCGAACTGGAGGACTTTGAGGGCAACAGAAGGTGAGCCAAACAAGAAGTGCGGTTTTAATGGCAGTACTCTCGGAAAATTTTTTACTTCTCTGACCCTGCTTATGTACGCAAATGTGTAATTAATTACATGTTTATTTATATTAAACACACGCGTACTTTTCGCCTAATATTGTGGGGTTTTTATTTAATTTTGAAAAAGAATTATTTTTAGATTGTGTGATGTTTTCATTAATTGAGATAGAATTTACTTTCGAAACAGTTAACTGGATCCGCAAGCTGAATTCACTTTGAAACCAACGTCAATTTTGAAACTGGAATTTGCACTGAATGTTAATATAATTCTTGAGTCGCTGCGTCTCTAGGTAGCGAGAAGCAGCCCTTGATGACCTCAACTGCTGTGCAGGTACGCGGAGTACAGCACCTTCAAGCTACACAGCGAGCTAGACTTGTACAAGCTGGAGATCGGCGGGTACACGGGTAACGCTGGTAACTCTCTCAATGATCCTTGGTACGGGTCCAATCTCAGCCCGTTCTCCACGTTCGATAGGTGAGGACTTGAATAACTCTATGCCTCTTTTTTCAAAGGAATGTTCATATTGTTGCGTATCAGAAGTCCATCTTGTTTTATAGCCTACCTGTCGCGCGTACGTAAAGGAGGAACAAATGTAAAATTACGATAGCCATGTGAGCTGGGCAATGATTACTTCAAACTGAATGCTCATTGTGTAAATCAGTGGTTTCATCAGTCCTAGTGTATTTTTCAGAGGTAATGGTCAGGCATTTTTGGGAAAGCTGTTGGGACGCTCTAGTTTTACGAAAATTTTTATTAGATTATAAGCGGGGCTGGTGAGTCGATTAATGAATATAACGTTAGAGTGTAATTAATTCGATCTAAGCTGCGATATTTGACAGAATTTAGAAAATAGGAAGAGAAAATATAAGTGGAAAATTTAGGTTTAAGCTTTCCAAGTAAATCTTCTTGCATCGTAAGCGATGGCAAGTTTGCTGTGTAGTTAGGACCGATGCCATACTTGCTTCACTTGATGTTGTGTCACGGGTGACTGAATTTGTTCCTCTCTTCCTGTATGATGACAACGAGACTTGAAAGACAATGCCAAAAGATGAATTTTACGAAATTTTGGATTTTTAGTGCTTTAAACATCATATCTGACTAATTTTATCATTCTTCTGCCACAGGGACAACGATCGCTCGAGTTTAAATTGTGCATCTATGCTGAAAGGCGGCTGGTGGTGGCGCTCTTGCGGCCGTGGCCTCAACGGCCTCTACCTCACCAACCCCAACGACTACATCGGCAGACAAGGTAACCTAATGACAATATCATGTCATGTGTACACGGCCCTTGATCTCCAGCTAATTTTGTAACGTCAACATGCTTATGTAAAATCAATAGGATAAAAATCGGCTACTGAAATGCTATTTTCGCTCCTCCAAAGTGGCTTAGGCGAATAATAGGAGTACATGTCACTGGGATAAAACTTGCTAACATTTGCTTATAAGTTATCTTCTTTCATGTAAACTTTAATACTGCCTAATGTAATCACAGTGCTGGTATCTCTTTCGCTCCTACTGGGAAAAAAAGAAAGAAATTCTCCAAAACTGCAAGCAATAGGAGCTTCAATTAAAACTTGGTTATTCAAAGCTATTCATGTTCAACTGTCGGTTTAAAATGATGTACAAAATAATTTGATCTCGGGTAGCAGTTTTAAAATTGATATATAGTTCTGAAATTCTTCTGAATTCATCAAGCGTGTTCAATAGATTCTCATCTAACACATGGTGTGTTCCCATCCAGGCATCGTGTGGTTCCGGTGGAGAGGCTGGGACTACTCGCTCAAAAAGTCCCTCATCATGATCAGGCCCAAGTCGCACACGCTCAAGACTGATAAATCTAAAGCTAAAGACAAAACCTGAAGTTTTTAAGGCTTGCTTAACTGACGGATAAAGTGTAGAAATCATCTCACCAACGTCATTTTTTATCTCCTTCACTTCCTTCGCTCATATTTCATCCGTAAGTCATGCTCATCTGTCGAACGAATAATGAAGACAAAATAAGTCATTGCTCAACAAACACTGGCATGTTAATGTTGAATATTGTTCATTTAAAAGCATTTTGAATAATGACCGGCAATTCATTGAAAATTATTTGTTTTCAAAACTGAATTTCTATCCTCAGGATTTAGATAGATAGATTCAGTAACTATATTTCCATTCGCACAGATTAGTAATTTGTTATTTTGTCATAGTCATCTAATGCATCTTACATTCTCCGAAAGAAGTTTTTGACAATCACATGTGTTCCATGAGCGATTTCAAGAGCTTAATCTCATATCAGGTTTTTGGCATTCTTTCTTAATTTTTGAAAGTTCCAGCCATACTGGTTCTGGAAGCTGGCAACACTGTATATCTATACTGTACCAATTTAAAATCTTAATTAATTAACAGAAACCTTTAATAGGAGCTCGAAACAGAACCATTTTGCTCACAGTGCTATCGGTCATCGACGTTAGTATATCGACGCCTGTTATTATCAAGGTTTACAAGTCAAGTCTAGTGCTCGAGAAATCTTCCAAAAACCCGCATGCTGCTTGATATTTAGTCCACTCATTTATACAACGAAGGATTACAACTAGAATTTATTTTTGGCTAAATTTGATTTATGCACAATCCGCAATCACTCAGTCTAGTATACACATCGAGGGGCAAATTCGGATTTATGCTACTAAAATGTCGTGAGCATCTTTTTAAACTCTGGGAGATTCCTGATCCTATCTCATACCAACCAAAATTCAACACCTGTTGCTCAAAAGGCATAAGTTTGAGAGGTCCATAGTTAGAAATCCCTGGAGACCCTGGTGAAAGTGTAACCCTAAATTCATTATTATTATTATTATTATCTCTCACCAACATCAATGTCTTGACCACCTTGAAGATCAGTCATGCTGCTGCCGTCATTTTGGCGTTCGCATTCCTCTTCAACATCGATGGTTCACATGCTCTTAATGTTTTAGCTCCACAATAAGACAATTCCAGTATATTATGTTTACTCTGAATAATCACAGCACCCATCAAAATGAGTAGTCGCGGCTGCAGCCACCATACGCGTGAACATGGTACGGGGAAATTTATTTTATTCTAATTCGTGATTGAAGATTGATATTTATGCAATCTTGTGGCAAATGCAACTTTACAACTCAAGTAATTTTATAGGTAACATTAAAATTCACTCATTTTCTACTAATTCTTATGATGTAGATTAAAAATGATGAATCTTTTTTATATACTTTCGATTGGTATTTCTTTCGATCCGTAGCCTGACTCGTATTACCGATTCGATGCAGCTTTCGACTTTTAAGTCCCAAAACGTTCACAAATTAACAAATTAACCATTTAACAAGGTTCTCAAATTAACACATGTCCTTGAAGTTGACAGGTTTGCCATTTTAAAAACTTAGGTTGGTCCATGGGTTTTGTCATGCTCCAAAATCCCAAAGAAAACTAACTGCGCTAAATTATTCGCGTCACTCAGCGAGCTGTTGCTGAGGTTTCGAAAAAGAGATGAAGCGTCCTCCTCTTTGATGAATTAGGCTAAATTACATAGAGCAAGTGGTTAATATCGGGTAATAATATTAAAACCACGTTCGTCGATGACTACATTTTTAAAATCCTCTTATATCTGCCTGGCTCCGTAACTGTCGTATCTGCAGTTACTATCTACTCTACACAAGCATTTCTTGATACGTAAGTGACGAAACTTTTCTTCTTATTTACACACTAAACAACACGTCTTGCTGAACTGTGTTGCGTAGCGTCATACGATATGCATTTTATAGGTCATTTATTACAAGATCCCTTCTCATGTTTCTCTAAAGTTGGGAATCTTCATCGAGTATTACTGCACCTCTTGAGGTTCCCTGAACACTTTTCATAATGAAGATTAAGGTAAATGTTTTCAGCTCTCATGAGAGAACTTTGAAATCGAAGCTCTAAGAATTTATTAAGAACCAAATACTTAGCAATAATGAAAAGATTAGAAAGAAGGACAAGAGAAGTAAGCTTAAGGAATAGAAAGTAGACGAGCTAAAGAGAGATAAATGATGGTTTGCAATTTGTGTACGACCATTCTCTCGCAGAAATTAGCTGAATAAAAATGTGTACAAATGTTTTACAGTTCGTCAGCAGCTTAGGTGAGCACATCGTACCTCACTAGCCATGCAAGCTAGATTCGTGTTCACCTCGTGAAGGACAACCCAAATTGGGAGCTTTGCATTCTGTTTTGCAGTTCCGTAATAAAGTGAATGGGTGTAAAGTGTAATATACAATTTGGGAAGCAGCTCTCCCTTTGTGAACTTGGTGACTGTTTTCACATTCGATTTTAATCATAATTTATTGAAACAATCAAGTGTCATTTGAAATATTTTAAAATATTTTTGGAAATATTTATGCAATGTACGCCCTAATTTCCCCAATTCACCATGCCTGGAGATAATCAAATTAGGCTTTTCTCATTTTATGTTGAAAAATTTTCTTGCAAATATTTTACTTGCAACTAAAATGACATTGAAATTCTTCATAATTTTGTCAACCATGAATCACTTCTAAGTTCAAATCAAATTAATTAAGCAATCATCAAGTCTTTATCATTTCCATGTCCAAAATTTTTTCTTATCCGAGGTGCTTAGCCTCTGAAATAAGTGTAATATTATCCCTATGGTCACCTCGTGTTCGGCACTGCACTCGGGAACAAAACAGTGACAGTCCTATCATGGAGCTGCATTCCTACTACTATCTGTACAGCACGCGTAAATACATCACTATTCCCGTTCTTATATCGATTCGACTTTTGTCAAATTTTAAATGTAATATCACAATCAAATCATGAGGCTTGTGATGTCTAACCAATTATTACTTACCTCTTTACAGCCGAGTGACGAAAACCAGTATTAGTAATTGCGCGAAAATTCAATTATTAGACGTGGAAACAAGTTCAATTACTAAATACCTCTGCAAGGTATCATCTGGTAAATATGATTTTTCATGGTCTTTCTTCCAATTTTTCCCCGTGCTTTTTCCCCTGCATATAAATTAAAAGTCTCGAGTTTAGTACCTCTCCCATAGAGAAGATACGCAGCGCCCACTTATTATGCATGCACCTTGGCACAACTGCACAGCTCGGCGTCGTTGGATGTAAGAATGACCAGTGCAATATTGACATCAAAAGAACAGAAACCGCTACTCTTTCGGCATAAATAAATACTAACTGAATTTTGTACAGCAGTGTAATTTTTATTTATTTCAGTTTTGTAATATAAAGACGAGAGAACCGTGTTTTATTGTCCCTTATGAACGAAAGGGATCGCGTGGACTCCTGATTGGTTCTATATAGCACAACGCTTAAGTAGCTGGGCTTGACGTACTTGCTTAAGCTTGAGCTTAATTAGAAATTAAGAAATTAATTCATTTTCGTCATTAATCAGGAAAATAATGGGAAATTTCACTGTTCCCTTTACCAATTTTACTGGTATCTAATTGAACTGATTATAATTGTGATAAAGGGAACATTAAAACAAAATAGACAAGGATTTGATTGTATGGTACCTTCATTAATTTGTCTGTACCTAGCCGACCCGCACCTTCCCGAGGTGATACCGTTAGTATAGCCAGCTGCGTTCTTGTACAATCTAGATTGTAACTGATTATATTGCTTATAAATTTTTCCATTCAACTAGTTTTCTGGCTAGAACCAACGCGGGCGGTGCCCTTTACCATCAGGGTCTTTTTCTGTATTTTTGGAGTAGTATTAAGAAATCTTAATTGTAATATAGGGTGTTAGTACGTAAATATTGTTTGTGGGCCCTTGCCTAGCAAGGACCCCTCCCTCTTTTTCTGTAAAACTTGAAAGATGGAACCTACACAACCGATGGAAACGTCAGTGGAGGGACCTCTGAGAACGTCAGTTGTCGGAGGAACCTACCAGAAGAAGAAGATAAAATACGTCCCTTTCCAACTTACTGAAGAACAGTACTTCCCGAGGTACTTTGCTCCAAACTTCGAAGCAGAGAAAAAAAAGACCGTGAATCCCTTCGCAATCATAGAAGAAATCATGACTCTAACCGGAGAAAAACCCAAAAGACTCTTCAGTGTGAGCAGGGAAGTGATGGTGGTGGAGGTGCGGAGCGAGCGTCAGGCGGGGAGGATGGCGGAGCTCACCAGTGTTGAAGATGTGCCGTGCCGGACCGAAGAGTATAATCGTTTCAACCACTCGGTGGGACTGATATACATTAACGAATTTGACATCACTGATCTAGAAGACTTCAAAATGGGACTTCAGGAGGAATACAATGTGGAAGATGTAACCCCAGCAACTTTTATCAAATCTCGAAATCCTGAAACGCAAGCTTTCCTTGTATCATTCAGACAGCAATATGTACCATACAATATATATATTCCAGGAGAAAGACAAGATACCAGAGTGTACCCATTCCAAAACAAACCCATGATGTGTCAACACTGCCAAATGTATGGACACACAGCAAAGAGATGCCGCAGCGGCGTAACCATTTGCAGGAGATGTGCAAGCATCGGCCACTCCATCCACAACTGCGAGTATAACGAAGAGAAATGCCACCATTGTGGAGGCTCACACGCAGCAGGAAGTAACCTGTGTAAGAGAGAGTTGGAGGAGAGGAACGTGTTGCAGATAATGCAAAAAGAGAAGGTAACTTTGCGAAGGGCCAAGCAAATCAATGAGGGTACAACAGAAACTGGAGCAATGGGACCAGCCAGCAAATATATCACACATTTCGACTGTAAAATGAACGAGTTCGACAGGCGAAAAATGTCTCCATGGCATCTAGAAAAATGCATTGCAAACCACCTTGGGAGCAAGCCGAAATCCATAAGATCAAGTAGTAAAACGGTGTTCACCGTGGAAGTGAATAATGCTGAACAAAGCCAAAAAATGAAGCAACTTAAAGAATTGAACGAACTGCCAGTTACTGTGGAGGAGAACCTCAAGTTTGGTATCAATAAAGGTCTGATTTACATCTACGAATACAATATGAACAACTTCGAGCAGTTCAAACGAGGGCTATTGGAAAAATGTGGAATACAAGATGCCGTCGAAGCAAGTTGGATAAAACCCAGCAACGTACACGCGAAACCCTTACTCATCTCCTTCAGACAGTCACCAATACCGGAATACCTCGATATACCTGGGGAACAAGCAAAAACAAAAGTTTATGAAATCAAACCAAAACCAATAATGTGCAAAAAATGTCTCGAATATGGCCATGGGGTAAAATACTGCCAAGGAGAAGAAACCTGCTCAAGATGCAGTGAGCCAGGACACGCAATAAACCGCTGTAGCTCTGAAGTAACTACCTGCTACCACTGTGGGGACGGACATATGGCGGGCGATAAAGCTTGTCAGAGAAGGAAGGAGGAAGAGGAAATAATGATCATACAGAGCAGAGAAAGAGTCTCCAAAGGACAAGCTAAACTGTTGTTCAAACAAAGAAATCCGCATTTTACAATGAATTACTCAAGGGTTGTTACTAAAGGTAGCATTGGGGATGCAACTGGTACCGTCAACACTAAAAAGCGACAGCGCTCAGGAGACGAGGAAGCAGAAATAACAAGCCCTAAACAAAAAGCAGAAGATCCTGGAGACAATGTGGTGGGCAGAGGAAGCGGATGGCAGGCTGTTCGTGAAAGAACGAGCGGTAGGACGGAAGTAGTCTGCGAAAGTCCCACCACTGGAAGAATATACACCACCACAGTCGACCTTCATCTAAAGTCGACCACCCCAGAGGAAGAAAAGAAAAACCGAAGCAAAGATGAAGACAAAAACTCCGGGAATAAACACAAACAAGAGAAAAGTGGAACAGACGCTGACAGAGACATGTATGAGGAAGAGCTGAGACAATCTAATTCACTGGGAAAGACCAAACCACACTTTAAATCGCGCGACACATCAGGAGAGAACCGTGGACGGAGATCTCCTAGAAAAGGCCGAGCAGGTGAGAATGATCAACGAAAACATGGAAATCGCGGAAGGAAATGGCGATAGGAGCTGAAGAAGGAACCGAAATCTTTTTACAATGGAATCTCCAGGGAATGACCTCATCCAAAGAAGATCTAATTCACTTAATAGATACATATAAGCCGGCTGTGGTAGCAGTCCAGGAAACTTTCTATGGCAATAATTTTATATCTCCAATAGCTAGATACAATGGTTTATGCAAACAAGGCCACTTTAATAATAGATTTCATGGAGGAGTAGCTCTGTATATTCACTCATCAATACCAACCCAGGAACTCAAGATTCAATCATCCCTTCAAATCATAAGCGCAAGAATACACCTAACTTGTTATAAAATAATTACAGTTGCATCTATACACCTGCCGCCAGGTTCCAATGTTAACCTCAACGAGCTGTCTGCCGTTTTGAGCGAATTACCAAAGCCGGTCGTTGTGATGGGAGATTTCAACGCTCACCACACCGACTGGGGGAACAAAACAACTGACCGCCGGGGGCGCTTGCTGCAGAATATCCTCAATCATAATAACATTAATATCTTAAACGACTTCTCGGCCACACACATATCAGGCACGGTTATAGATTTAGCACTGACATCGTCCGATATGACCCCTGACTTAGACTTCGCAGTGCTTTCTTCTGTATTAAGTAGTGACCACTATCCGATAATATTGTCAGTAACTATACATTCAAAGGATGAGAAAGGAGAAACCGAAGGATGGAACTTAAAAAAGGGATATTGGAAGGACTACAAGCTGGATACCTCGTGGAGACACGTTCAGCATCAGCAACTGCCAGAATGTCCCAAAAAGGCAATAGAGGAGTTGTACAACCGCTTCGAAGGCGTTCGGGAAAAATGGGTACCTCAATATAAGGTTAGACGCCACTTTGCAAAACCTTGTTGGACGCCCGAATGCAAGAGGGCGTGGCGAGAACGGGAAAAGCGATACAGGGACTACAAGCGAACCGGTGAACTGCAAGATAAAGTGAAGTGGAAAAAAGCGAGAGCAGAAGCAACACGCACTTTCAGAGAGGCGAAGCTGAACAGCTGGCGTGAGTACGTGTCATCGCTGAACACCACCACTCCAAGCAGTTGCATTTGGGAACGGATAAATAGAATCCGCGGCAGAGCTAAGAGACAAATAAATATGTTAAAAGATGGAAACCGCATCGTCTCAACCACTCCCGACATCGCAGCAAAACTTTCAGAAACATTCGCGCACACATCGAGCGAGGAAAACTATTCCAGTGAGTTCCGCCAATACAAACAACAAGTTGAACAAATTCCAGTGGATTTCACGAGCAGCAATGACGAACTGTACAATATCCCATTCACCATCCTTGAACTAACATCAGCAATCAGGAGCAATAAAATCACAACCCCAGGACCGGATAACATAAGCAATTTGATGATAAAAAATATGCCTGATAACGCTCACGAGTACTTATTGAAAGTTTATAACAAGATATGGATGGATGAATACATATATCCTCCATGGAAAGAAGCAATCGTCCTACCTATACCCAAACCAGGAAAAGACCACTCCGACCCCAAAAATTATAGACCTATCTCTTTGACAAGCTGCCTGTGCAAAACAATGGAAAAAATGATAAACCGGAGATTAACTGAGTACCTAGAAAATAATAAAATTTTTGCTGACATACAGTGTGGCTTTCGGAAGCACCGTGCTACTATTGATCATCTTGTCAGATTCGACACATATGTACGACAATCACTCGCCACCGACAAGTATGTGATGGCTGTCTTCTTCGACCTGGAGAAGGCGTATGACATGACATGGCGTCATGGCATATTGAGGGACTTGTACACAGCAGGCCTGAGAGGAAGGCTGCCAAACTTCATTCGGGAATTTTTGAAAAACCGCACTTTCCGAGTAAAAGTAGGAGATATAATATCAGCACCTAAGGAACTTGTTAATGGGACGCCGCAAGGGAGCACGTTGAGTGTGACTCTGTTTGCTATGAAAATTAATTCACTATCAAAAGAAATTCCTGAAAGGGTTTTTAGCTCCCTATTTGTCGACGATCTGCTCATTTCATTCGCAGATTATAGTAAAACTAAAGTACAAGAAACCTTGCAAACTACAATCAACCAAATCACCAAGTGGGCAAGATACAACGGATTCAGATTTTCAACGACCAAAACAACAGCAATGCAGTTCTACAAGGGAAGCGAACCAATAATTGTTCCGACTCTACAACTTGAAGGTCACAACATACCGAACGTCGAAAACACAAAATTTTTGGGGCTTGAGTGGGACAGGAAACTCAACTGGACACTACACATTCAGAAAATCAAAGCAAAATGTTACAAGGACTTGAACTTGCTCAAGTCGGTTTCCTCCTATGCATGGGGAGCGGACCAAGAAATCCTGATGAGACTATATAGGTCCTTGATCCGTCCAAAAATAGATTATGGTTGCCTAGTTTATGGCTCGGCAAACACCACAGCGCTAAAGGAACTGGATGTAATCACGAATGAAGCGATGCGAATCAGCACAGGAGCCTTTAAAACTACTCCAATTCAGAATCTGAACATCATAACTAATGAACCACACCTTGAATTGAGGAGAAAGGAGCTACTCTTGCGATACTATTTCAAATTAAAATGTCACTTCCTTAACCCTGCTTACCGTTGTGTTAACGATTCAAACCTGGAATTATTCTTCCGAAGCCGTGAAAGCTACCCGAAGTCAGTCATCACTAGACTCCACCAAACTTTGAATGTGTACAGAGTTCCAACACAGCCAGTCCAACCTTTTTTCACCCCTACAATATATTCTTGGATTCAGCAGCGACCGAAGATTGATGGAAATAGAGCAACCCTGAGAAAAGATGAAGTAAGTCCAGTGCTACTGAAACGCATGCATGAGGAAACTGAGAACAACTATGGTGATTGTAAACTAATTTTCACGGATGGCTCAAAGTCGCAGACCGGGGTTGGTGCAGCAGCGGTGATGGACAACCTCGTAAGAAGAATCTCAATACCAATAGTCGCAAGCGTAATGACAGCAGAACTGCATGCAATCAAACTGGCTGTTAACATAATCAAAGAAACACAATTTAACAATTTCGTGATATTTAGCGACTCGATGAGCTGCATTCAAGCAATTGAAAATAACAGCACTGAAGACAACCAACTTCTCAATAGGATATTGCTAGATATGCATCGAATCATCCTTGAAGGGAAAAACATCACCATCTGCTGGGTACCAGCCCACGTGGGCATTGATGGGAACGAGAAGGCAGACAGAGCAGCCAAGGAAGCCGCTACGAGACCAGCTGAGTTCGCCCTCGTCCCATACAAGGATTGGTTTTCATTGATCAGGAGGAGGACATTTGAAATATGGAGCGATGCGTGGCAGATGGAACGAAGCGATCTGAGAGAAATGAAGAATAACCCTGGGAGGTGGAAAGTGAGCAAGCACAAGTTGAACCGACAGGAAGAAGTTGTAATCAATAGACTCCGACTAAAACATACTGCCTTGACCCATAGCTATTTGTTAAACCCAGATGCCCTTGGCCAGAGACCTATATGCGGTTGGTGCGGTGACGCAGTTTTAACGATAAAACACATCATTGAAGCATGTCCAGCCCTACAGCAACCAAGAAGGAACATCCTGTGTGATAGTACCAATGGAAACAAAGTTGGAGACTTACTGAAGGACGGTGGCCCAATAGGTAGAGTTTTGGAATACGTTAAAACAATTAATGTATTTGCTAACTTATAAGTTCCATCATTCATTCTAGAATCTGTTTGGGTATACTAAAGGACTTGCTCTGTAAATTGGGAATAATTTCCTTGATCTGGCGGTGTCTACAAAGTCGCAATATGGCCGGGCGCACTACGTTTCTGCCCCTGGGGGTTTCAGCGTGGGTAAGGCGCCTGGCCATAAATGGGTGGGCAGCTGAAACCCCCATCGGGGTCTGGCTGCCCTATGTGTTCAGGGGTACTTGAAGTGGTGGATTGTAATACCAACAATCGATTGTGACTTGCATATGATACAGGTGATGTGTGGAATTTTGAAGTGAATTTTGTGGATACTTAGCGATGTAATGTAATCTGAAGTCCTGGTAAACTTGTATTGTTGTGGTTTAACTTTGGCTTGAATGCCAAAGCGACAGCTAAATAGTTTATGACCGAAGCTGTCGTTAAATGAGTTATTATTATTATTATTAATGAATACAGCTAAATCTCAACGTGTTTCGGGTCTCGGCAGTCAAATTAAATTCCTTTTTTACAACGGATTTTGATATAGTGTAAGTTGTTGACGAGTAATGAACGATTTTTATGCGTTTGTAGTGCTATTTATATTTTCAAATTTTCATTTCTTGCAACAGTCAAGCAGACATCGTGGAAATGATTGGGTTACTATTCTGCTGAAAAATCTATTAGAATAGATTCGGAATAGCCATCTCGCATAAGGTGTGCAGGTCCTGATGTCGAAATCCAATCACACACTTAAACAGATTTGTTCGAAGAGCTACTAGTACGTCCAGTGAGCTTTTGTTGCTTATAAAAATGCAGACCTGATTAAAAAAGCCCTGCGTCAGCATACGCTGAAGATCTCAGCGATATTCCCAAAATTGGAGTCCACCTTTCGTCAACTCGTAAATAAGACTAACACGATTAATCCCAGTATAATGAACGGGAAAAATAATCTGAAGAAAAATTTTGTTTGGTGTCCACAATAACTTTATTCGTTAACATTATTGAGTAATTAAGCACTACGTTTTCGACAAGATTTAATGGCAGTCCAAAGAAAGTTGAGGTTTTGAAGATATGAATGAAAAGACTGAAGTAATTTATGAAGTTATATTTGTTACAGATGCTACTCCAAGAGCCAACTAGAATGAAAATTAACATTAATGTTTGCTCAGATGCACTGTAAATTTTGGTCTCGAATTTTTCTTTAATGCACAGAAAAATGCACTACGTGCTTGAGAAAAGTGCCTATATTTTGAAGCAACGAAACACTTTGCCTCTAGTTCGCTTTTTATTATAATGATATAAGTTGGCTTTCAATTTCTAGGGACAACTACAGTGAAAGTCAAAAGTTCCGCACATAGAAAGATGACTTACGGTTGTTTACGTTTGCAAGTAGTGATGATGTTAGCCAAAAGTGCCTGTAAATACCTAAATTCTAATTTTGCAAAATTTCAACTGAGTTGAGGCGCCAGGATTTCAAACTAGGACGCACATTGCAAGCGCGCTCTGTTAAGAGCATTTCAAAATCCAGCACATGTTTCTACAGTCAATAACAAGGCACTGAGGTTCATGGAGAGCTGTGACATTATTACGTTGTAGTTTTACTATGTTTTTAATTTGGTGTACATAGGCAACGACTCTATAATTTCCTAGTAGTTCCGCAGCAGCTTTAGAAGTACATTCTCCCATTAGAATAAAGAAAAAGCAAAGAAATGTCTTTAAAATTCAAAGGATACTACGTTCTTTGGGTCGTTTTGTGCTAATATTTTTGTCTTACGCAATCCGCCCCGCAACCTCAACTGTGGAACTGATACTGTAATCCGTTTCTCGTAATTAACTCTTTCAAAAGTTTGATAGATTTTACTCTCTTTGTTCAACTTAAGTCTCAACACCGTAAAACAAACTTTAACGTTTGTTAACATATGGTAATTTCTGTTCAACTTACACTCCAACGGTGGTGCATGAACCGGCGTTTAGTTCTCAGTGCGTTGTAAATTTTAGTATTTAAAAAATTGTCGTCCCCTGTGTTCCTGTAAACTCCTTCCTTCTTGGAATGGACATATGAAGAAAAAGGGCTAAGGGCTTAGCAGATCAATAGGTCCTAAACTCAGCGAAAAAAGCAATTCTGTCGACGTTTTAGTTGGCGAGGGCGATGGAGGGCGTCAATTCTCGTGCCAAACTGTAATGAAGTGTTGAGGTGAAATAGCATCGGCCATGAGAATCGTTTGGGAAAAGGTACAGTAAACGATATCCTCAAATGTGTATAACTGTATATAGGGATGTTTAGCTTGACATGAAAATTGTGTAATTTAGTATTGTATTTAGTGGTTAAATGTAGGTTACTGTCAAACTCTTGCAGTTTGTGTTTACTACTATTTTAAACCAACTATTTTTCTTCGCAAATCCTATACTATTCGCTTGTATTTGTCAGGTACGTTTCTAATCTGGGTATTTCTAGAGGAGAGGACCATAATCGATTTCCAACTTTTCGGTGCGTGTACATAGCTAATTAGATGTAAATAAACAATTTTTCTTCTATGCACTTTCCGTCGGAAATGAATATTTAACGAGTTATAGCGGTAGGTTTAGTTTGGGTAGAGAACGTTTGGGTACTTTGTAATTTATTATTTGCCGGCCCCGCGGAGCCTGAACCCACTTCTAGGATCTTTTAGTTAATAACACAATAGAAATTATCGGTAAATGTGTAGCGATGGTCAGTAATCGATTTTCCACTTTTCGGTGCCTAAACATAGTTAATTAGATCAAAATAAACAAATTTTCTTCGGTAAATGTGGAGGATTTTCCGGGAATCGATATTTAATTTTTCGGTACCGAAACATAGTTAATTGGATCGAAATAAGCAAGTTTTCTTCTATGCACTTTCCGTCGTAAATGAGTATTATACGAATTATAGCGGTATGTTTAGTTTCGTCTTTGATGACGAATGCGCTCAAATAAACAGCTACTCATTGATTTTGGAAATTTTGTTGCTTGTATCATGGTAATAACATCGAAATAAACTACTTTTCTTCTATACACTTTTTTCGCCAAATGAATATTTTACGAGTTAGAGCGGTAGGTTATTTTTTTGCGCGATTGAGCTGTTGACTACGTTTAAATACGTTGTAATTTATTATTAGCTCACCCCGCGGAGCTTGCGGAGCCTGAACCCACTTCTATGATCTTTTAGTTAATAACACAATAGAAATTATCACCCATAAATAACGAATTATAGCGGTATGTTAACTTTCGTCGTAGATGGCGGGAACGCGCTCGAACATTCGAGTGCGTTGGATCAGAGCGTCCATGACAGTGTTGCCAGACGCGCGGTCGATGAATTACTTGCCGCTTCAAACACTAGAGTTGCGGTAAGTCATTTACCGCTATAACTCGTAAAATACTCATTTCCGACAGAAAGTGCATAAAAGAAAACTTGTTTATTTCGATCAAATTAACTATATTTAGGCACCGAAAATTCAAAAACCGATTACTGACCAACGCTACGCATTTACCTAAAAAAAGTGTGGCGTTCACAGTTTATGAACGTCATCCAAAAAAGGGAAATTAAAGTATGAAAGTAGGCTAAAGTAGTATGTTTTGAAAGATGACAATCAACCCTAATCTAACTTAACCTAGATCCCGCGTTGTACACTAGACATACGTACATGAACTGAAAGCGCGCGGCGTTTAAAACATGCCCTCAAAAAGCACGGGGCGTTAAAGCATCTTTTTCTGAAAAATTATCAAGAAAATCGAAAAATGCCATGAATAAAGTGTGTTTTAAAATGTATATTACATATACGGTGGAAGTTCCATAACAATCTGACCATAATTAAAAAAAAAAAACTCGCGACATCGTCGCATTCTTGAATTAATGAATTGCATGCCAACAAGTGCAACTTACGGTTGAGATTAAAAATTACCTTGACGAATATTTAAAATCATGACTGGAGATTAAAATGCTGAAAATTAGAGCTTTTTTAAATGAAAGAGAAAATTTAGCTATTTTCTGCACTTGAAGCACGTACTTTTTTCGTGCGTTTTGAATAAAATAAAATAGGCACTTTTGAGATCTGGTTTAGGTTTTAAATTTACCATGAAAGCTTCCAGGAAGATAGAGAAGCAAGTTTTCGGATAGAAGCAATTTTTCCTCCTATTCGGAAAATTGTATTTCTTGAAATTGCTGCAGCAGAGATCAGTTCAGGTCACTAATACAGGACCTGGTAGAATACGACAATGATTAACACTTTGACTCCGAAGTGGTACAAATGTGTACCACTAAGTAAATTGTTCATTTACGGAGCGGAATATACCAATAACATTTCAACTATTTTGCTACCTTTTCCAAAATAAATTTTGGAGTAAAACGAAACATTTAATGGCTTAACTTTATTCTTTATACTTTTTAAAAAGGTTCAAAATGTATTTGAACAGAAAAGCTGGTTTTTAAAACGACTTTTTCTGGCCTAACCAAACTGACCGTAGCAACCGCACAATCGTAGTCAACGTGTTAAATTACTCCTGTTTGATAACTACGTTAGTTGAGCAAAGTTAGACCAAGGAAGCAGTTAAAAATCCTAACTGAAAGCGTGGAATTAATGATACCTTTGGAAGGTTCAGTAAATGGTTTTTGTGTTTAGTACCAATCCAGAATGATTGGTTATACTCAAGTAGTTTCGAGCAACTCTATAATGTAATTTTTGTGATTAACTTCCCTAATGGAAAATGTCCTCGAGTTTTAATGCGAACAAGGTTTATCTATTTATAAAACCATTAACAGTCGAGTTCCATGTGACAATTTTCGACGCAAACGAACCGCAAAGTGAACAGCCCAAATCTTTAATTTATTTCGTTGGTTACTTTTATTGTATTAATTTGATAGAACAAAAGCTTTATTTTTATAATAAAGTAATAGACAGCTTAAGGTCAGTTTCTCCAGTTACCCCATGTCTTTAGAAATGAAATGAGTTGGAATTGGTAAATTAATTTGAGAACACATCAGATTTCAACTGAACGATACATAACTATATCTTAGGAAAACTTAAAGATAGATAACACATTTACAATAATTAGTTAGAGCTAAAAAGGTGCTGTCCTATCCTTGAGGTAAGAATAAACCAACTAACGTCAACACTAATAAGATTCATGCGAGCATCAGTAGACATGCATGGTGTGTGTCTGAATGTGAAATTTTCTTGATTGAGCTGCGCTTGATGAGCTCTAATGTTGAGTCGAAGCCCAGTTTATTGTACGTACATGAAGCATGCGTTATATTGGGTGCCCACTTAGGTTAACAATGTATTTATGAGAATTAAGGGACCACACACAACTGTACTGAATGTAATAATAATAATAATAATGAGGGGTGTTGATACAATCAACATTAAAGCACGGACACGGGTCCTTTACTGCTCCCCTTTATGCATGTCGTCTGCGATCGAAAGGTCGATTTAGAAACTCATCATTAAAGGTAAGTCAATTGCAATGCAAAGTTACTGAAACATTTAAATTAGGTCGTAGACATCTATTACACGAAGATAGTTCATTAATTCCTTGACGTCTAAATGGCGTCCCAATACCGTCTCGACGGTAGGTTGTAGCGTTTGGCAAGCCTTTATACAATTTCTACTAATTGTTAGACTTTCACATTCTATGATTAGGTGTTTGACAGTTAGTGTTGAGTTGTTGCAAAACTCGCATACTGGTGCAATATCAGGTATCTCGTTGTTCATCAGGTAGCCATGCGTTAAGAATGTGTGTCCTATTCTGGGTCTGTGAACTATTATTTCCTCTTTACGTGATATTTTACCTAGTTCCAATTTCGTGCCTGGTGATGGCTGTATTTCCCTCAACCTGTCTCTGCAATTTTCCCACCTAGTCTTCCACTGGTCAATCATCTTTTGTTGTATTAATGGTTTCCAGTCTGAGTGGCAAATAAGAAAGAATTCTTCGGGTCTTCGGGTAGCGTTCTTAGCTGCGGTATCTGCAGCGTCGTTACCGCCTATTCCGACATGGGAGGGGATCCAGCATATGTTGATGAGTTTGCCACTTTTTTGCACGTCGTGTATTTCGTGTTGTATTCGGCGTAGTACTGGGTGATGTGTCTCGCAATTTAGGCCGTTAACGACACTCAAAGAGTCACAGTAAATTACATATTTTTTATCTCTTTTATCTCTAATTATGTTAAGGGCCAAGTGAATGGCGTGTATTTCAGCTGAATATATTGAGGCTTCCTTCGGAAGTGTTGCAGTGCGAACAATAGTGCCACATACTGCCGCCGCTCCTGTGCCACCCTCCCCTCGTGAGCCGTCCGTGTATATGGTCACGTATCCATCATATTGTTCTTTTGTTATTCTTTTATGCTCTCGCCGGATTATGTATTCGGGAGTTTCGTTCTTTGGGAGTTCGGTTAGTTCTGTATTTATAGTTGGTTTTGTTAAAGCCCATGTAGGGGTATCAATGTTTAATAGTCGGTAGGAAAAGTCTGGTTTAATTCGGTTTTTCCTCAAACTTAATTTTTCTATTAGTATTTGCATTCTGATGGCCAAAGTTGGGGTTATTCTCCTATTTTGAAAGAGTAGTCTATTGCTCGCCGTTACAGTGCAACTAAAAGCGGGGTTTCCGTGCTGACTTCGGACCTTGTAGTAGTAGCAGAGTGAGAGATAATTTCGTCTAATATCGGGAGGCATTTCATTGCAAATAATATATAGGCTATTTGTTGGGCTGGATCTAAATGCTCCCGTAGCGATTCGTAGTGCCTCGCGCGTAATTGACTCGAGGGGTTTCAAAGTTGTTTGACTGGCAGAGTTATAGATTATTGATCCATAGTCGAGAATTGATCTTGTCATACTTCTGTAGATTCTGAGAACTGTGGTTTGGTCGGCTCCCCAGCTTTGAGCTGTTATTGATTTCAGTACATTAAGGCTGTCATTTCCTTTTTTCTTTAGAGCAGCGATGTGTTGTTGCCAGTTCAATTTATCGTCGAAGATTAGGCCTAGGAATTTATGTGATTTTGTGTATTGAATGTTTTCGTTATTGATTTTGAGTGTTGGGCTGAGGAATAGTCCGGGTATAATATTAAAATGAATTGCTTTACTTTTGCTCAGTGAAAATTTGAATCCATGATTTTGAGACCACTTAAATATATTATCAATACAGGATTGCATTTTGTTTTGAATGACCTGGAGAACTTGGTGGTGGTATCCGACTTGCAAGTCGTCAACATATAGAGAGTAATGGAACTGTTTAGTGGAATCTAACTTTTAATCCGGTGGAATCTGTTTAGCTATGTCGTTTATTTTGAGGGCAAATAATGTAACTGAGAGGACACTGCCTTGAGGGACTCCGTTTCGCTGTTCGTGGGTGTTTGAGTTATAGTTATCCACTCGGACACTCAGTGTTCTATGTTCTAAGAATTTGGTGATGAAAATTGGTAGTCTACCCCTGAGTCCAATGTCAAATAAGTCACGTATAATCCCATATCTCCATGTTCTGTCATAAGCTTTTTCGAGGTCAAAAAACACTGAAATGAAGTGTTCTCTGTTTGCAAAGGCTAATCTTACGGTTGAGTCTAGTCTGACCAAGTGATCTACAGTGCTACGCCCTCTCCTGCATCCACACTGCGCTTTATTTATTATGTTATGCATATCAAAATATTCTATCAGTCGGTTATTGATCATTCGTTCCATAAGTTTGCACAGACAGCTCGTTAGTGCGATCAGTCTGTAGTTGTTCGGCTTACTGTGGTCTTTTCCAGGTTTTGGGATTGGTATTATTATTGAGTGCTGCCATTGTGGTGGGAAGTAGCCCGTCGTCCAGAATTTGTTTAAAGTGTTCAAGATGTATTGTTTAGCTGGTAGTCTTAGGTGTTTGATCATGTCGTATGTTATTTTGTCGTTTCCTGGTGATGTGTTTTTAGTTTTTCTTAGGGCGGATTCAAATTCATGCATATGGAAAGTTTGGTTATAGATTTCTACGTTTGGCGAACTGAAATGGATCGGTATAGTTTCATTTGCGGTTTATATTTGTTGAAATTCAGGGGAATAGCTTTGATCGCTTGACACTTCGCTGAAATTCTCAGCCAGTTTATTCACAATATCAGGGATTGTGCTGTAGTGTATATTGTTTTCGATTAATATATGGACTTTTCTTTGTACTCGACCTTTTATTTTCCTTATTGTTTCGTACACTCTGGCCATTGGTGTATATTTATTAAGTTGGTTTACGAAATTCTTCCACGTTTCCTGTTTGCTTGCTCGAATTTTGTATTTATGATTTGCCCTTGCTCGTTTCCAGTTAATTAAGTTAGTAAGATTTTTATCGCGGTGGTATTTCTTGTAAAGTTTTTCTCTTTCTTCTTTTGATTCTTGGAGTTCCTTTGTCCACCATGGTTTGGGGTAGTATTTTCCTGGTATATAAGTTGGGATGGCTTCTTCAGCTGCTGAGTAGAACCGCTGGTATAAGTCGGTGAGTAGTTGTTCGTTATTAGTTGTTGTGTTCAACATCGGCTTGTTCCATGCATTGTTATTGGAATATAGATCCCAGTTAGCTTTTGAGTAGTTCCAGATAGTTGATGGGGGTTGGTTGGGACGATTTTCGTTAAGGTAGGTGATCAAAATTGGGCAATGATCGCTATCACCCGGCGAGTCGAAAGCAACCCAGTCTAATAGCACGGCCAATGTAGGTGAGCAAATTGTCAGATCAATAGCTGATTCTGAATTGTATCCTATTCTAGTGGGTGAACCGGTATTTAATAGGCAAAGGTTATTGTTTGTAATAACAGTTTCTATCAGCTTCCCCCTATTATCTGTATTCTTGCAGCCCCATATGGTGCTGTGTCCGTTGAAGTCGCCGGCTAGGATGAAAGGATTCGGTAGTTGGTGGATTAGGTTATTTAGTTTTTCGTTTGTGACTGTTTGTCTACCGGGTATGTAGATGCTGCAGATGGTTATCAGCTGTCCTATGTTTACTTGAATGTCCACGTTTTGTAGTTCAGTCTGTAGATTCAGTTCACAAAAAGGTATTGAGCTATGGACATATATTCCAACACCTCCATGGGGGGTTCTGTTGTAATGACCGTGTCGTAGCACATCACTGTAACCGTATATTCTAAACTGGCAGTTATCCCATAGCTTTGTTTCTTGAAGTGCTATTATACTGGGTTGGTGGTTGTTTATTGTTTCCATTAGTTCATCTTTCTTTCCCCTGATGCCTTGGCAGTTCCACTGCAGGATTCCTACGTTAGCCATGGGGTGTGTTTGATTTGATTTTGTTATTCAATCGTTCAATTAGTTACTTTCTTTTGGGTGATCTATCTCTAATCCTAGAGTCTCGAGAGTAGTATGATTGTTCCTCATCTGAGTAAATTTGTCGTTTATCATGTCTGTTGCGGCTGTAGGTGGGGGATCGTGATTTTGATCGTGATCTTGGTCGCTTCTTGTTTTGGGTTTTGGGAGGTTTGTGCTGCTTTGGGGGTTTGAATTCGTTGAATATTCGTCTGGCTTCTTGTCTCATAATAGGGTTGCATTCGCTCGTGCCATCTTCCTTATTTTCAGATCCTTCGGCTGTAGTTTCAATATTAATTGTGGATTTGAGCAATTGTGTTGGGTTGGGTTTAATGCGGAGTATTTCTTTTTCGCATGTTTCGTGGTCGCGTTGTGAAGTTTGCGGTGGTTTGGTTTCTGGTGTATCGGTTGTGTTATCAGTTGTACCTGGTTCGTTACAAAGTGGGGGAGCCATATTTTGTTCGGTGATCGTTTGGTTTTTGGTAGCCGCCATAAAGGGTTGGGGGGTTGGTACTTTGGGTATTTGATCCGTTCGATTTCTGGTTATTTGTGCGTAGCTTTGATCGAGTTGTGGGGATCGTTTGTGGTATATTATAAGGGCTTGTTCTCTTGATACGTTTTGTTTAGTACGGATAGAAATTAGTTCTTGTTGCTTGCGTTGTTCCGGGCAAGTCCGGTCTCCAGTTTTGTGATTGTTTCCGCAGTGGTAGCATGTCAAGTTGTTTTCAGTGCAATTTGTTGCTTCATGGCCTTTTGTTGCGCATTTTCCACACACGAACTCTTCACTGGTACATCTTTTAGCAGTATGGTTGTATTCCAAGCACTTTTTACACATCATAGGGCGGTCGAAGTATTCATATATCCTACTCTTGCAGTCTTGGCCAAGGATGTCGATAAACTCAGGGGGGGTTGAGCCTCTGAAAGTTAGAAGTATTGCTTTTGCATTTGTGTTACGGCTTTTTATCCAATTTGCTGGTTCAACATTTTTGATTATATGGTTTTCCATTAAACCTTGTTTGAATTTCTCGAAGTTGGTGAAGTCGTAGTTATAGATGTAGGCGAGTCCTTTTGAAAGATTTACATAGTTATTTTCTGTTACTTGCACAGGGATGTTGTTTATGTCTTTGATTTTCTGTATTTCATCTTTTTGTCGTGTGTGATCTAATTCTACAATAAATGTGTTTTTGCCGCCCGATCGAATAGATTTGGGTTTTCCTTGTATTTGGTTTGCAATACATTTTTCTAGGAGCCATGGAGTAATTTTCCGCTTTTCGTTTTCCTGCATTGTTATATTGAAATGAGTTGTGGGGGTGTTCGTATCTGATATTGGTATCTCGGAGTGTCCTGTGACTATCTGTACAGCACGACGCCTATTAACTCGTTGTTCTTGTTGGACTTTGCATATTTCTGTTTCCATGATATGTTTCGGGCATTCTCTGTGGCCAGTTTCATGTTGACGCTTGCAATGCATGCAGGAGAGGGCGCTGCCACAGTGTTCGCTGTCATGGCCTGTTTCTCCGCAGCGTTTACAGTTTGCTTCGTTATGGCAGTGTTTGGCTGTGTGGCCGTAGTTTTGGCATTTGTGGCAGATCATTGGTCTATTAATAAATGGGTATACTATCGTATCTGATTTTTCGCCTGGGATATATATAGAGTCTGGTGTTGTGTAGCTATTAAAGGTTAGTAGGAGTGGGGTGGTTTGGGAGAATCGAGTTTTAATGAAGCTGGCACGGACAGCGTCACTGATATTGTACTGGCTCTTCAGGCCTTCCACAAAATCTTCCATATTATCTACATCGTATTCTTGAATATATATTAGTCCTTTGGATTGATTGTAGTATGGGTGTTCGCTGATCTGGCAATTAATGCCGTCGACGTTAGTAAGTCTGGTGATGCGCTCAGATTGGGGTTTGTTTCGAGTTTCTATGATAAAGCTATCTTTACTTGAATAAGTTATTCTTTTCGCCTTCAAACCAGTTATTTTGACTATTTCTTCTTGGAGGCAAAATGGATTTATTTGGTTTCTCTCTTCGATTTTGAATTTGACCGAGAAGAACTTTGTATAATGGTCGTTCTTCGTCATTTCTTGGTTCAACGATATGGGTGTGTATTTGTTAGCTTTGCTTTGTTTTCTCACATTTTCCTTCTCGCAGCCCATGATTTTACTGTTTTTTCCTATGTTCTGCGCTTTCGTCATTTCTAGGATTTTTTCGAGTGTACTTTCGATTTTCCTTATTCGATCGTCTACATTTTGTGCTTCTTTCTCAACTTCACGTTCATCGGGGTTGATGCATTTGGTTGCATCACCTGCCGCAAGTCTATTCAGCACTTCATTTAATTTAGCCTCCAATTGGTCCACCTTACAGGTAGCACCGTTTGGTTCCGGTGGAGTTTTTTCGGTTGTTTGGTCAGATGTGTCATTGTTTTCGCTTATCTTCCTGGTGATAGTGTTAGTTTTGGGGTTTGTTGCACCTACGTTGGTAGCAGTGCTTAGGTTGTTTTTGTAAGAGTTTATTCGTTGTTTTAATTTGTTTTTATTTTTGGCGTACATACTCCCGGCTTCAGCGGGGGTTTCCCCGCCTCGAAGTCGGGGTTTGAGGTATTCGCTGATTGTTGCCAGAAGTGCTTAAAGTTTTACTTTGGGATCCAAAGTAGTAATCCAAAATGGACTATTGGTCTGCGTAACTTAAGTCTATTCTTATAGGTTATTTAAGGGCCCTGGAGTATAGGGCAAATTAAAGAGAAAATAACTACGCAAATGAGACCCAAGCTCCGAAGAGCTCGGGCCGCCGCCCGACTTTGTTCTACCCAACAACGGGGATTTGGAAAAAAAACCTAAAATCTTAATCCCTCGAAAGAAAACTCAAAAGATAGAGGAAAGAGCAGTTGGGTATTTCAACGGTACCACCACGAGAAGGTGCCGGGTCAGCTGGATACCTGCTCGTGAGTAGGTATTCCTGTATCAATCCTTGTCTACGACTTCTTTCCCTTCACCAAGCTCAATAATTCAATAATTTGGTACCAGTAAAACGCGGTAAAGGGAACAGTGAAAATTTCCTGAATGTAGCTTTATGTAAACCGTTCTAAATGACTGCCGCGTTGTTCTATACAGTGAAGGTTCGAGGTTAGTGATAGAGTTATAATAAAATTCTGTTATTTGTTGAACGGGTAGCGAGAAGAAAACACGGCCATGACATTCTGGCCACCTTGTATACCTTTTGGTTGATGAAAACGCATATTCTATGGCTATCGTGGTCATTCTGTACGAATACGAGTATATTAATGGCATTTTCACAGAAAACCAAATAGAGTTGAAAAGAATTGACTTTTGAAATCGAATACACGGCATTGTAAATGAAGTAAAATAAACATTCATATTATTATTCCTACTACTACTATTTTAATTTAAAACTCTCTAGCAACAGCACAAGCGATTTCAATAGAACGAAGAACCGCATGCGGCCGTTCCAGTTGGTATGAACTGTAGAAACACGGAATCTGTACACAAAGTGAGTTCCCACACAGGATACCTTACGCATAAAGACAACAAGCTAAGATTGAAGAGGAAGAAAAGGCAAAGAGGAGATACCGAAAAAGGCATGAAACCAGCAAAGGGGTTAGGGAAAATTTAAGTCAAAAAGGCTTATCTAGAGCTGAGGTAAACTAACATTATCCACCTGTCTCTGCCAGTCTCCATAACATTATGTAGATAGACAAACGTAGTCGACAAGACAAACCTAGTGATTACTCTTTGAACCAAATAACAACAGTTATTTCTTGCAGCTAAAGTGGGGTTAGCTATGCAATATTGGTTTTCAGTCTTTCTTAAAGCATGGGAAAATATAAGGCCTCAAGATAAGAGTTAGGAAGGCTTTTTTATCGAAATAATATACTTTTTGTGATGTTGAAGAACCATCTGTTTTCGGTTCACTGCTGTCCTGTTTTTTATGCATCTATAACTCTCTTTTTCCACTTCAATCCTGTTTCATTAATTTTTTTTCTCAACTTATTATTTCTATGCTCCTAATGAAAAGAATCTGAGTTTCCTTGACTCAATACCAAATGGTGCATTCCTCATGCATCTCTTTGGAACGCCTTAGTTGCGGTTAGGGAGGGTTAAACTAACATCTAGTCCAATATTCGTGCGAAATGAACTTCGTTCTGAACCTTCAAAGTTTTGACAATAGCCCATACCTAGTCAACTGACCGCGGGACTGACCGCGGGACTGACCGCGGGACTGACCGCGGGACTGACCGCGGGACTGACCGCGGGACTGACCGCGGGACTGACCGCGGGACTGACCGCGGGACTGACCGCGGGACTGACCGCGGGACTGACCGCGGGACTGATTAATAATACAATACATCTAAAAACCCTTTTCAAGCCACCGCCGAAAGACGAAATTAACTTTGAAGGATTATAAAAAACGTAATTTTTTTGTAATAGCCGATTTTCATACGGCTACGTTCACGATTTGTTCTTTACTCATTGCCATATTTTTGGTGTTGGCGAGTCAGCGTTCAGCATGGATACGTACCTTTGCCAGCATTGTTTCCAAGCTATATTTTTCACACGCTGTGCTCCGGCCCTGTGGTGGAGTATCTTATCAACATGGACGTGACTCCGTTGGTACCGCTCTAAGGCCTTCTTTCGCTCAAAGTTAGCCTGGGCCCATTCGTCTCTCCACCATGGTACTCGATGATTCATTTGCCCTCCCTTCGAGCGAAGTATAGCAATAGATGCAGCAGCTCGAATAGTGCTAGTAAACCTCGCCAGCGCCTCGCCCACAGTGGTCTGGTCCTCATCATCTTCCAAGGTTATCAAGCCCTCAAACGCTCCCCAATCAGCGCGTTTAAGCAAGTAGTGAGGCTCTGAGTAGAAAAGGAGGTAGGACGGTAAAGTCACCACCACCGGGAAGCGATCATTTGCATGGGCGTCATCCATGGCAGTCTACCGAGTATCTGGGTAACGATCTGCTAATCACAAATCGATGTCTATTGCAGAAGCAGTTCCGGTTTGGGCATGGAAGTGTCATGCTTCCCGTATTCAAGATATCTGTGGCAGCAAGAAAACGTTCCACCTTTTTGTCCTGTTGATCTATGCTGTTGTTATCCCACGCAGTATGTTTTCCACTTCAATTACCGCTGACGATAAATAGTTGCGGGAATTGCCTCAGCACGTCCAGTAGCTCCTCACAGATAGTTATGCTTTGTGGAGGGATGTACAGATTGACAACTGTAAAGGAAGATGTAGCAGTTTCTACTCTATAGCGGCCATCACCTGCACGTGGGAAATGATGGGCAACCTGTTATATGAAAAATTATGATCCACAAAAATTGAAATTACTGTTCCAGGAAGAGGATTATTATTTGTAGAGTAAGATTCTACTCGGTAGTACTTAAATTGGGGCAGAGCTCTGCCTCCGAGCAGAGTTTCCTGGAGGAGTACACAGGCTGGTTGATGTTCTAGTAGGATAGCATGGAGATCACCGTAAGTACGTAGCAGGCTGCAACAATTCCATTGAGTGATGGAGTTGCTGTTGCTTATGGGGCATTGCACTAGAGTCTGTGCCTACTACACGTTGCCTTACTGAAGTTGGAATGGTTCTCGTCTCGTCTGGTTTCCTTCTACCTTCGCGCCACGTTCGCATCTCGACATCGGGTGGTGGTAGCGAAGGAAGGCTGGAAGGAGGAAGATTCTTTTTCAGTAGTTCGTCACTCAACCCTTTGTGTATAAACCTTACACGGTCCAATGAAAAATTTCACTGGGATTTGCTGCGTTCGCCTAACTCAGCGGTATCCATTGCGCGACGCTGGCAGTTCGCAATGACTCGATTCACGGCTCTCGAAAAATATATAAATTAATTATTATATAATTTATATAATATACGCTAACTTTCAACAGCTGCGACTTTCTCAATGCGTTGAACAGAAGTGGCTCTCGTGCAAAAATAAGCGAATAACACTGGGCCCTAACTGATCGCGAGCCACCTTCGAGTGAGGCGTGCTGGTAGGCGACACTCTACTCTGAAGGCGCTTACGTGCATTTCCCAAGGTATTTCCGGCACTTTGGACGGTGATAATTTTGGTGGTCGCAATTTAGTAGTAACAACTTTAGCTGAGGCACTTGCGTTAAAACCCGCAGCGGATATCACGGTAGCTTTTGGTGGTCTGCCTTGATCAGACGAAGTCTGGCCAGTCCCACCGTCCGGAAGCCTTATAGTGGCATTGTCGGGGGGGATCATCCTTATTTAGAACTGGGCTTTCCACAAGAAGAACTGCCTCAGGCGAGGAGCCAGTTTCTGCGCGGTCACGGAGTCACCAGCGTTTCACCACCAGCATGGCCCTCGTCGTCTGTGCTCGCCAGTCGCCTATTGCCTGCCTCTATCATTTTCACACATGGTCTGCGGCACAACCATTCCTCTTGGGGGCCCAACTTCAAAAGTACCTGATGGGTCACTCCGGCTAGCGCTGCCGCTGCCCATGGGTCTGGCAATGTCTGCAGACGTAACTCCCTCACGGACGTATCAGGCTGCAACTCGCCGCCACGCCTCTCCACATGATAATTTTTGCTTATACTGTAGAGCCAAGACTTCTTGTTCTTGCTTATACATTGGGCAGTTCAAAGATGGGGCAGGATGGTGACCTCATCAATTTGAGCATCTGACAGAGAGAGAACAAGGCAGCTCATGTACTTCTCCAGCGCATCGGTAGCAGACACCCACGGCCACCCTGCACGAACCAGCGCCATGACCAAAACGTGGGTACTTGTAGCACCGTCTGGCCCTGGGCACATGCTAACTTGAAATAGCTGCGACTTTCTCAATCAATGCGTTGAACAGAAGGGGCTTGTAGAGTAAGTTTCTACTCGGTAGTGCTTAAATTGGGGCAGAGCTCTCCCTCCGAGCAGAGTTTCCTGGAGGAGTACACAAGATGGTTGATGTTCTAGTAGGATAGCATGGAGATCTCCGTAAGTACTTATCAGACTGCAACAATTCCATTGAGTGATGGTGTTGCTGTTGCTTCTGGGGTAGTGCACTAGATTCTGTGCCTATTACGGAGCACGGAGCACTTGGTCCACCCAATATTGAATTCAGTGGGCAGCTGACTGGTGTCAAAAGCAAAAATATAGACTGGTTGATTTATCAGAACCTCGCTAATTCTTTTCTTTGTCTGATAAATATCCGTGACCTTATGCCACCTCAAGCCTTTAAGTTTCTAATCGGAGCTGAAGTTAGGAACATTTCTGCAATAAATGGTTCTCTTTGTTTGATTGAGGGTTTTGTGAGGCTCCACAACAACTTCGTTTGCCTTCATGGCCCTACAATTCACTATGGCCATACTCTGCATACGATTCGCCACCTCCACAATCACACCTCCGGAACGGTTCCCATTAATGTTAATTGGGCGCCCCCCAATAGTTCGCTCAATCTCATAGTTTGCTCGAATGACATTGATAGAGGACAGATTCGTACTTGATGCAGATGATATGCAAAAGAATCTTTTGTAATCCGTTCCCTGCCACTGCTGAAGGAGAGAGGATGTAGGTGCATCACTACCAGTTCGGATCCTTCTGTTTCTCCTCCATCGCTCTCTAGATGAGAAAGCCGGAAAGGTTCACGAGTCTGAATCTGAGTTAAGTTACGATTGCTGTTGTCTTCACCAACTAGACGACTGTCCCCACCTTCATCATCAGGAGCAGCGGTCGATGAGACGTAGGCGCATCTTTAGAGGTCACAGATTGAAGTGCTTGTTTGAGTTCTGTTTGGTTAACACCAGACTCTACTCCACTCTTAGCTATAAGCTGTGATGGTGCCTGTCTTTTAGGTAGAACGGTGGAATGATAAACGAAAATTTCCATGGAGACTCCTCTGTTGTCCCTCACCTATCCAGGTGTACTCAAGACGGAAAAGAAACTCTCGAGCGATCAGCAGCTTTCTATGGCGTCTCTGCGCTTAAAGGCGGGCACACGCTGACCACTAAGAAGTAAAAATTCCCTCCCACCATTGACCCCCGGCCCGTGGCAGTCCTCAGGTACATCCGAGATAACATGGACTTTATAACACGTAACTGCCGGATTTATAAAGGTTAACATGGAAAATTTTCCCATGGCCCCCCACTTTGTCTGGCTTCTCTAGGGGAGTATGTCTGCCACGGTTGTCCCCACCAGAACCGAGGTCCCGACAGCATAGCCTCACCCTTCCTCGTGGCACACAAGTTCTCCCACCACGATAGAGTAGGGGTATTGGGAAGGTCTTTGTGAGATGGCAGGGTCCGTGTCTCTCTGTGATATTACAGGGTCGGTTTCTCTTTATGATATCGATGAGAAGGTCAGGTCTGAACAGCTCTGATTATCAAGCTGGCAATGAAGTCTGTTGAAATTTTTTGTGTAAAACGAAAAAAACGCTTACAATGAATATAAAACTTTTAAGTAGAAAGCTTTTTTTATAATAATAATAATAATAAAGGCATCTACGGATGCTTTATTTCCAATCAAGCCTGATACATATCACCTTGTACATTGGATTTTCAAATGCCTTATAACTAACGCCAGGACGCCATTACGCTTTCCCCCGGTCAAGACCGGTACCCATTTCAGACACCTGGGTAGAGTGGGGTATTGTGCTTGGAATTTTTCCCCTATACCCAACAGAGAAAATCGCCACCAGCGCCGGGACTCGAACCAGGGTCTGCCTGGACGGAGGCAAGTTCGCTAGTCTCACGGCACGACGAGATTTTTGATTGCTTCATTTAACTATTGGAGGACTTGAAGAATGTTCCACGAAGAACTCGTGCCACCGCCCTCTGAAATTTGAAACAAAGGCCCCTCAGGAGGACACAACTATTGTATCTATTGGAAATTGCACTCCCAGGGAGAAAATGTAAGGGGCCCGAGCTGAGAGGTAGGTAGGCCTTCTCTTTGTCGAAATAAAATATTTTTGTTATGTTAAGGATCATATTTTTTCCGTTCACTAGTGTCCTGTTTTTCAGCACCTACTACTTTCTTCTTCAACTTTGATCTTGTTCCACAATTTTCTTTCTCAACTTACTGTTTCTATGCCCTTTCTGCATAGATTCCGCGTTCCCTTAAATTCCATACTAAATTGTGCCCTTGTCCTTCCTCTCTTTGGATCGCCTCGGTGGCGGATAGGGAGGATTAAACTAACCAATAATCGAATTTATAAATTTCTGAACATGAAGACATGCACTGTATGTATGCCTTTCGTTTTAGCGAATATTTGGCTGACTTTTTCTAACAAGTCAAAAAGGTTAAAGACATAGCCGAATTATTCCTGATATCTGTCTGAGTTCGAGCAATCGAATTTTGGCATGGCGTTGTTTTGTTATTCGGACTTGAAACAAGTTTAATGTTGTTTTTCTTACGATGGAATGCAGGGCGGTAGCTCAGCACTTAATTATCATCCAAATTATCCTTTTTTGATGATTAGGATGATAATAACTGCCTTCCAATCCAACTGAACTCATTTGGGAAGAATCATTTGAGCATGTTAGCTAGAGGTCCACAAATTACTTCATCTGTAAGAGCAGTCGGATTAGAACATGCTACAGTTCCAAATCCAAGAACTTGCATGACTCCTATGCTCAATATCCATATCACTTATAATCTTAATATCGTGAGGTAAGATAACAAAACAAAGATAACAAAACGAAGATTAGAAAAAACTTCATTTTGCTGAAATATGTTAAATAGAGTACGTTTTTGTTATGTACCGTATTTGTTTCGGTTCACTGCTGTCCTTTTTTCCAGCACCTCCGACGTTTTTCAACGTCCATCTTTTATCGTAAATTTGGTTACTATGCGCAGGGGGTCAAGTGGGGTAACAAACCGTTGTGTATAGATTCCCTCATCCCTAAACTCGTACGAAATGGTGCCTTCCGTCTTCCTCTCTTTGGTGTCCTTATTGGCTAGTAAAGCTAAAGCTAACTTATTGTTATTTTTTAAAATATGCATTGTTATAATGTGGCACTGAGTAGGAGAATAATGTGAAAAGTTGAGTAGTAAATCTGGAGGGCATTGTTGCGCGCCTCTTCCGGAGGCCATTGTTGCGCGCCTCTTCCGGAGGGCACTGTTGCGCGCCTCTTCCGGAGGGCACTGTTGCGCGCCTCTTCCGGAGGGCATTGTTGCGCGCCTCTTCCGGAGGCCATTGTTGCGCGCCTCTTCCGGAGGGCACTGTTGCGCGCCTCTTCCGGAGGCCATTGTTGCGCGCCTCTTCCGGAGGGCACTGTTGCGCGCCTCTTCCGGAGGGCACTGTTGCGCGCCTCTTCCGGAGGGCACTGTTGCGCGCCTCTTCCGGAGGGCATTGTTGCGCGCCTCTTCCGGAGGGCATTGTTGCGCGCCTCTTCCGGAGGGCATTGTTGCGCGCCTCTTCCGGAGGGCATTGTTGCGCGCCTCTTCCGGAGGGCATTGTTGCGCGCCTCTTCCGGAGGGCATTGTTGCGCGCCTCTTCCGGAGGGCATTGTTGCGCGCCTCTTCCGGAGGGCATTGTTGCGCGCCTCTTCCGGAGGGCACTGTTGCGCGCCTCTTCCGGAGGGCACTGTTGCGCGCCTCTTCCGGAGGGCACTGTTGCGCGCCTCTTCCGGAGGGCACTGTTGCGCGCCTCTTCCGGAGGGCACTGTTGCGCGCCTCTTCCGGAGGGCACTGTTGCGCGCCTCTTCCGGAGGGCACTGTTGCGCGCCTCTTCCGGAGGGCACTGTTGCGCGCCTCTTCCGGAGGGCACTGTTGCGCGCCTCTTCCGGAGGGCACTGTTGCGCGCCTCTTCCGGAGGGCACTGTTGCGCGCCTCTTTCGGAGGGCACTGTTGCGCGCCTCTTCCGGAGGGCACTGTTGCGCGCCTCTTCCGGAGGGCACTGTTGCGCGCCTCTTCCGGAGGGCACTGTTGCGCGCCTCTTCCGGAGGGCACTGTTGCGCGCCTCTTCCGGAGGGCACTGTTGCGCGCCTCTTCCGGAGGGCACTGTTGCGCGCCTCTTCCGGAGGGCACTGTTGCGCGCCTCTTCCGGAGGGCACTGTTGCGCGCCTCTTCCGGAGGGCACTGTTGCGCGCCTCTTTCGGAGGGCACTGTTGCGCGCCTCTTTCGGAGGGCACTGTTGCGCGCCTCTTCCGGAGGGCACTGTTGCGCGCCTCTTTCGGAGGGCACTGTTGCGCGCCTCTTTCGGAGGGCACTGTTGCGCGCCTCTTTCGGAGGGCACTGTTGCGCGCCTCTTTCGGAGGGCACTGTTGCGCGCCTCTTTCGGAGGGCACTGTTGCGCGCCTCTTTCGGAGGGCACTGTTGCGCGCCTCTTTCGGAGGGCACTGTTGCGCGCCTCTTTCGGAGGGCACTGTTGCGCGCCTCTTTCGGAGGGCACTGTTGCGCGCCTCTTTCGGAGGGCACTGTTGCGCGCCTCTTTCGGAGGGCACTGTTGCGCGCCTCTTTCGGAGGGCACTGTTGCGCGCCTCTTTCGGAGGGCACTGTTGCGCGCCTCTTTCGGAGGGCACTGTTGCGCGCCTCTTTCGGAGGGCACTGTTGCGCGCCTCTTTCGGAGGGCACTGTTGCGCGCCTCTTTCGGAGGGCACTGTTGCGCGCCTCTTTCGGAGGGCACTGTTGCGCGCCTCTTTCGGAGGGCACTGTTGCGCGCCTCTCAATTGCCTGAATTCCCGCCGCGGCATGTTCGAGGGGCGGTCTGTAACCGAAAGCCACAGAGTACACTTATACATGCTATCCAGACTTTCCTTACTCCTGCCTTAGTAGTCTAAAGCTACTGAAACTGTAGTTCGCAGCTACAGCTACGTAAACCTCTAGTTGTGCTGGAAAGAAACCTCTCAACACTTACTTAATCTGATATTCGAAATTTAGACTACGCTAGTAGCAAACCTAACGCATTTTACGAAAAAAACCTCGAAGTGATGTATTTTTATTTAAAAGATTTCACGAAACTTTCGTGGATGGAAATCAAACTAAACCAAAATGAAATACAGCGGCCTGAAAACCAACATATCAGATTTGAAACAAGATTCAATTTTATGTCTTAGTAACGAATGATAATTCGTTGAATCTGAGATATAGCTCTATTGAAGGAAAAAGAAACAAGTTTTTTATTTCTACTGGAATATTTTCATTTTGCAATTACATAACAATTGTTAATAAAGATTGTCAATGTAAATACTGAACATTCCGAAATGCAATTTCTTTCCTATACTGTAGATTTGGTTTCGTGGTGCCTCATAACCAAGTGCTCTACAACGTACTGGCAGGCAGAGGGGCTATGTCGCCAGGGAGCAGAAACGACTTTGAGAATAATGCAGGGCCGAAACAAGCATCAAAATTATTTGTGCTAGTCTCTTCATCAACTGCAACAAAATGACACCAAAAATACAACATCCTCGATCATTTTAACCCTCGTGTCTCAATGGGTACAGTCTGCAATTAGTTTTGTGCTCGATCGAACAGTGTTACGAATAACCAAGGCTTAATCTAGTTATCATTCGAAAACTGAAATTTTTAGTTATACATGGACAAGTCTAACATTAGGGTTTTAAAAACGGCCTAAATAATAATAAAAACACAAAAAACATAGGTAAAAAAAACGAGGTTTAAATTCATTTGACATTGCACTTCGGCTTGAGATTTAAAAGGGACGGATGAAACTTCATGCTTAAAGCTGTATTTACTTAGTTCACTCAAAAAGTACAAAAACCAATCCTAAACACGCTATTAATTATTAAAGATCACACAGAAATTTAGTAATGGAACAGGGACTTAAGGTGACGAACTCAGAAAAGAAAGAGGATGGCACAAGGGTCCCCCTTGGACTCGACTCCAAAAATGTCCTACGTTTTAGAACGGAAAGAGAATGTACCATTTTATTCATTTGATGAACAGAAACGAATTATTATTACTATATAAGAAAGCTTTAGCCTCCCTTTACCACGACGAAGATGTTCAAAGAGAGGAAGGATGAAGGCACCATTTAGTGTGGAGTTGAGGGAACGCGGAATCTATACACAAAGTGCATAGAAACAATAAGCTAAGAAAGAAGTTCATGAACCAAGAAAAAGTTGAAGAAAGTAGTAGGTGCTTAAAAACAGGACAGCAGTGAACCGAAAAAAGATGGTCCGTAACAAAACAAAAACCTGTTCTATTCTAACAAAAATGAAAGCTTACCTAACTTTTGACCCGGGGCGCTAATTTCCCACTTGTTGTATCCCCTTGAGGGGGAACAGAAGTGAAGCCGCTCTCCATTGCAGCCCCTAACACAGTTCAAATTTTAGAATCAGAACAGGTCACCCATTCTCCCATGGTTATAGATTTTATTTTAACGAGTGATTAGATTTCGATAAAGGAACAAGCAACTGGGTCAAACAAAATCAATGGTCGGAAACGGTTTTTAGTCGCTGCTACAAGGACACTGCAATTACGGGGATATATTTAACATAAAAACGTTCATCGCGTTCCATAGAGCTACTTTATCTGAGTCAAGTTTTGAGCATCGAGTCACTCATCAAACGATAAATAATACATAATTAAGTTCATTTCAATCACTTGAACATCACAAAATAGGACCTCGCTCCTTAGCAGTACTCACGTTTTGTTGCATTGACACACGAGATTTACAAACCTTTGCCGTGGCGCAAGTGAATGATTCAGTCATCTCACAAACAAAGGAATTATTTGGTCAAATAATAAAATTCACACTTTTACGATGTCATCCACCATGCTTGGAACACGGTTCTCCATCCAAGACAGCATCGTGTAATATTACTGGCTAACGCCAAAATTTTACCACTTAGTACACTGTGAGACTGAGCGTTAATGAGAATTCAATATTGTTGAGAATAAATTACGATTTCCGACGCTGTGCATCAAGTACGACACATTAATTCATAAGACACCAGACAATAACAATACTTTATTATGCAAGGCAATACTCAACCTCCTTGCATGAGGTAACACCGAGTGGGACACAACCTACCTAGCTCTTAAATTCACAGACAAAGGAAAACTGTTTCACAAGAAAATGAACTTGTGAAACACGATCATTCAAGCTTGCCAGACAAATATAATGCAATATATACAAAGTTTAATAACAGTTTCTGTACAAGTTTGTAGATGTTAACAATGTAACTCATTCATAATTAAATTATATTGTTACCACGACAGCTGCAAGTATTCACATATCCGTTGGCTCAGCCTGCTACAAAACGAATAGACAAAAACCCGAAGGTTTTCATGAGCAATGCTTTTAGAGATATTCACTCAACAAAACCGCATCCTACAACGAATAAGTGATGAATGAAAGTTAACAAAACCAACGACAGACTCACTAAGGCTATCACCAGCTCTGCCGTGGGTCACATGAACATAAAAAATATGAAGTCCTCAGAATAGGGCTGACAATGACTCATTACCAGCGACTTCATAGTAAATAAAACACAGCCAAAAAGAGCTATATTGAACGCTTAAAAGCACTCTAATGCGACGCATCGTAGACTGATATGCCACACTCAGATCTATCGAAACTTGCATGTCTGATATCAATAAAAAGAATAATATTGAAGTGCATTGAAAGAATCAATATCAAAGCACGGAGGCGACTGCCATCATGATTGATTCTATGAACACAAAAAAAAAAGAGATCACAGAGACGGCTGCGGCGGCTGTACTAGATGAAGCTGCTGATCTTTTTGCTCCAACTGTTGCTGCTGCTGTTGGAGCTGCTGCTGCTGCTGTTGAACGTGAATTTGTTGCTGTTGCTGCTGAGACTTGATGGCAGCGAGCTGCACCAGCTTTTGTTGCAGGTGCTGGTTGATCTGACCCTGACTGGGCTTCTGGAGCGCCAGCTGCAGCTGTACAGAACACAACCACGATTGTACTACCATCTCAATATATGATTTATTGAAATGATCAGGATCCAATGAAAGTTAATATACACCAAAAAGAAAATTAACGAAAAAGCACGAATTTTCGCTCAGTGTTGTCAGGAAAACGCTCAGTGTTGCCGAGCGCAGTCGTAGGAGTTCCACACGGAAACTCTTCACCAGTCGAAAAAGGGCTTACAAGTCAACATTTGCTGTGAGGTCAATTAGAGCTGACGTGAGGCACGTTAGAGCCACACACCTTTTGCTCACCATTTATGAGTATTAAAGAGTGCTTGGTCCTCAGGTCTTTAGAAATTCAACCCATAAAATCAAATTCGATGCGTCATTGAACCCACGTGCGTGAAAACTAACTCAACGTAAAATATTCATCGATGATGATACTTCCATTTTTAACATTTGATTCCTATTATATTAAATAATACAATACTTTAACCCTATAATAAGTATAATTACACAGTTATTTTCACTATATGACTCCTATGGTATTAAACAATACAATATTTCAACAAGAGAGGTCTGGAACAAAGAACCGAAGGTAGTCACGCACCTGCTGCTTGGAGGTGCGAGGCAGCACAGGCTGGGGCGGGCGCGGCAGCAGCCCCGCGCTGGAGACCAACACCTCCGTGTGGCCACCGCCGCCGCTGCTGGTGTACGTGTGGCCCCCCACACTCACGCCCCCGCTGCTGCTTGAGCTCTGCACACAGCCACACCCGTCCAACGTTCGTTTCAAAACTACAGCACACATCCGTTTCAAAACTGCAATACTGTTCAAGATCCTCCAGTTATACGATGTCGTCGTCTGCGAATCTCCACTTGTACAGATAATGGTCCCAGTTGGCCAACCAATGCTGCTTGATTGAAAATATGAAAAAATAGGACTAATTTTAACTGCATAAAACGATGTGTAATTAGAATATCAATTGATTGATTATAAATTAGTTTTAGCCTCCCTTTACCACAACAAAGATGTTCAAAGAGAAGATAGATGAAGGTAAGATTTAGCATGGAGTTAAAGGGAACGCAGAATTTATGTACAAAAAGTGTTCCCCGCACAGGGTCTGTGTACATAGAAACAGTACGTTAAGAAGGAAGGTTAGTAAGCGAGATGAAAGTTGAAGAAGAAAGTAGTAGGTGTTGAAAAACAGGGCAGCAGTGAACCGAAAAAAGATGGTCCTTAACAAAGCAAAAAACGTTTTATTTCAATAAAAAGAAGGCCTACCTAAAACTCGGCTTGGGACCTCATATTTACCCCCTTGATGCACCCGTTCAAAATTCGTTTCTAAGCTACAACACTGTCGAAGACCCTCCAGTTATACCATGTCGTCCTGTACGAATGTCCCATTGTAAAGATGAACATTAGTCCCAGTTAGCCAACCGATACTACTTGATTGAAGTTATGAAAAAATAGGACTTGGTTTTGCCCGCATAAGTCGAGGTTCGCGTAAGTCGAGGTTCGCGTAAGTCGAGGTTCGCGTAAGTCGAGGTTCGCATAAGTCGAGGTTCGCGTAAGTCGAGGTTCGCATAAGTCGAGGTTCGCATAAGTCGAGGTTCGCATGAGTCGAGGTTCGCATGAGTCGAGGTTCGCATGAGTCGAGGTTCGCATGAGTCGAGGTTCGCATGAGTCGAGGTTCGCATAAGTCGAGGTTCGCATAAGTCGAGGTTCGCCTAAGCCGAGGTTTGAATATCAATTAGGTTTCATCCATGAAGAAAATTTTTCAACCGCGAGCAGGCTTAGTCATTAGGTAGACTGCAGAGCCTGAGCTGAGACTTAGGTAGGAACTCTTTATGCTGAAATAAAATGTTTTTGTTATATTCAGGACCATTTCTTTGGTTCACTGCTGTCCTGATTTTTATCACCTAGGCCTACTACTCTCTTCTTCAACTTTTATCTTGTTTCATGAACTTCGTTTTCAACTTACTGTTTCTATGCTTCTGCATAGATTCCGCGTTCCCGTCAGACGAATAGCATTAGCATTACAAATAAATAACTTTCAATGAATTTATCCCAAGTAATTGTTAAGACAATACCCGTGTTATAGCCCGTAGAAAGACACAGAACACAGCACAGAAAGGGCCACACAGGCTTAATCCAGATGAACGCTAAACTAAAAATGAACAGATGATCGTGGGTTACAAGACTCGCATATTAAGCGCAGTGCAATTCCTCGCAGGGAAAACGATGAAGTTAGCCACACTTCCCAACTCGGCTCAAGTGTGTTAAATGGGCACCAACTCAACCGGCGGTGATCGCCATTGAGGACCACGAAGCAATAACGGTGGCCCCGCTGAAATATGTGAATGTGTTGTTTGGAAACCCTTACGCATTTCGAAAACATTAGGAAGTTCTAGGACATTTGTAAACCCAAATGTATGTAATACGTATTAGCTTGCTATGAAATGAAATATCGTTCCTGACCTGTAAGACGCTGACGGTCGTTTGCTGTTGCAAGTGCTGGCCAGGCTGTGGCTTCGTCAGCTGCGCCGCCAGCTGAGATCCTTGCACTGCAATGTATTTAAAACCGTAAGATTAGATTGGGATGACTTTAAGTTAATTTAATCTCTCTCTAACCACATACGTATTCCTCAAAGATGAGAGAGAAAGGCCCTATTTGCTATGGTATCAAGGGAACCGGGAATCTCCACACAAGTGTGTTCTCACACAAGATTCCTTGCGCACAGAAACTGCAAGATTGAAACCAGTAAGTGAAAAGATATCAACGTTGAAGAAGAAAGTCACAGGCACAGAACAAAAAGACATCAGTGAGCCGTAAAGAGTTGATCCAAAACAAAAGAGAAAAATTTATATTTCAGCTCGGAACCTTGCATCTCCTCTCTACGGGTGCTAATCCCCATAAATATAATACATATATCCCCTGAAGAGAATCTGAAGCTAAATTCAGCTTGTCGAAGGTCACCATGTGTTTACGCGGGGATATATCGAGAGATGCTGTCAGATGCACTGTGCATGAATAGAAGACAGAAGGTGCCTGTGACAACCAAAACAAGGGAAGGAATCAAAGCAGCATCATATGGTGCCAGGCGCAGCTCTGGCGCAGTAGTGGGGCAACAGCATGTGCCCCCGATAACGAGTACAACACAGCACGCAGAGGTGGGACGTTAGTTTCGCGACGCGTCCTACCATCAGCAAGACCGAAAAACGAAAAAAGTGCGCAGGTCTCCTTGCAAGAAATTGAATTCCAATACAAAACAATACTGGTTTTGCAGAATGTACACTTGCTCTGAGAAACTTTGGGACATCAATAACCCCTTACAGGGTCACACTAAGCAAAGATGTGTTGAATCTGTCGTCTGTTGACATTGCCAAACCCAGCCAAATTGCAAAATAGAAGCGTGATTGATCCCATATTGACTATTAGTATCCAACTAACGACACTTGATTTAGCTTCACGCTTATTTCAAGGTCCTTAGCACAACGTCTCTTTCTGAATTCCAAATATAGAATTAATCTCCCGGCAAGTAGAAGCATAGGATTAGGTGTTAGATTAAGCCTCCCAAACCGACACTAGGACATTCCATAGAGAGGAAGGAGGAAAGCACCATTTAGTATAGAGTTACGGAATGAAGAATTTATGCACAAGGGGCATAGCACCAGAAGGTTGAGAAAGAAGTTCATGAAAACAGATAAAAGTTGATGAAGAAGAAAGTAGTAGGTGCTGTAAAAACAGGACAGCAGTGAACCGAAATAAGATGGTCCCTAACATAACAAAAAGCATTTTATTTCAACAAAAAGAAGGCCTACCTAACTCTCAGCTCGGGCCCTCACATTTTCCCCTGGGAGTGCTAATTCCCATAGATACAATAGTTGTATTTACTTGAGGGGACTGGCAAGTAGAAATCATTTGATGAAGTTAAAGGCAAACATCAATAATGAAACTACAAAAATTACGCTTTAAGTGAAGACAAGAATTTACTACAACAGATTTTTGTGAAATGGGATGGAAATTGTGCAGCAAGTATATGGCAAACAAGAAAACAAAGTCGAGACTCTTCACGAGTGTTTGGGTATGCTGGTCAGTCTCGGCAGCGTAAGGTAACGACGCCGTGCTGATATATTACCGGAGAGAGAGAGAGAAACTTATATTTGTCGTTACTAACAAAGCCGATGAGAGAAAATGGAAAGCTTAAAACTAACGCTAGCTCCGAAAGCAAATATGAACTAAGATGCATGACATGAGACAACTTCCCAGAGCAACAATGAAAGATCGAAAGAAATAACTGCAGTCATATAAGCAGAACGCATGTCCAAAAAGACCTGTAGATTTAAACGTTGCATTAGCAACAGGTCGTGTAGATATCGCCAGAGACAAATGTTGAGATTATACACGCATGGCAGGCATGTACTAAACCCCACAAATAAATAGAGACAAATTTTATTGGAGAAGAACGTTAAATATACAAGCTTCATAAGGCAAAACTTCATTTGAAATTGCAAGTGCTTTTGAAAGCCAATACCGAATACCAGTACATTCTAGGGCTTACTTCTCAATAAACACATAATAACCCAATAGAATTTAGATTTTTTCTGCAGATCTTTTTCATCACACTCTCATTAAAACTGCTATCATTAGACTGGGAGAGACATCAGAATGAGGAAGAACTGAAACTCAGGCATGAACAACAACAAACGCATGCCTGTCCAGAGGTGAAGCGCAGCTGCTGCTCACCTATGGGCAACTGCAGGAGGTGCCCCTGAGGCAGGCTGGCGGCAGAGGCGAGCACTACGGTGGGGGCGCCAGCGGTGGAGGTGCTGGTGCTGCTGCTGCTGCTCTGGTTGCTGCTGCCTCCGCTACCCTGTACACCCACACAACAGCGGTCACGCCATCGTCTACAGCACAGATTCGACAGCCACCAAAAATAAAACGGCTACCCTTACATCTCGGGTCAAGACCAGCATACAAAGCCAAGATTCGCGCTGTAACAGTTCCATCAAGAATGCAACTTGTTTTCAGCTACCAGCATTCTCAATGTTCACAGAGAGAGAGTCAGCAAAAATAGAAGGGTTTGCTGCAAACGCTTACATCTCGGTTCACGACCAGCAAACGAAGCAAAGACCCATGCTTCAGCTCCCGAGTCAAAGATTCGATCCATTACCAGCTACCACCATTCTCGATGCAGGAAAATATACTGTAATCTACTTATTCATTGCAATTGCTAATGATAAAACTGAAAAAATCTCATTCTTTTTGAAAGTGAAATAAATTCTCTACAGCACAGGATGACAGAACAATTGTACAGGAAATTAATGAATACGTCGACAATATAACAATTCTAACCACCATTATTTTCGAGTGTCGGTAATCGAGCAAGCCAATACAACATAAAAAGAAGATCACAAAAAGCTAAACTGAGAAAATTGATGTTTTAACATACTAGGGTGCGAAATCGGAAATTGAATCATCGCACACGAACAAAAAAGTTGGAATATTGAACAAGTCAATCTTTATAACTAGTGAGACAGTCCTGCGAGTTACAATCAGGCAATGTAACTGGATCTCAGGCTTACCTCTAAACGCACAACAGGGCGCCACTAAACTCGTATGAACTGAAGATTTCATAACAGGCTTTCTAAAATTTCACGAGGATTAGACCTCAGTTAATAATGCAGTATACAAGACAGCTCAAGAACATGCAAAACATCATTGTACTCTCTGTAATATTACTATAGGACGTCAACATATTTACTCTGTACTCACAGTAACGGCTTCTCGAAGACATGGTCAACGTCCTAGCTCTACAACATTTTAATGCATAGACAGTACAAAAATACCGCCTCTAGGTCTCAGGTACGTAAGAAATTCAACAATAAAAACCAATAAGAAAAGTTAGAAAACCAAACCTCTAAACTGGTCAATTACTTTTGCCAAGAAATGGTGTTATAAAAACGAGAAAATACAATATAATGAAAAGTCAAAACATAATGAGAAATGGGCTCATGATTCCAGACAGACTCTTGATTTGGCCTCACTCTAATTTCAAGGACCACATACAAAACGTTTTTTAACATAGTCCAAATGCAGAATTAATTACCTGACTAGCGTACTAATAATTTAATTTAGTCAAAGACAAACATACATCATAAAGCTCCCTTTCCTTTTAAATGTTTATTGAACCCTAGAACGTCTAACTTGGTCACCAAAAGTGCAGCTTTGGTTTTTTTTTGCAGCTTCTGATAGCCGTACACATCCCTACTCCACTGTACAGCGAACATTCCTCCACAGTAATATGTACTTTAGCAATAATAATACACTTCTTAAGTAAATCATTTAAAAAACTCTTATTCATATCAGACAGCAAGAGCTAAAATTCATATCCGATAAATCATATGCACGAAGTAAAGAAGTACTTTTCAAAACTTGATGTTTATTGAAGAACAGCCCTCATTTAATTCTTGGTAATATGGTTACTAATAATTAGTAAGAAAGGAATAACAGCAGACACAGATAGATTAAAAGCACTTGGAAGATAAGATTATTTTCCTATCGGGACACAAACTCAACAGACACAGGATTTGAATTATCAACATATCAATAAGATGAAGATACTAAGACACACGCAACCTAAGCAGACAGACTTTGAACATGAAAAAGATCAAGATACTTGGACAAACACGAACAAGGCAGACTCGGACAACACACATTGAAGCGATGAGGACACTTGGACAAGCGCAAACTAGGCAGACTCGAGGATTTGAACATCAAAAAAATAAAATGCTAGGACAAACATAAACTGGTAGATGTTCACTTTGTACTTCGAGAATATAAAAATACTTCGACACAGCTGACTATTTACTTTGAACATCAGGAAGATAAAGAGACTTAGACAAACACAACTTCAGCAGAACATTCAATTCAAACATGAGGGAGAAGAACATACTCGGACCAACACAGCCTCAGCAGACTTTGAACAGCAAAGAGAGTAAACACTCATTCTCGGACAAGCAGACCCCGGATTTAGAACACGAAGTTACCGAGTGCTGCTGAGGCGACGCGATGATCACAGGGTGAGGGGACTGCGAGGACCCAACCACAGACGACTGCTGCTGTGGAGACTGCACCAATGCCAAGAATTGCAATAAAGAACGTCCACAATTTGATTACCGCTAGAAGTAAAGTTCCAGGAAATTGAATTGTCACCATTGTCACTGGAATTTAGGTTCTGAAGTTACACTGGTAGTTTTCCAATAGAACTATATATATATTACTTCACAACCAAGTGATACAAAGGTGAATACATTGGCTAACCCTCCGAAAGAGATAGTAGGCAAAGATAATACTGACTCTTCTATGAAAATCGATTCCGTTTTTGGGTGCAAGGAATGCCTCCAAAGAACTCGAATTTAGCATGCCGATAAGAAAAATTGTCAGCACCATCAGTGTCGAAGAGGGTTAATATCCGTCAGGTATGCTATCAACTCATGCCTGACAAAAATTTCAGGTGTATATTTTTAGTTGAATAAAACCATCTGCCCAAACCAAAGATAAACTAATAAAAAGCCTAAATTTTGGTCGCGTCGAGACAAGCTATTTACATAATGACAGTCGACCTAATACGAAAGTATTTTTCAAGCAAATTTTGGACACTTTGGTAACCGGTCAGCTATCGTGAGCACAGATTTTCCACAATTCGTCCAGCATTTGGATTTGGTAACTTGTTATGCTTCCGTTAAGCAGGTACGAATATATATATATATATAATATATATATAATTATATATATATATACTCAGCACAACGTTTAATATCTATTCATTGTATTTATGACATGGATATTTCTCATATAGTGTAACTATGTTTACTTATTGAACAATTGAAGGGCATGACGCACGGAGGAAGGACCCGTGGGGATACCACGATTCTCAGAAATCTTACCGCGCTGTTTTGATTTGGTTTAAAATGATTAATTTTCTTCAGCTTGTAAACGTTCTTGTCGACACCTATGCCTCTCTTGACCTGATACTCTTCCTGCGTTTCATCCATCATTTTGGTAGAAGCAGTACTTGGAAAGTTGTTTTGATTGAAAAACTTGTTCTTGAATTGTATCATTAAGGAAAAACGTTATTGATGCAGTACACAGCGGGAATATTAGTTAGAATCACTTCTTATTCTATGCGTTAACACTTGCTCCTATCAAATAATTGAAAATTTAATGAGAGATATGCCCCTATTATATTCCTATCAACCACATAAATAGACATCAATCCACGGTCGTTGGGGCTACCAAGCCAGCTAACGACCTGACAAGCAGAATTATATACAATACAGGTATTTGCAATTCTTTGATAAGTATAGGCTCCCTAACCTCTATATTATTTTATGTCCAGACAAAAAGACTCCACTGTATACACTTGCAAATGACGGGCGTCTATTGATACACATATTTTAGAGCCGCAATTTTAGATTTCTCAATGTTAGAAACTACACACATGTGGTTTCCCGGAAGAGGTTTACCGTTAACTTCACCTTGATAACGACGGTAGACAAGATATTGTCATTTTACTAAACTTTCTTTTTCCTATGAAAGTAATTAATTTTCTTTAGCAGCGATAAGGAAGGTTTAAGGTTGTCAAAGAAAGTACGCTCCCAAGGCTCAAGCTCATTACAGAAACACAAATAATTTTGAATTCCACAAAGCGACTTTCAAAGATGTTAGCACCTACACCATAGTAACAAAAACAGCTCAAATAACTTCATTTAAAAAACGTAAGAAAGGATAGCCGAGCAGCCGCAGACGTTACAACACTAACAGAAAAATTCTTGCAAAAATATCAAATACTGTGCAGAGCTGCGATAAATGTAAATTAAAACTTTCAAGTTACACAAACACAAGTGCGGAGAAATTGACTAACCTTAACCCGTCGCCACGTCCTGGACTCTTAGAAGGTTGGCAAAGCTAGCACATGTTTCACATCAGCAAACCTAGGGTTGCCATATATGGTCTTAAGCGTCTCGTTGAGCGCTATTCATTGGTGTAAGGTAAAATTAGGTGGGGGGAACAGGGAAGGAGAGGTAACAAGCTCAAATCTGTATGAATTCTTCTGCTCAGTCTGGAGTGTAGCTACCGGCACTGCACAACCTCTTAGAAGGCCTACAGTGTAGCTGAGGCATACCAGCACACACTCTGCCTCTAAGAAGGTCGCCATCATTTTCATTTTCTTATGTTTTTTGTTCCAAAAATGGGAGTCCAAATCCACAGATTTACTCCTACGCAAAAAATAATACCATCATTGTATTTGGGAGGAAAAGCTCTATGCATATCAAACTCTTTACAAACAATGAAACTGCTTGATAACAGCCTATACACAAAATGAACTAAAAAATAAAAACTGTGTTTTACATATAGTGCACATAACTCTGGAACTATTGGACCTGAAAAAAAAATTCACATACCACAAGATTCAGCAACGCAGAATCTATGAAAATGCATCATAAAAAAACATAAAAGCGCAATAAATAAAAAATGGCCAGTGATTTTCTGATTTCTGTTTTTTGTATTTTGCCGAAATAAAAACTCGAATTTCGTACATTTTCATTGGGGTAGCAGTATCTTTTCCCCCATTGACAGAAAGAGCAACTCTCTCTCTTTACAATGAACCATCAATGAAACTTCTAACATGATTAATGAATGTACAGTAAGTTGCACAGTTGACCCATTTTCTTCAAACCTCTTGGTAGGTCGACCATGTGGAGACGGGTTAAAAAGTATAACGCTTTCAAGAGCAGAAAATATTACAAGATGAATCAAGATTTTAACTGCAACCAAACAATGCAAAGATAATTTATCAAGGAAATATGAGAATTCTAAGCAACTCAACTGGAACTCTAACAGCATTTAAAAACGGCTGATAATATTACCGGCAGTGATGATGGTCATGAGAGGTGTTCAGTTGTGCTCTAACAATAGAAAGATAACATAATAAAACGACGTAGGTCTCTAGAACATCAGATATACATGAGTAGCGGCACATTTTACTTTCTTATCCTCAAACTTAGAACATTTAAGGTTCCTGTTGTTAAAGGAGCTACATGAACGTTTAAAATAGATGAATATGTGAAAAGAAAATAGTCACACAAGTAGTGACAAAAAGAGCTCATTGGTTCTAGATCTCATGAATTACAAACAAGCAGCAAGATGCTGCTTGTTTGACGCAACGAAGGTGCTAGTGTGAACATCCTATACTGTGAACAGCACACAAGCAGTTGACAGAGATCAAGGCGACCAGCATCCACTGAGGTCCAACAACCGTTAGTCACAAAGATGAAGAAGCACACTGGTGGCATGGTGAACAAGATCACCAACGGTACGAGACACTCAATAACGACATATGACACGGAGAACAAGAAAATCAACACCACCAAGGAGGCACAAGACCCTCAATAATAACAAAATACACAATAAACAAGACCACCAACACCACAAAAAAGGCACAAGACACTCAATAATGACACATTATATGGAGAAAAAGATAACCAACACAACCAACACCAACCAACAGGACACTCAATGACTAGGAGAACAAAACAACCAACACCACAAAGAGGGCACAAGACACCCATAACGACACATGACACGGAGAAAAAAATAACCAACACCACAAAAAAGGCGCAAGACACTCAATAATGACACACGACACAACACAATGCAGACCTGGGGCGGCAGAGACGTGGAGGAGGGTGGGGGGGCGGCGGAGAGAGAGAGGGAGATGGGCACAGGCAGCCCCGGGATGGACACTTGCACGTTCTGCACGCCGCTCGTCAGGTTCTGCAGACCGACGTTCAGACCTGCAGAACATTGCGCAGACTGCGTTATGACACTGTGCTTATAACATCACTTCAGTGTTAGGACAGTACAATCAACGTGTACGGTGGGTCACAGAACCCACAACTCTGATAATATTATAGAACAGTATCCCTGATACAATTCTCCCCATAATACCACAGCACGACCAAAGTTCAATTATGAATTATTGCTATTTAATATTCACTCAAGTTTGGATTTACGTGGTCCACGCAATAAAATAATAGCCGAAGCGTGTTAATTTGTTAGCATCTATCACGTCGCGTTTCCAGTATTAGGTAAGGATATAGAATAGACAGCATTCTTGCATATTCTCGAAATGGGAACATAGCACGGCTTCTCAGTTCTTTGGACCCGGAAACGGAAGACTCATTATTGTGGAGTTACCTGAAGAGTAAAGTGTACCAGGATAGCCTACTATGAACAGGTGGAAGAACTGAAAAAACGAATCCGACAGAAGGTAGCTTTAATGTCAAAATAATGATGCAGATTTTGATGAATAACTTCAAGGCTTTCCTGAAAGAATGTCTACGCACAACGATCATCTTTTCCCCCACCCTACACTTCAAAATAAAAACTCGGAATTCCCTCAAAAGAGAGTTTCACCCAAAAAATTATACTTTACAGCACTAAGGTACCTGCGAATCAAACTCATTTTTCACACGACGAATTGCAATTTCCATCATATTTACAGCAGTGAAATGCACATCTGTACGGTAATCAACTGCAAACCATTAAAACTAAAACAAATTGTGTTTTGTTTGTCAGACTATATGTAAGAGATGCGAATTATGCAGCTATGGTTCAGGTCCTAAGATGATTCAAAGAGATGGATCACCACTGCAGAACCTTCAGAAGTATTACTGAAATTCCTCACCAAATTTGTACGGAATGAAAACCTGGAGTCGAGTGAACGACATGGTCAACTATTTGAGATGTCAATTTTGGATGAATACGCAATAAAATAACACAACAAAATAGTACGTAAATACATCAAAACGTTTGAATCGTTTCTAAAGTTGTTTTGAGACAGCTCTATGCAGGCGAGAATAATGACATCATTCATCGGAACTGCCAAAAACGGCGCAGAAATTTATAGACACTGTAAACCAACCATGATTCATCTGAGCAACTACTGCAAATGGGTTAAATAAGTTTTCACCTAAATTAGCTCCAATCAAAGACTTATCACTATATCATCACACCACGTAACTATGTATAGCTCACGGTTATTATGATGGTGGGACACTCACTACACGTTGGTGTAACTCACCATACATCGGTGTGATAACACATGGTGGTGTCACACACGCTGGAGTAACTCTCATCCCAAATTGGCGACACACACCATACGTTGACATCACTCTCAATTAGAATGCACGCAAACTCAGCTGAGAGTTTGAGAACTACTAGCTCTCTAGCCCCACCCTGCCAGAAGGCTCTCACGACCCAACTAGAGCAACAGATATCCTCACCAGGCAAGTTGGCGATGTTAGCGATGTTGATGTTAGGTGGGGGGCCGTTGGCAGAGTCACTCCTGAGTACAGCGGCTTGGATGGAAGACTGCTGCTGGCTGCTGTTGTTACTACTGCTGCTAAGCAGACTGGATAGCGTCGAGTTGCCGCTGTTGTTGCTACACACCAGACTGCCTGCGGGAGCACAAAGGGTGTCGACTAAAGCTGGGTTTTGTGTGAGCCTTCTGTACAATATGGAATTCAACCTCAAATCATCAATGTTCAATAAAGAGGCCAGAGCCACTCTAAGAAATAAGTGGAAACTGGAAGTAGTAAAGATTTTTGGGGTGTTTGAGATGTGATATGCTCATATCGCTTGTCAAGCCATACCGAAATAGTCTTCGCAACGACGAAAGTTTGTGGATCGGGTAAACGATAGCTTAGGGATATGAAATATTTAAAGTTTTCAGTTCTCTGTAGTGGTGTAAAGCGTAATGCTTTGCGATTGAGCTCACTCTCATGCTTCAGCAGAACCGCCACAGTTGATATGAAAACTAACACACAAAATGAAGCAGTTATACAGAAAACTAAAAATTATGCAAAATTTCCAGCTGACCTGATAACGAATTACCCAATGATTAATGTTGCACTAGGGTGGCCAGTACTCATAGGGAAGATTTTTTTCACAGAATTTTCTTGGCGGGACCCCCTAAAAAGGTGAGGTTGATAGAAAAAATGATACTAGTAAAGTTTCAGACCATTTGAACATCATTAACCCGTGCCCCAACGGCCTCAAAGTTCTGAAAAAAGGCATTTTTCGCGATTTTTCACAACTTTGGGCACGGGTCAACGATGTTCAAATGATCTGAAACTTTACCAGTATTATTTTTTCTATCAACCTCACCTTTTTAGGGGGTCCCATCAAGAAAATTATGTGAAAAAAAGTCTACCCTATGAGTACTGGCCACCCTAACATTGCCCTCAGCTTTACTCGAGTACCATTATTCAGCCAGTTTTTCAGAAACAGTGTAAACTCATATGGAAAATAAATGAAAAAATAATGTGTACTTACCGCTTATTAGCACTCACAAATGAATTTCGGAAATTTGAAATGGGTATTAGAAGCGTAAGAAAAATACAGTATATTAGAAACACACTCGATAAGCAAGAATAAGAAACACCTACAGAAATTAACAATAGATTAAATTATATCAAGAGATAGAACCTTCCTACCCACATCAAACATGTTCCTAAGAGAAAAAGAGGAAAAGCCCCATTTATTATCTTTACCATTATTACTATTATTTTTATATTGAAGGAACGGGGAATGTATGCACAAGGTGTATCCGCGCACCCACTGCATGGGTGGGACATATAGAAGCCAGATTGAAAGAGGTTAGTGGAATAAAATAAAATTGAAAAAGCAAGTAAAGAAAAATAACAGCAGTGAACCGAAAAAAGATGGTCTGTAACAAAACAAAAACTTATTCTATTTCATAAAAAGAAAAGACCATCTAACTTTCAGCTTGGGACCTCACATCTTCCTTTTAGGAATTTCTATAAATACAATTGTAGTCTCCTCTGGAGGGATGCTCTGTGTAATGGTTTTATGCAAATTTTGTCTTGCATGAAGCCAGAACAATTACAACATGGAAATGCAGTGAGCTTTTCAAGATAATAAAAACCGACCAAAGAAGAATATTCATCAAATCTTGAAACCTAACAGGTCACTAACGTGGTATGCCATAGCTGCCAGAAAAAGAGACGAAGGAAAAATATAATAACACCTACTTGGTACCAAAATTTGCTAGCCTAACAAATTCGCTACCAGAACTGTGCAGCTAGGCAAGAAGGAGGATATTTTGCCAAGAAGTGCTCGTGAAGACATACACTCTTGCACCCTCTGCAAAGCAGCTCTGAAATTAACAGTAGAGATACCTGTCGTGGGCGTGCAGTTGATGGTGGTGATGGTGGGGAGAGCGCTGGCTGTTATGTCCACCTTCACGCTCGCCTTGTGATCACCCTGGGCACAAAAAGAAAAAGTAATCACAAATTTTATGTAAATTTACACTACTCTATTGAACACATTAACTGTGACCGGTTAAACTGCAGTTGAGAATTCAACTCAGATTATAGTAATTTTAGAGATCAATTTAAAAGTCACGAACTTTAAAATAGATCGTTCTTCCATTTGGATTCGATTAGATTTTCACGAAAATTGAGTTTGAGACTCGGTCAGTCAACAGTTTTATGAAAATGTCCTCGGTGACCACTGGTGGGTCACGTCACACTCAAATGTTAGGGGGAAAGAAATCACAATTTTGATGTAGCTTTACACTACTACTTTGGATGAAGTTCCCGTGAGACGATGAGGGCGTCGAGATCAACTGCTCTCTGGTGCATGACGCTCGACCATCGCTGGTGGTCTTCTTGGAGTTGAATGGTAGCCTTTTGATTTTAGGCGATCAAGAAAGCGTAGGTCAAAATTTCGCACCCTAGAATTTGAACTTAATCCTTCGTGACCAAATGGCAATTCATGTTTTGCCGCTGAGGGTTACACGAGGTTGAGAACTAAGAAACAAATCCATTTCACGACTGGTGCTGGCTTGCTTAATATAGCATGTTTTATGTATAAGGTTTGGTACTACTGCAAGTAAATGTAGTTTAGATAATTGAAGATTGAATGGCAGTTGTTAGAATAAATAACCAATGTAAACAGAAATACTTTGAATAACCCTTCTTGGTTTCTAAGATCCATTACCAAAAATAGATTTTCACTATGAATACTCGCATTACAAGAAAGACGTTAGTTTTGTTTGTAATTCAATTCACTGAACCAGGAACAAATCGGCGACAATAGTTGGAGCTATTAATAACAAGGGCAACATTCAGGGTATGAACAAGAAAATCTTAAAACTGATGCACTGGCACTAAAACACCATTGCACATCAGTTAAATACATCAGAAATGAAGTGAACTCGCTAAGGATTGAGGAAGATGTTTCTACGGGCAAAGACATTCAATTTGTAACAACGAACACAATCCCTTTAATGCCTGAGGAGCATTGAGTCCTTTCTCGAAAATACCTTTAACATATTGTATTTCTTACTTAACCTGAACCCTAATGTGTTTTTCAGAGTTTCGGAGTCCACTGGAGAGTGGCAATTCCTTCCTCACACTGATATCAATGACTTCCTAATACCAGTGCCAGATCAATCATGGTAGTTGTAATAACGGTAGCATGCAAACAAAATTACTGGCAATTAAATGTCAACACTCATCGAAGAGGTGCAATAGGGCTGCTGTGATCCTTACTTTGTTAGGTTGAGAGGACTGCAGGGAGAGACGCTTAATTAGCTCCGAGTTGCGGCTGTTAGGAGCAGGGTTTTCTGCCGACGGTGTGCCTGAACAACCACCAAAGGAGATTTTAGTGGTCTAGGAGCTAAGTAATCGTGTGAAAATTTTGATTCTCATTCCATTTTGATTTAAAAACGCAACAGCATTACTGCCTCATAGAAATTTATTTTCACATTCCGGTTTGGCGCTATTGATATGAGAGTTCAAGACATGGTATTCACATTTCGGAGTTAGCGATTTCAGCTATTAGCGCCCTTTCAAAATATTTCCATTCTCATTGAAGTTTGTTTTCTGCATCTATTTTATTTGTCGTCCTAGAACGGTTGATAAAAGATGGCATAGAATAAAATGCTACTACTAACAGACTCAAGACAAAACGGTCTGAAAGATAGTGAACAACGTAGATTCAAAAATAAGCTCGACTGCACATAACTAGTATCCCTACTCCAGAACACTATGAATGAAGATGTTGACAGCAGAAACACGCATTTACTGCAGACTTCACCAAGCCAGAACCAGGGTTGCATCAACTTATTTTGCACTCGAAATTATCAAATTTTGTCATGAAAATCGCCATATATGAGAATTTGAACTGAGGAGAGGAGTACGCACCAGCCAGGAGGGCTTGCAGAGCGGGCACGGCTCCCGGCCCAGCGGAGGCCAACACAGGCTCAGTCTTCAGCTCGCCGCCCTGTGACCACACCAACCATTGAGGTGCATACAAAATAAGTCAACAAAATTCCCTCAGCTCCACAACAGTAGCAGAAACTTGGAATTCTGAGAGGATTAGATGTTAATTTAAGCCTCCCTAACCGCAACATAGGAGTTCCAAAAAGAGGAAGACACCATTTAGTATGGAGTTAAGGGTAGTACGTGAAATTTATGCGTAGAGAAAAAAGTTTATGAAACAAAATAAAATTTCAAGAAGAAAGTAGTAGGTGCTGAAAAACAGAACAGCAGTGAAGCGAAAAAAATGAAGATTCTTTTTTGAAAAATTTCATAGAAGAAAAAGTGTTCATTTTTCCATTTTCTATTTGGTGTGCAATTTTGTTTCTGTTGATCTGCAAGAAGACCCTGTATAGAGCCTTCAAGCAATCAACAGGAACCTACATATATGCCTCATGAAATACCAGGGAAATGAAGAATAATCAGGAAAAAAAGCGGGAAGTGATAAGAAATGATGGCAAGTTCACAAAAGAAGTCACCAAAATAAAAGAAATTATTCAATTAACACAAGACAAAAAAAAAATAGTTTTGAAAGTACCCTAGCAAAGAGGACGCTTTCTAACTAACAGTGCTTACCTTGACAGAGACAGTTGCACCCATTCCGATATTACCTGTAACACGAGACGGATTAGATTAGATCATAGGTTAAAAGCCTTTTTAAACACAAAGCTTTTCCAAAGGGAGCAAGGATGAAGGGAAGGGATAATCTATGCACAAGGTGTGTTCCCACACACAACGCCTACGCATAAAAAAGTAGTAAGTTAGGAAGGATGTTTATGAAACAAGATGAAAGTTGAAGTACAACGTAATTGATAATGAAAAACAGGACAATAGTGAGCTGAAAAAAGGTGGTCAGTAACAAAAAAACTTATTCTGCTAAAAGAACATTACCTATTCAACTCTCAGCTCAGGATTCTACATACTCTGGGAGTGCTAATTTTCAACTATCAGGAAAAAATCCTTAATTTTTTTCATTGATGTGTCTTTAAGTTTCAGGAAGAAGCCATATATAAATATATTTAATTATTGAAAATTTGCTCAGTTGCTTCCAAGCAGAACATTTCACGGTGACTTTCCAATAATTATAATAATATCTAAGGATATTGAGACCCCGTTAAGATACATTTTTCAGACGAGCAAGTTCATGATGAGGTAATACACCCCAATCATTCCCTAGATCAGAACATATCAACTCCGTAATATAAAAAAACCATTCATTTGACAAGAAATAGAACAGCACAAAAGAATGAACGAGAGAAGCAATATAAAGCTGTAGAACTATCAGGGGCAACAGTAACAAGAGAAATGTATGAGAAACTCTCACTCACATTACGACCGTACAGAAAAAGCAGGTATTGATATTCTACACATACACGTGAGTTTACAAAAATATTAACAAGTTAGCTGAGTCTTTTTTCGGTGAAGTGAAGTGAAATTCAAGGATGCTGGCAGTAGAGTTACGTTTATGTAATTCCGAAAACAAAAAAAGTTCTATAACAAGCTATCAGTGACAACAGGCTAAACAGGAAGACCTTGCAAACAATATCGCAAAGGTAGGTGTGATGATACCACAAGAGAAGCTTTTTTATTGAATGGTATAAGCACATCAGCTTCAGTTCAAAATCAAACACCCATTAGACCCATAAACCTAAACAATGGCAAACGGCGGTAAAAACTCTAATAATTCTACCTATGGAACAATCGAGGGTATCCTAACAGCAGGAGAAGCGGCAAAATTGATTGATGTTCATGGCACTGCGTATCATGAATATATTCAAATACTGTGGTAAAGTACAGCATCAAAATACCAAAAAGGACAAGAACAAGCATAATAAGAAGAAGAGACCGGTGGTGTGGAGAGCAGTCCTGCCGGTGACGACGGCCTGCTGGGCGGAGCTGACAACTGTACGGCCGGAGAGCAGGCTGCTGAGGTGCAGGTTGCGGCTCAGCAGCACCGGCTGCTGCTGCTGCTGGAGGTTCTGCTGGCTCACTGACAGACCTAAGGAAGCAATGAGAACTTCAGCATGAAGATGCTAACTACGCGATGTACATTGCAGGATTCAACACGAGTTTTATAAGAAACTCACTAACTGTGTGCAAAAAGCAAGCTAAGATGTGACCACGTAACTAGATGCTGTAGAAGACACTCGCTCGTCAGTCAAGAGGCGCATTCATCCATACAGACCTCAGCCTTGGTATTGTTAGCTGGCTTTCCTTTGGAACTCTTCAAAAGTCCCTTTTATCATGTTGTTAGTTTTGAATTTTTATTTATGGACATAAATTTGGCTTATGATGAGTAGAATAGTAAAAAACGCTCTGAACAAAGACTTTATTTATTTCAAGCAGAAAATGAGCTTAATTTTCCCTTCAGTAGTCAAGAAAATGTTTCTACATGAGTGAATGTAAAACTCCCATACAACATATACAGTCTTCAACATGCCAAACATATGTTTTGATGAAAATGAAGTCAAAAAGGTAATCATTTTCTCTGGAGAAAATATTTGTTAATTTATTTTGCGGAAGATAAGTAAAAGACCCTACTAATGGCAAAGACTAGAAGATGCCGTAATGATAACTTGTTTCAAGAGTCGACCATAAGAATGGCACTCAAAATCAACAGTCCGATCACAGTAGCATTTACTCCATTTCTAGTAGTCGAAGAAACTCCTCAACTCCTTCTAATTAGTTTAGCGTGCTTGAGAAGAACAAAGTAAAAAGCTCAACCCTTTTAAGTCCGCATTTTGTACTCATATTAACATTATCCCAACCACCATCATTAAACTGGCATCGGCATCATGTAGTCACCGACATTAGAATGAGGAAGTGACTGCCACTTGACAGTGAACTTTGAAGAACACATAAGGGCACAAATTTCACAAGGAATAAAATATATAAAACTGTCGGTATGAATCCAATGAAATTGTCGGTAAAAGGTTAAAACAATACAGGCCACCCACCGGTGAGCTGGGCAGTAGCAGCGTGGTGCAGACGTTGTTGTTGTTGTTGTTGTTGTTGTTGTTGTTGTTGTTGCTGCACAGCCGCCGCCACGACAGGCAAGGACTGAGACTTGGAGATGACCACTGCACCAGCTGGCACTTTTTGTTGCTGTGCTTGCTGCTGCTGCTGTAGAGCTCCGCTTAGGTTCCGATCACCCTTTGAGAACGAGAGACAAGTATTGATACGCTGCATTTCACGCAAGGACAGCACATTTTTGGAGGAATTAACACACTGACTTCATTTTCTCGGTTGTTACGACTGGTTTGGTTAGGTTGCTAAGAACAAAACTGGGAAATTGACTTCCCTGCTGTAATAAATTTCTATTCTTTTTAAAGAAAATATGAAAAATATTCTTGCAAGATGACATCTAACCATTTATTTTTTGAAAAAGGCGCAAAACAGATGAAATACTATTCATTAATGCGGGTACGTGAATGAGCAATTTACCTAGTGGTACACACATGATTCAATTCGCAGTCAATGTGTTAAAAATTAAAGAATATCCCAAATGGATTGTATATCAAAATCATTGCACGCAAGAACATGGATAAACCAAGGCTGACTAGAGAAGTGAGCTATAAGTAGTACACGCAATTTTGCGCATCCAGTGGAACAGCAGTAAAAGCTCCCAAATCATGTGCTGCTCAATAATAGCTGAACTCACGGAAGCTGCCACTACGCCCCCAAAACTCGTCACTTAACATTCATATGCATAGCATTACAAAATTTTGAGGTCTACACTTTTCGTTCTAAAGAGGTAAGTATTTTAGTTAAAAGTAAATTACAGAACAAAAGTGTCGACCATCTTACTTCCAGTTTCCGTGAACTACGTTTTGTTCTACGCTAGTTCTTCGTGTTACCATGCTATGGTTGGTAGGTCAGCAAGTTTGACTTATCGTTAACTTTGGTTGTACTAGAGCTTAGATATAACAGGCTTAGTGAAAACTACAGTGTGACACATTTCACGCAGTGACTGAGTCCTACCATAGAAGTTAGAGAAGGATTTCTAGACTCACATTAGTGACGATCAGAAGGTTCTGTTGTTGGTTGAATGACCCCGCCGTCGCGCTGGTGCCGCTCACGAGCTTCTGGTCGCAAACGGTAGACGAAATGACACACAGCTCAAAGGAGTGAACTTCATAAGCTACTGCTCAACATTACGGGAATGTAAACTAGTAAACAGCAGCTTTCAAAATCGTGGTGTGAATCTTTGGTTCAGCACTACCAGAAATGCAAAAACAAAATGGACAAAATAAAATGAAGTAATAGAATATCCCAACTCGTAACCCTTTGTCCTTCTTGAAGCGTAAATTATCTGGTATGTATACTTAAAATCCAACCCTTGAACCATTGAAGAAGAACTACAAAACAAATCTAACTACATGAAATGTAGCTAGTGAAAACAATAGAATGAGTTATCCATTAAACAAGTTCAAATCTAAACCCACAGCAAGTATTCTGTTTCTATAATCTGATTCCACCACACAGGAAGCCAAAAGCTTACCATATAAATAGTGGAGAAAATTTTTAGCAATTAAGAGCTCGCCTAAAAACTGATATAGCATGAAAAAACAAAATACTACGCAACTACAATTTTTTACAAATACGATACAGAATTGCTCAAGGAAAAAATCTTTGAGTACACGGAAAGTGATCACGTGCCACATAACTAATCTTTCTGTCGTAGACACGACATAATTTTTTGCTGAATGACATACTCGCCAGCAAGTGCTAATATAAAGCTCAATGGCAGTTCATATCGCACTCCTAAATTTGAGTCAAAAGTATCAATTTACTCCACATAAAAAATAGCAGTGACAACTTCCATACAAGAGAATGTTTCCGTCATGAAAAACACAACAATAAAAAGAATGAAGACAGACAGGAACACTAACACTTGGACTGGAGGACGCTTTCCAGAAAAAAATAGAACTACTATGAAACCTTCCCGCCAAAAATGTAGAAGCAAAGAAATAGTTACTCAATCAGCGCAGTAGAAACAGCCTTCAGTTGCAGACATGGCATCGGAGGCAAAAGTTTAAAAATCTGAGCTGCATATAAAATTAATTTATGCTAAAGCTTGTTTGACAACAAAAACTTACACCTACAAACAAAACTTACACCTACACCTACCAGCAAGCTCTGTGAACCCTTTTATAAACTATCTTATTCCTGTACTTCCACTGATGTGGAAGACAGCAAATTAAAAAATTGAGCCTTTCACAAGGGAGTGCAGTCCTGTATGTACCCACGAGAAGCCAGTTAAAATGAAATTTGTTCATCTGAAATTAAACGCGAGTTTAAAATAATTCAATATTTTCATATTCAAATTTCATTTCAAAATGAAATTCAATAATTCTATGGCAGATAAAATAGAACACAGACAAGGAATTCTAAAGAAAAATGAGCTTAGTCTGAAATACCTGATAATCGATCGATGTCTTGACGAGTTAGGTACGGCTTAGCTACGTTAATTTTTAGCGTGACATGCCTACAGGGCATGCCCCAAAGTGCGAGCTCTGAAGTTCACTGACAATCAATGTATAACTAATCGACTCCTCCTTTCAACAATAGAAATTGCACAAAAATAATTTGATTACTTACCGAGTCATGGTCATTTTACATCAGATTTCGAGTTTTTGCAGCCCATTCTGCTTAACGTGAAGAAAGGAAGGCTGCGGCTAGTGTAGCTCCTGGCACAAACCTAGAGCTGCAGCTCATGTGGCCGATGCACAAACCTGGAGCTGCTGAGGCTGCTGCTTGTGCTGGGAGGCAGCAGCAGCAGCAGCGGCGTGACGCAGCTGCTCCGTAACGCCCGCCCTGTCCCGGCTGCCCGTTGTGCTGTACACACGCGGCGCCTGCCCCGCCACCTGCACACACAACCGGCGTGGCGCCCTGAGATCTGCTCGCATTCAGACCGAAGTTTGAACGCAAGTGATTTATTTCAAGCTTTTTGAATGCGAGCTGCTCGGGAGTCGCAGCAATTTATTTGAAGGAATGTGTTCACTTTAAACCACAAACCCTGATTGAATTCTGCCTAGCTTTGGCTCGTTGAGTGTATGTTGAGCCAAAAATTATATGAACATCACGTTAGGGTAAACAGAATCCTTAACAAAATACCACAATATTTGTCCACTGAATTTGAAAATTAATTGGATTTTTTTCGTCTCACCCACTTTAAATGCATTGAAATTCTGCCTCAAACCTCCAAAATTATATCGAAGGAATTTTGCTTTTCTGAAACACCAAATAAAGTTATTGATGTAAGAGCACGCGGGATGCACAGCAAGTGCACTGTCAGCACACAACTTGTGCTGAGCACAATGAGTGAGGGCAGCACAATCAACCATAGCGAGTCAATACTCACGACGTGCTTGATCTTGACGCTCTTGCGGCCTTCTTCCGAAAATATCTCCCTGAACTGCGCGATGTACCGGTGCACGGACTGCAACGAGTGGTGCTTGAAACTGCGCAATACAGACCAAAAATTACACAAGCAAATAAGTTGCAGACAAATTTTCAAATAATTCACATTATTGCAGCAGTCTAAGTGGCAGTGAAAACTTGGCTTTTAACTTGACTATGCTTCGTGCTATTTTGCGACCAAAAACATTTGTTGAGAGATTTTTCACTGAACTGGAAAATTTTGACCAGAATAATCAGCACGTAGCAAAACAATGTCCACAAAATAATTTTCGTTGCCAGTTGTACCGCTACAACGACGTACATTTTTCAAAAATCAGAGTCCAGATCAGTGAAACAAAGAAGGGCTTCTAATTTGAGTTAGAAAAAACATTGCCCAAGTTGAACGTATTAATTAAACAAAAACCATCTATCATAGGTCATGTAGAATGGCTTCGTGTTGTAACCTAGATTTGATATCAATCGCCCCATCCAACCCATATGTCAGCTTAGCTCAATTAAATCATCTTAGCTGCTCTGAAGAACCAATGTCCCAAATATTTTGAAGACATGGAGTTAACAGAACTACGAGTCTTCATAGTAACAACTCTCACTGACACAACAAGAAATGAAAAACACTTGATGAGGATTTTGCCTAGCATTTTGAAGACTGTGAGCAAGCCAACGATTAGAACTGCTTTGAAATTTCAACTTTATGGTACACTGCTGGACAGACAGGAGGGAAATTCAAGGCATCACAAACGTCAAAGAAACATCGAAATAGAGCAGCAGTTAGTGAAAATAATATTTCTAGCCAATGACATGAGATTGGTCCCTCTCGGTCATCATCGCGTAGAATTGGTGGTAAACCCTTGAACTAATTTTCTTGCAAATCCAACGTTAGCCACAAAATACTTGAAAATGACTACCTGAAAAAAGACTTTCACAAATAATATTTGCGGCAAAAGGCAAGATTTGTTGAAGATACCGTATCCAAATAGATAACGTTGTAATAAACTTGTAAACCGACGAAGTCAAACAACGTACAGTTCTTGCAACAGAAACTAAAGTTTTATAAACAACATCGCCTGAGAAAAAATCTGTTTGAATTGGACTAGGCAGAACAGGTCAAGTTATTGGACTGACTTACTGTGCACGTAACTTGGATAGAGACAATTATTTAAGCTTTTCAAACATGAATAATGCCATTCAACTGCAAGAAGAACAAAGAAATAGATTGGAACGGGTATGGCGGATGCAAGAGGGCGCAACGCCGGTTGTGTGTGCAATGGTTTACCGTCTGATATTTTTCGGGAACGTTTCAGAGTAGACATGCGGTGCAGTGGCTGCCTACACCACCAAGCAAGCACACCACCAAGCAAGCACACCACCAAGCAAGCACACCACCAAGCAAGCACACCACCAAGCAAGCACACCACCAAGCAAGCACACCACCAAGCAAGCACACCACCAAGCAAGCACACCAAAAAGCAAGCACACCACCAAGCAAGCACACCACCAAGCAAGCACACCACCAAGCAAGCACACCACCAAGCAAGCACACCAAAAAGCAAGCACACCAAAAAGCAAGCACACCAAAAAACAAGCACACCAAAAAACAAGCACACCAAAAAGCAAGCACACCAAAAAGCAAGCACACCAAAAAGCAAGCACACCAAAAAGCAAGCACACCAAAAAGCAAGCACACCAAAAAGCAAGCACACCAAAAAGCAAGCACACCAAAAAGCAAGCACACCAAAAAGAAAGCACACCAAAAAGCAAGCACACCAAAAAGCAAGCACACCAAAAAGAAAGCACACCAAAAAGCAAGCACACCACCAAGCAAGCACACCACCAAGCAAGCACACCACACCAAGCTAGCACACCACACCAAGCAAACACATCAGTAACCAAACACATCAGTAACCAAGCACACCAGCAAGCAAACATGCATGTCAGCAAGCAAGCAAGCACGCTAGCAAGTGAGGAAGCAAGCACGCCAGCAATTTGATCTGGGATCTATAAGCACAAAGATGGAGCATGCCTGTGATGCAATTGTGCAAGGTAGCAATAGTGCTTTAGGAGCTGAACTGCAACAGCTTAATATTATAGCTAGCCATGTAGAATAATTACCTTCTCGAGCAGAAAAAAACACTATTTATATGTAAAATGATTTTTTAAGCATTTCCACAGTGATGACCCACATTCTGTGAGAATGGTGAAAATAAGCGAGTTTTGCGCAAGTCCTGTGATGTGTGGCATAAATTCAAATTTTTTCACACAAGGTCAAAAAACGCTACATTTGCTGATTCCTTCTTATAATGCCAAACATAAAATCCTTGTGAATAATTCTGATTCATTTCAAACATTTCAAATTAAAACAGTTTCAATTCTGAAACAAAAAATTAAAAACTAGCAGGATATTAGTCACAAACAGATAGAATTGAAACTCTTCTCAATTGAATTGAAATTGATATAGAATTGAAACCTCAGTGAAGATTGATCGAGACTTGGATGTTCACAACTCAACGGGCCCCAAAAATGGTTGAAAGCTTCCTGGAAACTAAGTGCAATCCAGGGAAATCAATGAAGAGGTCTCAGAAGCCCAAATATCTTGGCACGACTATGAGGAAGATTTATACTTTGATGATGTTCTCTACCAAGGCACAGAAACAAAAACTTCTTTCCCAGCCTACTAAAATCAACAGATTTGCGACACTCATCAAAACGGATGGAGAGAATGCTTGAAAATGAGATAGTTACAGGCAAGAAACTGTTAGCAGTTCAGCAAACTTTCAAGCAATATGATCGTGCACTGTCAAAAATCACTGAACCGATCATTCGAAAGTATACATGAAGTTCAAAGAACTAAACCACCATATTGAATGTTGATGGCTGCTGTACTGAAAAGGGCCTCCTCTTCATGCTCCATGCCCCAAATACACAAAGATGAAGAAAATGGGCAAAAAAGTATTTTGGAAAATTTATTGACACCTCTGTGATGCCACTAATGGGATGTTATTTTGAACCTTCTGACAAGGTCGAGCATCAAGCATCACAGCTAATGTGATAACAGCGGTGCAGCAACAAACGCTCAGTATTCACACATAACAAAACTGGTCCCCCTTGATCAAAATCATATTCTATAATTTCTCTGTATGGATAATTTTTTGAGGTTAAGGCTTGGTCAACTTCTTACAAATAATGAAATGCTGAAATGGAAATCAAACGAAACTTGGTAACAAAATGTCAATTGATAGTGCGTGCTGCAATCGGCAACTCTTCCAAAAGAGGAGGAAATGATACTGAAAGAATACTTTGTGTATATACTCTTTACGTTCAGTTATCAAAGGAAATGCAAGCTTAAGCTTAAGAAATTCTTAAGAACTATTGCCAGTTTATTTGTAGCAGTATTTATACTCCACTCTGTAGATACATCAAAAATAAAGTGAACATTTTAAAAGTCTGTGCAGACATGCAAGCGAATAAACTATTTTGCAATCCAACTTGAGTTAGTTTCAGCTTACATCGACTTGCTAACTTGAGAACTAGGATGTAACATTCACTAAGCTCAGGACTAAAAACAAAAACATAGCTTTACTAGGGCAGAGTCCGCTAGCCATGGACAACACCATTTCATCAGCTTCGTAATCTCGTTAACACTAGCCTCCAAATCCAGACTCACGTGCAAGTGGAGCCGTTGAGCTTTCCCTCCTGGTAATCGCGGTCCACGTACAGTTCCCCACAGAACACCTCATCTGTGCGTCGCTGGTAGATCGTCAGCCTGACAGGTGCCAACGCAGTGTATTAAGTCGGAGATCACTCATCAAATCTCCCTAAATGTGGAGAGTGCTTTCAGCGATGTGAACACTACCATGGCTAAATGTTCAAAAACAAATTCCAACCCAATGGCCCAGGCTAGAATGCTTAAATTATTTCAGGGAATTCTCAGCAAATCATCGTGAAGATAGCTTGTCCACAATACAGTTGATAGATGATAATACTGGAGAATTAAATTCTACTTTTTGTCAGTTGTAAACACTTTGAAACCTGTTCCTGGATAAATTGAGGTCACCAATTTCAAATATGGCATGAGTAAGTTTATATGGGTTCAAGTTTTCTTGCAATCAGTAGACTACCAGATACTTCTGATAAAATTCTAAACCAGTTCAAATTAATGTAGTTCAAAACCCATAACAAACATGCAAAAATAAGCTAGACTATTGACTATTATCTAACTATTGACTATTGCTATTATCTAACTATTGACTATCGACTATTGCTAGAGCTGAATGCTCTAGCAATAGTCGGCTATCATGTGAACGTGCCAGCGACATTGATTTCGATCAACCATGATTTTGACACCCTGGTAGATGCGTTCACTCTGCTCATTACTTGCGTCCCCCAAGTTTCCCAGGAATGATTTAATATAACTGTTCAAGAAATTCCTCTTAATGCTCATGTTGCAACCTAATACCTAAAAACTAGCTATTTACATCCCTTTATATCGCTGCAAAGGTAGCAATTCAAAGACAGAGTAGCTGTTGCATACTTGAACCAAAAGTGTTCTGATACCATCAATTTCAACTGAAAGGACGAAACGGTAAAAAACGGATCCCAAACAGAAAAACATGTCTTACAGTAAATTAATATTGATAATTTATATTTCCTAAACAAAACGGCAAACTGGAAATATTGGACAACTGTAAGACATGTTTTTCTGTTTGGGATCCAGTTCGCCCATTCGGTTTAAAGTTACTCTTTCTGCAAATCGTTGCATTCCGAATTTGTTTTAGGCGATTTTTCGAAATCTGATGCTTTGCCTCACGATAATCAGTGCCAAGACTGGTCATTTTCGAGCGAGAAATATAATACCTACACTAACAGCTGAAAAGCTTCAGATTTTCTTTCATATTCCGTATTTTGGTGAGCAGTCACAGCAATTGAAGCGTAAATTGTGGTCATTGATATCGTCCTTCCTCCTTCATGTGTCCTTTCAAGTCGTGCTAGTTAATACATTCACCATTGGCTTATTTTTCCAGTGTAAGGACAAAATTCCTTCTCGTCTCCGTTCAGGTCTTGTCTATAAATACAGTTGTGCACAGTGTGCATTTATGTATGTCAGCTCAACAACCCGTACATTACCTGTCAGATAAAAATTCCGAGCTTCCAACTCCTCCATAGTAATGATAAGTTGACCACCATTGCAGCAGTAGTCCTCTTAACTTATCTTTGGTTATTTTCTTATAAATCGAGTAATTTTTACCAATCTTTTCTGGCCTCATAAAGGGCTACCCAGTATCAACCCCGTTTTTGCACTCCATTTTAATGTCTTTTGTTTCTCACACACAGGAATTTGTACTATGCGTGAGGAAAGTACCACTGCGACGTTCTGCAATAATCACAGAGCTTGAGAGTTAAATATAATCACGGCGTGAAAGTTGGTGGAAGAGCTATTCACTTCTCTGATCAAAGTTATCTCTGTACCCATTCAGTAGTTAGCTGTTGCTATTGAAGTTATTGCTCATCCAAGAATTTGATTTTCTGCTACACTATGTCGTTAAATGTAAAGCAGCACTCCCCTGGTCCTCGAGACTAGGTACTCAGTCATCTGTTACCAACCAACATTGCTCCCACACAAGTTCCCAACTCATAATTGTAACTAAACCGATGTTTCACTGAAGTAACTACCTACCTGACCTTAACTCCACAATTCCAGAGTCTTATGGGGAGAGAGAGGTGGCAGTAAACTGTAAAACGAGCTAAACCGAGCATATGCGATTCATCTAGCCCAGAACCCCCTGGACCCTCGACCCCTACACTCACTTGGTATGATAAATCCTGCCCTGACTCTTCTCAGTCTCGAGCGTGTATTCCTCAATGAACTGGAGCGAGTAATCGCTACCCTCTGGTGGCTTCTCCATGGGCTTGGCATACTTCTGCACCTCCTCTATGACGTGGTCCATGAACTCCTTCATGTTCGGGATGGAGCCACCAAACAGTTCCGAGGGGTTTGGCCCCAGGGTTTGTTCAGAGATTAAAGGTACCAGCTGGGTGGAAAACGAATTCCGTATCAATCAAGTGTTTCTACCATCCATATTGAAGAAATTATTATTGTAAACAATAGAACAAGAAGAAATGTTTGTGTTTGAAGTTTCATTTTTACTCTTTATAATGAAAGGGATCTGTTATATATAAAAATTGAATTATTGATTTCTAAGAATAGATTCAAACGAGTTTAATGTTTGCATTTTCAATGTAAAAATACGATTAATGAATGCAACACTTTCCAGTCTTTTCTTGTGACGACCTTACACACGAAATTATCGGAGGTACAACTCACCCTAGTCTAGCTTTTTCAAAGAAACATCTTTAATTTTAGCTGCCCAGAGCAGAAACTTTGCTTGGGCAGCTAAATTCATAGATGCATCACCGAAAACACCTAGACTGCTGCCCCATCTACCTTGCACAGGACAACTAACTGAGCTCTGTACTCGAAAATACTTCATTATTTAAGAGAATATGTCAATGAAAAATCCTAAACCTGACAAAGAACAGAAGCAGAAAGAAAAAGCATATACACTCACAGGCTTGGGTATGGCCTTTGCGATGGGTCGCTTTTCCTTGCGTTCATTGAGGAAATTCATGAGACGTAGACACTTTGGAGCAGGGCCCTCCTCGAATTTCTTCTGCCTATTCAGCGACGGCTGGAAATAAAGGCAAACTTTTACTTTGGCCTTCAGAAACGAGAAAACAAACAAAACCTAGTATTTTCCACTCACGTTTCCACTAAGCCTATAAAAAAGTTAGTCACAGACCAACGCTTAACACCTCTCAACGTGCACTAAACTTCACACTTTGCAAAAAGCCCCACACCTTTATGCCACCAATAAAATAAACCAATGAACAAAAAACAAAAAGCCAGACAAGAAAACAGAACTCCATTTGACCCCAAACTGAACATATACAGTACTCCATTTGACCCGAAAATGAACAAACACAGTACTCCATTTGACCACAAAATGACCACACACAGTATTCCATTTGACACCAGAAAATGAACCTACACAGTACTCCATTTGACCCCAAAATGAGCATACACAGTACTCCATTTGACCCCAAAATAAACACACAGTACTCTATTTGACCACAAAATTAAGATGCACAGTACTCCATTTCACACCAAAATAAACACACAGTACTCCATTTTACCCCAAAATGAGTTCATACAGTACTCCATTTCACCAGAGAATGAGGCTACACACCTGGCTAAACCTCTTGGCAGCGCGGCGCATCTGCGGCGAGCAGAGCATCGTGTTCCGCGTGTGGAGGCGGCGCGTGATGAGGGAGGCAGAGAGGTCAGGGGAGAGGCAGAGCGGCGGGGCAGTGGCGCGCACGATCTCGGCCTCCAGCTTGCTCCGCTCGCTGCTGCTCCAGTCCTTCTCGCGCGTCAGGTACGTGATGTCTGCAGCTATGCTCTGCGCAGAGAATCGCGGAAGTCCACTAACCAAAACAAGGAAAGTGCCTCCTCGAATGTAGACTTTATAATTTTTTTAACTTGGATGAGAGCAGTCTCATGGAAAAATCTTAAATCTAATTTAGAAGGGTGTCTACTGGAACGCACACTTTAGCATTTTTTTAACTTGGATAAGAGTTTTCTCATACTAAAATCCTAGATCAAATATAATAGAATGTCACACTAAGTCAAGTGTCAACAAAAAGTAGCTATTTGTGATGCAGGATGCTGGTAGAACACATGCCACTTTTGTAAGATTATGAAAAGCTATTTTGAGCAAAAAATTGTACTATTGTCATTATTATTATAAAGAAAGATCACACTGCATCCGATCAAGAACTCATTATCTCTCCTAAAATATCGCCACTACAGAAATAAAAGAGAAAGAGGAACTATAGGTTAACAAGCAAAAAAACTCCAAAGCCCAGCAACAACAAAATAATTTTTTGTGTTTTCTCTATTTAACTTTCACTAAGCAGTAATTATTGCTGTACTTTCAAGTCAACTCTATTTCGTATATAATAAATAGAAACAATATGACAAACCAAATGAAAACTACAGACAAATGACTATACAAGGGAGCGTTTTACTGCTCCTGTAAGCACAGCCTATCACAGATACATATGAAGTGAGAAAAATGCCATAAGCACTCAAGAAGTAAAAAATAATAATAAAAGGGATACGAAAAAATAGAGAAACGAAGTAAGAATTTAAAATGACAGGAAAGAATTTAGCGGGAGAAAGAATAGAGGAAAGCAAAAATAAAGCAGGGAAAATAAAATAGGAGAACAAGGAAACAAAAACAAATATTAGATTAAAAGTTATTTTACAAATACCAAATCACAAAGGTGTTACCGGGAGGCCTCCTAAGGTTTTCATGACGCACTATTGGATGTGGTTTTTGTGTGTCCAGTGATAATATTGGTTTGCATGCTTAATTTGTGTGTTTCTTTCTGTTTGTTTCAGCCTAGATTCTTGCTGTGCTATGAACTATAATTGTACATAAGTTAATCTTAAGCCTGGAAGACCTGGCTCGCTTAACTTCCACCATCTTGGGAGGTGAGTTGGATGGTTCTTCTAGTTAATTAGCATGTGCATTGTAGGAATTTTCAGTTCATCAGTTTTGGTTTCTGGTTTGGTTTGCTTTTATTCTTTTTCCATTGTGCCTTGAGATGTTCATTTTGATTGATTTTCTTTATTTTGAGTTGAAGTTTTGTTCTCCATGTTCATTTTACTTCTATAATTTGCATTTTTGATTAATTTTTATTTACTTTGCCTGATGCGATTTATTTTCTTTAGATTTCTGTTTAATTTATGTTTGTTTGCTTTACTCTTTTGTAAAGCCTGGTCATGGGAGTTGCTTGCAGTTCTTGTACTTATAAGTTACACTCATTCTTTTCAGCCAGCAAGTCAACACCTCTTGTCCATGCTCCCTATGCTCTCTACTTTTGGCTCATTTTGTCATACCTGTCAGTACATTTTCTTCTATTTGCTGTGCCTCCGGATTAGCTAATTCTCATATTCTGGTTCTGAGTAAACTGTAACAAACACTAAAGTTTCATTTCACCAATAGTTTAAGACTCACAATACAAGATTGACGATGTATTATAGAAAATTCTGACTCCGCAACAACGGTGTCCTGGAAAGAAGGTGGAGGAAAGTAACATTCAGTATAAAACTAGGAAAACCAGGAATTTGTGCATAAGGTGAGTCCCACACCATGCGCTTAGAAACATAAGATTGAGGAAAGCTTATGGAACAAGATGAAAGTCAACAAAAAAAGTAGTAGGTGCTGAAAAAAACAGCAGTAAAATAAAGAAAATGTGGTCCACAAACAAAACAATAAGCAATTATTTTTCAACAAAAAGAAATGCCTACACAACCTCAAACTCGTGAACTCACATATTCCTACTCAGGAGCATAAATTCTAATAGACATTCCTTTGCAGGTACAAAAAGAATGAAGAAAGGAAGAAACCAAAATAGAGTTAGATATATAACGAATTAAAAAACAGCAGAGATGGGAAAAGAAAGAAGAGAAAAAATGGAGAAAACAAAGATTAGATGAGAAAAAAGTATAAAATATTTATAAACAAAGTCACAGTGAGTTGCGAGGCCGCAAGTAAGGTAAGTTGCACACCTGCATGGAAGGCCTGAGGAGGACGTGGCGCTTGTCACAGAGGGGGCTGGTGGCAGAGGAGTTGAGGGCCGAGGCGAGGGAGGGCGGCTCGCTGCCGCAGCGCCGGTAGTCCCGCAGCTCCGCCACCAGGCACCCGCACTGGAACATGTCGCTCACGCCCGCATCGTCCAGCAGGTCCAGCAGCATCGGGGGCAGCCGCTCTTGGTCTGCGTGTGGTGGGTCACACAGGAATGATTCAATTCATCATCACATAGGACTAATTTACTGTGTTGTTAGTAGATAATTTGATTTTGAATGAAGTGGATATCGAGAAAATTATAATTAGTAGCTTAGGGGAGTTATTTGTACTCAAAGGCGATGGAAATGGGTCAATCCTAGATCCAGAAGGTTACAGTTAAGAGATGTATGCAAAGTTCTAGTGAGCCTGTCGCGCCTGAGCCGTTAGACAATCAGAGTCAGTCCTTCACAAAAAACGCAGGCAGAAAGCCTAGTTTAACACGTTAACTACGATTGCGTGGGTCGCAAAGTTGATTTGGTTAGGTTGTAAAAAAAACACTGAAAAATTACTTACCTACTGAAATAAGTTTCCATCCTTTGCATGAAATGTTCAAAGTATAAATGCTCAATAATATTTTCCTCGTATGATAAAATTCCTTCAAAAAGTGTTAGCAAAATGGTTTGAAATGTCATTCATTTACATTGGTGCCTACACGAACAATTTACCTAGTGGTACACATTTGTCAACAATGAACCAGGCCATATAGTATGAATATAAAGTGCTAATGCTCCTAGTTACTGCTTCATTTAAAATTACAAAAATTAATAATAAATTCCATAAATAATTACCACCTGCATTTGGGAAGTAGCCAGAAACCTGTTAACTATTAAGAAAACAGGAAGTACACAATGAGAAGCAACTTTTCCAGTATTTACTGCAAAGATTTCCGCAACAATATGCTAAAGTTGGCCAGGTAGCAACATGCAGTGGCGATAGGCACCATAGTGTACACAACCTCACTTATTGGACCAGATAATGTTGGCAACATTTGGAAGGAAATATTTAAGAAGAAATCCACGGCACTTGGCAAACAAGATCCTGTAGAAAATACATAAAGCATTGAATTTAAAAAAAAGTACAACAAACGCAGAAACACTAATTTACAATTTTGAGCCTAAAAAATGTGACTCACTTATATAATTGAGAAATTCATCATCTTCATAAGAGAGCCTTATGGTCTCGGTCTCGAGACCTCCTGGCAGCTTGAGAGCAATGTTGTAGCCCTCATTTTCGTGGTAAAGGTTCACAATGAGGCAGCTCAAGTTGTCCCGCTCCACCAGCTTGCCCACCAGCTCACTGGTGTGTACTATGTTTTGCTGCACACAGACAAAAAGCAGAGTGAAAGTCTATCTTAATTTTATGACGCAAATAGTCGTCCAAGTGGTCAATTTATGGGCAAATATTAGTCAAAGGGGTTGATTTATACAGCAAGTGTAAGTATTCTAAGTATCTACATGTTATAAAACTTTCCATTAACACTGGAGGTTGTGTTGGCCATTTGATTTGTAATTTATGTTAAGTTTTCAAGATTGATTTACAAAATAAGTCAACTGTGTAACATATGCAGAAATAGATTAAACATTTGAAATTTCTATACAGAACAAGTGAGACATAGTTGTCGTCCCAAAAATTGTCTCGTTGGTACAAAGAATGTCTAGCTGGAAAGAGTCTGAGTAGCTTGTGTGGGCTCATGTCCCTGCAACATGTTGACTGTGTGTTGGTACATGTGTGTAGCACTGGGTAAATTGCTCATTTAGGTACTAGTGTCAATGAATAGCATTTGAATTACTTCACCATCTTTATTTTAATTAGACAGCCATGCATCAGTAAATATGTTATTGTGCAACTATACTTTTCACACTTGTTAGAAAAAATAATAATGTAATCAAGCAATAAAGATAGCTTTTCAATTCTGCTATTTCTAACCATAACCAAAGCAACTGCACTTATACAGTCTATGTATTAAATTATTTTGGACGTTGAATAGATTTGTAATAATAGTTTGTAAATTTGTTCTTTAGATGGTTGGCAGCATTTCTTGAGTTTACTGATTTTGGTGTCAATTAATCAATGATTGAATGGTTTCCTCATGTACTGTACTTATCCCACTCTCAGTCAATAAGGTTTACAGTAAAACTTAAGTGATGTTCATTGGCAGAGCTATTCTTTCAAATCACACAACCATGTGTTGATCTTGTGAGCATGACTTCATTGTTCAGTTCTACTTTCCTTGTACAGTATATGCATATATATACATATATTTATATATTTTTGTTGCTTTAGACTAAGATTTAATTCATTTTGAGCATGATGCATTTTGTGCTCTTAGTGCCTTGGTTCTTTTATTTGTTTTTTGTTAGAAGATTGATTAGTTTTCTTTCAATTTTGCAGGACTTCAAGAATATTTTTTGTAACAAAATTTTCTCTAAGTTGCCAATTTGAATCGGTTGCCTTAATAGTCATAGTCCATTTTTCAATTGTTTTGTTTCATTTATGGTTAATACATTTACTTTATTTTGCATTAATTCAATCTGGGCATGATTTGTTTTTTGCTTCTTTCTTCTCTTTTAAGTTTAATTTTGAGAAATCTAACTAAACTAATATGGTAAGTTCTCATTTTTGAAATTATTATTATGTGCTATCTCTGTTTTTTGGGCTTCATTAATAGTTGGCTTCTCCTGATTTAAGTTACCATCAATCCAAAGCCCTTATACTTTTTTTGGCCCCATCAAATAACTGTTCCACAATAAACCATCATTTTCCAAAACAAGTTTTATTACTCCCTTGCTGTGTGACCACAAATTAGCTACATAAAGTGATAGGCTAATGCTAGTGTCCTATCCTCTTAAAAAGTTTTTGTAATTGAAATGTAATTGTAATAATATTTAATAAAATTGTTCATGCCAAATAGGTCAAGCATAAATTAAATAATAAACTAGATAGGTAAAAAGACTATCATGGATATATAAATAGATCAAATGTTTGTGAGGGAAGTGAGATATATCATACCTTAATTTTACTAGGTTTGGATGCCTCCTCAGCATAGATGGCTGCCAATTTACGAGGGAGAGCAGCATGGCCGATGAGGGCAGCATTGCCCTGGGCCACCAAAGCAGCATGGCCCTCGCTCAGCACCGCCTGAGGTAAACAAGTCATGTAAGTGTGCTCCAATAATTTTAAATTTATTTTTACACCACTACCTCATGTATATGATAGCTTAAATGATTCCTCAACTTGTTTCAGAGTCAATTCAAATATTAATACTTCAATGAAAATAATATGAGAACCCAGTAATTAGTTGAATGAAATGTAGAAAAATTTTGCCCAAAAATTTACTGCTTCATTTTGTTTTGAAATAAATATATTTGATTCCTTTGCAATTTCTAATACATCAACAAAAACACTTTAGTATAAAGTGAATCATCGAATAATTGGTAGAGACAGATACTACCTGAGCAAATAAAGCTTTACCTACATAAGTTCATATGAAGGCCACCAACAGTAAATAAGCAGGTATAGGTCACAAGTTACAATACATCAAATAGCTCATCATTCATCATCATATAGATTACCAAGTCTTTACTCAGACTGACATCATATAGGTTCTGGAATTTAGCTCATAAACTACATGAAATGCTAAGTAAATTCATGTTACAACATTAGTTGCCTAAACTAAGCTAGTATCAACAAGTATGTCATGTAGTCAAAATTTAATGATATCTAAATTCATAAAAACTTAGCTGATGAGTTTCATTCAAATTTGTCATCATGAGAATATTCTTAATGGCTTTTCCTCTATCAAATACATGAATTTATCATGAAATCATCAATATAAACATATCTCACCAACATTACTTACATCTGCCTTATTTATAGAAGCTTCCAGTGCTTCCATTGAATCCATGAGATGATCAGGACATTTTCAAAAACTCCCAAAAAGAAATAACAGGAAGATATGCTTCCTGGTTAGCTGGCCAGGCTTGCCTCTAGAAAGAACACTGGATGTAGATCATCCGATCTCTTTAGTACTCTGATTTACATGTACAAATAATGTAAAAACAAACTCTAAACTTAGATCCTAACTTGTTCAAATGTATCCAGCTGAAAGTAGAAGAAATTTTAACATGCACACAGGTGAATGAAAAAAATGCATCTTGTACATCGGCTACATCAATTACATTAGCACCTACGTGCTTTCACGTTTCTTACAGCATTATATTTTGCATTAAAGTTCTGCAGACAGTTCAAGGCAGCATCATGTTACAATTAATCATGAACCAAACTACCTGACATACAGGCAGCTATGACAAAAAAATCAGTACCTAATACTCAGTGATATAATACTCTACTAAATTGACTTCTATCAAGTGCAGGAAAGGCTTTTATATTTAATTGTTTTACCTTAGAGTTTTAATGTAAACTCACTTTTTATCTAATTATGAGAAAAAACTGATTGGTTATCATTTCTGTTGAATACTTTTACTGAAGCATATCTATAAAAGTGCAAGTTGAACACCTATATTTGAAGCCTGTTTTCTTCATGTCCCGAGTTATCAACAAAATTCACACTTCACTTCAAGTCATTTTTCAACACATTGCCTACAATTTTCAAATTTCAATTTTGTCTCACAGATGTTGCCAAATTGGGCTTATTGCATCAGTATTGCACAAGCTATACCAGCAAGAGGAGGTTAGTCATTCTATTTATGTTAAAGTTACAGTAACATGTAGATGTATGAAATGGCCTGGGACATGTGTGGTACAAGTCATCCTTAACAAAGACATCATTGAAGGAACACATTTTGGTACACATTTATACCACAGCATTCATACACATCAGAGTGAATTAGATCCATTGGCGTATCACATGTTGGTGTATCGCACACGTGTTTACTGGTTTTCAACTAAATTTTTGCAGTTTTTGATTAGCTACTGTTTATAAAGTAGTATATAATGTTATTGGCGTTTGATAGAAATATTATAATGCAATGCTATTATAATTGATTGTTTTGCAATAAAATTATTTCCTTAGGCATGTTCAACACTATAAAAAAAGATCATCAGTTATTGAAGATGGTTTATGAGGAAGGGAATTTTTTCCCTGATGAAATCAGTGATTAGATTAGAAGTGAGTTTAGGCCCCCCTAACCACAACAAAGGTATTCAAAAGAAAGGAAGGCCACATTTAGTATGAATTTATGGGAATGCAGAATCAATGTAAAAGGTACATAGAAACAGTATGTTCAGAAAGAAGTTTATGAAACAAGATAAAAGTGTGAGAAGAAAGTAGTCATTGCTGAAAAAGAGGACAGCAGTGAACAAAAAAATATATTTTAACATAAAGAACGCCTACCTAACTTTCAGCTTGGGAAGTCTCATCTCATTTCTCCTGAGAGAGCACTAATTCAGGTCAAATTTTACTTCAACGTTGCCAACGATTTTCATAATTTCGTTGCGAAGAATCAATAAAGGAACACATTTAAGAATGTTTTACAGGAATGACATTCTGCTCGCTGATGCGTTATTTTCGAATTATTCAACTTTGAAGTTGGCTTGTGCGCGCCAGGGAAGCGTGCGCGCCTAGCTTAATTTTATTAATAACGGAAGCTAACACCCTATTACAAACGTAATGAGGTTGGGTCGTGAGGGGTCGCCACAGTTCTTCCAGTGAAAATTATACGTAAAGGTTTCTAGCGACGTCCGTTTACATCAACTCCAAGGTGGCTGCCGCCATGGCACCACCCGGTACCCAAGATGGCACTAGAAACCTTTATTTATAATTTTCACAAGAAGAACTGTAGCTACCTCTCACGACCCAACCTTTTAACGTTTGTAATAGCGGGTTAGCTTCCATTTCTATTGCAAAAACCATGACTGCTTGTACGCAAAAAAGGCCATTCAGGAGCCCCGTTTGTATAACTTCAAACTTAAATAACTCAAAAACTAAGCATTTGCGAGCATATTGTCATTCGTGTAAACGTCTTAAAATCAACTATATTACCTATCTATAGCAACGAAATTATGAAAATCGTTGACAACATCAAAGTAAAATTTGACCCCTAGTTCACATTGATACAATAGTTGTATCTCTTATAGACAATGAATTCAGTGATGATGATAATATATCTTCTAATAATTCATTTGATAAGTATGCTAATAAATTCTTAGACAATGAAAGCAATGATGGTGTTGCAAACTTATAAATCTCTGCACTACAATCTACGTAAAGAACTGTTAGTACTTCAACTCAATTATTTAATTCACTGGCATAGAAGCAATAAACGTTCAACCTGCCAGGAAAGGAAAAGCCCTCCCAATTGATATTTTCAATTTATCCATTGATGATCACATGGTCGAGTATATTGTTTCTAACACAACTATACTTCTTGTAGCTAATACACAATAACTTGCAGATATTCTTTAAAAGTTGGTAGGATACAACTACTGTTAAAATGAGGTAATTCGTTGAAATTTTGATTTACAAGGGACTTGTCCCAAAACCAGAGATGTCATTGTATTGGTTGACGAGTGATCCATTTTTTTTCCCAAAGTGATCTGTGAAGAGAGGTTACAAATGTTACTAGGTTTATTTACTTCACCAATAACAGTAATGGACCCTCTAAGCTAGATAAGCTGGACAAAATTAGACTGTATGTTGATATAATGCAATATAAATATCAGGAAATATACAAACCAGGGGTAGATCTTATTATTGATGAGAGCATAGTTGCATTATGAGGGTGAATCAGAATAAAACAAGACTTGCCACAAAACTGCACATATATGGATTGAAAGTATCCAAGGTCTGTACCTCAGATGATTATGCAATGTTCCCTAACTTCTTCGCAGTTCGACTATTGCAGCTTCACAACTTTGCGAGTTTCTAAAATATTTATATGGAAAGCATCTCGCGTAGTTTCTAGAAAATTCTGGGAAAATCCCAAAATGAGGACAACAAAGTATTAACAAAAAAAAAACAAAAGAAAAAAGTATTATTCATTAAATCTATCAAAGTGTTAATGTTAAATATTATTTCCTAACCTAGAAATAATAAAACAAGTATCAACAAAAATTCAAATACATGTTGAATACCATGAATACATTGTCAATAGTTGCCAGAAATTCAGGTATTGTAACCCGTCTTTGAACCGTTCCCAGCCGTAGCAAAAAAAAATGGAAAACAAAACAAAGATGACTAATCCGCATTGCGTAGAAATTGTTTCTTCTTGTGCGCGGCTTCAAAAATAGATACTGTTATTGAAGCTGCGTACCAGTCGGTCAACTGCTCTGGAAGTGTCAACCACGTGTGCAACCTCTAGATTTTTAGTATTCCAGTAATACTTCTGTTTTGGCGTTTCTTCAATTTTCCCACTGTTTTCAGAGATTTAATCTTATTGGACGTTTGAAGCCTTAATAGTGAACAAAGTGATCATATATTGAACGTAATTTGTGGCAATATTGTCTCCTATGCAAGTAATGTTGATGGCTTAATTAATGAAAAATTAGTATTGAACGATCGTCTACACAATTATTCATTACCCTTCATTTCATCACACAGCAAAATTCACAACTGAATTGCTTTAAAAACCAAGGATCGCTGTTAAAATCTTAGGATTGAGATGTCAGGATTGCATTAATTTTTTGGCGGCAAGATCGGAAGGTCGTATTCAGAGTTAGCCATTGACCGAAATGTTAAATTTGAGATCGGGCTAATAATTCAAGGATTAATGCCCACCACTGATAATCTGATATAAATATTGAAGATATGGATGCAAAATAGCTATTTAATGTTGCTGTTGAGTGGGAAGGTTTGGAAAGTAACTGATTAGTTCTAAAACTCCTGCCTGCATGCTCTGCAACACGAAGGTATGCTTTCATCGGTGATTTATAAGTATAGTTGCGCACAGTGTGCGACTGAGTACGTGGGCTTGGCCACTCGAGCCCTCAGTATTCGTGTTGCAGAGCATGCCGGCAGGAGTCTTAGAACTAATCACTTACTTTCCGCACCCTCCCACTCTTTGCTCCGCTCTCATGCAGAGAAGTGTGACATTCCTGTTAGATTAGGTGATTTTAGAGTAATTTCCGATGCATCTAACCAAATAAACCTCCGCATTTTAGAATCTCTTCATATTTTGAAAGAAAAACCAGTTTTAAACAATATGCAATCTGCCCTTCCTCTACTATTAACGTAATTTTAACACTGTACATTTTTTGTTCCTTTCAAGTGTTTTTTTATTCTCTTCTTTGATGATTGATGTAAATTTGTCACTTTACTAGTTTTTTCTACTTGTTTTCAGGTTGATAATGACCCTGGAGGTCAAAACGTTCAGAAATTTTTTTATTCATTGACTTTCCTAAATAAATAATGAAATTTAAGACGTGTATTTTAGCACTTTTATTTACAATTCGAATATGCAGAAAGCAAACCACTCATATATAACTATATACAGTGGTACCTCGGTACTCGACCGCCTCTATACTCGACCAAATTAGTTTTCGACCAAAAAATTTGAGTAGAAAATGCTTTGGATCTCGAACAGATTTTTGGTTCTCGACTAGCCGAGTTGACCCGAACGCACTCCTCGGCCAGCGGGTAAGCGTCAGTTCGACTCTGACCGTGAGCGCAGTTTGTTCGAGTACTGTATTTCTTTCCAGATTTAAACTTTTTTGCGTTGCTCTAGCCCTTAATTATGTGTCCAAAGAAAGACAGTGATAAGGGAAAGGCAAATAGGAAAATAGTGAGGACCACTATTGAACTGAAGATCAAAATTTTTGTAAATAAGAAAGTGGTGTACAAGTGTCCAAACTTGCGTCGCAGTACAAAATGGCAAAATCAACCATTTCCACTATCTTGAAGCATAAGGAAGTCTCAAAAAAAGCTGATGTTGCAATGGGAGCGACAGGAAATAGTAAGCAAAGGCCTCAGATAATGGAAGAAATGGAGAAGTTGCTTCTTATCTTCATCAAGGAAAAGATGTTGGCAGGGGACTGCAGGAAACTGCCTCCGTGCAGGCATAGAGGGTTCAAATCCTGGCGCTGGGTGGCGATTTTCTCCATTGGGTGTAGGGGAAAAATTCTATGCACAGTATCCCACTCTATCCAGGTGTCTGAAATGGGCACCGGTCTTGACTGGGGTAAAGCGTCATGGCGTCCTGGTGTTAGTTAAAAGGCAGTTGAAAAACCAATGTATAAGGTGATATGTCTCAGGCTTGAATTGGAAATTAAGCATCCGTAGATGCCGATGTTTGCTTTGTTCTTATTCAATCCATACTCTCCTGTTTGCCTCTGAATCTCTTTTTTTTTTGCTTTTGCAGTCCCACTCTGGTCCTTCACCTTCAATATTCATTAAAAGCCAGTCATTTAGAGGTCTCCTAATTCTAACACAAAAAATGGTTCTTGAATATTTAGTTTCCTTGTATGCCCCAAACATACTTTCTCCCAATAGCTTACAGTCAGGCTATTCAAAAATTTGCTTTACCCACCTACTGTTCTGCATTCTCTCAATTCTGACCTTATAATTCAATACAGCTTTTATCATTTGTTCTGAAAATAGGCTTCACCCAAAGTCACTTCTAATAGCTTCTGTAGCTGTCCATTTTGGAGCACCCAATGCTAAATGTCCTACCTCATTTTATACGATAACCAGCCTCTCAAGGTTACTTCCACTCCGGGCAAGAGCACTCACACCATGCATGATGCTAGGTACAGCAATATATTTCCCCGTTCTTTTCTCACATTTGTACTTGTTTGCTCTATATTTGGCCATACTACTCAACTGTCTACTCCACTGCATTGCTTTTGTCATTTTTCATCGTTAGTTCTAGTGCATCCATTTTCACTTATCATACAACCTAGATATTTGTATTCTTTAGTTCTACCTATTCTGATTTCTCCTATATTCTACAGTCAGTATCTATCAGTCTCATCACAATTTATTGCCATAACCTTGCTTTTATCAGCACCAAAGTTTATCTTCAAATCAGTACTATATCCATTTCTAATATCAATCATCCTTTGTATGCTCAGATTTACTAACCACAACCACATCATCAGCATACAACAAACAACTCAATTTCTCCTTACCAACTTTCACTTTTAAGCCACTGATTCTCAGTTGAACTGCTAATTCTTCTGTGTATAATCCAAACAACAATGAAGACAAGTACAGCCCTGTTACTTCTCTAACACTCTTTACTTGCCCAGTTTTTAAATTTCCTAACCTATAGATAGCACTTGTGTTCTCATACAAACTTTGCATAGTGTTTACTATTTTTCTATAAAATCCAACTTTTCTCAAGATTTCAAACAGCCTAAGCCCATCTACTCTGTCATACGCCTTTTTTAATATCCACGTGTGCTAAATATATCTTATCATCCTTCCTCATTCACTCAATTATTTTACTTACTATAAAAAGATCATCCTTGCTATATCTATCTTGCCTAAAAGGCTGAAACCATTTTATTTATCTTCCGGGAGTCCTAGTTCTTCAGCTAAATATTATATACCATCATACAAATACCAGAAAAAATCATCTGTACAGTGTTAGCTACGGTAATTGGTCTGTAATTTTTAAGGTTTTTCATACTCTTTGGGTGCCTGTACACCAAAAGATTGGAAGCAAGAAACCAGGCGAGCTTGAATTGATTAACATGGATTCCTATGGGAGTGCACACACTGCTAGAAAGCAAGCAAGAAAGGCTGAAGATTGGGTGAAGCGAGAAAGCAAGTCAAAGATGGTTTCCCGCTTGAGAGATGCAGCGGGAAGCGGCTGGCAAAACGTGGTGAGATGTTGACAAGGAAGGTATGTTGCTCAATTCGGTCACATTTTACTTTAATGTTGTCAATAATTTTCATAATTTTGTTGCAAAGAATCAATAAAGGAACACATTTAAGAATGTTTTACACAAATGACATTCTGCTTGCTGATGCATTATTTTTGAATTATTCAACTTTGAAGTTGGCTTGTGCGTGCCAGGGAAGCGTGCGCGCTATGCGTAATTTAATTAATAACAGACGCTAACCCCCTATTACAAACGTAAAGAGGTTGGGTCGTGAGGGGTAGCCACAGTTCTTCTAGTGAAAATTATAGGTCAATATTGAATATAATGTTGTCAACAAATTTCATAATTTCGTAGGTATAGATGAGCAATATAGTCGATTATAAGACGCTTGACATGAATGACATTCTGCCCGGCGATGCATTATTTTCGAATTATTCAACCTTGAACTGGCTTGTGCGCGCCATGGAAGCACGCGGGGCTAGCGTAATTTAATTAATAACGGAAGCTAACCCCCTATTACAAACGTAAAGAGGTTGGGTCGTGAGGGGTAAGCACAGTTCTTTTAGTGAAAATTATAATAAAGGTTTCGAGTGACTTTTGTTTACATCGACGCCAAGGTGGCTGCCGCCATGGCGCCAACCGGCTGAAGATGGCGGCAGCCATCTTTGAGTCGATGTAAACAAACGTCACAAGAAAGCTTTATTTATAATTTTCACTAAAAGAACTGTTGCTACCCCTCACGACCCAACCTCTTTACGTTTGTAATAAGGGTTAGCTTCCATTTTCATTGTTAAAACAATGACTGTTTTTGCTTTAAAAGGGCCATTCAGGAGCGCCATTCGTATAACTTCAAACTTAAATAACTCGAAAACTAAGCATTTCCTGGCACATTGTCATTCGTGTAAAACGTCTTAAAATCAACTATATTACCCATCTATACCTACAGAATTATGAAATTCGTTGACAACATTATATTCAATATTGACCAAATTATAAATAAAGGTTTCTAGTGACGTCCGTTTACATCGACTCCAAGGTGGCTGCTGCCATTACGCCACCCCGTACCCAAGATGGCAGCAGCCATCTTAAAGTTGACGGAAATGGACGTCACTAGAAACCTTTATTTATAATTTTCAGTAGAAGAACTGTGGTTATCCCTGATGACCCAACCTCTTTACGTTTGTAATAGGGGGTTAACTTCCGTTTCTATTGCAAAAACATTGATTGCTTTTGCGCAAACTAAGTTCAATATTGAATTTAATGTTGTCAACGAATTTCATAATTTTGTAGGTATAGATCGGTAATATAGTCGATTTTAAGACGTTTTACATGAATGACAATGTGCCCGGAAATGCTTATTTTTGGAGATATTTAACTTTGAAGTTATAGGAACGTCGTTTATAAAATTGAACAAACGGAGAGGTAAATAAGCAGAAATCCGGTTCTGATGTAACGAAAGGTAAGGTTAGGTTTGGTGAAGTTAATTTAGTTAAGTATCCTAACCTAAGTAAGCCTAAAATATCTTAATTTAACTCAACCATACCGAGGCCGATGACTCCCGCCAAAAAACTTGGCTTGGTCCGCGTCCGCAAAACGCGGAAGAGCCATATCAAAACTGCCGTTAATGCTATTCTTACCTGGCGTTATTTATCCTATATCTCCTAAACTAAGCATTTTCGGGCACATTGTCATTCATGTAAAACGTCTTAAAATTGACTATATTACCTATCTATAGGGTAAGTTCCGAAAATTCGTCCACTTTGAAATTCCGTACACACCAGGTATATTTTACTATAACAAGCTAGTATGGAGTTGAAGTTCATCGAAAAGTGGTTCACGTGGTAACTGTTGGTTTATAATATTGTATAACTGCCACACACCGCAAATAAATATCACTGTTGGAACAAAAATGGCAGCCCAAGTGAATGACCTGCGTTTCAGTTGCTTATGAAGTCGTCACACCTTAATTGACTACCATTTTGCATCGTCGACAAAAATTTTTTCCGTCGACGAAGTTGTTGTGTTAGGCGATGTCGTACCTGTGTGAGTGTTGACAGCTCTAGTGCTGCCATTTTACAGAGTATTATTTCTCCCTTTGTTTGTTTCTGAGGTGTACTAAATTTCGAATCTTTTAACGGCTTGTGTTATTACTTCGTCCACATGTACGGAGTTTTGAAGAAATCATTTATATGAATTCGTTTGTTCGTACAACGTTTTTTCTTTAAGTTTCTCCTCATTGTTTATGATCCTTAATATCTTTTCAGGTATAGATTTTATAGTTTATGAATTGGACCGGCAGGCCGCAGCCGAGACAGTTCAAGAAACGGTTTTTGAAAAGTACAGAAATTTCTTGAGAATTTCTTGAGTCCTACTTCAAACTTTAGTCCACCACTTGTAACTTTTGAAAGAATGCATCTATCGACTTCAAATTACTCCAAAACGAAAGAACAAAACATTTTCTACAAAGGTGTTACAATCACATTCAAAAAATTTTCCTGAGAAGTACAGAAATTCTTCGATAAAAATGTTTGATTCGCGTGACATCGCGAGCGCGAAAGGGTCAACTAAAGTCTTTCATTGGCGCGTGAGTCGTACAGGTTCATCGCAGAATTTATGTACTTTTCAGAAACAATTTTGAATGTGTTTATAACACCTTTGTAAAAAATATTTTGTTCTTTCGTTTGAGAGTAATTTAAAGTCGATAGGTGCATTCTTTCAAAAGTTACGATTGGTGGACTGAAGTTTAAAGTAGGACTCAAGAAATTTCTGTACTTTTCACAAACCGTTTCTTGAACAGTCTCGGTTGCGGCCTGCCGGTGCCTTGCACACGCTCTTGAAGCGTTGTTTTTGAAACACCATATTTATCACTTGCGTTGCGTATACTCAAACTTCCATTTTTTATCTCTGCTAATGCCTGAACGAGATCATCATTGCAGTAGTGGTGTGTTTCACGAGGAGCCATAATTTAAGGTCAACATTCGTCCCAATTCATACCGGCAGGCCGCAGCCGAGATCGTTCAAGAAACGGTTTGTGGAAAGTACAGAAATTTCTCGAGTCCTACTCTAAACTTCAGTCCACCACTCGTAACTTTTGAAAGAATGCACCTATCGACTTGAAATTACTCTCAAGCGAAAGAACAAAACCTTTTCTACAAAGGTGTTATAAACACATCCAAAAAAGTTTTCTGAAAAGTACAGAAATTCCTCAAAATGAACCTGTACGACTCACGCGCCGTCGAAAGACTTTAGTTGACCCTTTCACGCTCGCGATGGCACGCGAATCAAACATTTTTATCGAAGAATTTCTGTACTTCTCAGGAAAATTTTTTGGATGTGTTTATAACACCTTTGTAGAAAATGTTTTGTTCTTTCGTTTGAAAGTAATTTGAAGTTGATAGGTGCATTCTTTCAAAAGTTACGAGTGGTGGACTAAAGTTTGAAGTAGGACTCAAGAAATTCTCGAAAAATTTCTGTACTTTTCACAGACCGTTTCTTGAACCGTCTCGGCTGCGGCCTGCCGGTATCAAAACGTACGTATCAAATCCATTAAAAATGAACACGCTATTATATTACAAAAAATTTGAACGCTCACAGGTAACTTTAGCGCTAAACAAAAATATAAATTTCAGTTTAGAGGGTGTACGAACTTTTGTGATGAGATTCGAAACGCGGTCGAAATTTTAAATTAATTTCGAATTTGGTACGAACTATCGAAAATTTCAGTTGGACAAAGTATTCGCAAAGCAAGTTGTTTTTTTCATATCAAGATTTGAAAGATCCTTCTTAGAGCAAAGCACGATGAACCCAATGCATGCGCTTTTTTGACGGTATTTGCTGCAGCAATAGCGATCTTGAGAACCGTTTGAGAGGGTTTGAAGTTTGAACCGTTTGAATCGGACGAACATTCGGACTCTACCCTACCTACGAAATTATTAAATTTGTTGACATCATTAAATTCAATATAGACCAAAAAGCCACTCAAGAGTGCCGTTTGTATAACTTCAAACTTAAATAACTCAAAAACTAAGCATTTGCGAGCACATTGTCATTCGTGTAAAACGTCTTAAAATTGACTCTATTACCTATCTATAGCAATGAAATTATGAAAATCGTTGACAATATTAAAGTAAAATTTGACCCTCAATTCTTCTAGGATAGACTTAACTCCTTATATTCAAAGTTTATGCTGTATTGTGCATTTGGAACTCATAAGATCCAAAGCACAATGACAGATTACATCTTTCTAAGCAATGGGACAAAGTAACTAGGAACAAAAATCAATATTACAAACACATGCTTGTACTGCTTGCTTCTGTTATAAAACCTCTCTCCATGACATTTAACTAGAAGCAAACTGGCTTTCTTTTGCTATGTGATAAAACTTGCCTGACATTCTTGTCTCTTGCTTGCTTTCTTGCTCAACTAACTACTGTCTTTTGGTGTGCAGGCACCTTTGTGCCCACCCTCATGTAATAGCACTACATTACACTTGTTCCAGTCATCCAGTACTCTTTCGCTCTTCCATATCTCATTAAATAAACACTTCAACATATTTACTACACTCTCTCGACCACATTTCTAGAACTCATAGGGGAGTATAATGGGACCCTATCAGGGCCACTCACCCTTTCCATTTTTCACTTTGAAAAAAAAAGTGATTTCATCTTCTATTTGGAGTTCATGTTCATCAATCAGAAAATTTACAAGTTCATCATCTGTTACCTGTTCATTCCACCATTCATTCACCATGGATTTTTTGGCACTTATTCCAACTTTTCTTACAGTGACAAAAGCCTCAATTGGTTTATTCTATCTCAAGTCTCCTCAATCGTCCAAGAAAGCAAATTATTTTTTTTATTTTTTTCATTATTTCATACAAGAGTTGAATTTAATGAGCGGCTGCTTTATCATTTCGTAATGTATCACTCCTAACACGCATCCCACTTCTTCTTCTTTATCGATGATCCGGAGGGATCTTGAAAGTCGTTGGACTTCTTCAGCAGAAATCCGTGTAACCTGACAGCTTGTACTTCGGCAGCATAAGCAGGGTCAAGCAAATCCCCCGATACTGCAGCACTTTTCTTTCTTGAGTTCTCAATATTGCTGGACCTCTTGAGCAGCTGTCTGCAGAGGCTAACAGCTTATTGAATCAAGTTAATTTCATTAGACACAGATGTAATACAGACAAAATCAGAACATTTATAGTTGCTTACATCTATTAGTAGCACCAAGGAAGTTCACCAAGGAGCGGAGAATGGCAAATTGTACATGGGATTGGTATTCACCAAATCCTAATACATTTTTCAGATTCAATTCAAGGTTAAATTTTACAAAAGGGAGACATAAGTGCAGTCTGGCAGCCTCATATTGAGGACAACTGAGCAAGAAGTGCTCAATGGTCTCTGGAACACCACACTCGGGGCAGAGAGGGCTTTGACACAGGTTAAATCTACTCAGATGAGAAAGGACACCAACATGACCGATTCTAAATCGGCTAATAATACACTGAAATTTTCTTGACATAGCACCACCCAATCTAAACTTTGGTCTGCTACTCAATTCATACATAAATCTTCCCTTCCCGGATCCCCTCACTTGATTTCCCCAACACTCGCTCCAGTAGTCTAACATTTTGTTTTTCAGTTGGCTAACCTGCTCCTCATAACTTAGATAAGTGAGTACTGATTTAATATTTTGGTGACCCATTTTTGCGCACCGATCCACTATCTCATTTCCCATTATGCCCGAATGTGCAGGGATCCATTGTAACTGAATCCTGTTCTTCAATTGTACCACAATTTTTTGAATTCTTCTACTAAAAACCTCATAGGTAGGGTTATTCAAGTTTAATATAATATCCAGAGAACATCTAGAATCAACAAAAATGACCACGTTATGATTTGACAGGTTATCAGTAGTATAATTTACAGCCTGTAAAATTGCAAATAGCTCTGCTCCCACAATTGAGTGACCTGGGTTTAGGAGCCAGGAGGTACATATTTTTAGATGTGGCACATAAATAGCAGCAGATGCTGATCCTGTTTGTAGCTTGGAACCATCTGTAAAAATTCTATAGGGATTACAATATTTTGATGTTACATGCTCTTCAAATATATGATTTACTTCAGCTGCTGTAAGGGATTTAACATCAGGAAATTCAACACACACATTAGATGAGATATCCATATACGGACTAGTGAGCTGTTCAATTTGGGATCCTGGAGGAGAAAAGTTAAACTGAATTTTTTTCATTATTTCTGTGCGTTTCAGTGCAAGCTCACTTTTTGGAGGGGATCTGAATAGCTCAATTTTAGCTGGGAACTCTTTGGGCTCAGCATCCAAGAAACTGCATCTCAAACACCACTTCAGGAACAAGTAATCAAGGTACAATTTCAGAGGCATAATGAATGCTTCAGCTTCCATTGAGGAAACTGGAGATGTTTTCCGTGCACCCAAGATGGATCGCAGAGCTGAGTTTTGGATCACATTAATTAATTTAAAACTACTTTCAGGAAGCTTTGTGAATATCACATGTCCATACATAAGTTTGCATCTAATGTATGATACATATACCTGACGCAACAACTTTTGAGAAGATCCCCACGAGATCCCGGACAATGCCCTGAGAACCTGCAGCCGTTGTTGACACTCTGTTTTAACATTTTGTATATGTGGTAAGAAGGTAAGTTTAGGGGAATCCAGTGTTATTCCAAGTACACGCTGTTTATTAGTTGTGTCTATTGTTTTAGAATTTGATCGTAGGTTAATCAATGGTACATATTTTTTACGAGTAAAAATTTGATACTTAGTTTTGTCCACATTTATGGCTAGTTTCCATTTCCTCAACCAGTGTGTCAGGCCATTCAGGTAGTTCTGCATCGTCCGCTGGATCTCGCCTGGGGACCTCCCACTTGCAACTATTGTCACATCGTCCGCATATGAGATGCATTGGATGCCCTCCATCTGAGGCAAATCATGGAGCATCACATTAAACAGCAGGGGGCTCAAAACTGCACCTTGGGGCAAACCACAACCAAGAATCTTATCAGATGAGACAGCATCTGCCACCCTAACTCTAACACGTCTATTGCTCAAGTATGATCTTAACCATAAGACAGTGCGTATGTCACAGCCAATGTTTATAAGCTTATGCAAAAGTCCAGCATGCCATACAATATCATAAGCACTCTCCAAATCAACATAGACAATCAAACAATACATTTTTTTTGACCAGGCTTGTGAAATACAGTTTTTAATTAGAGCAAGGGCATCATACGTAGATCTCTTTCTGCGGAACCCAGTTTGATAGCAAGAGAAGATCTTCTTTTTTTCTAAAAAGTAATCAAGTCGACGTTTGACAATCTGTTCCATGATTTTTGAGAGACAGGAGAGCAAAGTAATAGGTCGATATCCATTGGGAGCTGAATGGTCTTGTTTGGGTTTCTTTACTGGACATATAATTCCCAACTTCCATGCTTCTGGGAAGTAACCACTCATGTAACTTTTGTTAAACAAATAGAGAATGTGACTGCGGTGCCTGACTGAGGAAAGCATAGAGAATATCATCAGAACCAGGGCCAGTATTCTTCACATGTTTTAAACTCCTCTGTAATTCATGCATTGCTATTTGAGAACTAAGGTGTGTATTTCCTACCTGCACTGCTGAAAGGTTAGAGATGGTATTTCCAATTGTCTTAGAAAATTCATCACCTAATTTTATCGAGTGTCTACAGAAATGGGCCAGTAATAATTCAGCTTTGTCTGCTGTGCTGCCTGCTATATCACCTACAGTTGGATTTGGATTGATAGAACTACCTTTCATTGAGCGTATCAACCTCCAGACATTGCCAACACCAGTGTTCGAGTCCAGAGTGCTTACAAAACTCGTCCAACTTTTGATTTTCTTCTGCTTAATGATTTCCTTGGCCTTTCTTTCATGATCCTTATACAAATGCAAATTTTCTGCCGTGGGATGTTTTGATAATTTATTTCGAGCTTTCCTTCGCTTTGCTACAGCCAAAGCGCACTCTCTATCCCACCATGGTGTTTTCCTACTAACTACCCAAGCCGATGAGGATTTGGGGATGCACCTGCTGGCAGCATCCTGGAGCCCTTTTGTTAAGGCTGTATTCAAGTTGTCAACTGAGAGGCTAGCTATCTGACTTATTTGGAATTGAGATAATTCTTCTTTAAAACCAGCCCAATTTGCATTTTTCAAAATCCATCTACGTAGATGGTTGTCGGACTTTTTAACTACTGTGCCAAAAGTACATTCGATTGGATAATGATCGCTCCCAAGATCCGAACCTCTTTCGAAAAACCCACACGCAAGAAGAGTTGGAGGGACAATACACAAATCTAATGTAGAACTTGTCCCCACACGTGAGTCAATATAAGTGGGCAAGTCAGGAGGGTTAAGTACTCCAAGAGAGTTCTCATCTAGAAGTCTACACAGGTTCCTTCCTGAAGCATTTTGTCGGTTCTTACAGTCCCACAAAGGTGCATGAGCATTCATGTCCCCAATGAATATAAACAATTCACTCATCTGATCATAATAATGATACAACTCTTCAAAACCAATACACGCATTAGGATTATAAATATTACATATATCTATATAACCATAAGAACAAAACACTTTAATTGATGCAATTTCTAATTTACCATTCAAGAACTTATCAACATTATTCACAGAATAGTTAACATCATTCCTGATCACAAAGCATAGCCCACCTTTGGCTCCATTTTCTCTATGGGACCACACACAATTATAGCCTATGAATTTAGGCTCATTAGTTTTAATCCATGTCTCACACAAACATAGTATGTCAAGCTTTTTTCTGTACAGATAGAGTTTCACTTCTGCTAACTTTGAAGATAAACCATTACAATTGAATTGATATAAATAAAAAATTTTTTCTGAGGCACCATTTCTTTTGATCCTCTGATCGCAGATTTTATAGTTATACATCATTTTTTTTTATGCTGATCCCAATCTCTTATTTCTTTTAGAGTGGGATATAGGTATTTGAGAAGTTTTAGTATTTTTTCCTGATATTGTAATATTTTCCATGGCTGTGTCACTTTTGTTTTGAGGATTTACTTTATTGTGATACTCACTAAGTAGTTGGGAGCCAATTTTTTGGCCAAGATGATTTCTAATCATTCCCAGAAGCAGTAGGTCTCGTTGACGCTTGTTTTCATGATTTAAGTTTGATGAGAATGCTTCCATCATAAACTTGCCCAGGCGAGAAAAGAAATCCTCAAACATGGCTTGCACATGAGTTTCAATTTTTTTTACCACTGTTTGCACTAAACTTCCATCAGAGACAGTACTTTCTTGTGAGGACATACTACCTTCAAAGTGAGTAGCAAGTACATTCTGCTCTGGTTGATTTGGTTTAGTTTGGGGGATCCTTCTTGGTAAATAATACGATCCTTGAGATTGATGTACATCAGCCGGGACAGTCACATGTTTAGGTTGAGAAGTTGTTTAGGTTGAGAAGAAGCTGAAGCATATGTTTTTTGATTTTCCATTGAACTTAGGATTTGGGAACTTTCTTGCCTGGAGGCATCTTTTTCTTTGTTCATTTGAGAGCTTATCACAGTAGAAGTAGTCTTGGTTTTTTCCAAGATAGATTCAAGATTATTGGTGGTCTCAGAGATGACTCGCTTCGGAGCTTCTGAAAATGAGACTCCTTCTTTCATTAGTGCTTGTATTTGTAAAGCATTTTGTATGTAAGGGCATTCTTTAGAGCTGGCCACATGATTTCCCTTGCAGTTAGCACAGAGGGGAGTGGGAGCGGTACAATTTTCTTTAGTGTGTCCACCACCACAAATTAAACACCTTTCACCAGATGAACACCCACTTGCAAAATGTCCGTGTCGTTGGCATTTGTAGCATCGGATAGGTGGAGGTGAATATGGACTTACTTGGAAATTCATGAATTCAATTTTTATTTGTTTTGGAAGATCTCTACCTTGAAATTGGACTTTAACACTTAGAGAACTTTCTTTTTTACCATTAGAAAACTTTGGCAATCTTACCATGTTTATGATTTTAGCATTTCCACTAGTGGCAATTGGAATGAGATCTTCCAAATTGACATCATAGTCTATTGGCCTGATTACTCCAAAAGTGGATTGTGCAGACTCAGACCGTGGTTTATAACACCGAACTGCAAACTTTCCCACGCTGCTCACTTTCAACAATCTTGCCATTTCCTCTTCCGTGGCTTCCTTGAGCTCTACTGCAATCAAGTTTCTTCGTTTGTTAACTCTTATTTCCTCAACGTAGTCATAGTTTAGTACTTCCTTTAATCCCTGGGCAACTCCAAATGGATCATATGTCATTTTTTTCTTGATTGCTCCAACTAAATTGTTGTTTGACTCTTGCAGTTGTGTGATCAGGATAGTGCTTGCCTTACAGGGAAGAATTTCAGAGTACTTTTTTATGCCTGGACACAATGGCAAATTGGAACTTGATGTACCAATCCAGGGAATTTCTGTGAACTATTTTGAAGTACCTCATAATCAAAATTGGCACAATAAATTGAAACAAATTCAACTTAAAATTAGTTTTTAAAAGGTTTTTATCATAAAATAATTGTTATTATATACATTTTTCTTTTTATACGTGAAAGAATCAACGTGGACTGGATCGAGTGATAGGAGCGTCGCACACCTCCTCAGACCATGTTTCGTAATGAACTGATGAGCGAGACCGTCAGACCGCGCAGATGAGCGAATGCTTTCCAAGAAAACGTCATTCATCGTATTAAAAGACATTTTTATACCATATATCTTGCTTTAAATGGCCTTCAAGTTATTTCATTGGAAAAAGGAAACTTTCAGCTTTAGGAAAAGGTAAATTTTTTAGTCGAAAACCCCTTCAGAGTATTAGTTATTCATTATTGTTCCCTGTGAACGAGACGGAGAAGAATCCCTTAATGCTATTCTTACGAGAATGATTCGCTATTCGTCCTTGTACGAGACACAAATTGAGCTCGTTCACGAGAAATGAACTTCCGAGAGTTCCATTTGCTCCGGAAAGCTGTTCCTTCCGCGCCGCAGCTACCTAGCAGTTGTATGCATGGTAGAGTATACTTGCTGTTGAGAAGTTGTATGGTTATTCCGTTTTTCCTTTAGAGTGCGTAAATATTCACACATTATTTTGGTTTGTCTTAGAGTAAGTTGTATGATACTTTTTATATTTCGTTTATAATTCATCACGTCATGAAGTTAACGAAAACCAATTTCTGCCAATCAATTTGGTGGCTTGAAATCAAATATTAAGTATTAGGGCTAAAAAATGTAATGTGATCGAAGCGTGACATTTGAAATGACAGTGGGTGTCTTGAACATGTATTTTGGAATGATTTTCTTTCGTTGTTTACGTGTGCGGATAAAATGCAATTAACGGTTTTAAGTATAAAATACACAAAGAGAACATCTATGTAAATTAATAAAATCCATCGCACAGATAATTTCAACATTGATAAATTTGATTCATTGTAAATTTAGTAGTTATTTGATATCCGATAAAATTACTCTACCAAAGTTTTTACTGGATATTTCTCGATGAAGTTAGATGGCATAAGAAAGAAAGAAAACCCATTCATTTCCAAAAATTGTGATACATGGGATGCCTTACAACATATTGGGGTTTGAAAATTTCCTAAAGTAAAACGTCCTCAATTGAAATCATAACAATTTCATATATAATAAAATTATGAATCACAATCATACCGGCGTGCCAAATTGCGACCAGTCGCGCGAACGGAAACTCGAACGCACTCTTTCTCCCTAAAAACAGGGTAAAGAAGACCGGCAGGCGGCAGCAGAGGGACTTCATAACGCCGTTAGGTACAGAATTTCTGGAGATTTCTTGAGTTCACCTCGTGCGACTTTACACTTAAGTTTACCCACTCGTAACTTTGGAACGGATGCACCCATCGACTTAAAATTACTCTCAAATGAAAGAGTGAAACATTTCCAGTAGTACGGTGTCCTACACATGACCACGGCCTCAACGGTTTTCGAAAAAATAGAGAAATTCTGCGTTGAGCCTATCCGACTCGCGCGCCCTCAAAAAACTTAAGTTTACCCACTCGTAACTTTCGAACGGATGCACCCATCGACTTAAAATTATTCTCAAATGAAAGAGTGAAACATTTCCAGTAGTACGGTGTCCTACACATGACCACGGCCTCAACGGTTTTCGAAAAAATAGAGAAATTCTGCGTTGAGCCTATACGACTCGCGCGCCCTCAAAAAACTTAAGTTCACCTACTCGTAACTTTCGAACGGATGCACCCATCGACTTAAAATTACTCTCAAATGAAAGAGTGAAACATTTCCAGTAGTACGGTGTCCTACACATGACCACGGCCTCAACGGTTTTCGAAAAAATAGAGAAATTCTGCGTTGAGCCTATCCGACTCGCGCGCCCTCAAAAAACTTAAGTTTACCTACTCGTAACTTTCGAACGGATGCACCCATCGACTTAAAATTACTCTCAAATGAAAGAGTGAAACATTTCCAGTAGTACGGTGTCCTACACATGACCACGGCCTCAACGGTTTTCGAAAAAATAGAGAAATTCTGCGTTGAGCCTATCCGACTCGCGCGCCCTCAAATAACTTAAGTTTACCCACTCGTAACTTTCGAACGGATGCACCCATCGACTTAAAATTATTCTCAAATGAAAGAGTGAAACATTTCCAGTAGTACGGTGTCCTACACATGACCACGGCCTCAACGGTTTTTGAAAAAATAGAGAAATTCTGCGTTGAGCCTATCCGACTCGCGCGCCCTCAAAAACTTAAGTTTACCCACTCGTAACTTTCGAACGGATGCACCCATCGACTTAAAATTACTCTCAAATGAAAGAGTGAAACATTTCCAGTAGTACGGTGTCCTACACATGACCACGGCCTCAACGGTTTTTGAAAAAATAGAGAAATTCTGCGTTGAGCCTATCCGACTCGCGCGCCCTCAAAAACTTAAGTTTACCCACTCGTAACTTTCGAACGGATGCACCCATCGACTTAAAATTACTCTCAAATGAAAGAGTGAAACATTTCCAGTAGTACGGTGTCCTACACATGACCACGGCCTCAACGGTTTTCGAAAAAATAGAGAAATTCTGCGTTGAGCCTATCCGACTCGCACGCCCTCAAATAACTTAAGTTTACCCACTCGTAACTTTCGAACGGATGCACCCATCGACTTAAAATTACTCTCAAATGAAAGAGTGAAACATTTCCAGTAGTACGGTGTCCTACACATGACCACGGCCTCAACGGTTTTCGAAAAAATAGAGAAATTCTGCGTTGAGCCTATCCGACTCGCGCGCCCTCAGAAAACTTAAGTTTACCGACTCGTATCTCGCGCGTTGTCAAAACATCCTATCCTAAGAATTCGAAATAATAATATCCTCAACTTCACTTACAATGAACAGACCCTTTCATGACAAAAGAAGGCATGGGAAATTGAAAACAAATAAAATTAACCTCAGAGTCATATCATTTTCTATATCAATATTTCCCGAGAATAAAAGCTTACGTTTTTTCTGTTCTATCGAGCTATATTTTGATCGCTATTCAAGCCTTTTTAATGGATATTTAATTTGTCCTGTGCTTATGCACTATCGTTAAACCCTAGAAAACCTATAACATAATTTCTACTTCTTTTTCAAGAATTTGTTGAACCCTGAACGCATTGTTTGTTTCTCCTCGCGGTTACTGTGTCAATATAAGTTGTGTAACCTTGTTTTTTCTTTTGTTTTCATTTTATTTAAAAGTTAAACCAATCAAATGGTCTTTCACAAAATTGGTTTGGTTTTTATATTTTCCAAAATTAGATTGAATGACTATTACGAGAAAATATTTATGATAAAGTAATTTATGGCAGTGCATAACAAATCATTATTGACTGCCTGTTTTTTTCATGTCTTTGAATCAGGGGATTTAGGCGTTTATGCATATGCATCCGCTACGATTTTTGTGTTTCGTTTTCCGTACAGGCTAATACGTTTCTTTTATTTACGTCATTCTTAACGTAACTGTTTCGCTACCTCCACGCCTTATTTGAGGATGTATGCTCAGGTATTTTTGGGGTACTTTTTCCAACATTTATTTCACTTCAACAGCCGTTTACGATGCGTCTAGTTCAATATTGACGGGTTTTTTGCATTTGTTATTACAAATTAATAGCTTTACGTAAGAAAATTTGGCCATTGTATTGTTTTTTAAAGAGTCAAATTGATGGATGAATGAAATAAAAAGTTCCTGAACGTTTCAAGAATACATTCTTAGGAGGGAGAACCATGCTTTGAACCGCAAATTTTTATGAACCGCAAATTTTTACTGGCTCACTCGCCGTATGTATAAAACTGCCGAATTAATTTGTATGTTTTGAATAAATTTAGTTCAAATTCTACTCTAAGCACTTTAATGTACTATTCAATCTTTCTCACAGCCCAATGTCTAGATCCATCGTATCAGCATTTTGGAGATACAGATTTTTCAATTTAACGTTTGCATTGGTATGGGTAAGTTTCGTTGAAGTTTTTAACTTTTAAGAAACAACGGATGGGTTACAGATTTCAGTTTTCGCATATGAAACTGTACAACTTATATTGGAAAGAAACAATTCTGTTCTTTACTTCATATTTAAAGTGAGACTCTTAATCTGACTCAAAACAAATGTTTGTGAGTAGACGGCGTCTAGCTGTCCACTTTGCTGACACTACAAATGTCTGCTGACCAAGCCCCGAAATGTTTTTGAGACTCAGAGGCCTGCTCTCGGTTTGTTTTGAGATCCCTCCTGCATTTGCGCTTTGGATTACGATGTCTTCTTGCTCCATGCATACTGCGTTAGTTTTATGACTAGCGTTGTGTTGTCAGGTTGTCCTTTCCATTAGTGACAGCAGATCATCATCTAAAATTTGACTCATCAAAGATCAAAACTTGTGGGTATTAAGTAAATAGAAAAGTGTTCCTTGACATTTTGTGAATTATTTCTTTTCTAAAAATGGAGAGTGTTATCGAGCTCATGAAATCGTTTCCCAGCAAGAGCATGAACAGCAAACGAAAACTTTATAGAATTCTGTCTAGAAAGTTAGGAACTCATAGACATGAAAGATCAAGAAATCGTTTCAGAAAACTCGAATTGTCAAGTCCAGCGTTCAACTTCCAAGTGGCCAGAATAGTTAAGGTAAATTTATAAACTTAAATTAGTTTGTGCGAGTGTGACTCCGATTACATTTATGTTATTTTAATTCTTCTCGTGGGCTTTCGGACCGCCATAGCCGTGTGGCTTTCGGACCCGCCTCCGTGCGGGCAAACCCGGGTTCGAGTCCCGGTGGCGCTGGTGGCGATTTTCTCTGTTGGGTATAGGGGTACATAGGGGAAAGTCCTATCTTTAGTTCTCTAAGTGATTAATCATATTAAGCAGCAAGATTTTGAATTATTTTCTCGCTAAATCTTTAAATATATATGTTATGTCCCGGGAATTTCCGGGAAAGTAGGAATTCCCGGACAGGGAAATTTCAGCCAAAAATCATCCCGGATCTCGGGATCCCTGGATGCAAACCCTAGTGGTATCCTACTTTGAATTTTAATGTTTTTGAAGTCCCTGTAACTCGAAAGCTAAGTAGTTTTTGTCATTTTATCCTTCGCAAAAAACGATTTTTTTTACTTCATAGACTTATGGTTGAAATTTGTCCGTACAAAAAAATACCCTTTATAGTGTAGATTATTCTTATACAGTAAAATACAAAGTTCCTGCGCATAATTTTTCTTTCGTTATTACAATATTCAAGTTAGTATTGAAGAAATTCAATTGGTTGGTCTGTCTTTTTTGATTGGTCTGTCTCCATTTCACGCCCTTGATAGGATAGTTAATGACCGTACCTGTGATACGAGTTTGACCAGTGCACAAGCACATTAATGTTTTAATCGCGTGTACTATTAGGATGGATATATTTGTTTGGCATCCACATCTGGAAGATTTCTATATTGACAATATCGAATCCCTTCATTTATGACGGGATTACCCAGGTGTCTTCTGAGTAGGCAAAGTAGGCAGCGCCTACCCTGCGAAGCATAGATCAGAATCAAATAAGTATGCACCAATTCAACGAAATTACAATAGTTGATTCAATTACTATGCTCCAAATCGCAAAATTATGATATACATGGAGATGAGGTAGGCAAAATTTGCACACTGCCTTTCTTACCTGCATCTCCACTATGCAGGGTAACAAGAAAAGAAAAAAGAAAAGAAAAACCGTATATTTCCAAAAAGGTTGGCATATGAGATACATGACAAACATATTGTATTTTAAAAATTTCTTAATAGAAGACGGCATTAGACAAACGTACTATACGAGGAGTACTAATAGACAGACTATACGTAGTCTTGTAATAGACAAACCATACGAGGTGTACTAATAGACAAACTATGCGAGGCGCACAAATAGGTAAACCTTACTAGGCGTACTAATTAATAGACACGCCAGACGTGGCTTGCAAAATAGATTAACCCTGCCATGGGCTATTTAATTCAAAAATATCATTTCACGGATATTTTATGTCCCAAGAGATGGCTGACAACTTATATATATTTTGAAATACTACTAGAGAATTCTTCGGAATTCCTAAATGATTTTCTGAACCAAAAGTAAGAAAAGACAAAAAACGCTATACCGAAGCTGCTCGAAACACACCGTTGTAAATGACTATCAAGTATTGAGAAAAAGTTAGTCACAAAGTAATTTCTAAAGCACATCACGCAACACAACACGCACATCTAGAGAAGAGACGCGTAAAAAAACTTACACACAAAATGAAAATCATGGCTTGTTCAGCATACGTACAGAGAGCTGATAATTTTTCACGATTTTTCACGAGCGCTATTTAATTTGTCTGCCCATATTCTTCATTTGTTCTATTCAGAAACGCGTAAACAGACTTACACGCAAAAATGAAACTCTTGGCTTGTTCAGCATACGGACATAGGGATAATTTTTTCACGAGCGCTTTATTTCATTTGTGTGTTGATACTCTTAATTTTTTCTATTCACAGAAATGCCCTTCGGGGTCGTGGTAGATCTATTTATGAATCCTCAAGCAAGCGCAATCAATTTATTTATTTCTGAAATTTGGTTCAGTGTTAACTGATCGCAGAGCTTTAGGTAAAATTTAATGTGTCTTGAGGTTTTGCTGTTACGCTAAAAATAGAAATAGAAACATATATATGCATATGTGTGTGTATATATAAATCAGCGAACGTGTACATGTGCACACAGATACATAGACATTCATATTTGCGTGCGCACACATGCAAACACATGCACACACGTACACACACACATTCATATATATATATACACGTATTGAAAATGAATAAAAGAAGAATAAAAATATTAATAAACATAAAAAACAATCTTGCTCTTGCTACATATAAATTGACAGTCAAGCTTTGTGTAATCGTAAGAAAAAACCCGAGGAAAAATAAGAAATATGATAAAAGACTTCGAAAAACGGATAAATGAAATGCTTTCTAATTTCCTCATAGAAATTTCCAAGAAAACTCAGGTTAGAGTCAAGGAACAACACAACAGCAAAGAAAACATCTCGGGGTTCACATTTATCGGTATTCTCTTCAGCATTATACGGACATGTGTACATGGGATAAAATGGAGTAACATTGTGGCCGGATATCAGATCTGAGTGGCGAATATGTACAAAGTTTGCAACGTATACGTAGATTAAACAATACTTAACAGTGATAATTTCAATTACGGAACTTTAGAGTTTTTTGATTTGAAAGTTCAGTGCTAGTGTGCGCTGAAACAAATGCTTAATTACCCCTTCCCCTAGCTCAGCAGAAATCGATTGAAACATTTTCGAGAATGAGTTTGAAATAGTGAGACAACGTTGGCCATAATTTATTTCATTAAAAAAATAGCACAACCCTCACATCTATAAACCTGTATATTTTTGTACACACAAAACGTATTTCAGAGTCTGTTTGTCATACGGATGTTAAATATGAATACAGAAAGGAGAAAAAAGAAATAAAGATGAGGAAATACTCCTAATTATGGAAAAACGACCTTCAGTCCGCTGCATTGAACTGAATGCGGTGGTGCTCATTCTAGTCGACAGAAATAAGTAAGATGAATATTATAGAATGGCTTAGCAATAGTTAATTTAAAAAATTTCTAACTTTCTAACGCAAATTTCATGAAAATTAAAATTGCAGGTAAATGGGAAATTCACACCAAATTGCTGCAGGTCCTATGACAGAGATGCGAAATGACGTGACACATTTACTCTAAATTGTTTGACAGTTTTAGAGTTTTTGATTTGCTGGGGAGCTTGTTCCACAAAAAGCTCCAGAAGCTGAGAGAGCTTTTTGTCCCGCGGTAGATGAACGGAAATTGACCAAGACATAATTCCTCCGATTTGTTTTTTTGTTTGGGATAATAGATGGAAACAATTTTACCACATCTGCATTACTCTGAGAGAGGTACAGAGAGGAGAACACTTGTCGAGCTTTTTGGATCATTAATCTGTTCGTTATTCGGCATGATCGTATTCATTGAAATTTCCTTTACATACCACTTTGGCTGCAAAGTTTAGACATTTTTGCATCTCTTCTTGACGGTATTGAGGTAAGTCTCCCCAGACTAGACTGCAGTAGTCCAGACGCGATAAACGTAAAAACTGAATCACAAATAACCTAGATTTTTCGTCAAGTGTGTTCTTAATGCGATGAAATAACATTAAGGTTCCGTTAATTTTGTTGCACTTTGTTTCTACGTGTGAATTGAAAGTCATATTTTTGTCAAACCAAACACCAAGATTTTTTACCTTATCTACTGGTTCAATTTTATCTTCTAAAAATGTCCGACGCGTCCGACCGACCGACCGACCGACCGACGGACGGACGCGGCTCTTATTATGGTATAGGTAGATTAATTATAATGAAAAATAAACGCTCTAAGCACAAGATTTTAACGATAATATTTTCTATTGGGAAAAGCGTTTTGGAATAAGATAACCTAATATCGAAATACATACGACTGAAGGAAGTAACTCATGACTTCTGCAAATTAAATGTCAGTTTATTCACATATAGTAATTTCAAGATGCGATAATTAAGTGTTCTTATACTCACTTATGTTCTTTTTTTCTTTTACTTTCAAGCTTAAAGGCGACACAAGCAAAGGACCTCCCACCGGAGGAGTTCGTCTCAATGAATATTTCCACGCATCAGCATCTACGGGGAAGTGCGCTAAGGTGAGTTCTAATCTGTTCCCATTCTGAGTTCTAATCTGTTAATCTGTTGAAGGAATGGTTTCTTCTTTGTGTTGAGCGAAAATTATATGAGACAAAAATTAATACAGAAATCCGACTCAAATGTGCTGAATTCAATGTATCCACTTTTCAGAAACCTATTTGTAATCTTTCATGTTGCTGTCGCTCGGCTAACATCGTCAGTTGTTGGAGCTACTCACCTCTCATTTGTTGTCTCAACATTTGCTCTTTCTACTTTTTCTCTTAATAATATGTTCAACCATTGAAATGGTGATGTTACTTTTATTATCATTTTTATTTTCACTTTCGGGGTCGGTCAGTTCAGTTTTGATAGTACTCAGTTCTGCGCAGGGATGGAAAAAACCCTGGGTTTTTAAGAAAAACCCAACCCACGTGGGTTTTTTGGGTATTTTTGGGTTTTATTTTTTTTTGGGGCTTTATTGGGTTTTTTGTAATGCCTTTTTTTGTTTAAAAGAGTTATTCACATAGCTCCAGTTGCGACTTTTCCAGATTTATTTACACTTATTGAGTAAATATTGTTATTTGATTACTTTATTTCCAACATTATATTACATCATTATATGAATTATTACATTCTATGAACAATATATGAATTAAGTTTGTCCATCACAATTACCACTTACCAATTACCATATGCATAAGGACATAGCTGTGCAGTCTGTAAAGACATAAGATGTGCAAAGAGAATCGCTATGCTTGTCAATTCATAGTAAGTTGTTTTATCAGAAGACAGGCGCAAGTCATGTGAGAGGGAAGCGCCATGCAGATCATAAGTTACCACCACAAGCATTGTACAAATCAGAAGAAACATACTCACCAAGTGAAATGATGTGGCTCAGTCGTTTTGGTCTAAAAAGGAAGGATAAGGATAACATCCTGCAATGCTACAGTTGGCTCACAAGTGACACGATAGAAGGCTTCGCAAGACTTGTTAGAAATTGCCATCCTCAGTATAAATTCGACTCGCCGCTGACGTGCTTTACTCCACCGCCCCTGAGATACGCCAGCGAAAAATTTATACAAGTCCTTAATACTACCTACAACCGGTGCAAGGTCATGGTCAAAAAGACTGGTTACAAAAGTGCGAGTGACGGCGGTACCCATTGGATAGTCATCACCAATGCATTGTCTCGCGACCGCTCTGAAGAAGGTGTAGCACATGTACAGCACATTTGTTCTTTAAACGGCGCACCAAGTACCGACGTAAAAGAGTATCTGCAGAATCTCTATACAGGCATAAAGACAATAAGGAAACTGATTATTGAATGTGTAAGAGTACAACATCAAATGGACGCATCCAGTTGCGGACCATTCTCTTTAGCGTTCGTTACGTCCGTGGTAAATGGTCATGATCCCAGCCTTATAACCTATGTCAAAGAGAAAATGAGAAGACACATCATCTTCTGCCTCGAGCAAAATGTTGTCATGGAATTTCCATCGTCAAAGAGAAAAGAGAACTTCACTGATGAAGAAGGAAAGCTCGTCGGACTCTACGGAGAAAGAATTTTCAAGATCGAAGAGATTCAGCTTGACTCCTGATGAAATGGCTCCTGTACAACTTTCGTTGTAAAGTGTTCATTTCATTTTTACGTTTTTCGAAGTCTTCTTTCCTTTTAGTTATTTTGTCCGAATAATTTCTTACAATTACAGTGAGCTCGACTGTCATTTTCGATTTAGTAGATGGTAGGTTGTTTTCATCTTGTTATTATATGTACATATTTTATTTCTCTTATATTTCATTTTGAATAGGTATATGTAGATTAGTATGCGTGTGTACGTATGTAGGTATATGTATATCTACATAAATAGACATACATGTTTCTATTTAATTTCTTTACGTGAAAACCATCCGGTTAATTAATTTAATTGCACTAGCGAAAAAAATATAAAATAGATCTATCACTTCCCCAGCGGCGTTTTTGTGAATAGGAAAAAATTGAGAAATACAATTAGTGAAATAAAGCCCAATTCCAAGAGCCTATGAATAGTAGTAAAATTTTCTTTCTGTCCGTATGTCGAACAAGCTATGAATTTTGATGTTGAGTATATGTTTGTTTGTCTACGCATTTCTACAGAAATTTCGTAGATATCTGCTAATCATGAGTGATATCCCGCTTACACTGTATCTCCATTTTACCCCATGTACCCATGTCCGCATGATGTTGGAGAAAATATGAAATATGTTCTTTTGTTCTTGTTCCTTCAAAACTTGAGTTTTCTTAAAATTAATTTCCCGAAATTAAAAAGCATTTCATTTTTACGTTTTTCGAAATCTTTTATCATATTACTTATTCTTCCTCAGGTTATTTCTGACGATTACACAAAGCTTGACTCTCATTTTAGATGTAGCAGGAGCAAGATTGTTTTTTGATGGTTATTAGTATTTTTATTTTTCTTGCATTCATTTTCAATACGTATATATAAATGAATATGTGTGTGTAGGTGTGTGCATGTGTGTGTGCATGTGTGCGCACGCAAATATGAATGTCTATGTATCTGTGTGCACATGTACACGTTCGGATGTGTTTCTTTGACGTTCATATCTCACCGATTGCAATTAGTTCCATGTGGAAGGTTTTGAAGCCTCCGGCCCGGCAGAAATATTCCAATAATCGACTTCTGTAGAATAATTTTGTATACGTTATGAATAATTGTGTATATGAATGAATAATTTTTGTATATGAATAAAGGCTTCTTTATAGCCCAAATTATAGCCTCACTATAGCGGCAGACTGATTTTTGGCAGTTTTCCATTATAGTGGGGTTGTAATGAAAGGCATAAACATCAGAAAGCCTCGAAGACGGGAGCACTAAATGAGACCAATGGAGCTACTCAAGCCTTGGCATATAGGATTCACCTACAGAAGAAAAAATGGGTCGTGGTCGTCGTCTTCGCTGTACGCTATCTCAAGAAAAGTTCCATGTGGAAGGTTTTGAAGCCTCCGGCCCGGCAGAAATATTCCAATAATCGACTTCTGTAGAATAATTTTGTATACGTTATGAATAATTTTGAATATGAATGAATAATTTTTGTACATGAACAAAGGCTTCTTTATAGCCCAAATTATAGCCTCACTGTACGCTATCTCGAGAAAGCTGAGAAGGTAAGGTAGGAGCTAAAATAAATGTAAAGGATGTATTCAGTTTATGTGTAAAGAGTCCAGACCTTCAAACGATCATGTGCATGTTGAATTCATCCTAATTATGTTGTAATTTTCACAATATCTTCCCCCAATGTCAGAGTCAAGTTGACAGTATTAGGCATCAAACTTATTCAGAAATTAACATGACTGCAAGTTCAGAAAAAATGAGACTTACAGATACTAATATTAGCCCGTTTGAGAGTTATTTGAAGTCGATGGGTGCATTCTTTAAGAAATGACAAGTGGTCCAAGCCAAGTTTTTTTGAGGGCGCGCGAGTCGGATAGGCTCAACGCAGAATTTCTCTATTTTTTCGAAAACCGTTGAGGCCGTGGTCATGTGTAGGACACCGTACTACTGGAAATGTTTCACTCTTTCATTTGAGAGTAATTTTAAGTCGACGGGTGCATCCGTTCGAAAGTTACGAGTGGGTAAACTTAAGTTTTTTGAGGGCGCGCGAGTCGGATAGGCTCAACGCAGAATTTCTCTATTTTTTCGAAAACCGTTGAGGCCGTGGTCATGTGTAGGACACCGTACTACTGGAAATGTTTCACTCTTTCATTTGAGAGTAATTTTAAGTCGATGGGTGCATCCGTTCCAAAGTTACGAGTGGGTAAACTTAAGTGTAAAGTCGCACGAGGTGAACTCAAGAAATCTCCAGAAATTCTGTACCTAACGGCGTTATGAAGTCCCTCTGCTGCCGCCTGCCGGTCTTCTTTACCCTGTTTTTAGGGAGAAAGAGTGCGTTCGAGTTTCCGTTCGCGCGACTGGTCGCAATTTGGCACGCCGGTCACAATCATCGTAAAACAAAATATTTAACATGACACTCTGGTGTTCAGTAATGCCAGTTGATACACGTAAGTTAAGATAACATATTTCAATTTTGAATGTTGTGCAAAAATTTCCTACATTACAGTTTTTTGTTCTTGATCAATGCCAGAGGCGCAAAATTGTTTGAAAAAATACAATTAATTACTCTAAACATGTTTCGCAATTTGTGGAGACATTGAGTGTTCCATTTACAATTGCAACCAGTGCTTTGATATTTAAGTGACCAACCCATCCGCAGTCATTGCGCTGACGCTAATTATTTATAAATCGTGTCAGTAAAATTTTGAAGGTTGAAAAGTGTGGGTGCGCTGAAGCGTTTCTACTCACTTTTATTCTGATTCGGTGATTTCGCCAATTGTAGTTTTTTACCTCTTTTATTCATAAGTAACCAATATTTTAAAGAGATGTTCGGCAGAATGTGCAGAAGTTGTGTAACTAGTTTGAAGATTTGTAGTCTTTATATAAGTAAATACACATGCCGGTGTATTGCCTAACATTCTGAGGTTCACAAAATTATTATTATTATTTTACCGATTACTCACGCAATACAAATGAGGTTTTGCTTGCTAGTCATTTCAATTCCTGTGAAATATTTAACAAGATTTGAATGAAATATTATCGCGTAAAGGGCCTGTTAGAAAAACACGCAATTAACTCATTATTGTCAGTCGTAGTAGTTTGAGTTACATCGAAACGGCGCTTCATCGGAAGAACATGAATTTTAGAGACATCATATTTTCCATGCTTTCTCTATAGTTTTATTTTGCTACGAGAAGATTAACTGTGCATAAGAGTTTAATTTTAAAAAAGGTAATTTTTTACGTCTGGTACTCAAGAAGCTCTTGTAAGTAACAGCTTAAATGTCAATAACACAATATCAATTTTTTGAAATAAATGCAAATATTTTCAAATTTTGTTGTGCTTCACACAACGACGAGAGAAAGCTGAGAACTTTTGAAGGATTCGTCCGGATTCGCGAGAAAGACAAAGTTGTACAGTACATGAAAAGCCCGAGTAAGCGAAGAGTTGAGATTCTATCATTATCAGTGCTTTGCAGGTCTCTTCGTTCTAAGATGTTTTTATATTCCAGAACATTGTCGTGAAGCTCATAGAATTCAAATGATTGATATTGCAGGAGAAAGATTCGAAATTTTGAGTATTACGTAAATTAATTTCGAGACTAATTTAGACAAGCACAATAATTTAACCAAGTGTACGGAGGTTAAAAACATTATTTAAAAAAATATGTTTTCTACAGAGGTTTACAATATGGTATTACCAAACATCGTAATAACGAGAAAGAATATCAACAACATGGATTCAAAACAGCTATTTATTGTTTCGGCAGCTAGCTTATGTTGTGAAACTATTTCACTGCGTGTTTTGTACCTTGCGGGTAGTGCTGTACGGTACGTAGCGCTCCATACTGCGACCGCTTGGCTTAAGGGGGTCCTCCGGATTGAAAATTTTTTTGATCCGATTGGTCTGAAACTTGGTGAGTATATGTAGTTTTGCAATACAAACATATTTGAACTTGAAATTTTTTGATTTAGGCCTTAGTTTTTCCGAAAAATTTGAAAAATAGGTTTTTTGGGTCATTTTTATGCATATTTCAAAAGAATAGAAGTCATTGAATTTTTATGCTAGAACAAATTCAAAGACAGTTTTGGAATCCTTGAAACATTTCTAACAACGATATATTCGGGGATTTTGCATTTATTATTTTTTAATTTTTTTATTTGCGAAAATTTACCAATGAATAAAAAAAACGAAATTTTTGGATTTGAACCATTATAAAAAAAAATAAAATGTAAAAATGAAAAAAAGGGGAATATAACTTTGTTAGAAATGTTCCAAGGATTCCAAAACTGTCTTTGTTTTCTTCCTAGCATAAAAACTCAATGACTTCTATTCTTTTGAATTTTGAGAATAAGTGACTTGACAGTATAGGCCAAAAACTAAATTTTTTGTTTTAGTGTGATATAATGGAAAATTTATGTAATTGAATGCTGTTTTCATTTTTATTTCGATTATCTCCATGCATAACATCATATTCACACTGTGAATTGTAATTTCCAAAAAAGGAAAATAATTAAAAAAAATTTTACTTTTATCATAAAAAATTATGAAATTTTTGTTTTCAGTTTGATTCATATGAAATTTGACTATTATATGTAACTTTTGAAAAGAAACACAATTTCTTCTATACATTTTTTTGATTCAGGTCTTAGTTTTTGAAAAAATTTGACATATTGGTTTTTAGTCCACTGGTATTGATAGTTCAAAAGAATATAACTCATTGAGTTTTTGGGCTAGAACAAAAACAAAGACAGTTTTAGAATCCTTAAAACACATCTAACAACAGTACATTCGCAAATTTTTTATTTCTTCTTTAGTTTTCTTTTTATATGGGGTCGAAATGGGCTCGAAAATTTAAAATTTTGGTCCCCTCACTCCCCCCACTGGGGGGGGATCTATTGTCCGTAGCGCCATAAAATTTTAGGACCGAATAGTCCACCACCTAAGGGTTCTTTTCAAACAATAAAATGAAAAATGACCATCTGAGAGAAAAGGGGCCCCGGAGCCCGGAGGACCCCCTTAAGCCATTTGGAAGCCAAAGTTAACGTTTGCACGGCTGTTGCGTTAGGACCTTCATGCAGTGCACTTGACTACGAGTAGGCTAAATTAAGCTTCTTGCCTGAATTCAGCCTGATGCTTGTGTTAGTCTCTATCGTGGTACCATGGTCTCTATACCGTGCTTGGGTAATCCTGCGCCCTCTTTTACCATTGTACTTTAGGTGTTCTTGCGGGGTGTTTAGTCGGCGGAAGAGCTACGATCTCGTGTAATAGAGAGACGGCACTTGCAAGACACGTCCTGAGATTATACGTGTTATGTCTATTATACTTGTCATGTTTTAATACATGGTTAATTGTCCATCCCGCATCTTACCCTAGTGTCTGGGCCTAGCTAATTAGCCTGAATAGCTAACCCTTGCCTGGTTGGCATCCTGACAGAACGGCGTTCTAGTGGTGAGACAATTAGTTAGCAGGCTAGTTTCACTACTTTTATATTACTTCAAAACTCAACTGAATTCAATACTTGAAAGCTTTCAGGAATTGCCAATCATTTACTTCTAGGGACCTGGTAGCCTTATAAATTATCCAATGATAATGATATTTGAATAACTTCCAATGTTTTTAATGAAATTAACTATTCTTCGTGAACAGATTTTGAAATTTTTCAAAACCAAATAGATACTTGAAAAATGTGAACTATTTTAATGTTAGATCAAAAAATTTTTGAACTTTTTTCTAATTTATGCCCTGCAATTCTGAAATTACACCCTGTCAATGCCTTATCTTTAGATGCCAAAGTTTTATTGGTTGGATATACTCTTCTTGATTTAGGGGAGATAGATTTGCATGTTTTTTTAACGGTTTCACAATCAGAGTTAGAGCTTGAGAGGCTCACACTAGTTCTTCCTCTTTTTTTTGATAGTTTGTTGTTCTTGAACCATGTTCCCTGAATTATGGATTCATTCGTTTCTTCATGGATCATCACTTTTTCGCCATTGTTAGGCTCTTCATCACTATCACTAGCAGGGTTGGTGTCCAGCAGTTGCATCTCTTCAATTTCACTGCAGGGATCATCTGACTCTCTCAGATCGCTGTAGCGGTTAGTTAATGGCAGTTCTGCCATTTTAAATTAGAAGGTAGCCCCAGAAGGGGCCACCCACAAAAAGCAATTAACAATCACCAGAACACAATTAGTAATTTAACAAATAAAAAAACACAATTACAAAAAAATACGGCAAGTACACAATTACAAAAATGAAATATCGTTAAGTGGCCCACCCCAGATGGAGAGGAGAGAGCCAGTTGCGGATATAATGAAGATGGCTAATGAGATTTATTAGATGTCTCGGTAATACTTATCAGTTTTCGCAAGAGCTTGTCAAAGTATGGTCTTTACTCGACGAAAGCAACTGCCTCTCTCCGCATCCCACTGTATTCCCACAACGCCAACATGTTAGCGCATCAAATGGCTCTCTAATACAGAATTGCCAGATTGGACTTTTTTTATAGCCGTGGCCACGAAAAAATTCACTTGGCCGTTTTTACCAATATCGCACGACTCAAGGAACCGAAGACCTGCAAGATCTCGACGAAATGCTCTCGTTATAATGTTGTCAATGTGAGTATCAAGTTTATTAATATTGTGATTTTTAATAAAAGCAATGTCTATTTATTTCCAAGTGGTCATTTTGGCCATTATTTCCCGTAAAATGTGGCCATAAGCGGACGTATTTATCTGGCAACCCTGCTCTAATGATTTATCCGGATATCAGGAACCGTTGCTCTCTATCTATTTTACGTAATCTGATGAATTTTCAGAGTTTCAACTTCCACTTAGTATTATTTTTGATACTCTAAAGAAGTTTCAGAAAACTATATTTTTTTCAATAACCCGATGCAAATGGAGGTCATTATTGGTATATGACTAATATCGTGAGAGTGTTGTTTTAATTATTCATGTATAATCCAGCATTGTTCGCTTCACTACTCTCTCCATGTGTTTTCTTTGGTTTCAGTTTGTGTCTAACTTTTGTGCTTTTCATAGCCATGTGGTTTAAGGACCTTCCTCCGTGTGGGCATTGAGGGTTCGAATCCCAGCGCTGGGTGGCGATTTTCTCCGTTGGGTATTGGGGGAAAATTCTAAGCCCAATACCCGACTCTACCCAGGTGTCTGAAATGGGTACCGGTCTTGACCGGGGGAAGGCGTCATGGCGTCCTGGTGTTAGTTATAAGGCATTTGAAAAACCAATGTACAAGATGATATGTATAAGGCTTGAATTGGGCATAAAGCATCCGTAGATGACGATGTTTGTTTGTTTGTTTGTTTTTGCTTGTTTTGCAGCGAAAACGTGACCACTACAATACCCATGTGAAAATGCGTAGTGAAAATCTAAACGTTCCCACCCAGACATTGTGACTAGATAAAATTTTTCAAAATGAATTTCTCCAGTAGCCGATACCACAACCACCAAACTGTGAAACATTGAGCAGGAGGTTATGTAAACTTGTCCCAAATGGGGGACTAATAGAATTTGATTTTTTTAAATGTTGATTTTTGAGGAATTTATCGTTTTCAAAAGAGAATGTTCTTTTACAATGGCGAGGTCACCATGTGTTTTTCCAAACACACTTAATTGCTAATTGAATGATGTACGGCATCTGACTTCTGAGAAGTTAAGAGTGAGGGGTTCGGACGCAATATATCTAGCGTCTAATAATCCATGAAACAACCAAACTACCACAAGCCAACACCGGAGGAAAATGAGAGAATAGTTTCACTCGCCGGTATGGAATTTATTGAAGAGAAGGTTGCACTGAGCTAAACTGAGTTTAAATGAGCTACAGCCAAAATAATAGCTAAAGCACTGAGGTAATTAGATAATTAATGTACTAAAAAAAATATAAGTATGAGAAAAGGTGAAGTCTCTATACTCTATTATTTAGATGAGCAAGAATTGCAGCAGAAGTTACATAAAAAGGAGCAGCCCATAAACGGACACGAAAGTCACAACAACTAAGCTGAGAACAAAGTTACAGTGATTTAAAAAAGGCTCAATTAATTCATGGAAAAATATTGAACATAAGAACGCTGCTTCTATTCCTAAAAGACATGTCAAATGTAGTTAGGTATTTATAAGGAACAATTATTTATGAATTGACTTGAAATGAGTACTGCAGAAAATACAAACGCGATTTGCTGCAATATCCTATTTTATTTCTTAAGATTTTTGGACTTTAAACGTTGAGTGTTGAACGTGAAAAGGGTTCCATACTTGTTTGAATCACGACTTAATTAAAATACAAAAGTTGAGGACACAATTAATTAGAAGCTGGAACATACAAATAATTTGAGCACTAACAAATGATCTCTGTGGACATCAAAGTGTCTTAACACTTTGCTCAGCACTAAAAAACATCCTAGGAGCTAATGCCAATATCGTCTAACACTGAAGCACAACACGGAATCATCGGAGAATAGTAAACACGAAAACTATGGCAAAGATGGGGCCGTGAGCTTGAGGCTGGTGACTAACTAACACTGGCACAGAGACAACATAGTGAATATTTCTACGACACAATAACGAGAGCTCCCTAACACGGAACAAGTTAAGACCTAATACACACTTATCGTTACACTTGATACTTACAATTGCCCCTCTGGGGCCCAAGGACTAATATCTGAAGAACACACAACGTGAAATGAGCAGTCTGCCTGGAAAATGGCTATCGAGCTTGCCAAATGGTTCTGCGCGAATGTTTCCAACGGAAGTGACTGACGGAAACGTGATCGGCAAATATTTTCGAAAACACAGTTTTGGTACAATTTTGAGTTTAATCGAATTAATTTGGTCTTGTAAAATTGTAAAAATAACTACATTTGTATAATTTAATTTTAAGATTTTAGTTTTTTAATATTTTATGAAATTAGGCTGAAGTACGGCTGAGGGCGATCACTACAGTTAATTTGAAATGCTCCGCTGGACCTTGCAAAAGCGTTACCTCAAATGAACACCTGCCTTTAAAGATAAATGATATCAAAATGAAACTTACAAGCACTTGCAGTCACATTGATAAAATTCATCATTTAAGGGAAGTGTTTATTACTAGTGACATACACATGTTATGTGTCCCTGAAACATGGTTCGAATCGAGTCAAAAGTTCATATTTAAATATTGCTGGGTGAACATTGTTTCCTTATAACGGAGTCAAAAATAAAAATAATAGCGGTTCATGTGCTCTCCGTGGCACAGCGGTTAAGGGATCGGACTTGTATGCTGGAAGTCGCGGGTTCGTTCCCAGCGCTGGCGCGGAGATTTTCCCCGTTGGGTATAAGGGAAAGCTCATGCACAATACCCCACTCAACCCAGGTGTCGGAAATGGGTACCGGCTTTACGGGGGAGCCGTCATGGTGTCCTATATATAGGGTTAGTTATAAGACATTTGGAAAACCAATGCTAAGATCATATGTATCAGGCTTGATTGGAAATAAAGCATCCCAAAGATGCCGATGTTAACCTTTTTTTTTTTTTTAATGTGTGGAAAATTTTCTACGTGTTTTCCTGAGGCACTTGTGGGTTGACATTAAAGTAAGTTATTAGTTCACATTTAACTTCCGCTCAGCTGAAAAAGGCTGAAAAAATGAGTAGTGACAGTGGACAGGGTGTGAGTTGCAGAGGAGGTGGAGTTACGGTAGCAGTGGCGAGTAGCTTGTGGTGGGTTGATCAGGCATAGATGGCGAGTGCATTAGCTCTTTGTGGTTATGTCTTATTTACTGTAGATGTACTTTTGTTGAAGGCCGAAAAGTGCTGTCCGCTAAGATCGGGAACTTCGGTGTCGCAGCGCAGAGTACCTGCGGTGCTCTCATCTTCTGACGGGGTCGCTGGAGAGCGCAGGCGTAATCTGACGGGGCTTCCTCTTAATTTGTTTCTCTGCTTCATGTTTCTACTTTTATTTTTGAATTCGTGCTGCGTGTCTTATTTTCATGTTTGTTTTGTTGTTAAATTCGTCTAGAGTGCTCTCCCCGCTTATATCCTTGCGAGTCTGTGAAGACAAGCGCTTAATTAAATACCTGACTTACTTAACGAGTTTCGTTTATTACTTTATGGCCTACTAGCTATCCCTTACAGTAGAAGTCTTTGATCTGCTTGTAGCTGAAGGCTGATTTAAATTTGGTGATAAAGATTGCTTAACGTTTTACACCTAATTACCTATCTGTTTTGGGAGCACTCTTCTTGACTATCTATCTCTGTTTTTTATTTAACCTAGAAGATGTTCCTAGCATATCACTCAACTTTCGTAAGGTGAGTGTTCCTTGTTATATTTAAGATACGAGTACATGAGCTTGTAACTGATCATGATATTTACTCCAGCATTATGCAAATTATAATAAGTCAATTTCTTTTTCGTCTGTAGTCCTGAGCTGACCGTTACACCTGCGTTGCTCTGCCTCTGCTGAACGTATTATCTAGGGTCTGTTCTGGATCACAAACTTGCTGCTATAGATCACATGTGTTTACTTGCTGATCATTCTTATTATTCGGGTATTGAGAGCTTTTCGATTATAGTCTTGCGCAATTCTGTTCGGAATCTATTTGTCTTTTGATTTGATTAGACTATAGACTAGAGTATGTATATGATAGAATGATTACCGCCCATAACGTCAGCTGCAGGTTTTCTACGTCCGGCCAGCTCGGCCTTACAGTGCCGGCTGTGCTGACTTTTGCCGCCTTCGAGACTGGAGGGAGACCCCGCGTCAGTTGACCTAACCCTGTGTGCCATCTCGGGCTACTCATGCTCATTTATTTCAAAAAAGTCCCGCTGCTCAAAATCTGAGGTTTTAGCACCCTTAGATCATAAGGGGCTCTGATTTCGGCCGACAGCGTTAGAAGAGCAACTCCTTTTCTTACTTATAGTGGACTTCCAAGGCATTCTCGTGTAGTATTTATAAGTTTTCAATCATCTTACCATACATGAAATATCCCAGAGAATATATTTTGCTCTTTTCTCTCATTCACATAATTAACCCCTAACAAAGCTATTGTACTCCTCGTTTGGTTTGTACTCCTGTACTCATCGTATGGAGGGAGGGAGGGATAAGCGTTTTTGCCTTCTTCTTTCTCTGTTTCTTTCTCTGAGCACAGTTAGCACTGAACTCTAAATCAGAAATAACTCTAAATTTCATTAGATTTAATTAGTACACTGGCTCATTGTTTAATACACATCTGCGTTAAAAAATATGTAGATATTTGCTACTCATAAGCGATATCCAGCTATCACAGAACCTCCATTTTATCCCACATAGGCCTATGTCCGTATGATATTGAAGAGAATACCGAGAGGATGGGAAACCCGAGATGTTTTTTGTTGTTGCTCTTAGATGTAACTTGATTTTCCTTAAAACTCTGTTAGAAAATAAGAAACTAGTTCATATTTACCTGTATCGAAGTTTTTTCCTTTTACTTCTTTTTTTCCGCGTTATTTTTTTCGATTACACCGAGCTCGACCGTCAATTTCAATGTAGCAGGAGGAAGATTGTTTTTATGTTTATTATTTTTTTCTTGTATTCATTTTCGATACGTATATACATGAATATGTGTGGATGTGCATGTGTGTGCATATATATATATATATATATATATATATATATATATATATATATATATATATATATATATATATATATATATGTATACACACACATATATGCCATGGAATAGGCTTACCATGCAGCCAACGAGTATAGAATCTAACTTCTTGGGCAGGCTGTTGGCGCTTGCTTTAGGCTATTCCTACGGTTAGGTTAAAGGTTAAAGGTTGACATCGGCATCTTTGGGATGCTTTATTTCCAATCAAGCCTGATACATATGATCTTAGCATTGGTTTTTCAAATGTCTTATAACTAACCCTATTTATAGGACACCATGACGGTTCCCCCGTAAAGCCGGTACCCATTTCCGACACCTGGGTTGAGTGGGGTATTGTGCTTGAGCTTTTCCTTATACCCAACGGGGAAAATCTCCGCGCCAGCGCCGGGATACGAGCCCGATCCCTTAACCACTGTACCACGGAGAGCGGAATCTAAAATTATTTGAGGTCATCATTTCTCGAAGACGAATGAGTTTTGATGATTTTATCACTCGTGAAAATCGTTTTATTTTGCATTTTTCTGTATGTGGGTAAAATATGTGCATCGACTTAAGCACTTATGTGTGCTTCTATTCCTTTTTTTGCGTAAAAATAAAACTTCAATGTCCATTACATTTCACTTAATGTTCTGTGACTAGTTAACACTGAAATATTTTTTAGAAATAAATCGAAAGTCCAGTAAATAAATTTATTGCACTTGCTAAATGATTCATAAATAGATCTATCACTACCCCAGAGGGCACTTCTATGACAAGAAAACATGAAATATATATACAGACAAATGAAATAAAGCGCAATTTGAGCATATGACTAGTGGAAAAATTATCTTTCTTTTCATACGTTGAACATGCTATGAATTTCATTTTGCATTTATGTTCGTTAACATGTTTCTAAATGTGCGTGTTGCGCGATGTTTTCTTTAAATTAAATTTTGATTAACCCTTTCTCACTACTTGATAATCATTTACGACGGTGTTTCAGTCAGTTTCAGTAAATGTTTTTTCTCTTTTCTGATTTCGTTTCAACTAATAATTAAGAAATTACAAAGGATTCTCTTGTAATATTTTAATTATTTATAAGCTGTCAGCCATCTCTTTGTGTATAAAATATCCAAGAGGTAATGTTTTGTCTGTTTCTCTCAATAACATAATTAGCCCCCGACACGGCTACAGTACGCCTCGTATGGTTTGTCAATTAATTAAGGGCCTTTATATTATGAATTTTTTTAAATATAATGCGTTATACATCATATGCATAAACTTTTTGGAAATAGACGGTTTTTCTTTCTTTTCATTTCTGAACAACATTAATGCAAAACCAACTGAAACTTGAGGCAAATCGATTATCACAGAAAATGAAACTTTATGTAGCAACCTCTCATTACCAGCTGTACTGATGATGCAAAATATAGGCCGAAAAGCCGTTAAGTGCTGATTTGCGAAAAACGTGAATATTTTAAACATGTACATACGTTTTGCACATGTATCATTGACATTTTAAAGTCATCGTTATGGTGGAAGAAACTTTCGGTTTAAATGCTCCTAATCTCAAATGTTTGCTGTTTCAACTATGATTTCAGCCTCGCGCGAGTTAGACTAGGTTTGCTCGTAAGCGACGGGCGTGCAATTAGAAAAATATGATTTAAATATTTGTCAGCATTTGACTTGAAGTACGTATGTATCTTGGTGTGAAGTGTGTTGAAGTCTTTGCTCTGAGAAAATAGCCTTCTCCCATGCAAAGTCAGCAATGTAGCATCAAGTGAGCTTATTTTTATTGCGTAAAGGACCCGTTCACGTTTCATCCTTCAACATGGTGAGCGATCTATCGTGAAGAAATTCAACAACCAAATCTCCATAAAACCTTTATCGCGAATTTAATTTAATCTGTTTTAGCTTCGGCTGAAAACCGTATTATAGCATCTGTTCTATGTAATATACTAAGACACAAAAAGGATTTTTCTTTCTTTCGTCAGTAAACCTCTAATCCTTAAATACTTACGAGAAAAAAATGTTGAATTGCCATTGAAACTATACTTCTGCTAACATAATTTAGGTGGATCTGCAATTATTTAATAACTATTCCTGATACATGAATGAAATAGGTTTGTTTTGTTATTTCGTTATCATTCAATGGAAGTGATTTCCACTTAATTACATGTTCGGAATTTTTTCTCCAAAAACATTTTGCAGTTTTGCTTTAGAGTTGTGTACTTGATTCATACGTCGTTGGCGATTCGCGTTGTGGAGTGTTGGCGAGTGATGTAATTTTCAGAGTGTTTATGTCAGGTTACTCTTCACTGCGAGTGTTAAAGCGATAGGGCTGAGGTCACGCATAAGAAAATGGGTTGTACATGGTAGTTATTGTTTTCTAGTTCAAGTGTTCTAGTTTCTAGTTCTTGCCGACCCTTGTCATTCAGGCCTTGCGCGTACAGAGATATGAAATATTGATTAGGAGAAAATTCTTAGTAGTAATCATTTTGCCCATTTTGTCAGAATTCCAAAAATATATCATTCATTTGAATGAAGTTTTGTCGATTATTCCGGATGAACCAACTCCTCATACAACAGTAATAAAAAATGGGCTTTACTATTATGATTTGTTTCTAAGCTCCTGAATCACCATAATTCAGTATAAACGAGAGAAGCATCGGTGATGAATAAAAAACACAGTGTAGCTGCTGCAAAGACTACATGTCTTACACGGCATCCAATGTTTTACTGATACAATAAAAACAGGTACATACAATCTGGTCACAGTTCTCTACTGCTAGAAAGGGAAATTCGTTTTAGTCGCCTTTGACTGCGGCGGCGGAGTGACTTCGTTCTTCTCAAAGTTTGGCACGGAGTGGTGGCGGGCCATGCGTCCTCCATGTGGGCCGAGGCGCTTGCGTGGGTCCAGCAGAGACGGGTGCTTCTTGCCGCGCGCTGAAAGAGCGAGACAACCAAGTCAGTTACTCTCGGTCGCGGGCAGCGCTGGCTAGGGAGACCCATCTGTCTGGCTGCACACACATCAAGTACATCCGAATGCTTAGAAATATGTACATAGTGAAAATATGAAGTCACTTAAAGCAAAAGATGCCTTATACAAACATTCGTTTAAATAGAGATAGGTGCGGCTGCTAAGTGTTGAGAAATTAATACGAAAAAAAACTGTTTCTTAGACCTGCAGTCTTGAGTAAACTGCTAATTAGCAGTTCCAAGTAGAATTCACTGAGTGATCTCTTCATTCAATTCCAAATGATGTTCAGGGTTTTTCCAGCTATTGCTGACGTAAATAAAATGCTTGGACACATTGATAGAAGATTGTTATTCTCCTTCAGATGCTGACGTTCATTATAATTATTGAAAGCACGTCTCGTAGTCCTGCTACATCATTATACAACTAAAAAAAAGAACATCACGAAATGTAATGACGTTAATACACCCTGATTCATCTGAGACAGGCTCAAAATACAATTACCCAATTGAAAATCTATTCATCTTTAACTGTTGGATTGAACACTGGTTTAATTGAGACCAGTCTGAATATTCAATATTGTTAGGCAGTTGGGATTGCTGAATTTTAGAATCTATGTATTTTGTAAATAATCGCGCGTGTTGAACCAGAAAACGAGTTTAGCAACTTCAGGCTGTAATTACGCAGTTTGGTTTTTGTGACTTGCCAAACGCATGTTACCAGGAGTACACGCGTCATTATCTCTCCTTTTTGCAATTTTCTTCCTCATTTTTATGGACGTCTCACCCATAAACTGATGGCAGAACAAAATTTTTCAAATAACGATGATGAGTGTAATTACTATTTCTACTTTCTTTACTTTCAAATATTTAGTGTATATGCGATTTAAGCGATTCAGAAATTTAGCACAGTGTGCCGAAAAAAGGTACGTTTCCAGAATTATGCTGATTTGATGCTGAACTTAGACAAATTTTCATTCATCATCCTAACCTACGAAACAAAAGCTTGCCAAGACTAACATTTGAAAACTAAAACATGGCAAGGCTAACTTACAACGTCAAAACATGGGAAGGTTAGCACTCAACGACAAAACATGGCAAGGCTGACTTACAAGGACAAAACATGGCAAGGCTGACTTACAAGGACAAAAAATGGCAAGGCTATCGTACAAGGACAAAACATGGGAAGGCTAACTTACAGGGATAAAACATAGGAATGCTAATACAATGACCTAAATACCAGGATTTTTTAAGCGAGGCAGTACCTGCAATGAAGGCTGGGGGAGTCTTGGGATGCCCCTTGAGCAGCAGAGTATCCCGCATATTGGCGGGCAGGGTGGACAGGAGGCGGCATCTGATCTGCGTCTCCACGCTCGGCACGTAGCGCGGCTGCTCGAGAACACGTCGCTGCTTAGTTAATCTTAATCTAAACTAAAGTTATACGTAAACTCAGAGCCAATGTTCAAAAATTTGCGGTGAAAATAATTTTAAGGAGTGTTTAAATGGTATGTGTTTTGGCAGTATTATGTTGAGAATTTTCAATTTTGGTCAACTCACTTGAGAAATGAGGCTGTGCCTTTTTTGTTGTATGATAAAAAACTAGGCAGAAGAATTAATGGTTTTGATTTGAGCAATTCAGAATGAATCGAACAATCGCCGATGATAATTTTCTAGTTTGATCGTCTAAAACACATTTTATTTGCCATTTGGATGTGATGAAGAAAAAATATCGTGTTGAAAACAAATGCAGAGTGTGGAGAAAGGACTAGGGCTTGAAATTAAGGGAAGTGAGGAGATCAGTGATGAATGATACATTGTATGCTTAAATACAAAATACTCTCAAAATTAATGCTCGTGTACACTACAGAGGACAGGGGCTTCTACTATTATGAAAATACTCGAAAACTCGCGTAAATCAATCGTCATCAGATTCAATTAAAAAATTAATAACCATGAATCATTTTCAAAAATCAATATCCGCTGATGTTAAAACTCAATCCAGCTCTGACGAGCCGATATCATTTCGAATGCCATCTTATATCAGATAAAATTAATTGAACTTTGGCGATGATGCAATCTTATTTGAACTTTAAAGTCTTTTAACAGGGATAACATAAAATGAAACATCACGGCACCAAACAATAAGAAATCATTTATGAATGCCATTCATGTACCATACTTGCATTATTTAGGTTAGGATATTTTAGGGAAGAAACGAACCATATATTCTTTACGTTAAGCCAACTCTGTAATCAAAACGTGGGAAGGACGAAAAAAAGAGCTAGATTTACCCTTGATCCTTGAAACTCACCAAAGGCTCCTGCCCAGCCACTGCGTCCACCATATCTGCAATGACTTCCTTAATCTTTTCAGAGGGCTTCGCGTGACTCATGTGGTTGTTGACGGTAACTTTGAAGTCCTTCAAATATTCTTGACCGTAAGACTGGCGTACTTCTGCGGGGCACTCTTGCCAAGTTTGGTCAAGTGATCGGTGGAGGTTTTCCACGTTGGTGATCGGGGTTCTGTGGAAATTAACTGCATGAGTTGAGGGTAATTCTACGATTTTAGGGTAAAACGTTGCTCTGCCTTTAGTTTTTATTTAGTGTTACCCATAGGGCTTCACATCTGCTTTACATCACGCAATTGAAGTCTTTTCATGTATGTTAGGGGTACGTGAGTTTTAATAGTGACTCTTTTTGATTGTTCATTCCTCACTATTAAGGAGGCAAAACATTAGCCTCGAGCTTCGTGCCAGTGTCGTCTTCTCTGCGGTACTGCCTATGGTTAAAAACCTGATTTAGCGTCCGTATTTACATCAGCAGTAAAAAGAACCTTGCTCGGTGATTATTCCGTAACTCGTTAGTCAAGTTCATGAGAGTGCAGTAGCTGAGGATGCAAGCCTTCTCAAAATCAAGGTATCGCAAAGGGCTGCAAGTATTTATGTCGCTGCTGACGTCATCAGGCGAGAAAAAATCTTATTTTAATTTATAGTTCTGACAGTCATGGTTTTCAGAGATCAGAAAACCATCATTTCTCTATCCAGTTATCTTTGTTACTCATTGCGAACGCTGCGCCCTCTCCCATTTTAGACTGCAATTTTGAGTGTTATATTGGTGATGCCGGTTGAATCTCAAAATCATGGTGAATAGAACTTGTGTCCCTCTGACCTTCTGAAGGAGAAATTGTGCAAGCGTGTTGTATTTGTAATCCTGTTGCACGTCAGAGCTTTCTACGGTAAAAGAGCTTAATCGTCAATTAAAAATGCTTCAAACGTGAATACATAAAATATATACAATTTATTATTTTCTGCGATGACCATCAAATTTAGATGACCGCTATAATTTTGAGTTTAGCGAAGCCACAATTTGCCTACTCAGTTTACAAGTAAATATTGCACACTATCCCATTTTATGATATTAGATCGAATTTCAGACCAATTTTCGTCTCCATAACGGTACTGCTGGCAAATTAATTTTTTTTTAGTTGACATTTGGCGTATCGATCCTAAGTCGCCTTGAAAGAATTTGCGTTGCCAGCTTTAATGTTCCCACGACGTAACATGTTTGCAAATTTGGCCGACCTCCTATATACTGTTTATCGTAGTAGCGTTACTGCAACAACCTACGCCTCATTTAACATGACAATAAATCTAAAATATGGCCATCATAATATACAGGTAATTTATAGTAGTTACATTTATCAGTAGTATAAGTACTCACTCGTCCCTGTCTATTACGTACCTAAAGCTAGCTACAAAAAACAACTTCACCTTAGTAGGGACAGCCCTTACTATTTATTCTAAAGTAGGTAACTGAGAAGGAATCGGAAATGACCATATAGAAATAAACACGTGTGTAAGTATAGATAGATTTAGGATGAGAATAAGAGAGCTTAGTTCAGAATACTGCCCCATCCCCGGACACAACTACATACTGTATGCATGGGTTGAAACTAAGCCGAGGCACTTTCTCCGATAGTATACGCAAGGTAAATTGACCGAGCGTCGGTGGAAGCTGCCCACGCAAAGGGGAAACTGATTCACCAGACTTATCTTGCCTCATTCCAAAAATTGAAGTAAAAGGATCATAAACTACCGATATATCACAAAGCCCGAATCAAACTTACACCGTCTTTTTTCTAACTGTTTAAATTTACTAGGGAGCTGTACCATTGGTTGAAAATATTCATCAGCACCTTTCTAATGAACTTTTTTTTAGGTTTGTAGACCAAACTTGTCCTATATTTCAAGTTAAACCAAATGCTAACGCTTGACGAGTTAGTGCCCCACTAAGTCCCCACTTCCCCGTGCCCCTCGCTTGTGACGCTCCTGGCGTCAGTCGCAAGGGCGTTCTGTGCTCGAGACGAGACAGCAAACCATTCATGTACTGCAGCTTGTAAGGGCGCGCCAGATCGTATCACTCGCCCTTAAGGCTTCTGTAAACCTATTGAGTTTTTTATGATGAGCTCGGTGATGTGGTAGCATGTTTACGCCGGCCTAAATTCTGCATCAATTAGCGGGAAGGTTACACAAATATTTCACTGTTCAGCTTCTATTGATAGCAGCGTGTGTGATTTGCTCGAGCGATAAGTGAGCTGCGATTAAAAATCAACGTAATTGATGTCGTTCTGTTTATGATATTTTTTGATGCTATTTTTCAAAAGAACTTCATTGACATTTGAATTACAATTTATGAAACTGTACCTGCAGTCTTGCATTCGCAAATATTGCATCGTGATAAAATTAACTTGAACATGAAGCATTTTTGAAAGAGATTAAAATTTCGGTAGCGTTCAGGAAATAGATGTTTCAAGTTCAACTTCTTCTACAGTCGTCATCTTGCATCACAATGAATAGCATTTGTGAACTAATGTTACGACTAATTTTTACACTCACCGAAATAACTTCTATTCTCAAATCGGTGTTATAAAATAATATTAAAAATAGTTCAGAAATATTTGATAATCGTTTATATCGTGGAAATTGCATTGTACGTTTTATCCCGAACTATATTTGAAAACTTTCACGGTGCGCAACTAAAATCTCGGTATAACATAATCAAGATTTAACTAAAACATCGCTTTAAAATCTTTAAACAAGAATTCGGATAAAATTGCAACGTCGCTCAAACGAATCCTACTACAAAACACTTTTATCGTAAGTGTGTCGCCCACAAGCTGCCAGTTGTACAATTGAGGAAGTGGGAGAAGATTTGTTGAAGAGGCGTTCAGCTGCGGTCAGGCTTTAATCTAACGGCCAGAAAATTACCATACGTTGCGTCTCAAGTTGCTTCCATCTCTCCCTCCGTCAAGATCCTAAGTAGGAAGTATTATTTTCTGAGGAACGACGCGCATCTTTCATTTGTTGCAGTTTTAATTATACTTCAGTTGTTAAAGCGAGATTCCCACAGCACGGAAACACTTAGGTTATAACGGAACATTTTACGGTGCTAACTGTAATCCTTGATTTTCTGCCTGCATTTAAAGAGAATGATCTTGATAAGTGAACAAATAAGCAAGCTGACAAATATATTGCTGTGAGAACATAAAAGACTGACTTGTATTGTGCATGTGATGTTGCACGTACTAAAAGTTAACTGTCCTGAAGCAGTATGGGACACTAACATAAAATTAACAGAGAAGTAAGATAAATGTGGAGTTACCTGTAGAGGGTGGGCTCGACTGTGTGGACAGAAATGTTCCACTTCCTCATCTCGAGCCTGAGCCCGTCAGCGAAGGACACGGTCGCGTGCTTGCTCATGCTGTACGCCGAGAAACCGGGGAACGTGTAGCGGCCTGGTGAGCAAAATAAAATTATGCAGGGTGAGTGTCATTTAGCTTCTGCATTTGGTTAACGCTATTGGACAAATAAAAACATTACTCTTCAGATGATGTTGGCGAGTGAATATCTTAAGGGGTTGCAGATATTCTATATGTCAGAATTAGCATTTTCAGGATCGGGATGTGTCAGTTCCCGAGTTCAAGGTTGAGTGCACCTTCTTTTTGTTGAAATAAAATAGGTTTGGCCCGCTGCCGTCCTTTTTGCAACGCATATTTCTCTCTTTACAACTTTTATTTTTTTAAGATTCTTTGAATGTTGCTGTTTCCATGTGCAGGGTGTGGTTGCACACTTTGGACATTGGTTTCTCGTTCCATTTATATTATACCCTTCCACCTTTTGAGAGCGCCTGTGTTGTGGTTACGGAGGCTTAAACTAACTTGTAATTGAATTTAGTCTCATTTAATTAAGGGAGGGAATTTGCTTAAAAATGTTGCTCGTATTTTTACAATTGAGGCATTAGTGCATAAGAAATAGACGTTGAGCATAATAGAATAAAAACGTTAATCCGAAAACCACTGAAGTTCTATAGAAATCAACTCAAGAATTAATATTTCTTCTTGAAAAGCTCTCGTACGTGGAGTTGCGTACATTAAGAGGTCGAAACACTTGTATTTTTATTATTTGACACCATTTAAGAGAAGTATTTTTAGCATAACGGTTTCGCGCGAAAACTAAATATTTTATTTGCATCGGAGCGCAAAGTAGCGTCTGGCTTTTTTGTAACGTTGTTCTTAAATGAAAATCACGGGGAATTTAAAGCGGACTTAGCCGGTATATCAACTTTAGAACGATGCGAGCACGTATAATGAAAAACATAATTATTTTTGCTTGTAATTGTATCGCATTTACGAGCCCCTGAAGTCAGACTTTCGAAAGCCATTGCTCAAACCAATTGTGGATGCTCTTTTTTCCTTCAAACGTAGAAATTGAAATAATGCAGAGGTCACAAAGTATTCAGAGAGAACGTAACCCGCAGGCTTAGTTTATCTCTCTAACTTGCAAAATTTTTTTCACACGACTGCTACCTTCCAGTGCAAGTATGTGCTGGATGATTTACGGGTTATTTTTTGTCAAAACACGGCCTGAACTGTACCAGGTAAACACGGTCATAGTGCGATTTAGGTCTGAGAAATCGGATTTTCGAATAACTGACGTAGTCGTTGCCGTGCAGCTAGCTGGGGGCGCAAGTTCTGTTTTATTCTGTCTACGCTGCCTCCTGTTTTGTCTTTGCAAGTTCCTCAAGTTTGAGCTTAATCGAATAAAATTTGTCCACTCAGCATCAGTCAACGTTTCAGGTTGGCGGATGCTGAGAGCGGAATTTCAATTTAAAAACTGCTTGAGAATTTTTTGCTAGAAAAAGTAACACATGGTGTGGCTAAATAGAATTAAAAAAACTTACGCAGCTTACTGTTCACTAACAACTTCGTAAATTGTCCGAAAATGCGGCCCTTGCGTTGCCGAGGCCATTGATCCTCGCCCAGATGCGGCTTCAAGCTCTTAACAAGAGGAAAAAAAGTCTAGAAGCCTCGGCAGGATCTTTTGCTCACTGCAGTTTATTTACAGCCAGATTATATCTCGACAGTAGGTTGTGGACGCTGCCTCGGCTGTCTAACCTCTCCCCTCCCATCCAACAAATCGCACTCAGTCGTTAATTCTTTGGTGAGCTATAAAACTTTGTGGTCTGCAGAGGAGTGATATATTGCGGGATGCCTGTACGCAGCAGCTTTTTTCTTGCGTACCTCAACGCAAACCGGTGTACTGATTGCTGTCAGCAATTAGTTTCGGTATGACTGAAAAAAGTCGCAGACTAAACTGTTAAAAATTACAGTACATATTCGTACAACGTTTGTTCTTAAGTTACAGCAAATATCTATTATTTTCTATTAAAACTACGAACCGAGAGCATAATAGCACTCTTTTGAATAGATAATAGGTCTCTTTGAAAAACAACTTATACTTCTATACGGTGCTAAATAATAAATAACGCATGGAAACAAATATTGACGCACAGGGACCTCGTGTTTTTCAATAATTTACTTCGCTCGAGAGGTGCATCTGGTAGCGTGACTTCCTATGCTGACATGGCTGCGCTACGCCTTTTTATGCCCCGCCCAAAAATCTTCAAAATGTAGCTGAAAAACCCTAAAACTGCCGAAAAATCATGAGAAAAGAAACAGTGCGAAGCGTTGTCAAATTAAAACAAGAACTCGCGCTGCGATATGTACCGCATCAACGTTCAAAAATTTGATCCAAACTTTGCGATGAGCTTTCCATGCCGGCCAAGTCGGCTGACCATCGAGGAAAGATGTGAGCTAAGATGCGTAAAATGACAGGGGTCAACACAAGACGCCGTGGCCTCTCAGGCATCGCTTGGCCTAATTTTTTAAAGCTCTGCAGGGATATCAAACGAGCCGCAACACGTTATTTGAATGTCCTTTGACGTTAGTGGGAAATTAATTTGTTTTATTGCGTAGAAGACATATCTATTATCACGACAGACGCAGGAGATTAGTTAGTACCGTTGCGTGAAAAGCAGGTTGATTATTTTGAAGTTCGCTTGAAATTAGTCTATTTTGCTGATTAACAAACATTTTGCACTTACTTGATATTACCATAATGGGACTCATTTCTACGAGCAGTGACAGATTGAAGACTAATTCAATTATAAAATGATGGCCACGTGTCACGCTGTTCAGGTAATTCCAGAAGAGATAGCGTATTTCATTCTATCTCTCTCAAATAAATTGGAAACGTATCCTGCTTGCATTCTCAACCTTAGCAGCGATGAATGCGCGGATCATAAAACGGATCTGAGAATAGCACAAGCGAGGACTGAAAGCATATTTCTGTTTTACAATATACAGCTTGTCACGTCCTACCTTGAAACGTTCAACCTTACTACTACTCCAGAAATTGGAGATAAAATGAAAGACAATATCTCTTTGTTTTAACAAGAATCTTTTGTGTAACTCAATTTCATTCGGACGTCATCTTATCAAACCAAAAATACAAGAATCGAAACATGAAAACACCAGCATTTAAGCTGTTAGTTTCAAAACAGTATTTACAAATATCATGGCTCTAACTTAAAAATAGGCTGTCATTTTTTAACTGTGAGGATATACACTTAATTTATCGCCAATGTGCTAGTCAGCGGGTGAAGCGCACCCCACCCCGGGCAGAGAAATCTAGTGGCGTGCCACTCGCCCCCTGAAACCATATTCGTAATTTTCGTCATTCACTTCACTTTTTTTGACAGAGATACCAGTAACTAAAACATCCTCGGCCACTGTGGTACGAGAATATTATGTGTTTATCAAGTGGCAAAAACAATTTAAATATTTAAACTTTTATGTCATGGTTTAAAAAAATGTGCTGTCAAGTATTTTAATAATGCTTGGAGCTTAAATTCTAACTTTATTGAAAGTAGACATTTTGGAAACGGCGTCAGTTTTGAGCCTGATCTAAAAAATCTACGAAACGGCAGTTCCATGCACCAGTTCTTGTGAGCCGCAGCTCAAGTGCATTCATGGAGCCAATTTTTATCCCTTTGTTTATTCTCCACTGCTTGAAGTGAGTCCAAAACCTGTAATAAGTGTGTCACCTCATCTCCATACAGTCCCATCATTTTCACGCGCACGGAGATAACGTTCTCCATGTAAACATACACACTGAACTCAAAGGTGAAGCCTTATCTCGTGTGAGGGTCCGGATGCTCAGAGTGGGCTCTCCCTGACAAACGGCATCTGATTATATCCATCCGACGATGGTTCAACAGCTCAAGGAAAACTAAGAAAATACGACCTCATTTTTACGTTACAGTTATCACTTCAGGAGACTTTTTAAATGAACTGCTACATTCCACGTCATTTTCAAATAAAAAATGAGTTGATTTATATTTTACATTTCTCTTGAAAAATTACTTTCCACTTTCCTCGTCCAAAAAAAATGTTAATTTTGTAATGTTTAGTCGTTGCACCACCGCGGCTTTGCGTGTCCCATCAGGATTGATGTCAGCATTGAGGAACGTCTGGTATTCTAGTAGTCGTTATATTCAATTAGTTTTTTTGTTACTGAATCTCCGGACATCGGAAATTGGCTGCATGACTCGTCCCATGAAACCTGCAGTCCAAAGCATTTATTAGTCACCTAGTGTCCTTACGAACCAAGGAATTTTGTGAGATCACTGCCATCATTATATACTCTAGTCACGTTCTCGTAAAGGTCCCTCAGCCTCGTGCATTAACGTATACCAAAATGATTCTCCCTCTGAGGTGCTGCGTGCTATGATAATATTCGTATAGTTCGCCGCACGCTTGCAGGTAAAAGTTTTAATGACGAATTTGTAGTGAATATTGCTGAAGAATGTTTTTGGTCCCTACACAGTAGAAACTGTCAGAAAAGTGAGCATTATGTTTGGTTATTTTCATTAACTAACAAACACCTCGTTTGTTCACCATTCATGTATTACTCATCATTTAATTGCTACAACCTATCCAAATTAATTGCTCATATTTTACCCTTATTTACGATCACGTAATATTCAAGTTTAAAAAAATTTTATTCGCTTTACAGCATGGACCAGTCGTTCATCTCGCTACTCAGCCTTAACTTTAGCGTCAACAAACCGTTAGCGTATGCAACAAACTTGAAATAAACTGCGTGATGGGATAGAGGACGTAGTAGAAGATATCGAGCAGACTTAACCTAAAGTAAAGAGATATATTTTATAGGCCATCTTTTTCTCTCCTTCAAATAAATAACAGGGAGCTTTCCCTCATTCAGAATGAGATGAGACTGTCTCAGTAATTCAAACATTGCAGACCAAATAGAAACTGTACGAAGATTTCGTAAGATAATTGCTAGCGAAATCCATGTATTTGAAGGTTTGGAAACTCACCTTTCAAGAGGGAAGAGTTATTTCTAATGATCTTTCTCTCGGCTTTGCTTTTCTACCTTGCCGTCCTTGACTGGTCCCACGCCTGAAAACATCAGTTTGCACAAGTGTTTTCAGGCTTTAAATGCTCAAATCTGTGATATTTGACACCAAAAAATTCGGTGGAGTATTTTCATAACGCAATGACTGCGTCGCACGAAAGCTATCAAAGAAAGAAAATACAAAAACTGCGTCACACGTCTGTATAGCCGACGCATTAATACATGCACAGTGACCTCAGCACAGATTACGATCGAGAGAGTGTTGCGTAGATGCGATGTTCGTCGCAAACACTGGCATGTTGATGGAAAAGACACGTGTGTCCACGGCCTCTATCCCTCTGTAAACACAGAGCAGACCATGTACGGAGTCGTGCTCTGACGAAGTAATGTGAGGCAGCCTGGGGCGGCAGCGATGGCGGTACTAGGCAACACTGAAGTACGGTGTTGAAATGTTTAGCTCTTAACGAAGACAGAAGCGTCACTGCCATACACATGATGTCATTCTCGTCGAGAGTTTGTTTACTAATGAAGGAAGAATTCGTACAGAAATGCGTAGGTAGAGGTTTTCCCTTAAGAAATTATACTCAATGATATGCAAAGTATAGAGTGCAAAACTTAAATGATTTATCATTCAGGAAATAAAAAATAAATTGTTGAGAGAAGATTTCAGCTTCGGCAAAGAGGCTCACTGTCCTTGAGATTATTGCAGAAACCTGAACTTTAGTTCACCGACCGTACAAGTCGAGAGACAAAGAAAAGCTCAATCAACATGAGCATAATTACGAGAACAGATGACAAGGGACACGAATATTTTTGGGGTTTCAAGCTTAGAACATTCTTGTTTTCACGACCGCACTGAATCGACATGAGATCAAGAAGCACCAGGTATAAGCAAGTATATGCTGGACGTTTTACCTAGCGTATAGAAATGTTTTAGGGAATGCAAAGCTTCGTGGACTAAATGCTTTAGGGATTAGAAGGCTTTAGCTATCAGAAAGCTTCAGGAACCAGAACGTTTCAGGTATGAAAAGGCTTGACGTATCAGAACATTTGAGGAATGAAAAGGCTACAGCAATCAGAACGCTGCAGTGACCAGAACGTTTCAGGTATGAAAAGGCTTGACGTATCAGAACATTTGAGGAATGAAAAGGCTACAGCAATCAGAACGCTGCAGTGACCAGAATGTTTCAGGTCTGAAAAGGCTTGACTTATCAGAACATTTGAGGAATGAAAAGGCTACAGCAATCAGAAAGCTGCAGTGACCAGAACGTTTCAGGTCTGAAAAGGCTTGACTTATCAGAACATTTGAGGAATGAAAAGGCTACAGCAATCAGAACGCTGCAGTGACCAGAACGTTTCATGGATCACGCAAGGTTCGCGTGCGGCGGTAGCGCGGGACCCCACACTTCACCGCATTTGTGCAGCGTCATGGACAGGCCAAAGAAAACAATAAATTAATCGAGACTCGAAACGACCTTCCAGCCCTGCGCCCTTCGGCATGCTGTGGATTTCGAAATTCTTAGTTTTTTAACTGATGCAACGACATGCCTGAGGCACTTGAGTCGTTGCAGAAATGAAAAAACTCCCCGTGTTTCTCAAAATTATGACTTTTCAATTGCGTAAATGTTAAATTCATATATATTTTTGCTGTTGACCAGAACATTTTTAGTTGTAAGTCCAGCGTGAGGCCTGGCGCAAGGAGCTCGTGAGATGCATCCCTCCCTTCCCATCTGAGCTGCCCTAACTGCAGCATCATGCATCGCCATCTCTCTTCGATTCACCTCATTCCTTAGCGGCGTATTTGAAATTCCGCTTCAAGAATGAAAATTTTACTGCAGAAAATTTGTGCACAATGTTTAAAATAGCTCAAAAACGTTTGATTTGAATACGAAGTCGTTCCAGCGCATTGCCGAGAAATTTTCTGGGATTGTAAGGTAGTATGATATTGATCAAATATCGCTAGAACCTTGAGAACCATTCCGAGAGGCTGACACTCGTGTTGAGCTCTGACGTACGTGTCGCAATAAATTTTTCAGGCTATATTAGCACGACAAAGTTGAAGTTTTGCTTGAGGTTCACTTTTTATCATTTCTCTGCAATAAAATTTTTAGAAGTCATGTCATTGCAGCGAAGTTAGCAGTGGAATCCATACGTTCGTACGGTGAATTAACATGTCCACGATGGAAATGTCGCGGACTATAGGGTATCTTAGAATTAATGCTATCACGCCCGAGTTTTGCTACTGAAGCAATGCTTGCTTAGCACACGGCAGCATGAACGACATAATGAGACTTGGAATTAAAAGCGTACGGCGTGCTGCGAAAATTCGAGATAAAACAACCATGGATAAATTATAGTAAACTTAGTTTTAAATTAATGCTTTCAAAGTCAATGCGACACCCACGCTTGCTAAAGTTACATTTGCATTTAGTCCAACAGCGCATTTTAAAGGAACTTCGCCTCTCTATCATGCAATAAAAGTTCACACGTGCGCAAGAGGATCTGTTTTTCGGTTTTTACCTATTTCTTAATCTCTCCCCTATCCAAAGATGCGCATTATCCAGACACAAAACAGTGACTCGGCAAGTATGCTGCCCACGCTTGCTGCGTTCTTGTACTTTAGAAAATACCGCAGGTTTCCATTCGTGCCGCAAACGAAGGTCCCGTCCGCTCGGAACGTATCGCGCGGTCCCCAGATTCTAGGCTCAATATTATTCTAGAAGCGCGTCCAAATGCTTGTTTTGCAGCTCTGAGTTGCATGCTCATGCAGGTGTGACGAGCCTGTTTGGCTGTCAGAGCTAGCGCCAGGAGCTTCAATGCTATCATGGGAATACCAGAGCTGCACACCTGCATCAACAGGCCGGTGATGTCTCTGTTTTGTGTGATTGCATTGTGCAAAGTATATTTCCATCGAGCAGATGTATTTGCTTCTTTCAAATTTTTTAAAAAGAAATGCACTTGATATTAAGTCATTTCACCTTCTTAATTTTTCTTAACCATCATGTCATATTTGCTTCTTTCAAATTTTTCAAAGAGAAATGCACTTGATATTAAGTCATTTCACCTTTCTAATTTTTCCTAACAATCATAGAGAAAATGTGGATACGACTTTCTGTAACGCTAGCTTCAAGAAATTTAAACTGTATTTTATATACTAGCTAATTTATAACCTGCAGTATTTGGGACACCAGAGGCCAAGTGATGAAATGCGATATAGTATGCGGGTTGTATTAAATGTAGAATCCTTTGAGTTAATTGTGCGAGTTCATGGCAGTCTTTTCGTGCGTTTTCGAGGGTTTCATAAATTGTTGCTACCGTGAACTGAGATAGAGAACTCAGTTGTACTCAGTTCGAAGTGTTCATGTTGCGTCATTTCCAAATTTCTCATGATAAAATAGTTTATTTTCCCTCCAGTAATTTAGTGGAACATGAATTAACTTGGATCTTATCCGATAGAATTTTTATTTTATTCTCTGCCACAAAAAATTTGAAAATTTGAAACATTAAAAGTTTTTTCAAAACAAGAACTCGGTTATTATTGTGTTTCAGCGGCAGTAGTGATTCAGATAAAGCACAATTTACAAATTGAAAGCAAGGACCATGATCCGAATACAAAACGATATCCCAATCCGGGGATATTATTAAGGTTTTTTTTTACTTTGCTCTGACATAGAAAAGCTGCATCATGTCATTGCACGGTTATCAAATTACGAAGAACGGTGAATATATTCGTGGCACTCGCTAATGAGCAGGAAATGAGAAGTAGCAAATAGCGCCACCGGAGTGTATTTGGTTGTTGGACTTGCATGAGAGAAACCCAATCTTTTAAGAGCGAGCGACGCAAATTCTAAAGTTATGAACTTTTTCCGCAATTTCTTAATAAATTGAGCCGAGAATTTGATGCTATTGTTCTTTTCGCGCACCATATTGTAATAAGAAACTCTGTTAGGAAAACGGACTAGATAAATTAGACCGAAGCATTCCTGCCTCGTATTCTGTAGATGTAGCATGAATTATATTCAACAAGGAGCTGAAGCAAAAAATGTATGTACCCATACATGTGTACGAGTATTCATTTACAAAGAAATCTAATATTTCTATTCAAGTACGACTTTGGATCATTAGTTTACTTCAGATATCAAGCGCCTATGAAATGACCCGTCTTTCTCCAATGTTCGAACTTTTGAGAAAAACTATCAAAGTATCCTACTCTTCCGATTTAAAAATGTTAATAAAAATTTTCTTAAGTTCAACTAAAACTGAACTCATTATTTTTGGACTTCAATTAACCTTTTCAATTTCAGAGCCTAATGACCACCGGCTCGCTCCGATGACCAGGCATATTGAAGAAGTTTCTCATATGATATAAAAACTTGCATTTCCTACACTTTTCTATCCCCCGTATGGAAGCGCTCATGTTGGCTGTGCTGAAAAGCTTTCATTTACGAGCGTACCATACAAGTATTATGCGTAGCCATGTTGTTGAGACAGAAACTCCCATTGAGCGGTGCTGAGGTAAAAGCTTTTAACGCTGCGGTACGAAAACAATGGCAACGCACAGATTACAATGAGCTGAAACGCGAATGAAGAGATGCACCGACAAAGGAAATTAACGAGTGTTATGTAAACACTGACGCCGGTCCATACGTCATGCACGAGCTGCTCTCTGATGTTCGGAAACACGTGCAGGAAAGCGATAGAATACGCAGTTCTACCTTCCGCAGCTGCTGCATCCGAGGTCTGTAGACCCAACTCACATGCGTCACGCGGTCAGCCCAGGAGAGGCTTGGGGTTAACGACTCAACTACCGGTGAGTTAACTTAGGTTGTCTAATGGCACGCTTTCCAGTTTAAACAAGAAGGGAATAACTGTTTCTTCAAGGCACGCGGTATATTGAGAAATTTCGCTTAAATTGTTTGTATCACTATTCCTACATGGCTTGAAAAGTATCATGAGTCTGTCAAGTCTGGTTGAAAATAAAAATACTTAAAATTTTAGCTGAGAAACTGAGACACATTGCTTCGTAAAATAAACGGTCCAGTATCATACACTAAATAAAACTGAGATTTCATATTGTAATTGTCAGGGAATATGAAAAATTAAATGCGTAATATGCATGTAATGCGTGATTAAGTTGCTTCAAAAAATGTTGAACCATAAAAAATCTATTCTAAAATGCCCAAATACTAACAAGTTTAACGCAAAAACTGTCATAGAAAGTTACGACAAAAATTGTTCACTTGTAGCATGAAAGATTAAACTCAATTTCCAGATTTAAAGATTGGAGAGGGCATTGAAGTATTCATTTTGAATTCAGGAAGCGTAAATAAAAAGAGTTCATGCTTTTGAGTTTCAGGCTAAGCATTAAATGATAAAAATTTTCCTCGAATTCAAATGGGATTTGTTTAATTCTCTTTGAATACTTGGAAAAGAAAAAGCAATTAGAAAGAATTTCTTCGTTTGCAATATGTGTAGAGAATTGTTTGTGAATTCATAAATTTACAGCTCATAAACACAGTGCGTTGCAATTAATAACATGTTATGGAGATTTTTCTACTCGCGCAACACCATAAAGAAAATCAGAAACCAACAAGTCAAGCGTCATCCCTGTACTCACCGGCAAGGGAAGCGACGATCACGACGCGTCCTCCACCTCCGTTTTGCCTGAGGAGTGGCAAGAAGGTCTTGGTCACCAGCACCGGGCCCAGAGTGTTCACCTCCAGCTGCTTCCGGAACATGGAGAGGGAACACCACTCGATCTCAGTGAAGGCCGCGATGCCCGCGTTGTTCACCACGGCCCATAGGCTCTCTGACCGGGAAAAACACACGCGTTAGTGTATAGAATTAATAAATTTATAGTATTATGAAACCAGTAAATTAAATCATGAAAAATGTATGAAAGTGATTATATGAATAAGACCGTATATAGACAGAAAATGAAAAAGTGAAATAACATCGACAGATTTTTGGGTGAAAATGAAAGGATATTTAGCATTGAAACGCTCAGAATGTCTTTGATATATTCAGAAATATGTGTATTAATCATTTCTAAGGTCAACTTTTGCACGAGTAGTTGTAGTACAAATGATATTGTGTATTAATGACATAAAACTTTTCTATCATTATCTTGTTTTGTGTTTTTATGCAAATTAAGTTAATTCGGTTCTTCATAAAACTGACATAAGAAATAAATCGGAAAAAGTTAAAGCTGCTGCAGAGTTTCTGATAACTCATGTCAAAAATATAAAGAGTTAAAAAAAATTCACGACCACCTTGATTTCAACTTCGAACCTAATATCAACATCTACGAACAACCAAATCTCATCAACGAAACAAATGTATTTACTGTCCACTTTTGACCAAACAGATGCGACTCAGAAACAAGGAAACAAGCAGAATTCTTCATTCTTAATGCAGAATTTTTACGAAGTTCTAGTGATCATGAGCATAACGTAGAGGACAAAGGCCCTGTGAATGAAACTATTTACCGGAAGCCATGTATTACCACAGATGTTCTAGTAAATCCTGCACCGAACTGAACGATAATTTCGCAATCACGTTGGACAGCCCAGCACCAGCGGTGCGCAACATGCCGAGCGGCAACCTTCTACTTATGTATGGTAGCTAATGGCATCCTGGCATCCTGTGATAACGAACTGCTGATTTCATGGCCAGTGTAGGATTTAGAAGGTCAATGAATATTTAAAACATTCCCGGGTCGTTTTGTTTGTGTAATCTTAGTAATTTGTCACTTAATGCTTGAAACAAATCTGAACATATACTTATGAAACACCTATGTAAAAATGTACGAACTTCAGGTTAGGAATGAGTTGTTCCCTAAAATAAAATTGCTTCCCCGCCATTTCTCAGATCACAGTTTTAGAGGTATCTGAACACCGATTTTTCAATGATAACATTAAATAAATACTAAAAGATTATATGGTAACAGTTCACGTTCAAGTCTGTACAAATACCTCAAATTACTTCAAATAATTATTTTTTTCGTAGGTATCAGTTAAATCCACATAAAAATAACTCAAAAATTGAATAATTCAATCGCTGTGTTCACCTATTACCCCGCAGTCTCATTACTGACGGAGAGGGAAAACCGTAAAGTTAAACTCTTACCATCAATGTCCAAATCATCGGCAACGAGCTTGTAGGCCTCCATGACCTGATCTTCATTGGTAACATCGCACGGGAGGGCCACGATTCTGGACGACTGTAACTTCAGAGTGGTGGGACCGGGACCGTCGGGGTCCAAGCATCCAGCATACACCTGCAGCAGCGCAAATCGGGAAGGGGACCGTCAACATCGGCAGTAGGAGTAATGTGATGGAAAATTAGTGATGGCTAGGATGGTTTGGCGCGATTTTAAGTCGCATTGCAACGTTCGCAAATTTTTTCAGTGAAAATGGATCAGTGTTTTTCTAAAAACATAAATGCAGTCGGTTGAGAGGAAAATACGAGTGATCTGTTAGATATTTTGTAAACTCACACTGAAACTGATACTTTTTCGAGAAGCACAATGGCAAGCTATGCTACGTCAATGTGCTTTTACAGAGTGAGATTAGGTTTGAAAGATAATAAATTATTGATTCCGAATCTTGGTAAAATTTTAATTATCTAAATAATACAAATTATATTTCAAGCGTATATGCACCAATTTCAGTAAAGGTGTCATACTATCATAGGTTTTTGATTTATGAGTGAAACGACTATCAAACAGATTTATTATTTCTTACTGTTCATGTTTCTCGGAAGAAATGTCATGCCTCAGTTAATACAAATTCACTCTTTAGTGTGCTCTGTATAGGACATTAACTGTATTTGAAACTCTTTTGGACTAACTTCGTTTTTTACGGTATTTTTAGAATTTTTAAATCAAGTTGCAAGCTGCGTTCATATTTTATTTAACTAACTACGGTTACACCATCTAGCATTAGAATCGGGAACTGAGTAGCAATGCAATTGCAGAATACTTCAGTTCCCACACTCCTGGTGTATGATATAATTTATCGAAATCATTCGATGCATCCACGGCCGTTGCATGAATTGAGACTTACGTTTTCCCCTACGAAAAGTAAGGCATCCCCATGAATGTGAGCCTTCGGAATACATGATGGCAATTAAAACGAGCCGAGTGGTCCATTCTCAAGTTGCTAACATCTACCTATACACCCATGTTTTATATACGCTTGCTAGGTTTGGCTTCCCAGCCCAATTGCTAGTGGCTCAATCACCATCAATTTTACAGTAACCAAGGTAGATATAGGGTAATTCATGTTAAGTTGACCATGAAATCCGATTGGGGCGATGTCGTGCTTGTCACTCGATCTAGAGGCGTCACTTCCCGTGAGCGACAGCGCGGCCCCTGCGAGGGCACGCGGCTGAGGTCGCGTGGAGGCATGGGATGTTGACCCTGGCACATGAACTGTGCTCCTAACTATACATACACCCATTGATTTTACAGGAAAATAATACTTGTTCTCTGCTTGAGAAAAAAGAGGCGCTCCTAGGTAAAATTAAACCCATTAATTTTATATGAATGAGTGTTTTTCACTAATATATATATATATATATATATATATACATATATATTTGTTCTTGAATTTTACTCCCGGGTGCATAATAAATCTAAAAATGTTAGGAGTCTATTGACTTCCGTCATCCTTGTTTAGACTGTCAGTGTGCTGTTTGTGAAGGCGCTCTGTCAGACATGGACTGGTTGGCACTAAATTGTAGCGTCAAGAGGGAAGAGTATGCATGAAATATCACAGCTGTTGAATGAACAAATACAATACGAGAAAATTAACTATAGGAGAGTGCGGCCAAAAATGATCGAATAAATATCATCTCTGGAGGAAAGTTTATAATGAATAAAGGAAGAAAACCATTGAATTTTTGGCATAAAATGACGTAAATCTATCATATAAATGCATTAAACAACTGCTAAGGAAATGTTTACGGTGCGCGAACTATTTTGACGGCAATGATATTTAACATCTAAATAGCATGAATTTTTGGAGCAAAATCTTAATTTATTAAATGAACATAATGCGACATTCTAAGTACACATAATGATAATTACAGTATAACAAAAGAAAAAAACTTGACGGAAAGCTTGGTGCTATTGCTGCTATTTGCATTACGAGTTACAGACTGAATAATTCTTTTTAGACAGACAAATAGACGTCCTGCTTGAGAGGACCTAGGGATACGGCTCAAAACAGGCGTCCTGCCTGAAGCAGGACGTCTGGCCCAAAATACAAGCGGTGCGACTACAGGTTGCTTGTCATCGCAGGCTGGCGAACTGGCCACAACAAACAACTCCTCCCTCCCGAGTGCTTGAGTTCTCCAGAGGCAACGAGGCGTGTCTCCTTAAAAATTCTGATCGCGGCAAGCACGACTCGATACCCGTATTTGTGCCCGCAGGCTTGTTTCTTTTCGCAGATATCAAAGTTTGCCAGAGCAGTGCAACTAATGATGCAGGTGTTGAATAAAACTTTGCGTTACCATCTTCTAGGGAAAGTTTATTGCAGAATTCGTTGTAGTCGCCGGAGGCGATGAACTAGGGACTTCAAATTTCTTTACCCTATTTTTATTTTCGGTAGGACTTTTTGTTTAATTTCAAAAAATCCCATAGGACAATTGAAGATGAACAATCAAATTGCAAAGTTACTTTGCCATTGTTGTAACGTAAAATTTACAGGATGGTTTCAGTGCATTTGTTCTGTCATATTACCGCTAGTATTAAAAACTTACCATCGCTTGTAGGGCGCTGACGCTAAACACTGAAAGTGGAACTTTGTTCTTCAGGTACCAGTGCGGTAAACATACTTCTTCAGAGAAAATGTCGGTTTTAAAACACGTAAGCGTTATTTATGATTTTAACACAGGTATAAATAGAGATTATTCCTCAATAAATGAATGTTGATCACTTAAGAAAGCTATTTAATGTCACGATATTCCTTCCGTTGTATAGAGTACCTCTCTCATTAATTCCGAATTTGACTTTGTACGAAAATGTACCGCCTTTTGTTTGCATTAGTGAAGTGCAGTGCATGCAATTAAAAACTGAGGCTGTAGAAACCCTGTAATATAACTGTAGAATGATACAAAAACCTGCATTTTAAACTTACTGATTGGAAGGTGAGACAATATCTTGTATACCAAACTCCAATGAAGGTTAACGTATCGACAGATAGATGTCCCAAAGTGAACATAGAAATTTTTGCAGACTGTTCGAACGAGGCGAATAATTAACAAAAAGAACAACGAAGAAGAAAGATCATTTGACAGAGAGTTTTTCTCTGAAACACAGTATTATAATCAATTAAGAATAAAAAAATGCATAGATTATGCCGCACTTGTTACTCTACATGGATATCATTGATAGTAGTGATATGTAAAAAGATTTAGTTCACAGTTCTGTTTGGGACCAGTTCTTACCTCAATGAATAAGGTTTCAGGTGAGTTACATTTTTTAATATCCCATTTTATTGAGCGTGGTCCAATCCAGCATCTCTCAAAAGCGTGCCCGCTAATCCACACCCACTTGACTGCAGCCGCCAAGAATTTTTTTTTTCTTTGCCATATCAAGTCAAACAAGATACTATAACCCGTCGTGAAGCCTTACTAAAATTATATTCAGAAAATTGAATGTAAGCTAAATTTAAAAATAACTATAATTCATGAATAAATTCTACGTAATTATATTCTAGAATAGTTGCTATGGATGCTAAATTCAAGAGAAACCATTTTTCATGAACGAATTCTAGGTTATTACCTTGAAACCCATCTTCGCGAGCGTTGACGCCAACTCTAAGCCAAAGCCTGTGTCACAACCTGAAAAAAATCGAAACGTTCATCAATTATTTCGTTTCTTGCTTGTAGAACCAATCATATTGTCGTAAGAAGCCTGACTCCGGTTCTGGTTTATTAAGCGAGACAAGCATAAAAAAAGACAGAATATTATTCATAGCGACTTTGCGGAATGTATGTTCATTAGTAGTTAACCATCATTTGGCAACTGTTTTCCAGAGTAAGAAAATAAGCGTTACATCAATTATAATTTTTTCATGTGTCGTACATACGACGATTCAGAGAGAATTTCCGCACATGGCAGATTTTCACAGATCATTTATTCAGATTCATTCACAAGTCCTGCATTAAAATGAATGTGAAAGATTTTTATTTACTCGCAGCCTGCAACTGTGTGGGCAGTCAACAAGCGAATCACACAGTCTCAATAATAACAAAATCAAAGAACTTGCAATCTTTGTGAACGCATACATATTCTACAACTGAGCACTACTGAAGTATTGAGTTAGAGGTGTCACCGACCATAGGAAGATTTACGTGTATTTAGCGTCCGTGTTATATTTGATCCTGAGTCAGAACCAGAAGGTTATTTCAATCGCATATTTTCACAGTTTGATGTGAACCAATTAACTCAGATAAGACCGAGAAATTAAGGGGGTAGAATGAGCAATCGCTAATTTTGGTAGGATGTAACGTAAACGATCTAAATGAGGTTTTTCTTCTTCGACCATTAAAACTCAACAAGGCTTTTTTACCTGGAAGAAAATCCTTGTAATTTGAGATGAAAAATGAAATAATTATGTTCAGGAAAGTCGACACCTTGACAGCGCGGCAAGCCAACGGTACGCTGTGTTTTTACCATCAAATTTACTACAGCAATGCACCTGCTACTGAAGTATAAGCTACGCCTGATTCACGGGAACACCATGGCTTTAACTGCCATAAAAGTGATTAATGCATGTCATATTTCTAACAGTTGCGGGCGAGTAAGATTATAAGATGCTTGGAGCAGGAAGTCCAGCAGGTGGTCGTGACAAAGCATAAAACTCAACTGAAAATCCCACTCAGCAAGAAGCTTTGAGAAATTTTAACGTCAGTCACATACGAGAAATTCACAAAACAGGGTCCGTGAAATTGATCGTTCTACTACTTCCAAAAATGAAAAACTCGAGTGACAGTATTTACGAAAACGATTTCAACTTAACAATTTTCAAGTTATAAGCCATTTACCAATCATCAAAATTAGTGCATGAATGGAAATTTTCGCATGTGAGGAAAGGTAAGAACTGTGGTGAGCAATAGAAACTTTTTGAGATGTAACTTTTAGTAGGAACAATATTTCGAGGGAATTGTTAGAACAAGGTTAGTATACTGATCAGAAAATGCGTGTAGGTATAAACAGGGTAAAAATACAATTTTTGGTTTGCCAAACCGGTTGTTTTAGTTCGTCAGTCAAAACTCTAAGGTCCTTGAAACGATCATGTGAGAAATGGTTGTAGCATTTAGTTCAGGAGCAAAAATTTATTAGACACTTCAATTCGTCCTAGGAATATTTTAATTTGACATTTCGAGCTCTAATTTTACCAGCAATAATTACAACGTATTTCTGAAATTCATTGATCCGGAGCTCGAATTGCATAGAAACTAAAACCTCTCTTATACTAGTAATTCGACACCGCTTGGTGGCGCTATTCAGGAGCAAAAAATAACTGTTGCCATTAAGACTATTTTGAGCAGATTATAATTATTGTCATTATTAATACTTTGAAGAAAATTGCTTTCGTTGTCGAGGACAACAAACGTGCTGTCGCAGCCAACAGAGTTGACTTCATATTCAAGCTCAGTTGAGTTGGCAAGTGCTAAAAAACTTCAGCGTGAGTTAATTTCTGATTAAAAGTTTTATTTGCGATAGCGCACTTGACGGGCCTTTCCTAAGGCAAAGTGATGGAGTGAGTTCAAGTAGAGTTTTTAAATGTAGGTTATAGTTATTATAATTGTAGGTCATAAATTATTGAAAATGCGCGCATCGATAGTTGTTACGCACTCGCGAGCTTTTGCACGATGTGAAAATGCCGCACCTCACCACACGCACGTGCCCCGTGCATGAGGTGAACATGACGCACGCTAACACACACTCGCACGTGTCGCGTGCATGATGTAAACATGACGCACGCACATACGTGCAGCACGTGGCAGGACATCCATCCTGGCAAGACACGGCGCTCGCCACTCACATCCTGCGGCCGATAACTCCGAGTCCACCAAGAGGTCTGTGTGCTCTGCTCAAGGTGCCCTCCAAACTCTTCAGCAATGGTAATTATGGTAATTATAACCCTAGGACGCAATATACAGAAGCCCTCATATTCCACTGTGATGTCAGCGATTATTGTGTGTGTATCCGCAGCACCGGATTTCACGCGCTGATTTCACGATTCGGTTTTCTGACGTTACTGTGAAATGGTCAGTCGCCCGCTGTGATCTTGAACGCTGCATGACATTCACCATCCGGGAGATAAGGACGATAGAAATTGTGTGTCATGGGTGCAATGATGAGTTTATTGACGATATTGCCAGTGCCACACGCGCGATATTTGCTGTCATTTAAATTGTATAAATGCAAAAGTAACGAAGTTGGGGCAAAGAATCTCCAAGTACAGAGCACTTGTTATAAGGGAACAACTCTCCAAACACGCTTAAAATAATCAAGGGCTTGTTGTTTGGGTTGCTAACTGCTAGGAGGAGGGGAAAATCTTGATAAATGAACCATATTTTGATACTTTTTAGTAATATTACCATCGGCCATGTCAGGCTAGAGCTTTAAGTCACGATGGGGTACGCAGCGAACTGCACGTATTCTTTTATGTCGATTGCAACGATCACAAGTGAAACACAATAAATGCATGTATTTACTCGGGAGATGCTGCGATAAGAGGCATTAGGACAAAATTATTTTTCAACTTATTAAATTGCTTTCCAAATGATAAAATTAATTTTCAACGGATAAAATTATCTTTCAACTGAATAATAACTAATAAGTGATGATGACTGCGCTTGAGTTTTCTGTACGATGCCATTAAAAGTAATTTGCGCATAAATAAAATTATAACTCAAAATGAATAAGAAAAATGCTCACAGACGAGAGGGGTCGAACAAAGATTGATTTAGTTTACTTCGCGGTAATAAAAATATGTGATATTGAAGCAGTAAAGTTAAAACTACTTTTAAATTATTAAATCTAAATCAACTCAGACAATTTTATTCATTGAATGCAACACAATAATCAGATTGTCATCATCCTCTGTCTATCGGTAAAGGATGCTCGTCATGAGCATATGTGCGTAATAAATGATTGCTTATTGTTATTTTAGAACTACTAGTTTACTTTTTTACAACCTACCCCCGGCCATTCATGATGTCTGAAAAGTAATATTTTTTTACCATGAACTTAAAAATTAAATCCTGCTGGCAGCAACACAAACACCGCTTCCGGAAGCCAGCGAATAATCGTATAAACCTAAATCACAAGGAATATTAGATATTACTTACTCTTAGTTTTTTTGGAAAGATGGCTCCAAGTTCAATGTGAAAAAGCCACAAATCACTTTAGCTTGAATTAAAAACAACATTCATTTCTATAAAAGAGACAACACCTCTTGAGGAAACCTTATGCTAATCTTTTCACCAAGTGTTTCCTCTGAGCAACTTCCTGGCAAACTTCGCTTTCCTCTTTCATACGATAATCACTTCACAACCATTAGGCTCCATCTGATGTTGAGATTTCTAAGATCCGGCCACAACTGTTGCTCTTAAAGTCTACGGACTAGAAATTATTTAATTACTGAGAAACACGGGGATCCAACTGAATTGGAACGTGTTCGAACAATCTTTCGTTGTGTACTACGCAACAAAACACTAGGTAGGTTCGTTGAGCTTTTCCAGCCTAACGTTTTCGCTGCTGCATCTATAATTCTGGCTGCCCTGCGCAGAAGCTATACTTGCATTGCTAAAATCACAGATGCCTCGGGAAAATAATTAACCTGTATAACGTGTATTTTTTTACGTGTATGAAGTGTAACTCAGCTGTCACGAACACGGCTGAAACTATACATGCACGGCTAAAATCACAGATATCCCTGATAAAAATTAGGCTGCGCGTAACGTGTATATTTCCACGAGTACGAAGTGTAACTCACCTGTCACGAACACGGCTTTCTTTGAGACGTCCTTGATGTTGGCCCTCGTTCTCGTGTTCTGGATGCCCTTCAAGATCCACTCAGAGATGTGAGCAGCGACCAGACCCACGGACAGCACGCCCAACGCCCACGAGTGCTGGGACACCAGCGTGAGGGCGGCCCACACCAGCAACCACACCACTACGTTCGTGGAGTATGACGTGCACATCGCTAAGAATTACGTTTACTTTTGTATCAAAAGCAGTGTTGTAACATGTGCTTAAAAGCGTTGGTGTTTGTAAAAAGTTTTTACACAAAGCCCATTCGTTACATAGAACTGCTGACTCTCAAGAGAGCTTCCTGTGCCAGTCTGAAAATACGGAGTAAAAAGACATACGAGGTAATTTGAATCGGGTAATAAAGGATATTTTTAACTCGAAACAGTTAAAGAAGTGTTATACCCTGCTAGCAAATTGGGCAGGGTTCTGCATAATTTTAAATCAGTCATCCAATAATACAATGTATCTCTGAAATATTCCTTCGTTGATTTTCCTCGCATGGAATATGGATAGAGTTTTTCGAGAGTTCTACAATACACATCATTTATAGCTTGAAAAAGCAGAAGAAAAATAAGAAAATAACATATTTTCTGTCGTACAATCATGTGGTCTGCAGTAAATGGTCACTATTCATGATTCAGGATAGGAAGTGAATGAAAATCTTAAAATTGAATTGAGAGTGGAGGACAGTAATAGATTTTAGCAATCGATGCTGGACAATAATGTTTCGCGACACAATGCTAGACAGCGTCGGTCGCAAGCAAGACATACTGTAAATAGTACCCCCAATATATAGTCACTATACAGCACCCGCAATATGTAGTCAATATATATAGTACGCTGGTATCAAGTACGCGGGTGCGCTGGTATCAAGTATAGTACGCTGGTATATCAAGGCTGGTGTAGGCCTTGATAGAAAGTTTAAAATTTCTGTGTGCAAAACTTTAAACATGAAATGCGTAAAAGCCCCGAAGATTTTACCCTTCACCCGATTTCTTACAAACTTTATTCGTGGCCTTTATAATGTCTATAAATTTCTTAAGTGTTTTATCGTCTGTCGTTGCTAGGTATAGATATTCATGCAGAAGACAAATGAAAAACTCTCAATTCAAAACTAAAAAATGGCCTCCAATTCCAGTTAATTTTCGGGTTTCGGTATGCGTTGTCTTGGAACTAGCGTTTTTTTATAACTCAAGAGAGCGATAGATCATCGCAAATACGGACCTCACTGCTCTGAAGCGCTCAGCCCTATAAGTGCGCATTGCAGTTGCGCGTAGGAAGACATAAAGAAACTGAAATGTAGTTCTCTTGCGGTGCACTTGAGGATGAAAAGAAGATTAACCTTTAAATTCTAAGTGCATTTATGGAACGTCGTCTAAGCGTTTTCGGTGACGAAGACTTGCACATAATAACAGGACCTTATTTTGTCGGTCTAATAACGGTCTCCGTTGGAATTATTTACGTAGACGAAGGTGTTTTTTCTCACTTACGCATTCTTACGTAGGTTTTGAAAATTATAGTTATTTTCCTAACTCTGATAAACATTTCATGCATAAGCTTATATTAGCTCACGTGGATGTAAAATTCTCTCGTGGCTCGTCGAGGTTGAATGAAGAATTTTACAAAGAAAATACAAGAAAGTTTCTAAACAAATGTTGAATTTGGGAGGTGCAGCCGACATCTGCGAGTTAACGAGAGGCCGTCCGAACCATTCGGTCAAAACGCAACACCACAGCGTAAAACCAACCCACAAATACTTGCGGGCATTTCTGAGGAATTTATTTTTTAAATCCCTCATTTCATCCAAGTACTCTGCTATCCAAACGTTCTCAGCCCCACACCCCAGTAAATTTGGGACTGAGGTTACATTGGAGCCTAGCAACATTCTGTACATGACACATCACCAAGACACGCAGCCCTGGCAACATTCTGTACATGTCACATCCCCAAGACACGCAGCCCTGGCAACATTCTGCACATGTCACATTCCCAAGTCTTAGCTACATGGACCACAATCTTGTCTAGTACAGGCTCACACTAAGCAATAACAGACAGAGGCCCACTCATGGCCATTTATAGGACATTCAGCAAGTTCACGATTTCAATAGCTCTGCGAGCGTTGCTCTATCCTGTCGAATCTCTCTTCCTCATGAGGTTTCTGTAGAGTCTTAACCCATATGACAAGTGAGTGATTGGGGCACTATTGCTCCTATGCACGCATGTCAATCACACCGACACTCATCGACTGATCTCGCAGCTCACCAATCACTCGAAGTTGCTAGGCTGTCGGTTCTCATCACGGATATTAATTCGAAATTAAATTACTTAAGCTTCAGGTATACACCCACGGTAAATGTTTACGTTTTTCCACTGCGTTGAACAATGTATAAACACGCATCCAAGATTCCATGTAGCAACTTTTGATAAGAACAACTATAACTTTTTTTTTATTTTCCGTTGGGAATTAATAGTAATCATTCTGCACGGTATTCGAATAGATGAATGTCATCTAATTGAATAGATAATAGATGGAAACAATAGAGTGAATATAATTAAATGGAATCATGAGTAGTCTGTCTTAGAGTTTAATTGATAAAGTGCAAATACTAGTCATTATAATTCATGAACGATGAGGATCATGAGAGCGAAATCTCGTGTTTTCATCAACGATGATTCGACGCACTATGATATTGCGAGCGTTTCGATGCCGATTGTATTGCCTGAGGAGAATCTTGACTCACAACTACAGTCGTGAGGAGAATATCTTATCGAGTTCAATCAAGCAAACAAAGAAATTTACTAGCCAATTCGATGAAATTTCATATACTTAACTCTAAAAAATAAAAACATCATTGCACGAATTTAACGGCAAACAAGTAATGATCTCAGAGAAATAATTTTTGTTGTACTTTCAAAAACAATGCGCAAATATTACTGTGAGAAACACTTTACACTGTTACCAACCGAGTACGCTAAGAACTGGAGAACGCAGAAGGGTTTTCGCCAATGCTGTCAACCGTTTTGTGGAGAGGTTCATCAAAATGCGAGTCATGAATGTCAAACTATAGACCAGAGTTCTCCTTTGGTCAAATTTGCAGTCTCTACCTGGGAATGATGCACTGGAAACCAAATGTAGCTAACTCTAAATTATTCCATCAGATGCTTTATATATATTTCAATATTATAACGGCAATTTTCTTCATCTGCTGAAAGCACTTCGCTAGAATACCCAACAACGCTGCTGTGCCACACGTCACTCCTGCAACTAGACGCTTGGAGTGCCCAACTGAAAGACGGGAACGGCTGCACTTGCTTATATACTCGTTGGTGGACCGACTGCTGGACTAGGGTACGAGAGTACGCGGTTGCGTAGTGACCTCAGGGTGCAAGATGCGCCGGAAATCCGAAACCCAAACATTAACTCCTAATAACCGGATTTGACCATTATCTCTGCTCTTTGTCACGGTCATGACTAAGACAGAACACTTGTCGATGGACTAACGATAATTTGTTTGGCTTCGTTAATGAGGGTCCATTGAAACATACCAGAGTAAAGGCAAAATGATGGAGCCGAACAATTACCCACTCTTAAGTGTGTAGTGCATACTTAAAAAAGCTTGTTTGTTGTAGCTTCTTATAAGCTTGTTTGGTGTAGGAGCGAAGGAGTTAAAATCTGCTAAATGACACAGTACTTGCTACAAAGTCATGGTTCATAAATAATTAAAAAAACAAATAAAAAACAAAATGCGCACAAAAATAGTGATTTGTACGCTCAGATGCTGTTTCATTTCATTGAATATAAGAGAGCATAACTAAGTTAAGGGATAAATTTATTTTGATCAGTTAACTAAAATGTATGAACAATGATATATCATATCCTACTATCCTATATATCCTATTCTCCTATCCTATCCTCTGATAAATGAAGAATCTACAGAACATATATGCTTTACAGAAGATTTGGCATGACTCACATTTTGTGCATTACTTTCAACCGATCTCTGTATTTCAACAAACTTCAATTCACCATAAAATACGCTTTGATTCGTTCATAAATGTTAATAATCCCCAAATTTATTATTTTGATCACAGCTCCAGTAGAAAAATCTATTAACAAAATAGATTTACAATTAAAACTAAACCAAGATCGCTTCAATAAACTGCCCATAGTAAATAAACTTTAACTGTTATAAATGCAATACGGAATGCAACATTGAGAGCTAACATCGACGGTATAAACCAAAGGTCCTCAACAAGAGTTAAATTTAACCCAAGGCGGTAAAAAATTATATGGTCGGGGTAAATGATTGAAGTACTTGATAATTTAAAAAATAATTAAATTAAATAAAGTTTTGTAAAATGAGAGATAGAGAGAATGAAAAGAAAGAGTGTGTGTGTGTGTTTTGTATGGGAGTTGGTGGGTAAACGGAGAAACACATAAAGCTGAGGGGGGTCAATGATAGAAGAAAGGTTGAAAATGGCTCGTCTAAACGATAGGCCAGGCAGTCGCACATCACTCACGCCAATATGTTAATCTCAGCTTATGCCTGAAGAATGGCTCAAGTCAGTCATTTCCATGCTAATGCCTGAGTCGGTAATAAGATGCAACCCCGCTACAAGATACAGAACAATTTTGGTCGACCACCTCCTAGAGCCATGACTTTATTAACTCCACACTGCTCTGCCCTCTGTTCGTCTCCACGTCTTCGAAGGCATCGAAGTTCTTCGGAGGTAAGTCGAAATTTCACAGGTAATATTAGGCCAACTTTGACAGCTGGGCAACAATGCAAATGCTTAGCCCTCCTGTAACTTATAACTTAAACCTAATGACTTACACTTTATATATACACGAATACACATCGTATAACTTAAACCGCATGACGTACTTTATAACTTATAACTAGAATCTTATGAGTAAAAAACGGAACACTTCACGTGTAAATTATTTTTTATAAAAAGACATCTCTTTAGAATTGACGTTTTTGTATAATTACAGCCTGGGCACGAGCTTAAGCCTGAGGTCCTTCAAAGTCCTGCGTAACTCTTCGCTGGATCTAGACCCTCTCTTGCTCCCACAACATCTCTGGGACTGTGGTGTTCTGTGGTGTTTTGTGGTGTTGTGTGGTGTTCTGAGATGTTCTGTGGTATTCTGTTGTGTTCTGTGATGTTCTTTGGTGTTCTGTGGTGTTCTGCATGGGGTGTTCTGTTGTGTTATGTGGTGTTCTGTGGTGTTCTGTGGCGTTTTGTAGTGATGTGTGGTGTTCTGTGGTGTTCAATGGAGTTCTCTGGGGTACTGTGGTGTTGTGTGGTGATGTGTGGTGTTTTGTGGTGTTCTGTGAGTGTCCTCGCTGTAGTAAGTGACTGCAAGAAACTCAGGGCTGGAACACTAGCGCATTTTTCCGTTAGCGCCCAATGTTTAGCTAAAATACCTTGGTTGTTTACGGTTGAATTTTTATGAAGTGAGCTGCAAAATTTGATTAACTGTTTTTTTTTATAACGGCCCCGAAAACTTCTAGAATCAGTAATAGAAATGTCCTGGGCTGCAATGAAAATGTTTGCGTGAGTAAATATCAGCAGTGAGAAAAGCGTTCGAACAATTTTGAAATAAAAAACTTGAACTTGCCTAACGTGGATCAGGTCGGGATGAAAATAATGTCTTATTCTGCAGTTCATGCCAATAAAAAACAATTTTAATTAAATAATTACTTAAATATTTGTATCGTTTATGTTGCTTATGAAATTTTATTCCTTCGATTTGCGGACTTTTAATGTTTCTTGTAGAATATGTAAATTTATTACTTTTTAATGCTTCTTCCATAAATATAATTCATTACCAGATGCTTTTGATGACAACGGATGACCTCGCAAAGGGCTGCGTAGTCCTATAAAAAGGATAATCAGATAAAGCTGGTTGGAAAAATGTATGGAATGTAACAACATTTTCCAAGCTAACCTTCGACGGGGAGTTTGGTTAACAAAGCTGTGTGAGAGCGAGAGTTAACGGAGATGAAAAATGAAACATTTCCCTTGTTCTAAACAGGAGCATTTTCTAATCAAAATGACCCCAAACAAAGAAGTTGATCTCTACAATATTTTGCGGCACTCTTTGTTTGTTGATTCATAATTGACAATTTCTTCCATATCTTAAACCTTTTAAGATGACGTCTACTTCGCTGGTGCTGGACAGGTCTGTTTCCTAGACCATCTAACCCAATAACAGTGGCACGTTGGCCAATGGTTTAGGTGTCACTTAGCACTCCAATAAAACCAGCCTACTCAGGTGCTATGTTAAAGATACTAAAAAATATGAATAATGGACGTAAAATCTGGAAAAAAGAAATGATGTTACTCATTGTGCTATCTAAAAACCATAACCAGAGGTTTTGTTTTCGTTGTGCTTCATTTATTTGCGAGAAACAGACACAATTTTCTATACATAGCTGAAAACTTGCTATCGCGAGTGATCACAATTGCTCAAGGTGTCAGACAATTAGTGTTATAGTTATTGGAATTATGAGATTTAACAGTTATTTATAAATTAACTCGAAAAAACTTTAAACTATAGATGTCTACGATATAATTGCAATCAGAAATTTATTCTCATTTATTTATTCTCACTTTTACTTAAACAGAGCCCTATATGTCATGCTTCGTAAGCGAGAGTAAAGTTTCCATTTACGCACTGATATATTCATTGCAGACGCAGTTGTTGGGAAAGATTTAATTTTGGGAATTTAACTAATTTATGTCCTTTTGTGCTAACTGATTGGTGCTCTTGTGTTTTGGGGTCATGTCGAGAATAATCAATTTAGCGAATGATTAACGAATTAAAACATGAGAATTTAGGAAAATGGTAATTATGATTTCATTCTGCGTTTTTTTAGAATTTAGGGAAATTATAATTATGTGTTATAAAATTTATTTCTGTTGATTAAAATTCCAGCGGTGCGGAGGTGTAGTCTCTTCAACATTTGTGTGTGTTACAAGCCAGAATGTCTGGACGGGTGTGTGTGGTGAGCCCATAAAGGATGTGTTGTTTCAGAAAGGGTGTGTTGTTTCAGGCAGGGAGTGTGTAACTCGATCGAGAGGGGAGAAATAACAATCTCAACGGTTGAGCACTAAGACGTTCGAAAGTGCTGACGCCTTGGTCCAGGCGATAGCTGTGTATATTATGTTCTCAAGATTTTTGGCTATACAAGCAGTCTGCTGGCCCTCGGCGGGTACCGCATGCTGTGTGGGTTAATGGCACAATCTCAAACTCCATACACAGTGCTCGACAGATTTATGGCAAGCACTTGAGCGTGAAAAGGAAACTCTCAGAAATAGTCGGAGGGCTAACGTTGAGATCGGCGGTCCTGCAAACCCTCGAGAGGGAGGAGGCTGCTAAGTTACGTCAGAAGGCTCTAGGCCAATACCACGACATCAATATGGTGGGAAAGTAGTTGAAGCTAAGGAACACGAATGAGGCTTTAGCTGCTAAACAAGAAGGGCATTCGAACATGACGTAGAAGCTTCTAAGTGTGTGATTGGCCATGCGTGAACTAGAACACCGCTTTCTCGCGAACAAGTGGGTAGAGCTGATGAGAAAAATTTAGTCTTGCGTCGGCGATCGTCGGATATAGTACGTGTTAAAAATAGGAGGTGTTGAAAATTACCCTGAAAATATGTGACATAGATATCAACACAGGGAGTTAAACTTATCAAAAATTTCGCTTAATAAAATAGTCTCCGTTTTTTTCCACAGAGGGTAAATTGCAGACCTGGCTAAAGCGGGGAAATCATTCTGAAGATGCCACATTAAGTGGGGAGGGTAAGAGTGATGTAATTACCTTTGGAGAAAATATTTTGAAATAGATATGATAAAAGTGTGTGGCCTTTTGTTGAAGTGAAGATTGGAATATTTAAGGGAACTTCATTAGCACGACTAGAAGTAATGAGTATTTAATTTTTATCGTGCAGGCGGGGAGGTTTTTTTTTGTCATCGGCTTGGAAGAAAGGGAGATCATGGGTCAAGATAACGAAGCGGGACGAGCAGTGTGATATCAGCAATAGACATTTTGAACTGTGCATAAGGCAAAAGTTGGAACTGAAGCTGTGTTGTTTAATGAATGTATGTTTGAAGTGACACCACCTCCAGCACTGTTAGAATATGAACATGTTGTAGGGCTCATGTATCAGGACCTGTGTGATTAACGTACGGGGATATGCTGGCCAGCGGTAGCATTTATTGTCATTCTGTTATGTAAGCTGTTTAACACATGAAGTTTCTAGCATACCATTACTCAATTTACACCAGTTCTAATACCATACATTGCGTGCGCTTATCGATGTTCTGTATGATGTATTGCCGTAAATTATAAATTAAGTGAATTTTCACGTGTATAAAATCCCCCCCCAAATTTAGTAGCAAGCAGCCCCTCATCATAACTGATGCGCTCTGAAAAACGCGCATTGAGTAAGTCGAGTACAACGTACATCGGTGAGTACTGCCCAATTTTAGTATACACATTTTGTAGTAGTGTTGATTTGTTTTGGGCTTGCCCATAAATTTTCCTTGTGTTTCCTGTGTATTTTATTGAGGTATGCCAACCCCTCAAGCGAGCATTCGGTCTTCTCATTAGTGTAAATTAATGAGAGACGAGGCAGACAGCCTTCTCGTGACATCTCAATTTGGCAAAGATCAACGCGATCGCTTTGTAATATTTTGTGAGTGTAGTATGACAGTTGCGTTGTATTTTTTTTTTTTGCGTAGTTATTTCATGTGCAAAACGTACAGAAATTCAGTAGAGGTACATGTCTCGTAGTGATGATTTTCTGTGTTCCGGTGCATGAGAAGCCAGCAAGCACACGGCCATATAGATCAAGAAAGTGAAAGTGGTTATAAAAGTGATAAGTTTGAGTGAGAAAATTCTAGTGTGTTCACTCGATTAATTTCAAAGTTTCAGTAAAGGTTTTACAGTGAGTAGGTTTGAAAAATATTTGAGTGATCGCAAAATTTTGAGTTTTGGAAAAGGTGAATTGGAGAAAATCGCCACCATGCCTGCACGGGGGAGAAGGAACAACGCAAGGGGGAACGGACGAGTGGCGCCACCGCAACCTGAAGAGGAAGAAGTAGTTAATATGCCTGTGGTAACAAGTTGCGTGGGGGCCATTGGTACTAAATTCAGGAGGGGCGACGATGTAGGGGAACATATGGCAAGATTGAAGTTTTTGACGGGCAATCTGAATAACAGCGAGCAGGTGAAAGCCTTCTTCCTATGCCTAGGTCAACAAGAGGCAAAGGAGTGCAATCTAATAATTGATACACTAACGAACCTGCGAGAAGCAGAAACATGGCTGCGCTCTTACGCCGATCAAGTTGAACATCCGACGCAAGCGCTGTTTGAAATAGTGACCAAGAAGCAAACAAGCCGAGAAGGAGTTTCAGAATACCTGACGCGCCTGGAAAGGCTGTACAACGAGAATTATCTGGAACATCCGGAACGAATCCTTGTAGATTTGATGTGGCTCGGATTAAGGGAGAACATCACAAGACCATTTCGAAGTGATGCGCGACCTACGACAGTACAAGAATTGAGGGACATGGCAATCGAGGTGGAAAATCGACGGATAGTACCAGTACCAAGGGAAACGACAGAGAAGAGGGAACCGGAGAGAGAGAGAGCGCAGCGAAGCGAGAGGAGGCCACAGCATGAGACTGCACGTGTCGGCCATACGATGCGGCATTCACCACAACGGCCTAGAGGGTACCGCCATGAAGTGCCACCCTGGAGAGAAAGGAACAGACAGACACGACACTCTCCTTATCATCGAAGAGGAAATTATGAAGCACCCCACTGGAGCGAAAAAGGCAGACTTAGGAGTCATCAGCACCAAATTTACCACACAAGAGAACCACAGCCGCAACCGGAAGTAACACCTGCACCTGCAATGGACTTGGCACAGTATAAAGCGGTGCCACCGCCGTGCGTCAACTGTGGAAGATTTGGGCACGTAAGAGCTAATTGCAGAGTGCAACAGTTTGCAGGACAGCCAAAAAACGGAATAGGAGACCGTTAGCTCCAATAATAAATCCCAGCGTGATACTCCAAGTGAATGGTAAACCTGTTACCGCACTTCTTGATACCGGAGCAAATATATGCTTGGTTAAAGAGCGTGTGGTTGCGGGAATTAAAAATGCTAGTGTGAAAGGAACATCGACTGCATTAAAAACAATTGGAGAGGAACCCGTGCCGGTGCTGGGAAAGATTAATGTGCCAATCAAAGTTAACGGTCAGAAAATTGTACAGAGATGCTTTGTTGTGCGGGAAAATGCGTTCCCAGGAGACCTGCTAATAGGAGTGGAAGTAATGAACAAAGTCAACGCAAAGCTAGACTTCGGAAAATGTAGGGCATCATTCTTTGGCACTTACGTGAACATGTTTTCAGCACCAGGACACGCTTCTCCGAAAATTCTGTGTGTGACGCGGGAAGAAACATCTGTAACTCTGGCTGAGGACATTACAGTGAAGCCTCGCACACAAGCCATGGTAAAGTGCCGAGCAGATGGCAAGTTTGATGGGAAGGAAGTAATTTTAGAGCCTAGAATTAAGTGAGCGCCGTACGTCGGAGCCACCGCTGCAAAGGTACAAAACGGGTATGTTTTGATGCCTGTACTTAACCCTTTTGCCGAAGAAATCGCTCTGACTGAAGGAGCAATAATTGCAACATGCCACGAAATCGCGAATGAAGATGCAGCTGCAGAAGAAAACAATGCGGAAAATAACGAAGCAGAAAATCGCCGCAGAGAGAAGCGCTTTCAGCAAATTAATGAGCTTGACCTCAGTCACTTGGATGCTGAAAAACAAGAACAAGTTAGGAACCTGCTGAAGGAATATCACAAGACGATTAGTGCAGACGAGATGGATATTGGCCACGTCAAGGGAGTGAAATACAAAATTTTGCTGAGTGATTACAGGCCAATTCAAACGAAAGGATGGCGTATTCCGTACACCAGCCAAGAAATTATTGATAAAAAGGTCTCGGAGATGATTGAAAGTGGAGTTGTGCAAGAGAGCACAAGTGCTTGGAAAAATCCGCTCGTACTCGTAAGGAAACCTGGAGGAGGCCACAGAATTTGCCTTGATCTGCGAGCTGTGAACATGCGAGTGGTGAACGAACATTACCCGATTCCCAACATCATAGGAACCCTGGAAGAAGTTGCTGGGAAAGAGTACTATTCCATTGTCGATGCAAAATCAGCCTTCCATCAAATTGAGCTAGATGAAGAAAGTAAGCAGTACACTGCATTTCAGACTCGACAAGGCAACTTCGAGTACGCTCGGCTGCCTATGGGACTCAAGTGCTCAACATCAGTGTACCAGAGAGTAATTTGTCATGTTCTGAAAAGGCAACTTGGAAAATTCGCCGCTATTTATTTGGACGATGTGTGCGTTAGCTCTATGACTTTTGAGAAGCACCTAGAAAATTTGAGGGAAGTGTTGCACGAATTTCAATGTGCCGGAGTCAAAATAGGCTTGGACAAGTGCAAATTTGCGCAAAAACAAGTGAAGTACCTAGGATGTTACATCAGTCGTGAGGGACTTGTTCCAGACCCCAAAAATGTTGAGGCCATGCAAAATTACCCTAGGCCGACGACCGCACGCAAAGTCCGCTCGTTTGTAGCAGCGCTCAACTTCTACCGGCGATTCATTCCGCATTTCGCTACAACAGCTGCACCTCTTAATGCGCTGACTAAAAAGGGGGCAAGATTCAAGTGGGAGGAAGTACACGAGCAAGCCTTCTGTAAACTTAAGCAGCTCATGATAGAAGCTCCAGTTCTGAAGAAACCTTCTCTTAATGAGACGTATTACTTGAGCTGTGATGCCTCAAATGAGGGCTCTGGCGCGGTCCTTGCGCAAAAATGTAACGGAAAGGAACAACCGATTGGATACTTCAGCAAAAGATTCAATGATGCTGAAAAACGTTATTCAATCACTGAACGTGAAGGATTAGCAGTAGTAGCGGCTGTAAATCACTTTTCACCTTACCTGTACGGCAATAAATTTGTTGTAATTACTGACCACACAGCTCTCAAATATGTGTTCAAAGGTAAAAATACCAAGAACAACAGAATTATGAGATGGGCCCTAACACTCTCTCAATATGATTTTGAGGTGATTTATCGGCCAGGAACTCAGAACGTGGTGCCCGACGCATTGTCGAGAAATATTGCGAACGATAACGAAGAAGAAAATCGAGACGACGAAGCCCCTAAAACAGTGTTCGTCACGACGATGTTAGATGAAACTCCCAATGTACAAGAGGCGGAAAGTAAGTTGCAGAAAGAAAATGTGAGAGCAGAGCAATTGAAAGATCCCGTTTGGGGGCCAGTGCTCAGGTATCTTGAAGGTAACAAATCAGGGGACGCTCCAAGCCTCGCTCTAAAACCCGAAATCTTCACCGATGAAGGCATATTGTATTTCAGAAAGACACAACGAAAGCCTAATAGAACAAGGCACTTAATCGTTGTGCCAGACGCTCTGAGAGAAGCAGCAATAACGTTAGCGCATGATAGTACCATCGGTGCTCATCAAGGTCGTGCTAAAACGTGGAAAAAGCTCATGGAATTTGGGTACTGGATTAACATGTCTCGCGACGTCAACAAATACATCGATTCGTGCATGCAGTGCCAGAAGCGTAAGATCAACAATCGCATTTGTGTTAGCATGGGTTCATTCCCTGAAATTGACAAGCCTCTGGACAGAATAGGTGTTGATTTAATAGAAATGCCAGTCTCGAATGAGGGCCACAAGTACATCTTGACCGTGGTTGATCACTTCAGCAGATATGTTGCAGCTTTCCCACTCAGAAGCAAGACAACTGAGGAAGTGACCCGAGCGTTAACTAAATTCGTAACCACGTATGGCCCTGCGAAAGCGCTCGTCTCAGACAGAGGTACCGAGTTCACGTCAGCTTTGTTCAGAAATGTGTGTGAAAAATTGAAAATAAAATACTACAACACATCTGCGTATCATCCGCAATCAAATGGGATGACGGAACGTCAGAACAAGAACATCAAAACAGTGCTGTCTCACCTCGCAGCCAGCGATCAACCATCGTGGCATGATGCTTTGCCGTGGACATGCTTGGCACTGAACACAAGTTATCAAAGTGTTATTGAAGAAATACCGTATTATTTATTCTTTGGTAGGGATGCAGAAATTCCTGTTGTTGACTGGTTAAAAACCCCTCGCATGGATTATTCTCTTGGGGACAATTACAGTGCCGAGGTGAGCGCCCGACTTCACAATGCGTTCAAAGTAGTGAAGGCCAAGTCCAAGGCTTCACACGACAAGTCGGTGCAAATGAAGGAAAGAGGTGTGAAAAACAACCAGGTGGAGAGCGGAGATATTGTTTTATTACACAATCCGACAGGAAAGGCCGAAGCTGCAAACGAGTGGCCTACCGACTGGTTGGGCCCGTACCGTGTCCTTGAAAGGAATGCCACAAATGCGACCATTAAAGCACTATATAGTAACCGACAAGAAAGGGTTCATTTGGATAGATTGAAAGTTGCTTTCCTACGGGGCGAGGCTTTTCCCGGCACGGCGGACGTCGCAGCTGAACCAGGGAATGGAAACGGACATGAAACTATTGAGAGAGAAGATGAAGACCTGAGGACAGAGAACCACGTAAGCGCGAGAGCTGCGTTCAAGGAGCGGCGAAGCTACAATTTGCGTTCAAGGTGTAGGTGAATTGCCACTTGGAAGCGAGCTGCAGTGGACTGAGATCATGCGTCACCTTAACTTTGTGATATGTGTTCTTGTGCGTTCAATTTTAGCAGAGCTCTTACGTAGGAGTGAGTTTTTTTTTTGCGCTGTATTGCTTTAATCTAAATGTGTTCTTTAGTAGAATTGTGCTATTCTAGTTGTGAATTAAAGGTAATCTCCCTCACGAGAGTGTGATGCTTCGTTCAATAGGAATATGCTCTAGGTTATGTAACTCCAACTTTCTTTGCTCACAAGAAATTTCGTCTGGATGAAAATCTTGTTGAGCGATCTAATCTTATGCTATGCGTAATTCTCATTTTCTCTCTTGCTAAGTAAAGAGAATTGAGCGTTTATTAGGTTAACGTCGTGTGTTTCTCAAGAGGAGTACTTTGTTTCCTTTGTAGGATGCTTATATTTCTTGCCAGCTTCTCGTGTAGCGTACGCGCTTGATACGAAATAACTCTGGCGAAGTAATTAGTTAATATGAAGTTCTTAGGCTTATGTATCTCAGGCTTGCTAATTTTATCAATACCTTTAGACCGTTCATTTTCGTAACGGGGAAAATATGTTTAGCGTCAGATTATAGGTCGCGTATTCTTTCGTGCTGTAGTGTTGAATTTTCTGACTTTGTGTCTTTCTCTTGCCTGAAAGAATATCGTAAACACGGTATTCCGGAAGGAATTATTCTCAACTTACTCTGTAGAGTGTAGCACATTTCCCTTTCAGACTTAAGGAATTAATTCTTGGTAGATTGGCGTAGTATGTATTTCAGCCCAAAACAGGCCAGAACAATTGCATAACATGAATACGTCTCGTATGAGCAGCAAATTGAGGAAGGATCACGTGGAATATAAGTAATTATTTACAAGAACAACTAACAGATAACAACTGTACAACATAAGGGATTCATCGTACTTGTATTGGAATCGTTTCACAGTAGAACAAATTCCAGCGTTGCATTAGGAAACGACGAAGATGTATGTGAGGCTGAAATTTTGCACCATCTTCAGAAGAATGCGAAGGGCACAAGTAATTGCCTCAGAGTTGCTTGTGGTCAAACTCGCGGCGAAACACATCGTTAGCCAACAGCAGAGCCAGGAAAGGGCTGCACAAGTAATTGGTACTTAAGACTTCAAAGTGGAAAGCACCACAGAACGCCGGAGCATCATCGTGAGGAAGGAAGGAAGAGAATACGAAAATAAAGCAGATAATGTTCTAGGGCGCCGTAATGTAATAGTGTTCAAAAATGCTTTTATAAATGGGTACCCAAATGAACCAATGATAATGCTTTTATATTATTGAGTATGGAATCTAACTTGATTTATTTGGAATTTGCATTGTGACATGAACGCTTAGAAAGGCATTCCTGATACTCGCATGCAAGTTTCCTGTGAATTTTTTTTTACTAGGCAAACGATCACATTGGAATATTGAAGCCGTATTTTTAGGCATCTCTATTTGTACGTGAAATGAAAATGTAAAAGAGATTTCGGCGGATAGGCTTTGAATGAAGCGGACGGTCTTCAGAGAATATTAACCCACGGAATTCTCGCATAAATAAGAGTGTTCACTCGAATAAAATAAAACATCATCTAGTGTCTACCAGATTCCACGTGACGTCAAGGGATACTGAGGGGGATTCTACAGGATACCAGTGTGCACTACGCAGGATTATGCCTCGGAATACTTCAGCATTACTTCGTGGAATTGGAACCCCATCGCGAGGGGAGACTTAATAGAATAAAAAAAAAGTTATCGACGCTTCAACTCGTATTCTTCGACAGACCAACATAAGTTCCTGATTCGCCAATTCGTCTGATCAACGAAGCGGCATTCACGAGTAGTCTGACGATTAAAATTTGAGTTCGAATATACGTCCTAAAATGTATGTGAAAGATTGTACTTAACATGATTTAGTGGTAACTTGAATCGTGATTATGATCCGTGTTACCGAATGAAATCGTGCAAGTAATGTGGTGTATAGAAATTTTATATGAGGCTGGATATTGGGATCACAATCCTTCCTTCTGAAAATGAGTACCTATCTTCAACGCGTGTGTGATGGCATTGGAATGCCAGAAGAGAAAAATGGAAGGACAGCAAACTCCGTCAACGATACCCAAGGAGTGAACAGCGAATCGTCAAAAGCAGCGTCAAGGAATGATAGAACAAAAGATGCAAACGGCTAGAGAGATCTGGAAGACAAAAACATCGACACTTTAGGATATTTGAGAATGTAGGAAATGTGTACACTAAATTTTGTGAATGTTATTAGGATTTAGTACTCAAGTATTTAGTACGCACTTCAGTTCGGCGGGAAAAACAGACGCATCGGTTAGATGAAGATGACACAATATATTACGCTGTGGCCGATTGTATTGTAATAAATAAGATTGTTAAATGTAATGTACCATGTTTCTGCGGAATTAATTTAGAACATAATTGGCTTAAGTAGATGTGTACCATTTGTGTCTTAAATTGGCTAATAATTCAGTTCAAATTGTTCAAATGAATAACATAACGCTAATACAAAAAAAAAAAAAAAATTGTCGAGTCAATTTTTTTTATGTAAAGGAGCGGGGATGTTGGGAAAGATTTAATTTTGGGAATTTAACTAATTTATGTCCTTTTGTGCTAACTGATTGGTGCTCTTGTGTTTTGGGGTCATGTCGAGAATAATCAATTTAGCGAATGATTAACGAATTAAAACATGAGAATTTAGGAAAATGGTAATTATGATTTCATTCTGCGTTTTTTTAGAATTTAGGGAAATTATAATTATGTGTTATAAAATTTATTTCTGTTGATTAAAATTCCAGCGGTGCGGAGGTGTAGTCTCTTCAACATTTGTGTGTGTTACAAGCCAGAATGTCTGGACGGGTGTGTGTGGTGAGCCCATAAAGGATGTGTTGTTTCAGAAAGGGTGTGTTGTTTCAGGCAGGGAGTGTGTAACTCGATCGAGAGGGGAGAAATAACAATCTCAACGGTTGAGCACTAAGACGTTCGAAAGTGCTGACGCCTTGGTCCAGGCGATAGCTGTGTATATTATGTTCTCAAGATTTTTGGCTATACAAGCAGTCTGCTGGCCCTCGGCGGGTACCGCATGCTGTGTGGGTTAATGGCACAATCTCAAACTCCATACACAGTGCTCGACAGATTTATGGCAAGCACTTGAGCGTGAAAAGGAAACTCTCAGAAATAGTCGGAGGGCTAACGTTGAGATCGGCGGTCCTGCAAACCCTCGAGAGGGAGGAGGCTGCTAAGTTACGTCAGAAGGCTCTAGGCCAATACCACGACATCAATATGGTGGGAAAGTAGTTGAAGCTAAGGAACACGAATGAGGCTTTAGCTGCTAAACAAGAAGGGCATTCGAACATGACGTAGAAGCTTCTAAGTGTGTGATTGGCCATGCGTGAACTAGAACACCGCTTTCTCGCGAACAAGTGGGTAGAGCTGATGAGAAAAATTTAGTCTTGCGTCGGCGATCGTCGGATATAGTACGTGTTAAAAATAGGAGGTGTTGAAAATTACCCTGAAAATATGTGACATAGATATCAACACAGGGAGTTAAACTTATCAAAAATTTCGCTTAATAAAATAGTCTCCGTTTTTTTCCACAGAGGGTAAATTGCAGACCTGGCTAAAGCGGGGAAATCATTCTGAAGATGCCACATTAAGTGGGGAGGGTAAGAGTGATGTAATTACCTTTGGAGAAAATATTTTGAAATAGATATGATAAAAGTGTGTGGCCTTTTGTTGAAGTGAAGATTGGAATATTTAAGGGAACTTCATTAGCACGACTAGAAGTAATGAGTATTTAATTTTTATCGTGCAGGCGGGGAGGTTTTTTTTGTCATCGGCTTGGAAGAAAGGGAGATCATGGGTCAAGATAACGAAGCGGGACGAGCAGTGTGATATCAGCAATAGACATTTTGAACTGTGCATAAGGCAAAAGTTGGAACTGAAGCTGTGTTGTTTAATGAATGTATGTTTGAAGTGACACCACCTCCAGCACTGTTAGAATATGAACATGTTGTAGGGCTCATGTATCAGGACCTGTGTGATTAACGTACGGGGATATGCTGGCCAGCGGTAGCATTTATTGTCATTCTGTTATGTAAGCTGTTTAACACATGAAGTTTCTAGCATACCATTACTCAATTTACACCAGTTCTAATACCATACATTGCGTGCGCTTATCGATGTTCTGTATGATGTATTGCCGTAAATTATAAATTAAGTGAATTTTCACGTGTATAAAATCCCCCCCCAAATTTAGTAGCAAGCAGCCCCTCATCATAACTGATGCGCTCTGAAAAACGCGCATTGAGTAAGTCGAGTACAACGTACATCGGTGAGTACTGCCCAATTTTAGTATACACATTTTGTAGTAGTGCTGATTTGTTTTGGGCTTGCCCATAAATTTTCCTTGTGTTTCCTGTGTATTTTATTGAGGTATGCCAACCCCTCAAGCGAGCATTCGGTCTTCTCATTAGTGTAAATTAATGAGAGACGAGGCAGACAGCCTTCTCGTGACACAGTCATCTCCACGTAAATTGGCAGAATTAGGGAAAACAAAAGTTTTGTTCCGAAAATGCAATGTTATTAATTTGTAGTGATATTTTTTTCCATTGATTTATATTACGAGCAGTGTTATAATTATGTACTAAAGTTATAATTCAAAAACTGGAAATAATGAAGACTTCTCGATTTCGCTTTCTAAATGAGTTTCAAAATACTATTAAGCCCGAAATTGTTCCTGCCCCTACGGTTTTCCTCATAATACAATCTTCAATAGGCTACTTTTCTCTGTAATGCTTGTACGAAATGTTCCGAAGGAGTTCTAGAAGGAAACATAATTTGAAAGATTCTGATTGAAAAAATACATCTTAGACATATTATGAACTAAAATAGCTTGTACACTATGTTCATATTTATTCGTACCCGTCTCTTATGTTAAAAACGATCGAATTAAATGCTAATATTGTAGTAACATTCGAATTTTAATAAATACTGTTAGCATTCTAGTGTATTCTAGAGCATTATACTACTCTTAAGTCACGTTAGATTTCGTAAAATTCCTCATTTCATCATAAGCAAAAGTAAAGAAACAGGAAAGTATCATGTGAATAAATAGGAACTCAGCATCAAATTAAAAATGGTAAATTGTAGATGCTTACAAGAATGGGAGTGGCTAGAAGTCAATTTCGAAGCAATGTGATGTCCCTGTATCAAAGCTTAAAATAATGAACATAAACATAAAAAGTTTACCACTATCCAGGACCCCACTGGACGAACATGAAAGGAGAAACTTTCACCCCAATCCGCATGACTAGTAGTGCGAGAAGTTAACTAAAGCCCGAGAATCCCAAGAAAAGTATTGCTGCAGAATCTTAGTGTGGAGGGAATTGAAATTTGATGATGAACCCTGCAAACAACACTTAAGAAATGACTGAAAAGAAGCTGACAAAAAGTACCTCGAATGTTTTAGGGTTCTTTCTGGGCCAACGGAACTGGAAGCATTGTGACTGTTGAAAAAATTATGGAACACAATCAATGCACCAAAATTCTTTCGGAAATATGAAACAGGCTTGCGAAGCTCTCGATCATGTACTCGAAATGGTCTTTGAACATAAAAACAACCCCAAGAATATTGCATAATCTATTAAGAAATGGTTTAAAGGCAATAGAGGAAATATTTTTTAGGGGCCACAACGAACTCTACATTTGAATCTAACCGAAAATGTGAGGTTGATTCATAAGAAAAGTGTCAGCTCGAGGAAGCCCAACAATTGTGAAGAATTGACGAAAATTCTAAAGGATGAGAGGTCCAATATTTCTGTTGAGGTTTAGAAAAACCCTGCAATGAGCTTGTGAAAACTCCTGGAAGCACCTTTTAAAAATAAAGGCTAATAACAAATCATTTATACGAGCCAATATGAACATGGTGTATTTGCTATTTTTGTTCATAATTTCTCTAAAATATAATTTTTCTAAAAACCTTGGACATGATGTTTCCTTCTAGAAAACCTACGAAACTTTTGATGTATGTATTACGAAGAGATGTAGTCTTTTGAAGATTTTAAACAAATATATTAAAGAATAATGCAGGAGTACGAATAATTTCGGACGTTGCTGCACATAAGTGCGGCGGTTCAATAAAATATATCATTTCTTGCAGAAACTATGAGAGCTGGTTAAACAATAAGAGAGCAGGATATATGAACTGAATTATGTTACAGTAATTCTTAAATGAGCAGAAACTGGCGCTGAAGTGGCCTAGCTGGGGACCAGTCACACGAGAACACGAGTGTTGCTATCGCCTGCCTAGAGCGTTTCCTCGAGATGAGCTCATGTAAGACGAGACTCTGCGTTAAAAGCCAATAGTAGGAGTGTTAAACGAATGATTTAAGGATTTGTGCGGCACGATATCCGGTTCTAAAGCATTTATATCGACAACTTTTACACGCCATCCCAACGCATGCAGTGGGAGTACGCATACTTAGATATTTCAGAAAATGAACGATTGGATCACGTTTCTGAGCTCAATCGAAGGGAGTGTACTCAACTCGAAGATTTAATTACAACAGTAATATTTAACGAAAAGAAAACCATTTCATTTTCTACACTGTTGCATACAGTTTAAGCTTATCCAAACACCTAAAAATAATATGCTTTCTTATTAAAAGACTTTTCGCTGGTCAAGTCAGAAACTTCGGCTATCCTGTGAGTTGCCGTTTGACGAAACAAAAATTTAACAAAATTTTCAGTTTAGTAAAATACACGTGCACAAATTCAATAGAAGAAACACTCAACTATAGACAACCTGGCTACAAAATGGAACCCGCCAACTTGATGCAAAAAAATGAACTGCACAAAATGTGTTCATACAAAGGCAGCTAGGCTTATAGATCACCATCTGATCGGTTCATGCCGGACGTCAACAAAGCCTTCATTAAATAAAATACTGTAACTAAATGCCACTCATACATTCCTCTCAAGCACGTTACGTAGCCCAGTACTGACCTGAGAGGGTTCGTTTTACAACGAGTGAAAGAATTTTTACATCCACGTGGTACGCAGATGAATTTTGTGAGATTTTATTAAGAAATTCAAATCCATCGACTTGGCACTGGAGATGCTATCAATGCTGAACATGGCTTAAATTTTGGCATAACAAGTAGGAAACAAGCATCTGCTTGCCAGAACTTAATTTATGCTCTTGATTAACCTGAGTTGTACCTTAAAATATCCAATACAAATCCAAATTATTCATATTCAATACATTTCTGTAAGAATAAACAAAAACATCCAATTATCCAATTATGTTGGCAGAAGTACACTCGAAATTGATTAATTCGTATTTTATCGAATATTAAATTCAGCCCTTCAATTAAAAAAAAGTTAATTTCACGAAATCTAAGTATATGCTTTAAACACACTGACGACAAACAGCTACTAAACTGTGTACCTTCTTGCCTCTAACAAGTTAAACCCATAAAAGAGAATTCCATCGAAGTCTCAGTGACTCTTGCTTAAAATCCTTTGAAATTTGAAACCGAAATGTGAATTTAAAGTCAAAAGGCGTCCTCTTATCGTACTTCCCAACGCAACCATTAAGGTCATACTTGGCAGGAAAATAACGACACAAACGGAACGGTTCATTTTGAAGGTTTTTTCGAGTTCGGAGCAGTGAGTTGTACCGCAGCAACTTCTGCGATTGTGCTTCGCTGTTTCTTAAGTCACTAAAATTTTGAGGTCACGTCCTGTATATACTATTTCCAGTGACTGGAAGCAGCAGTACAAGTGAATTGACGTAACCGGTGGCGACACCTCAGATAGTGACTAGTTAGTAGTTATCGTTCTAAGTTAACTCTGAGAATATGATTATGCCGGCTTGTCAGGCATCTTAGGATCTCGCAGGTGAGCGTTGGCAGTAGAATGGACAGGGACATCAGAAGCAGAGTGCTGTAGCACACAATAGGCTGCAGACCTACTGGTCGTCGAGATGAGAGCACAGAGAATGCAGGGGAGGCTGACTCGAAACGCAGTTGGATAGTGTAGACGGGCGGATAAGTTGCGTTGTTCGCGGCTCCAGCTATACGAAGCACTCGATCGTAGTAGTAGCGGGAAGAGAGCACTCGTGAAAGAGTGCAGTGTAGGAGCACTCGCGGCGACGGAGAGCTTATTGGGAAGAGCTCGCGTAGGAACACTTATGTAAAAGTGTTTGCTCAATAAATGAGCGCTGGTTTAAAAATGATTTCTGTGATCCCGGAGCAGAGAAAGCTGTTGATGTCACCTATGAATGGTGAGACTAAACGCTGGCCACAATCAGCCAGCGATTGAAATTTTTGAACAGGGCTGTGGAGTGAAAACAGAGAGAAATCTTGATTGTGCGCTGATACTGACATGACCGTAGAGTTATGGGCCAAAAGTGTGGAGTGTAGAATTGCAAGGCAAGGCGTGCTCTTTATATACATTCTGCTCTGGAAATTGGGGGCTCTGCAGTCTAGTCGCTTTAGAAGTGCGTTATTACATCGCTCAAGGGTCCAGCGAAGTGCTCTGTACTAGAACGAAGAGCTAGCGCTCAATTTGTGCACGGGCAGCTCAGTTAGTACTGGACTGAAGTTTGAGCAGGAGGATGTTGCTTCGTACGAGGTTGTTGTGAAACTATTGCAAAAGAACGGGAAAAAACGACGTCATTTAGGAAGAATTCGGGTGTCATTCCGCGAACGGAAGAAAGGATGACAGTTGCCCTTTGGCGTAGGGAGGCGTATGTTAGGGTTGCTGAGGAGGTGAAGTGTGGGAATGCTTCTTTCAAACTTTGTGGGCATAATTGGAGTTTGAAATGGAGTGATTCAACTCAATTCTAAATTAAGGGGTGCACAACACTAAGGAATAAAGATAATAGATATGCATATAAAACCCAGATGTTCGGGCGAAGGAGTGTCATGGGTTTCTCGAAGGGAAGATAGAGCTCGGGATTCTTTTGCCGTGCAGCGACGCTTAAGTGTACAAGCACTGTTGTGTTATTCTAATTGACGCCCTGTAGAATCGAAACTTGGTCAAACGGGATGTGGGTGCGCGAGAAACACCGGGCACACGAACAAAAAAATGTCGCCACTCGGTAAATTTCGAAGAGACTATTCATCTGGCCAATTCACGGAGATCATCGATTTTTCTGTTTCGAAGATGAGGGCGAAGACTACACAACATTTTAAAATGTGTTATTTATACGATATTGTGAGAAGTAGGACCAATTAAACGATAGGGCAAGCTGAAGAAAAATTAAAGAAGAAATACTTTGAGAAGTAACGCAAAAGTGTGAAATTTTTTTTTCCAAGCGAGTTTGAAGTGATATCTCGGCCGTAATAATCGATCAGTGCTAAGATACTAAAATAAAAAATGGGTGTCATTTACGAGGCCACGCAAGAAGAATGCAGCCCATTAAGAGATCAATTGTTGTATACTTTTGGAAAATGCATTGTGGCTTCATTGCTCTTCCCTTGTGGAATGTGCCTGAGCTTAAATGATGAGTTGGTAGTCACTGCTCAGCATGGTAGTTACAGCTCAGCATGGTAGTTACAGCTCAGCATGGTAGTCACAGCTCAGCATGGTAGTCGCAGCTCAGCATGGTAGTCACAGCTCAGCATGGTAGTCACAGCTCAGCATGGTAGTCACAGCTCAGCATGGTAGTCACAGCTCAGCATGGTAGTCACAGCTCAGCATGGTAGTTACAGCTCAGCATGGTAGTCACAGCTCAGCATGGTAGTCACAGCTCAGCATGGTAGTCACAGCTCAGCATGGTAGTCACAGCTCAGCATGGTAGTCACAGCTCAGCATGGTAGTCGCAGCTCAGCATGGTAGTCACAGCTCAGCATGGTAGTCACAGCTCAGCATGGTAGTCACAGCTCAGCATGGTAGTCACAGCTCAGCATGGTAGTCACAGCTCAGCATGGTAGTCACAGCTCAGCATGGTAGTCACAGCTCAGCACGGTAGTCACAGCTCAGCATGGTAGTCACAGCTTAAAATCCTTTGAAATTGGAAACCTCAGTCAATTTGAAGCCACCAAGTCTCAGTTGACTGATTTTCAGTTCGCTTAGTCTTTTGATTATTTATTTTTATTTTATGCCCCATTCTTTGTTTTACATCTCTGATCTCTTCATCTAGCCCACAACAATTCGCAAACAATTCTAATCGTAATAATGAAAATCATTTTCCAGGTTGTTTCGGACCATATATTTATTGTCAATAGATTGTTTCTGGGGCCTCAAATCAATTATGTAGTTGAAATATGTTGCGTACTCATTTACAACATTGACACATTATTTAACTCATGTTTTTACTTCGAATGAAATTATTTGAATCTTTCAGATAATCGTTATTATCTTCATTTTGATCAAGCAAATGCAGACTGTAGCGTAGGAGTTTTTCGTAATCTCTTATTTCTCTTTTTCTGTGTTTTTTCTCTCTATTTTGCCAAGTTTTTTTTCTGAATATTGACGGTTTAAATCCCCATTTCATCACCTGACTCTCCTCACACCTGTAAGGAGAGACGTAAGGTGCCGTCACATGGTGACGTGTCGAAATGTGGTGTTCTACCGTTGGGTTGCAGAACAGCCAAGCCCCCATATTTTCTTCAAAGAAAAATAAAAACAAATGAGTTAGCGTTACAGTTTGACGTAACTAATATCTTGACATAAATTCTCGAATTTTCCTTTCTCATACTTGATATACTTGATGAACAAAAATTATTTTCCATTTATTACTTTTTTAAGCAACTCTTGAGCCTTAAATCATTTCTTTAAAATGTTGCTCTTATCCATAGCAAATGGATTCGTCGAGTAATATGAAATTTTAATTTAGAAGTGCTATCAACATTGCAACGAATTTACTTTTCAACGCAGATTATTCGATGGCATCTATTTGTCGACGGCATATACATGCCTGATCCCGTTAATCCAGTTACGAGTCTGCGTACGCGGAAACGTGTAAAATGAGAACAAAGTTCTGTGCGTGCGCGTAGCAGAATAGCACCCGTAAACTGGCCTTTCTGTTTTATCTGTTTAGCCATCCGATCATACACGGAAAACCGAAATTTTACCGTTTTGTTTGATGCCTCTCGGTAATTTGTATCGTGGTTTAAAGTTTCAAAAAAGCTCATTTTAATTGTTTTAATATAGTCTCAGTTGACTGATTTTCAGTTCGCTTAGAATTTTGATTATATTTTTTTATCTATTCCCAATTTTTTTATTTCACATCTCTGATCTCTTCATCTAGCCTACAGAGTGTCCCGTAAATAGTTACCTTTCTTAAAAATTGCGAAAAAAAAATAATATGAATTTGGCTATGAGCTTGTCGACAGTTTTGTGCATCCACGTCTGTTGCTAGGTTAGTCCGTAAACAAAACTTTGAGCGGACGGGAAATTCAAACAAAAAGTGTTGTAATCGTTGCATTCTAAGCTGGAATAATCAACAACGAAGAAGGAAATGAGTTGAATGCGTCTCTTGCTACTGTAAAGATTGAAGGAAAACAAAATCTCGACACTTACACAACTTTCGGCATGCCTATATCCTGTACGAAAACACTCTGCTTGTACTGAAAGGGCGGTAAAAGCGGTCGAGAAGAGAGTGAGGCGAATTCCTGTTAGAAGTATGTGTAAAACAGCAACGTACCTCAGTATTAGAAACTTACCTATACCGAGGTACGTTTAAGCTTTTTCGAAACTTATTTAATTAAAGCTAAAACTGAAACCTATTAACTTATAATGAAACTAACTTTACGTATAATGAAACTCATTTAAACATAACTTATGGAAGAGTGCATACAAAAAGTATCGCGAACGATTTCTGACTGTCAGTACCTTCCAGGAAGAAATGGCATGACGAGGGGAAATAGAATTGCACCGAGAAGATAAACGAGTCAAGTGGCCCAGTCTTGGCTCCTCTCCAAGTCTCGTGCTGACCGACGCCAATCACTCCAGACACCGATGAATTACATTTTCTTACACGAATTTTCTTGTCAAAGTAATAGTATTTTTACGAGTATCTAAGCACAATATCTCAATCTGCGGCCATATCACTACTAGTAGTCCGATGAGTGAACAGGCTTCTTCGCATTGTTTGTACTATTGGCGCAGTTACATTAAGATCTGCTATTTTATTACACCAATTAAAAGCAACTATGGATAAGGCGTTACCAATGAAATTTTAAATACATCGCTGTGGCAAGAACGGCTTCTGATAATGCATGGTAAATGACGTTCATAACAAATTTTCTCAGCTTTAATTCTCTGTGGAATTCCGGTTAATCTTTGTACTTGAGAATGCTGGCGAAGCGCCAACCCAGTGATGATTTTTACCTGTTTTCAAACGTATTTACTGTACTGCAGAAACAACATTTTCTGGTAATTGGTTCCATATTTTTAGGCCATTTTAAGCAAGAAAGGCCTCAAAATTTTATCTGCTTTTAATTTTTCTGGCAAATTTCTGTTCGATATTTTTGGTTCTTACATCGTCAGTGTCGAGAAGTACTTTTAGGCTAAAAAATTAACGTCATCATGATATTTGTAAATCTGTATTGAATGACCTCGCAATCTTCTTTGTTTGCGGGAACTGAGTCAGTTGCAGACATTGTTGGTAGATAAGGCGATTGATTTCTAAAAAAAAAAATTCACTGCTGTACTCAGAGTATTTCTTGTTTACATCCCGTCCAAGGGTAGGAGACCAGCGTTATGCAGAGAATTTTAGAGACGGTCCCGCTATTGTGGTTCAAGGAGTATTATATGGAGCCGAGTATTATTCTGTTCTCATTCATCACGCTTTCTCTACATGTTTGTTATGCTTAAAATCTTAAGTAGTGATACCAAGAATTTTTTCAAGGCCCAGTACATCAATTGAAGAATCATTAATGCGTAAGAAGTGCCGATTCCAACTCACAATGCGTATTACCGACCATTTGCGATGTGAGGCTCATTAAGCAGGTTTCGTTTCTTTGGGCAAAGACTGTGATGTCTGTTTGAATACTACTTTTTCTCGCCAGGTGAACGCCCTGTGGAAGTTTTGCACCATCCGTGAATTTGTTAATTTTAGCGGTGCATGATTCTGAGGTCAAGGTGATTGATATAGATGATGAGTAGCGGGCCTTTAGTGTCAAGTCCCTCAATTGCCCATTCCTCGTATTCCTTTCAGTATTCGTATTCTCGTATTCTGCAAGAAAAGTTTCCCTCATCAATTCTATCGGCATTCCCGTTAGTCATGAGCATTTCGTGAGGAACTTTATCGGAGTTTTTCTGTGTCATGATACATGAGGTCAACGGGTTTCATCACTCATGAAGATTCGGTTGATTTTTTCCCAGAAGTCGAAGAGGTTTCCTTGATAGTCCATGTTTCCCGTAACTTAAGTGCAGTGTCTGCAATCAAGTTTTGGGTTTATATGAGTTTTGTTATTCGAACTTTTGTCAATTTTTCAAGCAATGGCAGATGCACGCTGATTGGGATATAGCTACTGGGTACTTGTTTGCCTTGATTGTTCAGTTTTTCAATTGAAGTGACATCAATATGTTGGCAGTTCTGCAGAACTAGCCCAATTGAGAACGATCAATTGCAAATGTTCGTTAAGGGCTCACTGATTATTTCGGTCGTCTCTTTAATGCGCAGAGATACTTTATACGCGTAAGGCAGAAAATGTGCCTGATAATAGGAACTCAATTCCGCTTCTTCAAACATGCTAGCCATGGTATGGACTGCAGTAACTGCTAATAAATTTGAGTCTCCTTTATCCTTTCTGCAGTCTAGAGGGAAGAGGCGGGTTGAATAAAAATAAACATAACCCCACACGTCTAAATGTTGTGAAGAAATGTTTATATTGTCGATATCTGAAAACTTTGGAAGCCATTACGTATTCACTCAAAAAAGGGTTCCACAGACGCAATGAATTTAACTCAGCTGGGGTGCAGCGATCATTTCAGCGGGTTCTATAGAGCTAGAACGTGTAGTCTGTACCTCATCAAGGAACCAAGAGTTATCGTTACGTACTGGTACATTTTAAAAAGTTAGGCTTCGGCTAAATTGTACAACGAAAGATGAATTGTACAATAAAAAAGATTTTAATTTCCTGCTGTCCTACGGGAAAACTTTCTGATTCGATTGCTTTCTAGAGAAATGTAAACGCGGTAACATTTGTTGATTGTGGACCTTTATTTTCAAGAAGCCGAGTTTGACTGAATGTTGAAATAAAAAGGGCAGTCAGTTCTCCAACTACGAGTATAATGATTAAATAAATTTGGTTTGTGTTTTTTGATATCGTTTGGCTATCTGATGGTGGATGATAGTATAATATGAGCATTTAATGTATCTGAAAACATCCCCATGGTTTCTACATACTGTAGTTACATGCATGTTACAAAAACCGCAGAGCAAATTTAACGTTTGTATAGTCTTGTTAGAAATCGAATTTGAGAAGCCACCTCTAGGCATGAAATTCATCCCTTTATAGGTATCATAATTTATTAGTCGGGGTTTTGTTGAACTATGTGCAATAAAAGAGAATTTGCCACCCCGTTTACTCACGGTGACAACATAGGGACGAACGAACGCAATTCAGTGCGTTTTGATTACACTATATTATGGTTGGGGGCGAGCTGTACGTGATTCGAGAGGCTTGGCTGTGTTCGGGACAAGTGCATATTGCTGTAGATGATTAAATTTGCGGAGTTGTAGCATGCATATTTCTTTCTTTCTCTGATTTCATTTTAATTCCAAAAAGGCAAATAAAACGTTATGACAGGGTTAGGGTCTCGAGCTTTATTCGGCCAAACATGCACAAATGAGTTTAAAAATTATTGATACAAATCTTCACTTACGACTATATCTATTTTCACTTTATTTAGTTCCCTGAATACACTTTAGAAAACCTTTTGTGTTGAAAAATTCTAATTTTTCGATAAAGAGCTACAGTTAATAAGGGTCAATTAATAGATTTTAAAATTTTCAGAACGCACAGTAAACATCGCTTCAAATGCTAATTAATTTAAAACTGAAATAAATTTTCTGCTGTTGTGTGTAAAAGAACAGCTAATGACTGAAATGTTTCTTAAATTTCCATCACATTTTTTCTCCAGATGGTATAGCAGCAACACGTAATTCAACTTGTAATTATGTTTTAAAAAATTATTCAGTTAAATTGTTGTTAATTTACATTCCGTCAGCGTACAACAATTGCAATGAAACATTATGCATTTATCTCAATTGAAAAGATGGTAGACATGTTAATAAGGCTTAAATGCGCTCAGCAATCCATTTTTTTGCGGCGTTACATAAACTAAAGCAAAGCACTCACGTATTGGTTGAAACACTCGATATCACACTAATGTAAGAAGAAAATTCAAAGATTCTCACAACTAACTAAAACTTTTTAAGAAAACCGCCTGCCTACTGACTGAAGCCTGCTTCAATAGCGCGTACTTACGGCATAAAATTCTCGCCCTAGTAACTCAAATTCATTATGATCCAATAGATCATAGTGAATATAATCTGCGAATGCACGCACCATCGTAGGAGCACAATGACACCAATAAGAGAATAAATTATTGAGGAACATTACCAGGGGCAATTATTATGAGTGACGAAAACTGCATACGGTGAACGACGAACTGTGTTTGTTGTGATACAATTTAGGGCAGAGACAAATAGGAATCGCCTGCATCTTCAGCAGTATTGAAGGCCTAATGACAACGGTTTCAGAAACAGTCTTGTTATGTACGTTGGAGATGGGAGTTAGGTATTTAAGAAGAAATCTTTGGGGAAAGAAATAGTGCCCTGGCTATTTCAACGAGGGTGGCGCAATTATTCAGAGAATTTCGGTATGCATCGAAAGTAAAATTAATGCTAGTCCAAGCGGTGCCGACCGACATCACTTGAAAATGTGGTCTTGGTTCTTAGATCCAGTGAGAAAATAAGCTGACCATGTCAAGCTGAAATATTCAAATTTTTACTGCTTTTGTGTCTCTTTCCTTACACCGCCTTGCTGTGGGGCGCATAAAAGGCGCTGATAGTGCTACCGGTGTTGCATCTGGACCGCGCTTGTCCTACCGCTAACTGCTGAAGTCCGCCACCTCGCACGCTTGTATACCAGTAAACTGATCGACGTGAGAAGCCTTCACCAATCTCACCAGCAGACGACCGAATGCTCCACCAGCGGGAGCCACAATTTCAAGCGTTCGATTCGGGGTGATCAGTGTTTCCTTTGGTGTTTTTTGCATGTTTCTTTCGTGACTCTTCATTTGGGCACAATTGTTTCAAATTCCCAGCTTGTGCAAGTTGAACTTCTCAACAATTGCGGTTTATTTCTTACCTTGTTTGTTTACAGTGTTCTTCGTATCCTTTTGCGCCCACAAACCTTGCGCTAGTTGTGTTTTCTTAGGAGTCACATGTAAATGTTTTTTGTTACATTCGCGCCAGCGCTTTTTTCAAATCATGTCTCATTCACAGTCTCCCTCTAAGGTAAAATATTTCAAATATTTCAATTTGCTATTTTTTACCAAATGTTCAGCAAAATTTGCATCGTGGAAATATTTCCCTTTCCTCCACCTCTCCGTAAACCTTCTATCCTTAATATTATTTTTTTGAAATTAAGGTCTTAAATTTTATCTTTAAGGGCTTGAATTTTAGCCTCGGAGTTTCATTCACCCAAAGCAGTTCGGAGGATCGGAAAGGTGCCTTGATATAACTCGTGACATTCATACTATTTCCATGTCCGTCAGGCAATTGACACTCCGAAATGAAGAACAGAAAACGAATACATATAATATGATTCAGTTAATGTAATAATAATGCTCGCTGAAGAACTCAGAATATTGAAACAAAAATTGACACTCATATCTTGTTTTTGAAAGAATGTAACTAATAATTGCATAAAAACATCACAATCCTGGATAACCCATAAAATACCACACACACTCACACTTGTTGCTAACTGTACCCTTGTCTAACACCTCAATGGGATGCAACGTACAGATGGGAGAAAGCTTAGGAAATTATGAATATATGAGATGACTCGCGTTGTTGGGTGGTCAGAATGCAGAACTTAGAGCAATCGTTCCGAATGATTATACTTTCGGTATGCTTTGCAAATGGAATCCGTTCTTGCACATGTTTGCTTCCCTTAATTAAAGTTAAATCTTTTCGTGAAAATATTTCGAAACATTTTCGAAATCGATCATAGATAAATTTGTTTTTACTCCTTACTCCTCTATCGAATCAGAGACTCAACTTATCGAATTGGCTTTTAGACAAACCACTGAGCCAGCAGAACGCTGAATGGTTACATTCGATTACCACTGAGCTTAACCAGGGTTGAACCTGTAGAAATATTACTGACCTTGATAATAAAAATTGCTTTATTTTTTAGGCAAAAATAGTTAATATTCCCGCTCTATCCTTAACGGGCAGGATAGCTGCAGCGATATTTAAAAAAAAAACAGAAAAATACGCGCAAGAAATGATGAACAATTTTTTAAGTCTTCCGTCAATTGGGCCCAGCGATTTATATCGGCTGATACAATTCAGTGCTCGTGCGACTGATGTGACCAATTCAATTCTGCTTGATAATTTACACGTGCTCTCTTCTTCTCACTTCAATCAAAGTCATCTGTGTGTACCGCGATCACAATTTGAAAGATGAAACATTGTAATCATCCCTGACCTAAAATTCTTGCACTCGATGGCACTTCAAAAAACCCGGTTTCTTTAGACCATTTTCGAAATAATGAATTTTTTTCGCTTTTTTATCACCATGAATTCGAAGTCACCGCAAAATGGTGACCGGGTGCTTGTTCTCGGAATGAATTTTCGTGGCATTTCTTAAAATGAACAGTTTTCCTCTTCTGAAGAAACGCCGATACCAGTTTGATCCCCTCATTGTTACATAAGTGAAGAGCAAGAAGTATTACATTTGCCTGTGAATGTGAACAACAATATTCAAAATGATGTGAAATTTAGCGAAAAATATTTTGCATATTGCCTTAGCGAGAGTACAAAATCGCGGTTCTTACTGGATTTATTCAGGGAGCTGCAGTAGCTTCCAACAAAACTTCTTCTCAAATCATTCTGATGGTTTTGAAACCACTTGATGCTGAAACATTTCACGTATGAAAACATATGGGATTCAAATTTGAAAACGTTTTTAGTTTTTAAGGCTGTTTTTGTTCACGCAGATGTATATTCCATGAAATGATTTCGTATTGTAATTTCTCACGTCAGAATTGAGCCGAGGGCATGTCATAATTGTTAAAATTCATCAATTAACTTCATATTATTTTCATTTTTCATCTTGCTCTCGACATTTTTCAAATTGGTAAAGCAAGCATTTTACGTCACACATGGTATTAATACATTACATTTTCTGTTTTCGTCCTCAGTTTTCAAACAAACTGTGTTGTATTATTGGAGCGTTTATGAGAGCTTCCATGCATGGTTCATTAGGAGTGTCACAGGCCCAACACTAGGTTTTTGAAATTTCAAACTTGAATTGAACTGACGCTTTAGGAACACTGAGGAGAGTTAACGGGTGTGGGCAACTCAACAAGTTTGATGTTGAATCCGTACCTCTGCCAATTGCTGGTGGGGCTGCCAGAGAACAAGATCTTCACCTTTCCGGCTGTGGCCACGATCTCCTGCACAGAAGAGATACAGATTAAAATTAATTAGTTTGGTTTTTCTACACTCATTTCAAGAACATTAATCCTATTGTGCATTTACTCACCGTTTCAGCATCCTCTTTGCACATGTCATATTCCTGCATCACTCCGTTTTTCGTGAGCACGAATACTTTCAATTCGTAGCCTTCACATGTCGTTTTCCGGAAGTTTACCAGCGACACTGTCGCATTCATGAAGTGGCAGCTGTTGATCGTCAATTCGCAGCTTCGCGACGGGTAGACACAGGGGAAGAACTTGCATCCGATTCCCTCGTGGGAGAATACGTTGAGCGTTGAATTATTCTTTTTGAGTTCTATTATTTGGCCGCATACTTTGTCTGCTCACGAAAATACGCAATCTTAGCAATGAAAAGTGGGATAAAATAAAAAATGTTTTGTGATAAGAGCAAGCGAACAGCGTTGGACAGCTTAGGGAGTGGAAATAATGTTTTACTCCTAAGTTGACAAGAACTCGATACATATACTGATTGATAAGATTATTTTTTCGTCAAAAAACAGAGCGTTTAATTCAATTTATGATAATCATTGTCTAATTAGAAGCCCCAGAGGAGAGCGGGTGATTTAGTAGCTTACAGGAGAGGGTTCCTTACCCTCATGTATCTGAGGTCATGTCCCCTACAGGTGAATTTTTCCGATCATATACATGTATAAAAAGGAAACAAACTTTCTCTTGACTGTCAAAAAGGAAGAAATCATCACAGAAAACAAGTTTGTCACCATTGAAGGCCTGACAACTCATTGTACTGCCAACACATCACGTGTGACAACGCGTGCTTTTTAAGTGACGAAATACTTTACTTTTGTGTAATAGTATGAAGTATTCACTAGATTATTTTTTTTAGATTGTGTTTTTTATGACTAAATTGTGTTTTGCTTCGTGTTTTCTTTTTCTACATGGTATTGTAACACTTTATTAAGATTTGTTCGTTAATATTTTAGCACGAATAGAAAATTATGTGTTCGAACAGTACAGGCGTGTTGCGTCAACAGTGTGTGTGTGCTTCTGAGTGGTGTTTGGCATGTGTTTGTGTGCGTTGTGTGAATTGTGCTTGGCAAGAATTTTTGGGGCAAGCGACATGGAAAAGCCTGAACAAGAGAGTCGGTGTTGTTGGTATACGCGTCAACCACATACGGCAAAAATTTATGACTAACCCTTGAACCGAAAGAATGTCAAAAACCAACGGTCGTGTGTTGGAGTGGTGGGAAGCATGTTATGCTTATCAAAGATTTTGGAGAGGATGGCGTAAGGGAGTCGACGTTGTGGGTAGACGCCAGCCACAGGAGGGTGACAGTGAAAAATCGCCCGACACTTGAACTCGAGAGATATGCGAACAGCCTAGTATCGAATTTGGCAGAGAAATATCTCAAGCCGGACTCGAGAGAAAGCGGAGTGATCAGCGTGCTATAAAAGAGTGGTAGGCGTGCACTTCTGAATTTTCGGAGAAACACGATCGGGCAAATGAGAATAGAGGGCAGCCCTCAAGAATACTCTAGGCATCGCTATGGGAAAAGGACAGTAGTACGACGAGAATCCTCAGAGGGAAGGAAAAAGTTTCATACAAGACCACGGAGGTCTAGAAAAAAAAGAGATCAAACATCGTCGGGAGGGTGAGGGCGGTCTTTCTATTTCTCCATAGAAAAATCGACGGGAAGCTCTGAATGCAGTAGTCAAAAAGCACATTTTCTGAACTGAGAATAATTCATGGAATCTAAGCTGAAGCCATTCCAGCGCGAATGGACTTGTGATTTGAAGTGGTAACCGTGTCCTGTGAGCTGTTGGAAACGTAAAAATAGAATAGGTTTCATCTTGTCATATATTTGTGCGTAGTTAACGTGTAGAAGGTTGTTGGCCGGCCAAATCGTTAGGACAGCACTCGTATATTTCACAATACTATAAAATCTCATTAATGTGCTTGTAATAGGGGGTGGTAATTGAGGAAGTCGTAGGTGCCCTATACCTTATGATATATGAATTGTATAATCGCCGCATAAATGGGTGGTAGGATGTTCCGACGTAATCATAAAAGTTTTAGCAACAACATTTCGAGTTTTACACATCTGTCGGCGTAAGTCGGCTCTCATCAAGGCAGATGCGCACAGAAAACGCTGTGTTGTAAGTGGGTCCCTTCACATCGGTGAGTACCTCAATTATTGTGTTTTTGTAACCAATTGTAATTGCCTTGGTGTGTGAATTTCCTATGTCCTTTGTGTTTCATTGAGGGTATTATCGTATGTGTTTTCTTTTTTTCATTCTCGTGTTTTTCATGATTTCATGGGGGTATGCTAATTCCTTATTACAAGAATCCAGTTTCCTCATTAATGCAAATTAGTCCTGCCCCTCACAGCTACATTGTCGCGGAAACTATTTTGACGCATAAAAAAGAATCTACAAAAGAAACGATGCATTTCTAAATTTAAACAATTTTTAAACAATTTATTTACCACAGGAGATACAGAGGTAGAATGTTTCTTAAGTCTAGTACAATGGACAAGTTTGAATATAGCTACCTGTGGGCCCGAATAAGTTCAGCGACTTCTGGGGCATCCTACCATCAACATTATTCTAAGGTGTACAATAATGTTTAACCTAAATCACTTAACCTAGTTTCGCATTATACTGATCAGTGAGATAATTTACTCGATATCAGATATTTCATTCTACTATATAGGTTATATGGACTATATTTAACAGTATATTCGATAAAAGATTAGCAGCAGACTGAAGGCAAATTACATATTACATATTACCCATGGCAAATTTCATTATTGGAAACAGTCATGTAGGAGACAAGATTTGACTTGGTGATCTTACACGACTAATATTCCGATGGGAAGTGAGTCTCGAGATTTCTTTTGAATACCTTGTAAGAATTACTGTCACGGATCTCCGCAGGTATTGAGTTCCAAGTTTTAGTTCCAACGAAGAGGATACTGTGTTGCGACCGGGCCTTTGAATAATAAGGAAGCATGAATTTACTTCTATTTCGGGTTGAATGGTCGTGATGACCAGTTTGCGCACTTAATAATAGTTTCAGGCTATTGTCGCCATCATTTCTTAATGTTTTGTAAATGAAATTACAAATGGAGATTTTGTAGAGATCTGAAAGTTTAAGTATTTGTAAATTTTTGAATGAATCATTTGTGTGAGCATTATATTCTAGATTCTTTACCGCTCTGATTGCTCTTTTTTGCAGAGTAAAAATTATATTGGTTTTATTTTTATCAGTTCCGTGCCATGCTTCTATTCCGTACTGCAAGTATGGTGAAATGAGCGTTCGGTAGAGCATTCGTAAAGCTGTTTCAGGCAGGTAATTTTTAACTTTATTCAGGATTCCGATGGATTTCGATAATTTAGAACTAATATGAGCGATGTGCTCGTTAAAGGTCAGATGTTTATCTATTATGATGCCCAGAAACTTGTATGAGTTGGTTTCTTCGATTTCACCTTCGCCAATTTTTATGTGTGGGAGAGATATGCTTTTCTTGTAGGAGAATGTAATATATTTTGTTTTATCGATGTTGAGGCTTATTTTATTAGCTTTAAGCCATAATGAAACCTTGTGGAGTTCATTATTTATACTTTCCGCAATCATAGCGGGATTTTGGCTCGGAAGGACCGTAGAAAGCGTGCTGTCATCGGCAAAAAGTATGAATTTGAAAAATGATGTTGATTTGATAATATCATTTATAAATATCAGAAATAGGAGAGGCCCTAGGACAGATCCTTGTGGAACTCCATGGCTAATTGTCTGTGGGTCCGATTTTGCGTCGTCAACGACAACGTATTGCTTCCGATTTGTTAGGTATGATTTGAACCAATCATGGGCAATTCCTCAAATGCCATAACAGTGTAGTTTCGAGAGTAATATCTTATGGTCCACACAGTCGAATGCTTTTTGAAAGTCAAAAAAACGGATAAAACAAGCCTTCCTTGATCTATATTAGAGTAAAGGTACTGTAAATGATTTAATACAGCCTGTGTCGTTGATTTCTTAGAACGAAAACCGTATTGTCTGTCATAGAGAAAAGATTTTTGTTCAAAATACGAATACACTTTTTTATACACAATTTTTTCAAATATTTTGCTCATAATTGGTAAAACAGAGATAGGTCTATAATTATTAACGAAGTTTTTATCACCATTTTTAAAAATAGGGGTGACTCTGGCAGTTTTAAGAGAGTTGGGGAAGATACCTTGAGAAAGTGAATGGTTGATAATATTATATATGCACGGTGCTATTATATCAGCAATAGACTTAACAATTTTAGCTGAAAATGTATTTAATCCATTTGATTTATTTTTCAAGTTGTTTATGCACGTAATTACATCGGAGGGATTAGTTGGCGTAAAAAAGAAAGAGTTGTGTTCACGGACATGGTCCATGTATTGCAAGTGGTCTGTAGGTTCACTAACGACACCATCGGCTATATTTTTCCCTATATTTATAAAAAAGTTGTTAAACGCTGTTGCAATATCTTGTTTATCACGATATTTTACATTTTCGTGAACGATGGACTCAATTGTTTTTTTAGCGTTATTATTCGGTCTATAGCATGAATTAAGCAGGCGCCAAGTTTTTTGAATATCAGTTTTGTATTCAGTAAATTTGCGCGTAAAGTAGTTTTGTTTCGATGTTCGTATTTCGATGTTCGTGACGATTGAATTATGACTCTAAGTCAGGGGTCTTCAAACTATGGCCCGCGGGCCACATCCGACCTGCCACGTTATTTCATCCGGCCCGACAAACAAATTCTTGAGTGGTGGCCGTGAAAAAAATGATTATCGTACGACTGCCATCGCTGAATTAAATTGTTTTTTTATTTTTTATTAATTCGGCGGGCATGAATTTGGGAAATGTATAACGTGGCCCGTATGTTGAAAAGTTTGAAAACCCCTGCTCTAAGTCAATAAAATTCGCCATTTTAGACCAAAGAGGAATACTAGTATGTAGTGAAGAGGGTTAATTTGCGAATCCATAACGTATTAACCGTCACTGATTTGGCCTTGACGCAACCACTCAGTCACTTCAGACATCCTACAGTTGTGTTGCAGAGCTGATATGTGAACAGTGACAAACACAGGTAGATGAAACAAACCATCTATCTCTGTATCACCTGTGGTAAATAAATTGTTTAAATTGTTTAAATTGTTTAAAATTGTTTAAAAATTGTATTTACTTATGTGGACTGATGCGATTAGAGAACACTCTACAGAAACTAGTTTAGTGGACAGCGACAGGGAAAATGCAACCCACCATGGGCAGATGACTGCATACATACTGCGGAACAGGTTACCACAAATTTGGTAGTCAGTGTCGTGTACATACATTTAATAAGCCGGGAGTGTGTATGTACCCACAGCCCAAACAAACAAACAACAACTGCGAATTATCATTTTAGATGGCGTTTCCGAAATTTAGAGCAGTACCGTGAAACTTATCCCGATGTTAGCAGACGACTCACACAGAACAACGTGGGGCGGGAACATGTAATTCGGAGTAGTAAAGAAGGGTACTCCGCATGAGTTGTTGGTGTAGCACACGGGGTCGATTGGGATGTCCCTGCTTATCTCCATAGTTACTCCGATTTTAGAAAACAGGAACAGTTTTCCCTTCTGCTCAGCTTTATTCCAAAAGGCCCCTAGAATTGGAAAAAAAATCACAGAAAATTTTATTTTACACTCTCGATTTCATTCGATGATGCATCGATCAAGATCACTATCCTATTATCACTTGAATTATAATTTGCTTCATTCAAAATACCACTTCTACATTTTTCCAGTGTGTTTTTCATGTACGACAAAGATCAATCAGTAATTGAGTTTTTCCAAATAATTGCATGTCTTTCATTGAATAATGGACACAGTAGACCATAGTTTACCACTCGAGTTCTTCTGTAAAACAAAAGTAAAGAAATTTTGCTGCTGTTTTTCCATCCCATTTGTCTAATGCATTTTTACATATTAAATTATAGTAATAGCACAGTTTTTGCATGTGAATATTGAGTTTTGAACTATTTTGTTGTGTGATAGTGTCATATGAATGCTTAGAGATCATAAGGTTATATTTCTTATACACAGCGGTAGATATACATTCATACTGTTTCAATTTAGAATGTTTCAAACGTATTGAACACGTGAAATGTCAAAGCACTGTTACTGTCCATAGATCCATAAAACTGTTCCCACAGGGTCCCATATCGTCTCGAAATAAATTCAACGTTATGTCCATAGCTCTAAAACTTTGCTAGGCTCTTGGGCTTCGAACGTGTAACTCTATGACACGAACTCAATCTTACTATGTAATTCTATCCTTTGTTTTCACTACAGTATACTAGAGTCAAGGGTTGTTAGCTATCTAGCAATTTATCGCCCTAATCAGCTGGCACCCAACACTCGACGGTACAGAATGAACCACACTGAGCCCGAGTTGTGATGGTCTGGATTTAGTCTAGCCCGGTTGCACAATCTAACATGGAACTGTTCGAGTTCTTCGCGTATTAAAACAAAAAGAAAATCACTTAATATAATTTTACAGAACCACTGCCAATTGTTAAAATTCTACATCGCTGTCAATCTATTGAACGCAAAATTTCGATGATTAGCATCATTTCAAAGCTGAAAAAAGTATAATTTTTTTATGTTACACTGATGAAAATGTAAATCAATTGTTCCAGCAAATTCAGAGGCAGTAAAAGCTTGAACAAAGGCGGTGTAATACACCAATTTAAGTGTGAAGAAGAGAATACAAGTTTCATGGTAAATTTTCAAGAAAATTCTGTATCATGTTGTTAAGAAAGAGCATATTCAAATAATAGAAGCATTACATATTCACGAGCTTAAACCTGCCCTCAACGAAAATACTAATGATTTTGTTGCTCCAAAAATATTCAATTGGACATCAGCCTAGAAGTTTGAAGCATACGCTCGATTGTCTATTTTGACTCAGTTTCTGGTGCGATGAACATGTAACCGTAGTGCAATATTTACATACTTGTCTGCGGGTGAACGCTACTCCTACAGTACAAAAATTACTCTTATTTAGCCATCCTACAATGTGATTTTCTGTATTTCTATTGCGTCTGATTTTGCTTTAACAATTGATTCACATTTTTATAAGCTTTTTCAGCTTGTTTCAGCTTGAAGATGATGATATTTGCATCAGAACGTGGCGTTTTATAGATTGACAGAGGCATAAAATTTTAACGGTTAACAGTGGTTCAGTAAATAATGTTGAGTAAATTCCGTTTTATTCCAACCTGCCATGATCTCGGACTATTTCGTAGAATTGAGAAGCTAGAAAAGAAGCTAACACCAGTTTAATACCAAACAATCTGTGGTTACTCTCGGCCCAACATGAAACAATTATCGCCTCTCTCAGTTCAAATAGAACACTTATAGCCTCACAGTTAAACGTGAAACAATAATAGACTCATTTAGCTGAACATGAAACAATTACAGCCTCACTCTGTCCAATATGATACTATTATTGACGCACCAAGTCCAGCATAAAACATATTGAAGCCACACCCTGTCAGGCATATACAATAATTATTATAGCCAAGTTGAGTTCATCGTGAAACAATTCATGTAGACACACTCAAAACATCACGAATTCTTACTGCGGCGTTTTGCGAACTCGGGAATCTCTGTAATCGTAGGCGTCATCACCCTGAAGGCCTCATAAGGCTCATGCATCATGAGACCCTTGACCTGGGAGGTGCTTGGAAATGGATCTGAAAAGAGAGCATATGTAAACTGAGGTATTCTAAATGAACTGCTGTGAGAGAATATTCTCAATGAAAAGTTCTCAACTCACATGACAGCTGTTGCGACAAACGCTGTACGTTGACAAGCACTGGAGTAGTAGTAACAAATCCTTCAACAACTGCGACTAAATAGTTACGCGCTTGAAAATTGTGTTACGAGTGTAAATAAAAAGGGTACCAGATGTGCTTACTCAAAAAAAAAAATGCAAATGGCGTTTGCAATATTGTCAGGGCAACTATAGTAAAAATGGTAAAATAAATGCAGTAAAATGGAACATTGCACCTATAAGGAAGATATAAGTGTTACGTCTTGAAAAGTAACTTAAAAAATTGCTACATTGAGAGCCAATTAAAAAAAGAAAAGAAAATGTATCCCCACATCAGATTATACAAATCATCTGGGTTTTGACGCATTTGGCGGGTTGTAATTCAATGAGAAGAAGTGAAGTGATGCAAATTTCATTTCTCCGTAGAATGATTTGTCACGTATTATGTATGTTTCACGTATGTTACTCACAGATGTGAGTAACATTCACAAGATTATTTTACTTCTCAAGTTTCATGGGTTGTAGAGAACTAATGGGTTTGATTTGAGGTGAAAATTTGACAGTTGTAATTATAGTGGAACCGACCATCCGTCCGCCTCTTTATTCGCACAACTTGTTATTCGTCCAACAGAATTTAACTCGTGATTCATACGCTTGCCCAGCGATTTGGGCAGTCACCGAGTCACGCAACTCACGATCGCCAGCTCACTCAGCTCCAGTCTCTGTCTCGTGCAGCCGTGCTAGCCTCCGTGAGCTACGCGTCATATGCGCAAGTGTCGTGAGACTTGGTACAATTTTACTTTTATTTTTGTTAACACTGTACCCTAATACCGTATTGATGGGTCCAAAAATCATTAGTGAAATAGCCTAGCCTGAAAGGAAAGAAATAAGAACAACAATCGAATTTAAAAAAGAAGTTGCTAAGTTTGAAAGGGAAACTCGAGTTCCTGCCTTTGCAACTCAGTATGGCATGGCGAAATCCATTATATCGTCTATACTGAAAAATAAAGAAATAATTAAAGAGACTAAAGAGGTAAAAGAAGTGACTGTTCTTGCTGTTCATAGTTCACTTATAATTGAAGAACGAGGAAAACTTTTGGAGGCTGCACCATCCACTTATGACATCAGCTCACCTCAGAACGTACATGTAAAGGTAAAGTACAGTAAAATTATTATCTATTTCATGTACAGTACTATGCAGTATATTTTTCCTTTTTAGTTTTTATGCATTTATTTGTCAAATATTATTACAAGTTCCAACAGCTTAAATAAGCAATCATCTCTAAGTCTGCAACGGATTAATATAATTTACATTAAACCTCATGTGAATAAATGATTCGTCATTCGTATAAATCGCAAATCGCACTGGTTCCTGGAACGGATTGTGTACGAATAGTGAATTTCTACTGTAGTGGCAAAAGCATTGACGCTCATCGTCATTTTTGTTTCTCATTATATTTTTATCAGTTTTAAGTCGGTGTTCTGATGTTTTTCATATTTTATTCCAGGGATGCTTGCCTTTCCAGACGGAGACCACGTTCTGTCGGTTTGTCAGAGTTACCAAATATCATATTCTTATTAAAAACAAAGATAGAACACAATAGAGTAACAAAAATGAATGAATTTCGCAGCCAAGGTTGTGTGCAAAGGTAAATTCAAAAGGAATGATCACGTAACCCCTCGGCCAAACTCCAATCCAAGAAATGTTTCTCGTGCATAAAGCACGAGAAAAATATAAAGAGAAACATCGAGAAACATCATTTATATGTTTCTCAAACATATAAAGAGAAACATATAAAGAGAAACATCGCAAATTTTTTGAATGCTAGAAAATAATATAAGGAGGTGACTTCTTTTTCATTCTGCCCGCTCCAAAAAATATTTTTGAATATCTGCCGTTTTTACAGGTTAGTTATAGATACAATTCATCCACAAATATATTTAATATTATTTCATGATGTCAAGAATGTCTAACCTCATTTGTTAATGTACGGAGAAACTGTCACTGTTTTCATCGCACTGAATTCATCATCTTTAAATTTCTTTTATTGCATTTATAAATAAACATTATTTAGCTTCAACTAGCCAGCTATAGGATATATTTTTATGTCTTTCTCTCAGTTTTTTGTACAAGCATTGACATGGGCCGTCATGGCACCCATCTATGTATATCCACTCAGTACCTTTCATTTTTAAACATTTTAAAAAAGCGATGTTATTCATCTTATGCAATAATTTTAAATGACATCAGTGTTTTATTTTCTTATTCCTGGCCTAAATTGTTCTTGTTAGCATTGTGGGGCAACTTTTCATTTCTTACGCTTGTGAGTATATTATTACAACACTATTTAGGTAGTTAATTTTACGTATTGTTCCAATTTTGTGGCAAATGTAATGGTTAGCATTGTACAAAGAACCTTCTCATATTTCTGACCCCGGTGAACTCTTTTGTGCCAGTATTATTAGCGTATGAACTATCATAAATTTGTGTCATAGTGAAACATCTCATTCTCTCCGAGCTCGTTGTTTAGCATATATATATACTAGTTGATTCGTAAGAATGAAAAAACTATTACGAATGTCGACCTCATAGTCTTTGACGGAGAATAATTCAAATCTGGCGATTTCACTAGCAACATTAATCCCTCATATCACAAGTTCCTGGATGCTCATATTTGATTATAACTGCTCACTAGCATGAGTGCTTTTAACAATGCGTGTCTAGGATTATATTTTCTTTGTATCAAAGTGTATAAAGTGTATATGCATTATCTAAGTCCGAGAAGTGCACCGAAGATAATGCATTTCTTCGTTCTTTTCTCTCAATCATTTGTTTTAACAATTGACATGGGTATTACGATACCCATGTGTGAGTCTCAACTAAGAAACTCGATCAATGTTAAGATATTTAAAAAAAATGTTATACATTTCATGAATAAATTTTATTGGAAATAAACTGTTTTTCCTTCCTTCCACAGTTGCAAATCAGTGTGTACGTGAATCAGCTATGATGCTGTGACCGAAACATGAAGGTTTAGATAACATAATCTTTACTTCGAAGATCGAGTTGGCTATCTTGAAGGTCTTTTCTTTACCTTCCATAAATACCTATTTATAAAATACATCTCATTGTCTTCATGAATGATTAAAAAATTCTTCATAACTCTAAGCATATTTCCAAAAAATTGAGGAAATCAGCAGCATTGGACATCTAGTTTCAATTGTTTACTGTCGCTGATCGCGAAATTGTTTAGAAATGCATCAATGATTGCGGTCGCTGAACCTCGCTCCTTTATCAATGCGCATTTGTTAGCTTAAAGTGACGCCTTGCAGATTGCTGTAGAGGATTCTTATAATCAGAACTGAACTTTTTCTCATTTTAAATTACTTTAAAGCGTTTTCTTACTGCTGCACACATTCAATTTTTTTTTTCATACAGCTAATTTTCTAAGCGAGGTTTGAACGTTATCTATCGTGCGTCTTATTCGCCCTCTGTGGTATCTGAATCTGCATTTTAAGCATATTTATTTTTGATCGGTTTGACGTAATGAAGTGTGCATTAGAGGACCGCACATGATAAGTGCAGCATCCGCCACCAAACTATAGTCTCGCTCCGTAATTCTTGCTGTGTCCGGCGACGGACGCCAAATAAGGCTATGGTTACAGTGGATCCAAATTCGGACGAAAAATTGTTCGTCTGAATTCGTCCGAACAATCAAAATAATGGAATACATAGGAAGTGGTTACACTGGCAGCATCTTTTCGGACGAACAATTTGGCGTTTCAATAAATTTTGTTTTTCCGTCCGAACAGTCACGAACTACTCGTGATCGGGTATGGATGTCGAGCAGCTCATAAGTTTAGTCTTTGAAAAGAGGAGTCTGTGAATTGCATTCGATTAATAATACAATTCGATTGTGTTAAGAATGTAAAAACATGTATGTGGTGTCATTCTATGACACTCATGAAACTTATTCGGTTGATTTAGATGTTCCCGAAAAAATTTATGGTGCTCGCCGTCCATGTTTCTTGTAGTGAATAATGGATTCACATTTTCAGTTCTTCCAAACAGTAAGACTTTTAACAGAGGACTTTCCAGAGGCTCAGATCATCCATCCCCCTATCAGTCACTTGACTTCTCACCTATTGACCAGATTCGTCCGAATAGACGGAGGCACTGGAACCACACAGTTCGGACGAAAATTTTCGCACGAATTCTGACGAACAATTTTTCGTCCGAATTCGGATCCACTCTAAGCATAGCTTAAAGCTTCCATTGTAATATGAGAAAAGTTTTATGAACTGCCGAACTGCTAAGCTTTGTTTGAAGCTCCGCTGAAAATGTCCGTTTGTACCAGTAAAAAAAAATGACATCTAATTTTCTCTTAAATACAGATTGGTGGGGTAACTCGAGTTAGGGAATCAAATGAAGTGGATAAATTGGAATATGTTAAACTTCGTTGGCTACACAAAATATTTTCCTTACTGTCGTTGGGGCTTCCTTTAGTAGGAAAGTTCTCCAGTGTGGAAAACCTCGCTACTTTCGTATTCGTTGGCTAGACAAAATATTTTACGTACTGTAGGTGAGGCATCCATTCGTAAGAACGTTTTCCTGAGCAAAAAAACCTGTTACATTCGTGTTCGTTGGTTACACAAAATATTTTTCTTACCGTCATTGGGGCTTCCATCAGTAAGAAAGTTTTCCAGTATGTGATACCCTGATTCATTCGCGTACTCACTGGCACACACAGGGGCAGCTAACTTTCCCATGTAGCAGAAAGACTTTATATATTGCCAATAATGGGCACCTGAAAGAAGAAGTAACAGGAGTCAGTGAAACAAGATATCTAAAGCAAGTAGGAACAGTGGTTCCTTAAACTAGACACCTAAAACAAGTAATAATGAGTTACATATAAGTGATACGAAGTTTCAGAAAAATCATTAAGTGGAAAAGGCATCTGAAACAACTATATATAGCCACAATAGTTATTGGTGAAAATTACGTGAATTAGAATATATGGGTGACAAAAATCGTTACCCTTCGACAAAAATATCAACCAAACTATTTATACATGACGCATATAATTATGCGCAATAAATAGATTTCACGAGTGTTTAGAATAGGATTTCTGTTCTAGAAAATTGAGAATGAAACTTGTATTATAACATTTGTTTTACTCGCACCTTTCTTCAAGTACCAATAAAGGAATCTGATTATCTCATGTTTTTCTTTTTCCGAAAAGCATTTGATTGAATGAACAATGGTAAATTCCTCTCGAAATTCTTCTGTTGCAACATTAGAGAAGTCGCACACGATTTGTTCATAATAAAAGTGCAAAGAAACACGTCTTTGATAAGATCATAATCTTATTTAGGAAAGTCATTGAATATAAAAGGTTGGAACATTTCAACCTCCTGGGTCATTATCATCGTGAAAACGAGTGAAAAAAATTGTCAAATGTCAAATGCAAATCAAAATAAATCAATCATAGGAAAAAAGCAAATACATGCACAAAAAACGTCTCAGTGATATAAAATAAAATTGTTCAGTCTTCAGTGATATGTTTATATGTTCGATAATCGGTCCATACCTTACCGAACAAATCGGTAGCAGTGCGTTCCTATTGGTGATGTACAGTCGGAACTACTGAAAATTAGCCGTGGGCTGCCCCCAAAGAACTGTCCTGGGATTTCTCTTTTTAATCTTTGAAAACAATATGGTTAAATCCAATTTTTTCACATTCATACTTTGTATCAAAGAGAGCATACTCTCTCCTGCTCTTTCTAATAAATCCCAGTTTAAATTGAGGAGAGAATAAAAAGTAAACTGCAAAATTATCAATGCTTCTCATAGCGAATAAAATGTAAATCAATACCAAACAGACCAAATGCATTATATTCCTTTACTAGCGGAATACGTGTCTTCCGTTGCAGCATGATTGGTGATAATCACATTGAAGAAACTACCTTCTGGAAGTTTCTGGACATCATAATAGATCAAAATGAAACCTTAATTAAATTAGCATATTGCATACATCAGCACTAACCTATAAGCAGGAATCCTCAATAAAATAAAACCTATTTATCTCGAAGAACATTTAATAATACTTTATCATATATCATTTCCCCATTTTCACAACACAGAATAGAATCATGGCGAGGAACTAATGCAAATAAAACTTATTTGCTCATTATACTGAAACATCATAAGCGAGGTGAAAAAGCTAAGACACAATGCCCACGCGAACTATCCATTGAAAAATTTGAAAATACTCAAGTTTTTGTATCCCCACGAGTTCTCTGTATTTTTTTTTAAATGGTTCACAAAATCTTAAACAATTATTATCTGCAAAAACTGGTCATCATGATCATATAACCCGAAATAGGAGTAAATATTTCCGTAACTTCATAATTACTTAAACGAACGCTCTCAACACAGGTTCTACTTCCTTGGAACCAAGACTTGGAAGTATTTTATCATTGCTGAAATCATAGGAAAAAGATCTTACTAAGGCTTCAAAAAGAATCTATATCTCTACTTTTTACAAGATACTAGAGACTCAATGAAATCATGTCGAATATTTCTTGATATGGGATTCAACCCGATTGGGTAATTAACAAAGTAATGAAATGGATTCTAAGTATTTCCTAGAATATACTGCTCTCATCGGGCTCATTTCAATGTATGCGATTATAATGAGTGTGCTAGATTAAATCAAATAAGTACACCGTATAATAGTTGATGATAGGATGCACGAGAAAATCCTGAAATTATTCAGGCTCAAAAGTAGCTGAGTTCAAATTTAACCATTAAAATTGCCTCAGGAAACAATCTTTTTCACATATCACTTGTGGTAAATAAACTGTTTAAATTGTTCAACTAATAGACTAGCGCTTCACGTGCATCCGTCACCAAACAGAAGCAAATAAAAAATAGCAGAAAACTTGAAATTAGCAGCGGTTATATAGCATAACAGCATAAGTGTGATCGAGTGAAGAAAGAAGTCGTGTGATTTATTCACCATTAGTCGCAGCCTTGGCTTCACACTCCGTTAAAGTAACAGCCATACGATTGCTGCCCTCAAAATGCAGCAAAAGATTCCCCAAACTTCCTCGATAGGGCACGTACGCCTGCACAGAACATCGAACCATTAGGCTTTGGTACGACGACAGTTTTTTGTGCGGAACTTTGGGATTCACAAACATCAGGAGCTCAGATTGAATAATTAGAGTTGTACATTACATGCTGTCTCGTTGCTTCGAAAACGTTTAAGCATTTTTGCTAGATGCTAATTTGAGAAGCTCAAAAGAATTTCCGGATATTCTTAAACGCATCTTCACATCATTTTTTCCCCTCTAGCAGCAATGGAGGCAGATTTTGTACAGCTGAGTTGATTACGTATAAATTTTCTAGTTTTTTGAAGAAAAATAATATTCGTAAAATCCCAGGCGTAATGATAGGCTAACCTGGAAAATATGTCATGAATACAAATGGGTTCGCTTATATCTTTCCTGATGGTCTAATCTTTGATTACCTATGTTTTAGAATTTAGAATATTTTTCACTTTTTGATATTTTTCTATTTTTCCTATTCAAGAATATTTCATTTGTTTTTTTTATACAGAACCTAACAACGATTGACAGAATGATCGAGAAACAGAGCTCCAACTGAGAAATGAATTTAAAATCGGAGGACAAATCTTTTAAGTGAACATCTTGACTCGGAAGTATCACTCTCAACAAGATTTGATTTGAAACTAGCGGAGATATACGTTACTCAATTTCAATAACTACCAAAGAATAAAAACCGAAAAGAAATATTAACCAACCTGGAAGGGAGAAGCTGACTGGTAATCGTTCAACTGTGATATACGTTACAGAATATTAATGGCTCCATTATTTATGAATCAACAGGGTATGAAACGGAGGCTAAAACATTGAAGTTATCTAGTTTTACAGATCAATAATTATTTATTAGTCTTTCCAGCGAGGGACCGGATGGTTGACTGAGGAGGACGCGAGTGGGAGATCGATACGGAAGCTCCTGCCGGTGTGCTTTGCAACAAGAACTCGTAACGCTCATGTGGTAGAGCCCACGTATTTAAACTCATGCTAATCGCATCTATATTGAAGCATAAAAAGAGAGAGAGTATACCTGTGTTATTTAACATTTGTTTTGTTCAATAGGAGAAATTCCGACTTTTATAAATAAGAACAATATGAAAGTCAATGAGCATGAGCCGTTCCGTTGAGAGAAGAGACGTATTTTTTCATTGTTTCAGATTGTTGACCGAAATAAGAGAAAAGAGTCTACGGTAATTTTTCATTTACAGTGGGCGCAGCTAAGCCGTTGTTCTACTCATTGTTTTTTCTACAATCCAAAAAACAATTTAGGTGAACATTCGTAAAATTGTTTATGCTTAGTGAGCCAACGAGCTAGCTTATATCTTGAGTCTCCTTTTGTGGTGTATTTCGCGACAAGAGTCACCCTATGATGCCATCGAAATTATACAATACTGTTTTATTGAAGAAATATATTATTTTCATAACTATTCCCTAATATAGCCACTACTACCATTACTCCGAAGATATGTACCAAAGTAGTTAGTAACCAGAGGTTACTAACCAGACTTAGTAGCCATGCTGTAACCAGAGGATAAAAAATGATTAGAAATTGGTCATGTTTCGTTCATTTCGTGTAGTATGTAGAATAGTCAACCAATCAACACAGTACGGTGCATTTCGCCATTTCCATTGTGAAACAATTAACTTGGCGTTCCTCAAATTTTCAAATTATTCCTATTGTTTCATTTATTTACCATTGAAATTTTTCAATGCCACCAGAAAATTTATTCACTCTGCATCTATCGCTGATGCTGGAAAATGAAAAATGTGAAGATTGCTCGATTGACAAATGACTTTTCTGGAAAATAATAAACTGAAAATAACACTAAAAACAACCTAAACAGGTTCGACTCATCTCACATTCATAACTGTCTGTTGCCAGTTCATTATCAAATGGCTACGCATGGCCTTTTTAAAAGTACGATTTTACGATTCTGAATTATCAGCTACCCGTCAAAGCAGGTAAAATATGGGTATAAGCTCTGATCGACTTGTGTCTTTTTTAAATCTTATTAGCCAAATTCTTAAAGGATTATTCGAAATGTAAACACATTTCATCTGAATAAAAGCATTCATTAGATTATAATGAAAATACATTATGAGTTACCAATTCCCATCATTTGAAAATATGTTAGGAGCCATCAATTCCCAGCAAATGTTTGATCTGGCAGATGCATCGAAGTCAGGTTTATACATGTAAAAAAAATATTGACGAAAACGTACATGAATGTACGAACTTTGGAAGCAAGCCTGTATGCAAAAAAGAAATATTCCTGGAACACAAGTACCCATGCGCAACTATTGCCTTTGCATATGACGCGTTAACAGACCTCGATAAGGCGAAAATAACAGTCATGCAATTCTCTCCATAAAGGATCAATTGTGGCTCTGAAATGAACAATACTTCTTTAAGTGTTTGCTCTTAATTTTTTTATTCTATAACTTACGGGGTTGGATCGAAGAGATGGACCGAAAGGCACACCACGTGCCGACAATTGCTGCGACGGTCCATGTTCTGATCGACTTAGCGATGAGAATTCCTGTCCACGTCCGTCAACAGAACATTCTGATCTTCTTAGCGTTAGCGCCTGTGAAGACAAATTAAAAGTACTCATTTACCCATAGATAGATAGGAAGGAAATGTTTTAGGGATGTTTTATTCGAGTTTCGATATAAAAATCCTTCAAGGGATCTAAGTACGTCGCGTCTTGGCTTCATCAAATGAATTTGATTTTCGAGAGTAAGAAGAAAACACAGCAGCTGAAAGAACTGCGTGTTACGTAAACATTTGCGCTGCGCATTTTGTAGGGCATGGACATGTTCCATTTGAAAATTGGAATTGAGTACATCCTGAGCACAAAACACATCATATAAATTATTTTCAGTTTATTTATAACGTCGATTAAAACCCGGCATCTTATTCATTGTAACTGCGACTTGAAACTCAATCTCTGCGGCGATCCGTAAAAGAAATTCTTACAAAGCTTTCAAAATAAATCTTCAACCCCCTTTCCTACCGAAATATTAATCATCTAAGATGACCAAGTGAAATTTTTTCTTCTAAATGACTCACCCGGAAAAGGTAATTTGCCATGGTTAATGTCGATGACCAGTATTTCCTCAAGTCGTTTCTAGAATATACCTTGAACATATAACCGATATAAACTACTTTTTAAAATTAAACATTGAATTAACTTATTATTTGGTCAATTTAGTGCGTAACTAGGGTTAGTAAAATAGGTTAAACTTAATTTAATTCCTTAGATTAGCGTCGGTGGTTGGATGCCCTAGAAGTCACTGAACTTATTTGAGCCCACATGTAGCTATACTCAAATTCTACTATTGTACTAGACTTCAGAAACAACGTAATTCCGCACGCGCTTGTGGAAATAAATTGCATAAAGTGTTCAAATCCTTTAAATTGTTTAAATGGTTCAAATTGTTCAAACACTAAAAAATGTGTTTTACATTGACTGTTACATTCAGTGATGAAAAGGAAGTATTGAGATTGCTTTTCTTCTGTTTCTGGTTCATTACCTGCTCAATGTCCTCAATTTTCATGACTGTCTTTTCAACCACCAAATGACTTTATTCGTTTGTGAGGTTTATGCGCTTCAGGGTACGTTTTACAATGTTTTGAATTCGTCTTAATTAAATCTTATGTTTCTTTTACAACCTTTCAATCCCGCTGTAAAATATTGTTCCTGTTTTTCACGCGTTAAGAGACAAAAATAATCGTTATTCAAATTTACTAGGGCACGATAAATCTTTAAAGTTCTATACCACTGTGAGCCTTTGAAATGCAACGTTTTGATGCTACTAACATCATCATCAGACTAGAAATACTCAGAAAATGTTCTACAGTCTTATTGATGAAAACGTAAATCTAATACTTGAACTACATAAAGAGCGATAGAAACATCGATAACCAGCGAACAAGATGACTAGGAAAGAACAAATGTTGACAACAGGAGTATGAAATTACATGGCGACTAGATAACATTGCAAAACAGTGTTTTCATGGCACCAGAGACAGAGGCGAACTGAGCGATCGATCGGATGTGTTCAAACTTCCGATATTTAGTCATATTAAATGATTTCAGAGTAAAAAATTCATTTGTATTTTTGCTGAGAGCAGTTATAAGTTTATGGATATAGAATGCTTCTATTTGAACATGCTCTTTTTTAACATACAATACATGCATACAATATTTATGTTTGAAAACAGGCCTTCATTCGAGGACTCACATCTATGATCAACGCAGAAATTATAAAAAAAAACCTTTACATTAGTGTGCAATTAAACTTTGTTTTAAGGTCAACCTAGTCATGCCAATGTAGCATTTATTAAAGTACTTGTATCCTCTTCTGTCACACTTAATTGTTCTGATATATTACACTGGTTCTGTCTAGACTCGAGATCGTTCCTCTCTAGGAATAGAAACATCACTTCTTTTTAAGAATTCACCGATTTTTGGATCTCTATAAGATACGCAAGATTCAATTACCGAATTTCCTAGATTCTATTACCGAATAAGTCTATCAGTTTAGCAGAAATTTCATAATAATGTTCTTAGAGAATAGTTGATCTATTTTGTAATTCTCATTCTATTGATTCTCATTAAATATATTTGCATAACACGGACCGAGTCAGCAATCATCGTCCCTGTACAAAATTTTATTTGAAAGTAATGAAAAGTATTTACGACGCATCCTGCAGATATATAAGCTAGGATTAACTAGTAAACTTGCTGCCTTGTTACTTAGTAGTACTCCGAGCGGTATAATGACATCATTAGATGTTGCATCTTTGTTCACAAATGTACATGTTCCTAAAATTGCAAAATGATAGACTTTTCTTTACTTCATCTATTTTTACGACATATTTTGAAGCCACTTCTGAAAATCTGCACGACTGAAGCTCATTTTATCATATTCACGGTAGTTTATTTCGCCTGATAGATAGTGAGCCCATATGAGCTTCACTTCCACGCCCATGTTAACCAACTTTTCGCCTGATAGGTGGTGAGCCTATATGAGCTTCACTTCCACGCTCATGTTAACAAACTTTTATTTGTCCAGTGCAGGAAACCTGGAGTTGCGTAAACAATATGCTTGCTAAGCTGATATTGCGCAGTAGATACGCGCGGAAAAAATTTTCATAGAAGTAGGGAGTGCAAAACATGTGGAGACGTTGGTTGAAACTTTGGACGACGGATAATTCGATGTTGAGTTTTATGTATGAGTTGGGTGCACTTGGGAAGCTGCCATTTCCAAGTGTTGCCATTTCTAGATTGTAATACTCCTCAAGTCCTTTAATTTTTGATTATTCGTTCTTTATTAAATAGAACTTAAAAAATGTACAGCAACTGATCAAATTTGCTTGCAGATATTTTAAGTGTCAAACGGTTGCTGGTAAATAACAATTCCCATGTTACTTTGATGATATTGGGCAACTTTTTGAACCGAGTTTTGAGGAGTGACAATCGGTGACCTCGTAATAAGAAACAAAGTTAATTTTTTCAGGGGTCAATGATCTGAACAGAAACAGAGTGATATTTCAGTTCAAGTGAGACAGACGAGAATGTACAAATGTCACGTGGGCGTGCATGACTTGGAGAACCCTAAAACAAAATAATTAACTGTGAATAAATTTCAAGGTTCGATTTTTAATCATTTTCGCTTTGACCATAGTTGCAAGCTCGCAAATGAAGACCTATATTCAAACGCAATAATTTTACTCACTGATGGTAGAAAAGAGCTTATTAAAATAATAGAAACATTGCACACCCATAAACTCAAACCTGACCTCAACTTAAAATTTGCAATAGGGCAGCCTGTTGGAAGTTTAAAACATCCACCGATTGTCTATTTCCCCTGTGTTTCCAATTCCATGAACATATAGCCGTTGTGCAATGTTACCTAGTCGTCTGATTTTTCCATATACCTCTAGTGAAATATTTTTCATTTCTGGTCATTTTTTAGAATAATTTTCAATATTTTTATAGCATCTGATGTAACTCTACATTGAATATGCATTTTCACAAATGTGAGTGTGAAATTTTTGCTGTGTATTTTAGCCTGAGGATGAGTTTAGCAACATCGAAACGGCACATTTTATAGACTGAGAGTAACTTAAAATTTTATGGATAGCCAGTGTTTTACTAATTATGGTTAAAATTTTTTTTTGTATTTTAATACGTGAAGAATTAGGATAATATGCATGTTGTGAAATGTTAAATGAAATTAGACGTAGATCAGTTTTGTCTACCAAAATGAGGGCTCTGTAAGCCAGACGAGTTTTGCAAGATGGAGCTGCCTCAACTGGGCGTATTTCATCAGTATTGGAAAACGTGGTGCTAAATACAATGTTCATATATCCCAAACAGCATCGTTCTTTGAAATTTGTACACTTTCCCAGGCACGATGACTTTTATACTATTTCAAATCAAAGCGTAAGTTCGCCCCTTACTTAGATGTTGACATCTTCATTTATGCGATTTTGTGCTATATGATTATGGGCAAAATTACCGATTAAACTACAGCGCGTAGAATCCGTGCAAAGGTATTTCAAAGGTGACAAAATAGTGTGAGCGGGCTTTAAAATTAATTACTTACGGTGAAAAAAAGAAGAAGTAATCTGAGTTGGATCATGGCCTCAGTTTTTCAGAAATATTTTCACGCGAAAAAGTAAGAATATAATACAGTTATGCAAGATGCCTCTGAAAATATCAAAATGAGAAATTTATAATATTTTCGATAATGTGAATTTTTAATTCTTGTAAGTATCCAGGGTGATCGGCTATTTTTTAAACAAACGTTGACATAAGGTTGGGCGAAAAACACTTTTGACTCACTGTGTTCTCCCAAAGGCTTCGCTAAAGAGTTACAAGAACTTAAAATTTCCACCACGGCCACGAATGTCTCCTGACATCACGCTATTGTTAGGCTGTAAGCTGTAATTCTGTGTCTTGTATTCATAATAAAAATGATCTCCCAATGTCTACATTCCATTCAAGGGCACTATGAAACTATTAACTTTTCTTCCACACATTTCATACTTCACGGCCATGCAACTTTTTACCGGAGCATTTTCGACCACACGATTATTGAATAAAAATTATTCATTTCAACGGTCCCAACCATATGTTGAAGCTTGTTCAACAAAATGCTGGTCACCCTGTTTATAGAATTGTAACGGAAATGTAATTATATAGAAAGTTGCGCATTTCAAGCACATTGAACTACGAGAATGTCTAGTTCTAAGATGTTAAATCAACATAACTCAAATTGAAGGTACTTTGATTGCTTAGTGAAGATAAAATTGAACCCAATCAAAGTGTCAATCTTCTTATAAACCAGCATTTGTGTATAAGAATTCAAGTAGAGTTAAGTATTATGAAATACTCTTGATATCCTTGCACAAAACATTGCTAATGACAAAGCGATTTTAAGCAGGTTTAAACTTGATCAAAAATTAATAATGCGTAAATTTCAAACTGTAATCTCATTTTATTTTCAAGTTACGTAATTTCTTGAAAATAATAATTACAATAACAATGGACAGTAATTTTTTGTCTTTTAAGACTGCGAGTATGAACTGTCCACCGGCTTAAGATTTCCTTGGGGAACTACGACCGGCAACGGAGTTACTCCCGCCGGAGTTCGAAGGCCTTCACGACCTACGCCAGCGGCTCTCGCTCGCCCACTAGACGCTTCTAGGGTCGTCTGGCGCAGATGTGGGGCAAGTCTCTGACTTACAAGTGTGTTGTGGAAGACGCTTTCTGGACGAGTATATAATTGCAAAGAGGTTTGTGAGAATAACGTTGTTGTTTACATAAAGGCTGTCCTTAACTTCACTTTGCAGCTGCGTAATACCCCTTAACGATGCATGGAAAATATTGAAGAATATATTCAGGTGGAGAAGTGGAAATGTTACCATTATTTCGTCCCGGGAAACATCAGGGCAGTGGAGAATGCGTTTTATAAGCCAAAATTTTAAGACGATCTCACGCTCACAGATTAAAATGTTAAATCAGTCATCATTCCCCATTTTTACTTGCAGCCAATTAATGACTTGCTCGTGCTTTGGATTTCTTAAGGTGCGAATCTACGCACTCAATACAGTTCTGTCGGTCTGAGATGAGAACAGGTGTCTTCCACCATTTCGTTTGGTAAATTCATGTTTCTGGTAACTTCAGTTGATGCTATGAATGTGTACTGTAGTTTTTCTTAGCTCTTAATGTGCGCTGTTGAAAACTCATTCTGAAACATTCAAATTTTAAAAAAACATTATATACATGCACATTGTGCACAAATTAAAGGAGGTTTGTTGATAACTCTCAAATCTGAATTTAATTATAAAGAGCCACGGAATTATACCTCATTCATGAAATTCAAATGTCATCTGAATTTTCATTCAATAAAAACAATTTATAGAAAAAGGCATACACGCATTTTGAACCAACGTTTAAAACGTTAAAACAACATTAAGGAGCAACACCGTGATTCCGACGAAAATTTCGAGATGCTAATCTTCATGAAGGGAAACACACCTTAGTTGCACGAAATACATGAAAAAATAAGAAATAAAAATTAGATGATATGTTGTTTGATACTGTGTTTCATTTTTGTTTCATAACTCACCTCAATTACTTTTATTTCAAAAGTTTTACATTTTTTTACTTCAGGTTTTGAAGAAATGAAATTTTGATGTTCTCAAGCCTGGAAATGGACACAAAAGTACCAGTTTAAAATTTTGAGATATTTCTTTTATTGTTTCCGTTAGTTTAGGATCAATAACTTTTTCATAATGAAAATTAACTTCTACTAATTTTCATGAACTTCCGTCACATTTTTAATGGATTACGAATTAACTGTTGTCCAAATTAATTATCTGACGGAAAGATCATTCATTGAGGAAGCTAACTTTTCGAATAACAAAGCCCAAATTCAGCGTGCCAAAGAGACATGAATCGCAGCTGGAAGTTTATACGAACAACACAGTTAAGGAGCGACATTGAGATTTTAGGCCAGTATTACTCGAAAGTTTGTGTAGACAAAGTTTCACGAAAATATACAAAAACAATTTACACTACTGTGTGAGCTCTTCAGAACATTTTTCATAATGTGAGAATGAAAACGAATGCAGTTTTTCCGGCTACCAATCTTAGAAGTATTTCTTGAAGTAGATGTCAATTTTTAAAACTCATCAGTAGTAGATGTAACTATTTTTGAAGAGTAGAAAATTCATCAGCCTGAAGAATAATCTAAGGATGGCAAATTCAAAATACTTAAACTTCAGAGCTGTGCTCATTTCAAGCTTTTTTGAACAAAGTTTGACCGATATTTTGACTCGAAAAACAGTTTTTAGGGTTGAAAATTTTAAAATACAGTAGTCGAGGTTGGGAAGGATTCTTTTCTCAGCGCTGAAGTTTCAATTTGTCCATTAACCCAAATGCATGAATCATACACTGTAAAAATTGAATATGACTTAATTCATTGATTAAAAATGCAAATTTCTTAATTCAGTGTTTCAAACCAAAAATATATAGTATGGAGTTTTCACGAAATTGCAAGAGGTTATCAGTGACTATTTGTGAATAATATTTTTGTTTGAAACACTCAGAGTACTTCTATGACTTCGTTTTCCTTGAAACAAATAAGCATGGCAATCTTTTAAGGATGTAAAATTGTCAAATCTTTTTCCTGAACATGTTTAAAAATTTTTTTCTCTCAGGTTCGACACAGTTTGAGTAATTCGTCGAAACTATTTTTGTAAGTCCTACAACAGTAAACGGATATCACCAAAGAAACAAAGTTTGCCTAAACTGAAAGTTTCCTGGGAACGATATTATTAATGAACTTCCAATATCGAAATTACATAAAAGAAATTGACCAGAATTTTATACCTGAGTTTTACAATTTTCGAGACTTGAGTTTCCTACCCGTTCTCAAAGAATATAACGCCAAATATGACTTATGTGCTGAATTTCTATCTGATATAACTTTAGTTACACGAAATAGGCAAGCAATTTAAAGAAGTAGATGTGAGAGCGAAGAACTTCAACGGTAAAATATTCTAATTTCGATTTTACGGAGTTAAGTACAACTACACGTTCATTAAAACATAAAAGTTTCACAGGAATCTGATTCCTGAGCTTTGTAACAATCATGATTCGAATATTTCGAATTGTGATGTTTTGAAAGTATTCTTATAACAGTCATGTATCGACACATTATCCCATGATAGTGAAAATCGACACAATTGGTAGAATAGGTGAGTAAATAACTGTCATGGACGATCTACTGGAATACATATATTAGGTATGATTTGGTTTTAGTTTAGGTAAACATTTCACAATACAGTGCGTAGTGTTTGGCAAGAAGTGACAGTGAAGGTGGTACTCACTAAATCAACATTATTGCAAGTAGACGAAGCCTATTTCTACTATTAACCTTACCAAATTTCAAATAACGGTTTTTACCTTACCAATATCATCGTGTAAAATATTGCTAAATGAATTTCTCAAATATTTGGCGACGAATTCGTCGGGCTTATTTCTATCGAATATTACAGGGTCTGGAAAACGATAAAACTTTTTTCATTTATGTGATGTGTTTCGTGTTAGCTTGCGGTCTTTTTACTTCTTAATTTTATTTGCATTCATCAAGTGCCACAATACACGGGCGTGACCCACTGCGCTCTTTAAAAGAGGGTTGCACAGCGTTCTGCATACATGCAATTTTTCAGAGGGTTTAGTTCCAGCTCTCTAACATTCTACCATAGCCTTTATTGCAAAAATGTTTCTCGTAATCGTCCCGTGAATTCGACAATTGTTCGAAAAAATTCAGTTTTGAAATTTTTTCTTTGAATCTTTCCCGTACGATGACAAGTACACATAAATCGGGGGCTAAAAAAATGCGGATTTAATCGCGAGGGCAATTTTAAATTTGTTATGTTTATTCAATCCATGGCTTCCACTATCTACGAAAATGTTCGCAGCAATACTCGTAATTTGAACATTATCTGATTCGAAGAAGACTAATTCAAAAGACTAAATCTAGCCGATCAAAATCATATTTGAGATGGCGTCATCAGCAGCTAGTGAAATGGCATTGAACAGGCCCTCAATATACTCGGTTTTCGTGAGTTATGTCGTTAAAACTTTTACTATGTAAAGAGGTATGCTGATCAACTAATGACCACTAATGACCACTGAGTCAACAGACCTCGTACAAGGAGTCTGCCAGGTTGTTTGACCCATGGCACAATGTTTCCGATAGCATAATATGCTGTGCCAATTTTAGGGATCCACGCTGGAGTAATCCCTACACTACATGCTGCTGCACTACCCAAAAACCGATAAGTTTAATTACGTCTGGTGTGCTCAGCTGCCACCGGCTATTAGTACCATTGTGTGTTTGAGCTGAGCTATCACATTGCTGGCCGAAAGACGAAACTAGAATTCAAGTCTGCTATGCTGTCATCTTAGTTTCATAGAAGTTAAATTTCAGCACGTGTAATTGTGGAACTCACACGTCAAATAATATCATTCTCAACATAGGTTTGCTTAAAATTACTAACAGCTCCTAGAGGATTTTTTGTACAGTTGAAATAGTCATGAAAAAGTTATACTATATATGCGTAAATACAAGAAAAAATGTTGAAATTTCAGGGTATCTTTGTATTTCAACATTTTTTCTTTTCATTCTATATGGCCAAAGTAAATCTAAAACCGATTGCCACTACACTTCATAGTCCCATTTTATAATACTATAAAAAGTACGTGGGTGTTACAACTTTTAATGCAGCTGTCATACATTCAGACTTTTTGTTAGATCTTTTGGCAAAGCTTTCCTGGAAAATGATCCTAATTGGTCAGAGGGGTGGAACTTAGGAGCATGCACTAAACAGGGAATATCATGTGGTCCACAAATTTGAGTCCTGACTTACAGTTATTGCATGGCCGGTTTTGAATTATACAGGGTGCAACTGTCAATCCTGCATTTTCGAGAAAGCTGTGAAACGGATGTATTTTGAAAAAATATTTGCTGTTATTTTATTCTGCTCTACAAAAAGTTTAAAAACATAAACCAAATTATTCATTTATCAAAATAACCTCTGTAAGATTTCCGATTAATTACTGATTTAGGTTTCCACATTTTTCTCGAAAATGCAGGATTGACTGCCGCACCCTGTATTTTCGGGTGTGTGCCTGAGTCCTGAAGAAAATATTCCAAGTTCGACATCCTCTCTTTAAAACGGATAACAGGCAAACTAAGATTGCCGTTAAAGTATTAGCGGCTGCTGGCAACTCAGTTCTTGACTGATTGAAACAAAAACAAAATATGGTAAGAAATACACTGCAATGTTCCAGTTGCTCAGAAGAAATGCACTGACCAAAAGTAACATACTTAAAACATAACATAAAAGTAAGAAATGCACTGACCAAGTAACTATGGAGATTCATAAAAGAGTCAAAATAAGAATTACTCGAAACGTAAAAGCAAAAAGGATTTACGAAAAAATTCATTTATGTAGAATAAAACCTAAATTTGACTTAACGGACAGGTGCATATTCTTTATGTTTACTGGGGGATCAGACCAGAAAAAGTTAGCAATGTGTTTCGTAAGTGTGAGCAACAATGCAACCGTCGACAGCTACTACTTTTGCAAGGCAGATAGCTTGTTGTAATTTGAAAAAAAATATTCCAAATTAGTAAAATCAGGCAGACTTGCCGAGTGCATGCACAACTCAAAAGTTAATCGATTGATATCTTTATTTACATCAGTAAACATTTATTATTATTGCTTGTCGTTTTTGGTGTTGTCCAGGAAGGAATGGCATCACGAGGGGAAATGGAATTTCACACGGCAAGGTAAACGAGTCAAGTGGCATAGTCTTGGCTTCTCTCTAAGATGACTGCATACCAAAAGATTTGAAGCAAGAAAGCAAGCAAGCTTGAATCCATTAACATATATTCCTATGAGACTCCACACACTGAAAGCGAGCAAGCGAAAAAGAATGAAGATTGGCTGCATCGAGGGAGCGACTCGAAGATGGTTTCACGCTTGTTTACGCCTGAGAGCTGCAGGGCGCAGTGTTGCTTATTTAGCGGATTTTCCGCTAGATCTAGAGGATTGAGATTCCATCTAGCTTCTAAAAATCACGATCTAGCTCCTGGTAGAAAATCTAGAGTATTTGAAGTGCGGTTTAGCCAGGATTTAGCTACTTCTCATATTTTGGGAACAATTATTACTAGTTATAGAAAAAAGTATCAGAATAATGATTTAATAATTTCTAGCGGCCAAGTTCAGTACATGTAACGTTTTGTTCGGCGTCACGTTGTATAATTCCAAGCCAGCGGAAACCAGTCCAACAAATACAACATAAGTGTTAGAAACTGTAGCATAATCACTTACCATGCTTAAGCAGTACACGCAATACTTCCGTTAAAATTGAGAGTCTTTTTTCGGCTGGCTACTGCTTTTCCATGCTGACAATGCAAAAGCTTATTGGGACTATTGTAAATGTACCATAAAAGCAAAATTGTGGGACCTAAAAAAGCATGTTGTGAGTCAAAAAACAAACAATCATATCATGTTGTCGAGAGTGTTCGCCAGCCAAAAAATCACAGCTTTTGATAAAGACGTTACAGAATGCAGCACAGGGTAAATTATGCATGCATATCGCAGAACATATTTCGTTTGTAACTGCTGATCATCTTTCGTCAGTATGTTGCAGTTCATTTACTGATCGTAAAATGGCACAGGGTATCAAACTTCATTTCACGAAGTGCAGGGAAATTATAGTGAATGTTCTTGCGTTTCATTTTGTGAGTAAACTGTATGCCGATATCTCAAAAAGTACAGCATACGAGTACTAATTGCTGAGAGCACTGATATATCAGATAGTAAGTAACTTGGTAAGACATTTTAAAAAATCATTGATAAATGTTGTTTCGGCACAACTCAGTCCGATGCACATGCCACTCAATTCAATAGGCAGTGTCTCATGCTTGTGCAGAAGCCCCGCTCAGAAATGGAGATTTGATTGTTAAAGAAACCTATAATTGATTCTCTCAATCAGGTAAAAGGCAAGCGCCTTATTCTGTCATACCTACAAACCAGAAACTATAAACACCATTGTAGAATCATAAAACAATCTAAGTTTGTTACAGTAGAGGAACGTTAAATCTACAACAGAAGTTTAGATAGAAGTTAATGAATATAAAGATGCTGCAGGCAAAATACCATTCAATCACATTTCTTCCTTGCAGTGAATTTATCAGCATTGCCATGCTCAAACGCCGATGTCGAAGCACTTTTTAGACAAATCAATATAGTCCATACTTGCACGTCATTCTTTAATATGTTTAACGTTCTATGATTGTGTATTTTTTGTTGTAATTTACTCTCTGAACTAAATATATCATTCAAAAATTATCTAGCGGATTTCTGTTGGAAATCTAGCTCTCATATGCGCTATAAAGTTCGCAACACTGGCAGGGCGGAGCCTCTGGCAGTGCGCGGCGAGATGTCGACGTGGGAGTTGTGCAGCTCAATTTCTCCAGCATAGACTGAACTCTCAATATCCGAAGTTTATGCTGTACTGTGCCTTTGGATCTCAAAAGATCCAAAGCACAGTGACAGATTACATGTTTAAAAGCAATGGACTGAAGTAGGAATGAAACTCACCGTTACAAGCACATGCTTGTTCCGCTGGTTTCTGTTATAGACCTCTCTCCATAACATTCAGGAATAAACTGGCTGTCTGTTGGTGTGTGATGGATCTCGCCTGACATTATGCTCTCTCGTTGCTTTCTCGTTTTCAGTTTTTTTGATGTGTAAGTACCCTTGAATCCGGTTTACACTATCACTGAGTGCGCGCGTGAGCAGTGAAGAGAGTTGCAAGCCCCGCCCACTTGTTCTCGTTACAGGTGCATTTACTTGCTCAAAGAGACTTATCAGCATTTACTTGCTGATACTGACAAGCTCTGGCCAGCGTCATGAAGACGAGCATAGTCCGCACTGTCATTGAGCAATCAATGAACCTGAAGCGAGAGCAAGTGGGCAGGGCTTACGCCTCTCTTCAGTGCTCACGCGCGCACTCAATGATCGTGTAAACAGGCCTTAAGTACCGTACTGACCGACACCAATCACTCTCAGACACCGAAAAATTACATTTACTTGCATGAATTTTCTCACCGAAGTACTAGTATATTTACAAGTATTTAAGTACAATATCTCAATATGCGCCCATATGACTAAGGGTGCGTTCACACTACGAGCGGAGCGGCAATAATGCTTGTATATGTTTGAATGCAGAAACGCTTGGCTGTTCACACGACAAGCGGAGCGGAGCGGCCCGCTCGGGAAATTCGTTGGGAATTTTTGACACTCGCGGCGAGCGTTTCTCCTCGGCTCCGCCTTTGGATCGTCATATCTTACAGGGGTAGAATTGTCGTTTGAGTTAAAAAAATCTAATATATAACTAGTAACTTGTACAATTATTCATATAACAATTATGACTGATAGTGTAACGTGTAATATTTTAATGTAATTTTACCCATTTGGGTTCATTAATCATTTATTTCTATTTTCTTCTGCTTTCTCTGATAAGTTTCTTAATTATTGCTTAAGTTTAAGGAATTTTATACTATTTGTCTTGTTATGTAGTTTCATCTTTCTTGTGATGCTGTGTATTTTATTTTATGATCTTGCTTAAAGAATTATCATGTACGATTTTTTAATAAAGTTTTCATTTTTTCCGTAAAATGGGAGGAAAAGGAGGCCGTATGATGATGAGGAGGACTCGATGAGTGTCAAATACACTATAAGCTGCAAAATTTTATGAGCTTGGGTGATTTTTTCTAATACTAACGGAAAACATATAAGTATTTCGAGAACTATTTGGTCAGGACCAGTCAGTATTTGTCAGTATTTTTCACTTAGCTTTCTCTGGGACAACCCTGAATTTCTGAAGGGAATTACTTTACTTGCACTCACGTTTAAGTCAGCACAAGACTTTTTTTGTTCGTACTGGCCTACGAAAACCTGTAGTAATATATGTGATTCAACCTATATGGGAAGACTTTAATTTTGCTTAAACTACTTTGCTTTACATGTATCCTCAATAAAAATTTGTGAATTATTACTGAACAGCAAATTTATCTTATCTCGTTGGAAATTTTTCCTTCTATAAGGGATTGTAGTACATCAAAATGTCATATTCTTCTACGTAACGGCACACCATGGACGACGGTTTCGCCAACGACCAAGCGCCTCGTACTCTGTGCCTTAAAGACCGTTGCAAGATTCTGCATACATCAGCAAGAGCTGCATCAGCAGCTCGAGACGGCGCCTGCTCAGCGGCTACATCAGAAAAAGATTCGTAAGAAAGAGGCTTGCGGACCGTTGGTGATGCCAACCGCCGTGGAAAGTAGCCGCGGTAACTGCTTCTATAAAAGATTGTGCGTAAGGTTAGGAGTATTCATTCCCGTACGTGTCATTATCGCCGAAGGTCCTCGTCCACGCCGTCTTTGCTTGAGTCTTTGTAATAGAATCTAGTCCGGCGTGCTGGGTGTTGTTATAATATAACGTATATTTGTGACTTCACGCTTAAAGCAACTGATTAATTAAGTAAAGTAAACGAGGCTACTTCGAACACCACGAAACCTGCACCTGCGCTTCACCTAAGATACGTGAGACTTTTCTCTTTGTAGCTATCAGGTTTGCGGGCTTTAATCAATCCCCGATATATTGGTGATATCAACGTATAACAGTAAATTCTGCGTGGCCATGCATACGTGTGTTTCAATACCTGCTATAGTCATGTCTTTATTAGGCTGCCGACCATGAAATTTTACTGAGATTGAGAAAAGAAATTGATTCCATTTAAACGATTTACTTGAAAAAGAAAAAATTTAATCACTTCGTCCGAGCCAAAAGAAGAGGTCGTGACAAATGGTGGCAGCGGTGCAGGATTGAATTTGATATAATTTAATTTGATCTTGCCGGTTCCACGCCTCTGTGAGGGACCACTCTCACCACGCAACCTATTCAAAAAAAAAAAACTTAACGTAAATTAAATGGCCCAAGTGATTATTTAAAATTCATTCATCTCATTCATAATTTGTAATATTTCCCTAAAATTTGTATGTTCTCATGTCACTTTGTTTGCGTATTTTCTTAGTGATTTAATTCCTTACAACGTGTATTAATTCATTTAACCCGTTTTATTAATTTAGCCCTTTTGATTTATTTCCTTACAACGTGAATTAATTCATTTAACCCGTTTTGTTAATTTAGCCCTTTTGATTTATTTCCTTACAACGTGTATTAATTCATTTAACCCGTTTTGTTAATTTAGCCCTTTTGATTTATTTCCTTACAATGTGTATTAATTCATTTAACCCGTTTTGTTAATTTAGCCCTTTTGATTTATTTCCTTACGACGTGTATTAATTCATTTAACCCGTTTTATTAATTTAGCCCTTTTGATTTATTTCCTCACAACGTGTATTAATTCATTTAACCCGTTTTATTAATTTAGCCCTTTTGATTTATTTCCTTACAACGTATATTAATTCACTTAACCCGTTTTATTAATTTAGTCCTTTTGATTTATTTCCTTACCACGTGTATTGATTGATTTAACCCGTTTTTTTGTAATAAGATTATTGTGTGCTCTATTTGATATCTATGTGTCCGGGTGCAATGCTTTTATTTTTTATATTCGTGTACTTGGAACAATATTGTGCGAAATATTCAATTATATCTGTGTATTTGGAAACATATTGTACGAAATATTTCATTTAAACTTCTAATTTGAAACTCTAAGTGCTATCAGTGTTCATTGTGAACCTATTTTTGCTTCGCCAATTTTGACCTAATTATCTATTGAAATCATGGCAGAGAACGATAATGAAAATAACCAAAATAACCACAACAATGAGAATTATCAAAATAACTTTATCACCTTGAATCATGCAATTGATCTGCCTAAATTTAATGGCGAAGGCTGTGTGACTTCATTTTTAAAGCACTTCCAGACTCGAGTTGATATTTACACTAACGATGTAGACTTGCAATGTCGTTATTTGAAAAATGCACTTACTGGCAAGGCTTGGGATTCATATGTCCTCAAGTCTGATCAACTTAACACACTAGACGATGTCAAAACTTGGCTCATTTCTGTGTATAAGGGAGCTACCAATTATAGGAAGACAGTGCACAAAATCCTATTTAATTTGCATCAAGAAAATGACGAGACTGTCAATGCTTATGCAACACGTGTCCTGGCCAGTTGGAAGGACACATTCGGTCAACTATGGCATTACGAGGATGACAAAGCACAAAAGATCTTGATTCCTACTATAATTAAGAATATGAATCCCCAGATCAGTGAAAAATTATCTCATGATTTTGACCCGGAGAGCGTGACCAAACTCTTAGACAAAGCGAGGTCAATTGAGGAGTCTTTGATCGAAAAAAGAAATGTGTTGAGCCGGAAGAGACGAATCCACGAAAGTGATGTGGTAGTTGAAAAGTATCAATACAATTCACCACAAAAGCGAGCGTACCAGCCTAAAAACCCATATAAATGGCAAAGTGCATCACACAAAAACGCTCGTCCCTTCAATAACTACCAACGTAAATTCAATGACCATCCAAGTCAGAATGGTAACATCGCCGCTGTGAAATCAAAAAACTTCCTCAGCAACCGAAAAGCGTGCTCCACTTTCGTTGACTCGGGCTCTTCCGTATCTCTTGTGAAATCTTGTGTAATTAACAAATTATTCAAAAACCCTCCCCGAATTAAACGATGTACGAAAGTTCTTTGGTCTGTAAATGGAGACAACCTCCACACTCGAGGTGCAATCGACATTAAATTTAAACTAGGTGATTCAGTGCATTGTCATTCCGCTATCATTGTGGAAGATTCATTTTTTCCTGGAGCTGTCTTATTAGGCCGAGATTTCCTTAAGAGATTCGGGGCTGAAATAAAATACAGTCAGCACGAAAAGGGTCCCGTGAGAATCAACGACAGAATTTACCCATTTCAATCTATTGCCGCTTCTAATTCAGTGAATTTTGTGAAGCAATCTGAGGATGCATCATTCAGTGTTGCAAGAATGTCACATGATCTGACTGTCGAGGGCGGAACTTTGTGTCACTCATTTCTTAGAGTACCAAAGCACATGAACAATAAAGATGTGGTAGTGCAACAAAGTCCTGCTTGCAAAGGAGTAGCTATTCCTCGTACCCTTGCTACAGTCCGTGATGGCACCGTGCCAATAGTGTTTGTTAATTATAACGATAAGAATGTTTTGATTCCTAGAAATAAGATCTGTGCTATGCTGGACGTAGCCGCCAGTGAGCCTGACTCACGTGAAAGCGAGAGTGACGCCCGTGTTATGGCTACACTCGAGAGCACTAGGGATGTGGACGTGGCAACAGTGTACGATGCCAGACGAGCGCCTGCTCAGACCGAATGCCCCTTGAGCCAGTGTTGTCGTGAGCAACTGCCTAACAGTGAATTGCTGCTAGCCACAGAGAAACGCAATGAACCTGAATTCAACCAAATGATTGACAATGTAGACTTACCTCATTTACAGCATGATCAGAAAACGGCCCTTGTAAGTTTGATTAACCAACATAGGAATGCGTTCGCAGTAGGAGACGAAATTGGTCTCGCGCTAAATGCCGCACATAAGTTAGACATTCAAGATCATGAACCTATAAATACCCCTCAGTACCGTGTTCCGCACGCTACTAAGCAGTTGGTTGAAGAGCATGTCCAAGAGATGCTTAAGCAAAAAGTCATAGAACCTGCTTTCTATCCATGGTCGTCACCAATTTTGACAGTCAGAAAAAACGATGGGACTCATAGGATAGTTGTCGATTTTCGTCTTATCAATAAGATTTGTAAGAAAGACACATTCCCAATTCCCAACATGACAGATACACTTGAAAGTCTAAAGGACTCAAATTTGTTCACCACTCTAGATATGAGGAGCTCCTAACATCAGATTGAATTATCCCCAGAAAGCCGGGACATCACCGCTTTCAGAACATCGACAGGCAGTTACAGGTACTTGCGTTCACCTCAGGGTCTCATCACATCTGCAGCGGCACTTCAAAGAGCAGTTAATATGGCTTTTGCCCCATTCATCTCAAAGTTTCTATTCTGTTATGTTGACGACATCATTATTTACTCAAAGGACTTTGAAACTCACATTGAGCATTTAAAGAAAGCCCTTTCACAAACAGCGGCCTCAGGTTTCAAACTCAGTTTAAAAAAGTGTCAATTTGCAGCATGTAGTGTGACCTTCCTTGGTATCAAAGTTAGTTCAGAAGGACTAACCCCCCGACCTGAGAAAGTGCGAGCTTTGGCAGATGCTTCGAGGCCCAGAAGTGTAAAGGAGGTGAAAAGATTTCTAGGCGCTACCGGGTTCTTTAGGAAGTTCATTCAAAATTACGCACATATTGCGGCACCTCTTACAGAGTTGACGAAAAAGACGAATACATTCAGATGGACTGATGTTCATCAGCGAGCTTTCGATGATTTGAAAGATAAACTTGTTTCAGCGCCTATTCTTAAATTCCCTGACTTTCAGAAGGAGTTCATCCTTCACACGGATGCTTCCGGTCTCGCAATTGGAGGAGCATTACTCCAAGTGCACGACGATGTCGAGTTACCTGTAGGGTACTACAGTAGAAAGCTGAAAGGAAATGAACTAAAATATTCCGCGACAGAACTCGAAGCACTTGCCATTCATGATTCAATCAAACATTATGATGCTTATCTGTACTTAAATGAATTTGTCGTGGTAACGGACCACCGCCCATTAACGTTTATCTTTGCCAATAAAACAGGTAACCACTGCGTCTCCCGATGGGCTTTGCTTCTGCAGGAATATAATTTCTCTGTCAGATATAAGCCCGGAGCGCAACATCAGTTGCCCGACTACCTATCTAGATCTGAAAGAACCGTCAATGCTGTTGTTGACACTGCTGAGTTAAACCGTAGTAATAATGGTAGTCTTAAAATTAATGATAATATTCCTGTTAGAATTAATTCTTGTTCTAGTAATGATGCGACAGGTGTTTCTGTCAACGATGCTCGTCAACAACCTGTGCCCAGTGAACGTGGAAGAAATGTTGTTGATGAGGCAAAGCAGTTAAGTTTGGATGATATTGTCTCAGAGCAAGAAAAGGACTCTCTTTGGTCTAGTGTCAGAAACTTGTTGAACGGAAATGATTTAGGTGATGTTAAGATTTCAAACATTGATGAGTATTTCGTGGATGACAATAACGTCCTGTGTAGATTATCTAGGAAGAAGCGTAGAAATGTTAGGACTAATGTACAAATTGTAATTCCGAAGTCTTTAGTTAAGGTAGCTTTAAAGCTGAGCCATGACAATGATTTGTCTGCACACATGGGCTTCCTGAGAACTCTTGAACGTGCCAGGGATAAATTCTTCTGGATTAATTAAATTCGTGATGTCAAAGACCATGTAAAGAAATGTCTACCGTGCCAACGAAGAAAATGGCAAGGTCAATTTAAAGTTCCCCTTGGCAAATTCCCTGAAACTTCTTATCCCCTTGAAAGAGTTGCTGTTGACCTTGTTGAATTACCTGTTAGTTACGATGGCAACAAATACCTCTTAACCATAGTGGACCATTTCACGAGGTATGTTGATGCTTACCCTCTTACAGATAAGTCTGCCGACTCCGTCACCAGAGCTTTTGTCCAATACGTCGGGAAATTCTCAGCCCCAAATACTATTGTCAGTGACAGAGGTAGTGAGTTCACGAATAAATTATTTCCAGACGTGTGCAGGAACCTGAACGTCAAATCCCAAACCACGACTGCCTACCATGCAATGTCGAATGGTTGTTGCGAGAGAATGAACGGTGTCCTGAAAGCTGCAATATCTCACTTGGCTGCTGAAGATAAGTTCAGTTGGGACGCGAGCGTGGCCTTTGTGACTCTAGTTGTAAATACTTCTTATCAGACTGCAATTAAAGACACGCCGTTTTTCTTGTTCTATGGCAGAGATGCAAACCTTCCCTACCACGATATATTCAAGGAACAGCCAATCAACTATGCTTGTGACCAGGAGTATTCAGTCGAAGTTTCACTCCGACTGTCCAAGGCGTTTGCAGCGGTTCGAAAGAACTCTGAAGCTGCGAGGCAAACCGCGGCGAACATTTATAATCGGACGGCCAAAGAATGGGATGTCCAAGCAGGGGAGCTAGTCATGCTTCGGAATGAATCAAGACATGCTGAGGACAGAGCCTTTCCAACTCGCTTCAGAGGGCCGTTCAGAATTATTTCTAGGCGCGGAAATAACATCACCATCAGTGGCGTGTACTCAGATCGCAAGGAACAAAACGTTCATCTCAATCGAGTTAAGCGAGCATACTTGGACGACGCCATGGCCTTCCCTTTCAATAACGATGAAGAAGAAAACGAACTTCAAGGGGCAGAGACGAACGACATTCAAACGATGCCGAACGCGAACCGACGAGAAGAGGGAACGATTCCTAGATACCCTCTCAGAAATCGAAACCGGCGTCCAAACTATGTGTAATTGCCTGTGTCTCGCGAGGACGTCCCAAAACTTCGATTATGACGGCATTATTTCATTTGAAAATAATGTGTCTAATATTAAGGTGCTTAATCGTTGTTTTACTTTGTGTTTAATTCCTTACATTTACAGTGCATTAATTGTATGAACTCCACGGCGAAAATAAGTAGGATGTCTTTGCTTATAGGTATTTCTTATCCCGATTCATATTTTGCTGATTTCAATGTGTAACGTGTTGCCAGGTCATTTCTAATCCCTTTACAGGAATATGTTTTGATGTGTGTAACCTTTTTCCCGTATGGTAAAAAAATTCCTCTTTGCATAGGTGACCTGAAACGATGTATTTCATGTATGAATTTCCTTTACGCCAAGATTGTTCATTATGTATTAATCATAACATTCTCCAAATGGATTCCCTTTGAGTTGTTAGAATTATGATATACCAAATGTACATATCGGTGGATGAAGTTAAAGCAAGTAGACTTGCTACAAAGAGTGCAGTCTCGAGAGGAATCCATGGGAGATGATTATCATGTCCAGAAACTAATTCAGCACGGTTGTTACAGCTATACGTAAGGCTGTCGGAACACGGCAGCACAGCGGCATCTGCTCGCTACAGAAGCGTGCAGAGCATGAGTGGCGGCCACCCATGACAGCACAGCGGCACTGACTCAAGGTCACAGCAAGCGATGGCTGCGAGTGTGCGGTCGACTGCTATGCGGAGGCTGGGACGTGCGAACTACACCGGGCTACATTTGGCAACACCGCGCTCCATTGATGTGGTACAGCTGGACGACGCACTCGCGCGTGATACTACGACCAATGGGCTCGACGCGAGTTAAAGGTCGGAGCAGCTGGGTGCGAGGCGTAAGGGTACTACAACCACGAGAGCATGACGTAATCTACTATCGACGGAACGGCGGTTTGGAGGATGGCGTGACATCGCAACGGAGGTGAAACTTCTCCCCCCATTTCGATATACGCCTAAACATGGATTCGACTATGGCGGAAGAAAATAAGAAGATACCGTTGAAATAACTACTAATAAAATAACTACTAATAAATAACTACTAATACGTTCAAAATAACTACTTGCATGCGGAAGTAATGACAAATCGAGTTTACACTCGATATTTTTATATTTAGGGCGGTTTTCACCCCCCCCCCAGATATCTTCGGATTGGCCTCCGAAGAATATCATCAGTCACGAGAGAAGGTCTTCGATGATAGAGCAGGATAAGGATATCCCGATATCAACTTCTCATCATCGCTTGTTTAAGCTCTTCGTTTCAGCGTGCGTCAGAAGCACAAATCTCGTCGGCTTGTCTGAATCTTCCCTTGCAATGAAGTATGAGGTTTCTCGCAACTTCAAGTAGACGGATACTTCCAATTGCGACGATATCCAGGAGGATATCACTAAAACGACGTGGGGAGGATTTGTCATATTCTTCTACGTAACGGCACACCATGGACGACGGTTTCGCCAACGACCAAGCGCCTCGTACTCTGAGCCTTAAAGACCGTTGCAAGATTCTGCGTACATCAGCAAGAGCTGCATCAGCAGCTCGAGGCGGCGCCTGCTCAGCGGCTACATCAAAAAAAGATTCGTGAGAAAAAGGTGATGGCAACCGCCGTGGAAAGTAGCCGCGGTAACTGCTTCTATAAAAGATTGTGCGTAAGGTTAGGAGTATTCATTCCCGTACGTGACCTTATCGCCGAAGGTCCTTGTCCACGCCGTCTTTGCTTGAGTCTTTGTAATAGAATCCAGTCCGGCGTGCTGGGTGTTGTTATTGTATAACGTATATTTGTGACTTCACGCTTAAAGCAACTGATTAATTAAGTAAAGTAAACGAGGCTACTTCGAACACCACGAAACCTGCACCTGCGCTTCACCTAAGATACGTGAGACTTTTCTCTTTGTAGCTATCAGGTTTGCGGGCTTTAATCAATCCCCGATATATTGGTGATATCAACGTATAACAGTAAATTCTGCGTGGCCATGCATACGTGTGTTTCAATACCTGCTATAGTCATGTCTTAATTAGGCTGCCGACCATGAAATTTTACTGAGATTGAGAAAAGAAATTTATTCCATTTAAACGATTTACTTGAAAAAGAAAAAATTTAATCACTTCGTCCGAGCCAAAAGAAGAGGTCGTGACAAAAGTTGCCGGCTTCATCCGTAAATACTCGTAGAATTGTGATTCATCTCTCCTCAGTGCTTCGAAGAGATAGTGGTATTCTCCATAGCGATCTCTCCTCACGTTGATGGGATGGACCCAGTGTTTCCGTTCCTGTTTCATGCTGTAGAGCAACAGGAGCGCACTCACGGAACGCTCCATAGCGACTGATGCTTGTGTAGGTCACAGAACACTTACATAAGTAGTATATGATCTGTGTGTAGGTCGCTCTGCTCAGCTCACATGTGAACACACGCGCCTCGCCGCGCCGCGCCGCTCCGCTCGTAGTAAGAGTAGTCCCATGATTCCACCAGTTTCTTCGCATGGCTTGCACTATTAGCGCCGTTACAAGATCTGCTCTTTTATTACACCAAGTTAAAGCTACTATGGTATAAGGTGTTACCAAATAGAATTTTAAATACATCGCTGTAACAGAAACGGCTTCTGAGAATGAATAGTAAATGGCGCTTATAAAATTGTTTCTCAGTTTTAATTCTCTTTGGAATTCCAGTTAATCCTTATACTATAGAATGCTGGTGTCGCGATACGCGCTTAGCCTTGTGGTAAGAACGTTACGCTTGGGGACTTTAAGCCCCGAAAGATGGATGGGTTTACATCGTGTGCACTTCGTGAGTACCTAGTCAACAAGCATGGGGAAAATGACAAACTTTGAAATATTAAAACACATTTGTTTTTATGAAGAACACGTGAATAAAAAGCACAAAATATTTGAACGACGTAATGAACAGGGGCACGAGTTTAAACCTCGATGTTCACTTCACTCAAATATTAAATTTTTGCTGCTTACGTGGGATGCATCCCGGCAGGGGCCGGAATGCTACGTTGGGTGTGCCCTCAGATTACTCACATCATCTCTCGTGTAACTCCACGAAAAAAAGCCTCACTATTCTTCATGTGAACTACTTATATAGCTCTCGCCTCTTTCTTTCTCGAAAGGTCTAGACTGTTCCAAGCTAAAGAGAAAGTCTCTCAATTCTGATTCGTTGGATCCTTGCCTGTCCTGAAGCCTTACACTCCAATTGGTGCGTGCTTGGCACACCTCCAGGCACCCCTTTAGCGAGTACTCATTGGCGCAGGCGATGCGGCTCTCAGCATGAGCCAGCCCTCGTACTTTCGAGGCTGCCCCTCGCGCTACGCGGCACCAACGTTGCCTCTGCCTCCTGTTCCCAAGCTTGCGTGTGTGTGTGTGTGTGTGTGTGTTGTGTGCGTTGTGTGTTGTGTTCGTGTATGTTTATGCTTCCTGAGCCAGCGTGTTTGGTTTAGCTCTGACCATAGGGCTACATTGAAGAATGCCATCTCTTGGGCAGCAAAATTTGAGACGGCAGCAGCAGAGTCCCCGCGGCCACAATATCCTGTCTTGAGATGCCTTCCCACACTCTTCGTTGCTCGATGTAACGGCAAAATGACCATGAAGCACATGCCAGGGTAAACTTTGCTCGCTATGTTCACACACTCAAAGATAACAGTGTTAACAGTTTTTTTGACATTCCTAAATACGTCGCAGCTTTACGTGATATAGCCCAATTGCTATGTTCACACACTCAACAATTGTATTTCTTAACACTGGCAGAGTTCCAACCCAGTCATCATTTATACCTTTTTTCAATCGTATTTAGTGCACTACAGAAACAACATTTTCTGGTAACTGGTTAAGCAAGAAAAGCCACAGAATTTTAGCTGCTCTAAATTTTTCTTGCAAATTTCCGTTGGATATTTTTGGTTCTGACATTGTCGTCAGTGTCGAGAAGCCCTTTTGAGCTAAGAAATTAACGTAATCATGATATTTGTAAATCTTTATTAAATCCCCTCACAATCCTCTTCTTTCAATGGAAATGAGTTAGTGGGAGACATCGTTGGCAAATAAGGAGATTGATTTCTAAAAAAAATTCATTGTTATACTCTGAGTTTTTCTTGTTTACATCCAGTCTTAGCATAGGAGACCAGTGTTATGAAGAGAATTTTAGGTATGGTCCCGCTATTGTGGCTCAAAGAATATTATATGGAGCCAAGTATTATTCTGTTCGCATTCATCACACTTTCTCTGCATGTTTGTTAAGGCCTGTTTACACGATCATTGAGTGCGCACGTGAGCAGTGAAGAGAGGCGCAAGCCCCGCCCACTTGCTCTCGCTTCAGGTTCATTTACTTTCTCAATGACAGTGCGTCTGTAATGACACTGACAAGCTCTGGCCAGCGCCATGAAAACGAGCATAGTCCGTATTGTCATTGAGCAGTATATGAGGCTGAAGCGAGAGTAAGTGGGCGGGGCTTGCGCCTCTCTTCACAGCTCATGCGCGCACTCAATGATCGTGTGAACAGGCCTGCATGCTTTAGATCTTAAGTAGTGATACCAATATCTCTTTCATGGCCCATTATATCAATTGAAGAATCATTAATGGTGCGTAAGAAGTGTCGAATATAACTTACAATGTGTACTACGAGCATTTGCCGATGTAAGGCTCATTTACCAGGTTTCGTTCCTCTGGGTGAAGACTGTGATGTCTGTTTGAATAATACCTCCCAATTGAAAATTATCGCCCTTTTCAGGTAGTAAATTAGTCGTAAAAGGTCAAAAACGGCACAAAAGGGCCAAAAATCACGACTTCAAACCGACTCCTACCTATACTTGGCCTATTAGGGCTTGAAAAGGGCTCTTCATTCAACTGGCCTTTTATAGGTCTAGTCAATGGCTGTTTGCGGGCTCATTCGGGTCGTTTAAAGTCGTTTTCAAGCCTTTTCGACGACCTCTATTTGGACGCGTAATAGATTGTAAAAAGACTCGTAATCGTAAATGTTGTACAAGTCGTATTACTTCAGTAAATGTAAAGAACTAAATGAATTTCAACTAACCTAACTTAGTTAAGTTAGATTAGGTAAGGTTCGTTAAAAATCTTCAACAATACTATAAATAATTAATCCAGTCAACATGAAAACTAGGATAGAAAAGCTAACTGCTGAGCATAACATCAAATTGGCACTTTATTAATGCATTATATAAAATAAATATGAATGATAGCTTATAACTGTTGGAACACTTGGGTTGTCGAACACTGAGCATTCAACTTGTAGTGCTTTACCCTAGTTACCCCTCAAACCTCGATTCTAGTCCTTCTATGTTCAGTAATCTTAATATATCCCAATGTAAATTTATTTTAGAAAAAGTTCCCACTTCTCCGCCGCTTATCATCGATACCTACAGCCGGAGAAGTATAAACGTAAGTCCGCTGCTTCACTCGCCTCATATCGGAACTCACTAGGCGAAGCAGTCACAAGACCTGGCCTTACAAACTCTTTATATCGTATAAAAAACCTGATGTTGGAGCTCTTTGAGGTCGTTGCAAGGCCCACTATAAGGCGTACGGAAGCCTAATAAGGCCGGTATTAGCCTTGATCAAGCAGTAAGGAAGCCCAAAAGGGCCGGTATTAGCCTTGATCAAGCAGTAAGGAAGCCCAAAAGGGCCGGTATTAGCCTTGATCAAGCAGTAAGGAAGCCCAAAAAGGCCAGGACGAGACTCGACCAAGCAATGGAAAAGCCAAAAATGGTCGTGAATAGCCTCGTTCAAGTAGTAGAGAAGCCCAAAATGGCCGTTGCATTAGCCGTTTCGATGCCCAGAAATAGCCGTTTAAATGGGCTAAAAATACTAGACATTTGCTCCGAAAAAGGCTAATTTACTGCTCGAAAACGACTAAACTCTTGGCTTATAACTGCCTGAAAACGATCTGTAAAAGGCTCAGAATTTCAATTGGGCTTTATCTCACCTGGTGAACGCCGTATGGAAGTTTCGCACCATCCGTGAATTTGTCAATTTTAGCGGTGCTTTCCTTAATTCTATTGGCATTCCCGTTGGTCATAAGCATTTAGTGTGGAATTTTATCGAAGTTTTTCAGAAAGCCATGATGCATGAGGTCTACAGTTTTCGTCACTCTTCAAGGTTCAGTTAATTTTTTTCCAAGAAGTCGAAGAAGTTAACCTGAGAGTGCCTTTTTCCCGCAATTTAAGTGCAGTGTCTGCAATCAAATTCAGGTTTATATGATTTTTGTTATTCGAACTTATGCTAATTTTCCAATTTTTCAACTAATGGCAGATGCACGCTGATGGGGAGATTGCCTTGATTGTTCATTTTTTTAACTGGAGTGACATCAATATATTGGCAGTTTTGCAGAACTAGCCCAATTGAGAACGATCTATTGAAAATGTTCGTTAAGGACTCATTGATTACTTCGGTCGACTCTATAATGTTCAGAGATACTTTAAACGCGTTAGGCAGGAAATGTGCCTGATAATGGTAACTTAATTGCGCTTCTTCAAACATGCTATCCATGGTATGGGCTGCAGTCCAAGCTTATAAATTTGAGTCTACTTTATTCTTTCTACAATCTTGCAGAGCGAGGCGGGGAACTAAAAATGAACATAAGACCTAAATGTTGTCTAAATGTTGTCAAGAAAAATTTATATCGTGGATATCTGAAAGCTTTGGAAGCCATTACGTCTTCACCCAAAACAAGGCTCCGCAGACGCATCGAATTAAACTCAGCTGGAGTGCTGCGATCATTTCAGCGGGTTCTAGGAATAGAATATGTAGTCTGCAGCTCATCAAAGAACCAAGAGTTATCGTAACCTACTGGTACATTTTAAAAAGTTAGGCTTATGCTAAATTGTCCAATGAAAGATGTCTTTAGGCTCTATGGTGGAAAGATGTGGTGGAAATGGAAAGATGTCTTTAGGCTCTATGAGGAAGTAAAATGAAAATCACTCAATTTTGCTACGCGTTGCCTGGGTTGTATGATCAAGGTAAGAAAGGTCATTTTGGAATTTGAAGGACATAACATACCAACAATATGCTTATCTTCGAAACCTCTCACCAAATTTTATTATTCTACTCACATAATTCTTGAGATTGAGTGATGATAAAAATTCATCTAGTAAATATTTATGCGACACCCAGTAAAAATTCCATGAAAGGCTTATTTTGTCAAGAACGACTGATGTGGTGATACAGTTCATTACTAAAAAATTAAGAGGGAAATGTCAAAAATTTCAAATCATGTAGATGCGTCACTTTGCTAAGAAATATTTTATGACCTTATTCAACGACGTAGTTGCAAAAATCTTTCCGCAGCTTGTAGCGGAAGTAAATAAACATGTATTATTAAATGAATTTCGCATTTGAGCGAATACATAGGAAAATATTATTGTGTAAACTTCATTTGAAAAAATTTGAAATTCGAGTTACTGCCACCAATAGGAATAGAGCGATGATATCTTTCCCAATAGAAAATAAGTAAATTGAGAGGATAAGACTCACCAGAGTGAACAAACGAACTATCTTAGTCGAACTCTTAATATAGTACTCGTAACCCAAAGGCTATAATTACTTAATACAGAACGATTATGATTTTTTAAAATTATTTTAACACGCCCTAAACGAATGATTTTCATAACTATTATGTACATTTGTCTTTAAACATCACTATCCTTTTTGTTTACACGGTATTTTCTATTGAATTCATTCTACATGTGTTTATGTGTATGTAAAATACATGAAAATTTAGGATAACGCCTGCTTAACAACATTACAAGGTCGAAATGCCATTTGTCTCTGCATAAGCACAATAATGAATTTGACGCAGTTGCAGTACGAACAAGCAGTAGCATTAAGAACTTTGAGTACTGTTAAGGTAATATATCGATAATGCAAGGAAAAGGAAAAGTTTTTGTATGCTTGTACAAGTTTAAAAAATTCAGCTATTTTAATAACTATCTAATATGATAGAGCGTTGAAAAGAGTAATCTGGTCAGATGCTTTCTCTGAAATTTTTGTGCTCACTTATGCTGAGAAAATACAATTTCACAGCCAGGGACTTGAGAACAACCCAAGAATGCCCCCCTTGGTTCATTTCTGCTGCCGGTTTCTACTGTGTTCTATTCCTTATTTATTTGTAAAGTGGATCAAGTAAAATCAAAATCTAATTCAGCGCTCCTTAGAGAAGGGTTGGTAGTATTTCTAAGCCGGAATTTCTGTCAAATTTTAAAAGCTCACTGGTGTTTCACTGGGAATTTGAATTACTGGCTTAGTTTACTGGGAATTTGAATTTCCAGTCATAATGAACAGTTAAGTGTTTCTTTACAAAAGACTTTTTTATGAGGTTAGAAAAAAATTTAAAAAATTGAATTTTCTGCTGTTCTACAGGAAAGCGTTTTGATTCGATTGCTTTCTAGAGAAATGTAAACGAGGTAACATTTGTTGATTATGGACCTTCGTTTTTAAGTAACCGAGTTTAACTGAATATTAAACTAAAAAGGGCAGTCAGTTCACCAAGTACGAGTATAATGATTAAATGAATTTGGTTTATGCTTTTTGATATCGCTTGGCGATCTGAACACCTTGGTAGATGATAATATAATACGAGTATTTTATGTATCTAAACACATCCCCATGGTTTCTACATAGTTACATATATGGTACAAAAACTGCAGAGCAAATTTAACCTTTGTTTGTATAGTCGTGCCACAAATAGAATTTAAGAAGCCACCTCTAAGCATGCAATTCATTTACTTAAATGGTATCAAAATTTATTCGTCGGTTTTACTGCACTATAGATGCGCAAAAGAAAAAATTGCCACCTCCTTCACCCACGGTTACAAAATAAGAACAAATGGACGCAATTCAGTGCGTTTTGATGACACTAAAATATGGTTGGGGCGAGCTGTACGTGGTTCGAGAGACTTATAGTTGTGTTCGTGACAAGTGCATATTGCAGTAAAAGAAAAAAATTTCTAAGATGTTGCATGAATATTATTTTCTTGCTTTGATTTCACTTCAGTTTCAAAAAGGAAAAATAAAACGTTATGACGTTAGGATCTAGAACTTTATTCGGCCAACCATGCTTAAATTGAGTTTAAAAATTATTGATGCAAGTCTTCACTTACGACTATCCCTATCTTCACCTTATTTAGTTCCCCAGAATACACTTCAAATAACCTTTTGTGTAAAAAATTCCAATTTTTCAACATAAAGCTACATCTAATAAGGGCTAATTTATAGACTTTTAAATTTTCAGAACGCACAGTTAATATCACCTCAAATGCTCATCTAATTTAACGACTGAAATAAATTGTCCGCTGCGGTGTATAGATGAACTGCTAAAGACTGAAATGTTTCTGAAATTTTCATAATAGTTTTTCTCCAGATGGGATAACAACAGCGGATACTTCAATTCGTAATTGTATTCTAAAAAATTGTGCAGTGAAATTTTGTTAATTTACATTCTGTCAGCGTACAACAGTTGCAATGAGACATTACGCGTCTATCTCAATCAAAAATGGTGGTAGACATGTTAATAAGGCTCGAATGCGCTCAGCAATCCATTTCTTTCGCTGCGTAACATAAACTAAAGCAAAGCACACACGTATTGGATGAAACACTCGATATCACACCAATGGAAGCTAAAAAACTCAAAGATTCTCAAAACCAACTAACAGTTTTTAAGACAACTGCCTGCCTACTGACAAGCCTGCTTCAGTAGCGCGTACTTATGGCATACAATTCTCTCCCTAGTAACTCTTCCATTGTGATCCAATGATCAAATTGAATATAACCTGCGAATGTACGCGCCATCGTTGGAGCGCAATCACACCAATAATAGAAGAAAGTATTGAGGAACATTACCGGTGGAAATTTTTGGGAATGACGAAAACTGCATGCGGTGAACGACAAAGTGTGTTTGTTGTGATACAAATTAGGGCAGATGACAAAAAAAAGGAATCGCCAGCATCTTTAGCAGTATTGAAGGCTTAGTGACTACGGTTTCAGAAATACGTTTTATTTTGTACGTTTGAGATGGGAGTTAGGTATTCCAGAACAAATATTCGGTGAAATAAATAGTACCCTGGCTATTTTAGATAGGGTAGCGTACTTAATTAGAGGATTTTAGTACGTATCGAAAGTCTAATTAATGCTAGGCCAAGCGGTGCCAACCCACATCACTTGGAAGTGTGGTCATGGTTTTAAGATCCAGTGAGAAAATAAGCTGACCATGTTAAACTGAAATATTCAAATTTTAACTACTTTTATGTCTCCCTCCTTACACCGCCTTGCTGTGGGGCGCATAAAAGGCGCTGATAGTGCTACCGGTGTTGCATGTGGACCGCACTTCTCCTACCGCTAACTGCTGAAGTCTGCCGCCTCGGGCGCTTATACACCAGTAAACTGATCGACGTGAGAAGCTTTTACCAATCTCACCGGCAGACAACCGAATGCTCCACCAGCGGAATCCACAATTTCAAGTGTTCGATTCGGGGTGATCAGTGTTTTCTTTGGTGTTTGTTTCATGTTTCTTTCATGACTCCTCATTTGGGCACAATGGTTTCAAATGTCAAGCTTGTGCATGTTGAACTTCTCAACAATTGCGGTTTATTTTTTACCTTGTTTGTTTACAGTGTTCTTCGTATCCTTTTGCGCCCACAAACCTCGCGCTAGTTGTGTTCTCTTAGGAGTCGCATGTTAATGTTTTTTGTTGCATTCGCGCCAGCGACTTTTTCAAATCATGTCTCATTCACAGTCTCCCTCTAAGGTAAAATATTTCAAATATTTCAATTTGCTATTTTTTACCAAATGTTCAGCAAAATTTGCATCGTGGAAATATTTCCCTTTCCTCCACCTCTCCGTAAACCTTCTATCCTTAATGTTATTTTTTTTTAATTAAAGTCTTAAATTTTACTTTAAGGGCTTGAATTTTCGCCTCGGAGTTTAATTCACCCAAAGCAGTTCGGAGGATCGGAAAGGTGCCTTAATATAACTCGTGAAATTCACATTATTTCCATGTCCCGTCAAGCAATTGACACTCCGAAATGAAGAACAGAAAACTTATACATATTATATGATTCAGTTAATGTAATAATAATGCACGCTGAGGAACTCAGAATATTGAAACAAAAATTGACACTCATATCTTATTTTTCAAAGAATGTAACTAAGAACTGCATAAAAACTTCAAAATCCAGGATAACCCAAAAAATACCACACACACTCATACTTGTTCCTAACTGTACCCTTGTCTAACACCTCAATGGGATGCAACGTACAGATGGGAAAGCTTAGGAAATTATGAATATATGAGATGACTCGCGTTGTTGGGTGGTCAGAATGCAGAACTTAGAGCAATCGTTCCGAATGATTATACTTTCGGTGTGCTTTGCAAATGGAATCCGTTCTTGCACATGTTTGCTTCCCTTAATTAAAGTTAAATCTTTTCGTGAAAATAATTCGGAACCTTTTCGAAATCGATCATAGATAAATTTGTTTTTACTCCTTACTCCTCTATCGAATCAGAGATTCAACTTATCGAATTGGCTTTTAGTCAAACCGCTGAGCTAGCAGAACGCTGAATGGTTACATTCCATTACCACTGAGCTTAACCAGGGTTGAACCTGTAGAAATATTACTGACCTTGATAATAAGAATTGTTTTATTTTTTAGGCAAAAATAGTTAATATTCCCACTCTATCCTTAACGGGCAGGATACCTGCAGCGATATTTGAAAAAACAGGAAAATACGCGCAAGAAATGAAGAACAATTTTTTAAGTCTTCCATCAATTGAGCCCAGCGACTTATATCGGTTGATGCACTTCAGTGCTCGTGCGACTGATGTGATTACCAATTCAATTCTGCTTGATAATTTACACGTGCTCTCTTCAAAATTGTGCGAATCAAAGTGATCTTTGTGGACCGCGATCACAATTTGAAAGATGAAACATTGTAATCACACATGATCTAAAATTTTTGCACTGTATTGCACTTCAGAAAACCCGGTTTCTCTATACCATTTAATAAATAATATTTTTTTTTGCTTTTTTATCACCATGAATTCGAAGTAATCGCGAAATGGTGACAGGGTGCTTGTTTTCGGAAGGAATTTTCGTGGCATTTCTTTCAGTGAACAGTTTTCCTTGTTGGAATACAATTGAAATGCAATTGAAATGCATATATGAGCTAAACCGACACCACAAAAGTCAGCAACCGGCGATCGGAAGGACGCTGAGCGGGCTGAGGGATCTTGGAAGGAGAAGGGAGGCGTACGTTGGGGGTAGCCGCTGTGTAAGAAGCTAGCTCGGAAAATTACACATAGTATTACACAAGGACAACTTGATTGTGTAGTAGAGAAAAACTATGTATTAAAATTAATTACCAACGAGAAAGGGAACTGTGGAAAATATGAACCTGAGCAGAATATGTTAGAGGGAAATGCGCGTGGCAATACCAAGTTTGTGACGCAAAGGGACACGTCAGAGGTGACGCGTTAGAAGCACCCAATCGCGAGATGCCACGTCACTAACAATTTGAGCGGGCATCCCGCACCATCTACAATGAGCGTCCCTTGTGCGGCGGGGGTATTTAAGCAGAGCAAGCGCGGGGACCGGCCTATTTGACCGGTGTAGTGGCAAGGATGTAGGCTTCCTGACGGCCAGAGGGGAGGTGAGATGATATTCTGTGTTCTGTGCTAGGAGCGTCTTTGTATTCTTCAAATACCATATTACAACCGGGGCGTGTAAGCTTTATTGGCTTAGGTGGGGTGATTTCATTTGTGACAGTCAAAATTCGGGTACAAATTAATTCTGTGGGTTTGATTTCAAATCATTCTAGAATTGTTCACGTGATATGACTTCTCACAAGGCTTGCACTTGTAAATTTTTCTCAAGCGGGGATTAGAATGCCTACTAGTTCATAGCATTTTCATTGACTCATTCGACCTTGTTCTCAAAAGGGCGCTTGTGATTTGTTCTTGTAAAAAGGGGAGAAAATTAATTCATCATGTCAGGAATAGCCGCGTTGTCAGTGGAAGCTTCGAGTAAATTCTTAAAGGGGGATATAACATTCATGTCTCGGGGAATAGATGACTCAAACCCCGCTTATTATTTGCACAGGCGGGTTTGGGACAGCTTACGAGCTCCGACGATGGAATAAATCTACAGAATTTTCCGCGAAGACGCGAGGTCTAATTTTCCGCGTAAACCGCGACGCAAGGATGGTTTCCAACGAACTTTTCCGCGCAGATAGCGTGACGCAAGGATAGAGTGGATTGGATGAATCTACAATTAAAGATTAGTAGGTTACAAATCCTGATGAACCAGGGGGCCCCCCTTTGATGATAACGTTTGCCGAGGAAATGTAATAATAATGCTGATGATGATTTGAGGATGATAACAATAATGATGCACCACTGCTTGGAAGGAGAACGAGCTGAGGATAAATAAGAAGATATTCAACGTTGAAACATTGCCCAAAATTTAGAGAGAAGTGGTTAGGCGGCTTATAAGCGCGATAATGTTTGCCTTGTAATGAACACGCCTATTAAACAATCTCTAATGTCGTTGGTATATATGCCGGGGGCAAGCCGGAAAATAAGATAAATTTGATATGTGTGTTTCAATATTCTTGTGTCTATTTGCTCGATATGTGTGTTATGTTAGCTGTGTTTTCATCCGAGCCCTAGGATGTTTCTTTTCGATGTGATTTTTGGACGCGATGTGTGTTTGATTAACGTCAAACGTCTATGTTTATCAATGTCAGCGTGCGTCAAGAACATAATAGTTATGTTCATTTCTGCGGATATGCAAAGTACGGATGGAAGTCAACGACCTTATATAAATTTGATATTGTCATAAGAAAATTTGAACCGTAGGCTCAAATTTTGCGAAGGGCGCGGGGATGTTGGAATACAATTGAAATGCAATTGAAATGCATATATGAGCTAAACCGACACAACAAAAGTCAGCAACCGGCGATCGGAAGGACGCTGAGCGGGCTGAGGGATCTTGGAAGGAGAAGGGAGGCGTACGTTGGGGGTAGCCGCTGTGTAAGAAGCTAGCTCGGAAAATTACACATAGTATTACACAAGGACAACTTGATTGTGTAGTAGAGAAAAACTATGTATTAAAATTAATTACCAACGAGAAAGGGAACTGTGGAAAATATGAACCTGAGCAGAATATGTTAGAGGGAAATGCGCGTGGCAATACCAAGTTTGTGACGCAAAGGGACACGTCAGAGGTGACGCGTTAGAAGCACCCAATCGCGAGATGCCACGTCACTAACAATTTGAGCGGGCATCCCGCACCATCTACAATGAGCGTCCCTTGTGCGGCGGGGGTATTTAAGCAGAGCAAGCGCGGGGACCGGTCTATTTGACCGGTGTAGTGGCAAGGATGTAGGCTTCCTGACGGCCAGAGGGGAGGTGAGATGATATTCTGTGTTCTGTGCTAGGAGCGTCTTTGTATTCTTCAAATACCATATTACAACCGGGGCGTGTAAGCTTTATTGGCTTAGGTGGGGTGATTTCATTTGTGACAGTCAAAATTCGGGTACAAATTAATTCTGTGGGTTTGATTTCAAATCATTCTAGAATTGTTCACGTGATATGACTTCTCACAAGGCTTGCACTTGTAAATTTTTCTCAAGCGGGGATTAGAATGCCTACTAGTTCATAGCATTTTCATTGACTCATTCGACCTTGTTCTCAAAAGGGCGCTTGTGATTTGTTCTTGTAAAAAGGGGAGAAAATTAATTCATCATGTCAGGAATAGCCGCGTTGTCAGTGGAAGCTTCGAGTAAATTCTTAAAGGGGGATATAACATTCATGTCTCGGGGAATAGATGACTCAAACCCCGCTTATTATTTGCACAGGCGGGTTTGGGACAGCTGGCCTACGCGGCTGCTGAGATAGCGGAGACGTGGGCTGTGAACGCCTAACATCCGAGGGCCTGTAGCGACACAACCGGCTGAGCGTTCGCAACCTTGAGGCGGGCAGCCAGCCTGGTATTCAACGCTAATGAAGAAGCCTGGAGGCTGTGTGTCGAGCCTCGACAGGCCAACGACAGGGTATTTACTCCAGTTGTAATAGTGAAGAATGAAGGGAAGAAGAGGCACGCCGAACAGTGCAGATCTTTGTTTGGCGCGCAGAAAGTGTTATGAATGTAGGCATCAAGTGCAAATTTACAAGGAGGTCTTCCTTATAAGGAATGCCGTGTGATAAGCAGGATTGATGTCATGTAGCGAATTTTTCTCCGTTTGTCTATGTAACATCATTATGCCGGATAAAACTATCATGTCGCAGATCATTAACATCTTGCCTGAGGGCTCTGGTGCGAAAATGAGTGTTGCGATAAAAACATGTTTACTTGTGCCAATTTCCCTGTGTCAGCTCCATGTGTTCACTCAAAATTAGTTGCGATAAAAAGATGTTTACTTGTGCCAATTTCCCTGTGTCAGCTCCATGTGTTCACTCAAAAATAAATGTGTTTAATCTTGAGGCTCATTATTCTCCATGCTTATATATATGGATAACGTGCGAGCACAAAGGTGTACATTATATTTATCAGTGGAGGTTGTAAGCCCTCATACGTTACGTGCTTAACCAGCATTGTTTCGTGACATCCTTTCATGAAGAAACGCCGATACCAGTTTGATCCCCTCATTGTTCCATTTGTGAAAAGCAAGAAACATTACATTTGACTGTGAATGTGAAGCGCAGGGAGAGCTTCAGCGATATTTGAAAAGAAAACCATTATGAAAACACGTTCAAGAAATTAATAACAATTTTAAGTCTCCCTTCAATGGAGCCCAGCGACCTATGTCGGTTGATACACTTCAGTGCACGTGCGACTGATGTGATTGACCATTCTATTCTGCTTGATAATTTACACATGCTCTCTTCAACATTGTGAAGGGCCAGAAATGTTATTACATTTGACTGTAAATGTGAATAATAATATTCAAAATGTTGTAAAAATTCGCAAAAAATATTTTGCTCATTGCCTTAGCGAGAGTACAAAATCGCAGTTCTTCATGGATTTCTTCAGGGATCTGGTATCTTCCAGCAAAGCTTCTTCTCAAAAACTTTCTGATGGTTGTGAAACCACTTGATGCCAAAATATTTCACATATAAAACATTGGAAACGTTTTAATTTTTAAGCCATATTTTGGATCACGCAGATGTACATTCCATTAAATGATCTCGTTTTCGCAATTTCTCACGTCAGAATTAAACAGAGGGCATGTTATAAATTTTGAAATTAATCGGTTAACTTCATATTTTTCTCGTTCTTCATCTTGCTCTCGACGTTGTTGTTTTTGAAATATCAAACTTGAGTTGAACTGACGCTTTAGGAACACTGAGGAGAGCTAACGGCTGTGGGCAACTCAACAAGTTTGATATTGAATCCGTACCTCTGCCAGTTGCTTGTGGGGCTGCCAGAAAACATGATCTTCACCTTTCCGGCTGTGGCCACGATCTCCTGCATGAGAAGAGACACAGATTGAAATGAATGAGTTTGTGTTTGCTACACTCATTTCAAGAACATTAATCCTATTGTGCATTTACTCACCGTTTCAGCATCCTCTTTGCACATGTCATATTCCTGCATCACTCCGTTTTTCGTGAGCACGAATACTTTCAATTCGTAGCCTTCACATGTCGTTTTCCGGAAGTTTACCAGCGACACTGTCGCATTCATGAAGTGGCAGCTGGTGATCGTCAATTCGCAGCTTTGTGTCGGGTAGACACAGGGGAAGAACTTGCATCCGATTCCCTCGTGGGAGAATACGTTGAGCGTTGAGTTATTATTTTTGAGTTCTATTGTTTGGCCGCAAACTTTGTCTGCTCACGAAACGAAAACGCGATCTTAGCAATGAAAATTCTCCTAAAAAAAGTGAGACGAAATAAAAAAATGTTTTGTGATAAGAGAAAGTGAACAGCGTTGGACAGCTTAGAGAGTGGGAGAAATGTCTTACTCTTAAGTTGGCAAGAACTTTACACATATGCTTGATAAAATTATTTCTTCATCAGGAAGCAGAGCGTTTAATTCAATTAATGGTAATCAATTTCTAATTTGAAATCTCTGAGCGGAGTGGGTGATTTAGTAGCTTACATGAGAGAGTTCCTCATTCTCCTGAATCTGAGCTCATATCCTCGACAGGAAAATTTTAAAATCATATTTCTAAAAAAAAATTCTTGGAGTCAAAAAAGAAGAAAACATCACAGAAAACTAGTCTGTTACTATCAAAGACCTGACCTACTCCTTACACTGCCGACACATCACGTGGGATAGCCAGTGCTTTTTCCCTCCTAGACACATTGTAGCAGGCTTCCCTTCTCATATTCTAGATTTTAACTATTTTCTTGTCAAAATGGGTCTCCTCGTTCAAGTCGAAGCTATTGGAATGCTGAATTGTGACCGGTGGAACAGCGGTTAAGGGATCGGACTTGTATGTTGGAGTCGCGGGTTCGTATCCCGGCGCTGGTGCTGCGATTTTCCCCGTTGGGTATAAGGGAAAGCTCAAGCACAATACCCCACTCGACCCAGGTGTCGGAAATGGGTACCGGTTTTACGGGGGAACCGTCATGGTGTCCTATATATAGTGTTAGTTATAAGACATTTGAAAAACCAATGCTTACGATCATTTATATCAGGCTTGATTGGAAATAAAGCATCCCAAAGATGCCGATGTTTGTTTTTTGTTTTTTGTTTTAATAGATCTTAGTTGGTGTTATCGTATTGTATTTTTGCGTTGTCTTGTGCTGTTTTGTGTTGAGCTGTGATGTGTTGTGCTGTGTTGCGTTGAGTTGTGTTACGTTGTGCTGTTTTGTGTTGTATTTTGTTGAGCTCTGTTGCGTTGGATTGAATTGCATTGGACCTAAATGTACAGCTTCTTTATTGTGCAAACTATAATGACACAAAAAATTATATATGAATTAAAACGATACATTTTTTCAAATTTTTTGTTTAAAAGCCCATTCACAGTTTAATTATGACTCTAGGTTAAGAAAATATGTCATTTTAGATCGCAGAAGAATATTAGTATTTAGAAATGAGGGTTAATTTGCGAATCTTTAAACAATTAATCGTCACTGCTGTGGCCACGGCGTATCCACTCTGCCACTTCAGACATCCTACCGTTGTGTTGAAGAACTAGATTAAAAAAACACTGTATCTACTCATATAGACTGATGTGCAGGGAACACTTAGCATGAATTCGTTCAGTGGAAAGCGACAGTGAGAATGCAACCTACCAGGGGCAGATGACTGAATACTGAACACAAATTTGGTAGCGAGTGTAGTGTACATACACTTTATCAACCGAGAACCGACAGCCCAACCAAGCAAACAACAATTGCGTATTATCAGTTTAAAGGGAGTTTTTCATAAGTAAGAGCATCAGCGCGAAACTGATCCTGAAGTTAGCTTATAGGAATAAATATCCATTACTCACGCAGAACGACGTGAGGCGGGAACATATAATTCGGGGCGGTGACGAAGGGTACTCCGCATGAGCTGTTGGTGTAGCACACGGGGTCGATTGGGATGTCGCTGCTTGTCTCCATAGTTACTCCGATTTTTGAAAACAGGAATAGTTTTCCCTTCAGATTAGTTGACACCAAAAGGCCATCTAGAATAGGAAAAAAAATCACAACCAATGCGATTTTGCACCTTTGACGTAATTTCATGATGTATCGATCATGGTCACTCTCCTATTATCACACAAATTATAATTTGCATTATTCGAAACAACATTTTTCCAGTGTGTTTTTCACGTACGACAAAAGTCAACCAGTAATTGAGATCTTCCAAATGATTGCATGGGCTTCATTGAATAATAAACACAATAGACCCCAGTTTTCCACTCGAGTTATTCTGTGAACAAAAAAATTAATAAATTTCGCTTCTTTTTTGCGTTCCAGTTATTTAATGCATGTTAACATTTTAAATTATTTAATTTCATTTTTGTGTGTATGTCTTGAGTTTTGAACTATTTTGTTGCATAATACTGTCATACTAATGCTTAGAGTTCATGTGGTAAGATTTCTTAAACACATTGATAGATAATACACATAAATATTGTTTCAATTTAGATTTCTTCAAACGTATTGAAGAAATATAATGCCCAAGCGCCGTTACTGCCCATAGATCCTCAGAACTCTCCCCACAGGGTCCCACATAGTCTCCAAAAAAAATTCAAAATTATTTCCATTGATCTAAAATTTTGCTAGACTCTTGAACATCGAACGTGCAACTCTATGACACGAACTCAATCTTACAATGTACTGATATCCTTTCTTTTTACTGCAGTATAATAGAGTCAAGGGTTGTTAGCTATCTAGCAAGTTAGCGCCCTAATCAGCTGGCACTTAACACTCGACGGTACAGAATAAACCATATTCACCATCAGCCTGAGCTGTAATAGTCTGGATTTGCTCTACCACTGTTGCACAACCTAACATTGAAATGTTCGAGCTCATCGCGTGTTAGAATACAAAGAAAATCACTCAACATTTTTTTTATGAACCACTACCAATTGGTGAAATTCAACACCTCTACTAATCTATTGAACGCAACGGTTCGATGATTAAAATTATCTGCAGACTGAAAAAATGAAGCAGAATTTTTTTTAAGCTCTCACACTTATAAAAATGGATATCAATAGTTCAAGCAAATTAAGATGCAATAAAAACTTAAACAAAACCAGTGTGATACATCAATTTAAGTGTGAAGGAAGAGAATACAAGTCTCTTAAATAAATCTTACACTGGCATTACTAGGATGACCCTGAAACAAACACTAAATATCAAATAAAGAGGCTCACAAATATCAAGGCTCTACTTATGATAATTTTCGTGTTGATCTTAGTTTTAGGCCTCGAATGAAGATCTTTATTCAAACCCAAAGATTTTATATCATGTTCTTAAAGAAAATATTCAAATAATAGAAGTATTACAAATTTACGAGCTTAAACTGGTTCTCAACGAAAATACTAACGATTTTGTTGCTCTAAAACTATTCAATTGGACTGTAGCCTAGAAGTTTGAAACATACGCTAGATCGTCCAGTTTTCTTTTTTTCTGGTACCATGGGCATGTAACCGTAGTGCAATATTAGCTTGGCTGCTTGTGACCGTTGTTCCAATAGTGCAAACAATACTCCTCTTAAGTCATCCCACAATGTGATTCTCAGTGTTTTACTGCGTCTGATTTTGCGTGCACTATTGATTTACTCTTTTATCAATGTGGCTGCATAAAAAATTCTACTGTTCTTTCAGACTGAAAATGGTGATAGTTATATTGAAACGTGGCATTTCATTGATGGACAGAGGTATATAATTTTAACAATTGGGAGTGATTCAATAAATGATGTTGAGTGACTTCCTTTTTATTTTAGCATCCGAAGAGCTCGGACTATTTTATGGAGTGAAGAAGGTAGAAATGAAACTGAAATGGAACACTCAACAGCTAGGCGAGCTCATTCACATGTGAAACAATCTATAGCCGTACCCTATTCGACACAAAATAATCTGTGGTCACTCTTGGCCTAACGTGAAACAATTATAGCCTTTCTCAGGTCAACATAACAATTGTAGCCTTACTCTGTCCAACATGGTACAATTATAGCCTCCCTTTCCAACATGAAACATTAATGGCCTTACTAGGTTCAACATGATATAATTATAGCCTCTCCCAGCCCAACATGATAAAATCATGGTCACTCTGTTCAACATGATACAATTGTAGCCTAACTAAAAGCCGTGACTCGTTGGCCAAATTTTGCAAGCATACTCATGAGCATGCTGTCAAGCGCGGTGAGTTCGGCGCTCCACTGAAGAAGCCCACAGAAGAAAAGGTAAAGCCTTCGAGGATCGAGCGTGCTGACAGCTCACTGCTCGAACTTCAGTCGATGTTCAACAGTCGTGACTAAAAAGCCGTTTACACTAGGGAACATTTTGGCGGTGAGGCGCCGACATGTGTATACGAAGCTCACCACTGAGGCTCATATTTGTGTGTATGTTTACGAAGTTCCTCATTAGCCCCTAACTGTAGATTGTGCAGTTCGCAGTCATGAGGTGAGGATGAGCCCATTGATCATCTTTATGGCTGACGCAACACTGCCGCGAGCAGCTACATTGTATTTCATTGAAATTTACAGAGCATACTGAAAGCAGCGAATATATGAATCGTAATGAAAAGGAGGTTGCTTTCAATCACATTTTAATGAAAATGAACGAATATATTCATATTTCACTAACACAAATAACGAAAAGATTTCATCGCTTACGATACAGCATTCAGATAGGCTCACCGACTGCAGTTCATCTCTAACGCCGGTTGGTGACATACTGACTGGGTTTTTTGAAAAGCGCACGCCGTCACTTCGTGGGCACTCAATGTTTTCTCACTCTAGCATGAACGCTCGGGGCTCTTGTGAGGTGCCACATGAGGAGTATACACGTGAGCCTACGACAAAATGTATACCAGTGTAAACGGGCCTTAAGGGTGTGAGCTACTCAAAAAATGAAACACATACTACGAGAGAAAACCCTTCTTCGAAGCACTCTTGTACTTTTAGTTATCAAAAAACTGCATGCCATCAATCGAAGGAAGAAGGCAGGGACAAAGGAGTGGCTCCGACGACGAAATGAAAAGGAAGCTTCGTTGGAATTTTTCAAAATTTTCATGAATTAAGAATTTGCGTTAACAATGAACACTTTTCATTCATTTCACGAATAATGAAATATAAATTAATTTGTGAATTATTTCATTCTTCCTGTTCTCTCCAATACTATCAATAACGGTAGCATACTATCAATAACTTTAGCATACTATCATTATTGATAGCAATACTATCAATAACGGTATACTCGTACTATAACCTCTGAAGGCCTTGTAAGGTCGTGGCCCTATGATTACTTTGAGCTGGGAGGTGTTTGGAAATGAATCTAAAAAGAGAGCAAATGTAAATTGAGGTAGTCTGATTGAACTATTGTGAGATAATATTCTTGTTGAAAAGTTCTCAACTCACATGACAGCTGTTGTGGCAAACACTGTGCTATGACAACGGTGGTAATATTTTAAAAATGGAAACAAACAGTTCATTACTCGGGTAGCATACATGCAAGTTAATCATTAAGGATAAAAATGAATCATTATCGTCCGTGATGTTAAAACAAGAAAAACGGCAAAAAGAGTAAAATAGAAAATAATAGACTTGAGTGGGTCTACTCGCACTGATACTTTCAATCATCTAGGACTTTATGACGTATTTATCATAGGAGAAAGGTAGAGACTATACCGCGTGAGAGGACGTGTGGTTTTGAATATAAGTGAGCGGTACAAAATGCTAAAATGAAAAATTAATAAGGCTTTTAAAGTTCTATGTTTTCAATTTGATTACTACAGTTGAAAATCAGTTTAAAAATTTAAAGGAAATATTTTTTGTAATATTTCTCTTTTTCCATTGTTTTAAATTTAATTTTTCCTATTATTCACTTCTCACTTGAAGTCGCATGGAATATATTGTGATAATAATAAGATGTAATTAAGTGAAATGAATTTTTCGAAAACATTTATTACACATAGGCAGTCATAAAATGAAAGTATACGAGGCCTGTCGAAAAAGTATCCGACCTTTGGCCAGAAAAAATACTTCAACAACCTGACGGGGTTGGGACCCTAATCCCCTTCAAAGTAGGCTCCTTGTGCTTCCACACACTTAGCCCACCGATCCTTCCACTGCCGGAAACACCTCTGGAAGTCTTCTTTTGGAATGGTGTTCAGCTCTGTCGTCGCGTTCCGCATTATCTCTTCTCTACTCTCAAAACGGGATCCTTTCAGTGGTGTCTTCAATTTTGGAAACAACCAGAAGTCGCAAGGAGCCAGGTCTGGAGAGTAGGGAGGTTGGCGAACGGTCGTAATTCCATGTTTGGCCCAGAAATTGCGGATCAAATGGGATGAATGTGCGGGCGCGTTGTCGTGATGCAAGTGCCAGTTGTTCGCAGTCCACATGTCTGGTCTTTTGCGCCGAACTGCATCACGAAGTCGCCGGAGAACATCCTGATAGTACTCCTTTGTCACTGTTTGTCCTTCCGGTGCGTATTCGTGATGCACAATTCCACGGACATCAAAGAAAACAGTCAGCATCGAAGGAGTCAAACAGGCAATGCGACGATGGAGCTGAACACCATTCTAAAAAAAAACTACCAGAGGTGTTTCCAGCAGTGGAAGGATCGGTGGGCTAAGTGTGTGCAAGCACAAGGGGCATACTTTGAAGGGGATTAGGGTCCCAACTCCGACAGGTATTCGAAATATTTTTTCTGGCCAAAGGTCGGATACTTTTTAGACAGGCCTCGTAACTTCATTTAGCAATTAATTACCAAATGCTACATCATCGGTAATATTGAATCACTACGAAGATCGACCCACTAAACTATTTAACACACATAACATAAATTAAGGTCCATTACTCCTTGGGCAGTTTTTGTAGCACGTTGCCTCAGTACTTTATTCCTAGAAGCGGCAGATTTCATTTTCCATAGACACTCGTGTTATGGAAAAGTGTCTATGAAGCGCAATGCTTCCGCTCTTGTTCATTCTACACCGTGCGGTACTGCAAATGAGCACGCTGGACAGCTTGCTGTCGGACAACCTCCGAGCACGAAAACGTCAGCGTGCTGGCGAAATTTGGTCATTTCGTGAGCACACTGAGGAAATTTTACCAGTTAGTCGCAGCCTTAAGCCCAACATAAAACAGTTATAGCCTAGCTCTGTTCATAGTAAAACAATTTATGTAGACACACTCCAAACCTCACACATTCTTACTGGGACGTTTTGCGATCATGGGAATTTCTGTAATCGTCGGCGTCATCACCCTGAAGGCCTCGTAAGGTCGTGGCCCTATGATAGCTTTGAGCTGGGAGGTGTTTGGAAATGGATCTGAAAAGAGAGCATATATAAACTGAGGTAGTTTGATTGAAGTATTGTGAGAGAATATTCTGGTTGAAAAGTTCTCAACTCACATGACAGCTGTTGTGGCAAACACTGTACTATGACAAGCACTGGAATGGTAATAATAAATACATCATCAACTGCGACTAAACAGTCATTCGCTTTGAAATTTTGTTACGAGAGTAAAACCACAGGTTACCATTTACATTTGGTGTTTAAAACAGTGTCAAAACGTAAAGTGTCGTAAAAATGTTTGAATCAATGCAGTAAAAATGGAATAGTACACATGTGAGAAATATGTAAGAGTTACCTCTTGATTCGAAAAGTAACTTCAACAATTGATACTTCGAGCGCCAACTTTAAAAAAATTATCCCCACATCAGATCATAGAAATATACTTGGTTTTGACACATATATAGCGGGTTGTAATTCGATGAGAAAAAGTGAAGTGATGCAAATCAAATTTATTCATAGAAAGCGTTGACACGTATGATACCGATGTAAGTTACATTCATAAGATTATTTACCTTCTCAAGTTTCATGCGTTGTAGAGAACTAATTTATTTGATTTCAGGTGATAATTTAACAGTTCTATTTACTGTGGAATCCCGCCATTCGTCCACCTCTCTATTCGTACAACTCGTATTCTTTAATAACCATCAACTTTCCACGCCACCTACCTCGTCACTTTATATTATTTTCCAGCATTTAAATGAGAAATATCGTCAATTTTTTAGATAGTTTAAACGTTAAAGCATGCGCTTCGAGGCAATGAACTCACTTGTATTTATTGAGCTCGCTCCAAAAGATATTTTTTAATTCTGCCGTTTTGACCTGTTAGTTATGGTTTTGATAAGTTAAATCATCCAGAAACACTTTTAATATATTTCATGATGTCAAGAATGTCACAGCTCATATTTCAATGTACGTGGAAACTGTCACAAGTGTTTTCATTCCACTGAATTCATTATATTTACATTTCTTTTATTGCATTTATAAATAAATATTATTAAACTTCAACTAACTAGCTATAGAATATATTTTTATGTATTGCTTTCAGTTTGTACAAGCATTGACACGGGTCGTTATGGCAATCATCTATGTATATCCACTAAAGACCTTTCACATTGAAGTATTTTAAAAATGCGATATTATTCATCTTATATAATAACTTTTTTAGTGTTTTTTTTTTATTCACGTTCTTAAACGTTCTTGTTAGCCTTCTGTTTCTGTGACAATTTTGCATTCCTCCATTCGTGGGTATGTTATGACAACACTGTTAAGCTGCTTTACTTTGTGGATTGTTCCAATTATGTTACAAATGCAATGGTTAGCGTTGCACAACAATCGTTCTCATATTTCTGACTCCGGTGAACTCTTTTGTGCCAGCATTATTAGAGTAGGAAATATCATGGATTTATGTGATGATGAAATATTTCGGTTTCTCAAAGCTCGTTTGTTGGCATTCTAGTTGTGACGTATGAATGAAAAAATTCTAACGAATATGCCGACCTCATAGTCTTAGACGGAGTATAATTCAAATCTCTCGATTTTACTCACAGCATTAATCCCTCATATCACAAGTTCCTAAATGTGCGTATTTTGATGTAACTGCGCACTGACAGGAGTGTATTTCACAATGCGTGACTAGGATTATATTTTTTATTTGATGCACCGAATTGAACGCATTTCTTCGTTCTTTTCTCTCAATCATTTGTTTCGACAATTGACATGAGTATTACGATACCCATGTGTATCAACTATGGGTAACAATGTTAAGATATTTTTATAATATGTGTTACACATTTCATGAATAAAATTTATTGGGAATAAACTGTCTTTCTTTCCTGTGCACAATTCAAGTCATTGTTTACGTGAATCAGCTATGACACTTTGACCGAAACATGAAAGTGTCGGTAACATGAAGTTCTCTTCCAAGATCGAGTTGGCTACCATGAAGGTCTTTTCTTTACCTTCCATCTATAAATATTTATGAAGCACATTTCATAAAAATCTTCATGAATGATTAAAACTTTTTCATCACTTGATAAAAATATTCAATAAACTTGAGGAAATTAGCAGCATTGGACATCCAGTTTTAGTTGTTTACCGTTATCGATTACGAAATTGTTTGGAAGTGCATCAATGATTCAGGTCACTGAACCTCGCCCCCTAATCAACTCGCATTTATTAGCCCAAAGTGGCGCCTTGAAGATTGCAGTAGAGGATTTTTATCACCAGAACTGAAATTTTTCTGATTTTAAATTACTTTAAAGCTGCACATAAATTCTCTTACTGCTGCATACATTCAATTTCCATATTTTTCATGAATTAATTTTCTAAGCGAGGTTTGAGCGTTTTCTATCGTGCGTCTTATTCGCCCTTAGTGGTCTCTGACCCAGCATTTTAAGTATGTATTTTTATTTTAAGTATCTTTATCCTGCTTGACGTATTGATGGGTGCATTAGAGGACCGTACATGATAAGGGCAGCATCCGCCGCCAAACTAATTTCACTTTGAAATTCTTGCTGTGTCCTGCGACGGACGCTAAATGTGCAGGCTGCGACTCAAACACTTTTAATATTATTCTATTTTCATTATGACACGAGGGAAATGCGAGAAGTTTGTGAATTGCTAAGCTTTGTTTGAAACTTCGCTGAAAATGTCCGTTCTTAACCTTTAAAAAAAGGTCATTTAGTTTTCTCCTAAATAAAGATTGGTTGCTTCTCAACAGTAATTGTAAGCTACAGAACATACTTAATAAGTATTTACGAATCTCATTCGCTCACTATCTCCATTGCTCAATAATCACCTTTGCTTAATAATTATCAGCTACAGAACATACTGAATATGTACCTATAAATCTCCCTCGCTGTTTGTTTAATGTATCAAAACATTATACAACTGTTTTTGTAGTATGCGTATGTATGTCATTTTCATTTTATCATTGTAAAACGTTCGCAAAAACATAAATTTGGTGGGTGATCACCCATATATGTTTGAATAAGATGCTTATCAACCTATGCCCTTCATGTTAAAATTTTTTAATAAGAAAACAAAACTTGTAATTCTCATAATTTTCATGCTTGTATCCAGGTATCTGTGTACATATGTGTGTATACGTATGCATACATTCGTATACCTATATACATTCATACGTTTACACACAACAGTTCTTGCAAAATTCTAATCAACCGACTTGCATATACCTTGCAAACTTGGTGAGTGGGTTGAAGCGTGCTCATTTAGGCAGTCAGCTAAGTATATTTCTCATAAAAGTATTTTTTTATCCATGTTTGATCAAAATGATACTTTTGAATATCTGCCGCAACAAGCAATTATAATATTATTCCCCGATGTCATGAAACCCAAACTAATATATCAATGTACGAGTAAACTGTCACAAGTGTTTTCACCCCACAAAGTTCTTATCTTTATTGCTTCCATGAATTAACAAACACTATTCAATTTCGATTAAGCAGCTATAGGATACATTTTTATGCTTTTTCTCTTCGTTTTTGTACAAGCATTAAACTGGACCGTCGTGGCCCCTATTTATGCTTCTCAGTAAAAGACATTTGCATCATGTTTCTAAAATAACGTAACTTTTTCTAATTTGATAATATATGGAAAATCAATGTTTTCTTCTATTATTCACGTCCTAAAATTTTCTTGTTATCTTGTGTGATGAAAATTGTCAAACGCGCTTGAGTATGTTATGACAACCATGTCTAGGAGGTCATTTTCACGTATTACTACAATAATGTTGTACATGTTTTGATAGCCGTTGCAGATTAATTATTTTCATGTTTCTGACTCAAGTAGACTGTTTTGTGCCACCATTATCAGCATGGAAACTTAATAATATCGGGGCGTGATAAAAGACATTTTCTGCGGGTGCCTTGATTGGAATACTAGTCTATATGTAGGAATAAAAATATAGTCCCGATTGTCAACCTCGCTGCCTTAGAAGCTAGATTATTTTAATTTGCCCCTTTTACTTTCAACAAAATACTTATACCGCAAGTCCCAGCGCTCGTATTTCACTGCAAGTGTACACCAAAACGAGTATTCTCAACTATATATTGCCACGGAAATTGTCTTTTCTTTTATAACTGTAGTTACACATATCATCAAATCTAAACCAAGCAACTCTAGGAATACATCGCCCACAATCAGTTTTTTTAGACTAGTGCGGTGTGAGTGTATCATATAAGTGTATTTTACTTAGTTAAAAACATTTTAAAAACAATTATGTTTTGTACCATGTGTATTAAAAAAAAGCTGTTTTTATTTTCTTTTTTTATTCTTTTGTAACTCAAGATAAGGATTCAAATGAAGTGAATAAACGGAAGTATGCTTAACTTCGTTGGCAATACAAAATATTCCCTTTACTTTCATTGGGGCTTCTATTAGTGTGAAAGTTCTCCAGAGCACAAATATATATTCGTGTTCGTTGGCTACACAAAATATTTTACTTACCGTCATTGGGGCTTCCCTCAGTAAGAAAGTTCTGCAGTATGTGATACCCTGTTTCATTTGCGTACACACTGGCACACACAGGGGCAGCTAAACGTCCCGTGAAGCACTGAGTGTTGGCAATTTTCCAATAATGGGCACCTGAAAGAAGAAGTAACAGAAGTCAGTGAAACATATCTAAAGCAAGTAGGAACAGTAGTCCAGTAGTAACAGTCCCTAAACTAGACACCTGAAACAAGTAATAATGAGTTATAAGTGATACGAGGTATAAAAAAAGCAGTAATTGGGAGGAGGCATCTAAAACAACAATACCCGTAATAGTTACGGGGGAAAATCATGTGGGTTAGAAGAAATGGCAATATTCACCCTTCGGTAAAAATATCAGCCCAACTATTTATTCATGACGCATATAATTCTGCACAATAAATAGATTTCACGAGAGTTTACAATAGGATGTCCGGTCTGAAAAATTGAGCATGAAAGCTGTATTATAACATTTATTATACCCTTATTCAAGTATCAATAAAGAAAAATTTATTTCCTCGTGTTCCTCGTTTTCTAAAAGCATTTGATTGAGTGGACAATTGAAAATTCCTCTCAAAATTCTTCTGTTGCAACGTTAGAGAAGTTGCACACGATTTATTCTTAATAAAAGTGCAAAGAAACACGTCTTTGATAAGATCATAATCTTATATAAGAAAGTCATTGAATATAAATGTTTGGAACTTTTCGACCTACTGGGTCATTATCAACGTGAAAACGAGTAGAAAAAAATTGTCAAACGTCAAATGTAGATCAAAGTAAATCAATCATAGGCAAAAAGCAAAAACACGCACAATAAACGACTCACTGATGAAATATAAAATTGTTGTCTTCAGTGATAGGTTTATATGTTCGATGATCGGTCCATACCTTACCGAACAAATCGGTAGCAGTGCGTTCTCATTGGTGATGTACAGTCGGAACTACTGAAAATCAGCCGTGGGCTGCCCCCAAAGGTCTGTCCTGGGATCTCTCTCTTTAACTCTTTTAAAACAATATGGTTAAATCTAATTTCTTTTCAAATTACCACTTTTTTCCGACGACAGCAAGGTTTCTGCGGCTCTTCTTAATGAAAACCCCATTTTAATTGAGGAGAGAATAAACAGCAAACTGCAAAAAGTTTCAATGTTGCTCATAGCAAATAAAATGTATATCAATACCAATAAGACCAAATGGACTCTATTCCTTTAATAGTAGAATACGTGCCTTCCGTTGCATCATGATTGGTGATAGTCACATTGAAGGAACCAACTCCTGGAAGTTTCTGGACATAAAAATAGATGATAATCGAAATTTAAAAAAACACATTGGATATATTAGTACTAAACTATAAAAACTGGCAGGAATCCTCAATTAAGTTAACATTATTTATCTTGAAGAACAATTAATAATACATTGTCAAACGCTCATTTCCCCATTTTCACTATTCGAAATAGAATCATGGCGAGGAACTAATGCAAATAAAACTTATTTGCTCATAATGCTAAAAAAAATCATAATTAAAGCGAGGTGAAAAAGCTGAGACACAATGCCCACGCCAACTATCCGTTGAAGAATTTGAAAAAACGCAAGTTTTTGTATCCCTACGAGCTCTCTATATTTTGCCTGTAAATGGTTCACAAATTTTTAAACAATTAATATCTGCAAAAAACTGGTCATCATGATCATATAACCCGAAATAGGAGTAAATATTTCTGTTACTTCATTAATACTTAAACGAACGATCTAAGCACAGTTTCTTCTTCCGTGGAACCAAGACTTGGAAGTATTTTATCATTGCTGAAATCTTAGGAAAAATATCTTACAAAGGCTTTAAAACGAATCTATATCTCTACTTTTTACAAGAAACTAGAGACTCAATGACATCAAGTCGAATATTTCTTGATGTGGGATTCAACCCGATTGGGTAATTAACAAAGTAATGAAATGGATTATAAGTATTTCCTAGTATATACTGCTCTCATTGGGCTCATTTCAATGTATGCGACTATATTAACTGGGCTAGGTGAAATAGAATTAGTACACCTTATAATAGTTGATGATTGGATGCACGTAAAATCCTGAAATTATTGAGGCCCAACATTAGCTGTGTTCAAATTTATCCATTATAAAAGCCTCAGGAAACAATATTCTTCTCGAATCACTTGTGGTAAATAAACTTTTAAATTGTTCAACTTAATTGTACTCTGAAATTCGCCTGTAGGCTACATGTGTTTTTGGACACCAATAGATCATAGCTTGAGACTAGTGCTTCACGTGCATCAGTCACCATACAAAAGCGAACAAAAAATACCAGAAAACTTGAAATTAGCAACGGTTATTTAACAGCATAAGTGTGATAGTGTGAAGTAAGAAGTCGTGTGATTTATTCACCATTAGTTGCAGCCTTGGCTTCACACTCCGTTGAAGTAACAGCCGAAAAAGCGCTGCTTTGAAGCGACAGCAATAAGTTCAGAAAACTTCCTCGATAGGGCGCGTACACCTGCACAGGAACATCGATCCATTACTCTTTGGTGCGACAACAGTTTTTCGCGTGGGAATTCTAGGATTCACAAACATCAAGAGCTCAGATTTAATAATTAGGGTTGTACATTTCATGCAGTCTCGATGCTTCGCAAAACGTTGAAGCATTTTAGCTAAAGCTAACTTGAGAAGCTCTGAAAAATTTCCGGATAATTTCCTCTATTCTCACATGACTCTTCATTTTTTTCCCCCTCTAGCAGTACTGGAGGCAGATTTTGTGGATCTGAGTTGATTACGTATAAATGTTTTATTTTTTGTAGAAAAAGAAGATTTGCAACATCTTAGGCGTAATGGTAGGCTAGCCTGAAAAACATGTAACGCGATACAAATGGGTTTTCATACACTTTTACTCATGGTCTAATCTTTTTTCACCTGTATTTTACAATTTAAAAGCATTTTTCAGTTTTGAAATTGTAATTACACAGTTTTTTCTGTTCAAGACTATTTCATTTTCTTTTTTACAGATTCTAATAACGAAAGACAGAGTGAGGAACAGAGCTATAAATGAAAAAATTATTTAAAATAGGACAAATCTTTCAAGTGAACAATTTGACTGGAAAGTATTACTCTCAACAAGATTTGATTTGAAGCTAACAGAGGTACATGTTACTCAAATTCAATAAATACCAAAGAATAACAACCTAATTAAAATATTATCCAACTCGCAATGGAGAAGCTGACTGAGGGTCGTTCAATTGTGATATACGTCGTAGAACATATATGACTCCATTATTCGGGAGTCAACAGGGTAGGAAGCGGTGATGAAACATAAAGTTGTCTAGTTTCACAGAACAATTACACTTTTCAGCGAGGGAGCGGAAGCTGACTGAGGAGGACGCGAGTGGGAGATCGATAGGAAAACTCGTGCAGGTGTGCTCTGCAATATAAACTCGTAACGTTCTTGTGGTAGAGCCCACGTATTCAGACGCGCGCTAATTTCATCTATGTTGACGTATAACAGAAGAGCGTATACCTTTGTTATTTAACATTTAATTTGTTCGATATGAGAAATTCCGGTTTTTATAAATGCGAACAATATGGAAGTTAATAAGCATGGAACATTCCGTTGAGAGAAGAGACAGATATTTTTCATTGTTTCAGAATGCTGACCGAAATAAGGGAAAAGAGACAGAAGCAATTTTTCATAGTAGGTGAATATAGAACCGCTCTTCCACTTGTAGTTTACTCTATAATCTAAAATTCTACTTAGGTGAACCTATAAATAAAGTTGTTTATGCTTAATGAGCCAATGAGCTTGTTTAAATCATAAGTCTCTTTGTGTTGTGTATCTCACAGCAAGAGTCTATGAAGTTATCAAAATCATACAATGCTGTTTCATGTACATCAAGAATGATATCAAATTCAGTACCATGCCCAAATATAGCTACAGCTACCATTGCTCGGGAGATACTGAAGTAGTTAGTCTGATTCAATGATGTAAATATATTACGCAAACCAATTTGATTTTCAATTTCTTCGCGCTACGCAAGGTCGCGCTACATTAGAAATTTATATGTTTCCACCAGAAGTAAAAATATACTTACTTTCAGCTACTGGGATATCACTTTACTGAACACTGCGTCGTATACCTAGGGGACAACACCTGCTCTCCAAGAACGAGATGAATTGGTTGAGTCGCAAGAATTCTCATAAAATGAAATTAGCATGACCCGCTGTTGAATTTTTTTTGTTTTGATTTACAAATTTGCTTGTGGGTTCGACTTATAACAGAACACCCTTCCTCATAACAAGCACAGTTTTGAATATACATTTAAATTTGGCCGAAGAAGCTTTCGGGTGTTCAATTATAGGGGATATTGTACATTTATTGAACTCATAAATACTCTACGCCGTAACCAGAGGGTAAACACTGATTTAAAAATTGGTTATGTTTCGTTTATTTCGTATATTATGTAGATTTGTCAACTAATCGACACAGTACGGTGCATTTCGCCATTTTCATTGTGAAACAGTTAATTTGGCGTACCTCATAAATTTAGGTTATTCCTACTTTTTTATTTATTTTCTATTTTATATTGAAATTTTCCAATGCTACAAAATTAATTTATTCACTCTTCTCGATGATGCGGGTAAATAAAAAAGGTTATAAGAGCACAATTGACAAATAACCTTTCTGGAAAATAATAAACTGAAAGTAATACTGAAGACAATCTAAACAAGTTCAAATCATCCCACATTCATAACCATTTGTTGCCAGTTCTTTATCAAATGGCAACGCATGGCGTTTTAAAAAGTAAGATTTTACTATTCTGAATTATCAGCTACTCGTCAAAGCAGATAAAATATGGGTATATTAGCTCTGATCGACTTGAATTTTTTTAACCTTATTAGCCAAATTCTCAGAGGAATAAACGAAAAGTAAACGCATTTCATCTGTATAAAACATTCATTGAAGTATAATAAAAATTTATTATGAGTTATCAATCCCCATCATTTGAAAATATGTTAGGAGCTATCAATTCCCAGCAAATGTTTGATCTGGCAAATGTATCGAAGTCAGGTTTATACATTTAAAAAAAAAAATATTGACGAAGACGTACATAAATGTAAGAACTTTGGAAGCACGCCTGTATGCAAAAAAAGAAAAATTCCTGGAACACAAGTACCCATGCGCAACTATTGCCTTTGCATATGACGCGTTAACAGACCTCGATAAGGCGAAAATAACAGTCATGCAATTCTATCCATAAAGGATCAATTGTGGCTCTGAAATGAACAATACTTCTTTAAGTGCTTGCTCTTAACTTTTTATTCTATAACTTACTGGGTTGGATCTAAGAGATGGACCGAAAGGTACACCACGTGCCGACAATTGCTGCGACGGTCCATGTTCTGATCGACTTAGCGATGAGAATTCCTCTCCACGTTCGTCAACAGAACATTCTGATCTTCTTAGCGTTAGCGCCTGTGACAACAAATTAAAATTATGCATTTACCCATTGGTAGATAGGAAGGGAATATTTTAGGGATGTTTATACGAGGTTCGATATAAAAATTCTAATAGGGATCTAAGAATGTAACGTCCTAGCTTCATCAAATGAATTTGATTTTCAAGATTAATTAAGGAGGAAACATAGCAGCTGAAAGAACTACGTAATACGTAAACATTTGCGCTGCGCATTTTGTAGGGCATGCACATGTTCCGTTTGACCATTGGAATTGAGTACATCCTGAGCACAAAACACTTTTCAGATAAATTATTTCAAGTTTATTTATAACCGTGATCACAACACGGTATCTTATTCATTGGAACTACGACTTGAAACTCAATCTCTGCGGAGATCCGTAAAATAAATTCTTACAAAGCTTTCAAAATAAATTTTAAACCCCTTTTCCTAACGGAATATTAATTGTCTAAGAGAACCAAGCCAAATTTTTTTCCTAAATGACTCATCCTGATAGGATAATTTGCCATGGTCAATGCCAATGATCTTCAGTATGTTCTCAAGTCGTTTCTAGAATATGCTTTTAACATCTAGCCCACAGAAGCTACTTTTTAAAATTGGACCTCGAATAAGCTAATTCTTTAGTCAGCCTAATGCACAACTAGGTTGAGTGAATTAGGTTAAATGTAATTGTTTTCCGTAGATTAGCGTTGGTGGTAGGATGCACTAGAAGTCGCTGAACTTATTCGAGGCCACACGTACAGTATAGCTATGCTGAAATATGACCGTTGTACTAGACTTAAGAAACAAATACTTCTGTATCCCTTGTGGTTAATAAATTGTTTAAATTGTTTCAATCATTTGAGTCGTTTAAATGATTCGAATTAATCAGATTGTTTAATTCTTTACTTTCTTTCTTAAAAATGTGTTTCAAATTGACTGCTGTATTCAGTGCTGCAAAACAGGTATTGAGATTGTTTTTCTCGTGTTTTTTTTTCGTTCATTACTTGTCCACATTGTAGGCACATTACTTGTCCACATTGGCAGCTCAATGTGCTCAATGTTTACGACTGCCTTTCCAATCAACATATAACTTGATGCCTTCGTAAGGTTTATGCGCTTCATCGGTACGTTTTACAATGTTCTTAGATAATCGTTTATCGAATCGTCTATCGTTTAAATCGTTTATCGAATGTACTGTTAAATATAGTCCATATGACCTACATTGTAAAATGAAAAATCAGATATCGAGTAAATTGTCTCACTGATCAGTCTAATGCGAAACTAGGTTAAGTGATTTAGGTTTAACATTATTGTACACCTTAGAATAACGTTGATGGCAGGATGCCCCAGAAGTCGCAGAACTTATTCGAGCCCACAGGTTTATTCAAATTTGACCATTGGACTAGACTTAAAAAACATTCTACCTCTGTATCTCTTATGGTAAATAAATTGTTTAAATTGTTTAGTTGTTTAAATAGTAAAATCTGTTTCTTTTCCAACTTCTTAATCCTGCCATAAAATATTATTTCAGTTTCTCGCGCAAAAAAATGCGAAGAGAATCGTTATTCAAATTCACAAGGCCACGATAAATATTTGAAGTTCTATATCACTGTGAGCCTTTGAAATGCAACGTTTTGATGCTACTAACATCATCATCAGACTAGAAATACTCAGAAAATGTTCTACAGTCATATTGATGAAAACGTAAATCTAATACTTGAACTACATAAAGAGCGATAGAAACATCGATAACCAGCGAACAAGATGACTAGGAATGAAAAAATGTTGACAACAGGATTATGCAATTACATGGCGACTAAATAACATTGCAAAACAGTATTTTCATGGCACCAGAGACAGAGGCGAAATGGGCGATCGAGCGGATGTGTTCAAACTTCCGATATCCGGTCTTATTAAATAAATTCAAAGCAAAAAAAATCATTTGTACTTTCATTGAGAGCAGATATAAGTTTGTGGATATGAAATGCTTCTATTTGAACATGCCCTTTTTTAACAAACATACAAATAATTTTATGCTTGAATACAGGCCTTCATCCGAGGTCTTAACACTATGATCAATGAAGAAATGATAGAAAATAAAACCTCTATACTTGTATATTATTAATCTTTGTTTTAGGGTCATCCTAGTCATGCCAATGTAACATTTATTAAGGGACTTGTAATTTCTTCTGTCACACTTGTACTGATATATTGCACTGGCTCGGTCTAGATTCGAGATCGTACACTCTAGGAATAGAAATATCACTTCTTAAGAATTCACCGACTTTTTAAATTTTTATAACATATACAAGATTTAATTGCCGGATACGGCTCTATCAGTTTAGCGTAAAATTTTTGATGATGTTCTTAAAGAATACTTGATCTATTTTGTAATTCTCATGCTATTGATTCTCGTAAAATATATTTGCAAGACACGTATCGAGTCCGCAATCATCGTCCCTGCTCAAAATTTGGTTTGAAAAGTTAAGAAAAATTTTACGAAGCATCCTGCAGATATATAAGCTAGGATTAACTAGTAAACTTGCTGCCTTGTTCCGTAGTAATAATCTGAGTGGTATAATGAAATCATTAGATGTTTCATCGTTGTCACAAATGTACCAGTTTCTGGTACAACTAAAAAAAAAGCTTATAAAGTGTTGATCAAATTTTGACGTAGATTTTCTATGTCAAAAGGTTGCTGCAATGGTTAATAACAATTTCCCTGTTACTTTGATTGATAACACTATTGGCAACTTTTTTCAATCGAGTTTTGAGTAGTGACAATTATCCTGAAGTTAACATGCTTCATATAAATCTATTTTACAAAATTCCAATGCATAACAATTATAAAATGTCATAGATAAACGAGTCTTTAAGAACATGATTAAAAATTTATTAAACCGGTAGACACGGGTAAGGCATTTAAAGTTTGTGTATATTGTAAAACTTACGCAATCGGTGAACTCGTAATAAAAAATAATGTTAATTTTTCCCGGGTCAATGATCTGAACAGAACCAGAGTGATATTTCAGTTCAAGTGAGAAAGAAGAGAATGTAACTCTCTTAACAAATGTCATGTGGGTGTGCATGACTTGGAGAACCCTAAAACAAAATAATTAGCTGTGAATAAATTTCATGGTCCTACTTTTAATCATATCCGTTTGGCTCATAGTTGCAAGCTTGAAAATGAAGACCTTTATTCAAATGCAATAATTTTAATCACTGATGGTAAAAAAGAGCTTATTAAAATAATAGAAACATTGTACATCCATAAACTCAAACCTGGCTTCAACTTAAATTTTTCAACAGGGCAGCCTGTTGGAAATTTGAAAAATCCGCTCGATCGTCTATTTCGCCTGTATCTCTAGTGCCAACTAACATATGGCCGTTGTGCAATGTTACCTAGTCGTCTGATTATTTCAAACTCCTGAAGTAAAATAATTTTCACTTTTAGTCATTTTGGATAGTGATTTTCAATATTTTTATCGCGTCCGATGTAGCTCTTGTATTGAATTTTCATTTTCACAAATGTTGCTGTGAAATTTTTGCTGGGATTTTCAGCCTGAGGATGATTTTAGCAATATCGAAATAGCGCAGTTTATAGACTGAGATCGATTTAGAATATTATGGATTGACAGTATTTCAGTTTATGAGATTAAAATTTTGTTTTCGTTTTTTAACACGTGGAGAACTGCGATATTACGCATGTTGTGAAATTCTTAATGAAATTAGATGTGGATCAATTTTGTCTTACAAAATGAGGGCTCTGCAAGACTGACGAGTTTTGCAACATGGAGCTGCCTCAACTGGGCGCTTTGATCAGCATTGGGAAACGTGGTGCTAAATACAATGTTAATATAACCCAAACAGCACCGTTCTTCGAAATTTGTACACTTTCCCCAGGCACGATGACTTTTATAATATTTCAAATCAAAACGTAAGTTCGCCTTTGACTTAACTATTAACATCTACATTTAATTCTGTGCTACTGTGTATCATTATAGGTAAAGATGCAGCATAACTTAAATAACAATCATAAAACAAGCATTAACATGATTGGTTGAGCAATGGCTAATAATGTTGCCAAGTAAATGATTATCACAAGCCTCATGAAGAAAGTATAAAATCATTCTTCACTTACTAAGTAAATTGATAATTCTTGAACAACAATAAAATTTAAAGCGTAAGCTGCTGGAAGAACACCAGGTAAATTTTGAGTGAGGGAATTCCGTCCCATTGAACATTAACATTAAGGCTACAGAGCATTGAATTCGTGTAACAATATTTCAAAGCCTATAAAATTGTTAGAGCGGGCTTGAAAATTAATTCCTTACCGTGAAGAAAAGAAGAATTAATCTGATTTGGCTCATGGTCGCAGTTTTCCAGAAATGTTTTCACGTGAAAAGTAGGAACAGTTATGCAAGATGCCTCTGAAAGCACCGAAAGGAAAAATTTATAATATTTTCGATGAGATAAATTATGAATTAATATAAGTATCCAGGGTGATCAACTTTTATGAACAAACGTTGACATAAGGTTGGGCGAAAAACACTTTTGGCTCACTGTGTTATCCCAAAGGCGTCGAGAAAGAATTACAAAGACTTAACATTTCCACATGGCCACGAATGTCTCCTGATATTACGCTGTTGTTACGATGTAAGTTGTAATTCTGTTTCTTGTGTTCAAAATGAAAATGATCTCCCAACGTCTACATTTCATTTCCGAGTACCATGAAAATGTCAGTTTTTCTCCAATACGTTTCATATTTCACGTTCTTGTAACTTATTAACGAAGCATTTTCAACCCCAAGATTATTGAATAGAAAGTGTTCATTTCATCGGTCCCAACCTGATGCTGAAGTTTGTTCAACACAGTGCCGGTCACCCTGTTTATCGAGTTGTAACGGAAATGTAATTATTCAGAAAATCGCGCATTTCGTGCACATTGAACTACGAAAATGTCTAATTCTAAGACGTTCAATCATCATTACTCTAATTGAAAGTACTTTGATTGTTTAGCGAAAATTAAATTGAACTAATCGAAGTGTTCATCTCCTTTTAAACCAAAATTTGTGCAAAAGAAGTTAAGTAGAAGTTTGCATTAAGAAATACTTGATATCCATGGTCAAAACATTGCTCATCACAAAGCGATTTTAAGTAGGTTTAAACTCGATGAAAAATTAACAACGCGTAAATTTTCAACTTTTATCTCATTTTGTTTTCAAGTCACGCAATTTCCTAAAAATAATAATTATAATAACAATAGACGGTAGTTTTTTGTCTTTTAAGACTGCGAGTATGAACTGCCCACCGACTTAGATTTTCTTGGAGAACCACGACCGGCAACAGAGTTACTCTCGCCTGAGTTCGAAGGCCTTCACGACCTACTTCAGCGGCGCTCGCTCTCCCACTAAACACTTCTATAAAGTGTCGGTCTCGGTCAGCAGCAAGATATACAGGCCCGACGCAACGCCCCCACTGTGTGAGGCGAAGACAGAAAGGCACTGAGTTGCTGCTGGAACCTCCCCATGCCCAACAGGGCAAGAGAACGCAAAGCTGCCCCGGCTCCAATCTTCGGCTTGGAGCTTCACGAAGAGCTCACATTTTTATGAATAACTCATCCATTTATATATGTTGACATTCCACTTTTTTGGTGAAGTGTAATAGGCTTAAGGAGAATTCTTGAAATAAAATATCCTTAAATAAGGTCCCAGGTAGCAGAGTAAAAACGACGCTGATAATGTCCCGGTAATCAAAGAGTGCTGATGAAGCTTCCTTGCCTGAGGGCCGACCGAGTGCTGAAACCCGCGAAATCTGGTATTTTTTTGATAGAACCAGGATTGCCAGATGAATCCGTCAGTTCATGGCCACATTTTACGAAAAATGATGGCCTAAATGGCCATCGCAAAAGCACCTCCTCGAGATGTTGCAGGTCTTCTATTTTTTGAATTGTGCGATATTTTTAAAAACGGCCAAGTGAATTTCTCATGGCCACGGCGTTCAAAAAATGGCAAATTTTGTGTAACAATTTGGCAACCCTGGGCAGAACTCATTTGCGTTTTTAATCTGCACGTGACTCGAGAAGAAGAACAGCCAAACAGAAAATGTGTCAGGGTTAGGCATACTGCTATACAAGCCCAGGCAGTGATAACTCTTTCCATAGTGCATTTTATTTCTTTTAATGAAATGAAATTAGCTTAAAAATGGTGTCACTAAAATTGACCTAATAATTTGCTTACGGCTTAGTTCATTCTCCACCTCATTTTCCGATCACCATACGAAATATTGCTAACTGAATCTCACATAGGTGACTATGAATTGGTCTGGTAAATTTCTTTTGCATCTTCCTGAGTCCGGAGAAAAGATAAGACTATTTTTTTCCTTTATGTAATGCGGTAACTCGTTAGCTTGCAATCTTCTTTCGTTCTTTATTTTATTTGCATTCATCAAGGGACACAATATGTGGGCGTGACCTACCTCGCACTTTACGAGAGGATTGCAGAGCGTTCTGCATACATGGAATTTTTCCAAGGGTTTAGTTCTAGATCTCCAATGTTCTACCATTACCCATATCGTGAAAATGCTTCTTGTAATCGTCATGTCAATTTGAAAACTGTTCGAAAACATTTTATTTTTGGATGTTTCATTTGAATCTTTCTCTTACGTTGTCAAGTACTCATACATCGGTGGCTAAAATTACATGCGGAATTCATCGCGAGAAAAGTTCCAAAATTTTAGTTTATATTCAATCCATAGCTCTCACTACCTACCAGAATGCTCATATCTTGTTTTTTATTCAAAGAAGACTAAAATCAAACTCTTGCATGAGATGGCGTCTTTAGCAGCTAGTGAGGTGGCCTTGAAGAGGCACTCGATGTACGCTGTCTTCGTGAGCCATGTCGTTAAAACTTTTAATATATGAAGATGTATGCTGTTCAACTAATGACGCCTAAGACAACAGACCTCGTACAGAGAGTCTGTCAGGTTGTTTGACCTAGCGTAAAATGTATACGATAGAATTATATGCCGTGTCAATTTCAGCAGTCCGCACACGACTAATCCCCACACTACATGCTGCAGCACCACACAATCCCCACACTACATGCTGCAGCACCACACAATCCCCACACTACATGCTGCAGCACCACACAATCCCCACACTACATGCTGCAGCACCACACAATCCCCACACTACATGCTGCTGCACTACACACAAACTGATAAATTTAACTGCGTCTGGTGTGCTCAGGTGCCACCGGCTAATGGTACCATTGTATATTTGAGCCGAGCGATCACATGCTGGCCAAAAGACGAGACTAGAATTCATGTCTTATAGCCTGGCATCTTAGTTTCATAGAACTTAAATGAGTCCCATGAGAATACTAGTCTATAAGTAGGAATGAAAATATACATAGTTCTGAATGTCAACCTCGCTGCCTTACACGCGGGATTATTTAATCCACCCGTTTTATATTCAACAAATTACTTATGCCGAAGTCCCTGAGCTCGCATTTCACTGTAACTGTGCACTAAAAAGAGTATTCTCAACTATACATTGTCACTGAAATCGTATTTTCATTTATATTTGTAGTCACATATATCATCAAATCTGGATTAGGCAACACTAAATAAACAAACAAACATCGGCATCTAGGGATGCTTTATTTTCATTCAAGCCTGATACATATCACTTTGTACATTAGTTTTTCAAATGCCTTATAACTAGGACGCCATGACGGTTTCCCCCGTCAAAACCGGTACGCATTTCAGATACCTGGGTAGAGTGGGGGTATTGTTCTTTGAGTTTTTCTCTTACAAACGACGGAGAAAAATCACACAGCGCCGGGATTCAAACTCTTGACGCCTTCACGGAAGGGCAGGTTCTTTAACCACTCGGCTACGACTAGCACTAGAAATATACTGCCCTCAATCTTTTTTTTTGCTAGTGACAACACTCAAGTGTGTGTATCGCATAAGTGTATTTCATTACATTAAAATATTTTAAAAACCAATGATGTAGCATGTTCTGTATTTACCATTTGAATTCGAAATAAACTGTTTTCTTTCTTTTCATTTTTCTTCAACGCGTATCATTGTGAAATCCAAACCTCAAATAATATCCTTCTCCGCATACGTTCACATGAAATTTCTAACAGCTTCTAATGGATTTTTCATGAAGTTGATATGATAGTGCTTAAAATGCTTAAATACATAAAGCAAGTTTCGAAATTTTATGAAATCTTTGTATATTAATTTTTTTCATTTCATTCTTATTACTAAATTACCCCTAAAACCGATTGCACTAAACTTCATTGTCACATTGCTTTACAGAGCACGTGGGTTTGACAACTTCTAACAGCGCATTTCGTAGCGGCTGTCATAAATGATTCTGACTTTTTTGTGAGAACTTTTGGCAAAACTTTTCTGAATAACTATCCTAATTGGTAATAAAAAAATATTGCTTCTATCTTATTATGCATTGCAAATCATTTAAAAAACATAAACAGATCTATTTATTTTTAAAAATAACATAGGAAAGTGGGTGTCCTTTCCAATTGATTCCCGATTTAGGCTTCCACAGCTTTGTCGAAAATCCAGGATTGACTGCCGTACCCTGTATTTACGAGTATGTGTCTGAGTGCTGCAGTGAAAGTTTAAAGTCCGACATCCTCTCTTCAAAACGAAAAACAAGCAAAATAAAAATTCCAATGAACCATTAGCGACTGCTGGCAACTTTCACATTGACTGATAGGGACAAAAAAAATTATAAAAAAACATACTGCAACGTTCCAGCCGCTCAGAAGAAATGCAGCGGGCAGAAGTAACAAATGCGGCGATTTAGATTTGTGGAAGTGTCAAAATATGAATTACTCAAAACTTAAGAGCAGCAATTGTGTAGCGAAAAATTCATTCACGCAGAATCAAACCCAAGTTTGACGTAATGGACATGTGCACATTCCTTATGTTCACCGGGGGATCAGACCAGAAAAAGCTTGCAATGCGTTTCGTTGGTGTGAACAACAATACAACTGTCGACTGCTACTACTTTTGCAAGGTGATAGCTTGTTGTATTTTGAAGAAAACTCTACCAAATTAGGTATATCAGGCAGGCTTGCCAAGTACATTCACAACTCAAGTTAACCGGTTAATACATTTATTTGCATAAGTAAACATTTATGTAGTTATTGCTTGTTGAGCGGAAATCTCACAAAACCAAAGAGTACTTTGTAACAGAGGGTTTTACGAGGTGTCTTCTTGGACCACTCAATCCATAACAATTATAGCAATGATAATTACAGATATATAGCTCCAACTATTACTGCACGACGGTTCATGATCTTAACGGAGATTTGTTTAACTCTTCATAAAAGTGTTTGCCTTACATCCAGGCACTCGAACTCGAGATGAAAGGGTTGGAAAATATTTCCAACACTTGTGTCGCAATAAAGCTTTTCGTTAACTAATGGTGTGAATTGTTCCTTCATCATGGCACGTTTTTTGAATTTCTTAATCTATGTATTTTTTTTTTGTTGGTTTGTTTGTTTGTTTTAGCGTGGGCGTTTCATTTATGACTTTTTACTAATAGCTGGTATCCGTGATGTGAACTGATAAAAAAAAAACAACGTGCGCTCAAGTATACAAAAAGAGAGATTAGAACGGTAAAGAAATTCGAATATAATGCTCACACAAATGGTTTATTCGAAAGTTTAAAAAAATCAACTTCTGAATCTCTACAAACTCTCCACATGTAATTTCATGTATAAAACAATGACCAAAGATGGCGACAAAGACCTCAAACAATTACTAACTGCACATTCTGGCCATCACGACCATTTAACCCGAAATATAAGTAATTTCATGCTCCCATAGTATTCAAAACCTCAGTCACACCATAATATCCTATTCATTGGAACTCAATCCCTGCGGAGATCCGAGAAAAAAATTCTTACAAAGCTTTCAAAATAAATTTTGAATCCCTCTTCTACTTAAAAAACTGAACTTAGGAGTAGACACGCAATGGTTTGAAAGTTGCTTTCAAATCGATTTCATGCAGTCCGCTTAGCAAAAATATTGTCCCCATTCATTCAAAACAATTTTGGTGTTCCCCAAGGATCCATTCTTGCTCCGCTGCTGTTTTCTATTTTCATTAATGATTTCCCTCAAATACCTTCTAACACACGGATCTCAATGTTTGCAGATGATGTTCAAATTGCAATAACAAGTTCTGTATCGGAAATACCACAGACGCAAATTAAAGCCGAAACTTTACTGACTAGCCTGAAATCATGGTACGATCGAAATGGTCTCAAATTAAATGTTAGTAAAACACAATGCATGTTTTTTGAATCCAAAGATGCAATTCAAAAACTTCAGATCTTACTCTTACAGTAGGAACTGATAAAATTAATGCATCAGAAAAAGTTAAAAATCTAGGTATCGGGTTCGATAGAAACTTGTTCTTCAAAACTCAGGTTGAAAATACTCGCAACGAAATTTACGGAACTTTAATATTTTTTCATCGTATGAAGCGTATGTTAGACGAAAAATTCAGGTTATCAGCCATTCAATCCCTGGTGTTCCCCTGGCGTGATCGCGCATTGACTACTGCAGCCTAGTATGGGGAGACTTACCTCAATATCTTCAATGGGATTTACAAAAGTGCATGAACTTCGCAGCCAAGGTGGTATGCAACAGTAATTTCAAAAGAAGTGATCACGTAACCCCTCTCCTCAATAAACTCAGCTGGATTCCTATCCAAGAAAGGCTCCTCATGCAGAGGGCCCAATACGTATTCTCCTCGTTATATCTTCCTCAGAGCAACGCTGAGATAGTGCGTTTCCATCCACCCACTGTAACCAACCACAAGCCGAACAGAAACAATAATGTCTTAGTCAACTATCGTTCATCTCACATAGAGAAGAAGGCTCTATCAACATCAGGCGCCTTACTGTGTGTTAGGCCCATCGCCAGTATGTCAGACGGTATTCTAGTATTACGCTACCGGCTCTGTAAATAATGTTCGCCGAAATTTAATCCGAGTATCCTAGATACTCGCCAAACCCCCTTGAATCCGGCTGATCTGAAATTCGCCAGAGCGACGAAATACTGTACGCTCCAAGAACATTAGAGAGCGACGAAATCAACTGTCTGCTACCGAAAATTCAAGAACGACGAAGCGAACTGTCCGCTCTCTAACAATTGGAAATTATTATTTTGGTCTTGAACGATCTGCAGCCGACTTGCTTCTACCAATAAAAGTTGAAAAATAAATCCAAACTTATCATCCCCTGAAGTAAAGACCAAAGACGAAAATCGTTCACTTGGCGTCCCATCGAGGATAAGCAGACTATATTATCTCAGAAATTGGTGTCGACGGACAGCCAACAATACTAATAATAAAACTAACAAAGTGGCACCTGAACTAAGGCCTGCCCTACCACAATCTAACAAGTGGCGCCCGGAACAGGGACTGCCCAACCAAATACCTAACACTGTGGAACTAACTTCCCCTGAGTATTAAAATCCCTCAAAGATCGAGATAATTTAAAGCCGAAATAACTCGTCATCTTGCGTCACAACAATAATTCTTAGTTACAGAACATACTGAATAAGTATTGACGAATCTCATTTGCTCGATATCTCCATTGCTGAACATTCTCCCTCGCTCATTGTTTTATAATTCAAGACAATACACAACAGTTTTGAAGTATGCGTAGCTATTATGATATAATCGCATGAAACATGAAATACATGAAATTACATCTGGAGAGTTTGTAGAGATCCAGAAGTTCAAGTAGTTTGAAATTTTTGAATGAGTCATTTGCGCGAGCATTAAATTCGAATTTTTTTACCGTTTTACTTCCTCTTTTTTGTAGACTTATGAGCACGTTTTTTTTATCAGTTCACATCACGGATACCGGCTAGCGGCTATATGTCAAAGGTCATATAAGAAACGCCTAGGCTAAAACAAAAAAAAAACATTGATTAAGAAACACAAAATCTTGTCCTGATAAAGGAACCATCCACACAAATAATTATTGAAAATCTCTATTGCGACACAAGTTTTGGAAAAATTTTCCAGCACTTTCATCACGAGTTCGAGTGCCTGGATATAAGGCGAACCGTTCCTCTTATGAAGAGTTAAACAAATCACCGTCAAGATCATGAACTGTCACACAATAATTATTATCGCTGATACTATATCTATAATTATCATCGCTATAATTATCATGGATTGAGTGGTTCAAGAAGACACATCGTGAAGCCCTCTGTTACAAAATACTCTTTGGATCTGTAAGATTTCCGCTCTACAAGCAATAACTACATAAATGTTTACTTATTTAAATGATTATAATAATCGATTAACTTGAGTTGTGAATGCACTCGCCAAGTTTACCTGATATACCTAACTTGGTAGAGTTTTCTTCTAAATACAACAAGCTATCTAATTTGTACAAGTAGCTGCAGACGAGAGTTTCATTGTTGTTCACACCAACGAAATGCATTGCTATCTTTTTCTGGTCTGATCCCCCGGTAACGCCCTCTAGCCAATTAGGATAGTTATCTAGGAAAGTTTTGCCAAAAGTTCTGACAAAAAGTCAGAATCAATACACGACAGCCGCTTCGAAATGCGCATAAAGAAGTTGTCACACCCACGTACTGTGTAAAGCAATGGAACAATGAAATGTAGAGCAATCGGTTTTAGGGGTACTTTGGTGATAAGAATGAAATGTAGAAAATTAAAATACAAAGATACCATATGATTTCAACGCTTGCTTCATGCATTTAATTTTAGGAACAATTTTTGCACTAACATTTCAACTTGACGAAAAATCTTTTGGAAGCTGGTAGTAATTTCAAGCAAACGTATTGGAGAATGATATTATTTGAGCTTTGGGTTCAGAAACGACGAGCGCTGAAATTTAATTACTATGAAACTAAAATGTCAGGCTAGAAGACTTGAGTTCTTGTCTCGTCTTTTGGCCAGCATGTGATCGCTCGGCTCAAATATACAATGGAGGAGCCGGTTGCACCTGATCACACCAGACGTAATTAAATTTATCAGTTTTTGTGTAGTGCAGCAGCATGTAGTGTGGGAATTAGCCCCATGCGGACTGCTGAAATTGACACGGCAAATAATTCTATTGGAAACATTTTGCGCAAGGTTAAATAACCTGACAGACTCTTTGTGCGAGGTCTGTTTTCTCAATGGTCATTAGTGCATCATTAGTTGTTCAGCATACCTCTTTACATATTAAAAGTTTTAACGACAAAGCTCACGAAAACCGTGTACATTGAGGGCCTCTTCAAGGATGCCTCACTAGCTGCTAATGACGCCATCTCATGCGAGTGTTTGATTTTTAGTTTTCTTTGAATCGGAAAATATCAAGTAAAGAGCATTGGTACGAACATTTTCGTATATAGTGAAAGCATGGATTGGATGAAAACTGAAATTTAAAACTTCCCTCGCACAAAAATCCGCAAATTTTATTAGTCACAAGATGTATTAAGCATTGTAAAAGTAAGATTGAAATGAAAGATCAAAAAATTAAATATTTTCAGACAGTCTCGTATTGAAATAATGATTACAAGAAACGTTTTCACGATATAGGTAATGGTAGAATATTGGAGATCTACAACTAAGCCCTCTGGAAAATTGTTTGAAAGCAGCACGCTCTGCAATTCTCTCGAAAAGTGCGCGGTAGGTCAAGCCCACATATGGTATCCCTTGGTGAATGCAGGTAAAATTAGGAACGAAAGAAGATCGAAGGCCAACGCGTTAACATATCACATAAATGAAAAGAAAGTTTTATCGCTTCTCCGGACCGTGGAAGAGGATCTTGACTAGACGGGATCTTGTCGAGAGACGAGCGCTCGCCCGTTTCTCGACAGCCGCCGAGATGGCTGTTTCACCAAGAACACTCTTATGAAGAGTTAAACAAATCACCGTCAAGATCATGAACCGTCATAGAATTATCGCTGATACTATATCTATAATTATCATCGCTATAATTATCATGGATTGAGTGGTCCAAGAAGACATCTCGTGAAGTCCTCTGTTACAAAATACTCTTTGGATTTGTAAGATTTCCGCTCTACAAGCAATAACTATAAATGTTTCCTTATGTGCGCCTATGTATGCACGCCTTCGCAGGGCCCTCTTGATGAGCAAAATCCACATTTCGCTAATATCTTCTCTCAGTTATTTAAAACCGAAATTAAACAAAACAAAGTTAAAATAAAAGCTAAAACTGTGCAAGGTTTTCGTTTGATAATCTTATTCAAAGTTGTAACCAGTGTATTTATACCTATTACTCCTCAACCCTGGATGCAAAACTGGGAGTCGGCTCACCTAACTCCCGACTCTGACCTCAACTTTGATTCCAATACAACAAATAATTGTCAACGACTGCAACCAGTAAATACGGAAACCAACAACTCCGACATTTCCGTGTTTATTTATTCTCCTTATTTCATTTAACCATTGCCCAACTCAGTGGCGCACCCAAGGGGCAAGCCCTCCCCCCTCCCCCACTCAATATATATATATATATATATATATATATATATATATATATATATTGAGCCAAGGGACAGTTTCAGTTGCTGTTTTAAGTGAAAGAATAAAAAAGATTGATGATACTTAATATCTTCAACCGAAATTATTTCAGGCCGACATTATTTCAGCCCCCTTCCCCCCCCCCCAAAAAAAATATATATTTTGGGAGGATCCTGGCCCCCCGCGAAATTTTTGGCTGGCTGAGCCCCTTACCCAACCTTTCTCGCTTTCTGTATAGATTTTTTTACCATTACATTGAACATCATTAAATAAAATTGTCAGGCAGCAGGTGGTGTCGAGTCCAGTTTGTTATAGTTACCCATAATCTTAAGTATTTTTTGTGTGTTCAATTCCCTGTATGGGGCCTAGGTCTGTTTCCCTACCCCCCGATGGCGCGTTTGTGCATTTATTTTAGTAAGCACTTAAGTGTCATGTGTATTCTATTTCAGTATACCAGCATTAGTCTGATTACCAAGCTGAATAGGATAAATATTTTAAATGTAATTTTGGGTGTTGTACCATGTTATGCGGTAGCTCATGATTGTACACACTTTTTTTGCAAAAGGAAATAAATCACTGTTCTTGCTGAAATGTATCTGTGTATGTAAAAGGCACTGCAAAAAGTTACTGCAACAAACGATTAACATCCTGCGGTTGAAAAAGTTGCCCTTCTCCTTTTTGATACAGGCTTTAATCGATTCGACACTCTCGCCTTAAAAGGGGATTTAGGAACAATTTTGGGAGGATAAACTATTCCGCATAGTTTGTCGTAAAGGAAGACGCTGTCGCAGTTCGGTGGATCAGGGAGCTTCCTGAGGAGCCCTAACGGACTGATTACGGCGCAGGCAGTTGCTCGTCTTCCTAACGGTAATGCTGTAGTTCGGCACAAACAGAATTCACTTTTGTTGCCCTAGCGGACTAATTACGGCGTAGGCGGTACCCACACAAACCTCAGGAAGAGCAGCTGCGCGGAAAAGCTAACGCCCCGAAAAAAGCTACCTGCACAGAAATATTTTTTGTGCTTGCATATTTGTATTTAGATCAAAATAAACAATTTTCAATCCATGTACTTTCCGTCTTAAATGAGTATTTAACGAGTTATAGCGGTAGGTTATCTACCGCAGTTCTAGTCTTTCAAGCGAAAAAATCGTTTTGAGCGGGAGATTCAGATAGAATCTTTGTTCTAACGGCTATAATGCTCGGATGATAGTTAGGTTTCGTTACGTTAAGTTACGTTAGGCTATGTTAGGTTAGGTCACTCTAGGTTACGTTAGGTTAGGTTGAGTTAGGTTTGATTAGTTCAGTTACGTTACGTCACCACTAAAACTCGTTAAATACTCATTTACGATGGAAAATGAATAGGTGAAAAATATTAATTTTAATTTAATTACCTATATTATAATCAAGTGTAGTGAACCCTCAGCCGCACTTCAGCCTAATTTCATAAAATATTAAAAACTAACATCCTAAAATTAAATTATACAAAATTATTTTTATAAATTTACAAGACCGAATTTATTCGTTAAAACCCAAAATGTTACAAAAAATGTCTTTCGAAAATATTTTCCGACTACGTTTCCGCCCGTCACTTCCGGGGGAAACAGTACGAAGAACCATTTCGCAAGTTCAGATAGCCATTTTCAGGCAGAGGCGTCATTCTCTTATTCAATTCTCCTGTGTCAGTGCTTGGGCCCCAGAGGGGCAATTGTAAGTATCAAGTGTTAATGTTAAGTGGTATTATGTCTTAACTTTCCTGTGTTGTGTCTTAACTTGTTCAGTGTTAGGGAGCGCTCGTTATTGTGTCTTAGGAACATTCACTGTGTTTATCTGTGCCGGTGTAGTTAGGCACAAGCTTCAAGTTCACTGCGCCATTTCATCAGTGTTTTTCCCTGAATTAATTTAGCCGTGCAAACTGGCATATTCACTTTAGCATCAGATCCCAATTGGAATTCGTTTAATTTAACGGATTCGCACTGGTATTTTTACCAGTTCAGTTAGCATTATAATTCAATTAACTTTTGACACTGCAGTAGCTAGAATTTTGATTATTTCATTTTACTGTCGGGCATTGTAATCAAGTGTGTTTGTTTTAGGGTGTGAAGCAATTGTAAATTATCATTTTTAATATCACAGCTGTATTTTCAATTAAGCAGGGTTTGAAATAAGTACAGAATCAGTGTTCTTATATTTCAATATTTTTCCAAGAATTTAATTGAGCTTTGTAAATCACTGTAACATTGTCCATCTCTAGTTTGTTTTTACTGTCGTGCCTTTTTATATGCTACTATTTTTTGTATGTCATTTTGCTGCAATTCTTGCTCATCTAAATTATAGATAACAAGAGTCCTCACCTTTTCTCATGCCATTTTATGTACATTATTTTACTTCTAGTTGTCAGTTCATACTCAGTCATGTTTTGTCTTTAGAAATTAGTTCCCTGTACGGGAAATTTAAATCTTCAGTCTCATGCTGAGTTGTAAGTGTAGTTTGCTTTTGACTCAAGTTACAACCGCCAACTGACAGCAGTTGGCTGGCTATTTTTGGAATACCTATAAGCCAAACCAGTATAATTAAATTCCATTAGCAAATGACATAACGATTATATACTCAGTTGTGTTGCTGCTTGTAATATCAGGATAGAGCTTATGACCAGTTGGTCTGGAACACTGATTCTGGTGTTAAGATGATTCAAGCTGCGACTCGGGCGCTAGAGTTGCGGACTGATTTTTGTCACCAGACTTCTGCCATTGTTCTTCCTGTTAATGTTACAGTTTGCGCAGTCTTGCACATGTGTATGAATAGACTCGTTATTGTGCAAAACAATCCAGTCTACTCCTCCCTCACAGGATCGACTGGACCACACATTCATGCACTCACAAACACGGATGAAACCAAACTCTAACTTCTTAATTTAAGGAGCTTACCTCCTCCGGGTTCACCCTCCTGGCTCACTCTCCGAGTGTATGCTCCAAGTTTCCCCTCCTATTTAACTTATGAAACTGGAAGGCCTGCATCCCTGCAGCTAAGCCGCTAAAACCTCCAGTCGTGACTACCATTGGGTCGAGAGTCCCATTCTTACCGAGTTTTACCAACCGGTAACAAATCCCATACTCAGCACTCAATTCACCACTCACTTAGTGTCGGAACCTCCCACACTTACACCATCCTCGACTTCACACTCCAGCACGCGCTTCACAAGCCTGAGCTGAACGAATCGTCTGAAGTCCTGCAACCGCCTCGGACTCTCCCCAAGGACTGTAGCATACCGCTACATAAGCGTAAAAATTAGAAATTTGCCATTCGTACTTAAATAAATTAATTAGTAGCATTAAAAATCTTACTCTAATTTATTATTAATTATTTTCTACTTCTAATTCGTAATCATTGAAGTTTTTGTGTAAATACATGAGACGATAAAATAACAATTTACATTTTTCGAGAGAGAAGCCCTCTGGTGGCAATACTGCGCAATGCGCGTCTCTGTTTCAAATAGAGCACTCTTACTTTGGCGGTTGACTAGCCCGCTCACAGCATTTTTCTCGACCTCAACGTCATCACACACACCACTTACAACATTCTCCCTGGGCCGCTTTTGGTTTTTCTATTTGGATTGGATTTCGCTATGCTCTGGGCCTTTAGCCTGATATATTCTCTAATTACGGGCCTTAATTCTCAACTGCCTAAAAGTACGGGCACCATTGAATTAGCTTTGCCTACGCGGAATTCCGCGTACCTGGATCTTAAGTACTATTCAAACCAAGAGTCCTCATCGCCATCCGGCTCGGCACCTTGATCAAACTCACCTGCTCCAAAAATTAAGCATGCTTTGCCCACACAAATAGCTACGCACCGATTGTTGTGCTTGTTTAAAAATTGCCCACAGTAAATTGAATATTCTGAACTCGATACACTTAAAATTCTCATCCACCGGCCGGAGCGACGCCAGCGCTCACCGAAGCTCACCACCGGCACTCCGGACCTCACTGGGATTTCCAGTCAAGCTCATCGAAGTCCTCCTGGTTCCTCTTCAAATAAAAACCACCTGAAATAAGCTGAGTCCAAATCCGTTTTTCATTATCCCTCTTGTAATTTCCCACAACACTATCGAGAGTTGTTCGAGTTTTTGGCCGTCAAGAACTGACATTTAAGTTCAAACTACCCCAACGGTCACGAAAACCCGACAGGACTCCCGCGAACAAGAGTCAAGCCTCGGACTTCAGCGTTCAACCTTCTCCTCAATAAATCCCATACCGGCGAGTGAAACTTTTCTCTCATTTTCCCCCGGTGTTGGCTTGTGGTAGTTTTGTTGTTGATTGTAGACGCTTGAAATATTGCGTCCGAATACCGCCTAACTCCATCTGAGTCAGTGGCCGTAATTCATTCATTTTGCAATTAAATGTGCTCTACCCGAGCACTGGTGACCGCCTTTATCAAAAGAACATCAACCTCTTGATAAATTCCTCGATTTTCAACCTTTAAAAACCAAATTCAATTAGTTCCCCCATTTGGGAGAACTTCATACAAGCACCAAAAAATGCTAATTCGATGATTGTCCTCTCCTTCACATTTACCTAAAGTTTTCAATTTCTGTGAGCGCATTAAAATCAATATCGATCATTTTTCTTTCTGTATTTATAAACATAGTGCCATTCAGTGATTTCTAAAAGTTTTTCCCAAAGAGATTATTTACTTTTGATTTAAATGACAACGATATTTCCGATGTCGCGGAGCATTTGGAAAAATTGTTTACGTGACGTCTAACCTGCCATCCGAAACACGAAGAAAACCTGTGGACCGAATGACCGAATGATAAAGGAAGAACGAATGACAAGAAAGACTTTAAATAAGAAACAACGCAGTATGAGGAAAATGTATGAAAGAAACAGAATTACTGAGGATGAATGGCAGAGTGCATGGAATGAGTACAAGGACCAGCAGAAGAAAGTAAGGAGAATGATTAATGAGGCTAGAGTTAAAGAGGAGAGACACCAAGTTGAAAATCTAAGAAAGAAGGGTCCGGATGGAATAAAAGATTGGTATAAGTTTATACAAGGTAATGATAGAAGTAGTGAAGTTCAAGTTGATGAATTAGTAGTTAATGGTTGCAGTGTGCAAGATAGGATGCAACTGGTAAAAGCAGTTGAAGAATACTGGGAGGACATTGGTGGAATGAATGAGCAGGTTACAGATAATGCACCCATAAATTTTCTGATTGATGAACGTGAACTGCAAATGGAAGACGAAATCACTTGTGAAGAGATTGTAAGTTTTTTGAAGAAAGTGAAAAATGGAAAGGCATGTGGCCCTGATAAGATCCCATATGAGTTCTATAAATTTGGAGGAGAGAGTGTGGTCAGTATGTTGAAATGTTTATTTGATGAGATATGGAAGAGTGAAAAAGTACCGGATGACTGGAACAAGTGTAATGTAGTTCTGTTGCATAAGGGTGGACATAAGAGTATGAAAGAACTTAAAAATTACAGACCAATTGCACTGGGTGACACTGTATGTAAGATATTTTGGTAAATGTAAAGGACTTGACCATAATCGATTTTCCACTTTTTGATCAACAAATATTGTTGATGAGACCAAAATAAACAAGTTTTCTTCAATGCACTTTCCGTCGGAAATGAGTATTTTAAAAGTTATGGCATTAAATGAGTTACCGGAACTCCATTGTGCATCACCCTATTACAAACGTAAAGAGGTTGGGTCGTGAGGGGTAGCCACAGTTCTTTTAGTTTTATAATTTTCACTAAAAGAACTGTTGCTACCCCTCACGACCCAACCTCTTTACGTTTGTAATAGGGGGTTTGCTCTTCGTCGGCTTGGTTGGCGCGCGGGAACGCCTGTTTACTTTCACGTCGGACCGCGCGGTATATTTTTCCCCGACTCAAAGACTGGAGTTACGGTAACTCATTTAATGCCATAACTTTTAAAATACTCATTTCCGACGGAAAGTGCATTGAAGAAAACTTGTTTATTTTGGTTTAATTAACAGTCTTTGTTGATCAAAAAGTGGGAAAATCGATTATGGTCAAGTCCTTTACATTTACCGATATTTTGTGGTATTTTGAATGAGAGAATGAAAAATTTAGTTGAGGAATTAGGAGTCCTAGGTGAAGAACAGAATGGTTTTAGGCAGGATAGACGTGGGGAAGATAATCTGTTTGTAGTGAGTGAAATAATTGAGCGAATGAGGAAGGATGATAAGAAGGTGTATTTAGCATTCCTGGATATTGAAAAAGCGTATGACAGAGTGGATCGGGTTAGGCTCTTTGAAGTTCTGAGAAAAGTTGGGTTTAGCAGAAAAATAGTTAAAATTGTACAAAGTCTGTATGAGAACACAAGCGCTATATACAGATTAGGAAATTTGGAAACGGGGCAAGTGAGGAGTGTTAGAGGAGTGAGACAGGGCTGTACTCTGTCCCCCCTGTTGTTTGGATTGTACACAGAAGAATTAGCAGTTCGACTGAGAAGGAGTGGCTTAGGACTGAAAGTTGGTAATGAGAGACTGAGCTGTTTGTTGTATGCTGATGATGTGGTTGTGGTTAGTGGATGTGGACATAAACTGCAAAGGATGCTTGACATTGTGAACGGATATAGTACAGATTTCAAGATGAACTTCGGTGCCGACAAAAGCAAGGTTATGGTTATAAATAGTGATGAGACTGATAGAGACAGACTGTGGAATATTGGAGAAATCAGAATAGGTAGAACAAAAGAATACAAATATCTAGGTTGTATGATAAGTGAAGATGGATGCACTAGAACTAAGGATGAGAAAGTGGCAAAAGCTATGCAGTGGAGTGGACAATTAAGCAGCGTGGCCAGATACAGAGCAAACAAGTATGAATGTGTGAGAGGAATGTGGAAGTATGTTGCTGTACCTAGTGTTATGTACGGTATGAGTGCTCTTGCCTGGAATGGAAGTGATCTTGAAAAGCTGGATGTAATAAAAAATAAGGTAGGACGGTTAGCATTGGGTGCTCCAAAATGGACAGCTACAGAAGCCATTAGAGGTGACCTTGGGTGGAGCCTATTTTCAGAAAGAATGATGAAGGCGGTGCTGAATTATAAGGTGAGAATTGAAAGAATGCAGAATAGCAGATGGGTAAAGCGAATTTTTGAATGGAATCTGAGTGTAAGCTATTGGGAGAAAGTGTGTTGGGGGCATGCAAGGAAGCTTAGTATGCAAAAGATTATTCATGTTAGAATTGGGAGACCTGTGGATGACTGGAGTTTAATAAATCCTGGAGGTCTAGGGCCTGAGTGGGACTGCAAGAGGTGGAAGAAAGAGATTGAGAGGAAAACAAAAGAGTATGGATTGAATAAGTGGAGGCTTAGCATGGTGCGGAAGCCTACACTTGACTGGTATATGAAAAAAGAAGCACCTAAGTTTGAGATGTTCTATGATGGTAGTTTTGGAAGTCAACTCTTGTTTGCTGTGAGATGTAAGTCATTGAGTGTGAACAGACGTACATGGAGGTGGAATGAGAATAATGACAGATTATGTCGGCAGTGTATTAGTGGAGTGGAGAAAACAATTGAGCATTTTGTGCTGGAATGTAGTAAGTATGAGCAAGAGAGAGAAAGTTTTATGAATGTGGTGCTTGAGCAGTATGGAGAGAATGAGTGGTATGCCAGATGTGCTGAAGATGATTGCGGTATGAGCTGTCTTGCTGGATTGGATCAGGAGTGCAATTTGAGTATCATTGAAGCTATGAAATTGTTTCTTGTGCGTGCCTGGAGTAAGAGACAGTGACTGGAATGAGCCAGTCAGGTAGAATGGTCAGTAATGACCGAATATGCCTGGGGATGGTGTTTTGACGCACTGGCTATCCCAGTGACGCCATCCAATGGCAGCTTGTGACAAGGATTGGTAAATCCTGAGTAGTTTAGTGGACAAGTCTGGTACCAGGCGCTGAACTCTTTGTGTGATAACTGTGGAGGGAATTGTAGGCCGTTACAAAGGCCCCGACGCTGTCGGCCCTCAATTTCAAGTTCAAGTTCAAGTTCACCTGTGGATGACTGGAGTTTAATAAATCCTGGAGGTGTAGGGCCTGAGTGGGACTGCAAGAGGTGGAAGAAAGAGATTGAGAGGCAAACAAAAGAGTATGGATTGAATAAGTGGAGGCTTAGCATGATGCGGAAGCCTACACTTGACTGGTGTATGAAAAAAGAAGCACCTAAGTTTGAGATGTTCTATGATGGTAGTTTTGCAAGTCAACTCTTGTTTGCTGTGAGATGTAAGTCATTGAGTGTGAAAAGACGTACATGGAGGTGGAATGAGAATAATAACAGATTATGTCAGCAGTGTATTAGTGGAGTGGAAGAAACAATTGAGCATTTTGTGCTGGAATGTAGTAAGTATGAGCAAGAGAGAGAAAGTTTTATGAATGTGGTGTCTGAGCAGTATGGAGAGAATGAGTGGAATGCCAGATGTGCTGAAGATGTTTGCAGTATGAGCTGTCTTGCTGGAGTGGATCAGGAGTGTAATTTGAGTATCATGGAAGCTATGATAATGTTTCTTGTGCGTGCCTGGATTAAGAGATAGTGACTGGAATGAGCCAGTCAGGTAGAATGGTCAGTAATGACCCAATATGCCTGGGGATGGTGTTTTGACACACTGGCTATCCCAGTGATGCCATCAAATGGCAGCTTGTGACAAGGATTGGTAGATTCTGAGTAGTTTAGTGGACAAGTCTGGTACCAGGCGCTGATCTCTTTGTGTGAAAATTGTGGAGGGAATTGTAGGCCCTTACAAAGGTTCCAACGCTGTCGGCCCTCAATTTCAAGTTCAAGTTCAAGAACAAAACAGCTGCAGTATTGGGGGATAAGCTTAATTCTCCTTATGCTGCCCAAGTATAAGCTCTCAGATTACATGGAACAAATGAATGTATTTCATATGCAGATGATATCACCATCATCACAAATGGGAAATCACTGGTGGAAATTCAGCGGACAATGCAGGACTAAGTTAATTCACTCACTCTGTGGCTCTGAAGCTAGAAATTGCCAGTAAATTTAAATAGAACTAATTGTCAAGTATTCACCATAAATAAATTGTTCTTATACTCAATGAGTGTTTGGGATTGGCTTTGATGCACCAAAACTTACTTTTTTCCCTCATTTAAATGATCTTAAAATTGATGGACAAAGACGTGTGCAAGTACTTAAGAGCAATGTCTGGGATTCACAAACAGCGCTTGGACTGCTGCTAAATAATAAAAATGAGGCATATAGGGAATTTTGTTTGGAAATCAAATTGCTGATATTAAACTCCTCTCATTCAGTACATTTGCACTGGGTCCCTGGTCACTCAGGTATTCAGGGAAATGAAATTGCAGATAGCTGTGCAAAGCTTGGCCATCAGAATCTTAAATGCGTTTGGACAAACCTCCATTATGAGGAGTTTCAAAGTCAAATTCGAAGCCAGTTCCTTAGTGTCTGGATGCACCAATGGCATGCACAAGTTGACTCCTCTGGCAAGGGTCGCTTCCTCAGAGATTTGTTGGATAGACCGAGGAGGCTAACATATAAGGTGGAAACTCATAGACAGATAGAGTGCATAGTTAGCAGGCTGCGTATGGGTCACGCTGGTGTATTGGCATACCTCTTTAGGTTTAATATGAGTCCATCTCCTAACTGTGAAGCATATGGCATTCCTGAGACTGTTGAACATTTCCTATTGCACTGTCATATGTATTCTAGGCGAAGGTATATGCTAACCTTGCAGCTTGACCGCATGGGTGTAGAAGTTGACCTTAAAAACTTGCTGGGTTGTGGAAACCACACAGTCAATGTCCAAAGGAAAATAACTCATTTACTTGGCAGCTTCCTTAGAGGCACAGATAAATTGGATGTACTCTGAAAGTTATAACATATAAAATTCTTGTACCCGCCTTATCAAATGACCTGTGTAACACTGGAATCAGTTTTATGATGAGCGCCATTTAAATGTTATGTTGTCCATATGAGACATCTTTTGCTGTAAACAAAATTATGCACTCCCAGTGATGTCACCCTTTGTATGTGAAATAGTGAAAGTGTTGTGTGTATATGGATGTTGAACTGCTCACCATTATCTGACCATCTTGGCTCTGACTGGGCCCAAGCTCTGCACTGCATCAAATTCAATGAGAACCACGTCAAAGCCTTGAATACAGCACTGAAGATACCAGGTCCGACGGGTTTCTGTTGAAGAAAACCAGCGACTTTATGAGAAAGGCCTCTCTTCCTCCACCCCGACTATCATCATCATCATCATTGTCTGGGATCTCCTGGGGAGCCTCTCAGAAATTAATGTGTCAAGTGTATGTTTTCAATTTTGAGAAGCAAACTTATATGTATATTGTTATGTAATATTTCCTGAGTTTTTGGAAAAGAGCCTAAATTTGTTCAATAAAATTGAAACTTAGCCCTCAGATGTGTATTGGGAGTTCAAAAGACATCCATATCTATGAGAGAGGCTGTAGCATGTATAATGCCTTCTAAAGCTGTATTTGCTTTTCTCTGTATTAAGTGATGCTTGAGGTACTGCAATTCTAGCACTGGCCCTTCAGAATTTGTTTCAAAAATTAGACTATTTGCGCTTCCTCCTGGAAAGGCTTCTATTCCTCTAGAAGAGTTCAAATACTGAATAGCATTTGGTTTGCTTTTCCTCATCTGGAGGTAAATGCTAAACTCACTCAGTTACTGTGTTTGAATTTCTTGCTCCGCCTGTTTGCACATTCTTTCTGGATGTATAGTCTCTTAGTTCAGATGAGATCAATAGGAAATTTGAGGACTATGTTGCGATGCAATATGGGGATAGCTGCAGATATATGGGGATATACTCTAAATATATTGATGGGTCTGAACTAGAGTCAGGTTTTATATCGGCTGTAATGTACATATTGCATTTGAAACTATCCACACCTTGGCTGCTCAATCCTGGTAACTTAATAGTTGGAACAGAGCTGTTTGCAATCCTGAAAGCAATAAAATTTATCAAATGTAACATGTTGAACCAAAAAGTGATAACTTTTACTGATTCCAAAAGTGCCCTTAGTATTATTTCTACTCTTGTTAATCCACCAAATAAAATTGTGAGTAGGAAGATCCAGAGATTTTTGCTTGAAGCTCCATCCAGCATCCAACTTCAGTAAGTTCCCTCTCATACTGGAATAGCAGGCAATGAAATTGTTGAGAAATGTGCAAAAGTGGGCCACAGAAATTTCAAAATCAGCTCTTACTCAACTATGCTATGAGAAGAATATGAACAAACTAAAAGTGAGTAAGATAGAGCATTGGATTTGGTGCTGACAGAGACAGGTGGAGAGCTCTGGAAGGGGAGGTTCTATTTTAAGTTGAGCAGGAAGCCAGAGTTTTGATTAGATGTTGACCTCGTAAGGAAATGTCAATATATTGTTAGTTAATTCTGAGTTGGTCATGTTGGTGTCTTTGCTCACCTGAATAGATTTAATATGTACCCACAGTGCTCCACTGATGAGACCATTGAACACTTCTTGTTGGTGTGCCCAAGGTATGCCCTGACTCGGAGGAAAGTGTCTTAACATATATCTCTCTCGATTTAATTTGAAACTCGGTCTTGTAAATGTTCTTAGCTGCGGTAATTATTCATCTTCTGTACACACAAGGATTCTCCATTCCTTGATTGGCTTCATAACTTCAACAAATAAATGGAAGACTTGGTGATCTCTTTAATTGATTTATGCATATGAGATTCAACATTTGAAGTGTATCTGACTTCTCTCTGCTCATTGGAGCTGCTTATACTCTTGAGTACTCCTATGAGTTGTCAGGTTGCATGGACTTCTGCTGAAGAAATCCATCAACTTTCAAGATCCTCTTGGATCCCCTCCGAAGATGAAGAACAGCTAAGTGAGCTGAATACAGTTAAACCACTGTTTATATCAAATTTCAGGAAAACTGGACTAGCTGGCATTTTTTTCATTTTTGGTATAAAGCGGAAGGAAAGTGTACTTCAAATAGTAATTTATGCATTCACTTGCCTACTTTTTTCCCATTACTCTTATTTTTGGTAGTGTTAACCAGAGTGCTTGGGCAAACACTATTAGCTCGATATGATGAAATGGAGAAAGACAAAAAAAGAGAGTGGCTCTTCTTTCTTCTGTCAGAGTTTTCGAAGTGGACTCTTTTTCAACAGTCTTTCTTGACAAATCAATTTTCTCTTCCATCAAGTAATTTTCACCTAGAGAAACTCTAACTGCTTCGGAGAAAGATCATGCTAATTTCTCTTCTGTAATTTTTAAACAAATACACCTCAATATGGGATGTGATTCCTAACTCCTGTAAAGTCCAGAAACTCTAAACTTTTAGGTGTTCCAGTAGCAAGATGGTAAAGAAAAGCATAACTCAGATTCTGAGTCTGTCTTTCTCTCAGTTCAAAGACACAAGTCAAGATTTAAACAGGGACATAGTTGCCCAAGTATCTGGAGCACAGGCAGAGAGACCATTTCTTGTTATCATAGAACCTATCCCAGGTTATCACCCAGCTGCTAAATTCTTTTCTAATAAAGTCTCCTTGAGTAGTAAAACCTTGGCTAACTCTCCTCTAGGCAAGCAGGCATTAGCTGAATTTCAATTAAATATTTAGAAAAATTTGCTGGTAGCAGGGGCTACAAAGAATCTACCTGTCCTTACAGTCACAAATATAGGCACTTGAGTAGTCAAATCTCAACTGCCTCCCTCTCAGGGGGATACAACTATTGTATCTATGGGAATTAGCGCTCCCAGGGGAAAAATGTGAGGGCCTGAGCTGAGAGTTAGGTAGGCCTTCTTTTTGTTGAAATAAAATGTTTTTTGTTATGTTAAGGACCACCTTTTTTTGGTTCACTACTGTCCTGTTTTTCAGCACTTCTGACTTTCTTCTTCAACTTTTATCTTGTTTCATGAACTTCTTTCCCATCTTACTGTTTCTATACCCTTTTCTGCATAGATTCCTCATTTTCTTATCTCCATACTGAATGGTGCCTTCCTCCTTCCTCTCTTTGATACGCTCTATTTTTGCAGCGGTTAGGGAGGCTTAAACTTACTTATAATCTAATCTAATCTCAACCAGACCAGGTCAGTGTGAATCAAAAGGACCATTTGGTGAAGATACCACTAATGAAGATTTGACTGAAGCACTGTGCATGGCAGGCTATGAAATCACTGGTACAGAAAGAATCCTCCAATTCAAGAATTTCAATGTTCAAAGGGTACTTCAATAGTTGTTCCCTATCTCCTTAGGTGCTCATCATGTGTTGGTCTATTTTATTACCCTTCAGAAGTAATTTTCCTAACAAAATAATGCTTGTATTAAATATATTACTGATATTTCAAATGATTATGTGTCAGTGCTGGTATTAACTTTATAAGTTTTGAAATATTTTTTACAGTAAAGTAAAAAAATTATTCATTTAGAAGTGATGCTTCATAGTTTTACCACTAACAAAGCTTTATTAATTTACAGGTTCTCATTTTGTCAGTTTAATTACAGGAAACTGAGTCAAAATGAAATCTGAGGCTGATATTGAAAAGCTTTTTGAAACACTTACTGTTGAAGAAGTTGTGACTGAACTTAAAAAAATCAGAAATACAATAGAAAGAAAAAAAGAGGACCTTCGAGTTATGGTTGGGTGAGTATTTATCAGCTATCACAGTATTAAAAATTTGTCTTGCATTTCCATATCACAAGTGTCCATTTGTATTAACATAAATAACTTCATAATTAAATCTACAGCTGGGTTACCTTATTTTGGGTTGTTCAGTAAGAAACTGAGGTATAGTTTATAAGTACCTGGTTCATGATTCTGTAATTAAACATTTAAAAATGAATCAGGAGTAGTCAAGACTTTTATCTAATAGGATCAAATTATATGTTGTAACATAAAATGCTGAGTTGTTGAAATCTCTTCTGAGGTTCCAGACCCTAGACATAAAATTTACCAGAAGGAAATGATGCTATTCATCTCTATGCTTACTATAATCTAAAAGTAATAGTGTGAACAGTGTATAACGGACCTCAATTGATTATGTCCTAAGAAAAGTATAAGTATGGGACATTTATTTTTAAGATTGAATGGTGAACGCATGTAATGACAGAGCTGACCTGCTTGTATGCACTTTAGGCAGTTCTGTGAACAACGGTGCTGTCATGCTGCTGCATCAGTGTTTACATTAATTTTATTAATGAAAAAGTAAGGTGTCCTAATAAAGTGCTGGATATTTAAAATTTTCACATTTCAAGAATTATGTTTACTTCTTTAGTATTTTTGGTTGTTAATTAATACAATTATACGTACATTCTAATGAATAATTATAGCTAGCTACTGCCTTATGCATACCATTGGGACGCCTGATACATCTTTAGTGTATTTTACATTCCACCAAATGGGCTATATTTTACTTATATATTGGGAATGTGTTTATTTTCTTTGAACTTTTACTTCATTCAACTGTAGAATATTGCCACTGAAATAAAGTAAACATGAGCAGTAATTCCATTCATAGTTATTTGATGTTGACTTGAAACTGTTCTTCTTGAAGACGTTTTAATTTTCAAAAATGAAGTCAACCTGCTTTGGAAAATAGTAAATTATGGTGAGTACAGTAATAACTCAGATGTCTAACACAATCTGTTCTAAAAAAGTGGTTAACTACCTAATTAATTTTTCTATGCCCTTTTTTAGTAGTTCAGAATGCAAATTAACTTAATACACTAGAAAATGAAATGGCGTATAGTGCTGCATAAGTTCACATATGATAAGAACAATTGACTGTGCGTGACTGAGGATGCTCGACTTTGGTGCATTTTTGACTCGGCTTGGTTTGACTGGGCCTAAAATCACCTATTTTTTGATTGACTTCTTATTTGTTCTATCTTCAAGCCATTCAATTTCAAAGGTATTACTGTATAAATATGTTATCTATAATTGAGCAAATTCCTCTCTCCTGACCATGCTGTAAGTCCCTCTTGCCTAAAATGAAATTACCTGTACTTGATGCACGCAGAGAACGTTACCGTGACCTGATAGAAGCGGCAGACACCATTCAGTCCATGGAGAGCAGTGCAGCTGGAGTGTGCACTGAAGTAGCGGCAGTCCAGAGGCTGTGTTCGAGTCTCCAACATCGAGGTCTGATTGGCTTCAAAACAACTCCTGCTGCTAATGCTTTGTAAGTGTTCTATGGATCATTGAAAATAATTATTTCTCAAAAGGTAACTTTTAACCCATCCTCATGTCCTGGACTCTTTTAAGGTCGGCAAAGCTAGTACATGCGGCACATCAGCAAACCTAGGGTTGCCATATATGGTTTTAAGCGTCTCATAGAACGCTATTGATTAGTGGAAAGTAAAATAAAGTGGGGTGGACAGGGGAGGAGAGGTCACATGTTCAAATCCGTGTAAATTCTTCTGCTCAATCTGGAGTGTGGCCACCAGGGGCTGCACGATCTCTTAGAAGGCCAGCAGTGTAGCTGAAGCATTTCGACACACACACTCTGCGGCTCTGCCTCTTAAAAGGTTGCCGTCATTTTTATTTTTTATTTTTTGTTCCAAAAATGGGGGTCCAAAATCTGCAGATTTACTCCATGGCAAAATTTAATACCACCGTAGTATTTGAGAGGATTAGTGCTGTGCATATAAATATCTTTAAAATCAATAAAATTGCTTGATAACAGCCTATACACAAAATGAACCTTAAAAATGTGAAAACTGATTATTTTACATTAAATGCTCACAACTCCGGAACTATTGGACCTACTAAAAAATTTCACATACCACAAGATTTAGCAAGTCAAAATCTATGATAATACAGGATATAAAACATGAAAGTGCAATACATAAATAATGGCCAGGGATTTTCTAATTTCTGTTTTTGTATTTTACCAAATTAAAAAGTAAAATTCTGTCGATTTTTGTTGGGCTAGCAGCATAGTTTGTACTGACAAAAAGAGTAACCCTTTCCTTTTACAATAAACCCTCAGCAAAACTTCTAACTTGAATAATGAAAGTTTACCCATTTTCTTCAAACTTACCGGTTGGTTGGCTATCTGGAGACGAGTTAAACAATCACACCATTATTCTTAATGAATCTACAAAATTGAAACTAAGAATGGTGCACAATAATATTACAATCGAAGCACAAAAGCACTCTGTAGGTGTTCACTTTTAATTTTGTAGATATCTAGTTTCACTTGAGCAGGGAGAGCGACAGTAACTCGGTGCTGAGCGTGGCAGCTCAAGTGAAGGTGGTCGTGATGGCCAGCAGCAGGGTTTGGTGCCTGCTGGAGACCGGGCAGCTCCTCCCTGCCACACTCGTGTACTTGCTGGCCCAGCACACCCACACGGTCCTCATGCTCTCACAGGCCACTCATAAGGTGATTGTTGCTCCTGTGGTACCTGACACCTCCGTTTGTTTGGTCTCACATAATAAAATAAGCTTTTGCTCCATCTTAGTCCAAGTGTACATAGCTCTTATGCTTGCTTTGCATCTTGAGTAAGGATCAGTTCCTGTAGTATGATATTTGTTTATTATCTCTTCTATATGCCTTGCTACCATATTGGACGTGGAATGCTTGAGTTTTGCACTCAATCACACCTAAGCTTGTAACTTGGCTGAAATATTTCAGTTTTTGTGTCTCATTCCCATTTTAATTTGCATTCTAAACATAGCTCATTAGCAATTCTACTTTCAAGTAGCCACTCGCTGCACAAAAAACTGTGAATTTTCTGAAAACTGTATCAATTTCTTGCACGTTTGTTTTAGATATGGTACAGAGAACTTTAGCACTACTATAACCTTAGTTTAGTTTTTGTCAAGACTTAATTCATATGTGTGATTGTTCAAGTAAATCTTGTGTTAGAAATTCAGAAGCATTGAAAACATTTTTCCAGAAGAGCACAATTAGTGTCTGAAATTTTGCTGAAACATTGGGAATGTGAATCTCTTGGTATTATGCACCTCTTTTATGTGGTAAATTGACAAGAAAGTATGTTAAAAAGCAATGAAAATTGAGTCATTTGATGAAACATGCAGTGAATAATGTTGAAAAAAAAAATTAGGACTCATAAAATAGCAGCAAAGTTTGATCAACTGAAGACCCATCACCATCATTACTTTACCTTGTCATATACTGCTCATGAATTATAGTCATTGCATCATTGTCTGTGGAAGAATGATACTGGTGGCAAACTTTTATCACAATTTAGTATCATCTTCTGTGTCAGGTTGACATCAGGAAGCAGTTCCCCGTGCTGGCTCGGCAATGGGCGAGTGTGCAGCTGTTGCCAGACACCATCAAGCGGCTCTGCCACCACACCATCACCTCATCCTCCAGCTCCACTCAGGTGCTTCTCCCCGTATCTTGTAACTCACAACGTGTGCTTGTTTGGTTTTGCGTTTGCAGCTGCTGTACCATGGCTGCATTTATGCAGACGATAGAATGTACCACAGTTTAGTGACTCCCAGTATGCAGGCAGTGCATACAGCAGTTTACAAAACCTAGTGTGCAGGCAGTGCAGAACATACAGCAGTTAAGCAACACCTAGTGTGCAGGCAGTGCAGTACATACAGCAGTTAAGCAACACCTACAAAGTATGCAGGCAGCGCAGTAGTAATGACTGCCGTGTGTCACCCTATAAACAGGCGGTGTGCCAAGCTGTGGTGTCACTGCAGCTGCTGCAAGGGGACAGTCTGAGTGCCACACTGCAGACGGTGCTGCAGCTGCTTCAAGACACGCTGCTCCGCTCACTGGTCTCCTACACTCCCCAGCAGGTGAGATGTTATCAAGTTATTAAAAGAAAACTGTATACAGCACAGAAGCTATGCAAGTTACAAGGCTAAAAAGGTGAAAAAATGTTCAAAATATTACAAACTGAGGCATCAGGTTATTGTTTATGTCTTGTCTTCAATGCAAGCCTGTTCATTTCCTGTTAAATTGTACTAGTTCAAGAAATAGTATGGCGTCACCTTTTATAGCTGATACAGCAATTGACTTTGTGCACGCAGTAGAATATTCCTCATCCCTCAGACCTCGAGACGTGTTATTGAGACAGGAGACTTTGACTATACCTTCTTCATTTTGTCCAATTGCAATACTTCTCATATCCTTCTGTCTAATTGTCAAACATGCTAATTTCTTCACTCAAACTGCATGGGAAAGAGTTTGGTTTGGAGTAGCTCTTCCGAGTAAATAATTGCTTGCTGTTGAACTATCATTGGGCAATGTTTATTGGATTTGTATTTAGTCATTGGAGGAGGGTAATAATTTTTAACACTACTATAAATCTGAGGTTTCTGCCAATGTTTTCTATTTTATCCTGCTACTTCCTCTTCAATCACATCAGTTCACATTCTAAATCAAATTTTTCACTTTTTTGAATGAGGAAATTTAAAATAAATTTCAGAGAAATTCATTTAGTTTTTCTCCCCAGTATATGAGCTGCAATGAATCACAAAATTCAAAAATTTTTTAAATTTATACGAAGTATTGATTGTTATTTAGTTCCCATTCAGAGTCCTGCTGTTTCCACTGTCCTAATGTAGAGGTTGGCCTGTAAATTTGCTATAGAAATTTTGAAAATTCCCACTTGTTGCTCAATATTTGTTGAGATGTTTTAGTTATAAATGACCATCACAAAATTTAATTTACTGCACACAATGAAAAACATATCAAAGATCATATCTGGTGTGCTCTGTGGACTGAGGGAAGAAGCTTGTGGCTCACAGGTCTTTGTACGTCAGTAATGTGAACTTGTGTTGCAGACAGCACGTGTACTGGTGACTTGCTTTGCTGAGCAGCTGATTCGGGCACTCACCGTCCTCCACGCTGTCTTCCATGCAGGTGTGCTGTGCTTATGTCTTATGTATGTCACTTTCCATCACTGGGCTGAGGCCGCACATTTTACATGTAATTCTTTGCAGTTCTAGCAGAGCGTGCCACTCTTTGCATGATGGTGCTGATGCGTCTTCCATGGTCGTTACTCACTTTGGATATCAGAAAATGATGCATAATTTCATGCTCTCTTGTTTTGGTGGCTACTCTGGAACTCCTGGGAGTTGTAAAACTTGAATCTTTTAACTTTTGTTTGCATTAAATCAAATAAAAACTAGAGAATGGTGAATTGTTGAAGTCAATGCTGCCCAATTGAAAATTATCGTCCTTTTCAGGTAGTAAATTAGTCTTAAAAGGTCAAAAACGGCACACAAGGGCCAAAAATCACGACTTCAAACCGACTCCTACCTATACTTGGCCTATTAGGGCTTGAAAAGGGCCCTTCATTCAAATGGCCTTTTATAGGTCAAGTCAATGGCTGTTTTCGGGTCGTTTAAAGTCGTTTTCAAGCCTTTTTCGACAACCTCTAGCCGCGTTCAAGTAGTAGAGAAGCCCAAAATGGCCGTTGCCTTAGCTGTTTCGACGCCCAGAAATAGCCGTTTAACAGGGCTTAAAATAAGTGACATTTGCACTGAAAGGGCTAATTTACTGTTTGAAAACGACTATGTCTTGGCTTATAACTGCCTGAAAACGCTCTGTAAAGGGCTCAGAATTTCAATTGGGTGATGAAATTTTCGAGTCTTATGCCACAATTTTTTTGTCAGAGACTTGTATGATCATTCAAGTTATCTACACTATTATTTTCTGATTCAGATTATGAGTGAGTTGTAAAGAAATGTATCTGAATGCAGTTTACACTTGTATTTTACTAAACAAAAAGACTTTGCATCCCCTTAAAAAAGAAACTTCATGTGAAGAACGTAAACTTTGATTGTAAACCTAGATTGAACTTTTGAACCTACTCTGGAACAGCATCCGACTACAAAAATAAATTGAAAAAAATTGCTTTTTGACAAAATATCGGTTCAAGGCTGATTTTCATTATACGTAGATCTTGACATCTTTAACTCTCACGCTCAACGGAAGAATTTTTTCAACGTTTGTTGAAAATTAAATTTAGAAGGTTGACAAATCACAGTTTGCATCCTCAAAAACTTCAAAAGGCATCAGTCAGACTGAAAATGTAGGTTCTCACGCTTCAATATCTCAATTACTTGCCACCAACCTTCCTGATGTTAAAATTGTACAACATGGACTACCTTTGTTTCTATCCAAGTAACCACCCTCTCAGCTATGGACAGTTGAGAAACCACAAATGTAGATTCTACTGGTGCAGCCTTCAGCTGTTTCCACACCTACTGGACGATTTTCAACACATGGATACTCTCGCAATGCAGGAAACTTTTATCCTTGAGAGTACAAATAGTTCACAAGAATACACGGGTTCTACCACCTAGTGCTTGTGTAAAACACATCTACAGTGAACTAACGGTGTTCGATGAAATTGACTTTCTTGTGGCTTATAATTCCACCAAAAATGCATGTAAAAACCATTGAAACGCTTCTTGTATCTATCCTACTCCTGATTGTTGGACAGTTTTACATAGCCATACATCCGTTGGAAGAGTGTCCAACCCAGGCTCAACACAGTCGTGTCACTAGCACAGCGGGGAAATTTTAGTGATCAGATGGAAGTATTTAAAATTTTATACAGCATTAACAGAGTCCAGAAAACTGCTGCATAAATTTTATTCTTTCGTGTTTACCTCACTTGAAGCCAGTAGATGAGACCATCTGACATGAAGCACTTGGTATTTCTACTTATTGGGAAATTATCTTCTTACTAGTACAGTTGGTCGTTTAGGTCTTCTTAAAAACCTCAATCTGTTCTAAATGGCGCGGAAGGTGCAAGAGTTCAAAGCTTCTTTTGTTTCAGACGACGGCCGTGCGAGTGCAGTCGAGCAGCTACTTGAGAGCGTTACCGGTTCAGTGGGAGAGGCGCCTATCTTCTACCTGCAAGAATCTCACGCACTGACGCAGAGACTCTCCTACGCTGTGCGCTCTTACAGGTCTCCAACTGTTATTACTCTTGAAATTAAAATCCAGGGTATGAAATATGCTTTTTCTCTCTGAAATCCTCAAGTTAGAGTTTTTTCAAATAATATTTAACTTACGAGTATCATTCAGTATCTGACAGCTTCGCTGGGTTGTTAGATGGTGAGTGGTCGTTATGGTCAAATTTTATTTTAAACAAACCAAAACTAGAGGATTTTGGCCAGAAAAAGCCAGTCTCGCAACCGTGTTTCGGTCGTTCGTCTCTAGTCACACATGTGATGGCCTTCAAAAAGTTTCTACTTTCTTAGAAGCTTGATTGCCGTTATTTTAGAGCTTATGAATGGAAAAGTGGTAACGCTAGTGGCGATAAAAAGGGTTACTTACAATGTGAGAAAAAGAAGAAATCATTAAAAAAAACGAAAGTAGAGTATGTGTTTTTGATTTGGTCTTCCTCTGCGAAATTGCCATTTGTACGATCTGTAAGAGTTATTGAATAAAGAGTTATTGAAGGTGGTAGATGTGGTTAGAGGAGATGAAAAAATCTCCTAAGTTTAGGAAAGTAAGACAATTATTGTTAGAACAAATGAAAACTGAGCTTATGTTAGTATAAGCGTATCTGGTTGTCATTATTTATGAGATTTAGATACAAGGCATCATAAACCTATTAAGATTTTTTTTAAAGCAAGAATTTTACCCCTTTTTTTCAATAATTTCAATGAGACAAATCCCTTCCTAATAGGAACACTGGCCATTCGAGCGCCTATAATGCGCTATACAGCGTCAAAAAAAAAAGCAGACCAAACTTTGAATTGATTGAACTCTGCAGTTACTGTTGATAATTTAGTTGTGTAAAGGCTAGCCTGTTATTTATGTAAGTCAGTATCTACAATACCACTTGCGAGAATAAAAAACCCTGGAGCGAACGGGTAGCTTAATCAATTCAAAAGTTGGTCTGCTCTTTTTGGGCCACCCTGTAGAGCAGGGATCCCGCAGTGTAATGAGTGTGGGCACCCGAGCAGGCCTCAGGTGCGGCCTGGCGGGTCGGCGCTGCAAGCCGGCGAGCTGCGCTCCAGCGTCGCGTCGTGGCTGCGCGCTGTCACTGACTCTGCGTCCCTGCATCTCGACTCCATCCTCGGTGTGTGCTCGTGCTGTCTGGTGCTCTGTGTGCTGGTGCACTGTGTACCTGGTGCTTTGTGTTCTGGTGCTGCCTGGTATTGTGCTTTGTGTGCTGGTGCACAGTGTGTGTGATGCTTTGTGTGCTGGTGCTTTGTCTACGTGGTGTTTTGTGTACTTGGGGCCTTGTGTACGTGGTACACTGTGTGCATGATGCTTTGTGATAATCACAATTTTCATAAGTGGTACCATTGGCCATGGTTCTTTATGATCATAGAAATTATGGTTTTGTCGCTTTGTGAGCATTGTAATTTGTGTACTTTGTGATCATGATAAATTGCCGTAATGGTTCTTTCTTATCAAGGTAATTGGGGTCATGGTGCTAAGTGATCCAAGTCATTTGTTGTTTTGGTACTAAGTGATCAGAGAAATTTGTGGTTATGGTACTTAGTTATCGGAGAAATTTGTGGTTATGGTACTTGGTTACCAGAGAAATTTGTGGTTACGGTACTTAGTTGTTAGAGAAATTTGTGGTTATGGTACTTGGTTACTAGAGAAATTTGTGTTTATGGTACTTGGTTATCAGAGAAATTTGTGGTTATGGTACTTGGTTACCAGAGAAATTTGTGGTTATGGTACTTGGTTATCAGAGAAATTTGTGGTTATGGTACTTGGTTACCAGAGAAATTTGTGCTAATGGTACTTGGTTACTAGAGAAATTTGTGGTTATGGTACTTGGTTATCAGAGAAATTTGTGGTTATGGTACTTGGTTATCAGAGAAATTTGTGGTTATGGTACTTGGTTATCAGAGAAATTTGTGGTTATGGTACTTGGTTACCAGAGAAATTTGTGCTAATGGTACTTGGTTACTAGAGAAATTTGTGGTTATGGTACTTGGTTATCAGAGAAATTTGTGGTTATGGTACTTGGTTATCAGAGAAATTTGTGGTTATGGTACTTGGTTATCAGAGAAATTTATGGTTATGGTACTTGGTTATCAGAGAAATTTGTTGTTGTGGTAGTTGGTTGGCAAGGTACATCTTGATGATGGTACTTCGTGGTCGTAATGCATCATTATCTAGGTACTGTTCTACTCTACTATCGTACAATTATTTTCTTGAATAAACTGAAATACTGTCCGTTTTCCACCAATAAAAGATATTCAGGAAATATCGATGTCTACCGTATACATCAAAATGGGGGTGGGGTGTAGCTCACTGAGCTGTGTATCTTGCAAGAAATGATCTGTTTGTTCATTTTATGAATGAATAACAAAAGCAAGGTTTTTCTTTTTGTAAGCTGAACTTTATGTGTACGCTCAACGTTAGTGACTTGTATTCGTTTTTTTTTGTCTGGAAAACGTTTTTGATTGTATGTGCTTCAAAAATATTTCAAGCGTCAGTAGTGAACGCCATCATTGCGAAGGTTAGAGATGAGCGTGTCTCTCTTCAGTGTGATTTATTTGTGTAACTTCTTTTTTGCTATGCAGGTCTAGAAACTTCTGTCAAATACAAGGTTCCCAGATAGGCTTTTTGTGGCCACAGTTAGCGCACTTTCTTTTTCAAAAAAGAGTGACTGTAAAGACCTCTCAGTACCTGGTAACCAGGTAGTGTTGCCTTATGCTGAACAATCTTTAAGTTAAATTTTATCAAAAAGCTCAACTTGGAAGTTGTGGCTGAAAAATGCCAATTTGACAACCCTTGCTGAATACACATATTGGGCTATTGTGATTTTATCCAATCCTTTATGCTTGGAACGATAATTACGGCTGATGAATTCAAAAATAGATTGACTCCATTAGGTATATTCTCAGATGCCATAAATGAAATGCTGAACAATATTTCTCTATATTGAGATTTGATGTGTGAAGAAAATTTAGTCTTTGATAAAGTTTTTGGGGGTATTTGATCATAATGTGGCCTTAGATTGCAGGAATTTAGAGAGCTTATGTATTCTAGGTAGACTTCATCAGTTGTGGTAGAAAATGTTTATTACCACTCACACATCTTGGTGTTCTATTCTATATGTTCTAAATTTATGAATTATCATTAGGGAAATTTCTCCCTGTTCAAAGAAAGTTGTATCTAAATTAAAGGTTGGTTACTAAACATTCAGGTATGTTAGACACAAATGTTTCACGAGCTGGTGTCACCAATAGGAGCGTGTCCACAGGTTACTGCCCCTCTGTGCAGTCGGTGTGCGCCGTGCAGACAGGCGTGCTGCAGATGCTCAGCCAAGTGCCGCAAACTTCTTGGGCCCAGGTCAGATCTCTGTAAATATCTTGAAAATCTGTAAATATCTTGAAATATCTCTGTAAATATCTTGAAAATCTGTTAATATCTTGAAATATCTCTGTAAATATCTTGAAAATCTGTAAATATCTTGAAATATCTCTGTAAATATCTTGAAAAGTTACAGAGGAGAGTTAGAGTGTGCTCTTAGCAAACACTTACAAGAGGGTAGCCTCATGCTTGCAAGAGGGTAGCGAGAGAATTAATGGGGCTGCCTGTAGGAACGCATGACGGGAATATTCTAAAATGATCGTTCCAGGATAGCTGTGAGCAATCCTCTCTATAATAATAAAAGCTTATCTCAAAGCAGACCACTCAAAGGGATACAACGATTGTATCTATGGGAATTAGTGCTCCCAGGGGGAATGTGTGAGGGCCCAAGCTAAGAATTAGGTAGGCCTTCTTTTTGTTGAAATAAAATGTTTTTGTTATGTTAAGAACCACCTTTTTTCGGTTCACTACTGTTCTGTTTTTCAGCACCTCTGACTTTCTTCTTCAACTTTTATCTTATTTCATAACCTTCCTTTGTATCTTACTGTTTCTTTGCCCTTTCTGCATAGATTCTGCATTTTATTGTCTTGGTACCTAATGGTGCCTTCCTCCTTCCTCTCTTATATACGGTCTTTTTTGTAGTGATTAGGGAGGCTTAAACTAACTTATAATCTAATCTAATCTCAAAGCAGTGCAATTTCTGTTTTTTAAATTCTCAGCCTCTCTGGAGTCATGAACTTCCATCAACATTCAAAACTATGTTGTGCTTTCTTTCACACTATTTCATTGGATCATTTATACTCGAAAATGTACTCTTCAATTTCACGTTTTGGAGAAATTTTTAGAATGTTTTGTTTATTTGACGGTATCCGAAGAGCAAAAAAAAACAGAAAAAGTGGATTTACTGCTGGTCAAATAATCTGAGAGCGCCTCGTACGCTGCCCACTCCTTTTGTGCACAAATTATTGACCAAAAACGGCATGAACCTTTAGACTCATTCCACCTATTCACCCAATAGAGCTCCTGCAACATCTTTCACTCCCTTGAATAAGGAGATGCTTGAAAGTAAGCTCTTTTACCGATCTAAGTAAAAAGAAAAAACACAACGAAGAAGATAGGCATCGTGCGCGGGAAACTGACATTGACTGCACTGCCATTGTGTTTAGTTTCTTACGTTTTGTGCATAAATTAATGCAGTTGGACTATGTTGGATTTGATCCAGTTGCGTTAGGTTATTTAGGGTTGCTTAGTTAAATTGCGTAAATTAAGATTACTGTAAATCAGCTACCATTGGGTTAGTTTTCACTCAGCACTGTCAATGAACACAAATGTTTTGAGGAATGAAGTAAAAGATACCGCAATTGTACAAGTTGAAAGGCGCTAATGATATTTCCTCAAAATATGAATACCTAAACTTGAAAATACGGATTATGTTTCGCGATGCTCTCGAAAGTGCTCTGCTTTCTCTCCATTGCTGCATGCTCAAGTTCCCATGTCTAGCGTTGTTGGTACCTGAATTATTGGAACCCAGGTGACCCAGTCGCTGGACTTGGGGGAGTGGTGCGTGTGGGAGGAGTTGGTGCGGCGATGCGTGATGAAGCGAGCGCGTGAGCTGGTACGCCTCCAGCTCGCCGCAGCCACCCAGCAGTCACTTGCCGACGTCTCCAAGCTCGTGTCCGCCATCCGCACCAGCGACAAGTGGGTGTGGGGCCTTGTTCTCAGGCGCCTCGGTAGGCATGCAGCATTGCAGTACAGGCTTGTCAAGCGCCAGAAGTGTCTTGCGTATCGTCACCTCGTATTGTTAGAATTGCATTAATAGAAGTTTGAGTGCTCTCAGGTGCCTCGATGTGCACGCAGCATAGCAAGTACAGGCTTGTCAACCGCCAGAAGTATCTTGTGTATCGTCACCTCGTATTGTTGGAATTGCATTATTAGAAATTAGAGTATTTTTAGCATTATCAACGGTTCAAGATCTTATGAAGCTATAAAATAAAAGTGTTAAATTGAATCTTGCTTCAAAAACAGTTGAACCCAAAGATGGCAAAATTTAATCATTTTCTATTTATCTTTGTGTATATGAAACGGAGTCCCTGCTGGAGTGGACCATTATTGTATCTAGGGGGAAGTAGCCTTCTAGGGGAAAATGTAATATCCCGAGTTAAAAGTTAGGTAGGCCTTCTCTTTGCTGAAATAAAAGATGTGTTTTGTTTTGTTAAGGACAATCTTATTTCGGTTCACTGCTGTCCTGTTTTTCAGCACCTCTGTCTAAAGTTAGACTAGTTAGTTCAAGCCTCATTAACCGCAAGCACCTCTGACTTTCTTCAACTTTTATCTTGTTTCATGGCCGCCTTCTTTCTCAACTTACTAGATGAGGGGATCGTGTGTGGGCAGAACACAAGATCGATTCCGCGTTCAATCCCCTCAGGAAGATACAAGTATTGTATCTCTGGGAATTAGCGCTACCGGGGGAAATGTGAGGGCCCGAGCTGAGAGTTAGGTAGGCCTTTTTTTGTTGAGATAAATTTTTTTGTTATATTGAGGACCATCTTTTTTTCTGGTTCTCTGTTCTGTTTTTCAGCACCTACTTCTTTCTTCTTCGACTTTGATCTAGTTTAATAATGTTCTCTCTCAACTTACTGTTTCAATGCTTATTCTGCATATATTCCGCGTTCCCTTAACTCTATACTAAATGGTGCCTTCCTCTTTCCTCTCTTTGGATCGCCTTTGTGGCGGATATGAAAGCTTTAACTAACTAATAATCTAATCCGCGTTCTCTTGACTCCATACAAAATGGTGTGTTTTCATCCTTTCTGTCTTTGGAATTCCTTTGTTGCGGTTAGGAAGGCTAGGCTTTTACATGTATACCATTTCTTTTACTATAGAAACCACTCTCGATACACCAGTGCCGTGAAGGTAACACATGGCATACCTGTGTGCAGAGTGCGTGCGGCAGAGGGCGAGGGCGCTGTGAGCTACGTGTGGTCAGAAGCGGCTGGTGACCTGCCCGACAAGGTGGGGTGGTTGTCAGCGTCTCAGCGCACGCTGCAGCAAGGGGGAGGTAGGTGCAGTGCGTTGGGAGCAAACTTAGATGCTATTTTATTTTATCTTTTTTGTGTTGCACGTCATGTGAGAGTGGGTGTGCGTTGAGCAGTCAGAATAATTTAAGAGCAAGTTAATCAAATGTTCTTACGTGAGTGGCGTGTAATATAATTTTATCAGTTTTTCAAGCCTGTCAAAATTGAGGACCTTGTCGCCTCCATGTCGCGTTAAGATGTTTACACGAGTAGCAAATATCTCGGCTCTTCGGTGCTTTTACCAATTGATGCGAAGCATAACAATGATAGCTACTGCAATGCCTCTTGCTAGTTTGGTCGTCTGTACCTTGTGCAATTGTGTAATTACGCGGCTGTCAATTTTTTCTATTCAGTTTTTTGATAGCTTATTTGAGAGAAAGATCTCCTCAGGGAGATATAATTATTTTATCTACGAGAATTACCACCCTCTGGGGAAAGATGCGAGGTATCAAGCTGAAAGTTAGGCAGGTTTTTCATACTTTTCATATTTTGGTGAAATATGAAGAGTTTATTTTGTTACGGACTATTTTTTTGATTCGTTCATTGCTATTATTTGTTCAGCGCTTATTACTTGCTTTTTTAACTTGTTTCATTTTTTCATCAACTTTTTTCACTTTTTCAATCATCAACTCTGTGCAGGGTGTAGGGACATTTTGTACATAGATTCCACGTTATCTGAATTCCATACTAAATGGCGGTTTATGTGTCTTTGGTGAACACTTTTTTTGTGGACAAAGTTTTGATTTCACCCTCAATCTGTGAAAAACTTAGTCGGAAATTAATTTGAAACTGCGTTTGGACGAACCTCAAGTATGGACGTCAAAATAAAAAAAATTCCTGCCGCTCATGAAATGAGACTGTAGCTTTGAATGTCTTCACATGATCCTGGCTAGATATGACTACCGCTATTGGCAGAGGCTGCTGAATCTTTTACCAACTGATTTTGTGCTAATGATAGAATTTCTGTATTATAAATTTCATTATTTTATGCATTCATTGTCGTGCGGAAAAAAAAATTTTCATTGACTAGCAGATAAAATATTCATCCATGCCCAGAACTGCTCTTCCTATGGCTACTTGCGTGTGAGCATTGACTCATTCGTTAGATTCTTATGTATGAGTTTTGCTGTATGTTCTGAATCGCTTAACTGCGATGCACTTAATTCTCATGAATCTTTTAGGTATCAAAACAAAAAAGGAGCTCAATATAATTCCAGAGTTACTCGCTTTTGTATGTGTTGGGCTATGAATGACTGTATTTGAACCATTACCTCTTCAACACTTGTTCTCAACTTGGGCTTAATTTATTACCAGTTTGAGTTGACACATTTTGCTATTTGCTCAACATATTCGGAGCAATTTAAATGTTGAAGATAGTGTAGTGAAACTAGCCTGCTAAGTGTCTCATCACTAGGACGCCATAACTGTCAGGATGACGACCAGGCAAGGGTAAGCTATTCAGGCTACAACAGCTAGGCCCATACGCTAGGGTAAGGTTCGGCACGGACAAGTAACAACAATTATATTCAAAACACGGTAAGTAGGACAGTTGGGACATGTATCAACTCAATGCGTGTCTTGTGGGAGCCGTCTCTCTTTATGAGATATTCAATCTCCTGCCGGCTACAAACCCCGCACAGCTCAAGAGACACCTAAAGTACAATGGTAAGAGCATCAGGTAAGAAGCTTTATTTAGCCTGCTAGCTGTCAAGTGCACTGTATGAAGGTCCTAACGCAACTGACCAGCTCCAGTCGTGCAACTGCTAACTTGGCTTCCGACTGGCTTAAACCAGGCGGTCGCAGTACAGAGCGCTACGCACCGCACAGCACTACCCCCAAGGTACAAAACACGTAGTGAAATAATTTCACCACAATGGCATTAGACTGAATCTTTAGTGATGCGCATTTGTTTTAAAGTAGCGTCGAGCGTTTGATGTTGATGTTCTGACAATGCCGCAGGCCTGGCGTACAAGAGCCTGGGATACACCCCTCGCACGCAGACGCTGTGCAGCGCCTTCAACTCGTCCCTGGAGCAGCTGCGTCTCGACCTGCAGCACATGCAACACGCAGGTCTGTCTCCATCTGAAGTGCACTATGGTAGCTTGAGGTTATGTGTCAGAGTTACGATTGGGATGCTGTAACTTGTGGTTAATTCTGCTTAAGAGACCAATACCTTTGCTTTAGAGTTTGAAACCCATGCTTTAAATTTATAAATGGTTGGTTGGGTTCAACTCTGCTTTAGAGTTATATGCGGTAGCTGGAGATAACTCTTCATCCATGTTTAGGACATGCATGAGCTCGGAACTTGCAATCTAATTCTACAATACTTTATATTTGCTTTGAAATTTCTCTTTCTAGTATCATAGATATATGTACACACTGCTAACTTTTTACCTCTCCAGCAGAATTGTGTGAGCCTCGTTTGGGTAATGTTCAACAGGTGCTTCGTCCAGATAAGATACAGTGGCAGAGTTGTATTGGCGTATTAACTTGTTGAGTGCTATGAGATACCAAAATACTAATGTCTTTTTCTGTCAATGCAGAGCGTAAATTTTATTAATGCAGTGTTGTTTGAATATTAAAAAGGTATGAATTTGAATCAGTTCTTCACGTCTTGGTGCTTAGTGATACTTTATATTTGTGAATTATAAAATACGCTATTGTGGGAAGTGAAGGGAGCACTAGAGGAATCAAAAGAATGGCATGGATGGTAACCATTTTGGGGTAGGGACTACGTTTGACATTGAATGTGTCAAGAAAAGGTCATCATTAACACGTTGACTACGTAGTGGGACAAATGTGTACCACTAGGTACACTGCTCATTTACGCACTGATGTAAATGAATAATATTTCATATCATTTTGCGACCTCTTTTTGAAGGTGCCACCTTGCCATTGACTTTTCTCCATCAGGTGGCCAAGCCTTTCAAGCTTATGGCCACGGCGACAAACCAGTAAAATCACGTTCTCTGTTTTTTCAAGTTTCTTTTTTCCTCTGGTGTTTATTGAAAGTTTATACGTTTTCAAATTTGGTTGCGAATGTAACATAGATTTATAAAAAGCACAGTTTTTATTGAAAAACTCATTAAAAGCAGTTGAAAAATAATAGTTGGTTGCATAGCAAGACAAATCCTTACAAACAGGATGGCAGGCAGAACAACGGTAGACACAGATGCGACTTAGTTGCGGGCACCTGCTATATCGAGATTTTAGATAGACCGAGCGCGACTCCCGGTACACACTCATCAGCATGACTGCTGGAACGTAGCTTGGGTACATAATATGTGACTGGTCAGTGCGACTGCCTGTACATCACTGACCAATGGGTCAATCCGCCCCTGAGGTAATAGCTCAAGCGCCACATCATAGTGCAAACCGTCAAGCAACCCAAGACAAAAGTGTGCCGGACGAGGCAGTGAAGGTCCTAATTGTTCACAAAGGAATTTTGTAGTTCGGGAAAAATAAAAATGTGCACTTATATTATTTAGTACATTTCTTATTAAGGTTGGAAGCTTATTTGAGCAGGTAAACCAATTTTCTCAGTTTGTTTTTTTTACAACCTAACCAAATTGACTTTACGACCCGCACAATCGTAGTCAATGTGTTGAGAATAACAAAAGGAGAGAAAGCAAGTAGTGTTGATGAAAAAGTTTAAAACAACAACATTGATGCTTCTCTGCAAACGAGCTCTAATGACTTCAAGAACTGTAAACGACATTCCAACCCATACTGATGTTGAAGCGAGGAAGGTGGCTCTGATTTGATTGCATTGCTCCAGGTGGTGAAGGCCACAAGGAGAGCGTGGAGGACTACAAGGCTCTGCTGGAGCTGCTGCAGCAGCAGTCTGGCGAGGCATTCCTGAGGTGCGCTCTTACTGTGTGCAGACGTTGCTGGGCACCTTGCCTCCCCCCCCCCCCCCCCCCCCCCCCGAGTTATGCTCACCTATAGAACATGACATGATATGAGTATATATGATCTGTGCAGGCATAACAGGCACGGTGAAGTCAATATTGAACAGTGAAGTTTTATTGAATATATTCTGCGGCTCCAAGAATAATATGTATTAGCATTTGTTTAGTTGGCTTGGTTGGTGACATCAAAAAAATCTTGTCCTTTCTAGCATGTGTGGGAGGTAAGCGAGACTTGTTTTTCTGTTCCTTTTTATCTGATATTACAGTACCAGTGCGTGATCGTCTGTGTTAATAGAAGTATTATAAATAGTAATAATTTTGAAAATAACAATTACTGTACCTAGCTTTGGTGATTAATTCTTAGTATGCTGATCTATACTTCCAGTGAAATTACTTGCAGAAATATTCCTCAGGATCTAAAGTTAATTTTAGAAATGAATTTTGCTACAAACTTAATGGCCACATGCAAACAAAAATGAATCGCTTTAAACAGGTTCTACTACTTCCCAGTGTTATGCCTTCATCACACCTACTGCATCTCAATGAGTAGGGCTAAACTCTTGCGACTCAACAAATTGTGCTGGACTCAAAAAGTGACGGCACTGTTGCTTGATGCAAGCTTCTTGTCATTCGTAGAAATCTCAACTACAATCGTACATTATCATTTTGAATGTTCTTGGTTGGTCAGTTTGGTCCGTGGCATTGAAGACAACGCCCGGCCTGGTGAGGATGCTCAGCAACATCGGAGTGCAGATGATGGCGACCGACAGCCGTGGCTGAGTGAAGACGAAGGCGGCAGTGCGGCGCAGCTGACGCCTGAGCAGACGGTGTGCGTGGCTCTGGCGAGGGTGTGTCACGCCCTCACCAACATCTGCCCCAACCTCCAGCTCTGCGCCATCGCTACTGCGCTCATCAACCCAGACACCGTCAGGGTAAAGTGGCCTTCGTCTACGTAGGTTCCTAAAACTCTTGATATCTGAAAAATGAATCTACCTTGTAACTCTATATCTTTATATCTCTAAATAAATCTAAGATCTCGTAACGGTAAATTATTTGAGTTCTCTTTGCATCATGTGTTCTCTGATTCATCATGGTACACTGACACAGATGAGTTAAAAAGCAAGGAAAAGTTATGAGGTGTCAATTCATCGTTTAGAAGGTAGCCCTATCAACGTTGGTTCATTGCTGCCAAGCAATAACTTCCAACCAAGGCTTGGAAGTTGGGTTCATTAGTCTTGGTCCGATCCCCTCATGGAGATTTTTAGTGTATCTATGGGAATTAACGTTCACAGGAGAAAGATGTTAGGTAGGTCTCGAGCTGGTGGTTAGGTTGGCCTTTTTTGTTGAAGTAGAGAAATTTTTTTGTTTTGGTTCGATCTATCTTTTCTCAGTTTACTCATGTATTTTTTTACCCTTTTTAATTTTTTCTTTTTTAACTTTTATCATGTTCCACTAACTTCTTTCAACCCTGTTTCTAGGCGCAGGGTGTGGGGGACACACCTTGTGCACATATTCCTCGTTCTCTAAATTCCATACAAACTAGGGCCTTAATCTTTATCTTTTATTTCTTAGGAACACCTTGTTAGGGAGGCTTATACTAACTTATGCTCTAATCTAGTATTGATTCTAAATGTATGAAGAAAAATTCTTTATTTAAAACAATGACATATGAGTAACCCAACACAATGTAACGCATGACAAATCTCGAGCCCTGATCGCTTTGATCATGGTCTGTAGTTCATCTCATCAAAAATGTTCATTGGATAGCAAAAACTCTCATTTAACTCCAGTCCTGTGAGGAGCCGAACGTCGTTGGCGTGCGAAGCACATGACTACTGCAGATTAGCATCAGCGTCCAGGCAGCGCAATGAGGACAACAGACCCAGCACAAAACCTTGCTCCATTTCCTTCACTCCTTCAAACTCCAATGAATGGCAACCGCTGAGAGCTTCAATCTTTTTGATGGCCAAGCAGAAAGCTTTGGATCCGTTTCAGTAAGGTTACTTCTGAAAATGTTTTTGAATGTATGTGACGGTAAAAGTAACGGCCTCCATTTTACAGCGCGTGGGTCTGGGTCTGAGCGTGGAGTGCAGCGATGAGAGCGTGTGGGAAAGCACACGTGCGGCGCTGGTGACGACCAGCACAACACTGCTGCAGTGGTTCCTCACTTCCCTCACCGACCAGCTCGCCAACACCATCAACACTCAGCTCACGGTGCCTCTAAAGAGGGACAGCGTGTCCGCTGCTCTCGCCAATATGGCGGTAAGCTTTAACTCATTTTTTATTGGGGCTCAACTTGTCAAAATTACTTGACATGTTAAGACTGAGAGACACGTCTCATCCTTACAATAATACTGTAATAAAGTGCGCTTTTAGTTCTAGTTCTCATTGGTCTTTAGTTGTCTTTCTTTATTGATTATGCTAGCCAAGTTCATGTTTCTTTACCAATAAGACTTGTAGAGTCGAGTATTCAATTTAGATAACTATTTTCTTCTCTAAAAAATAGAAGATAACCCTTTGTCAAAAAAAAAAAAATTTGTAGCTAAGCCAAATTGCTCATGCCATTTGAATACCCTGCAAAGTCATAGCATCGCGAAGTTTTATTTCTTGTGTTATGATCGCCTATCATTTGATCACCTATCTATGATCACCCATCAGTTGTGCGAGAGCGTGGAGGTAAGCGAGGAAGGGTCAGAAGAGAAGCTGCTGTCCAAGCTCCGTGTTCCCTGCCAGCCGAGCCCTGCCTTTGTGTCCGGGCTGCACGCACTCTGCGTGCGCCTCAACGCCGCCTCGCTCCACACACTCGACAGGTTTGTTCAGCTCTGCATCATTGCCTCTGCCTTCCTTCGTGATATTGCTCATAGGTAAGAACAATGTCATAACTCAAAATTTTGGAAAATTTACTTATCCATACTGTTAAGTTTGCCATTTAGCAGTTCTATGTATTTTGGTAAAACCGTCAGCACCGCACCTTCAGAACTGGCCGAGCGGAAGAGTTCCTTTTTTTGAGCAAAACTAATTCCAATTCCGTAAAGCAGTTTGCAAAGTTAAAATCACTTCTCCTGAAAAATAAAAAAATCCAACTTGTGATGTTGTTCTCCCCTATGAGCAATTTGCGTGTTTCCAACTCTATTTACTTCCTAAAATCTTTTTTCACTGAAGTCTCAAAGTGTTATTTCTTTTAATAACACGTTCATCGTGTTCCTGTGGTTGGTAACGGTTAGTTTGGTTAGATTTTAAGTAGCAGAACTGGAATATTACTGCTAGAGTATATACTGCTGGAGTATATATATATCCTGCTGCTAGAGTATACATACTGCTCGAGTACTCGTATATATATACTATGAAAATACAGAGTACTGCTAGAGTATATATATATCCTTTATAAGAAATATGAAAATACAATTGCACATAACATTTCACCTCGTATTACAAAAGTTATTTTTTAAAAAGATTGCAAAACATATGAAATGTCATTCATTTATACCAGTACGTGAATGAGCAATTTACTGGATGGGACACATTCGACCCAATGCACGGGGAATGTGTTAATTGTACTGGAAGAACATATAGAAAATTATTGCTTGCAGTAGCGTCTAGTCTGGGTGCTGCCGTGTGTCAGGCTGCTGAGTGGAATGGGTGATAGCTGCCTACTCGACTGTGGCGACCAAATTGTGGGACACTTCTGTAGCCTTGAGGTTGTAAAAAATTCATTGCGGCTGATCTTCTAGTATTGATAGCCCATGCTGGGTCTTAGTATTCCATTCAGGCAAACGTCAAGACACATGCTTTCAAATAAATGCCAGGCACCCAATGAAAAAATGAAGCAATCTTGTAATCTTGTTTAGTATAACGAATTTGATCACTCGATCTACAAGAATTACGTGATTGTGTATTTAGCTTAATTTTCACCGAAATTCCTGCTTGGAATTTCAGAGTATTTTTACTGAAATAAAAATACCTCCTCTGTTTCAGTCAAGTCCGCGTGTTAGGTAGAAGTTGCGTGTGAATTTAACTGTTCGTGTTTGGAAGGTTGATGAGGAAATAGTACGGACTGACACATCCCTTAAAAACTGTATTTACCTCATTATTAGAATGTTTGACGCTGTTAGCTTAGCTTATATACCAGTTAAAGTACTTAGCTTAAAAGCCCCACCAATTTTAGCACACTCGGTGCACATGCTTATGAACATCCTCCTCTGCTGACAAAGTACCTGCCTCTGTTGTATATCAAAATTTAGTGAATAACGAGGAAGTGACAAGTATATCGTGAAACTGGTTTCAGCGTGTGTTCATCATTTTTACGGACAAACTGTTGCATTCAAAATATCTTAAGAGAATTGTCATACTGCAGCAACCACATTTCTGGCTCATGCAAGGTTTGGTTGCGATTCAAGGTACTCGGTGCACAGTTGGGTTGCTTTTGTGTGAGATATACTTTTGCATCAAATTGAATTTCTCGTTCTCTGGCATGCACATTCAAGAAAATCAGTGTTCAATATTTAACGTACAGAAATTTCTACCTCCATCTTTCATTAGACTTCCTAGCATGATTTTTTTTGAGAAAGTGATGACATTCTTGCAAGTCAGGTTTTCAATCATCCACAATTAATAAAGATCTCAGGATAAATTTTTTGCATAATTAGAGGCAGTTCATTGCTTATCTGTATCATAAAATACAAATTAAATGTCTACTCAATTGTTTCATTTGCCCGTGTTGGCATTAAGTGACCACATATTTAGATATAAGTCACTGATTACCTCATTTCTAGAGCACAAAGTGTCGGAATTTAGATGCAGAATGATTGGTAAAATTTACCAAATGTGCAGGAGCTTCGGCCGGAGTGTGGCGGGGAGCGTGTGCCGGTGTGTGGTGGGAGCGTACGAGCCAGCCGTGGCAGCTGTCACCACTGCCAACAATCAGCAGCTCGCGCTGCACCTCATCTTCGACCTCAAGTTTGTGGCCGCTGCGTTGCTGCCTTCAGACCCCGACTTCGAGGTGAGACAGATCTTCGTGTGGTGGTTACTCGGTGTGAGGCGCGTTCTTTCTCTTGGTGTGGAAGTTACTCAGTGTGAAACCCCCTTCAGTGTGAGACGCCTTCTTTCTCTCTTTGTATGGAGGTTACTCCGTGTGAAGCCCACTTTGGTGTGAGGTGCGTTCTTTCTCTTATTGTGGAGATTAATCAGTGTGAGGTGCGTTCTTTCTCTTGGTGTGAAGCCCATTTTGGTGTGAGACTCGTTCTTTCTCTTAGTGTGGTGGTTACTCAGTAATTAGCTAATATGGAGTGTTGAGATACCATGAACGAAAATGCAGATATATGCATGTCTAGTGTTATTATTAAATTCCATTAAAAGAGACCAATAACTATCTGAATTTGTATGTATCTGTGAACGACTTGAAATTTTACTGTCCCTTTCTGCCAATGAAGTTCATGAATGATTTTAGAAGTGTCCATTGTTCTCTTCGGCTTTTGTACTCATATTCTCAGCTCTGTTTTCCAACTTGAACTTCTGCTGTTCTGTTTTTCAGCACTTGTTACTTTCTTCTTCTACTTTTGTCTTGTTTCATAAATTTTCCTCTCAACTGCGCAGGGAGGGCATCTTGTGTGGGAACACACCTCGGGCATAGATCCCACGTTCCTGTAACTCTAAACTAGGTGGTGCCTTCATTTTTCCTTTCTATGGAACATCTTCGTTAAGATTATGGAGGCTTAAACTAACTTATAATCCAATCTTATTCAACATGAGCTTCTTCCTCAGTTTCTCAAGGATATCATTAAAGTATGAATAGCGTCTCATTTGGTGTCTTTGAGATTCCCAAGGTTCTGTCTTGATTGGAAGCCAGCATGCTAGCAAAGATGTATGGATGAGGATAGAAAATCTATTGGCGCGGGTATTAGCCTTTGTTAGCTTATAAGCTATGTTCACTAAACATGTCATTGAAGATTGAGATGGTTAAAAATGTAATGGTAGTGTAGTGGAAAGCTTTGGTGAAAAATTGGTGCTCCACTGATAGTTTAGGTCTTTCTCCATATGATCTGCTGTTTGATTTCGAGGGAGAGCTCTCCGCTGAAGCTCTTCTGTTTACATCTATACATGCATCAGTGCATATATGTAGTCACACTTAGGTAGCGTCCAGAGAGGTTTCTCGAATCAATCCTTAATGTTACTTTTGTAAATTTAGCATCTTTCTTCAGTCTATAAAAACGGTGAACACATTCACTACCAATTTTCACGTATGTCTCAAGTTTTAGGCTTACTGTCGAATCATATATTAGCTTGAATCCTGAAATTTCTTGTTTGATATTGTTAATTTTAGGTGGCAATTGCGGACGTGTCATGAAGCTATGAAATGGTGTGTCGGATCAGCCATTTCTCTGCTTGCAAATCTTACCTTTATTAAATGGCACAGCAATTTAATTATCATAAATATTTGTGCGCCGCAGGGACAGACGTGATGTCCTCACATTTTAACAAATTTAGCACGTTAACTGCAGCGGGTTAAACTGAAATTTCGATTCAACTTCAGTTATACCTAATTTCAGAATTCGATTATGAAATAAAGTAATGAATTAAAAATTATCATCAAGTGGCGTTGGTGACGTGTAAATGAAATTGTAGTTTGTGACCGTCGTTGAGTCACCTGCGTTGTGGAACTCCTCTGAGTGAGTCCCACAGCAGTCAAGGTGTTGAACACCACGTTGTTGTATGTGTGCAGAGTGCGGGCAACAAGCTACAGCAACTGCAGCTTCAGCTCGAGGGCTGTGTGGACCCCTTCGATATGAGCGTCTTTGAGAGCCACCTCAGCGCGCGCGTGCGAGCTGCTGCCAACCGCTCTCAGGTCTGACGCACTACGTACCTTTGGGTTGTGGTAACTGGAATTTATTTGCAAAGTGCGTCCAAATTCTCAAGCTCATGTCTGTTTTAAATTAGTGTGTTAGGATTTTTACTAGCCTCAAAATACCTGCTTCTGCTATGTTGGTGGAAGTCAGCATTGCGCCTATAATATTTTGGATATGTTAAAATGTATTTTATAAAGGAAATCTATTCATGTCAGCTGTAACGAAAAGAACATAAAATGTTACGGGCCACTGATGATGTACACAGTTGAACATTGTCTTTTATTATTGGCTTAACTGCAAGTATAAAGTAATACCGTACGTCTAAATCTTATTTCAACGTAAAAATTTCAGGTGATCTTAGGTCCTGTGATGGTGCGAGACCGCCACCACCCCACTGTAAATCTCACGACAACGGCTGCCCCAGTGCTGCCTGTTGTGCCTGTGGTCGACATAGCTCGATTCAGCAACGTGCCCTTGCCCAAAACTGTGACCGTGTCTGACAGCAACTCCTCCCTGTTGATGGAGTCCACGTCCAGCGCAGCTTCGCACGTCGCCCAGAGCAGTAAAAAGGTTCGTGAATTGGTAACCACACTCACAATGTGATCATAGCATATAATGAGAAATATAATATGTTGTATTTTATTATATTATATAATAAAAGTAATCTAACATATTAGTGTAACATTGACAACACTCCAGCCATGATTGTGAAATCTACGATAGGAAGAAGTAAATTTTTGTACATTAAGAAATTCATTAAGCTAATTTTTTTCTAACTGAAAAGATACTAATTTACAAAATATTCATTTCAAAATTCACAAAAACAAGAATACGTTAAAGAAAGCAAGAGAATTAATTATTGAAGAAAGTGTATGCATTCCTTTGTTCAAAAGAGTGGAAAAAAATTGTACAATTCAAAACTAATTCACAATTATTGTTCAATACTTTGTAGCATTTATCTTATTAAATTTTACAAGAAAGAATCGACGTCTATAAGCTTTAATTAATAATTTGTACACTTACAGAAATATCATTCCACTCATCTGTGCGCAGTTTTTTCTGAACTTAGGTGCTTTTTGAAGTCTTGTTTAAATTTCAAGTAACTTATACCGTCGCAAGTTCCCAACAAGCTTTGCGTGTGGAAATTGGTTTGGCTATTCGAATTATTTTATATTTTGATCACCAAGCCACTTCTTGACAGGTTTTGCTGTTGCTCAGGATCATTATCTTACTGGAAGATCCGATCCATTAGGTGTTTTAGTTTTGCTATAGATGCATGTAAGTCAGTGTTTAAAACATGGTTGGTATAGTTGTGCAATCTTTCCAGCACATTATGTACATATTGGCAGTTCCGTTTACAGCAAAACATCCTCAAACCATGATGCTCACACCGCCAAACTTTACAGTTGGTTCCGAGAATTGCGACCAAATAATTCAATTGTAGTTCTTCTGTCCGTAGAACACTTGGAGTCAGTCTTATGTTCATAATCAAATTTCACCCAAGTATCCATGTGTCCTATCAACAACAATAGAGTTTCCTCTAGCGAGCGTGATTTCAGCTGATCTCAGTGGAGTACATCGCTTATAGTGACAAGTGAAACAATTGTGCCTAATGCTGATGAATCTTCTTGCAGCTTTTCGCATGATCATTAGATTACGTTTAACTTTTCTGTGCATTTTCCCAAAAAATTTTAGAGACAGCATGTGCGGTGCCACAGATAATCTTGGGTTGCTATAGTTCCTTGATTATTATTAGTCTTAGTATGGTGTATGCTTCCGGCAGTTGCCAATAGAAAGCGCTGCGGAGAGGGCTTGGAGCCGGTGGCTGACTGGCTGAGCAAGTTAGTTGGCTAGTGGCTGTGCTCTTGAGAGGTTCGTTGCATGTGTACTTCGTGTATTGTCCGAGTGTTACTTGGCAGTTGTGGCTGCGGCAGCGTTAGTCTGTGTGACGAGATCAGTTGGAGCCTGGCACTTGAACTGCACCGTAGGTCGGGCTCGAGGCGAGGCAGCGGTGGTTGTAGGGGTTGGAGGAGACCACAAAGCGGTGAGGCCGCTAGTGCAGAAATGCAAGGTGGAGCTAGGCTGCAGGAGTCTTACACTTGAAGAGCAGCTGTGCTGCAAGTGCTTTTGGGGTAAGCGAGTGCGCATTTGGCCGAGCTACTTTTTCGCGTACAGTATTCTTTTGTTTTTCGACCACAATTAGAAACAACTAAAGCAACGATAGCATCAGTGGAGTATCTATGGGAATTAGCACTCTGAGGGGAAAAATTTGAGGGCGCTAGCTGAGATTTAGGTAGGCCTTCTTTTTGGTGAAATTAATTGTTTTTGTTATGTTAAGGACCATCTTTTTTTCGGTTCACTGCTCTCCAGTTTTTCAGCACTTATTACTTTCTTTTTCGAATTGGATCTTGTTTTTAATCTTCTTCTCAACTTACTTTTTCTATTCCCCTACTCCATAGATTTTGGGTTCCCTTAACTCCGTACTAAATGGTGCCTTCCTCCTTCCTATTTTTGTATCGCCTTTGTGGCGGATAGGGAGGCGAAAACTAATAATCTAATCCCATCAGTGGGGGATACAACTATCATATCTATGGGGAATAAGGGAAATCCCATAGTGAATAAGTGAGGTCCTGAGCTAAAGGTTGGGTAGGCTTTCTTTATGTTGAACTAGAATAGTATATTTTTTTATTACGGACCATCTTTTTTCTATTCACTGTTGTCCTGTTTTTTTTTAGCACCTACTACTTTTTCTTCAACTTTTATCTTGTTTCATGAACTTCTTTCTCAACTTTCTGTTTCTATGCTTCTATGCACCTTGTGCATAGATTCTGCGTTTACTCAAGTCCATACTAAATAGTGCTTTCCTCCTTTCTCTCTTTGGAACGTCTTTGGGAACAAATTTTGGATTAAATTTTTTCGATTATAACTGGAATTTGATGCCGATTCCGAATCTGCAATTTGTTTTGACCGCTCTCGATTTTTTCGATTTTATGTGATTTTTTTGAATTTTAAATTTTTATACATTTGTAATGTTTTTTTGGCCTGCACCACCTCATGATCCGAACTCTGCCATTCTCGACCCAACCTGGTCGGACTTGGCATACTTTGGCTTGCACCACCTCATGATCCGAACTCTGTCATTCTCGACCCAACCTGGTCGGACTTGGCATACTTTGGCCTGCACCACCTCATGATCCGAACTCTGCCATTCTCGACCCAACATGGTCAGACCGTGCCTTGGACACCTGAGTACCGGATAGGGCCGGGTTCCACCCAACCTGTACGGACATGGCATTCTTTGGGCACCACCTCAGTTGTTGCTAGCCGCCTTTCCAAAAAAAAAATAAAAAAAAATCGAGAGCGGTCAAAACAAATTGCATATTCGGAATCAGCATCAAATTCCAGTTATAATCGATATTTTCATTCTCGCTGAGCGGCTTAGCCGCTCAGCGAGACTTAAGCCCGTCTTTGTTGCGGTTAGAGAGGCTGAAACTAACGTCTCATTCAACGAAAGCAATGATCGTAAACTGAATTATTAACATCTCCAACGTTTTCCTGCGAGTCTCCCCTGCTTTCTACTTCTTAATTTTTATTTCTTTCACTGAGTTTCGAAGTTCTGTGTTTTAACCCTGGTTGTATTGCTCTGTGTGATGCTGCATTATTAACCGATAGTTGAGGCATTTAGACACTCCATCTACCAACTAATGAGTCCATTACATGAATGAACGATTTTGAAAGTTTTGTACAAAACGCTATCGGTGACAAGTAATTTTAGCCTTTTAAGAGCAGTAACCTATTTTGTACGAATACTTTTTTCGCCCTAGAATATATGTACTCTGTTTAATAGTTAAATTTTGTTCATTTATCTTGCATTCTCTATACTTATGCTTCTTAAAGGGGGAACCCAGAGATTTTCGGGTCAAATTGGCCATTTTTGTTTCTTTGTTGAAAAAGGATCCTTAGGTGGTGGGGGGCTATTGTGCCCTAAAGTTTTATGGGGCTACGGGCACTAGACCTAATTACTCACGAGACTTTCTGTCTTTGAACAATCCCGACTCTCTTTCATCATAAAATGACCAGATACGATCCTCTTTTAACCACTGCCCAATTACCACAAGGCTGATAAAACTCCTCAGCAAATTAGCAGGAAAACTTTGTTCACTTGAATCATATTTTTGAGCAAATTGTTTCGCCAAACTATCGCCTCAACACTATCAATCAACATTCATGTTTCGAGCCAGCTTTCTCCTTTTTTCGACCTTGCTAGGTGTATAATATATACAGTTAGTGACGAAATTATTCGTACACTCCTCGCCTTCCAAAAATTTCTAGACTTGCTCAAAAACTATCGTTGCCACAAGCACAATATTTCTACAGGGAGTGAAGCGCATATTACTGACAATAATACGAAGTTTCTAGAAAAAAATATTTTTGAAAGATTTAACAAGTTGAACTTCAGAAACACGATAAGACAAAATTATTCATACAGTGAGTAGTATTACACTTTTTTTTTGAGGTGAATCTATCATTTAACTACATTTTTAATCATCAATAGCGTGATTTTTTATCTTCATTGCATTTAAAAGCCTTTTATTATAGTTTTTGACAAGCTTTTCCGTAGTTCAGATGAAATTTTGTTTCATTCTTCAATGGCGATCCATTTTAATCCCAAAAGATTCTTCGGAACTCTCTTGTTGATGTTTAATTTTAATTCCTGCCACAAATTTTCAATGGGATTGAGATCAGGACTCATCGCAGGCCCTGGCAGCACATTTATCTTATTTTTTTGGAGCCGCTAGTTGTAGACTTAGCCCCGTGCTTTGGGTCATTGTCTTGTTGAAATACCCACCGCCTTCCAAGTCCCAAACTATTAGCTGATACCTTCAGGTTTTCGTCAAAATGGAATTATAGTCATCAGAGTTCAACGTCCATTCAATTGCAACCAATTTTCCAGTACCCTATGCAGCAAAACAACCCCAAAAGATCAGTGGTCCACCTCCGTGTTTAACTGTTGGCACAGTGTTCTTTGGCAGGAAAGCTTCACCATTCTTGCCCCAAACCTTCTTCACGTCATTGTGCCCAAAAAGCTCGGTTTTGGTTTCGTCACTCCATAATACTCTCTTCCAAAAGCCTCTGTCCTTATCCAGGTGCGACTTTGCTAAGTTCAAGCGAGCAGCAACATGACATAGTTTGTGGAGGGAAGTCCTTCGAGGTCTGCATCCGTGTAGGCCTTCCTTGTTCAGACAGCGCTGGTTTGTGCGATTGCTCATGCTAGTTCCCTGAGCGTTCAATCCCTCGGCAGTGGCGTCTAGCTTCACTCGTGGATTAGCGTTGACCTCACGACACAATTTCCGAGTTCTCACCGAGAGTTTTGGTTTACGGCCACGCTTAGGTAACGTATCTACAGTACCAAACTTAGCAAACTTTCTTATAACAGATTGAACTGTAGATCTTGGGATGCTCAAACGCTTTGATATGTCGCCATAACTATTTCCAGCTTTGTGGCAGTCAATAATCATCTGTCTGAGGTCCACACCGAGTTTCTTAGTTTTCCCATCATGGCACTAGAGTACGAATGACAAAGCTCTACTCCTCTGGCTCCCCGTTAGCTCTGACACAATTTCCTAGAATGATCTCTGATCTAGAATGTTCAAGAACATATTAGGCACAATTTTTTTCAATAAAACATGTATTACAGTAAATACTTCTTAATGAAATGTAATGTTCTCAATTGCATGAATAATTTTATCTTTTTGTGTTTCTGAAGTTCAGCTTGTTAAATGTTTCAAAAATAGCATTTTGTTCCAGAAACTTGGTATTGTTGTCACTAATATGTGCTTCACACCCTGTGAAAACCTTATGCCTGTGGCAACAATAGTTTTTGAGTAATTCTAGAAAGTTTTGAAAGACGTGCGGTGTACGAATAATTTTGTCGTTAACTGTACTCATTCTACACATCTTGTTTATATCTTAATACGTTAGTTGCGATGGGTTAAACCGAAGTTCAATATTCAACTTGAATTTAAAGTCAAAAGTGATAATCAAATTTGTAAATATCAAACATTAACTGGGCCTGTTAAGTACCATTAATTTAGAAAGGTTGTTAGAATTTTTCAAAACGACCCATGGATGGGTCGTTTCGCAGCAGGAAAAACCTAACTACGACCCACCGGTGGGTCGTACCGCAATGAATGTGTTAATACGTTGAGACACCGTTTTCGCGGTGGTTACGGTTGGGTTGGTTTGGTTAGGTTGTAAGTAGCAGAATTGAAATATCGACTTTGCTGCTGGAATGTATTTTCTATCCTTTCTTAGAAATATGAAATATTTAATAGTTAGATAAGATTTTACCGCTTACAATACCATTTATTTCTTCAAAATATCGCGAAAAGGTGAAAAGCTCTTCATTTATGCCGCTACGTGAGTGAGCCGTTTACCTAGCGGTAAACATGTGTCCCAATACGCAGCGAACGTGTTAAGCAAAACTTCACATTTCACACCAGGAGTCACCGGCTAGGGTGCCGCCTGCCACGCCCCTGACGGCGGCAAGCAGCTCGAGCGTGTCTCGTTCCAGCGCCTCGTCCATATTCTCCGCTATGAGCTCGTCCTGGTTTGGATCATCTTCCTTCAAATAACTGCGAAATTAATGAAACCTAGATATTACTTGTATTCCATTGCCGATTTTGTGCTTTAGAGTACACTGCAGGTGCTTTTATTTTTGCCCCAGTTCTGCATTAATGTTCTTTGACTTTCTTTGAATCCTCGGCATTCTGTGAAACTGACTTTATTTCTCAACTGAGACCTACGAGCGGTTTCGAGTAGGGCAACAAAATGAAGGTAATATAGAAAGTACATATTTTATTAATTGAGAATATTCGTAAAGTAGAGTAGGTAATCGGTAAAATAGTTTGTTTGTATTAAACGTCGAGTCTATTTTACTTTGTGTTCAGATGCCGAAGATATGAGAAGACATTCGTTGTTTTTACTGATTTTTTTACGCTAATTCTATGTAGCTACGTCTGCAAGAAGGATTTTCGTGTTATTATTTACACTAATCTTCTCCCCACCTCTGTACGTTATAATTGTTTCTAATTTTTTGTTACCTAATGATAATGAAGATAAAATGATAGTCTGTTGAATGAATTGCATAGAATATAAAATGTAATGGTATCGCGGGTTTTATTGACTGCAGCGGCCCTTATGGTTAATTGTTTAAGGAATTTGTTGCTTATTCATCGAAAGTACCCGTGGTGCAATGCGTAGCTATCCCGTGTTGACAAGCGAGGCTACAATGCGTAGCTATCCCGTGTTGACATGGGAGGGCGACCTGGTGTACTCTGACATTCACCGTAGTCCCCACTACCCTGCGCAGTTATATTCACTGACAGCTAAGTTGGTTTCTAGGTCCATCATGCTGATCCTCGCAGTTTATTTAATTTATTTCTTCTGTCTTTTCATTTGTTGTGTTTTACCTATGAGCTTGTGCCACATTGCTCTGATGACGCAAGCAGTTCTAATAAGCCGCCCCTGACAACATTGTGATTAGTCTACTAAGGTGACGGATTGATATTAGTCATTACTGATCTACTTCCCCTATGTGAACTCATTTTATGTTGACTTCACTGCGACAGTGCGTAAATTGAGCTAATTTCCATTTCAAGATCGCTTTTGTACATCTTCATCGCCTTCGTTATTTTTTACTTCAAAATATGTATGTCGCTTTTCTATTATTTATCGTGTGGCATTTGCTCGTGCTTCGTTATCTGTTAAATTTTATAATTCCAGTTGTCTTGCTTGATGTTTTATTCATGTGTCTGAACTTTGCGATATTCATAGTTAATAAAAGTTGTCTAGTACGTGTTCTTAATTCTCCATCCTTCATTTAACGGCATCTGTAATAGAAGTGAAAATTAGAGCTATACGTTTGCATTTGCTTACGATAATTATAAAAAGTTTGAAAAACATTTTTTCTGCTGTAGAATGTGTCGTATACTTGGGAATTTAACTTTTTCATTGGAATGCTGGCTAAAACTTATTTTTAAATTGCGAGAATAAAACTTTTCAAATCAAGTGCTGATCAAGAGCGTAAACCATTATGGTGGCCTTCTGGTTGAGAGTGGTTGCTTTTCAAATGAATGTGCGAAATAAACTAGTGTTCGAGCGCACGAGACTTTGCAGAGCTCCGTACTTTCTTCCCGTTGGACTAAAGAGTTATGTAGCATCAATCGGCTTCCTGCCCATGTCTCTGAAATGGGTCGTGGCATGACGAGATAACCGTAATGATTTTAGTTACAGGACATGGAAAGATTTGAAGCAGAAATGTCTCAATTTCTTAAAAATGAGAAAGCATATTTAAACACGAGAGAGGAAGTGTTGCGAAAGAAAGAGCTTCAAGAAGAAGAACATAGAATGGTCCCACAATCAATTTAACTGAGGTTAGACATAGGAATACGAGACATGCAGGTTGTAAATAATTAGACTGGTTAAGCCAGAGCAAGGATAACTTGCTAAAAAAAACAAGACAACACAAATATAGAAAATTCAGTTCTGTTAGAATTTCTGATTATTTGAGTTTATTTTCGACTTCGCAGCACGTACAGTGTGCGTCAACATTGAATTATAATAATAATTATATAATAATAATAATAATTAAGGCATCTACGGATGCTTTATTTCCAATCAAGCCTGATACATATCACCTTGTACATTGGACTTTCAAATGCCTTATAACTAACGCCAGGACGCCATGACGCTTTCCCCCGGTCAAGACCGGTACCCATTTCAGACACCTGGGTAGAGTGGGGTATTGTGCTTGGAATTTTTCTCCTATACCCAACAGAGAAAATCGCCACTGCCTGCGCCGAGATTCGATCCCGGGTCTCTGCCGCACGGCGGCAGAACCTCTAGCACATGGCTATGGCACTAGATTTGAATTTATGGTCTTTGAACGACACATCTCGTCAGAGAAGGTGTAATTTTTTCGTAGAAACTAATTTATATTACTCCGATCAAAAGAAGCATCTTCATGTATTACGATACTTAGTATACTTAGCTTCTCTTGGAATCGTATTTTGTTTCAATTTGTTTATTTTTCCGTTTTTAGATCTGAAGGAAAAAAATCAAGACTCATCGAATAAAAGGAATCTTGCATAATAAATCCTACTAGCGTCTTTTTTCTCTATTATCCCCATTTTGCTTTCTTCGCTAATGTTACGCATCCAGATTTAAATCGAGGAGCATCGGTTTGAGGTAAACCTCTGCCATTTTCTTAGCCAGTTAATAACTAACATTAACAAAAATATTACTCGAACATTTATATAAAGTTAATCGTGTCTTTAAATGCTACTAAATATAAAAATTGTGTAATATTTTCTACAACATCAAGGTTGGAATACGTTGTAACTAGCCAAACATTTAAAATTTACAAATTGCTTAGAGTTAAATTATCCCTAATGTTTTCATCAACGGAATAATCATGATGAAAGCCACCGAATCAGGTAATGATGTCATATTGACGTGAATCTAATATTATTGATTTCATAGAATGTTATTTATTGATTATTGATATCATAGAATGTGCTCTCCGTGGCACAGCGGTTAAGGGATCGGACTTGTATGCTGGAAGTCGCGGGTTCGTTCCCAGCGCTGGAGCGAAGATTTTCCCCGTTGGGTATAAGGGAAAGCTCAAGCACAATACCCCACTCAACCCAGGTGTCGGAAATGGGTACCGGCTTTACGGGGAACTGTCATGGTGTCCTATATATAGGGTTAGTTATAAGACATTTGAAAAACCAATGCTAAGATCATATGTATCAGGCTTGATTGGAAATAAAGCATCCCAAAGATGCCGATGTTAACCGATGTATGTTAACCTTTATTGACCTTTACAGAAAAGTATCAATAAAATTATCATAATAATGTTTTAAAACTGCTGAAGATGTTGCTTTCTGTTCTAATCATGTGCGTATAAGTTAATATATATATGTGAGTGCATCCTTTTCATATATTGACAATAATAGAAAGAAAAGATAAAAAGTCAACAACATCAAATATACGGAGGCATTCGACTTGTGTTTCCGTTGTTCCGTGATATGCCGCTGCTTCAAAATCAAACAGAGGCACATGGAAGTCGATTGGAGAGAAAAATAGGATTTGTACCCAGTGGACCAGAGAAGTGATAAGAATAGGCATATGAAATGGTATATGAAAAAGGAAGCTTCAGGAAGAAAAAGGAAGATTGGTAAAATAAAATGTAGGAAAGGGACAGGGAATGCCAGGTGGATCACAAGTGAGATAAAGGAAGAACGAATGAGAAGAAAGACTTTAAATAAGAAACAACGCAGTATGAGGAAAGTGTATGAAAGAACCAGAATTACTGAGGATGAATGGGTAGAGGAAACAATTGAGCATTTTGTGCTGGAATGCAGTAAGTATGAGCAGGAGAGAGAAAGTTTCATGAATGTGGTGCTTGAGCAGTATGGAGGGAATGAGTGGTATGCCAGATGTGCTGAAGATGATTGCGGTATGAGCTGTCTTGCTGGATTGGATCAGGAGTGTAATTTGAGTATCATTGAAGCTATGAAAATGTTTCTTGTTCGCCTGAAGTAAGAGACAGTGACTGGAATAAGCCAGTTGGGTGGAGTGGGCAGTATTGATCCAATATGCCTGGAAATGGTGTTTTGACATACTGGTTATCCCAGTGATGCCGTCCAAAGGCAGCTTGTGACAAGGATTGGTAGATCCTGAGTAGTTTAGTAGACAAATTTGGTATCAGGCGCTGAACTCTTTGTGTGAAAATTGTGGAGGGTATTGTAGGCCGTTACAAAGGGCCCAACGCTGTCGGCCCTCAAGTTCAAGTTCAAGGCAGTCCTTTGTGGTCTTTGCAAGTATCAAGTGTGGGCTCAAGATGAGAATTTTCCTAAATGTAATTTTTGAGGAGGGTGGTTGGTGGGAATTATGCCATGTCACATGTGCAGACTACAATTATGGTTTGAACACGTTTGCAGTTGTTTATTGTAATTTTGCCCTCTCATTTTATGTTTTTGCTTTCACTCCATATACACGCAGGTATCCTGAGTGGGAAGTCCAGTTTGTAATTTTAGGATTGAAGGCCTAAAACTTGGGTAAAATTTCATTAGTATTCAGACTCAAATGTCCTAGAAGTTGAACATTTCTTCTAGATCTTATGACTCTAAACACTGACAAAATAATTCAAAATGAACATTTCATTTTCTTTGACAGTTTTAGATTACTGGAAAATGAAATTTCTTTTCTATATTTGGGAAATTGTAAGAATTTTAGCAATTTTAAAAGGCAAGTAAGTGTCTATATTTTTTGTTTTGTTTGAAATTGGAAGTACCAGGTTGCATATCCTTGAAGCCAAAAAATAATGGACAATATTGAATTTAATGTTGTCAACAATTTCAACAATTTTGTTGTCATATATTGGGGTAAATCTGAAGGATATGTCAGTTGTCAATTTGGTAAATCTGAAGGAGATGACAGTTGTCAATTTTCTACTTTTTGATGCCTGAACCTAATTAATTGAATCAAAATGAACAAGTTTTCTTCTATGGACTTTTCGTCTCAAATAAGTATTTTACGATTTATAGCGGTAAGTTTAGTTTCGTCATTGATGACGAATGCGCTCGAATAAACAGCTACTCATCGATTTTCGAATTTTTGTGGCTTGAAACATGGTAATAACATCGAAATAAACAACTTTTCTTCTATACACTTTTTTCGTCAAATGAGTATTTAACGAGGTATATCGGTAGGTTTGGTTTTGTCTTTCAAGACAGAGCGCTGGAAGGGAGACGCCATTGCAGTATTGCCATACAACTCGATCAAGGAATTTCTTTCCGCTTCAAAGACTGGAGTTGCGGCAAGTCATTTACCGCTATAACTAATAAAATACTCACTTGAGACGAAAAGTGCATAGAAGAAAACTTGTTTGTTTTGGCGTCATTAACCATGTTTAGCCATTACAATTTGCAAAATCGACAACTGTCATCTTCAGATTTACCGTCAATTTTCCACTTTTTGGTGCCTGAACCTAATTAATTGAATCAAAATAAACAAGTTTTCTTCTATACACTTCCCATCTCAAATGAGTATTTTACAATTTATAGCGGTAAGTTTAGTTTTGTCTTTGATGACGAATGCGCTCGAATAAACAGCTATTAATCTATTTTCGAATTTTTGTTGCTTGAATCATGGTAATAACATCGAAATAAACAACTTTTCTTCTATACACTTTTTTCGTCAAATGAGTATTTAACGAGGTATAGCGGTAGGTTTGGTTTCGTCTTTGATGACGATCGCGCTGGAAGCGAGTGCGCATTGCAGTGTTGCTTTCCGATGTGCTCCTTTAATAACTTGCCGCTTCAAACACTGGAGTTGCAGTAAGTCTTTTACCGCTATAACTAATAAAATACTCATTTGAGACGGAAAGTGCATAAAAGAAAACTTGTTTATTTTGATCTAGGGTCCCGTAACAATTACCGCCCACTTACTGACCTTTGACCTATAATACCATCTAATATCTTCCCGAATGTATGCAACTGAGCAGACTACATTTCAACATTAGCACAAAGGTTCATGTTTAGCTAAGTTACTCTCAGAACCGCAACATGTTACAAGGAATAAACGCAATAAATTCTTTATTGCGAAAAATTTGGAACTGCATAATTCTACTGTTACCGCCCAGTGTTCGCGCAAATTCTATAGTTATCGCCAGATTATCGCCCACTGTTCTTCAAATACCGCCCTTTGAATCGAATGTAAAATATAAGTGCGTTAAGAATGAGCGTTAGAGGAATCAATGAAAAAACTATTTGGGAACTAGGAAAGAAGATGTTTGCAAGCCACTCGAAGAAACAGCCGGCTGATATCTATCTGTTTTGGGAAGTGCCAAGATCATAATCCCGGAGATCGACGTCTTCCAAGTTGAACTTTGGCCGAATCCCAGGGAAAATGACAAAAGGATTGGAGAAGTCAACGGCTGCTGACACACAACCCAAAACTGTGACTTGCTCTTTTGTATATGGGGCAAATTTGTAGACGTTTTTAGCTCCTCTTGCAGAAATTATTTATAGCTTTCCGTTTGTTCCTCCCAACGGGAAGCCGCTCTCGTCGAGGTTGAAAATTCTTGAGGAGTTTTCCTGGCAAAAGAAGGCAGCAGCAGCAGCAATTCCATGCTGTTCTCGAGAAACTTTTCAAGATTCTCAAACCACTACCTTATCTGAGGCTCAGTGACATATGATCGCTGATAACCCAAGTTCTCAGGTGTTCTTGGGCTGCATTCGGGGTTCCTATTTAAGAACCTGTAAATCGATGCCGTTGAGGGTTTATTTTCTTTGAATCTCCTTGTATCCTCATTGTAAGATACAGGATCATCCACTTCCGCTTTATCAAGAATTTCTTTCACAAGCAATGCAACATCTTTTCTTGGAATGCCATAGCCAATTTTATCTATGTTTAAAAGGTGGTTTTTCAGTATTCCTTCCTGCTCACAAGACAGTGTAGATGCAGGTCCAGGGAGGTGCTTCCAATCTGTATATCTTCCATGATATCTGTCTCTAACACTTGTTACTGGGACATTATACATATTAGCAGCTTTTCTAAAAGACAGTACATTTTTCCCAGCAGCAACTGCCTCAGTGATGTTCTGATCAGGATAATTTTTGCGTTTTTTCTTATCCTCTTCCATCTGAACCTGCCATCGTAAAAATGGATGAGGCTACAACCCTAATACATGAAAAATTAAGCTAAACAAACACAAAAACAAATAAAACAATACTAACATGAAAACAAGTAATAGTAAAGACTATAAGACTACTCTTAAAAAAAATATAAATTATGGACGGTATTTCTGTAAGACAGCGGTATTTTTATTAGTTGTATCTAAACACCGCCCACCAATCATCGCTCAGGGCGGTTTTTAAAGAATGACAATTTTCTTTCTACAATCACCATTCACCGCCCACCCAATAATTTAGCATTCTAATTACTCAGCGTAAAATTAGTATCTCTCATCGTTTGTTTACGTTTCGATCGGTGTCTCGCCACAGGCAGCATGGCGGGAAAATAGTGAATGACTGTTTAAGTTTACTTACACGCCAGCTGGTTTTGTGCACGGTTCGATTCTAATGCAGTCTGATACGTAGTTGCATACAATAACTATTTTTTTTTTCAATTCTATCATAAAACTTACTTGAAATCTGAGATCTCCTGAAACTGGGGTTTGTATGGTTCGTACTAGCAAGTACGTACTCAAGACACTGATCTGAAAGAAACTAAGAGCGTTTTGAATTTATGCGGGCGGTAGTGTGATAGTGGGCGGCAATTGTTACGGTACCCTAATTAACTATGCTAAGGCATCGAAATTTACAAAATCGATAACTGACATATCCTTCAGATTTACCTATATTGGTAATAGGATACAATTGAACACATTTTACACAAATGACATTATGCTTGCAAATGCTTAGTTTTTGAGATATTTAACTTTGAAGTTATAGGAACGTCGTTTATAAAATTGAACAAACAGACTCGTTAATAAGCAGAAACACAGTTTTGAGATAACAATTGATAAGGTTAGGTAAAGTAAGGTTAGAATAAACTAACTTGAATAATTCTAAAATAACTTTATTTAATTCAACCCTACAGAGGCAGATGATTTCCGCCAAAAAACTTGGCGAGGTACGCGTCCGCAAAGCGCTGGAAGACCCATATCAAAACTGCCGTTCATGCTATTCTTACCTGAACTTTATTTATGCTATATCTCAAAAACTAAGCATTTGCAAGCACAATGTCATTTGTGGGAAATTATAAGGAGATGCAACTAATCAATTTTCAAAATTTTGATGCCTGTATCATGGTACTTACATCAAAATAGAGAACTTTTCTTCTATGCATTTTTTAGGGCAAATGAGAAACGAGGTATAGCGGTATGGGTATGTTAATTTTTGAGTAAATGTGTAGCATTTGGTAATTGATTTTTAAATTTTCAAGGCATTAACACAATTAATTAGTTTAAAATAAACAAGTTTTTTTCTATGCACTTTCCGTAGCAAATGAGTATTTGACCAGTTATAGCGGTAGGTTTAGTTTCGTGATGACGAATGCGCTCGAATAAACAGCTACTCATAGATTTTTGAATTTTCGTTGCTTGAAACGTGGTAAAGACATTGATATAAACAGCTTTTCTTCTATACACTTTTTTCGTCAAATGAGTATTTAACGAGGTATAGCGGTAGGCTTGGTTTCGTCTTAGATGACGATCGGGCTGGAAACAAGAAGGCATTGCAGTGTTGCTGTCCGACGTGCTCCTTGAATTACTTGCCGCTTCAAACACCAGAGTTGCGGTCAGTAATTTACCGCTATAATTCATTAAATACTCATTTGCAATGAAAAGTGCATAGAAAAAAACTTGTTTATTTTAACCTAATTAACTCTGTTTACGCCCCCAAAATTGAATATCGAATATTACCAAACGCTACACATTTACAAATTTTTGTCTTTGATGACTGGAATGCGCTCGATCGTTCGAGGGCATTGGAAGGGAGAGTTCCATTGTAGTCTTCCCCTCAAAATAATTTCTTCCCGTTTCAAACAATAGAGTTGTGTTAAGTGATTTACCGCAATAACTTGTTAAATACTCATTTGCCCCAAAAAATGCATAGATGACAAGAAAAGAAAAGAAAAAAAAACAGTATATTTTCAATATAGATGGTACAAAAGTACCATCATTGGTTTTTAAAATCTCTTAAAATTAATACACTTAGATGATACACACACACGAGTATTGTAAAACTCGTGTCACTAGTCGAAAAGAAATGATTGAGGGCAATGTACTCCTAATCTTGCTTAATCTACATTTGATAATAGATGTAATGATAATTATAAGAGACAACACAATTTCATGGATGATGCATTTTCATTGTGAGGTAAAAACACTTTTGACAGTTTACATGTACATGACATAAAACTTCGCAATTCTTGATGCCAGGAAATAATACATGAATCGCTTGTTTCGGCCAATGTTCAAAAGTTGCATTTTGAGGAAGCATGAAAAAAATATATATATATAAATAAATATACATCCGTATACATATACACACACATATATATATTCATACATATATATACATGTACATATACACACATACATATACATGTATACACATCAGCATGAGGACCAAGAAGATAATAAGTTTTGTATTTCTATTCCAACAATTTTAACATAGCGGTCATTAGTAGATAAGCATTTTATTTAAACAAAAAGTGGATGATCACGCAACAAATGTATAGTTTTTACATGAATGCTTTACAATAATAAAGAGATGACGAGTTAGGTAATGTTACAAGTTGAGAGTGAACAGAAAAAAGACCATTATCTCTAGTAAAATGCTAGTTGTCAGTCTAGTACACACATGTGTGCACATATACACGCAAATATATACATATACACATGCACGCACATAATTACATCAAACTCGTAAGGATACACAAATGCATTTCTATGCATCGAGGCAATACATACGCATTCTATTTAGTGTCATACGCACAGCGTGCACACATACAGATATCTACAAGTAAGCATATGCGCGAATATCAGCGTAAACCAGTCAGTATAAACCAGAAATTCCAATCGAGGGAAACGGAGAAAATATCTATTATCGCATGAATTTTATAAAATTTTGTACTATAAATAGTAGCACAAAACAGTCTACCTAAGTCTGAAACATGAAAACGATTGTGGGACGTGAATAAGAAAGAAAACATTAATGTCCAATAAAGGTTTCATATTAGAAAAAAAAAATCACATTATCTTTGAAATATGGCGCAAATTGTCGGCAATTGATAAACACAAATAGGTATCACATTATTATAAGCAAATAACTATAAGCGTAATACTGCAGTATAAATGGGTGATCACACAACGAATTTATTGCTTTTTTTACATGGTTGCTTTACAATTTCATATTAGAAAGAAAATCACATTATCTTTGTAATATGGTGCAGAATGTCTGCAATTGATAAACACACACACACACACACGTAGGTACCATGACGGTCTAGTTTGATGCTTGCACAGAAATGGAGAGGAATGACATAAAATGCAACCCTCGACTGGTTTATCTACTCTAGTGCACACAGGTGTACGTACACATATGCACACCCATATGCCCACACACACCTATATACGTACACACATATTCAAGTAAGCATGTTTGCAAACGGCAGCGTATAGGCGATCAAATCACACTACCTACGCATACTCTAAAACTGTTTTGTGATATCTTGTATTATAAAACAACAAACGAGGGATGTTATTGAGCAATGGAGATACCAGGCAAATGAGATTCAACAGTACTTATTTTGTGTGTTCTGTAACTAAGAATTATTCTTGAGACACTAGATGACGAGTTATTTTGGCTTTAAGTTCTCTCGGTCTTTGAGGGACTTTAATACTCGGGGGAAGTTTGTTCCACAGTAAAGCGCCTGATATGGACAGAGCCTTCTGCCCTAAGTGAGATGAACGATAGTTGACTAAGACATTGTTTCTATTCGGTTTTTGATTGGTTACAGTGGGTGGATGGAAACACACTATCTCAGCATTGCTCTGAGGAAGATATAACGAGGAGAATACGTATTGGGCCTTCTGCATGAGGAGCCTTTCTTGGATAGGAATCTAGCCGAGTTTATTGAGGAGAGGGGTTACGGGGTCACTTCTTTTGAAATTACCGTTGCATACCATCTTTGCTGCAAAATTCATGCACTTTTGTAAGTCCCTTTGAAGGTATTTAGGTAAGTCTCCCCATACTAGGCTGCAGTAGTCAATGCGCGATAACACAAGGGATTGAATTGCTAATAATCTGGATTTTTCGTCTAGCATACTTTTTATACGATGAAAAAACATTAAAGTTCCGTAGATTTTGTTGCAAGTAGTCTCAACCTGAGATTTGAAGGACATATTTCTATCGAACCAGATCCCTAGATTTTTAACTTTTTCTGATGCATTTATTTTATCATTTCCAACTTCAAGAGTAAGATCTGAAGTTTTTTTAATTGCATCTTTGGATCCAAAAATAATTCATTGTGTTTTATTAGCATTTAATTTAAGACCATTTCTGTCGTACCATGATTTCAGGCTAGTCAGTAAAGTTTCGGCTTTAATTTGCGTCTGTGGTATTTCCGATACAGAACTTGTTATTGCAATTTGAACATCATCGGCATACATCGAGATCCGTGTGTTAGAAGGCATTGGAGGGAAATCATTAACGAAAATAGAAAACAGTAGCAGACCAAGAATGGATCCTTGGGGAACACCAAAATTGTTTTGAATGAATGGGGACAATTTGTTTTCTATGCGGACTGCATGAGATCGATTTGACAAGTAACTTTCAAACCATTGCGTGTCTATTCCCAAGTTCAGTATTTTACGTTGAAGTCTATCATTTTCGACGCTATCGAACGCCTTAGAGAGATCGAGTAGCAGCAAGAGTGTTACATTCTTTTGATCGATGTCACTGTATATTTTTTCAGAGATATTGAGCAGAGCGTCTTGAGTGCTAGTATTTCTTCTATAGGCATATTGATTTTGGTGGAGTAGATTTGACTCGTCCAGGTGAAACGACAGTTGATCCGTCACCACTTTCTCTAATAGTTTTGACATGACAGGCAAAAGACTGATTGGCCTGTAGTTTGATGCTGTATTTAGGTCACCACTTTTATGCAACGGTCTAATAATGGAGTGTTTCCATTGGTTTGGAAACATGTTGGTTGCTATTGATGTATTAATTATCACACGAATCCATGGTGCTGTAACAGGGAAACTGTCTTTGATATATTGAAGACTGATACCATCATGTCCAATTGCCTTTGTGTTTTTTAGTGAGTACAAGATATTTTGTAACTCTGGTAAATCGACAGGGCGTGGTCTCCACTTGACATCAGTCCTCGAGGGTGCAGTGGGGCATGAATTTTCAATTGTCGTTTCATCTGGATTGGTACACACCTCACTGAAAACTTAAGCCCCTACTTTTGAAAAGAATGTGTTGAAATCTATGGCTGTTGCCAAGGGATTTTCAAATTTACTTTTGCGATCTAGATTTTTATATGGGGCTACCTCACTAATGATTTCCCAAGTTCGTTTCGGGTTATTTTTAGCCGTAATCAGTGCCTGGTGGAAGTGAGTTTGTTTCGCTTCAGTGATTTTCTTTTGAAGAATTTTCTCATGTTCTTTATATCTCTTGTATAAGGTACTGTTTGATCTATTTTTTTTGTACTCTGGCAAGTCAACTTTCTTTATTCTGCTCATATCTTTCACTTCGTCAGTAATCCAAGCAGTTCGTTTTGGCTTGGTTTTTTTGGTAACGTAAGGTGCACATTCGTCGAGAGCTGCTGTGAAGTTCTCATTGAAGATTGTCACTTGAATGTCAACATCGTCAGTTTGCATCATTTTCTGGAATTCGGTGGACCTATCGAGAAGTTTTTCTTGAAATAGTTCTGCTGAATAGTGCCTTTTCGAGCGATAGGTCATTAAGTGGTATTTTTGTCTTTCCTTTGCAATATTAATTTCACATTCTATAGAGTGGTGATTGGAAATAGGTGATATTACTGTACTAAGTATTGCAGTGGGATTATTTGTGATTGCAAGATCGAGGAGAGTTGCAGAGACTTTAGTGATGCGAGTCGGTTCTTTGACCATTTGTGATAAGCTTAGTTTATACAATAGTTTGCTTAGCTGATTGTTTTTGTCCGTTAGGTCAACATTAAAATCCCCGAAAGCAAAGAATGATTTTTTTGCCTGAAGGATTTCTTTGAAGGTTTCCTCAATGAAATCTAGTGTTAGATTTAGGGGAGACGATGGGTGCCGGTAAAGGCTGCCAATGATGATTGATTTGTGTTTATTTATTTGCGCTTCTAGCCAAACCATTTCAATGCCTTCGCAAACTTTATTCGCTAATAGTGAAGATGTTGAGTACATTTCTTTCACAAAAATACAAGATCCACTACCTCGGCTGGTTTTAGCGCCATCTTAGCGGTATAACACGTAATCAGGAATGTTAAAAAATGAACTTTGGGTTCGTGAATCAAACCATGTTTCTGAGACACACAAAATGACAATTTCTTCAGTGACCAACATTACTCTGATTTCATCCAATTTACCATTCAGGCTTCGAGCATTTACATGCTTAATTTTGATTTTACCTATATTAGCACTCTTTTTGAAGGTAGCAAAGTTACTATTTCGATGGGATCGTTCAGAGGATTTATCGATTTTGTCTAAGTTGCCCAGGGTGTTTGGCCCAGCTTCTGCTATGTAAGAAAGTCTACTATTTGGCTGGGCAGCGGCACTCTGTCAAGATGAGGTGATCCCGGTCTGATTTTGCCTTGTGTGACAAGAGCACTGTAGTGGTCGCTTTTACGATGGAGCAGTAGTGGAGGGTTATTATTTGATAACTCTGAAAAGGGATTGACTGATATTTTCAAAACACAATGATCTTGTTCATCCAGGACGAGAAGTTTTTGGCGTGTCACATTTGAAATGATTAGTGGTATAAGGTCTACAGCAGCTTGATCAAAATGTTTGTCGTCAATGTAATTATCTATGAGGTTTTGCATGTCTCCACTGTTCTTGTGAAAAAAATTAGCGTATGTGCTGTTGTTTGCTGTACTCTCTGTTTTGATTGCAGCCTTTAGGGAATCGTAATTCCAATTTGATACCGGTTGTTTTGTAAGTAGATGAGCTACTGCATGGAGGAGGCAGTGTCCATCGGCTTTGGTGGGAATCAGTTTTATGTTCCATGATCGTTTCAATTCATCCATTGTGGAATTCATGCGTTCACAAATGGGGCTGGAGACGTTTTTTTTCGTACTTTTTACGTCATTAAGAGGTTCTGAGAGGTGCGGGGAATTTGTTTTTCTGGCTCTGAAAGGGCGGGCTGTGGTGATTTCTTGTATGGGGATTTGCATAGAACTGAGAAATGCTCTTGTCAATTCCATTTTTCTGGCTATGATTGTGAACACAGTTGGGTAGTGGATTTTCCATCGATTGTCGACTGCAATTTTGCTGCGCTCTCTCTCTTCCTGTTGATTTCACTGCTTCCGAGTATGTGATTGGATGTTGATTTATACTCGTGTCTAAGAGAGGCTTTTCATCCCCTGAATCAGCATTGGATAGCAATGAAAACCTATTTTTTGTAGGCACTCCGCAATTGTTTGTGGCAGATGCAGGAGAGGGCTTGTTACATGAGGGCAAACATCGGGAGGAGAGGGGGGGAGAGGGTTTCTTATATGAAGGCAAACATCCGTTTATGCTCCCGGAGGTTTCACGTGGAAAGGCGGTCAACTTATAACAATCATTCAACTCATTTTGCTGTTTTTCATAATCATTAGAGTATTCAATTTCTTCATTCAGGTCATGGTCATTCACAAGTTATTTATTTTGATATAATTATCATGATACAGGTAACAAAATTTTAAAATCGATTAGTTGCACCTTCAGGACAGCGACCCCCTTTCAGACCTTTTTGTTTGTTATTAGACCTAGAGCAATGAAATTTGGTATACTGATAGGATATGCAATTGATAATCTCTTATCTTCTCTGAAAAAGTATGATTTTCTTGAAAAGAAAAGGGGAAATCAAAGAAAAGAAAATTTTAGAGGGGGTGGTTCAAAATGCTTCTTGTCCGACAGATTTTAAGATACGGTGATTTTGATATCATTGGACGCAGAAAGACATGGAAATTCTAAAAAATAGAATGCTTTTCCCCAAATTTCCAGTTTTAAATACAAAAATATAAAAATTTGAGAGCAAACTCTGTCATTGAAAAAATGCGAATTTATGACATCATAACCTATCAACAAAAGTTGGTGTGAAAAAAATTTCAGTGTTTATTAAAGCCCCCATTTTTCCGCATCCAATGATACCAAAATTATCACTGTAGCTCTAAAACTGTTGGAGAAGAAGCATTTTGAAACCCCAAAGTCCAGGTGTTCATTATAGGCAAAAAAAATATATGAACAATTTTAATTACAATTTTTTTAAAAAATTATGTGTTAAGTTAGATCCCTAAAATCATTATAGAGTAATACAGAGACAAAGGAGATGACATAGCAATGTTGCGCCGTAAAGAAAGTGCTATGGGGGAGGTGTAGCATGATAAAATATCACTTCCCCCTCCCCCATTCTTCAAACCCCCGTAGCAGGCGAACAAGTGAATGTAACATCAACTCATTTTGTCCTTAAAATCAACTCATTTTTGTAAAATGTCTCCAATTACCTAAATTTTGTAATGAAATTGTGAAAATTGTTGACAACATTAAATTCAGTATTGACTTTCAGGAGATATGTATGTAACCAAACAAGCCTGTGATATGTTTCGCCACTGGAAGCCGACCCGTCAGGATGCCGACCAGGCAGGAATTAGCTACTCAGGCTAAATAGCTGGGCCCAGATGCTAGGTTAAGGTACGGCACGGATAAGTATCAAAGGGTATATTTAAAAGGGAAGTATGACATTAACAGTCCCGGGGCATGTCTTGCGGTAGCCGTCTTTCTTACACGAGATCGTAACTCTCTTGCCGACTAAACACCCCGGCAAAACACCCTAAGCTTCAACAAATAAAAGAGGCATAGGATTTGAGCAAGCACGACACATGGGCATGGCACTTACAACATCAGGCAAAACAGCTTTATTGGCCTGCTCGTAGACAAGTGCACTCCATGAAGGTCCTAACGCAACTGACCAGCTTCAGTCGAGCAGCCGCCCAATTTAGCTTCAGCCACGCAGTCGCAGGATGGAGCTCTATGTACATAACAGCGGTACAGTCGCGGTACCATCACGTAGTGAAATATTTTCACTACATGTATGTTAAAATTATTGGAAAAATAAGTATTACTTATACTATGAATATTACTACAACCTAGATGTAATTGCATAATTTTAGGATGCAAATTCGAATAAAGTCTCAAAATTTTCTGATTAATTGTAGAAATAGCTTTCTTTTTATTCATATTTGATTAATTTTGAAAAACATCAAATCTGTTTTATAATAAAAAGTTCATTTGCTGCACTTATATTTCAAGGGTTTTAAAATGTATCAAATGTATGTTATATCATTGTCATAGGGTTGTAAATTTTAAGAACATACTACCTAACAGATTTTTTTAATTTTTGTTGCTTGTATTATGGTAATCAGATCAAAATAAGCAACTTTTCTTCCATGCATTTTCCTGGAGAAATGATTTTTTACCAAATTATAGCAGTGATGAAATGTAGCAAAACTGAACTGATCTAACCCAACCTAACCTAGGGTAATCTAACATAACTTAATACATCTGAATGGATCAGTTGATTGCTTTAATTGCAACTTGATTAGAAATTTTAAAAAGAAAAATTCCAAGGAACTTAATCATATTGAATTGAAAAATTTTTTGGAGTCCAGCTCTATCATCAGTTCAGAAATATGAATCATCATGTCTGCAATAAAAAAAAATATTGTAGATTATCATTAGCAGAGATCACAAAAAAATATTGACATGCCATAAAATAAAATCAACAAAATGGGTATCTTGTCACTATTTGCAATGGAGATGAGCTATCGGTAATGTTGAGGACCGGTTTTTGTTTAAAAATATGTAATGACTCTAAAATCCTAAGGTCCTGCAAAGTTGACACTGAATCTAAGATTTTTGAAATCTATGGAGGATATTGGTAAATTGCATTTTTCTGCATGATTGCGTACTGCAGAATGAGAGGGTTATGCTAATTGGTTCCCAGTGCAGAAGCTTCTACCCTGATGTTCAGCCATTCTGCTATAAAAATTCAGTGACATCATGCCAACGTAGGATGATGTGCACTGCACACAACTATAAGAATAAATCAGATAGGCCCACGTCTCCATCGGAAGTGTATCCATGTACTGGAAAAAAGAAGCCACCTTAAAATTATTAACTAAAGCCACGCATAACTGAATGTTTTGAAAGGATTTTTCACATAATAATTTTAACTCTAAGGACAGTTTCTCAGAAGGTGCTCCAAAATACGGGAACGAGCAATATACATAGTCTTTATTGCTTACTCTAATAGTTTGTGACACGTATTGCTTCGACAGAAATTTTTTAATTTGCGAATTGATGACACACAGAGGAAAACCGTGAGTTGTAAAATATATGCGCAAAACTTCAAATTCACGAGGAACATTCTTAAAGGTTGAACATACTCTGTAGCCCCTACTGATTAGAGTTTGAACACAATTAATTTTGAAATATCAAAAATATCAAAAAAGTGCTTCATTTAATATCTGACACCTCCAAATTTGTTTCGATTTCAGAACCGATGAATAAAATAATATTGAGGATTGAAGGCAGAATTAATCATTTTTTATGTGGCTTGAAACAGTTAACAGTTGAAAATTTTCAAAGATTTGGTTATCAATGTTAAAAATAGCTCACTTTTTTTACAACATTAAATTTGTTTTGAAAAACATCAAAATGTTTAATGGTGAAAAGTGCATTCAATCAAAAAGATTATATTAGATGTTAGTTTAAGCCTCTTAACCCGCGCACGGTCGCGCATCCCTCAGAAAAGTGTCAATTTACCCGCGTTACTCTGCCGTTCCCTGTTCACTTACCGTAATAGGCAGAGATGTAAAAATATGAAGTAATGAGTAAAAAATGTTGCTTTACACTTTGATGTTGTCAGATTTTTGATAACTTGAACCGTTTCTTTGTAATATGGAGTCAAACTCCGTAGATTTTTGCATAACATTGCTTCAAAGAGATCAATGGCCATTTTTTTGTTTTGGGAACAATGTAATGTTTTTTACTGCTATTTTATGCAGAAAATCCTTCCAAACCTGCTGATGTTTTTATTTTTCCTCTACAACAATTAGAAAAAAAGTTATGACCATTTATATGTCTACTAAGTGTTATCCATTCTTCGTTTTAGTTCCTACATAAATGCATGTTTGCATGTCTGGTTATATTACTGTAAGTATAGTGTTTCGAAACTTGTAATTTTCACACAATATGAATAAAATACTGCTCTACACGCTACTGACTTCAGATTTGTCTTATTTGCCATTTTTGCGAAATAAGGCGAAATAAGGCCCTGAGTAGTTTCGCTGGTAACTGAGGCTGCCACTGACTGTTCGCACGCACACCCTCTCACGGTCGCCTCATTTACCACACTGACTGTGCTTACCCCTCCCAACTTCCAAGTGGTTGGAGCTCTGCCTTAACCCCCACAATGTGGGGGTTTCTGGCTCCAGCTGTGTAGCACTCGCTGAGACGATCATTTTGGTGTATAACAACTTGGGGTTATGCCTTACGTCTGGCAACCAGTGAGCCTGGTAAATGAGGCGACCAGTTATAGTTCGCGGGTTAAGGAGGCCGTCTGGGTAAAAAAAAAGTCCGTAATTTATGGATGGATTTCTCTGAAATTTCCACAGTAGGTGTAAAATGATGCGTAGATCATTTGTTATTTAGACTAAACGGTTGTAGCTGCACTTTTTTTTTTCAAAAAATATGATAAAATAGGTTTTGTAAAATCTATCTCCTACAATTTTGAAGTTACAGAACCAGTACTTTGTTTTTAGATTGCTTATATGTCTATATAACCATAAGCAATAGGAAATTTCAATAACTTCTTTTTGTGGATTTTGGGAATTGAAAAAAATGACCTTTTTTCATTTTTTTTCATGTGGTGTAATTTTCAAAATAATAAATATATCAAAAAATGCTATTGCTTATGGATACACCACTCTAAGCCCTATCGAATGGTATATAAACCATTTGTGTGGCTCTAAAATTGTGGAAGAAGAGACATTTGAGAAACCAATTATCAAGTTTCCAGAAAAACGTGTTTTTTCACAAAAAAAATGTTTTTCTTTTTATCTTTTAAACTACAGAGTTTTCTACAATGAAATCTTGAGCGTTTGTAGCTCTTTTCAAGCCCTTTCGATTGATATAATTTACATTGCTGTAGCTCTGTAACTCTGGGAAAAAATATACAACAAAAGAGAATAGGTGTAATTCTTGAAAACAACCAATTTTTTTAATTTTTCAATTTTTTTTCAACCAAAATATGTTTTTCTGTCAAGTCAACTCCTTTGTTTTATAGCTCTTGTCAAGCCTTTTGGATTGGTGTGCTTGCAATTGCTGTAGCTATGATACTGTAGCTCATCGAGCTATGAATGAAAGCTACAGTATCATAGATAGGGCAGAACAGCTAAATTCTGAAATTGTCAAAAAATATAAAAAAATATTTACTCAGCGTTAGAATGTTTTGTTTGAATAATGGAAGCACTTTGAGTAGCCTATTAACAAACTATAATGCCATTGCCGCAGAGAAACACGCTCAATTGACCCCCAATAATGAAGGGGGGAGGGTTCAAGGTCACTCCACCCCCATCGCTTTCCCCCCTCTGGTGGGCCCACTATTCGGAGTAGAGGTAAACGGAAAGTACCAATGGAAGCACAAGAAAATCCTCTGTAAGATGCATATAAAAACAGAAAATCAACACATAACCTGATTTCTACCCAGAACTACAACAAAAGCATTTTTAAAAAAATGGAAAAAAAAAGCAATATTTAGCATGGAGTTAGGGGCATGCAGAATCTATGCACAATGTGCATAGCAACAGTAAGTTGAGAAAGAAGTTCATGAAGCCAGATAAAATTTGAAAAAGAAAGTAGTAGGTACTGGAAAAACAGAACTGCAGTGAACTATAAAAAGATGGTCCATAACAAAATAAAAACTATCCTTTTTCAACAAAAGTAGACCTACCTAGCATTTAACTTAAGACCTCATATATTCCCCTTGGGATGCCAATTTTCTTAAATAAAATAGTTGTATCCCCTTCTGAAGACATTTGATTGAAAATATTTTGAGTCACTGAAATGTTTAAATTCTGTGTTATTTCATTGTCGTTTGAAAAATTATTAGGCTGATGAACAGTGAATAATTCAAGGATTTTAAAAATGGAATTCAGCTTTGTGCTTGAGTTATTTTACCACTATTGAGTGGTTTTTTATCCCTTTAAAATTCAACATTCTTGTTTTTATCACGATTGTCTTCAGAAATACCACATTGTGTGACTTTTGTAGAAAAAACTTATACCTCCTTCCTTAAATATAGGGCATTTGAATCTCCTTGCACTTAGTTTGTCAAGAACAGGCTGACTTACATTGGCATTTGCAATGTATCATCACTCAAAGATTAATCAAACCAAAGAAGTTTTGATTCAAGCATTAATAGTCAGAGTGATGAGAAAATTGCCAAAGTTAGAAGAGAAGTTTAACAATTTATTGAGATTGATAATATTGGTGAAACACTTTTGTTTCACATATTTTGACTGTTTCTTCATAACACAATAACCTTTCAGAGTGTGTTTCAAAAGATAGTTTGGCTGAAAGGGACATTATTTCCATAACAGTATTGCTTTCAACTGAATTTCACATATGTAACATTTTTTATTTATTTAACTCTTATAGATGGAATTGGATAGTCCGTTATAATTATCACCACATAGTTAACAAAAAATTCATTTCTCTGGTGCAGGTCAATGTACTTATGAGTGCATTATAGAAAGAAGTCTCAGAACCTCAACACTTAAGTAAGCATGGTAGATATATTAGTTTTATGAGCATGTACAAGATCTAGAAGAGAAAAATTTAAAAGGGGCTGTATCCTGTATTGTAGATACAGTTATTCAAAAAGGTATATTATTTTATAATATATTTCACCAATTGTATTTTTTATGAGCTCTGTCAAACTCTTTGCCATGATTTTAGATGGATTGGGCACTAATCGTCAATGAGTTCTTTATTGTCTCAGAAGTCTTCAAACAAGAATCACTTGAATGAACGTATAATGTTCGCTAAAAAGTCATACGCTCTAATTGTAAATTCTTGTGTTGTCAAAAGTGTTGACATACTTTGTGCCTAAGTTTCTCATTCCTGTAATTCTATTCTAAATTGTGCTTTCCTCTCTTTTAAATACTTTTGTTGTGGTTAGTAAGACTTGAACTGACTCTTAATTAAACTAACTTATGATCTAATATCAGGGTTGGCACATAAAAAACTCACCCAAAAAAACCCACCCAAAAAAGCCCAAAAAAACCCACACTAAAAAACCCACTAAATAGTGGGTTTTTTTGGCGTTTTTGGGTTTTATTATTGTTATGTAAATTTTATTTGTTTTCAAGCTTATAGAATCAAAATAAGCTAAATATTTATCTTGTCAAAAAATGAATCTAAGTCTTGTGTATGACTATGACAAGAAAACATCGAAAAACAAAACACCAACCCTATGTAAATCAAATTAGAAAAACCTTAATCACAAAAAAAACTTGAGGGACTAATATATTTTCATGAATTCCATTTCCTAAGTAAAAAAAAACAAAATTTAGAAACAAATGCCCTTTGACTACTTGATAATATAGAGACTTCTGAATTTTCCCTGTCTTCTAGACCACACTGCTTCTACAGTACTACTGTGTTTCTCTTTCTACATCCACTGCTATTTCATCGTTGTCATCCATATCATGATCATTTGTGAGATGGCGATATACTGAGACCAATTTCTTTGCGCGTTCTGATCCTAATCTTTTTCTCAATTTATTCCACACAATTCCAAATGTTGAGAAAATTCTCTCAATGAATCCTGAACTTGCGGGGCAAGAATGAAGATTGCTTATAAACTTACAGAAACCCTCTGCCAGTGTTTTTTCAGGAATCTGCATTTTCTGCTGTTTCATGTCTTGAATATCCCACCATCAACAAAGAGTCATTGTCTTAGTGATATTCTCATTGAACTTGTGTTTTGGGAAGATGTTGGAGTCCTTCAATTTATAGGAATAAAGTGCAGCGATGAACTCCGGATTGTACTCAGCCAACCACTCTTCAATATCAGTCTCCTGTGAGAGCTTTGCCTGAAATAAGTCTAACAATTATAGTCAGATGGGGTAGGACACGACCGCAGCCATCATGGGGGTGAGAAAGTAAAGAAACGACTGGCCTATGGTAAGCATTCAAGCTGCACTGGAACAAATTTGACGATGGAATCTGTTATAGCATTTACTTCCAATCAAGAGTTCAAAGTCTAGTCACCCCCAGAAACAGTTAATGAATCTGGTACGGGAAGACACTGCTTCCACAAGGTTTTTCAAATGAAATAAATGTACGAGGAGTTTGTGAGACTCGAACTCAGGACTAGAAATTACCGCGCCGGCACGCTATCGACCGCGCTATCGATCGATCACTGTGCCAAGCATTGCTTTTGTTGTGCTTCGATCATCTTTTAGGGTGATCGATAGCACGGTCGATAGCGTGCCGGTGCGGTAATTTCTAGTCCTGAGTTCGAGTCTCGCAAACTCCTCGCACATTTACTTCTAATCATTTTAGTGTTTGTTGCTAACCTGTTCTGCGAAATTGATTTTTTTGGCAAATTTAAAAAAAAAATTTTGGCATGTCACCACATGTTGTAACATGTAACAGTGTGGTTGGCTGACTTGACTTTTGCTGCTAAGCACTCCAGCTCACACAATACACATGTTAAGTTGTTAACAGCATGACTGTTAAGTGATGTGCAGCTGTCTTGCTTCAAGTTGCTTGTGGTGGTTACTTATGATTTGCATGGTGCTTCCCTCTCACATGACTTGCGCCTGTCTGCAGCTAAAACAACTTACTATGAATTGACAAGCATAGCAATTCTCTTTGCACATCTTATATCTTTACAGACTGCAGAGCCTATGTCTCTATGCATATGGTAATTGGTAAATGGTAATTGTGATGGACAAACTAAATTCATATATTGTTCATATAATGTTGGAAATAAAGTAATCAAATAACAATATTTACTCAATAAGTGTATGTATATATAAATCTGAAATAGGGGCAACTGGAGCTGTGTGAATAACTCTTTTAAACAAAAACAGGTATTACAAAAAAAAACAAAAAAGCCCCAAAAAAAAAACAATAAAACCCATAAAACCCAATTTAACCCAAAAAAACCCATGTGGGTTGGGTTTTTCCATCCCTGTCTAATATGCCATCTAATTATCTCTAGCTCTGTGGTAATTGTGAGTTTTCTACTACGGCTAAAATTACCTAATCAGCTAAAAGCCATTTGAACTCTTCTACTGGGTTTATAGGTAATCTCTGAACCAACAGTTGACTTCATTTCATGTTATGGTATGGAAAATTTTAACTGGTATAAGCAGGCTTCAGAAAACTACACAAATTAGGAAACTCCAGGATGGTTGAGCTATCAATACTCACAAAGTAATATCAGTGTTATTTTCTTCTACTTTCAGAAGTGAAGTATTTTCTCAGATATTTTTGCAGTTCAAAAGATTTCCTGGTGCAAAAATGTCTTCATTCAAGAAGACCATACTGAACACCTATGAGCCGACTGTAGCAGCTGTCACAGATGACCAAAAAGTGTGGTCTTGTCTCAGTGTAAGTACTACATAGCTCTACTTGTGTTTACTGGATGTTTTTCTTCATGAATGAAATTGTTGAAATATCTTTTCCTTCATCTAGCTAAGATAAACCTTCATAGCTCTTGAATTTCTACTTTATATTTAGTTTTCCTTCTTCCAACAAAACTTGGTTGATAAATTCACTTTTAGGGTTAGTGGTTTTGTGTAGGTGAATGAGGCTGATTAATTATCTTCACACCATGAAATTGTTCAGTTTGTGTTGCTGAAACTTCCTAAAATGCTTTATGTGGTTCATCAGGTGCTTCATTGTTTTTAGATCATCTGACTGTTAGTGTGTTTTCACCTATGTAGCTGTGAAATAGTGTTTTAATTTTATCATTAGTCTCAGAATTTAGGAAATTTACCTGATAATATTATTAAAGAATAATTTTGATGATTCAGTGTTATGTGTTCTTGGATATTTTATTCCCGTTTATAAGCAGTTATATAATAATATTGAACCTTTTTAAGCATTAACATATTTATGACAGTTTTTTGAAGATTAATTCTTAATTAATTTGAGAAATAATTCATGTAGTCAAGTTGGTCTTGAGTGTAAATTTTTCCACCTGAATGTTCACTGCTAACATTATTTGTACGGAGGTTGTTATCTAGGACCAAATTTTTGTGTAATGTTATCCTCTTGTAAATTCTTGTTTGAGAATATAGGAAGAGAATACTGCATAATTTTCTGAAAATATTTCAATATTAATTACTAATGACATAATAGATCCCACTTCTTCGTTACTGAGATATATTGCTAAGTAAATCACTACCTGCCTCCTATGTTTTTCAGAAACCTGTGATAGTTCGGGAGTTCACGGAAATTAACTATGTCCATGCCTGCCCATCCAGTTCATTTTTGGCTGCTGTCTCAACAGGATACAAAGTAAGTTGCCTCATCACTGATTTATATTCTCAATGTGGATGCATAATTTTTACAACTTCTATTTGCTTGCTGACCAGGCTAATCAACTGCATAATTGAATGAGGTTTTTTGTCTGGCTGAAAAGCTGAATGTTTAATTCCTATTCATATTTTATTTCATGTGGTTAATTTTGCAGTGCATTTACTAGTTTTTTAGTACTTGAATTAATTGTAAAATTTTATCTTAAATCTAATTGACTGTTTAGCTATTTACTGCTGTGATTGTTAAATTAAATGTGTTTATTATAATAGTGTGTTGAGGCTTTTCAAGTAAACATTAACAACACTTGATTTCCATTGGTAGATTTTCAATTTAGAAACAGTGATTGCATATTTTAATTATAAAATTATACACAATTTTTTTTACCTGCATTAATGTTATTTAGGGAATAGTTTGAAGAGTGTCTTTATCATCTTTTGTTTCATGTCGTATCAATGTATTTACTCATAATGAAGGTGGGTGATGTTTGTGAAGACAGTTTAACTAGTGCCTACATTATTCAGTGTGGAGGAAAAAAACACACGTACCTTATGCCTTCTGATGTTTTAAAACCAGCACTAATAGTTAGGCTATGGAACTTCAATTCATTTTTGTATTTGTACTGAGCGTGGGAACTAATACCTAAAACTGAAAAGGAAGGGAAGGATACTGTGTGTAAAATGGTGTAAATGAAAAGATGTTGAGATTGGTCTTTTATTGGGCCAAATAGAGAAGCATAGTTTTTGTTCAGTGAACACTTACTACTGATGTATTTCCTCATTTATGTGGGAAATAAGTTTGAAATAGGTATCTTTTATATGGATTTAAATGAAGGCTAGTTATACTGGACATGAATTGAATGTTGTATTTTCTCCCAAGATTTGTTACTATTCACTGTTCAAAAATTTGATGCGAATAAATTGCATCTCAAAAACACAAATTTGCAGTCATACAATGTACATGTATCTAGTTAACAGGGTTGGACAATAGACCACACAAGCATCAAAATCTATTACAAAAAAAATGTGGATGTGGTGTTCACTTTTACGCACTGTTGAGTGTACCTAACACATTTTTTTCAGTGATCAAGGAAAAGCCATTGTTACAACATAAAAAAACTAAAGTTTTTACTTTGATTGGTCTACTGTCTTGAATTTTTGTGCATGACGGATGTGTTGTGCGCATTGTGTTGATCTCCAAACTGAGTGTTCTTTCTCCCCCTAGCAACCATACCTGGCTATCTATCTTTGATTTATTATGAGAGCATTTTTTCAGTATAAGTATTTTTTATATCTTTATCTCACATTTTCATCTTCAAGTTTTTATTTGAATGTTCAGCCATTGTAATTTGTATATTGCCTCTGGTATGCTAATATTCAAGGTGCATGCCAACGAGTTCATTGCTGGACTGCAATAAAATTATTCAATGATGTAGGGCTGAAAATTTGTAGCCCATGCATTACTTGTCAAAGCTATAATTTGTATGTGATAATTGGAAACATGGCTAATGCTCCTGATGTAGCATGGATTGTTTATTGTTGCCTAATATGATGCAATTCAACAGGTAATTATCTACAATTGTCGCACGGGGAGAGCATTATCAACCATCTCCCGCTTCAACAGCACAGTATACGGAGCTACCTACAAAGATGATGGCAGATTATTCGTGGTTGGGTCTGAAGATTCTAAGATACGCCTTTTTGACTGCAAAAACAATGACCAGCTCAGAGTTTTCTATGGTCATAATGGGTAAGCTAGTTCTGATGCAAACATAATTTGAAGTGCCTTTGTCTCTGAAGGTGTTAGCTGTAGATTTATCATGAACAGTGACAGCACAAGTAGCTATGAACATAAGGTTGTAATGGTTATTGAAGCTTGTGGTATAAAGTTATGTATTTAAACTTATCTTAACCATGATCATTTCTGTTTCTTCATTGTGCAAAAAGCTGTTAGACACAATTCAGCTCCCTGCCAACTGTAAATGATAATATAAGGTGTTGATCCTATATGGGGAAACAGTATAGGAGTTACTCATCTCCTATGCCAATTGTAACCAAGAGTTTCATATGTTAATTTTTATGTGCAAAATCATCAGTAGAGTGTCTCTTTTCATCTGTAGTGTGACTTTTTTGTCTCTATTATTTATTCAAATTCAAATTCCGTTATTAATTTTGGGACTTTTATGGTTGTGTGCAGTTGGGAGAAATAATTCTCACTAAGGTAGTCAGTTCAGTGCAGTCTTGACACTGTTTTCAATTTAATTATTGTATCTCTTATCTTCCCTTTTAGCCCTGTGCAGCCTAGATAATGCTTCAATTTAATCATGGTGTATCCCATCTTCTCCCTGCAGCCTAGACTATGCTTCAATTCATTCATGGTATTTCATATCTATTGAAATGAGCACTTCCAGGGGCAAAATGTGTGAGGGCTTGAGCTTAAAGTTAGGTAGGCTTTCTTTTTGTTGAAATAAAATGTTTTTTGTTATGCTAAGGACCACCTTTTTTCAGTTCTGTGCTGTCCTGTTTTTCAGCACCTACTACTTTCTTCTTCAACTTTTATCTTGTTTCATGAACTCTTTTCTCAACTTGCTGTTTCTATGCCCCTTCTGCATAGGTTCTGCATTCCCTTATCTCCATACTAAATGGTGTCTTTCTCTTTCCTCTCTTTGAAATGCTTATATTTCTAGCAGTTAAGGAGGCTTAAACTAACATAATCTAATATAGTCATATGGTATTTCATATCTTCTTCTCCTTGTAGCCCCTTTTCAGCCTAGACAATGCTTCAATTTATTCAGAATATTTCATATCTTTCTTCCTGCAGCCCTGTTAGAAGAGTCAAGTTTGTCCCTGGATTCCCACCTCGATTGGTCTCTTTCTCTGATGACAAAACGGTGGCGCTCTGGGATATTGCTGCTGAGCAGAAGATTCTGGAACTCAAAGGACACACTGTGAGCCATTTTTCTTGTTTGATTGTTCTTAGGAACAATGCTAACTGGCCTGGGGATTTCTCGGATTATGTTATAAAGTGATGGAATTGTGGGAAGCTTAAGTTATGTTTTTACTGTGGAGTTGAAAATTTTCTTTTAATTCATTATTTTGCCTCTTGGTAACTCAGCAGGGAGATAGCACAAAATCATCACTTATGCGTACATGTTTTAGTGCATGTTATTTCCTTAAATCCTATTGAATCTGGAGGGAAATTAAATTTCATTGATGATATTTTTCATATTAAGTTTTGTACTGCTAATTATGGCAATGGGATTCACCCTGTTGACTTTTGCAGTATTCAATTGGTAGTGCCCATGCAGCTAAGCCACTGAGTGTTTTTCCACTCCAAAACAATTACTCTAGAACTGTATTGAAAATTTTATCTACTTTGTTTGTGCTTTATTCTGAATTTAGTATTATTTCCTTGTGTTCCTTATGGGGATAAAATGTACTGTATCAAAGGAAATTAGCATTTAGCAAAGAAAGCGAGATCCTGAGCTAAAGGTTATGTAGATCTTTGTTTTGTTGGAAAAAAGAGGATTTTCTTTTAAGGCAGACCATCTTTTTCAATTTACTGTCATTTTTCAGCACCTGCTGTTTTTTTTTCAGCTTACATCTAGATTTTAAACTTCTTTCAGTCTTGCTGTTTTATCAGCAGAATGTGGGGACACCTGTTGTGCACAGATTCTTCTTTCCCTTAGTTCCATACTAAACAGTGCCTTTTTCCCTTTAGAACACCTTTATTGTGGTCAGGAAGGTTTAGACTAACTCATCACCTAATCTACTTTTCATTCTTGTGTTTTGTAATAGTTTGATGAGATTCTTGGTGAAGGAGGTAGTACATCCTCCTGCAAGGACCTTTTAGGGGTAAAGAATGCTGTGTTCTTGGTTCAGTGAAACTGAATTGGCAATAATATACATTAAAGCACGATTTTTTAGATCGTTAACATGAGATCTAATGGCATCTTACCAAATACAGATATGCTTCTTTATTTTCTGTAATTGTTGTAGTCACTGTAGAGTTCTCTGACTTCAGCTAAATCAGAATCATTCTCTGGCAAGATAAAATGGTCTTCACATTTGGATCTTTTTGCTTTTAATTTGCTGGATAGTTCCATACTTCTTTTCAGCATTGAGTAACGTCATCAAAATTGTCAAGTTTTCATCATCAATTTTCTTTCACTCTTGCTCGCGCTCTCTTTCACTCTTGCTCGCGCTCTCTTTCACTCTTGCTTGCACTCTCTTTCACTCTTGCTCGCGCTCTCTTTCACTCTTGCTCGTGCTCTCTTTTGTTATGAAATGTGTATGTTTATATCACATGATATGTTTTTTGGCTAAACCACGTAAAGCTATGTTCATATTAGATGATATTTTTATTTTTACGTGATATTTTTTTTGGCTAAATCCTCTAAATCTACAACATATTTAAGACATGTTGCGTATATAACATTCTGCTGGGCTACGACAAAGAATGTCAGACCGTTAAGCCGGCGCCGATATAGGCGTGAGAATGGGAGACAGCGCCGCGAGTGCGAGGGGGAGCTTTGAAGGGGTGAGGGATCAAGAGAGAGCCGCAACACACGGGCCAATCATGAGCTCGCGAAGACATCACACCTGGAGGTGTGTCGAGCGCGAACCAATCATAGGCAAATCTTCAGGACCGGCAAGTTTCCAACGAACCAAAATTGAGAAAATCGAGTGACTTTTTCTGTAGCTTGGAAGAATCCAGATCCTTCGAGAAAGAAAGAGGGGACACACATAAAAGGAGTGAGACGAGGATAATGGGGGTTCTTTTTGGTGGAAGCGAGTGCGGAAGAGGTGCACGTATCTGAGGGGCACGCAAACAGGCACGCCGGCGCACTGCTGGTGTGCCTCCAACATAATCAGCAAATCGAATATCTGAGCACATCAAAATTTTCAAGAAAGGCAACGTCGTCCATCCTAAATCGTTGAAGCTCCAATTTTGCAACAACGACTGCTCGAAGCACCTCAGCTTTATGGTGGAATCGTCCAGTATCAACATAGCAACCATGCCACGGAGGGAATTCAGAATATTAGTAATCAGTTCCGGGCTCACAAGCAACTTCAGCGAGAAAATATTGAAGCCACACCGCCTTCAGAGTCTACAATGATGTCGCCACTACGAGTCCTGCAGTGGTCAAGCAGACTCGAAATTCAGAGCTTGAAATGGGGACCGAGTATAGTGCTTCCGCACTACGGCCGGTTGACGAGCGAGAAGGAACTTCGGGACCGTGGGGGCGGTCTGATCTGCACTGCGTGAATTCTCAAGCAGCATTGGGAGTGCATTAAGCCATCATGATCTACAATTGCAAGAAATTGTTAACACCAAGTTAATGTTTGAAGGCTCAGAAAGTGATTTTAAGTGGAAAGATTCAAGTACAGCGAGCACATGGAATAGTGCTTTTCGAGTGGCGCGCAATCAAATGTGATTCGTGTGATGAGGGTATTCAGCTCACGTTCTGATCTTGTGTTGTGTATAATGCAAAGCATTCGATGTTTTGACACCTTGCTGTGAGTCAAGGTTCTATTCCTTTTGGCATAACCATTTATTTCATGTGTGCGCTAGCCAGGATGTTCATTTCATGTTTCTAATTCTCTCTTATTGTGTGAAATTCATAGGTTGATAGTTGCCAAGAAATTCTATGCACCGGATGGAAGTGTTGTTTCGCAGATCATTAGCATCTTGCCCGAGGGCTCTGGTGCGAGTATGAGTGTTGCGATAATATAATTCCATGTGCCAAAATCCATGTGTTCATCTTAAAATATAATGGGTTTTAATCTTTCAAATTCTTTTATTCTCCATGTCTGGTATGCAGGTGTACGCAAGCATAAAGTATAATACTCTAAAATTGTGCGGGGGTTGAAATTCCCTCAAGCGTCTGGGAAGGGGGTCCTAAACCACACCCTCTTCTCATATCGCAACACTTTCACTCTTGCTCGCGCTCTCTTTCACTCTTGCTCGCGCTCTCTTTCACTTTTGCTCGCGCTCTCTTTCACTTTTGCTCGCGCTCTCTTTCACTCTTGCTCGCGCTCTCTTTCACTCTTGCTCGCGCTCTCTTTCACTCTTGCTCGCGCTCTTTCACTCTTGCTCGCGCTCTCCTTCACTCTTGCTCGCGCTCTCCTTCACTCTTGCTCGCGCTCTCCTTCACTCTTGCTCGCGCTCGCCTTCACTCTTGCTCGCGCTCTCCTTCACTCTTGCTCGCGCTCTCCTTCACTCATGCTCGCGCTCTCCTTCACTCATGCCCGCGCTCTCCTTCACTCTTGCTCGTGCTCTCCTTCACTCTTGCTCGCGCTCTCCTTCACTCTTGCTCGCGCTCTCCTTCACTCTTGCTCGCGCTCTCCTTCACTCTTGCTTGCGCTCTAAAACACTTGTTGAATTTCTACCACTCTTGTTCACATTTTTTGGCTGATGTGTGGAAAAGACTCTTGAGTCTAATATTTCTCATTATACTTTCATAATTGTGCTTCAATATAATTATTTCTGAGCTTCTACATAATTGTTGTTCATTGAGTGCTGTGTCTAAAGGTAAGAAGAGAGAGCTGATAACTCATGTCATTGCATAAAACATTATTAGCTAACCGTTGGTCTGAAAAAAAGAAAAACCAGATTTATCATACTATTAAAAAAATGTATTGTAGGGTTTTCTTCTACTATTTCAAAGGTCAGCTTAAAATGCCAGCTTTTTATAAACTTTAAAGTATCAATGTTGGTCTCTATGACATGATCCTTGGCTGCCCGCTTTGGTTGTACAGGACTACCATTTTCGGTGGTGAAACGCCGTATATAACAACAACAACAACAATAATAATAGTAACAATAATTTACAGGACTTTGTACGCGCGGGGTGCGTAGGCAGCTCCCCTGACCTGGTCATGAGCGGCTCAGACGACAGAAGCGCGCGTGTGTGGGACACTCGCTCAGGCCAGTGTGTCTTCAACTTCGACCACGGCTCAGCACACGTTAACGATGTCATCAGTTATGGGGGCGGCAACATACTCGCAGCTGCAGGTAGTCTACGGTCACTGCTCCCAGTTATTATGATGGCATTTGATCTTCAAACTTTCTGCGGAGGTGTCTTTGTAAGCAGTATTGCTCATACAAATATACCTTGGTATAGAACAGTGGCTCTGAATCTTTTTCGCCAATTCCCCACTTTTTAGTGAGCCAATTTTCCATTCCCCACCACAACAACTTCGTTTTACTTATCTGTGGCATTTCTAACCCAGCAGTGCCATCACTTTTACCCAAACATGACATTCAATACCTCATTTTGGTCGTTCTTGTTATTAAAACAAACTGTAAATGTTTGTGATTTTGTAAATAAGTCAACATTTAGATTTAATGTATTAAATTTTGAAATACTATCAATTTTTTGTGAGTGAAAACAAATTCCCGAAATTCCTCACCTAGCAACTCCACCATTCCCCACAGATTAAGAACCGCTGGTATAGAAGAAGGTTCTTTTAATTTCATGTTTAAAACTTCTTTTATGTCGTGGGAGAAATGAGCTCTAATCTAAAGACTTTATGGAGGCCTCTCTGCGAGCTTAGCTGCGCTGGTGGTATGTTTATCATTCCTAGAGTTAATATTAATAAATGTTTATCATATATCTTCTCGTTCTACTGTTATTGGAACCTGCCATCATACTAGATTTCTATTTTTGTACTGTAGTGCCATCAATGCCGGTCTTAAAGAAGGAATATTGTTATTAAAATTTGACAGTATAACTGCCCATGTGTCACCTCTCGGTGGAATTCAAATATTGTGTGTATGGAAGTATGTGTTCCCAGGGGAAGATGCATGATTCTGAGCTGAAAGTTAAGTAGGCGCTTCTTAACTCAAACAAACTAGGTTTTCTGCTTTGTGGCGGACTTTTTTCTCAGTTTACCAATGTCTTTTATTTAAGCACCTACTTCTTTCTACTTCAACTTTTACCTCGTTTCTTAACACGTTGATGGCTATGTGACCCACTGGTTGTCAGTGAACAGATTTTCATAATGGGGCGTGACCTATCGGTGGTTACCAACTCAATTTTCCTGTTTGCTTAATCATAGCTAAATGAAAGGGCGACCCATTTAGTGTTGGTCATATTCAGAATAAAATAATAAATTGACTTTAATTTTAATTGAACTTTGAAATTCAGTTCAACACTTTGACTGCGACTACCTAATATTAAGTTCAACGCCAACCTCAAATTTACAGTCAATTGTAGTAAACTATTTTGAAAAAAACAAACATGAACTGGATCGTACCTTCATTTAGCTTCGATTAAGTATTTATGAAAATTGAATTTGCGACTACTGATCAGTCAGCAGCAGCATTATGAAAATTACCTCCGTGTACCACCGGTGGCGCACGTCGCAGTCAAAGTGTTGATATGCGGCAGTCAACGTGTTGAACTTCCTTCCTAATTTGCTCTTCCTACGCGCAGGGGAAATTAAGTGGAACAGATGATGTGCATAGAATTCCTGTTCCCTTTACTCCATGATAAAAGGTGCTGCTTTGGACTTCTCTGTTGTGGCTAAGGAAGCTTATTCTAACTTATCTAATTTGCCTATGTTGCATAATTGGCGTGAATTGCTCAATAAAATGCATCGTTACTTATCACAGCCTTTAAAGGTAGTCAAGATGCCGCATCTCTTTTGTAACATGAAATGAGTGATTAGTTTAATTCACGATAGTTTCATTTAATATATGATAAAGCAAGTGTTGTACTACTTGTGCGGCGCTGTGCCCCTGCAGGCGGCAACGAGGTGCGGGTGTGGGACCTGGCCGCCGGCAAGCTGCTCAGCAAACTCTGCCGCCACCACAAAGACGTCACGAGTCTAGGGCTCGCCACCGGCGGATCTCGGCTCGTGTCAGGCAGCCTGGACAGACACCTCAAGATTTACGATACCTCCACCTACGAAGTCGTCCACACTGTCGAGTGCCCTGCCTCTGTTCTCTCTTTTGCTGTCATGGTGAGCCTTTGTTTTAAAAGTAGTGAGCATGTACAGTAAACTCTAAATTGGCAGGCGATTTTCTTCTCTTACTATGAGCGTTCACTCGTTCAGCCAATGCCAATCCAACAGCTGCATGTTCTAGAATAAATTTCTTTGCACCAGTTCTTTGAAGTTTTGCGTGCATTTAATGCATTTTATGAGTAAAATACTTTTATAAGCACTGTCAGAGGGATATTATTGAATAATTTTCAAGAGTTTCTTGTTAGTCCCGTGTGGTGCTTGAAGAGTAAAGATGTCAAATTTCAAATTACAGGACTAACATGACAACGGAACAAACACTTGTAGTGAAAATATTTCACTACGTGGTTTGTACCTCGACGGTACCGCTATTATATACATAGAGCTCCGTCCCGCGGCTGCCTGGCTGAAGCTAAAGTGGGCGGCTGCTAGACTGAAGCTAGTCAGTTACGTTAGGACCTTCATAGAGTGCACTTGTCTACGAGCAGGCCAATAAAGCTGTTTTGCCTTATGTTCGTAAGTGCCCAGAGTCGTGCTTGCTCAAATCCTATGCCTCTTTTATTTGTTGAAGCCTAGGGTGTTTAGCCGGGGTGTTCAGTCGGCGGGAGAGTTACGATCTCGTGTAAGAGAGACGGCTACCGCAAGACGTGCCCCGAGTCTGTTAACTGTCATACCTCCCTTTTAAAAAATACCCTTATTACTTGTCCGTGCCGTACCTTAACCTAGTATCTGGGCCTAGCTATTAAGCCTGAGTAGCTAATTCCTGCCTGGTCGGCATCCTGACGGGTCGGCTTCCAGTGACGAAACGTATAGCAGGCTTGTATGCGTTACACACTGAATACTATTCAGTATATTGCCTAATTATCTGATAATTTGGTTTAGAAACGCATTGTGTAGTATGTATTCATTTGTGTCTCAAATGCTTTAATGATATTTTTACACTTTGTACGCTTAGTGACCGCAATAATATACTCAAAATTTGCTGTATCTCTACAGTTAGGCCGGACAAGTCTGAGGTAAAATAAAAAAATTAACTTGACAATAGTTTCTGAAAAAATTAGACTGTGAGAATTACAAGCGAGTAAAAGTACACATTGATACACGATATTGAGCCTCAAAAAAATTATATTGAACACGTTTGCTGTTGCTGGACCGTTTGCTCATTGACATGCTGATTTTGGTCAAATTCTTAGTGTTGCTTTTGTAGTGATGTTTCTAAAAAAATACATGGAAGTGAAGGTTTTTTTTGTCCAAATACTTCTTTTACCTGACTATATCCCACCTTCATGCAGATTCCTTTACAACCTGACTAGTAAGAGTCCCTCTGTTAAAAGTTCTACTGTTTTACTCTGTTATCAATATTTTAAGATGAATCTAGGAAAAATTTGGCAATTTTTTAGGTTAATGGTTCATTGTAATTAGAACAAACATCTTGATGCCTTGAAAATAAAATATTCACAAAAGTGCGAAAAACTTACATCAAAAGTTATTTGCTCATGGTTTGATTTCTTTTTAAAATAGATTGTAGTATTTTCAAGGTTGACTGTTTCCACAGCCTGAAGATGAAGGACTCGTCATCGGTATGATCTCTGAAGGTAAAGGCGTCATTTCTCTGCAAAAGAAGCCCTTCAAGAAACCTCTCGTGTCTGACCAAACCGCTCCTGAACTCCCCCCTGCGTCTGCTAAGGTTTGTTGTGAATGTTATAGCAGGCTAAAAATGTACAAGCAAAAAAAAATGGCACGTCATGTTCACAAGTTGTACGACCTTTACTACTGCACTTGTAGAGACGTCTTTGGAAATGAGTAGTCCCCCATCTCTCTTAATATGAATATCTAAAGCCTAATGAAGTTTGATCATCAGTAACGTTCAGATGCACAGTCAAATTGATTTTTTTTTGTGGATCTACTTTTTCATAAAGGATTTTTACTGTTTAATTTTGTTCATTTCAATTAAATTTTGGCAACGAACTTTTTGTATTGTCAGTGTAGTGTTTTCATTTCAAGTTAACTTAAAAGTTATTTGACGTTTGCGTCTATCTCTTAAGACTGACTTGTTCATGTTAAATGCTGAATTATTGCCCACGTTAACTTACTAAATAATGTATTATATTACTCTTCTGTGTATAAAGCTATAATGCAGCGTTTTACCGTTTGTGTGATTTCCAATGCATTTTTATGATACATCGTAGGTTTTAGGTTCAAGAAATATAGGCAATTGTTCTAACTCATAGCTAAATTTTAACTTTAAAAGTAGATAAGCATGCGAGAAGCTAACTGAAGCTTTGAACTAGTTCAAGTGATGAATTAGGTTTCGCCTGTTAGAAAATTATTGTACTTGACTAGCGCTTGGTACTTTTTACAGGTGATCAAAGACTACCAGCGTGTCGTGCTGCCGCCGCCAGACCGCCTGCTGCTCCGCTCTCAGCACAGCAAAGTGCTGGACGTGATCCTGCGCAATAGCAGCGTCCCAGCTACTGTTGCCTACCTCGCCGAGCTTGTGCGGTGAGTGAGCTTTGGAACTTCTTTCAGAATTTTAGCAGAGGAAGGTTAGTGATATTTGCATTAACTTTTTTGAGTTTCTGTTTCGTGTTAGTTTTGTTTTAGTGTGTAGGAAGAGAGAAAAAAGTTCATAATTTCTATTTACACAGTTAACTTTGCTCATCTTGAATGCACCTTTAATCAATATCCTTAAGTTAAAATCCCATTTGTGTGGGAATTCTTTGAGAGTTGCAATTTTAAAAGCATTCCTATATCCGAAAACTCAATTAAATTTTTTCATTGAACCCGATTATCTGTCAACCACGCAGCATGAGCATTTTCTCGCTTATCCTGAAGTACAAAATTGAACATCATTTTCGATTAAATTTGTTGTTTTCTAAACTTAACAGACATTGTTCTGTACAGTCGTGGCGGCATCCACAGCGCAGTGGCGGGTCGCACTGAGCCTGAGCTGCGGCCGCTCATCCGCTTCCTGACAAAGCACTACAGCAACCCGAGCTTCAAGGTTGTCTTACACCGGGTCGTCGATCTTCTACTCGGTCAGTTGGGATTTACTGCTTCCTGTAATTCTATCTGCATGTTTCCATTCGCTCACGTAGAGAACTAAACTTTTGTTACCTTTTTTAGCAGCAAGCACGAACTAGGCTGAATTAGATAGGGGACACAAGCCTGCTTTTAATTCTAGTTAATATATCCCTCAGGGGGAGACAACTATTGTATCTATGGGAATTAGCGCTCCCAGGGAGAAAATGTGAGGGCCCAAGCAGAGAGTTGGCAGGTTTTCTTTTTGTTGAAATGAAATGTTTTTTGTTATGTCAAGGACCACTTTTTTCAGCTCACTACTGTCTTGTTTTTCAGCACCTTTGTCTTTCTTATACAACTTTCATCTTATTTCATAAACTTCTTTCTCAACTTACTGTTTCTAAGCCCCTTCTGCATAGATTCCCCATTCTCTTATCCCCATGCTAAATGGTGCCTTCCTTCTTCCTTTTTTCGATAAGCTCATTTTTATAGCGGTTAGTGAGGCTTAATTCAACTAACTTATAATCTAATCTTATCTTTCCTATATTCTTTTTTTTCTTTTGCTTCATGTCATTAATTGGCAACATGATTTGTTTCTGTAATTTTCTTTGCTGTCAAAATGAACATGTTGTCAGGGGAAGAAGCATTTTGTGTCAATTGAAGGTTTCTGGACTAATAATGAAAATGATGTCTTATAGTTCAGCAAATCTGTTTTTACGTTTTCTTCTCACCGGATCCACGAGGGAAAACTTAGCAGGTGTTGTCCTTTAGCGTTCCTCGAAGACTGCGCTGCTTAGATATTTTAGGATTCGGGAGCTATTCTTTGCAGGAGTGATAGGAATGTACTGATTATATCTGTCCTTGTCAATGTGTCTTTGCAAAGCCAGTACTGCTCTGTGGAAACTCTGGGACGTACTATAAAATCTGCAATGCTTGCAATGGGAGTCCATTGTTTTAGACTTGAAGGTGTACGCCTCATATTTCCATTCCCCATTTCTCTTGGGGGAAAAGCCTGGGTATGGAATAACTGGCCTGCACGAGTGTCTCCGAGTTTCCAGATTGAATTTTTCACTCTTCTCGTCGTTGTATTCATCACCTCATTGAGTTTAGTTTTTGTCAACATCCTGGTTGATCAATTAGAAGGCAAAAATTTTGCGCCGTCATGCCATTTGAGATCTGACACAATACTTCACAGAGCTTTTGTGTTGTGATCAATTCAAGTGAGAAAGAACGGTCACATTATTAATTAATTGAAAAACAACGTGGCCGACCATCATTTTGTTCCCTCATTCTTCGTATTAAAGGTTAATGTACGCATTTGAAAGTCCGGTTCAGGTGCGCGTCGTAGTACAAGTTCTGCTCCTGTCTATTTCATCCTTTATTTCTGAGCTGGACTATAAATTCAGTCTAAACGCCTAAATTTTTGTTTATAAATTTACACGCATGTGCGGACCCCACCTTCCTATTTACGTACCTATGTTCGTCTGCCCTTCTCCCTGAGTTTAACGCCATCAAAACTTTCTAGCGTAAAGTTTGTTTTCTAAATGCTCTACTTATGCTTTATGTAGCTAATTATTTTGCGTTACTTCCTCAGATTTCTATGCCGATAAAGTAACCAATGGGTCCCCTATGCAAGAGCACATTACGCAACTACACGAAATGGTGAGTTACTATAAATTAAATTACCATAGTTCGATGCTATCATGATATTTTTGATAATTGTTTAAGTACCTTGGTTGTGGTAGGTGTTGAGGACAGAGCTAACCGAATCTGGCTCTTCTCATTCCAGTGGAGTAAGAACTGAACTTTCCCTATTGCGTTCGCGTTCGTGTTCATTACAGTTGTTCCACTTTCGCCCTCAATAATTATGATCGCACCTTTACTAGATGTTTCAAATTTTATCTTTCTGGTTTCTCTTGTGTTGATGGCTAGCCATCGTTCAACGCTGGAAGTTGCGGTAGGCTTACGACAATAATGTTGAACTCAGTTAACAACAACTGCAGCCAAAGACTATTTAGTGGTCACGTAGAGGTACTTGACACGCAGGTAGGTGCTTCAGTCTAAATACAGTCGATTTCTATGTACATTTCAGCATATCGACAAAACTGCAATCAAAATTTGTGAAGAAATAAGAAATTTTCACGTTTCACTATTAACTAATTTCAACCTGCGTATCTTCGTGTTCCATCACTTTTATGATAACCTTTTATCTAAACAGAATCCATTCGCTCTGAACTGTAATTTTTTCTGTAGTTGTAAAATGCAGACGTCATGTGTTGAATAGGGAAGTGCCATTATTTGTCGTGTGACACGATAAAATTTTATCCGCTCGCACTATTTTTATTATGTATTCGTAAGATATCATTTAGCCTTATGTGCGTTGTAATCTACGTGCACTGTCTCTTCAATTGTTAATTTCAGGAGCTCTTATCTTACTCAGTACAGCATCAATGTTGGCAATATTATCATAACTCAGCACGTGTTTTGGCCAAAAAATAATTTCGGATGGGACATAAAACTAAATTAAGACCACTCTGGCCAATGCTGTTCTTTGATTGCAGGTTGCCAACGATGTTGCGCTCACCAAACATATCGTGGAACTGGAGAGTTGTTTGTCGCTCGTTTACCCAGCTGACGACGTCTATTCTAGTGAGGCTTCCACGCTTTCTTTGGTCTCCTAATAAATAATTATAATTGACCAATAAGTGTGTTTCTCACCTCTAACATTAAAAACAAGGTTTTCACAAAAACTACACAATGTGTCTGAAAGTTTATCGAACGTTATGTAACGAACACGAATCTCAGGTTTTTGCAACAATATTTATTATTTGTTGTACCTCAATTATGCGAGGAAACAAGAAAACTTTCAATGTGTGCAACATTCTGCAAGTGACGTCGTGCAACTCTTGAAAATGCCATGATGCCAAGCTGAGCGAGATGTGCGAGTTTACAATAATTCCTTCAATAATCTGACGAATACAAAAGCCGTTACTTTTTTCTGATAGTATTAGTAAATACTAAAGCGTTGGCAGGGCAAACAAATGTAGGTTGGACAAGTTATAAAGAGGGTGTACAAAATATTGAGTAAGAAGAAATCCGATCAAACATAGCCCTACATTTCAGGACGTCGTATGTGCAGGTTTTATAACTAAAAAAAATAGATATCTGTTCATACAGTTTTTGGATCCAATCCCGACAATCTATGAGCATAAAATCACCTCACTGTTAGTGTTGAGTGGACGAGTGAGACTCTTCAGCGACTCTTCATTGACCTCCATCGTTAGCAGCGGCCACCGCGTCTTCAAACGAGCTGTTGTTGAGATCTGCTATGTTATCCCGACGAGTTAGAAGTGCCTGAGGAGTGCGGATGCGGGAGGGCACGAAAGCAAATGCCGGTGAAGCAATGGATGACTGAGCGTTGCTTTCAGGAAAAACTGCAGCCTTTTGGGGGCTTGGATAAGTGCGCGTTATGTCCATCCGGGCCTGCACACATAATGCTCATAAAATATTGTCGCCAATTATCGTAAGATTGGATGCCTTGAAGATGGTCTTGGCCCTAACTTTTAAAGAAGTACCGCGCAGGCTACTAATTACTCATACAAGCTGAACAAATGCGTTGAAGAACTGCTGCAGTGTCTGCAATTCACCTTCTCGCATCTATACTGAAGCTACTGCACAACTCATCTGTTCAGCCTCTTTTAAATAAGTTTCTAACCGACCTAATTAAATGCAGCACAGGGGCTGCTAAGAGACCATGGAAAAATGTTAATGTCACAGAGATTTCTGCTGATTGCAAGAACATTACTGAAAAGTGGTCGTCAAATTCTTCGTCCATGTAGATAATTTTTCAATCAGGCCGTTACACTAATCTTATCTGGCAAACAATTAGTTGAGTTTTCAAACGCAAAGTTGCATTGAAGTAAGCAATCCAAGACAGTAGAATTTGTTTCAATTTCAAATTTCATAGCAGTTGTCTTTAACAGAAACTAAATTATCCCACACTCTAAATGGAAGGAAAATTTGTGACCTATAAATGCTTAGACGAATGAAATACTTCAGCAGCAAAATTTTCAAGATCATTTTCAAACCTAAATTGATGAATTTTTCCGTCGTCAACAGGTAACAACCCATCGGCCATGTACGGAGCAAGATAGCCTTGAAACGAAAGAAAAAATTGTAAAAACTTGATTTTTTGAGCATTACAAACGTACACTACGTCTTTGTTTGATAAACTCATTTTAAAATTAAAAAAGGTACTGATGCCTACGATTATCGCTTATACAGTGCTGTATGTGACACATTCAGAGCATAGAATGTAGTGCAACCGATACAGCGTAATAAAGCGCTAAAACTTCAGGGCTTTCTCTTTATAGGGTCAAATTTTGGACTAACGCTAATATTAGGATTTAAGTCAAAATGAACGATCAGATAGTTGACATGAACCAGTCATCATGTAGTTTATTCGGACAGTTTCAGCCGATTAATTCAAACTAGTGTCAAGTAGAATAAAATTTCCTGTAACATAATTTAGACGAGTACATTATGTACACGACTCCCCTCGCATACGTAGCAAGTAAGTGCATTAAAATTTCAAAGTTACTCTCAAATAACGAAATTTTGCAAAGAGTTGCATCATACAGGAAAAAAACTATATTAAAGATGAAGTAGGAGAACAACAATTAAATCGAGCGAATTAAGATCTTGTGATCTGAATGAACTACGTATCTTTAGTCAAGTATTCTCTTCATATTCTTTCTAATGTTGTCCACTTTGATTACTCTCGTAGTGGATCCGATCTACGGATCCACTACGGAGCGGTGATATTATCTATCTACGGAGCGGTGATATTTCCATTTTTGAGTGATGGGTGTGAGCGCAAATGTCTTGTAAGTCTAGGAACTCATCTACGAACGACACAACTGAAAAAACAAAGGTTTGCGAAGTAAGAAATGGTAATGTGTGATTCCTTGAACGAGAATGAATATTTACACGAAATTTTTTCACTCAATCTAGGCAGAGAGAGGGCTACTGGCCAAACCAAGGATATCTGCCATTGAGTGCAATCATTAAATAAAAGACTTTAAAAACCCACTATTTAATATATAATGCGTAGGATTAATTGACGTTAAAATTCTTTCCTCAACTCAGTATTTGCATGTTTCTGCGTGAGATGATGACCGCAGCTAAGACGTGATAGTCTAATTTAATTCGACTTATGTTAAATTTGCTGATCTTGCGGTTGAGCGGAGAGTGGCGGTGCAAAAACTACTTTTGCATTTTCTCCATCATGACAGTAAATCCTACTCATCTATTAGATGTTAGTGGACACTACTTCTCAATTTCATTCCTATACCCGTTTATTATATGACGAACCAAGAGGAGCAGAAAATAACGACTTAATCAAGTTCAGCAATTGTTTGACACTTCCAACACGTTCAGTTTCGACACGTAAATAAAGTTACGCCAGAAATCGGAAACGGAATCTATACATGAAAGCCTTTTGATCAAGCACTGCGCTATTACCTTTTTGCTGGAGCGGACATTCCTGGCAGGCCGCTGCAATGGAGCAACGTTGGCGCGAGGGATGTTGGGGGTCTTGAAATCAATGAGGGACCTGGCACCCGAGCGGCTGCGGGCTCGTGCCACAGCCTCGAACCGCGCCTCCAAATCGCTCGTCAGCTGAGAAAATGGGGCACCACCAACTCTTTTATAAAAAGGAAAGCGTAACTTTTTGAAAATGGAGAACAAATGTAATAGAGTGTAGAGTGAATACTTTTACTATTCATTTCTATAGAAAAAGAAAAGAAAAACACTATTTCCAATATAGATGATAGAAAAAGCTCATCATTGTTTTTTAAAATATCTTAAAGTATGGGTTCTTATATGCTACACACACATGAGTATCGTATTACCCATGTCACTAGTCGAAATAAATTATTAAGGGCAATGTTTTCCTAATGTTGCTTAATCTAGATTTGAGTATACATGCAACTACAATAATAAAAGGGAACACAATTTCAGTAACGATGCATTATTGAAAACACTCTTTTTAGTGCACACTTACACTAAAATACGAGCTCCGGGACTTGCGATATAAAAACATTGTTGAAAGTAAAACGAGGGGATTATAATAATCTTGCGCCTAAGGCAGCGAGGTTGACATTCAGAACTGTATTTTCATTTCTACGTATAAACTAGTATTCCAATCAGGGAAGGGACTCGAAAAAAATGCCTTATCACGCAACGAATTTAGGACATTTCCATGCTAACAAAATAATAATAGCGGTACAAAAAAGTGTACCTGAGTCAGGAACATGAAAGCGACTGTTCTACAACGGCTATTGAGACATGTACAACATAATTGGAGTAATACGTGAAATGAAAAACCTAGATTGGGATGTCATAATATATTCAAGAGCGCTAGAAGTGATATGATAATTTGGACAATTTAAGCCTGAGAAAAACATTTTAGGATGTGAATAATTGAAGAAAACATGAATGTTCTATAAGGGTTTCGTTTTAGATAGAGTTACCTTGTCTCCGAAATATGATGCAAATGTCTGCAATTGCTAAACATACATCGGTACCATGACGGTCCAGTTTTAAGCTTGCACAAAACGGAGGAAAGACAGAAAAATGTATCCTATAGCTGGTTAACTGAGGTTGAATAGCGCTTGTTAATTCATGAATACAAAGAACTTTGTCGGTTGAAAACACGACAATTTACATGTACATGACATAAGCTTTGGATTTCTTGACATCCTGGGATAATATTAAAATTGCTTGTTCCGGCAGATCTTCAAAAATATCATTTCGAGTGATAATGAAAAATGGAAAAAAAGTGAACTGACTGCCTAAAAGAGCACGCTTCAGCCCACACAGCAAGTTTATAAGACAAATGCAAGTCGCTTGATCAGAAATTTTGCAAAAAACTGTTGTGGGTAAGTTTATGAATGAACGTACATGTACACGAACGTACGCATACATAGTCATACACGGATACCAGTATACAAGCATGAAAATTATAAAAATTACAAGTTTTGTTTTTATAATTAAAAATTGTAACATAATGGTCATTAGTTGATAATAATCTTAGTAAAAATATATGGGTGATCACACAACAAATTTATACTTTTTTGGGAATGCTTCACAATAATAAAGAGAGACGACGAGTTAGGTAATGTTGCAAGTTGAGAGTGAACAGAAAAAACGGTATTTCTAGTCCAAATTCCAGTTACTGGTTTAGTACACAAATATATGTATATGTGCATATATATACGCGTATAAGTGCACATATACACACCCATATGCATACACATAACACGCCCACATACACATATACACGCCTATGCGTCTAGGCAATCATATGATAGTACATATGCGTTCTACGAAACGTTGTATGATGTATTGAAATATAAGATAATGAGCAAAGGAGGTTCGTAACTTTTTTCAGTATGTGCTGCAGCTTACAATTTCTTATTAAGTATGGTAACATAAAGATCATTGGTTGATAAGCATCTAATTTATTATATATGGGTGATCACACAACAGACCAAAATAAAAATTTCATGTGTTCAAAACGTCTTCAAAATTAATGGAAAGTGAAAAGTTATTGCCAGAAGCGTAAAATTTAACTAACAACCAGTTTTTAACCCTCCCTAAACATTAAGAAGGTGATCACACTAGAACAAAGAAGAAAGCACAACTTGGGATAGAATTATAGAATTAAGGGAGCACAATGCACAAAATGCGTTTTCCCTCTCGATAGCGCTCTGTACAAACAAATGTCAAGTTTAAAATGAAAAGGAATAACGGATGGAAAAGAGATAGCGAAGAGGGATGAAAATGGAAAGAAGTGAGGTGGGTTCAGAAGACAGAAGTCTAGAAGTCGCTGAACTTATTCGGGCTTACAAGTAGCTATACACAGATGTGTCAATTGTACTAGACTTGAGAAACAACCTAATATTTTATCTCTTGCGATGAAAATTTTTTTAAATTGTTTAGATGGCTTGTCTACAGCTGAGATGCTGAGATAACCAAACAGTACCTCCTGGGTTGGCATCTGTCCTCATGGTATACGCGTAGGGTAGGCAAACCGATCTAACCCAAGTTTATTGCCTATCTATTCCCCTCCCCCTCCTTGAATGATCTACATCAATTTGACTCTAGAAAAGCAGCGATTTGACATGAGTGATGCTCTCCCCTGACATTGTTCTTGATGCACAAACAAGTCTAATCTCAAATGTTTTTTTTTGTACACCTACTGTTCTGATCTGGCCCATTTTAAGTATTTTTTGTAAAATTAAGCATCAAATCTTGAGCGAACCAATTCATTGTTCAGACTAGTGTGCTTCTTGGTTAAATGAATTAGGTTAAATATAATTGTAGACCTTAACATAGCGTTGATGACGGGAAACCTTAGAAGTCACTGAACTTACACGGTCCCACAATTAAGTAGCTATCCTCAAATGTATCCACTGTAATAGCCTTAAGAAATAATCTACTGACGTATCGCTTGTGGTAAATAAATGTTTTGTAATTGTTTACAGTCCTTCCAACCTTGTCAATTTGTAAAAGAAAGAAACCAGTTGAGAACTCCTACGTACAGGAATTACTACAATTTGTAACTATGCAAAACATTTTTGCCATATTTTCCAATGATGATATATCATCGCAAAAAAAAATTTGTATCTTATCTAAGAGAATGATTGTTTGTCGTTCTAATAAAGGTAAAGGAATTTTAATTATCGACAAACTTAAGTACATTGAAATCACGAATCAGATAATTTCTGATGGATCAAAATTGACGGAAATTACTGAAATAATTGTAGAATACACTATACGTGTAGAAGGATCAGATAAGACGAGTTAAATCTCTCTAATCTCAACAAATGAGTTCCCATGAGAGGAAGGAGAAAGGCCTCATATCGTATGGATTTAAGGAAACAACGAATCCATTCACGACGTGTTTTCTTGCCCAATCACGTTAGATTTCTATGTTATCAGCATACTCTTTATTTGCTCACCTGTGCGTTAGGTTTTGAAGTTAGTGTCCAAAATAAGCCCAGCACTTCCGAAATCATGTTCTGCGTCTTATAAGCGGCTCGCACAGTTGTTAGATGGCAAACGAAAGGGTATGTATTTTAATGTACCAATAGTGTGACTGAAGCCAAAAAATCATGTTTCTGGTTGCTACCTCCTTATGGCAAATATTAAGAGATTCTCAAATAAGAATTAGTCAAAAATTGCAAATCCAGATTGTGATTGAGCTATAAAATCAGTCCCTCGTGATATAGAGAAACCAGTCCCAATTCTTTCATTGGCTAGTGCAGCTACAGATGATTCATCAGCTGTAGCGGAAGATAACAATTATGGTCAAATGTGCAGTGTGTAGACGAGTCTGAGGAAAAAAGGCTCCTGTTGATAAATCAAGAGAGATTGAATGGTTTGGTGATGGATTAGTCATTTTCAAAAGGGAACCAGAATTGTTGGGCACCAGACTATAACAATGAAAATTTTTAGAGGACGGTTCAAAAACATCAACTTTCCGTAATCGCCATGAGGTCCTTAGATGCTTTCCATTAAGAAGAGAGAGCATATTTCTGTACTGATGTAAGTGGTCTCAAATCAGCAGGCAGACGCGCATTTATACCTAATGAATGAAGACGATTCACCGATGCAAACACTACTAACCTCAACGTTTTGTTGCTACATAATGGCAGAAAAAACTCGTTTCCTGTCGCATAAATGGGGTATGACAGAGACATGCGACGCACCAATGCTTAAGCACAATAGTGCAAATTGAAGCAATAAACTGAATTTTAGAGTCAGTAATCGAGAGAAATTAATTAGTCTCGCGAAAAGTTCAGGCCAATGAACTCTTCTCGGTCAGTATGCCATCACACGGTTGTGGAGCACACCGGTAAAATTCAGTTAGATTAGCGCCACTCACCTCCATGACGTCGGAACTGTCCGAGTCAGGCTGGTAGACGTTGGCGGGAGAGTTGAACGCGACACGCTTGCCTCCGCTGCTGCCGCCGCCACTCGCATTATTATCTTTGAGAATGCCCCGTCTCCAGCTCGTGTACCTCGGCACAGGAGTCGCCTTAGCATCTACAGTCTGAAATAGCGGTATTGCTGTTGCACTAAATAACAGCAATTCGTATCACGCATATTGCACTTGATAGCAGGCAGTGTCGCCTTCTTGAATAATATGAAATGGCACTACCGTTCTATGTTTGCTAAGCTAGACAAAGAATGTAATTGAGCGGTTTTAAATTGTACCACTTCAACTGCATATTTTGCACGAGCCTAGTTTACTATTTCACAGAAAATTTGAATAAGTTAACTTTGGGGAAGCAAAGATGAACATCTCGAAGGCATAAATTCCGTGACTAAGTAAGCGTTGGGAGCTTAAGTTAAGAAGGTGAATAGTTTTCCCGCTCAAAGAAAATTGAAATTCACGATTTAAGTTTAAATTGCATTAGAAAAAATGGAGGTGTTCTTAAAAGAGGAAGGAGGAAAACAGTTTCTAGTATGGATTTAAGGGAAAGGGGAATCTTTGCACAAGGTGTGTCAACACACCAAGTGCAATGAAATAGGAGGGTAAAGAGAAATTTAAGAAACCTAAACCATTGAACGCTATATGAAATCAATATTATACCTAACTGAAATTATAAATACTGCATGCAAATAATATTGTCCGATCATCACTGGCACAATGATACCGAGAAATATATATATATATATATATATGAAAGCCCTGGCTTACTGAAAACATCATTGAGATTTGAAAAAAATGTCAAGCGTACATTGTTTTCAAACATTTTACAATACGTAGTAGGTTGAATAAGTCAGTTTGAGCCTCACTAACCGCAACAAATGCTTCACAAAAAGTGGAAGGATGAAGGTACCAGTTAGTAAGGAATTAAGAGAACGTCATATGTGCACAATGTGTGTTTCCACAGAAGATAGAAACAGTGAGTTAAGATAGAAAGCTAGAAAACAAGATATAAGTTAAAGAAATTCAGTATGTGATGAAAATCAGGACAGCAGCGAACCGAAAAATGATGGTCCTTAATACGAAAAAATACATAATTTATTCCAACAAAAAGAAGGCCAACCTAATGTGCAGCTCGGGACCTCATATTTTCCACAAGAGAGATTCCCATAGATAAAATGGTTGTCTCACCTTAAAGCTGATAAAATCTCAAGCAATTTGCTTACCATAAATGATACATCAAAAAAATTACCACTAAGGGGCTATTAGAATAATAACATTTGAACATGGTATAACTTTCAGGCCCGAATATGTTCTGCGAATTTTAGGGCATTCTTTCGAAACGATACAATAAAGTATATCATTATGTTGAATATAATACACTTAATCTGACCGCTCGTTAGATGATCAATTATAGTGCTCACACAGCATTCGGTGCTTGAGGTAAGAGCAATATTTAGATTTCGATTAGATGTAAGTGTTAAGCCTCTCTAACCGCAACAAAGGCCTACGAAAAAGAGGAAGAAGGAAAGTACCCTTTAGTATGGACTTAAGAGAACGCGGAATCTATACACAAAGTACATAGAAACAGTAAGATGGGAAGAAATTTATGAAACAAGATACAAGTTGAAGGTGAAAGTATTAGGGGCTGAAAAACAGTGAACCGAAAAAATTGTCTGAAACAAAACAAAAACCTATTCTACTTCAGCAAAAGAAAGGCCTACCTGACCTTTAGCTCGGGACCTAGAATGAGCCAAATGAGAACAATATATTCTCCGAGAGACTTGAGATCGGTTTTATTTTATAGAAAACGCGAATTCAAATTTTAAACGAATTATATTTCAACACGTTCACCGCGTTTCCGCGGTTATCACAGATTGGTTTAATTAGGTTGTAAGTAGCAGAATCGGAAAATCGACTTTACTGCTCGGCTACATTTTTATCTTTTCTAAGAAATATGAAAATGCAATTGCGCTGTAACATTTCACCTTGTATGATAACAGTTATTTTCAAAAAGATCGCGAAACCGATGAAATGTCATTCATTTATAACGGTACGTGAATGAGCAATTTACCGAATGGTGCACATGTGACCCAATACGCAAGGAACGAGTTAAACAAGTTATGAACAAAAGTAGTGGATACACCATGTTCATATTTAATCGGATCCCTCTCAATGACTTGTTGCAATGCCTACATTTTTGGTAACTGCCTCCAGAAAAAGTTCAAACAAATAATCAGAGAAACATTGGACAACTTTTCATTTTCAATTCTCTCCTTATCTTAAAGATTTTGAGTTTTCTTACAATGATATTTTGCTTAAAAATAACCCATTAATTTTCAATAGGATTCAGGTATGAGCTCTGGCTTGGCCTCTGCAAAACGTTCACCTCATGGTTTTTCAGCCATTCCTAACAGATTTTGCAATTTGCTTGGGATCGTTATCATGTTGGAAGACCAAATCGGATCCAAAATGGATTCTGTGTCGTATCCAAAATGGATCCAGACTGTCTCAAATTTCCACGGACAATTTTATACATTGATCTTCTTCCAGAATTCCTTCAATTCGAACAAGACATCAAGTTCCATTGGCCGAAAAAATTACATTATAAGTTAGTGTGGGCCTTCTTAACCACAAAAAAATGTTTCAAATAGTGAAAGGATTGAGGCCTTTCAATATGGAGGTTAGGGAACGCAGAATCTTTGCTTAAGGTATTTCCCACGTAAGATACCCACAGCACAGAAACAGCAAGGCAAGAAATAAGATGAAACTAGGTAAAAGTTAAAAAAGAAAAATCAGAGAGGCAACAGGCATCAGTGAACTTAAAGTAAGATGTCCTTAACAAAACAAAAGACCTATTTTATTTTAAAAAAGGTCAATGTTTATTTTTTCTTCGGCAGGGAAATGAAAGATGTCGGTGCTGATAATCACTAAATGAGCACATTTAGAAACCTTTTCCATGAATGACATTATGCTCGCTGATGCGTTATTTTCGAATTATTGAACTTTGAAGTTAGCGCCGGCGTGCGCCGTAATTTAGTAAATAAGGGTAGTTAACCCGCCTATTACACACGTAAAGAGGTTGGGTCATAAGGGTTAGCCTCAGTTCTTCTAGTGAAAATTGTAAATAAAGGTTGTAACCGACCCATTACGTCGAATGATCGAGTGTGTGCAAGCGCGCACCGCTGCTTCGACGTAACTGGCAGCCTTGAGATGACCGCAGGTCCGTAACTTCAACCCCGGTATATCGTGGGTTCGACGTACCTGGGAACATTCGAAACAAGTCTTTCGCTTCGACAATATAACTTGTCATCTCATTAACTATGTTTATGCATAGTAGAATTTCAATTGATTTATAATTTCCACTAAAAGAACTGTGGCTACCCCTCACGACCCAACCTCATTACGTTTGTAATAGGCGGCGCGCGCGCGCGCCCGCGCCAACTTCAAAGTTCAATAATTCGAAAATAACGCATCAGCGAGCATAATGTCATTCATGTAAAAGTTTTTTAAATGTGCTCATTTAGTGATTATCAGCACCGACATCTTTAATTTCCCTGCCGAAGAAAAAATAAACATTGACCTTAAAAAATGAAGGCATACCAACTCTTAGATCGGGACCTCACATTTTCCTCTGGGAACACTAATTCTCACAAGAAATAGCGAAAGGCGGACCATTTTTTACCCGTAAACGCTCTCATCCGAAAGTTCCCGGACCAAAAATACCTCTACATGCATGACAACAATCTTACCTCCAACGCTTCCGCACGAATTTAAGGTCAAGGACGATCGGAATCACTTACAATAGTTACCCAAAACAGAGCTCCATTAAAGTATATCTAAGTCAACTACTCTAAGCTTTTCACAGAGCACTAGGGTAATTCATCAAATATCGAACTGAACTGATTATCGAACAACTTTGGAAATATGCGCGTAATAAATTTAGTAAGCATCCAAACTTGCTCAGTGCCAGTGATCTTACATCTAAAACTCCTATTTTAGAGATAAAAACTCATTTCTGTGAGCTGCAAACTGCTACCAGCGGTTGCGAACGCATTTTCTGTACGACCCTTACAAATTGGTCGAATTTTTTCACTCGAAAAATCTTACGCACCTCAGGAAAATTGCGACGGTTTAATTGTTGTTGGGTCACCGTCAACCTCCCGTCATAACTAGAGAGTAGTGTTGTCATATGATGTTCTGTTGCTGTATTTTTTTCTTTTCCGCCAAAAACTTGATAATTATTCCATGTTCGACATTCAGTTCCTTTTTCATGTCAGTATTTAATACTGAACAAAGGTGTTCGAATCAAAATTCCTTAAAAATCATGAATTTATACCTCAAACAAGGCTTTTCGATTCTTAATTCTTTTAAATAACTGAATCGGTCTATTGAACGCCTGTTTTATTTCATTAAAATATTGTATTAACGCTTGATAATAACATTGAATAGTTGAAGATGGGAATTCTGGTGAGGGGCTACCAATCAGCTGCTGGTGTTCCAAGGCCCTCAAGATCATCAATGATTCGTCTGGCTACATTTACTGATGATCAATCCCTTGCCAAGAAAATTGATGCAAGCATCAATAATAATTCATTGACGAGTGCTTTACACTCTACTCCAAAAAAGGTCACACAGGTTGATGATCACAATGATGGTTCAACAAACACTGCAAATGAAACATCGACATCATATTCAAATTTTGATAACTCTCCATTCAAATACATCTTGAAAATAATTAATGAGACAGTTATTTCAAACAAACAAACAAAACAAACATCGGCATCTTTGGGATGCTTTATTTCCAATCAAGCCTGATACAAATGATCTTAAGCATTGGTTTTTCAAATGTCTTATAACTAACACTATATATAGGACACCATGACGGCTCCCCCGTAAAGCCGGTACCCATTTCCGACACCTGGGTCGAGTGGGGTATTGTGCTTGAGCTTTCCCTTATACCCAACGGGAAAAATCGCAGCGCCAGCGCCGGGATACGAACCCGCGACTCCAACATACAAGTCCGATCCCTTAACCGCTGTGCCACCGCGAGCATTTCCAAGAAAATCCAGTGCACCAAAGAAAAAAAAGAGTGAAAGAAAAACGTTTATTTTCCAAGTGGCCACATGAGATACATGTCAACATATTGGGTTTTAAAAAGTTTCTTAATATAGGACGTCCTAACACAAAAGTTCCATACGAGGAGTACTAATGGACAAACCATCAGAGGTGTACAAATAGAAAAGCCATATGAGGCATAATAATTGACAAACTATACGAGGTGTACCAATAGACAAACTATCAGAGGTGTACAAATAGATAGACCATACGAGGCATATTAATGGACAAAATATACGAGGCGTACTAATAGACAAACCATACGGGGCGTGCTAATAGTCTAACAAATGTTCCATACGAGGAGAACTAATTGACAAACCATCCTGTTCGAATCAAAATTCTTGTTCGATTCATGTTCGATATTGATGAAATTATGTTATTAAAGAATTCGATTTTTAGAACAATAAATAAATTCCAACAATCTACGTTGTCTTTAAAGCGACATCACAGAACAAGAAAGCAACTGTTCAAGAATAATCTTGAGGCCCGCAACAGTTATTCAGAGCAAAAGTTACCGATTTATGAAGGTTGTTTCTAGACGCACGTGGTTTCTGTTCGACATTTGATGAATTACCCTATATACTCTGATCCACTACAGTTAAAAATACGTTAACAAAACAAGGTACTCACAATTTAAATAGTCAAAAACTTGGACCGTGGCTCACATTTTCATTTTAGGGACTACCTATCGAAAAATTTATAGGCTGCGCATTGTTGTGTTTGACCATCTCTGTCAGCCGAATAATCAAGATATTTTTAAGAATTTCAACAAGAAATTAATTAAACAGAGCTAAGCAAGGAATTATCAATAGAGAATGATCAAATCTGAGGCGGAACTTGGTTTATACACTAGAATCGCCAAGCATAGGCAGCATTTATATGGTAAAGCATGATCCGAAATAAAATTTTTAATTCTAGACTAAAGTTTTCATCAATGAAAACTAGAGTCATTTGACCGAGTCGAGGCCAATTAGTATTTTAGCGTTATACTTGTTAAAGAAAGTAATTTGCACCCAACATAGTAGGTTATGACGAAGAGTATACTGTATATCAAAAGCCTTGAGGTGTGAAACTGTATCGTGACAAAAATAAATCAGTTCAAGTAAGCACCCAATGCACCGACCTTTGTAGGCGGGCTCGCGAAGATCCCGGACGCTTCAGAAAGAGTGTTGGGGTCAGCTTGGGAAGCCAAGGGCTGCATTGCTGGCAAGAGATCGGACTCTGCCGAGTCTTTGTCAGTTGTGGGAGCCCCAAGCTCTTCAGCAGTTGGTGGCTCTTTGTCCTGAGCAGAGAACGAGTTAATTTATAGCTCGCGTAATTTATAATTTTATTATTTTCAATTAAATTTATTATTAATAATTTAATTTATAGCTCTCGATTGTTGCTTCCCTATTTTGCGAAGTACTATGGCGCTCTATAGAGTGCGTTCCTATCATTTAGTCATGCTTTCGAACTTCAGGTTAATCCGATCAAGTTATTTAAGGTTAGCTATACGTTTTACTCAATTGGCCCTACTTTCTCACCGAATGAGAGTTAAAAAACCCACACCGATATTGCTGTACAAATTTTATAACCAAAAATCGGGTTTGAATAAAGTGAAGGAATAGAATCTACATTCTGCATTAGATTAGATTAGATTAGATTAGATGTTACTTTAAGCCTCCCAAACCTCAACAAATGTATTCCAAAGAGAGAAAGGAGGAAGCCAACATTTAGTGTGGAGCTAAGGGAATTCGGAATCGAGACACAATGTGCAATGAAACAGTACGTTGAGAAAAAAGTTTCTGAAACGAGATAAAATTTGAAGAAGAAAGTAGTAGGTGCTGATACACAGGAAAGCAGTGAACCGAAAAAATGGTCCAAAATAAAGCGAAAAATCTATTCCATCTCAACAAAAAGGTCATCCTAACCTTTAGGCTCGAGACTCCCATGTTCTCCCTGTGAGCGTCAGTCCCCTCACATACAATAGTTGCATCCCCCTGAGGAGATTCCGAGTCAAAGCCTACTTCTTGATTTGTAAAGCAAATTGTTCTGTGCCAAGTGTTTCATTACATATTTGTAAAAGTACTTCCGGTGCCCTCAGTTGTGAAAGTTTCAATAATTAGAAGCGGGTGAAAAAAGTGAGCAAACTAAAATAAAAATCACCAAAATAATTAAACCAAAAAGTTGTGACAGTAAGTTTGACGAATGTTAATTTGAGTTTTCATTACTTTTATAACTTACTGATAAATAAAAGTACAGGATCAGGCATATCTTTCACAGTCCTTTATCTTTAAAAATACCAAGTTTTCATTTCACCGTCCAGATATAAAATTTAAATATGATCTTCAACAGTGTAACAGAGAATTCCTATTCTATAATACTACAACTATCCAGAATCACGAACTCGAGCCTGAATAGAAAGCTGCCGTATTGTGTTTGCTCGTATTAAGAAATTTTCTTCCACTTCATTTGTGGGAACACCTCAGAGCTTGAGATATCGCGTCGAGTTGAAGGGAAAATGGCTTCAAATTCCAGAGTGGATCAAACGAAAATTTCATTCGTATGAGGGACTGAAGATGTGCCATATTTCGTTATCCCAAAGCCGAGGAAAATAAGCTACGAGGACAAAAAATTGTCATCTGTAACTAATATGCTGTGGGACTTTCACAGGTACGAATTAAAGCAATAATTTTGTGTGGTGTTGTGTACAAGTCTCTTCATGCACATCTAGTCGATTTGAATGCACACTTGTATTAACTGATGTCGTAGTGTGGCCACAGTACCTGGACGATCTTCTCGACGTCTAACTTGTCGTTCTTGGTAGTCCCACAAATTTTCTGTTGAGGTCATGTCCGAGGACTTCGCTTTCCAGATTAAATATCTGACATATCCTGAATGACTGTTGTGTTAATTAATTAAAGTTCTGGCCCGATGCACCCAGCAGTTACCATCCGGAAAGATTCGCATAAAACGCGACTTTCTACATCTAGAGATCATGCAAACGACCAAAACTTGGTTATTTAGCAGCTCAATGTAACCAAGCTGGTTCAGTTCGACGGATGCCTCAAGTAAAGGATACATTTCTGAGCACTTGAAGCAACCCCAGAACATGACAGACCCACCTCCTCCTCCTCCTTGAATTGCTCCTTGAATCCAAACTTCGTTGAAGGCTTCATGAGGTTTTCGATAAACTTAACGGCAAGCATTGTTGCTATTAAGACCAAATTGTGATTCATCTGACCGCATGACACCGACCTGTACGGTCCAAAATGCGTATGCTTTTACCTGTTTAAACCAGTGATATTTTGGACAGAAGTTAACATCAGCTGTGTACGGGCCATTCTGCGCCGTTTAACCATTAGATGGACTTGCCTAAGAAGAGAACATTCAGAAACAGCAGAGAACAGAAATCATTGACGTTTTGCAGTAGTTCCACACTTATTGCGAAACAATTCCGGTTAACAATTCGGCGGCTGTTCGCAATTTTCCTCCTAACACAATTTCTCCTAGCATTGCCGTATTTATTGAATTGTTTCCATCGTTAATAAATCAGCGTAACAGTACGGCACGAAGCCCCTACGAATACCACCACATCCTTTGCTTCGTGTCGACCAATTGCAATAGCCCCTTTTTGCCATTTTGAATCGTTTTGCTTTTGTCCAATAGTTGAGGAGCAGGTGAGAAACAAGCGTGCATCGTGTCATCTCTGAATGAAGACTGATGCCTGTTCAGTACTTCCACATAACTCAAACTATGGTCCTAGATTTGGACACCGATTGATGAACGAAGTAAATTAATAGAGCTCAATTGATGACTAATTTTTTGGGCCAGGGAGCTGGGTTCACATACCATTTCTGTGTACTATTTGACGTGTGAAGAAATGCGCTGCTCTTATGATATTTAACAGTTTGGAATGATTTATAACATCCTAAATTACTGGAGTTAATATTAATTAGAAATATAAATTTGTATTCACTTTGGGAACAAAACTAGGGGGGAAATTTTTGTATTTTATAAATTTTAGTTTATGCTTTAACCTAGGTGGATTTTTTGTGAATAATAACTTGTCTGTTCGAGATAACATCTGCAATAGACCTGCCCAGCACTTCGTCATTGTGGTTATTTGAATATACCTCAACAGTGGAAAGTCTTTCGTCGAAAAGTACAACGCCATTTGTTTCTATTTCGAACGTCTCCAAAAAAAGGTTTATTTCAATTAGGCCTGATTATTATCAATATCTTCTAAATTGTTTTTTAAGGGACTCCTGGCTAACACCAGGACGCAATGACAGTTACCCCCGGATGAGCCCGTACCCATTTCCGATACCTGGGTGGAATGGGGTATTGTGACTAAGTTCTTCTCGTCACTATGGGAGGAATCACCGGGCTGGCATTGCCAAGAGTCGAACCTGTGACCATTCCGGTGGAAGGTGCGTGCTCTCAATCGTTAGACCACGGTGACCTCATGGTTTTGTGCCCAGAATGGTCACGAGTTAAATTTTTTGTTAGCCTAGCTCCTCATATTTTTTCACTCATAAAAATTTATCATTTAAACTTTTGTACCGTTATAGTTGAGTTTCGTCTGGCCATTGCTTAAAAAGTTTTCATAATCTTTGTGAAGCGAAAAGTTCGTCGAACCGTTGCAGCGTGCGAGAAATCTTAGATTTGAGCCCCTTCGGCTAATTCACGTCTCTGATTTAGTTCCGTGCGCGGTAAAACGTATCAAAAGAACTCCTTTTATCGTTCATTTCACCCAAGACATATTCCACGCAATAGTTACTTTCCTGAAACAATATGAAAATTAGATACCTCTCGCATCTTTGAAGCTTTGAATGGAAAAGACGGGTATTGAAAAAAATCAAATTATTTTTTAAAATTAGCACAGAACTTTATCCGTACCGTAAACACACACAAAACTCATGGACCACCTCTCGTCAAATCTAAGGTCCAAGGCATTAGCCCAACGACTAGCAAGCATTCGCCCAACGAATGAGCGTCGAATTAGAGAGTACGTAGAAGAAAATATAATCGAAATAATGAGCAGCAGTACGTACAGTTTTCCTAACCATACTGAGCGGTACGTACAGTTTTCTCAGCCACACCGACGACGTCGATGAGGGGAGACACGAGAGACGAGTTCGTCCCAGAGGAGCGAGGAGAGACAAACACGGCAGCGTTGGGGCTCCTGCCGACCACACTCTGCATAGAGCTCAGGCGGCCCTGCAGCTGCTGCATAGTCTCCTCTTTTGCATCCTGCCCGTGGGAGCCTCGTTAACGGTGTACATCAGATTAAAACTGAGACCAGTCGTCTAGAGGCAAAATATCAGCTAGCCATAGTTTGATTCAACTTAAATATGAAAATCGCCGGAGGTATAATGCTATGTAACTCGTTAGATTGATCTAACTTCAATGTTGATGATTGGCATAGGTATGACACTGTGACTTGTGAGATAATCTAAATGATGTCCTATTTTTTTGTAAAACTATTAGCATACCCATGTTGTCAAATGAAGGCAGAAATTTGTGGTAATTGCTTTTGTTCTTGCATTTTTCACTAGTTAATTTCGTTCTCTTATTACATCTTTCTTTGTATTATCTTCTTCCCCAGTTACGTTTAGCAGTTTTATACTAGTCTACATTCTTTTATTAGATGTTTTCATGCCGGGGTGGGCAAACCTCACAAACATAACCACATTCGGGAACTTAAGATGACTAATACAGGGTTTCATTTTGAGGGCCTTCGAATGCAGAAATCTAGAAACAAGAATGCTTACGAGAAGCTGGGCGAGATGGGCAGCTTTAGCCTCCGCAGCCTGCATCTTGTGAGAGACGTCCTGTATCTTCTGGTCGTATACCCTGCTGCGGTCTGACAGCATTTCGTACATCTCCTGTTCGGCAACGGGGACAGGGTTTCACGCACTCATGGTCATTACTGTCGTTTATCGAGTAACATATCATTTTATGCAAACCTTCCTATAAACGGAAAAAATTAGTCTCAGTTATTCATAGCTTCGAATTATACATCTGTATTTGTTCAATGACTAAAACTAATTTTTATTTACATATGTTTAGGCTTGCATACAATGGTGCAGCCTGTAAATCAGCTCTAGAAAATCGAACACTTTAGCTACTGTTAATGGGAAAAATGTTTCATAATTATTCTCAACCAAGGTGCAAAAAAGAAGTACGTAAATCACATACTGGACAGCTAAATGTTAATACATTACGTAAACTTTGGTGCATGTTCTTCATTTAGAATGAACGGCTAGAAATCTTATATATGATCAAATCATTATAACGAAATCTAAGCATTTTTTACCATAAACTTGTGCTGAGGCATGTGCGTTTACGTACAGAGAAGTTTTAAAGAGCATCATTATTCAATACTTGAGTTAGCAATGACATTATAATTACAATGATTATTTAGTTTTTCGACCGAGGACAGAAAGAAAAATGAAGGTTTATTTAGCACTAGAATTTTCATCACAAGCCCTTCCACTTGTCTTTTCCGTTTTTCCCAATCATCAAAGGAACTGATTGCTCTTGAAATTGCAGCAACAGGGGCTGGGCTCGAACCAGAGTTACTCTGGCCAAGTGAGTGGCGCTCTACCCTCGTGTCACGGTGTCGACGCGATCACTATGCACGCTCTCACCCAAGAGTCAACTACTGCTTCTTGCTGTGCAACGCAGCCTAGTTGGTATAGCGATAGTAGTTCGCGAGGAACATTTTTCCTAAGCCTGGACTGTAATCACTGAAAAATATTTTTATTTAATGATCCATTTCACAATCAAATTAATGAGTGATCACAATTTCTAAGTACTGAACTTAAAGGGAGAGGAAATGAAACGAACTCATTGAGGACGAACATTTCCTCCATACTCTCTTCCGTCCGCCAACTCCGTTTTCTAAATCACTAGAGAAGGTACTTGCTCCGGGAAATGCACCGAGCAAAAATGGGATCGATCTCTGTTTTCTTAACCCGTAGTGCATCACTTTTTATGCCGTTGATATTTTTTAATTACTTGACTTCATAAAAATTTTTTATTAGTAGTAAAAAATAAGCCTCGCAACAGCTTTCCGAGGATGTATTACTAAATTATTTACGCGAATTACACAGCTAGTTAATTTACAAGCAATTGCTGAGACATGTAAAATTAAAAACATCCTGGGCCAGGACCTAGACGACACGAGAAGCGCTGCGCAAACGTAGCATCATTCTCACGCTAAATCATTTCAGAACAACATAAAAACTCAATATTTCTCAGATATCAGTATCCCTTATCTCCCAGTTGTGACGCTCTTACCTTAAGCTTCGCATCAAACTCCGCCTTGGCGTCCTCGAGTTTGCGGGCAGCCTCATCTGCAGCTCTGGCGCTCTCCGCAGCTCGCTCCTGCGTCTTCTGGATCTCTTCTAGCGCCTCCGCCTGCCACCATAAGAATCATCTGAGCCATGTCAGCCAGCATGCAAAGTACACTATTTTGTGGCCAACCGTATAAAACGTTCTTATTTTTAAAGCAAGTGTGGGTTTTTTAATCAAAAAATGTGCACTGCTTCATGGTATGAAGCAAGTGCTCTAGCAGCCTATGTATTTAGTCAGAGAATATTTTCTCAACTCCAATGGGAGAGATATTTTCTTCAAAGAGATACTCGCTGACTGTTTCAATAGAAATACTGATGTTTTACCAATTGCGGCTCTATTTAAGACTGTTCCCTCTGGGTCGGACTTCACATCTTCTCTCTGAGAATATTAATTCTTATAGATACAATAGTTTAACTCACCCTGAGGGAATGCTAAAAGGTTAATAAATCGATAAGGAATAAAATAAATTAATCAAAACTCGTCCTGATTTCATGTTCAATGATTAATATCCGACTGATTCGTTTTGTTATAAACACATTTTTGCGTTACAGCAATAATTCTTCCATTTGATACATAGGAGAACAATTGAATTGTCTTATAACCCAAATGAAAACACTCTTAATACTTTGCTCCACAATTCCAAGGAAGCTTATGGTCCTCGTATCCAATGTTTAAAATGCAAGAGCAATTAGAGCCTAAATTTTAACTCTATTCTCCCAAGTGTGTCTTACCATTCTTATTCTGCTGCAAGACCACGAAACTGTCATCCGTGGGGTATTGGTATTTTGTAAGTCTAAAACTTCCATACATAGTGTACTCGTAAAATACTTCATATCAGCTGGGAAGTGAATCCCGTTCTACCTTCTCTCTGTTGAGCTGCGAGATGGTCTGGTCAGTGGACAGCCTGTACTGGGTCTGGTCTTCGAGCAGCTGGTGCTGGAACGCCGCGGTGGTCTCCTCAGCCAGCTGCCGCTCCTCCTTCATCTGCTCTACAGTCTTCTCCAGCTTGTTCACGCTGCTCTGCAGGCGCTCGCTCTTCTTCACCTCTACTGCTAGCGCCTTCTTCTGGGCCTTTGCCTGAACTCGAAACGAATTGTTATTGGTAATACTGTTATTTTGCTGTGCATTTTCGTCTGAGCCCGTACCGAGTTGAACTCACAGTTCATTACTCGCACTCAAACACAGCGATACAGCTGTACGGTCTGAAAAGTGCTCTTTGTCCATTATTTTAAACGGGCCCTCTCCCTGATAGACCATTGGTGCTAATTGCTCTCCTTTTTATTATTTAGTACCTAGTACTTAGAATTAAAGAGTTTATCATGTTCTTCACTCAATACAGAATGGTGAGAATATTACACTGCAAGGCTTCAGATAATGATCAAATACAGCTATTTTATTTATGTACTACAGAGTTTGCACATGCCGAAAAGCTGACAAAAAGTCTTGGAAACAAATACCAGCATTCAACTAACACATGGCAATGGATATCCTGGCTGATACAACTCGTTCTAATTTGCCGTCACTAGTGGAAACGATGAGATACCTCGTACAAAAGCAGGAATAACTACATTTATCATCTCCATGATGGACCTAATTTAATAGGTATTTGACTCCGTAATATATAAATAAAATAAGCGAAGAGGATGTTGTTGCTTACTACAAGTCAAACTGGAGGACTGTAAATTGTGTCTCTTTTATACAGCTTTTATTTATTAATCATTTTGATTACTTTGTGAATTTTGAGCCAATAAAGTAATTTTAGGTAAAATTCTGTCAACTTTTGCTTGAACTGAAAGCAATTTTCTTGTTGTTCACTGGACGATAGAGAGTAGTTTGTAAGGATGTTGGTCTCAAGATGAAGCAACATTCTGCGAGCCTGCCGCATACGACTCGCTGTTAGAGCAGTAGTACCGAAGATCCCGCTCATGCTACTTCCCTCAACGTAAGCTATCAAAAATGTCTCGAATATTATCTGCATTAATTTTTACACGGTTTTAAGTACGAATAATTTATCAATTGAATTATGATTCAAGGCTAATAATTTCATCTAAATCCCTCATGCGCAGATTCCTTATAAAACTCAGTTAATTCCACAGTCGCAGCTTAAAATCTGCGAAAAATTTGCGAAAGTGAGTGATTGAACTCGGTTAAGTGCCTTTGGCTCTACGTTTCTCGAAATCTAATAAATTGAAAGTGTGAAAAAATAATTACTGGTCCCTTCAGCGTGATGTCACCGACTCCACATTACTCGTTTCAATGGCCCCGTGACCAGCCCAATTAGCAACATTCAATCGAGACTCGGCGGCCTTCGTCTTGGTGGTTGCGCGCGGGATCGCCAATTATTCGCTATTCAAATTCTGACTCGCTGCTTCCATTGCCTGTAAAGTGATCGATGCTGCAGCCAAGAGTTGCATAAATTTTTCTTGCATCTTTCACTGACATCTAAGTATCGGAAGCTTTATTATTTCTAAATTGGCTTCCACGTGATCAGAAACAGGGTTCAGCAAAGAATATTTAAATGTTCGTTTGCTTCAATTTACGCTCCTTGCATACGTTTCCAAGGGTAGCGATGAGGTAGAATTTAGATCTTGTGACACAAATTAAGTTATCCTAGAAAGTTTCACCAGCCTCATAGTTAACCAACGAATTTCTGCGTCTCTCTTTTAAGCTCATCAAAATAGTTCGCAATATTTGGAAGTATTGTTTGTATTAGGGACACTCTCCTATTTTTTACGAAATTTCTGTCTCTGTAAAAAATGTTCTCATTGAGTACATTAACGGTAAATTAAACTGATCCAAGAAAAAATCTGAGCGATTGGCCAGTCCTGATATTTGACGCGCGCACACACAAAAAAAACAATGGTCAAGCATTTTGATTAGTTCTCAGAATATGCATCAAATTCCAGAAAAAGCTAATTTGTAATTCTTGCCAACAACAGATAATAAGGCATAAGAGGCCTTAGGGTTGAGTTGCGTAGGGTTGAGCTGCGAAGAAGCTGCTGAACAGCTCCCTTATCACTGTACAGTGTACATCCCCATTCTATGTCAGATCGACCTTAATCGTAAAACTTCACATGTGTATGTACGTTAATAATTAGAGGATGTTATCAGACCAAAGCATTCTGTTGCCACATTACAGAGGTTCACGCAAATTTGTAACGTTACTTTTTTTGCACCCGACCTTTACCTCTTTCTCGAGGGTGCGGACGATGCTAGTTTTCTCGTTGAGGTCTTTGAGAAGGCCCTCGTTGTGCTTCACGATCATCTTCGAGGTCTCGGATGCGCTATTCAGCTCCGTCCTGGAACAGGCATGCGCTATGAAACCTATCCGTAAACTTTTTCCTTGAGTGCTATTTGAGAATGGGAGATCTGTCTGATCAGAAACAGTTAATAATTGTTTCAAAAGAGCATCACAGTTTGTGCGTTATTGCTACCTAAGAACATCTCGAGTACGCAAGAAGTAAACTAGTATAAATTTTGTTTTTATACTGTCACTGAACTGCAAATTACCTCAATTCTTCGTATTACTTACCCCTAACTTTTCAGTAGGTGCTCATTCTCTCATTGCCGCCTCCGAAATGCATGGGATCTATCATCAAATCTTCTGTTAAGCGATAAGAAATAGATCACTTTTCAATAATAAATTTCTAGCACTATCTCCATCCCCCGACGAAGACGAGTCACTGTCTCCTTCAAATCTTTTATTTTACTTGATCAAGCGCCTCAAATTTCTGGCGCAAGGTCGAGGCGTTGACATTATAACTGCCAGTCAGGACCTTTTGTTATGAACCAGCATGTTACTTATAACCTAATTAACTCAAAACATAAAAATTTTCTACTCATGTTACCGACCGACGACCAGAAAATCTACTTGAAATGAAATACAGGAGCACCTTTATCGGATGAGTCAGACACATCACAATTAAGGGGCACTTAGGTGTTGAAATACACGTGAACCAGTCAACTGACTAGGATAGTTTAGTACGCAATGATGTCCCGCATTTGATAGTAATAAATGTAATGGGCTTAAAGAAATTGTTAAGTCGATTGAACTCCGTCAGCGTGAGTACACAGAGTTTAAGTTAAATTTTATGCTGAGAGTCATTATATTTCATTCTAGATTTGGTATAATCGTGAACTCGTGTAACGTGTTTCAGACATACAGTATAGGAACACTACATACTCGGACGATCGTTGCTGATTCAACTACTAAGATGATAATTGCATGCCACTGAATACTAGACGTAAACTAAAATGTTTTAATTATATCCCTCGACAGTGAAAAAGTGTGGCAAATTCGGCCAAAACTGCAGGACTCGAAAGAAAGTAGCGTTGAGGCTGTACAGTGATATCCTGCTAACGACACATTGTATTTACAAAACTAATATCAGCTTCAATTTCAGATTTTGCAAAAGTTTTGTAGTTAAAACTTGTAGTTAAAACGCAAGATAAAACTGTCTAGAAAATGCCAGTTAGTGACCAACAAGATCATTACAAGCTCTTTCTTCTTTCCAACGTAACTTTTCTTTGCTTAATGCAATTTCCATTCAGATTAATATTTGGTATCAGAACATGATAGATATTGTAAAGCGCACATTCAAGCGCTCTTTGAATCAAATAATCTGCGCTAGTTATGGATCTGATTCAATTTCCCGTATTTTTTCGCTGTTGATGGCCTTACATTAGTTAGTTCAAGGCTTCCTAGCCATAACAAAGACGACTTCACGAGAGGGAAGAAAAGGGACCATTTAGCATGGACTGGAGAAAATGGGGAATCTACCTATGAGGTGTGTTCTCACACAGGATACTCTGCAAATAGAAACAAGTTAGGATGGAAGACGAAAACTGAGTCTGAAAACTTAAACATATAAGAAGTAAAATGGGCTCGAAAGATAGAAGTCACGAAAGCTTATCAGTAGCTGAGGATCCCAAACCGTGTAACCCATGGGGCATCTTTCTCCAGAACACATGATAGTCAACCCTAATGAATCAAAACCTTTTGCCTACCCTATGCCTTATGAAAGCTACCGAAATGGTCAGAAGGCGTGACTCACGTGAAGTTTTTCATGGAAGTTTCTAAGTCGTCCTTCTCTTCCTGCAGCTTGTCGCATTTAAGAGCGGTCTCCTGGAGTTCGGAGGTGAGGCGGGCGATGTCAGCTGCCAGCGCCTCCTTCTCCTGCTGCACCTGCTCCGCACTGCTCGTTGCCTGCAATACGAATAAAATTCATTCTACCATATTTCACATACACAACTTGAAAAAGATATAAGGATCGAGAATGCCCTATTTTATAGGATTAGATTAGTCGTTAGTTTTAGCCTCCCTACCCGCAGCAATAAATGCGATCCAAAGAGAGGAAGGAGGTATTTAGTATGGAATTAAGGAAACGCGGAATCTACGCAGAAAGGGCTTAGAAGCAGTAAGTTGGGAAAGAAGATCATGAAACAAGATCAAAGTTGAAGAAGGAAGTAGTAGGTGCTGAAAAACAGGACAGCAGTGAACCGAAAAAAGGTGGTCCGTAACAAAACAAAAACGTATTCTATTTTAGCAGAAAGAAAGCCTACCTAACCTTTAGCTCGGGCCCTCACATAGTCCCCCTGGGAGAATATTTTGTAGGATATATTTTTCCTTCATCGCTTTCAGCTGACAAGCTTGATCAATCATTGGCATCAGCGAAACATATTTTCTTGGTGTAAGAAACATTCAATACCAAAGTTAAAAGCGAGGCAAGACAGGTAAGTCACCTTCGTTTTCATGCTGTCTTGCGTTCGTGTATCTACTGCGGAAGAGGTAAGAAAGTTTCCTTCAGAGAATGTAGCGCAGAAACGCAATCAAAATACGCGAAACTCGAAAATTTAGGCCAAGAAAAAAACTGACAACCCCGCTTTGGTTGCTCTCTCTGCCATCCGATTGCGATTTCCTCCACTCCGCGGCTGAGAATTGTACTGTAGCGTGAAGTAATGATTTTTACACCAAGATGCTGATAAATTTCACGCATACACAAGGTGATGCTCTCTCTCCTATTCCATTGAAAACGGACAGCACTCAGCCTGGGTACGTGTGATGGTCGGAGGCAAAACGTTTCATTGCACAAAAACCACCCAACTGAGAAAAATTTAAAACTAGCATTTGTTAAATTTCTTTTCATGTTACATTTTAATCTATTTGAAAATATTACAGACGCTATATTTTGCTTCAGGGTTTAATCCTGAGCGAGCGCATAACCTGTGTGCCGCAGTCTCAAGTTGCGCAATAATCAACAAAGAATACACGTCGCAACACCTCGCAAACAATGCAGGACAATAGCAGCACGAAGAAATCCTCTCGTCAAACTTCAATGGAATTTATGGTATATTTCTATAAGTTTCTCTTAAATTTTCATTCCAACGTCTGGAACGATTAATGAATAAAGGTTAATTTGTCTACTTAAGGTTAAGTAAACTTTCGGGCACGTGCCCAGTCGATCATTTTCATCGGTAAGATTCTCAGTTTTTGTACGTTTCACAAGCTAACTTTCACGATAGCCGATATATTAGGCGAATGAACTTTTCGCTAGTTTACCGATAATGGCCGATAATAACGCTGCTGATCTCCCTATAGCTCAAAATAAAATACTGCAAATTTATCTTCTGAAAACAACAGCAATGCCCGACTACAATTTCTGTGACGGGTTGCAAAAGAAATCCGATATTTTCAATGAAATTGACAATGAAATCAATTGTAAATTATGATAAGTCTTCACCAATATAAATCATAGAGTATTTATCTTCACCTTGAGCACTGCAGCGGCGCACTGCTCTGACAGCACAGTTTGCCGCTTCTGGTGCTCTCGCTGCAGGTCTCCGTACTCACGCTGCAGCTGCAGCAGAGCTTCGTCCTTGCTCATTGCCTGCTCCTGCAGCTGTTGTTCTGCAGCTGCACTTACAGCTGCGGCAGTTGCTCGCTCCTCCAGCTTTTCACTAGCAAAATATTAAGAAAATCGTGGGGCAATTTCGCTCGGAGCACTGATCATGTCAACATGTCAGTTGAATCTTATATACCAAGTCTGATACCTCGCAAAAAGTTTCGTTTTTAAAACCTCATGGTTAAAAATTATTTTCTCAGCACAAAGTTTTCGATTCTCTCTAGGTAAAGCAGATTTTGGGCATCGCCTGCGGCAGTCGCGGGCCAGAAAGTTTCCTCACTGGCATCGCTTCCTTTGAACTGAAAGGAGGAAAGTCCCATGACCTTTCGTCCTATTAATTGAACTATCAGCTAGCATATCCAAGTGATGCAAGCACAGCGTTCTTGGCTGTTCATCATGCAGTCAATGGATTCTTACTGATTCAACTTTTTCTATCAATCTATTGATTTAATCCTATTTGTAACAAGAAGAGTAGAAGAAAATTTATTGGCTGTTTAAACCAAATAATACATTCAGCGATAACTTTATGCAAGAACACAAGAACACACTATGCATGAAATAGTAGTTTGCTTTACAAATGATTCGCTGATCATCATGCCAACCTCGCTCATTCATACATAGCTGAGTTGTGCACACGGCGGTTTGAAACAACCAAGGTTCGCTTTCTGAACACTTCAGGGGCTGCTACAGAAGTCGTTCATGGTCATCGTGTCTGTGCAGTATGCTAGGCGGTGCGCCGAAGAACGCACGTGCCTAGCGATTATAGCATCAAAATTACCAAATATAAATTCATAAAACCATTTTTACCAACTTTGACCTCCATGATTCGAACCATACTATGCCTAGGAATAATTTTATCAATAACATACAATGAAGCGCAACCACAACTGAAAGCTTTCGAGCAACAATCTGGCCAGCATGCTCGCTTTTTAACATTTTTATCTGATTTTTCATTATTTTAGCCAAAACACAAAATAAATTCAAATATTTATGTTTTGGAAAAATTTTTTATAGTGAAAGTATGGTAGAAGTGCTTTTGCTTTATATCAATCAATGCTCGTTTTTCTGATAACTTCACATGTATTTTTCGCTCTTCTCGAAAAAAAACATGTTCAGGTAATCAAACTCTGTTGCAGTGGCGTTTCAGCATCCTACGGTTTAAGTATTGTAGCTTCAACAATGTTAAGTTAACTTCAAAATGGACTAAATTTCTTGACTGTGCATTAAACAATTAAAGTAAAGCTCAATTCAACGACAGTAGACACGAACACGAAGTTCCAGCTCTGAATAGAATAGAAATAGCACCTCATGACCGTGACGATCAGATCCCAGTGTCGCACCTGAGGGTATCGAGTTGCTGCTGCAGCTCCTGCCTCATCTGACACTGTTCCTCCTCGGCCGCCCGCACCCTGCGCAGCTCTGCTTCCAGGCCTCGAGCTGCACCGACTTCCTCCTGTCACTCGCACGCCAAGATTTTTAGCAAGTACAGAGAGTTTACAAGAAGGTTAGATTATATGTTAGTTTAAGCCTCCTTGACCGCTACTAAGACGTTCCAAAGAGAGGAAGGCACCATTTAGTATGAAGATCAGAAAATTCTGAATCTATGCACAAGGTACATAGAAACAGTAAGTTGAGACAGAATTTCATGAAACAAGATAAAAGTTGAAGAAGAAAGTAGTAGGGATGAAAAACAAAACAGCAGTAAACAAAAAAAATGGTTCTTAACGTAACGAAAAATATTTTATTTTCAATAAAAAGATGGCCTACCTAATTCTCAGTTCGGGAGAGCTTACTAGAAATTTAAGATACTCTTATCCATCAAAATCAGGTACATACTTTACGGTAATCAAAAAACAACTCATTCCACGTAATAAATTTGTGGAAAAGCAAAAATTAACAGTGATGTTGTATCGATGAGTAAGAGTCATACTATAAAAAAAAATCAAGAGCATCGTTAATACATTCAGATTAAAAATACGAAGTACTACTTTAAAATGTAATTCACGCTCTGTGGAATGAAAATTAATCGTCTTTGATTAACATTCAATTCTTGGTCCACCAAACTTGAATCTCTCACAAGTATAATCAGCACCAATACCATCAATCAGTTAAAAATTGTTAATTCAGTTGCTAAGCACAAGCTATCAGCGGAGGTACTGAAAAACCTCGTTATATTGCAGTTTGCGGCCAATATCTAACTGCTGAGTTTCGAGATGTTATTTGATTACAAAATAGCACGTAGTAAAATCGATATTCAGATTTGGTCATAACATAAATAATTAAATAAATTCGCCCTTTTTGTCAGCCTAGTTTAAACCAGTAATTTCGAGAAAACGAGGCCTCTTTTCCGTCCATAAACCAACTGGCTGCCATCATCTGAGTCACACAATTCATTAGGACGACATGTGCGAATAGTATGGAGCCCTCTCAAAATGTTCACAGCAGTGATGTAGGCGTGATAAACACGCTGTACGCGTCCTAAAAGTATCTTCAAACAGGCATGCAGTTCTCATTTTGACAATATTTATGACAGTATGTAGCTTTATAGAAACGTTCTTTAAAAAACTGTGAAAATGGCAAGAACACCGCACCTCGAGATGACTCTCAGTCTCCTGGAGACGCTTCTCAGCCTCCAAACGCGCCTCCTTCTCTGCTGCAGTCTTTGCTGCCTCTTTCTCATTCTGATCTCGAAGGTAAACATGAAAAACTGAATGGTGTGAGGAATTTAGTTTAATTAGATAGCTTAGAATAAGCCCTCCTAATCCCAACAAAGGTTAGATTGTTAGATTGTTAGTTAGTTTAAGCCTCCCAATCCTCAACAAATGAGATCCAAAGAGAGGAAGGAAGAAGGCACCGTTTAGTATGGAGTAAAGGGAACGCGGAATCTATGCAGAAAGGGCATAGAAACAGTAAGATGAGAAAGAAGTACATGAAACAAGATCAAAGTTGAAGAAGAAAGTAGTAGGTGCTGAAAAAAGGACAGCAGTAAACTGAAAAAAGGTGATCCGTAACAAAACAAAAACCTATGTTATTTTAACAAAAGAAAGCCTACCTAACCTTTCGCTCGGGCCCTCACATAGTCCCCCTAGGAGCGCTAATTCCCATAAGGAAGGAAGATGCCACCATTTCGCATGGAGTTTAAGGAACCAGGAATTTATATACATCGCATGTTTCCACTCAAGATATCCTGTGCATGGTAAGATTGAGTTGAGAAAGAAATTTATGACGCATTATAACAGTTAAAAAATAATATACTAGGCGCTAAAAAACAGGACAGCAGTGAACCGAAAAAAAGGTCCGTAACGAAACAAAAACCTATTATATTTCAACAAAAGCCGGCCTACCTAACCTTCAGCTTGGGACCTCACATTTTCCGGCTGGGATGATAAATTTAGTTAATCTTTTTCCTAAGAATAAGTTATAAGGGTTGTTTTACACCTAATCTTTATTTTAGTTTACGATCAGGTTGGGAGATTGTTCCATCTAGTGCCGTTATTGGTTAGTTATGTTATAAAATGTTCGACAGGAGTACAGACAAATTCCTCACAAAGCTCAGTGAAAGGGACGAGAAGAAAGTTATATTAAAAACTCTGACAATCAGGTCGCATCACACATGGAACACTTGAAAATTTTTCATTAAATAAACAATGGAATATGACTATCAAGCAGTATTTTTCGATATCACAATAAGTTAAATAAGAACCATGAAGCTAATTAACGGAGCAGATGTAAACCTTTTATGAGGTTGCGTAGAGATCTCGTAACTATGTAGAGATTCATATTTTTATGCCCGTGACGATAGCAAAGATCTGTCAAAAGACGTGAATTTTCCATTCATCCTCTGTATCAACGTCAGTGACACCATGATTGCCAGATGAATCCGTCAGTTAATGGACATATTTTGCTAAAAATAATAGCCAAAATGGTCACCACGAAATATATAGACATTTTTTCCTTAAAAATCACAATACTAATGACTTTTGTACTCAATTTGACATTATTACGACGAAAGCACATTCTCGAGATGTTGCAGGTTTTCTATATTTTGAATTGTGTGATGTTTTTAAAAATGGCCAAGTGAATTTCTCATGGCCACGGTGTTCTAAAAATGGCCAATTTTGTGTAAATTGGCCATGAAATGGCCAATCTGGCAACCCTGAGTGACACTGCTACAACACTAGTCCCTTGGTCAAAAAGTAATTTAAACGTGAGAAGTAAAGTCCGTGGACTTATAAGCCTCCCCCCCCCGCACCCTCAGAAATTTAATTCGAAACAGCCACTAATTACGATAAACAATTTCCTAGCCCGCGTAGATAGGGAATTTTCAAGTTTTCTTTCATCATGAAATTTTCACTTAGTTATGAACTTTAAATTGTCAGTAATTGATATTTTATTAACATAAGTACGGTATAAGTACCGTTAAAGTTAATCATGATATAAAAGAGCTCACGAGTATACTTAAACCTGCATTGGGCTTACAACGCGTTTTCACTGTGAGTGAGCAAAGATGATTTTAAGGAAAACAAAACGGCAGACCTTGAATGATGAAACTTTAGAGAGTGCTTAGGGATTAGCAAGAGCTGCAAATAACTTGGCTTTTCTCTCTGGTGAATAAAAACATTCAATAATATAGGGAGACACGAAACTTTGGCCTCATTTTTTCAAGTCTATATTATCAACAAGTGTCTTCTATTAGTGCGGTATTCTTTGGAAAACTCTTCATTTTTCACCAGTCATTTGAGCAACTATGTAAGTTAAGTTCAAGTTTTTCTAATTGCATTAGATTAAAAGTCAGTTTTAGCTTCCTTAACAACACAGCTGTTTTGATGAGAAGGAGAAAGAAAGTACTATGTAGTATGGAATTAAGGTAAAGCGTAATTTATGCACAAAAAGTACCCTCATACCCTGCACATAGAAACAGCTATATTAAAAAGAGTTTACGGTTCAAGGTAAAAGTTTAAAAAGAAAAAAATTGGAGAAATGAAAAAGACAACAAGGGATCAAAAAATTGTCGGTAACCCAGGAAAAAATGCATTCTTTTTAAAGAAAAGGAAGACCTACCTTACTTTCATCTCAAGACCTTACAACCTACCACAGACAGCGCTTTTTTCATTTGTGAAATAGTTGGTATCGTTCTCATGGAGTGCAAGTTTTTCATACTATATGCTTGCATTATTCAGGAGGAAGATTTCACTCTGTATGTGTTAACAGGGTACAAGTTTTCCTTTTATATGCTTAAAGTTAGATGCAAGATTTCACTCTGTATGAGTAAGTTAATTAAGTGAAAATTTTCCAGTACGTATACGTGTGCGTTAGAGGCAAGGGTTTTCACACTATGCGTATAAGTTAGGTGCAAGTTTTTACCACCGGTGCGAGTTTTTCCCACGTGCAAAAATTTTTACTACTTGTACAAGCGAGACGAAAATACCCCAAAACACAAGAGCGAGTAGAGGAGGAAGACAGAGAGGCACCATCACCTGCGCCAGCAAGCGCTGGGTCTGGGAGCGCGTCTCCTCCAGCTCGCTGCGGGCACCCGCCACCTCCGCCTCCAGCCGCCGCTGCACCTCCTGCAAACCCACGGCCACGTCAACTCTGCACGCCCTCTACTGTGTGTGCAGTGAACTTTACGAGGGGGTCAAAAATCACCACACTGCTTTTATTTTCATCAAAGTCAATAACTTTGATATAAATTTGGGTATGAAAATTGCTCTGTATCTTGCAGGGCTGCCTGGCGTTGAATCGTGAATATGTTTGGTTCAGTAATCTACTTGTTACGAATTTTATTGTTTCTTGAACTAGGTCCTAGAATGCTCAGTGATTAATAATTTTTTTGACCAAAATTTATTTCGATATAAAAGAACGTAATCTGGTACATGAAAACTAAACCATTAGCGACCTAGGATATAATCATACTGATGTATGCAAAATTGGAGTAGGATACCAACTTGAATCATTGCCTAAATTTTGGTTCCTAAATGTTCCTAAGCCGTAGCATATCGGAGTTACTAAATATTCACAGATAGATAGAAATATCAGTGACTCTCTTAAGGTCTTAAGGGATGTGTATTTTGCTGAGCGAAGCTTCTTATTGATTATGTACAGATAACTAGAGGCTATGTTTTGAATTAAATTATCCAAGCCAGTGCTACTCAAAGGCTGGTTTGCAGACCATTATCTTCCAATATATCGCTAAAACTTGAAAAAAATTATTGTATCTATTATCTATATTTTGTTTTCAGTGTTAATGAGCCTTTTTCAGTCAATTTTGTCCATTGTGCCCTCCAGCCCAGATATTACACTGGCACTAGCATAAAGTCGTTCGTCATGGTCGTCAAAATGAGGATGGAACTGCCTCTCGGCAATGGTCTTCAAAGAACACACTTGAGTGCAAATTCAGTTTAACAAGATATGAAGCACATTGAAGTTTGCGGGAGTGCATTTGGCAATCCCCCTGAATGGCAACAGGCTAATACTTCCTAAAACAAATCTCGAGTCTCAGACTACAGGATAAAATCTACCCGTACTCCAAATGAGATGAAGAGGAGGCAGTGACTGGAACCTGAGGCCTGACCTGGGACTGGAGCTGGGAGTGCTGGAGCTGGTCCTGCAGCTGCACCATGGCAGCCTTCACCCTGACGGTCTCCTTGTTGGCCTCCCCTGCCGCCGCCTCGCCCTCCGCTGCCTTCATCGCGTGGTTCTCGGCGCTCTGCACCACATGCACGAGCACTTAAAAATGTTGCTGTTTTAGACTTGTTAGACAATGATTTTCAAATGCCGCTCGTGAACAATGAAATTCCTGGCTAGTTTAGAATCTTATAACGTGAGCCCCATGACCCGAACTCTGAAGACAACAAGTCAGTTATTGATATTTATAACGCGATTTTTATAAGAGGAAGGAGTGCATCAGCAATATACTATATTAAGTGTCATTCAAAGTCAGAATTGGAGAGTTTGTGGCACAACCAGTACATAAGACACAAAAAATCAGTTTTTCATACCAGTTTAAGTTGAGCCTTGTCGTGCTCGAGCTGCTCGATCTTGTCGTTGAGCTCGTGCCGGTGCTCCTCCATGGACAGCTGGATGCCCTCCAGGTCACTGATCTTGTCTGCCGCCAGCGCCAGGTCGTCCATTGCTTCCGACAACCTGCACACATCCAGTCTGTGGTTGTCTGCACACATCCAGTCTGTGGTTGTCTGCACACATTCAGCCTGTAGTGGCCTGTACTCATTTTGATCCTTTTAGTTGTGACATTACTCTAAACGTTGCATTTTACGTTGCAAGCAAATGCTCATTTCAAAACACATGAAAACATCATCAGCTGTGAAAGAATTAGCAAATTTAAATAGATAAATGTGAATTTTGAAACAAACCCAAACAAAAAACTATATTTCATTCGTACCTCATGTTGTGACAATGTCCGTTCACAATGTTCATTTCCTCAAATTTTATTTAAGTAATTTCCTACTTCAAAATTCCTGCCAGCCCACGCTCCGCCCACTCTGCTGTGTAGGCGCGAGTGACCCAGAACCCGGAACCAAAATTTTACTAGGGAGGCATTACGCGCGTGTGTCATATAATTAGATCCAAAACTTTTTTCGGTTTGTTCAACACGAAAAAATATAGACGATAAGTTCAGGTCAAGGTTAGGCTAGAATTGGATAGCTTAGCTTAGGTAAGTTAGGATTTGTTCCATTCAAGTTTAAAAAAATAATGAAAGTAGGCCGGTAAGCTAAACACGTTCCCTACGTACTGGGACATAAGTGCATCATCATTAGATAAATTGCTCATTGACGTACCGATATAAATCTATGACATTTCATATGTTTCGCGACATTTAAAAAAATCAGTGTTATCATACGAGATGAAATGTTATCGTGCAATTGTATTTTTCATATTTCTTAGGAAGGATAAAAATGTATTCGAGCAGTTAAGTCGATTTCCCAATTCTGCTACTTCCAAACTAATCAAACCAAACGTAACAACCACGAAGACGCGGTGAACGTGTTAAAGCGACATTGAGGACTATTATCATTATGATAATTGATTTAAGGCTTTCTACCCATAACAAAGGCGATATGCAGATGGCAGAGAGGAGAGACCATCAAGTATGGCGATTAGAAAAATGGTATTTGCCCAAAAGGTGTATTCTGTGCATAGAAGGAAGCAGGAAAAATAAAAGACAGGGAAGGGATAGCGAAGAAAACATTGAAACGGAAAACAGCAAGGGGGCACGTAAGATAAAAGTTCTAAACTGGAATAACATAGGGGAGAGACACCTATCAGTACCTCTCCTGTGGAAGCCAAGCCCCATTGGATAGACAAAGCCAGCTAACCCAGACCTATGTATAGTCTATTCTATGCTCAATGAAGGGGAACACTGTCTAAAGTACTAGACTCTAGCTGAAAACTGAAGTATTGTACATGTAGTGCTATCCTCTGAATTCTAGCAAACTTCACGTGTCTGTACTAAGATAATTGAAACTCAATATACACACAACGACAAGACCGAAATGACTGAATGTATCTTAAAATATTGACTACAGACAATACGCATTCAACCGCAGACACAAATTTACGTTTGAGCACCTTGTTCAAGATAGCTAACTCACTGATGTCCCAATTTCACGAGCAGGCGAAACTTCTATCATCCTCGTCAATTCTCCCATGAATCAATGGCCATCTTCGTGGCGAAGTAAATTTCTCATTTCAAATGCTTTTGAGTCCATCAAAATGTGCAGCTATTTGGAATCCTACTCGTGAGTTTCTCACAACCAACATTCGCGTTCAAAGCCTTGTAACATCGAGCATCATGTAAGCCCCGACTGGCAGGGATAAAATACTTGGCCTGTGAGTCCTCCACGTGGCGCTGGAGACTGGCGACCTGCTGCTGAAGCGCTGCCGCATCTCTCTCTGATGACCGCTGCACCTCCTCTAGCTCCTGCTCCAGCTGTAATGATACCACCCGATCTGTCACGGCTCACGAATAAATGCTTTTACTATCATTTTGTCGAAGCCACAAGCACATTACGCTTTTCTAAGCGCTTGCTTTATTTAGACAGGCATTCATGACTGTCTTAACTGTAGAGAAAATTTATACTCTGTATTCAACTTCATTTCTCACGTTTTCTATACAATGTGGTGCACACGCTATTAGACATATTTTTCAGCAAAATTGCCAGCGACGTTGTACAACATGAGATAAAAATTCACATCTTTCGCATCGCGCTAATGCTCGAAGCTAACAAACATAATGCACTCGGTTAATATCATAATTAACTTCTTCTGCCTGATGATAATAGCGAAGTTTAGTTCCTATGCAGCCCTTGCATCAAGATGCACGTGCTCGCTACTGAATAAGAACAGAAGAAAGACCTTATGGACAGTGTCGCTGAGCGACGCCTCCTGCTGCTGCAGGTGGAGCAGCTGCTGTTCGATGCCGGTGAGGCGCAGCAGCTCCGCCTCAGCAGCACGCAGCTGCAGCCTGCACGCCCTCAGCTCCTCGCCCCGCTCGCTGAGCTGCCTCTCTGCCTCCCGCACACCCTGCTCCGCCAGCGCCACAGTCTCCATACCTGGTGCGAAGCGCTCGCTCGAAAACAGTTCTAAAAAACCTAATGTTCCGTAGTTTTTACCTTGAATGGTTTGAGGAAAGAGAGGAAAACTGATCGATGGTTTAAGGAAAAGTAGAAAACTGATTCATCTTTCATGAAAGAGAATGGAATAGATGCATAGAGTCGTTTTGTGTATAGAATGTTGCTTTTAAAAGTAAAGCCGCTGCTTTTGTGCAAGGGTAAAAAATGTTAATATCTGATTGACTAGGCTTCTCTAGCATTAATTCTGATCTAAGCTTAGGATGCAGACGCTGTCTGTTATAAAAACAGTGCTGTATTTTCGTATGCCATAACAACACAAAAAATTGAGGAAATAAGGAGTATATTAATGACTAGAGTGCATGCACGGCCCGCCAAAAATGACGGGATTCAATACCTTTCTTGAACAAACTTTCCAGACGTGGATGACTAACAAAAATATCTATCCTAACAGTACCCGTGATAAACAATATTATTATACTTTCACACGGGTGAAACTCGTAACACAGATACGGTCATTATGGCCATCTTTATGAGCCGTGAAAGAGAAATAGAAGAAGCGGACTCAAAAAAATTAAACCATAGGTATTGTTAAGTAGTAGCAGGACCCGTGGAAGCTCGTCGGGCCTGTGGAAATTCCTAGGTGGACCCGTATAAAAATTCTGTCAATATAACCTAACCTATCCTATCATAATCTAACCAAACCTATCCTAAACGAACATATCCTGATACAATTGAAATATATCAATGCATGTAAAAGCCATCGTTTAATTAATGCTATACTGAGGAATTCGGTATCCATGATACCGCAAACTCAGACATCCTGTGTTCTTGAGAAGCAGACACCAAACAGATATATAAATAAACACACAACGGGTATTATTAGGTTAGATTAAAAAGTGACTTCAACCAAAAAAATAAAAAATAAACATACATGTAGCGATGAGAAACGACATATATAGTCAAATATTTATAAAAAAAACTACCTCAAAGTGAAAAATATTATCGGGCCCTCGTTCGCAGACACGTAACATGGAAACGAAACCTAACTTTGGTCGTGATATACCCTGGCCCAGGAGCAGTTAGGAGGGCCCCCTCAGTGCCCGGTGTTTCGCTACGGTGAGTTGTTCACAGTTATTCTTTCTACCTAAGTGTATGAAATGGATTTCAGCTGGAAGAGAGTAACCATCAATGCAACCTGGTCAGAGAGCATTTGAAAAAAACAGGGTACATAAAAATGCTTCAACTTGATTGAAAACAACTTTTATGCCACAAATCCTACCCAAGAGAATGAGTTATGACATACACCTGGCATTTTGAATTTAACATTTGACTACGGTAGATACGGCTGAAGTTATATGCAAGTCAAATTTAAATTCAATTCTAGCGAGCAATGTTGAAAATAGCAAACTTTAGATGGATCATGCCTTCATTTAGTTTTGATTAAGTATTTATAAAAATTGAGTTGAAGCAGAATTATGAAAATCCATCTAGTGACCACCGGTGACTCACGTTACAGTCAAAGTGTTAATCCCCACAGTGACTGATGGCAGCTGTAATTGTGGCTACAAAACGGGTACCGATGTATCAAAAAGTTGGTGTTCCCGGTTTTCCCAAAAGATATTCTTATACCTTTAATATGCTGCTAAAATTGAAGTACTGTAGCGTTTGTTGCTGCTATCCCAATACCGAACTTCAAGTTGACCACAATTTCGGTTTCACATCACGGCAATGAGCTCCAGTCATACAACTCAGGAATTACATGGTTGCATGTTCAATTTTGCAGTCATGAGATGTTTGTCCCCACTGTAATCGCGCACAGCACTCGTGTTTTCAGTTCAATAAAATTGAAGAAAAATATGCATGATCGAGCAATTTTTTGGAGATAAAATTTTCGGGATAGAAAGCAGTATCAACATTATTGCAATCGTTTTAAAATTAAAATGTTTTCAGTATAAAACCCATCATCCATCAATACTAGTGAGACGTGCTAGACAAAAAATGTCGAACATGGAAAATCAGTTTTCCTACGGGAAATTTTTACTGTTCTCTTTACCACGACTCACAGGTGCGGATGATGGCTCCTATAGGTAGGCATTTTATTGAGGCTTGTGAGGAAGTTAACGCTTGTTTTTACCCTAGGAAAATAACTCTAATAAGCCATTGGTTCATTATACCCCAGTATATTTGACTTACTCTTGAGGCGCAGCTGTTCCAGCTTATCGTGCTGATCTGCAGCAGCTTTGTTGACAGAGTTTTTGATCTCCAGCAGCGCAGACTCCGTAGCGCTTTGCTTCCCTTCCAGCTCGCACCTGCAGGCGCTGAACTGCTCAGCGATGCTCTTCAGGGAGCTCTGCTGCTGCTCCAGCTCTTCCATCATGCTGCGCGTTGTTGTCATTCTGCATGGCAAGAATTACAGTGACATTTGGGCCTTTATTTATAGCTGCGCTCCTAATTTAGCAAAAATGTTCTATGCAACGAGTTCAAATACTAAGAATCAGGTGAAGAAGAACTAAATTTTTTACATTCTTTTTCGAGTGTCTTTTTGGAGGGATTGAACCTCACTGAGTTAGAGGGTAAACAAAATGAACATCATTGCAGCGTTAGTTAGGGAATGTGGAAAAAAGGTGATGGGCGAGAGTCCAACGCTCATAACACGAGTTTAGAAGACGTAAGCGCTATTTCTTATGAAGTTACTCGCGTAAGCCAAACAAATGCGCTCTCACAAAGCGCAGTAAGTGCATGGCCCCTTGTTCTCTTGCCTTGCATGCCAGCTAGACAACATCGCGCTCAACAAAGGGGCACCAGCGCTAATACTCAGGAAACAAAGCTGTCTCACTTGGACTCGACGAGCTGAGTGCGCTGCTTCTCCTTGAGCAGCTCGTGGCTGAGCCGCTCTGAGCTGAGCTGAGCCTCGACCAGGTTGCGCCGCAGTCCCGCTATTGTCTGCTGGCCCTCGCTCAGCTCCCTGTTCTTCTGGCTGAGCTCCACCTGCATTCAAAACATTTCAGAGTTGCACTCCATTGTGATGCCTATGTGCGTTTACGAACGAAAGAGCTTTACGATAAATATTTCAAAACCAATGTTATACATTTTAGGCCTGAACTAAATTGAAAATAAACTGCGTTTCCTTTGTCTTTTCTTGTATTTTTTGGTGAAAGTTTAGCAAAACCACTCTTGCACTTCCCAACAGTTAGAAATATTGCGCTCTGCAAGGATTAGAAATCTCCCCACGAAAATCAGGCGCTCTCGTTCACAAAACTGTGGTGACAGCATTAGATTAGATGGTCATATGAGTTAGTTTAAGCCTTCCTTACCACAACAAAGGTGTTCCAAAGAGACGAAGGAACAAGGCACCGTCTAGTGTAGAATCAAGATAACGAAGAATAAATGCACGGAGTGTGTTTCCACGCGAGATCCCCTGCGCTTATAAATAGCAAGCAAAGAAGGGAGTTTATGAAATAAAATTACTGTTGGAATGAAAGTAATAGGAGCTCAAAAACAGGACAGCAGTGAACGGAAAAGTGTGATCAGAAACAGAGCAAAAAACATATATCATTCCAACAAAAGGACGACCTTCCTAACCTCCAGTTTAGGATCTTACATCTCCACCCTAGGCTCGCTAACTTTCATAGATACAATAGCTGTATCCCTCTTAAGAGCGTATATTGTGACAGCGAGATCCAACGTCATAACAACATATCAATCAATGATCTCCCTAACTTCTCATGGAGTAAACAAAGTGTGTAAATACAATAAGTATGTAGAAATAAAGGTGTGCTTCATTTGAACACGCGTGCGTAAAACCTCTATGAAACAGATTCGAAAAGCCCCCGTACAGTTAAGCGAAATAATTTCGTTATCATCATAAAGTGGTCGCACTTGAGAAAGTTCTAAATATAAAGTCTTAAATTATTCCCCTGGTTTAGGGGGAGGAAAAAGTCAAAATTACGCTTCGTAGCAGGCTGAAAATCGTCAAAACATCAATAATAATGAACGCATCTACGGATGCTTGATTTCCAATCAAGCCTGATACATATCACCTTGTACGTTGGATTTTCAAATGCCTTATAACTAACGCCATGACGCGATGACGCTTTTCCCCGGTCAAGACCGGTACCCATTTCAGACACCTGGGTGGAGTGGGGTATTGTGCTTGGAATTTTTCTCCTATACCCAACAGAGAAAATCGCCACCGCCAGCGCCGAGAATCGATCCCGGGTCTCCCGCACGGCGGCAGAACCCCTAGCCACTTGCGTCAACTAGGAATTGGATCAATAAAAATTGAGTCCTGGTTCCTTCGCTTTAATAAGCATTGGCAATGATTCTATAATTTGCTTCTCCAAATAAAACCTAGTTTTCAAGAGGGCTTGCCTTTTGTGTTGCAGATGAGCTAGAGGCCTGTATTACGATTTAGACGTGTGTGTCCGCTGAGAAAAAAAGTTAGCCACAATTCCATCTTCATCCCGAGTGTAAAACTACGTATTGGCTCAACAGCAAAAATTTTATTGGATTATAAGGCGGCTTAAGCTTCCCTAACCCCAACAATGGTGTTCCAAGTAGAAGAAGGATGAAGGCATCACTTATTACGGCGGTAATAGAACGGGGACTCTATACACACATAAGGTGTTCCCACACAAGATCTCTTGCACATAGAAACCTCAAGTTAGGAAGGAAGAATATGAAACAAGATAGAAGTTGAGAAGTAAAGTAACAGGTGCTTAAAAAGAGGACAGCAGCGACCCAAAAACATATAGTCCGTAACGCAATAAAACACCTATTTTATTTCAACAGAAGGAAAGCCTACCTCACCATCAGCTCGGGATCTCTTATTTTCTCTCTAGGAGCGGTAATTCCCTTAGATAGAACACTAGTATTTCCCCGAAGGACAGGAAGTTACGATCATTGCATCATCGCAAGAGTTATGAGCCAGTTGAAAAATCAATGTTTGTGTATAGACTCGTTCGGAATAAAATTTTCTTCAACTATAAACAACGCATCTCGACACAAAGTATTTACAAGAAGAAAATAGCACATTAAAAGTAATGCAAACCTGTATAAGCACACATATGTTTACAGACCTCAGTGGCAGCCTTCCATCGCAGTATTCTCTCCGTCTCTTGCTGCAGTTTGGTCTGCAGAGAGTCCAGCTTTGCCAGGCCTGTCTCTGACCCTTGCTGCTGCGGTTGCTGCTGTTGTTGTTGTTGAGCTGGATATTGCTGACGCTGTTCTTGCAACTGACCGACGCCATCTCGATCTGAAAGATTTTTGATTACTTTGACCCAATAGTAAATACTCGTGCTTGAGAACAGATATAGATAAAAAAGCATCAAGATTGAGTAACTCCAATGTTTATAGAGTATTGCTGAGAAATCGTGGTATTCTAGAGACAAAAACGTGTCTTCAGACTCCAGCGCTCTAAGCTTTAATGCCGTGCAGCAGTATGAATAGCTTAAATACAGACAATCAAAAGATTTTAAACACCGCGTAGTATTTTATTGTGCGCCTATGGGGAATGGCCAGGTCAGTTGGAGGCATTTAGGATTTTACAATCCTTTTTGAAAAACAATGAGAATGAGTAAGTGTATGGAAACAAAACATCGTAAGATATCTACTCGCAAATTAACTGCTACATGTGCGGAATACTAGTGTGGGAAGCGATCTCTACGCAAGAATTCACATTTGTGAAAGGACGAAGTAACTCCATCTGAAAAATAATACGGTAGGAGTTTATCAACTTGAAGGGCAAGGAATGGCATTCGTTTTATGCTTAGATTATAACAAGGTAGATACCAATGCTAATCTACCAAGAATAATCTATGTAGGACGCAGCAAAGTATTTTTTATCAGAAACAGACTCCTCACGGGGATGCAACTATTGCATCTCTGAGAATTAGCGGTCTCAGGGGGGAAATAGGAGGTCCCAAGCTTAGAGTTAGGAAGGCGTTCATTTTGTTTAAATAATATACATTTTATGTCTTGTTAAGGACAATTTTTTTTCAGTTCACTGCTGTTCTTTTTTCTGAACCTATGAGTTTTTTTCTTCAATTTCGATATTGTTTCATGGCCTTCCTTCTTTACTTACTATTCCTACGCGCAAGGGGTATGGGAACACACCTCGTGCATAGATTCTGCGTTCCCTCAACTCCACACTAAATGACGCCTTCATCCTTCCTCTATTTGGGACATCTTTGTTGCGGTTATCTTACTAAAGTTATCCAAGACAGACAGACGTAATCCCTGTGCGTGGCTTGAATATCTCGTTGTCAAGTAATAGAAGACGTGCTGGAGCTATATGTTGCTGGTCTTATGCATTCTGTGTTAGACAGGTATTTTCTACTCATGCCAAGTCCTAATTTAAAACAAGTACTAGCAAACACCCTCAAAACGCGTTTCAAATTATATTAACATTAATGTTCGGCATCATATATGAACTTGCCCACGTAAACACCATTTCTCATAAAATAGTCCATTATTGGTGTTGAAACGCGGAAAAAGTGAAAAATGCTTTCCAATATCATCGTAAACGTACGCACAGTTCTTAAACAAGGGTTCTATAAAAATATCTAAGTTACAGAAATCACAGCACTGAAAATCCGACGAACTCAGTCATTAAAGCGCTGACTTAGGCGTGTGATGAAGAAAGACAATAGGGCAGTTCGACGACCCATGTTATTTTGTCATACGGCATCTTACGCTCAAAAAATACAAAAAGCTGAAATTAGTATTTCTTTCCCGCGAAACAGAAGTGAAGCCAAGTTTGACCTACTCGTAAGAAAAGAGGACATGCGAAGTGTGTTCTGTTAATACAAAGTTACCGCTAGTTCTGCACAAACTAGTCATTTCCGTGCGTATGTTTAGAAAAATAACGCGTTTCACAACCTACTTAAAACACGCATTCACAAAACGAAACAAATTTAAAGAATGCATCAAAACTTGTTGAACCAAACTAGTCAAGGTAAAGTTGAAAATAACGCTAACTGAAATACCGCTCCTCCACAACTCAACGTATTTGTTACTCAAACACTTCTTACTCAGGTGTGAGTATTTTGCTCATTTCGTTTCTTTTCAACAAAAAATTTCGATACCCATAGTTGATGTGTGGATCGTAATGTGTTACCTCTGGCTTATTGCTTCAGGCAAAAACCTGACTCACGCACAATAATTATTGTTGTCCGTGACTGTGGCATGGGATATAGGCAAGACTGCGACGAAGGAACTGGGATTACATCTGCCGTTGTGTAAATGCATGACACTCTATTTAACAGGCTCAGTCCATAAGTTAAAGGTTACACATCACAAATACATTTGCCTAACACCGGTTAAAATTTTTACACCTAGCGAATACTCCAATTTTTCAACCAAAGTCGGGGATGAAACTAGTGAGAAGGCTTTGCTACAGCACAAATCGCTCATAAAAGAATAGATTTTTGAGATAGATTGGATAAGATGTTTGTTTGAGTCTCCCTAACCGCAACAAAGGCGTTCCAAAGAAATTAAGGAGGAAGGCACCATTTAGTATGAACTTAGAGAAACGCGGAATCTATGAACAAGGTGCATAGAAACAGTAAGTTAGGAGAAAGTTCATGAAATTAGGTAAAAGCTTAAAAAGAAAGTACTAGGTGCTGAAAAGCCGGACAGCAGTGAACCGAAGAAATGGTCCGTAGCAAATAAAAAACAATTCTATTTAAAAAAAAGAAGGCCTACCTAACCATTAGCTCGTGACCTCACATATTCCTTTAGGAGTATCAATTTCCATAGATACAATAGTTGTATCCCCCTAAGGGAGATTTCTGAGAGAAAAGTCTTGCAAAAGTGTAAACACGTAAACTAAATTTTTATTGTCTTTACCAAAGAAAATAAGCGATTAGCAGTATTCAACTAGAAACTTGAATTATTTGTCACCATAGATTGCACAATTTTCATTCAACTCTGTAAGCCAATAGCAGCTTAGTGAATTTCATTCTCTCACACTGAAGACTGCTCCTATAAGTTAATGATAGACAATTCAGTGCCCTATAGTTTCATGCGGGGGAAAAGCTGAGCGCAATACAAAAATTTATAAGGAATTAGGCGAGCACTGTGACACGGAACATAGAAAACTCGATATTGTCATAATTAACACTTTGACTGCAACGTGTACAACAGAAGTTTAATATTCAACACAAATTTAAAGTCAATTGCAAATAAAATGAAGATTGCAAGATTTAAGATTAAAATTGCAAATAATAAATGCAAATATGAACTGGATCATGCCTTCATTTAGTTTTCATTAAGTATGTGTGAAAATTGAGTTTTTAACAACCGCTTGATCAGCAACAATATAAAATTTCCCTTCGTGTACCACCGGTGACTCACATCGTAGGCAAAGTTTTAACGCGAGTGCAGTAGGAAAACAGCAAATTTTTAGTTTCCCTGCGCAGTAATTGTGTGGTACTAGAGGTAGATGAACCTGGTTCTGCAATATGGTAAGAAAAAGCAACTTTTTTATCGAAATGGGGTCTGAACATATAGTTTGTTCGGAAATTTAAGTTCTTAATTTTTCATCAACTAAAGCAAGAAAATCTGTTAGGGCGAAAGAAGCACAAACAAAAAATGAGGGCCCAGTTAAAGTGAACCGATGAAGCAACCTTCAAGTAACATATAGCTCCTGCTTGATTTTGCGTGAACAAAGCGCGCGATACAGCTCACGTGTCCTATGCAGAACTGTTTTAAAAACCAAGTATCAATGCATAAAACTTTTTACGGCTGCTAATGAACGTTGAAGCTATCCCAAAATTGTTATAGAAGTAATTATCAGGCAAATATTCCACGCAACATCCGAGACACGAGAAGTACTGTATGAGAGTGGGGAAACTTTACTTTTACCTTAATGAAAATCACTTTATTCGAAGACTAGATTAGATTGTAAGTTTGTTTAAGCCACCCTAACCACAACAGAGGTATTTCCTAAAAACAGGAAGAATGAAGGCATTATTTATAATGCAGTTAAGGAACGCACAATCAGTGCACAAGGTGTGTTCCCTCACAAGATCTCCTTCGCAAACAGCAAGGTAGAAATCAAGTTTATGTATTAATAGGTGTTAAAAAACAGGGCAGCAGTGAACAAAAATAAAGAAGGTCTGTACCAAAAAAATGTTCTATTTCAATAAAAAGATGACCTACCTAACTCTCGGCTCGCGACCTCTCTTTCTTCCAGGAGGAGCGCTAATTCCCATAGATATAATAGTTGTATTACCCTGAGGCCCTATCTACAAGTAATGAATTTAATAAAGGGTAATTTAAAAATCGTGAAGCATAGCTTTTTCAGACAGCAAAAACCATAAATTTCAAGTACACTCGAAGTGATTGGTTGCTCGTCAGATTAGATTGGTTCAAGTTATTCTGAATAATATTTATTATAGCAAATTTACGTGTCCGCTTCTTCACTTTCAGGTTCGACGTTCCTATAACTTCAAAGCTGAATAACTCGAAAATTTCGCATCAGCGGGCAAAATGTCATTCTTGAAAAACGTTCTTAAACAAAGCAGGAATAGCAGGTCAGGGTATAACAACAAATGAGATTAAGAGATAGGAGATAACAAGACAGGGATGAAAGGTCAAGATATTACTAAACAGGACACAACGAGACGGGAGATGACAAGGCAGGGATAGCAGGTCAGGATATAACAAGACAGGTGATAGCAAAACTGAGGATAACAAGGCAGGAATAGCACAAGAGACAACAAGACGGGAGACAAAAACACAGCAGAGACGGGAGACAACAACACAGCACAGAGAACAAGACTGGAGGAGGAGCATCACTCACAGGTACGCAGTAGGTGCACGCCTGTTGAGGTCGCGGCAAAACCCGGACGCTGTGCCGCTCCCCCGCCGCCGCTGCTGCCGGGTGCCCGCAACATGGGTGCCGCACTGCCGCCTGCGTCGTGTGAGCATTTCCAATAGTAGAAAAATACAAAATAAATACTGAAATATTGGTAGTGTACCTCAAAGAAATCTTTTGAGGTACACTGCCTCATCAACATGCAGAATGAATAATGAAATACTGGTAGCGTACCTCAAAGAAATCTTTAAGGAACCCCGCCACGCTTGGTGTACACTGCCTCATCTCAAGTGAATTTCGACCTCTACGGATAAAGTTAGTTTTAGTTAGTCATGAGGTGAGTGAAGAATCGTCTTAGTTGAATGGCTTGGAGTGATGTTCATCTCTGTAAGATGTTTATATAAAATGGTGTGGTGTGACTTGGAGATTCACTGTACGGCGGAATAATGCAGGCAAGATGCATGCCCAAGCAAACACATGCCCAAATTACTTGAAAATAGAGTTGAAAGATCACTTGTGCTTTTATTTGAGCCTATACCATGGTTCCTTCTACCGTAGCCTACACCATTCGTGTCCCGCTGGGTCAGGTTGTTTATACTTGTAAAACTAATTAGAGTACCTCCTCCACGAAAAATAACGCGTTTTGTTTTCTCTTTGGAGTATAGTGTAATGCATACCTGAAAACTGTTTTTAAATGAAGTATTGAAATGCGAGTCTTTTCTTCGTTTGATTCCTCTATTTTTGCGTTAAGATAACATCGAAATGAATTTCAATTGGCACCAAAAATGAACGAATTAAAAACAAAAATTTCTAATTGTTATACAATGTTGAGACATTCACTTCACTTGTATAGGGGTCAGAGACAGGACTGGCTAAGGAAGCAAACGACAAACTGAGTACTTTTACAATTAGAAGTGAATTCGAACCATTTAACACAGATGGTTGGAAAAACGAGAAGAAGAATCGAACGCAGTATTAGAGCATTGGAGCAGTGCCTTAAAAGTTGCTCCACCAAAGTGAATTTTCACCCTCTAGGTATAAACTTTTCGTGTGTGACTAACGTCATCATGAATGTTTTACGCTGAGTTTCAGATCAACTCAGAAACCCAGGTGACATCAAAATATGAGTCCAATTTGCGTGTGGTAAAAAGAACCCAAGAATAAATACTAAGCATAAAAGAAATAATTCTGGCAAGTGGACTTCTCAACGGCTTCTGAAATTACCAGAATTTAAATAACTTTGAGTTTATTCATTGCAAGCGATGGATGAGTAGACAAAATCATCACTCTGAGTTACAACAATAGACAAGGTTCTATGTAACTCAGGCCTTTAATGTAACCTTCGGAAACCTTGTTTAAGTGCACAATTCTTTTGCATCTAGGGAACTATCCTAAACATACACTGGACTGATAAAACAGGGTTTTAATGCGACGGAATGAAAAATGACGTACAATTTTAGGGGATAGGTTAATTATTCAAACAAGCACGATATTTTCAAGAAGAAAACCTCAAAATTCTATTCATTAAGAACATTCGTCTTATTTTGAGTTATTTTCTTATTTCATTGTTCATATACAGCGAAACTTACGTTACGAACAATAGCTTCTTATTAAGATACATTCCTTACATTATTATTATGTTCACCAACATCACTTACATGCTCTTAATGTATAATACAAACAGACCTCACTAACACGACGCTTTTGAATTATAGTGTTCACGGATCTTTTAAACATGTTTTTAAATCCTAATATACACCAACCTCAATAAGATGATGCTCTTAAGTTATGACAGTCACTGGTTCCTTTCAGCTAGTCTGACACGCAGCTCTCATGCAGTCACTCCCAGCGTCAGCGTGCCGTGTAGCCAGAAGTTATCTCTGCCTGCCTCTCTGCGTGCGCAATGCTGCTGTTGCTGTAGAGTGAGAGATGCACGCTTCAAAGATTATACCGCAATTAATTAAAATGAATCTTTAAATGTAACTAAGCCTCTGTGCATTTGGTAGTTGAATCGATTGACTTGGTTGCAGGAGTTAGCGGTATGTTCATTTCCAATCTGAGGGTCTTTGTGATAAGATACTTTGCATTCAAATATGTACAGTAACGCTTTTTCTGCATGAAAGTTGCTGGAAGTAGACGGGTTCTATTCCTTCTTCCTCTTTATCCTCCGCCTGAAGGATATTAGAGCCTCGTACAATAATTTTCATGTGCTCGTTGTAGACTGAGTGTCCCACCTACCCTCTCAGCTAATGCATGACCAGCAAGCATTTCCCTGGGTAAGATGTCTAGGTAGCTCAAAAAAGTGAACCAATATTTGTTTTTAGTAATTCTTGGGAAACTGAGAAGCTGGTCTTTACGCTACCATTCTCGTGGAAGTCGTTCTTGCGCGAGTCAAGGTATTATCGACGATCAGCATTATGACACCCATATATGTTTATCAAACAATGATCATTAAGTTAAGAAAATTAAAAATCAATGGTACCTTTTATCTTTATTGGAAATTAACTTTTTTTTGTATTACAGTATCTTTGACTTCCACTAGTTCCGATTCAATGTCATGTTGAAGACGTTACTTCGTACGTTTAATTTTGTTTAAACTAAATTCAGTTACTAGTTACCATTGTAGGTGATTACGGTAAAAAATCTCATCTTGGCGTCATGGCATCTCGCGCCCTCACAATGAGTCTCATTACAGGCACCGTATTTCGAAGCCAAATGTGACTCGCGCTGAGGGCGAAAAGTGAACGTCGGTGATTGAAATGTAATATTATTACATGTTTGTCGTTAGATTGAATCTTAAAATGCAGAGCACAACGCTTATCTTTACTGTTCGGATCCAAAAAAGGATTCAAAGTTTAGAACCGAGTTTAGAACTTTAAGTCGATGATAGGCGACGTTAATTGCAAATATGTGAGCACGTAGACGACAAAATGTTAAACTGAATGTAACTACTAATTAAAAAAATAATGGATAACTAATTTAGTATATCGGCATATAAAAATGATTAACCTCATAATATAACTCTCATAATTCTTACAATTTGACGAAAATGACGACTGCTTTATCTGGAGATGACCGCGTATGCACAATGATAGCGGAGGGGCACATTTTTCATAAAAAAATGAGAGCAAGTGTATATTTTTAGATATTTTAAGTTTTTGATGGCTAAATAACGCAACCAGGTCTGAGCAGGAAGTAAAATTTATCTCTATATTTTTAGTAACACGCCAATAAATAATTCACTACAAAAATGAATCAATATGATAATGTAGGGCAGAACTTTGCTTCTATTCACAATAAAAAAGGGTTACTAAAATCAATAACAGAAATGAAACATCACTGATGAAAAAATTTGGAAAAAACCCACTACGACTATTATGTTTGTAAAAAAATAAAAAATAAATCTATAGTGGTAAAATATTGCTAATAAACTGCCATGTTATCAATTTATTTAATGGGAAAGACTTGAAACATTCAGGCTTAACCTTAAAGAGTGAAAGACAAATGCCAATTGAAAGGCTTGAAGAAAATTAGCATTTCCCAAATACATTAATTGCTATGAATGATATGACTTCTCAATTAGAGCGTAGATTCAATCTATAACTACCCCCTTGCTCCTTCGCCTCATTCCTGAATAGAATAGCTTAAGAAGCTCATCCACATCAAGCTTTTTTCCCTGTATAGCACTCGCGGTATTAGATAGACGAGGACATTTTGCACATATCAATTTTTATAACAAACTTTTCAATATCAGCTACATAAAAGCAAAACCAAGAGGCTCCGTTCATTTTTTGATTAACTTTTGCATTAAGCGTACTGACAAATTCTATTGGTGATTTGAAATAGTAAAAGTTCTAAAAAAACTATTTGTGTGCTTTACGCTTGTATTTTGAGCTATTTGCGTCTTCTAGCTTGGAAATCTAAATAATTTATATAAGCAGCTTATGTGGTTCTTACAAATATTTTGAAAGCCATGACTTGAAATAGTTATTCATAGCCCTAGTTGATTTTTTTAAATTGGAAGATCCTAAATTGTTATGTTTAAACAGGCTCCCACTTATCACGGAAAGCTGTAAAAAATTTTGAAAGGGATCTTCATTTCGTCATAGTTATTTCAACGTTAAAGAAGATTATGTTTTAAGCTGACTTGATTTTTCTTACAAAAGATTCCTTCACAGTGTGTATCATGGTATTATACAGTGATGGGCAGTTGCGCCGCAACAAGTTGCAGCCGCAATTGCGATCGCAACTTTTTTTGTTGCGGTTGCGGTTGCTCCACAACAATTTTTAGAAAGTTGCGCATCTGTTGCGACCGCAAAAATTTTCGACGAGTCAGGCTGAAATTCGCCACCGCAACATCACGATGGTAATTTAATTCCTAAAATAACTTCAATAAAGTTTAATACACGTTTCAAACTCGTTTAAAAGTAAACCGTACAGGGTACTACCCGTCTGGCAACTGTTTATTGCGATACGGTGATACACATACACTTTGCTTACAGTATATAAGTTTATTTAATGTAACTAGAACGGCTGTTCTTAGGCAAAGAAATTTTGAGACCACTACGCCCTCGACTTTCAGCCAAACATTTTGAAATGTAACATTTTCGAAAGGCAACGTTGATACTCATTACAGTGCATTGACATTATCACATTGAGATCATGAACCTGTATTAAATTATAACAGAGGAACAACAAAAAGCAGAGGAATATTATATATTACAGGATCATATGCATGGTTTTTCTTCATGCGCCATACAGGCTGTACAAATGTTCTGCACTTCTCTGTTTTCTAATTTTTTTCTATATATACGGGACTCCTATGAAAATATGGCTACTAGCTAGGTACCTTTCCAACATTATCATTAGAAAATAAATTTTATTTTATTTTTCATGCTATGCTTCATATGAAACGTTTCTTTCTTTCTGATTTTTTTGCAATATATATACGGAACTCCTATGAAAATATAGCTACTAGCTAGGTACCTTTTCAACCTTACTATTATTAGAAAATGAAATTCATTTTATTGTTCATGCAATATTTACAAATGAAACGTTTCTTTCAGTATCTGGATAGTTCATTCAATTCTAGTCCACACATTTACTCGATCTATTAATTTTTTTAGTAAAACATTGCACTATTTTGAATATCTTAATATTATTTTCATACACAGTAATAGATTCGTAAAATAAATTGAAGTATATTTTTAAAAAAATATATATAATAATTAAAAAGTTGCTGTTGCGAACGCTACTTTGGTTTTTTCAAAGTTGCTATTGCAGTTGCGTCGTGTTTTTTATTGTGGTGTTGCGGTTGCGGTTGCGCCGCAACATTTTAAAAGTTGCGTGCCCAACACTGATGGTATATATACTTGTTTGAAATTTCAAAACAGCTCTTGTCCATCTTAAGCTTGCGATGCATTTTGCTTGCAGCCATGTTGATAATTTACTTTATCCTCATCCACATACCCCGCAAAGTTGGTGGATATAGTAATATAGTTAGTGGATATTATAATTAAAGAAAATCAACTTTATAAGGAAAAATTATTCTTGATAGGAGTTTTCGGTATTTAAGAACAAGAAAACCACACAACAACTCAAATAAAGCCAAGTCGCTGTTATATCAAACTGTTTAAACATTCTGATGGTACGTTATGATACAAATTTAAGAATAACAAGGAGTTTTGAAGAATTTCTAAATGACAATCAAACTAATTAGAGTTAATAGAAGTTTAAGAAACTTGAAAAACAAGAAAAATTTATGGGAATTTCAGGGAGATATATTTCGAAGGATAGTTGGTGTAAAAGGGTAGAATATAAGCAATTTTCATCGCATACTTACTTTATTTTTCTGTATCGCTTGTTCGCTTGTATTCGCTTGTTCAAACTTCAGAAGTTCTTATTAAGCTATAAATAATTTATTTCGGTCTGATATTCGAACAAGTTTAAAATTGTAAAATAACAATTTGGAAGCGGACGATAATTGGTCGTAGAAAATCTGGACTTCATGTCAAGTTTGGAAGCTCGTGTGAGTGAGTCTGGTGACAAAGTGCTCTGTTATAAGTTAACAAATTTGGAAACTGTTCAATTACTTCGCCCCGTAAAACTATTTACAACTCCTAATAACTGTCTGCTGAATCTGAATGGGCAAAGATTCTAACAAGCCGGGCGGCTACATAGCCTCCCGGCAAAAAGATTCAATGCCTCGTGCAGCCAGCCAACCTGGAAATGGTAAAACAAGAGGAAAAACCCTGCATCATCGCCTACCTTCTTCAGCTCCTGAAGACATTATCCCAAAGCGGAAAAGGATTCCTTCTCCCACTTCTGAGCTAGCTATCAAGAAACACGCCATAACAACAGAAACCCAGTCTATGGGAGAAAACAGCAACCGTGGAAGCAGGGAAAGCCTTATCTCTGTATGCTCTAACCTCTCTGGTATTATTAGCACACAGGGCTCGCATGGAGACATTCCATGTGCCATTGCTACTGAGGAGAACCTCACTCAAAACTTCAATGCTCAGCTGCCAACCTCAAAGCTTCCTCAAATTGAAAATGCAAATCCCAGACCACCCATGCAACCAAAAGCTGCTCAAGCTAACCTCTCAGACCCAACTCTTCTTGACGACTTGCCTAACACCCGAATGGTGTATGTACGCTGCCTTGAAACCACTAAAACATTTGCTCGAATCAACCCACTGAAGCTAGCCAAATGCGTTGATAGTCTCTGTGGAAAAATTGAGAGCATACAACATCTCAAATCTGGTGGCCTATACATAAAGTGCAACACAATAGAGCAAGTACAAACGCTCCTTGCTACCAACACCTTTCAACTGGACTCAACAAATATCATACCTGTTCAAGTGTCAGTTGCATTAAATTCCCAATCAATACAGGGCAAAATATATGCCCCAGAACTGGAAAATGACTCTCTTCCTGAAATACTAGAAATGCTCAGACCAAATGGCGTAGTGGCTGTACGAAAACGGTTTCAAGATCCTTCACGCTCTCACGTTCCCTTATATGTCCTGACTTTCTTCAGCACTACCCGACCAAGCCACATTAAAATAGGTTACAGTAAATACCGCATAGACGATTTTGTTCCCAGCCCTGTACGCTGCTACCAATGCTGCAGATGGGGCCACAGTTCCTCCTCGTGCCACAGCGCTCAATACTGCAGCCGATGTGGCAAGAAAGGCCATAGTGGTCGCACATGCACTGAAACAGTATTCTGCATCAACTGCAAAGGCAACCATGATGCACTGTCTAAAGACTGCCCCAGCTACCTGCTAGAAAAAAAGATCTGCCAATATTCAGCCAAGAACAATGTATCTTTTAACACAGCTCGACAACATCTGAAAGCTAGTACAAATGCTCCTCAGCATGACTATCCAAAACTTACCCCACCTTTAATACACTCTATGGAAAACTTCCCTCCCTTACCAACACTTGCCTACCAATCACAGGAAAACAACACAGGAGTAAAACACAATAGAAATAAACAGGTTCACCCCTGCAATCAGCCATCCTCATTTGCTCACAATAGCACAGGCCCTTCTCAGTGGATCACACAAGGTCAAAAAACTCCTAATAATTCAGCAAGGCCTTCAGGACAGGCTAACTCAAAGACCACTTCTGCTAATGACATGTTAGATCCCTCTCTACCTCCATTGCCAAGCCTTAGCCCATGCCCTACCCCAACCTCACCTATCCATACTAATGATGTACAACCTTCCTGCTCAACAACCACTCAGTGGCCAGAAAGAGCAACAACTGCAGCCAACTGTACACCTACAAGTGTCCCCCACTGGGTGCTAGCTATATTGCCAGCCATACTTAAGCTCCTCTTGACTCCCTCTCTGTCCACCAAAATAGAAAGCCTTATAGAAATAGCTACATGCCTCAACATTGAAACTGCTCTCTCCACCTTACTCTCTGAACTGGGCTACACCTCACTTTCACAATGAACTACAAGCTACTTCAATGGAATATCCGCAGTCTTCAACCTAACATAGAATCCTTACAGTTGGCACTAGATGAAATCTCTCCTGACATAATGTGTACACAAGAAACAAATGTACCCAATACAAATGCACTAACTCTCAGCCGAACCACCCCTATCAGCCGATCTGATCGGCTAACTGTGGGAGGAGGCACAGCTATACACTCCTTCTGCAAAATACCTTGCTCTCCACTTAGCAACCAGACACCTTTAGAAGTCAGTATGGCACAATTCCATTTCCACTCCACCAGCATAACAATATGTTCCCTCTATATCCCTCCCAACATGGAAAACAAAACACTTTGTGACAAACTGGATAAAATCTTGAGCACAATAGCTTCCCCATTTATTATTTGTGCAGATGCCAATGCACACCATCAATCCTGGGGCTCCTGTTTTTCTGATCAGAGAGGTAATACAATAGCAAAGTGGTTAGATGATAATAACTTAACAATACTAAACACCGGCTCTCCAACATATCAAAACAGTAGAGGTGGTTACTCAAATATAGACCTGTCAATCACCTCTTGTCAGCTAGCTCCTGCCTTCTCATGGGAGGTGTTTCCAGACCACTACCATAGTGATCACTTCCCAATCTTAATAGGGCTAGGGATCCCAAAGACCCAACCAACTACTCCAGTTAACAGGTGGGTTTTAAGTAGAGCTAACTGGGATGACTTCAGCTCAAACGTGAATCTCCCATCCCATTTCTTGTCCCCCACAGAGGCTTGTGGGTTAGTAGAATCTAGACTTATCTCAGCAGCCACACTATCTGTTCCGCTGTCAAACTCTGGAAACAGAAAGCGTCTCACCCAATGCTGGTGGACCCCTCAATGTACTGAAGCACTAAAAATCAAGCGTAGAGCCTACTCAAAGTACAAGCGTCAACAAGGTAACCTACCATTATGGATAGCATACAAAAAAGCCCAAGCAATCTTTCGGTATACAATAAAGACAGCTAGAAAACAAAGCTGGCAAAATTTTATTTCCACTTGAAGCTCAACAACAGATTCTCACACAGTCTGGAAAAAAGTCAGGAGACTCAGATCCCCCTGTGCAGCACACTCTATTGGCCTTCTAATTAATGGTAAAGTTATCTCAGATGAAAAAAGAGTTGCAGATGCTTTGGCCAGAAGTTTTACCAATAGAGGATCACACACAAGCACATCTCAAAAATTATATAGTGAAATAGAAAGATGTTCTGACCCATGGTACAACCAAGAAATCACCAAGCAAGAATTGGACATAGCTCTTAAAAATGTCAGCTCCAACACCCCCGGTCCAGATAAAATACCAGCAGCATTTATAACACATCTACCCAATCTTCAAAGAGAGAATCTAACAACCTTTTACAACTACATATGGCACACTGGTTTCCCCCATCAATGGAAATACTCTCATATCATTCCTATCTTAAAGCCAAATAAACCAGCCAACAGGGAAGATTCTTACAGGCCGATTGCTCTAACAAATGTCCTCTGCAAAGTTATGGAACGAATTATTACAAAAAGACTACAAAGATATCTAGAAGGTTCCCAAACATTAAGTCCACACCAAAGCGGTTTTCGAAGGGGACATTCTACTCTCGATGCGCTCTTTCACCTAGAAACCAGCATACGCTGTGCTCTAATTCAAAACAATAGTGTAATTGCTCTCTTTATTGACATTACTCAGGCATTTGACTCCGTCAATCACTCTTTGCTATTGGAAAAACTTCTGAGTACAGGAATAAGTGGAAACCTGTTCTGTTTCATTAGAGACTTCCTTTCAAACAGGAAACTCCAAACAAAGCTGGGGAGCACACTCTCGCATCCCTTCCCAGCCTTACAGGGAGTCCCTCAAGGGTCTGTGTTGAGTCCACTCCTCTTCAATATTTTCATAAATGACATATCCAAAGCTTTCCCACACAACATTGAGTACTCCCTCTATGCTGATGACTGTGCACTATGGATGAGTACCTCTGACATCCCTGCAGCCATCAATACCCTACAACTTGCTCTAGACAACCTATTGAAATGGGCTCACAAGTGGAGTCTGTCATTGGCTCCAAGCAAATCAAAAGCCATGATCTTTACTTACCGAAGGTTACCACAGCTGCTACCCCTCACAATGCATGGTATTCCCCTGGAATTTGTCTCAAACTACAAATTTTTAGGCATCACTTTTGACAGTCGCCTCACCTACAGCAAGCACATAAAATCACTAAGAGACAAATCCATGAGGGACATTAGGCTTCTAAGAATAATTTCAGCTCAGGGATGGGGAGCAGACTACGCTACGCTCAAAACGCTATACAAATCTCTAATACGCAGCAAATTAGACTATGGCACTTTCCTCTTCCATGCTGCAGCACCATCAACATTATTAATTCTAGATCGAATACAATATGCCGCAGCTCGGCTTTTACTAGGTGCATTAAAATGCACACCTGTAACAACTCTGGAAGCAGAAGCAGACTTGATGCCCCTCTCTATTCGACGCCAAATGCTACTATCTCAATACGTGACTAGAATTCTCACAATAAAAGATCACCCAGTATGCAAACTTCTAACTTCCTTCTACCCTTTCAACTTTTACAGCATCCAACCTCGACCCCTTCCACTTACAGCAATAGCACACAATGAGCTTCAAAACATGGGCATCAAACCATCAAATATTCAAGCTCTAGAGAAACATGTCTTTCACTGCACCCCTCCTCCCCATGTCAAACACACTCTGCATCAGTTCATAAAGGCCTCTCTACCAAATTCAGCATGGCAGCAGATATTCGCAGAACTCCTATCTCAATATCCAACCTGCACTCCCATATATTGTGATGGCTCCCGTGGTGCCGGAGGGAGCGGAGCGGCAGCATGGGCGGATGGAACGTCACTTCTTGCTCATCTACCAGACTATTCTTCAGTACTAACTACAGAACTCTATGCTATCCTCATTGCAATATCCTTTTTCTCAAAGCAACCTGGACCATTTCTTATATTAACAGACTCACTCAGCTCGATCAGAGCTATCCAAAACCTGCACTCCAAATCACACTTCCTAACCTTCAGTATAGCAACCTTACTCCACAAATTTCCCAACAAATTTACACTGGAATGGGTTCCCTCTCATGTTGGAATTCCTGGCAATGAAAGAGTTGACCAACTGGCTCGGAATGCATCAAATCATCCAACCGCATTAGTCTGCTATTCTTCAAAAGAAATCAATCTCCTCATCAAAACCTATTATAGGGAGCAGTGGCAAGCACAGTGGTCCGCATCGCGCTCCACCCTGATACAAATCAAACCCACATTGGGGGTTGCTCCATACCTCTCCCTTCCTCGTCGGGAGCAAGTAATACTTTCGCGAGTGAGACTTGGAGTGAGCCGTCTCACCCACCAACATATCTTCTCGGGTTCATCTCCAGCCTCCTGCTCATCCTGCAAATGCAAGTGCTCATTTGAGCATATTTTTGTCCAGTGCCCAGCTCTGACTGCATCACGCCATCAACTGATCTTGGAGTGCAGCAAGACTAGAAAGACCCTGTCCCTGAATGTGCTACTGTCAGAAAATTTCCCTCCAAAACAGCTAATTAAGTTCCTGGAAGACACGGGATTCTCAGCTGCGATTTAGCTGTGCTACAATCTTCTGTGAACAAGGCCCCTATGCCCCTGAAGGCTGGGTGCCTAACTCAACAAGTAAACAACAAGTAAGTAAGTTTGGAAAAAGATTGAAAGGTTTTACAAGTTCAAGTTGATGAATTAGTAGTCAATGGTTGCAGTGTACAAGATAGGATGCAAATGGTGAAAGCAGTTGAAGAATACTGGGAGGACATTGGTGGAATGAATGAGCAGGTTACAGATGATGAACCAATAAATTTTCTGATAGATGAACATGAACTGCAAATGGAAGACGAAATCACTTGTGAAGAGATTGTAAGTTTTTTGAAGAAAGTGAAAAATGGAAAGGCATGTGGCCCTGATAAGATACCATATGAGTTCTATAAATGTGGAGGAGAGAGTGTAGTCAGTATGTTGAAATGTTTATTTGATGAGATATGGAAGAGTGAAAGAGTACCGGATGACTGGAACAAGTGTAATGTAGTTCTGTTGCATAAGGGTGGACATAAGAGTTTGAAAGAACTTAAAAATTACAGACCAATTGCACTGGGTGACACCGTATGTAAGATCTTTTGTGGTATTTTGAATGAGAGAATGAAAAATTTAGTTGAGGAATTAGGAGTCCTGGGAGAAGAACAGAATGGTTTTAGGCAAGATAGACGGGGGGAGGATAATCTGTTTGTAGTGAGTGAAATAATTGAGCGAATGAAGAAGGATAACAAGAAGGTATATTTAGCATTCCTGGATATTGAAAAGGCGTATGACAGAGTGGATCGGGTTAGGCTGTTTGAAATTTTGAGAAAAGTTGGTTTTAGCAGAAAAATAGTGAACATTGTACAGAGTCTGTATGAGAACACAAGTGCTATCTACAGGTTAGGAAATTTGGAAACAGGGCAAGTGAGGAGTGTTAGAGGAGTGAGACAGGGCTGTACTCTGTCCCCCCTGTTGTTTGGATTGTACACAGAAGAATTAGCAGTTCGACTGAGAGGGAGTGGTTTAGGACTGAAAGTTGGTAATGAGAGACTGAGCTGTTTGTTGTATGCTGATGATGTGGTTGTGGTTAGTGAATGTGGTCATGAACTACAAAGGATGCTTGACATTGTGAATGGATATAGTACAGATTTCAAGATGAACTTTGGTGCCGATAAAAGTATGGTCATGGTTATAAATAGTGATGAGACTGATAGAGACAGACTGTGGAATATTGGAGAAATCAGAATAGGTAGAACAAAAGAATACAAATATCTAGGTTGTATGATGAGTGAAGATGGATGTACTAGAACTAAAGGTGAGAAAGTGGCTAAAGCAATGCAGTGGAGTGGACGGTTAGGTAGTGTGGCCAGATACAGAGCAAACAAGTACGAATGTGTGAGAGGAATGTGGAAGTATGTTGCTGTACCTAGTGTCATGTATGGTATGAGTGCTCTTGCCTGGAATGGAAGTGATCTTGAAAAGCTGGATGTGATACAAAATAAGGTAGGACGTGTAGCATTGGGTGCTCCGAAATGGACAGCTAAAGAAGCCATTAGAGGTGACCTAGGGTGGAGCCTATTTTCAGAAAGAATGATGAAAGCTGTGCTGAATTATAAGGTGAGAATTGAAAGAATGCAGAATAGCAGGTGGGTAAGGCGAATCTTTGAATGGAATCTGAGTGTAAGCTATTGGGAGAAAGTATGTTGGGGGCATGCAAGGAAACTCAGTATGCAAAAGATTATTCATGTTAGAATTGGGAGACCTGTGGATGACTGGAGTTTAATAAATGTAGGAGGTGTAGGGCCTGAGTGGGACTGCAAGAGGTGGAAGAAAGAGATTGAGAGACGAACAAAAGAGTATGGATTGAATAAGTGGAAGCTTAGCATGATGCGCAAGCCTACACTTAACTGGTATATGAAAAAGAAAGCACCTAAGTTTGAGCTGTTCTATGATGGTAGTTTTGGAAGTCAACTCTTGTTTGCTGTGAGATGTAAGTCATTGAGTGTGAACAGACGTACATGGAGATGGAATGAGAATAATAACAGATTATGTCAGCAGTGTAATAGTGGAGTAGAGGAAACAATTGAGCATTTAGTGCTGGAATGTAGTAAGTATGAGCAAGAGAGAGAGAGTTTTATGAATGTGGTGTCTGAGCAGTATGGAGAGAATGAGTGGAATGCCAGATGTGCTGAAGATGATTGCGGTATGAGCTGTCTTGCTGGATTGGATCAGGAGTGCAATTTGAGTATCATCGAAGCTATGAAATTGTTTCTTGTGCGTGCCTGGAGTAAGAGACAGTAACTGGAATGAGCCAGTCAGGTAGAATGGTCAGTAATGACCCAATATGCCTGGGGATGGTGTTTTGACGCACTGGCTATCCCAGTGACGCCATCCAATGGCAGCTTGTGACGAGGATTGGTAAATCCTGAGTAGTTTAGTGGACAAGTCTGGTACCAGGCGCTGAACTCTTTGTGTGATAACTGTGGAGGGAATTGTAGGCCGTTACAAAGGCCCCGACGCTGTCGGCCCTCAATTTCAAGTTCAAGTTCAAGTTCACAAGAAGTATTCCTAAGCTGGAGAGAATGTTAGAATGTCCCCCAGATTGAAATATTTTATGATGAAAGTTTGTGAAGTCAACTCCTGTTTGCAGTAAGATCTAGGGCTTTGAATATTAACAGACGCACATGGAGGTAGAATGAAGGGATTAACAAGTTACGTATGCAGTGTGACAAGAGACGTAGTTAGAAGAAACATTAGAATATCGTGCTTTAGAATGTAGCCTGAGCATAAAAGAGAATCCTTCATGAAAGGTGTTTGAACAGCTTTGAAAAAAACGATGAAATACCAGATGTATTGAATGTGGTTCTGGTATGAGCTTTCTTGCAGATTTTGTTAAAAAGAATGCAACCTGACTGTTATTGATGCAATGATTTTTTTGTAAATATGTAGCACAGGGGAAAATGATTTTGAAGTCATTTATTTAGAGAAGCCCTAATGTCACTCTGGGTCTTTCAGTGATGTCTTTATAGTTGCTGTTGCATGCAATGATTCAGAATTACCTCTTGAGTAATTTCCTTAGAGAAGTTTGGGTAAATCTGAAGGAGATGACAGTTGTCGATTTTCCACTTTTTGGTGCCTAAACCTAATTAATTGAATCAAAATAAGGTCAATGTGAAGTTTCATGCAATCACGGAAATTGATAATTATATTCCAAACAATCACTAAAGGAACCCATTTAAGAACGTTTTAGAGGAATGACATTCTGCTCGCTGATGCGTTATTTTCGAATAATTGAACTTTGAAGTTGGCCTTCCCGCGCCATAGGAAGCGAGCGTAATTCAAATAAAATCGGAAGCTAACCCCCTATTACAAACGTAAAGAGGTTGGGTCGTGAGGGGTAGCCACAGTTCTTTTAGTGAAAAGTATAAATAAAGCTTCTAAACCACCCATTAGGGTGACGACCGCAATTTTGTTTACATCGGGTCTAACATGGCGACCACCATGGGCGCCGCCATTTTGGACCCGATGTCAACAAGATTGCGGTCGTCACCCTAATGGGTGGGTTAGAAGCTTTATTTATAATTTTCACTAGAAGAACTGTGCCTCCCCCTCACGACCCAACCTCTTTACGTTTGTAATAGCTTCCGTTATTAATTAAATTCCGTTTCACGCGCTCGCTTCCTTTGGCGCCAAGGCCAACTTCAAAGTTCAATTATTCGAAAATAACGCATCAGCGAGCAGAATGTCATTCAGGTAAAACGTTCTTAAATGGGTTCCTATAGTGATTCCTGGGATCGGAATTATTATTTTCCGTGATTGCATGAAACTTCACATTGACCCAAAATAAACAAGTTTTCTTCTATTCTTTTTTCGTCTCAAATGAGTATTTTACGATTTATAGCGGTAAGTTTAGTTTCGTCATTGATGACGAATGCGCTCAAATAAACAGCTACTCATCGGTTTTCGAATTTTTATTGCTTGAAACATGGTAATAACATCGAAATAAACAACTTTTATTCTGTACACTTTTTTCATCAAATGAGTATTTAACGAGGTATAGCGGTAGGTTTGGTTTTGTCTTTCAAGACAGAGCGCTGGAAGCGAGACGCCATTGCAGTATTGCCATACAACTCGATCAAAGAATTTCTTTCCGCTTCAAAGACTGGAGTTGCGGTAAGTCATTTACCGCTATAACTAATAAAATATTCATTTGAGACAAAAAGTGCATAGAAGAAAACTTGTTTATTTCGATCTAATTAACTATGCTATGGCATCGAAATTTACAAAATCGACAACTGTCATCTCCTTCAGATTTACCGAAGTTTGTTTAACAGGCAAGGAACTTACAGGGGCCTTTCAATTTATTATGCATGTGTACTAAAAATGAAACTGTATTCTATATTGAAGGGCACAATTGACCTTAGCCTTTGTGTTCATGTTCATTAAGTGAAGGTGCAATGTGTCTAACTTACAGTTTTAACTATACTAACTTAAACAACACATATTCTGCAACCGATTTTAGCTTTAGGATCTATTTAGCCTATGCAGCAGTGGAGCAACTCGGCAGTTAAATATGTGGTAGCTGGATCAATAGTTAGGGGTATTCTAGGGTAATTCATCAAATATCGAACAGAAACCACGTGTGTCTAGAAACAACCTTCATAAATCGGTAACTTTTGCTCTGAATAACTGTTGCGGGCCTTAAGATTGTTCTTGAACAGTTGCTTTCTTGTTCTGTGATGTCGCTTTAAAGACAACGTAGATTGTTGGAATTTATTTATTGTTTTAAAAATCGAATTCTTTAATAACATAATTTCATCAATATCGAACATGAATCGAACAAGAATTTTAATTCGAACAGGATGGTTTGTCAATTGGTTCTCCTCGTATGGAACATTTGTTAGACTATTAGCACGCCACGTATGGTTTGTCTATTAGTACGCCTCGTATATTTTGTCTATTAATATGCCTCGTATGGTCTATCTATTTGTACACCTCTGATAGTTTGTCAATTAGTACTCCTCGTATGGAACTTTTGTTTTAGGACGTCCTATATTAAGAAACTTTTTAAAACCCAATATGTTGACATGTATCTCATGTGGCCACTTGAAAAATAAACGTTTTTCTTTCATTCTTTTTCTTCTTTGGTGCACTGGCTTTTCTTGGAAGTGCTCGCGGTGGCACAGCGGTTAAGGGATCGGACTTGTATGTTGGAGTCGCGGGTTCGTATTCTGGCGCTGGCGCTGCGATTTTCCCTGTTGGGTATAAGGGAAAGCTCAAGCACAATACCCCACTCGACCCAGGTGTCGGAAATGGGTACCGGCTTTACCGGGGAACCGTCATGGTGTCCTATATATAGTGTTAGTTATAAGACATTTGAAAAACCAATGCTTAAGATCATTTGTATCAGGCTTGATTGGAAATAAAGCATCCTAAAAATGCCGATGTTTGTTTTGTTTGTTTGTTTGTTTGTTTGAAATAACTGTCTAATTACTTATTTTAAAGATGCATTTGAATGGAGAGTTATCAAAATTTGAATATGATGTCGATGTTTCATTTGCAGTGTTTGTTGAACCATAATTGTGATCATCAACCTGTGTGACCTTTTTTGGAGTAGAGTGTAAAGCACTCGTCAATGAATTATTATTGATGCTTGCATCAATTTTCTTGGCAAGGGATTGATCATCAGTAAATGTAGCCAGACAAATCATTGATGATCTTGAGGGCCTTGGAACACCAGCAGCTGATTGGTAGCCCCTCACCAGAATTCCCATCTTCAACTATTCAATGTTATTATCAAGCGTTAATACAATATTTTAATGAAATAAAACAGGCGTTCAATAGACCGATTCAGTTATTTAAAAGAATTAAGAATCGAAAAGCCTTGTTCGAGGTATAAATTCATGATTTTTAAGGAATTTTGATTCGAACACCTTTGTTCATTATTTAATACTGACATGAAAAAGGAACTGAATGTTGAACACGGAATAATTATCAAGTTTTTGGCGGAAAAGAAAAAAATACAGCAACAGAACATCATATGACAACACTACTCTCTAGTTATGACGGGAGGTTGACGGTGACCCAACAACAATTAAACCGTCGCAATTTTCCCGAGGTGCGTAAGATTTTTCGAGTGAAATAATTTGACCGATTTGTAAGGGTCGTACAAAAAATGCGTTCGCAACCGCTGGTAGCAGTTTGCAGCTCACAGAAATGAGTTTTTATCACTAAAATAGGAGTTTTAGATGTAAGATCACTGGCACTGAGCAAGTTTGGATGCTTACTCAATTTATTACGCGCATATTTCCAACGTTGTTCGATAATCAGTTCAGTTTGATATTTGATGAATTACCCTAATTCAAAATAGATAAAATTTTAATGTTATGCCTATCTAAAATTATTTGGGAATATCTTTATTTACTTGAAGATATCAAAATTATAGAGTGATTGTAAATCTGTCCATTACTTCTGAAGATTTATTTCATTAAATTAATTTTTCATATATAACATTGAGTTGATTAGACAAACTGCACTTTTTTAAGAGTAATCTTTGCATTCACTGCTGGATGTCTAAAATAAATAAACTCTTTGTCTTAAAGTACATGAATTTCCTTTGTATAGATAATACATTTTGCTTGAAGTGATCTCTATGGAACAGAATCACTTTCAAGTCATTCTAGTTATGTTAGAGTGGTATTCTGATATAATTTGATGGCATATAGGTAGTAAAAGCAGGATAAACAATGGCTTAAGTCTCGCTGATTGGCAAAGCCGCTCAGCAAGAATGAAAATATCAATTATAACTGGAATTTGATGCTGATTCCGAATATGCAATTTGTTTTGACCGCTCTTGATTTTTTCGATTTTTTTTTTTATTTTTTTTTTTGGAAAGGTGGCTAGCAACAATTGAGTTGGTGCCCAAAGAATGCCATGTCCGTACAGGTTGGGTGGAATCCGGCCCTATCCGGTACTCAGGTCTTCAAGGCACGGTCTGACCATGTTGGGTCGAGAATGGCAGAGTTTGGATCATGAGGTGGTGCAGGCCAAAGTATGCCAAGTCCGACCAGGTTGGGTCGAGAATGACAGAGTTCGGATCATGAGATGGTGCAGGCCAAAGTATGCCAAGTCCCGACCAGGTTGGGTCGAGAATGACAGAGTTCGGATCATGAGATGGTGCAGGCCAAAGTATGCCAAGTCCGACCAGGTTGGGTCGAGAATGACAGAGTTCGGATCATGAGGTGGTGCAAGCCAAAGTATGCCAAGTCCGACCAGGTTGGGTCGAGAATGGCAGAGTTTGGATCATGAGGTGGTACAGGCCAAAAAAAAAACATTAAAAATGTATCAAAATTTAAAATTAAAAAAAATCACAAAAAATCGAAAAAATTGAGAGCGGTCAAAACAAATTGCAGATTCGGAATCAGCATCAAATTCCAGTTATAATCGATATTTTCATTCTCGCTTAGCGGCTTTGCCGCTCAGCAAGACTTGTTCCTAAACAATTAAAGTGATTTAAATGATAAGTATTAAAATTTAAAATAATATATATATTTTATGAGGAAAAATTTTTTATAGGTCGAATCAAATATTCCTTACCAATGTTGTATAAAATCAATGATGCCATGCATGCTGAATTAGAGTTCTTGAATATAATAATTTAATATTGCTAACTTGCTATGTAAGTAATGATGTATTGGCTAATATTCTCAATTGAATATTTGAACATGCTGAAGTAGTCACTAAATATGATGATCTGAAACTGCCTATGAAAACATAAAAGAATGTTAAGCTGCTAAAAGTAATCAAACATTCAATCCTCTAAATTATAAAAGAATACATTTAAGCTACTAAGGTGGTGCTCAATTTATTTTTTCCTGTGTTATTATTTATCATTTAGTATTTAAAATACTGTGTTGATAAATTTCTTCAGCATTTCAGGCTTATGATCTCTGCATAATATCCTCCTAATTAATTTCTCAAGTATTTCACATTAATAATCTAAAAATACTATGTATTTAGCATAACAATTTGATTAGTACATGAGCTATTTTTAGTGTCGTCACAGTTGCATAAATATATTTTCTCTGGCTCCCAACCTACAGTTTTTATTGGACTTGTTTCCAATTACACTTAAATCTGTAGTTTATTATTGCATTGATAAATACAAATTTAAAAAATGTCTCATATCAATGACGTATCTTCTACATTAGCCATCAACTGAAATGACTTCATTATCGTGTTTCCAACATGCAATAATTTTTGCTGCAATTATGATGAATACGCAAGTTCTTAATTAGATATCTTAAGCAAATTTTTTGCTCCGTGGGGAACTATTAACGTGTTCTTTATCCAATACTAAAATTTGGCCTATATGGCATTGATTATTCAGCTTAAAACAGAATGTTGAAGGGTAATTTTATTTAAACTTGGTTATTGCTTTTCAAGAGGACTGTCTGGGTCAAAATCCAAAATATCAATTTTCTGTTTTTGACTCATGTTGTAGGAAATTTCCTGAGAAATATAATGGTACCCTTCAAGAGGAAACAATTATTTTATCTATGGGAATTGGCACTCCTATGTGTATTAAGTGAGATTTTGAGCTAAAGGTTAGGTAGGCCTTCTTGTTGTTGAAATAGAATAGGTTTTTCATTTTGTTACGGACCATCTTTTTTTGGTTCACTGCTGTCCTGTACTTTCTTCTTCAACTTTTATCTTTTTTCATGAACTTCTTTCTTAGCTTACTGTTTCTATGCATTTTGTGCATAGATTCTGCATTCCCTAAACTTCATACTAAATTATGCATTCATCTTTCCTCTCTTTGAATCTTTTTTTTTGTGGTAAAGGGAGGCTAAAACTGTCTTATAATCAATCAATCAATCTAACAGTATGCTTCACTTCCTTGTAGGTGTGTTTGTTTGTCCGCTACAGCTTACAAAAGGCCATTCACTTACATCATTACATGGCCACGTAACAAGTTTGTCAAGTTCTCCTGAAAACTTGAACTTGTTGATGTTTGAAATGCTACTCCTCTCACAGTTTTGGAGGTAAATAAATGGCAAATATATCAATCATGAGAATTAAAAAGAGCTAAACAGTGGTGTATGGGCTTATTGAAAAATATTTAGTGTGAATGCTATTACAGAAATAAAATACCAAAACAAAAAATGCACTTTTTTGAAATAATCTCTAAATTCAGCTAATCAAAATATCAAAATTCTACTCCCATTTTTCTTTAAATAATACATTTATCTTTCTAAAAAACATGCTGCCAGTTTGGTAACTTTACAATTGTAGGAAATATAGTATTCCTAAAATAGCCATTTTTTCTTTTTTCTGATAAAATAAATTTTTAGAAAAGATATAAAAACACTTGAAGTGAAAAAGAATTGTTGCTTAATATCATACCAATGGTGAAAATAAAAAAAAAAATCAGCTGGGGAAGTGATGGACTTCAGTCCCTAGGTCATCAAGCCTTCCTAACGATGATGCAGCTTTGAGCCTTCAGCAGGCAAGACTTGACCATATAGCTCACAGTTGGAATGCTTTGGACGTCAACAAAACTTTCTGACACACAGTGAACATATTTAGAGTTAGGTTGAGCTACAGACCACTCAGGCACCAAGTTGGTTGGGCTCTCCTGAAAACCTGAAGTGATTGATGTTTGAAATATATCTCCTCCCATAGTTTTAAAGGTACATAAATGACAAATATATCATTTGATAGGATTTATGGAGAGCTACAAACTAGTGTATAATTTTTTTTAAATACTGCAGTTCAAAAATTTTTTTGGAAATAAGTGGAAAAAGTAAAAAAATTTTGGGAAAAATACCTAAAATTCAATGAATTCAAATATAATGAAAAATTTCCACAAAATTTTAGATATTACATTTAGCTATCAAGAAAATAAGTTGCCAGTTCTTCAAGTTCAAAGTTGTAGGCTATACATTTTCTGTAATACCCATTTTCTCAGTTTGTAAAAGAAATCCATATTTTGAAAAGATGAAAAATACCTGAAACAAAAAAGGATTGTTGCATCATTTTACACCCATGGTCCTATGATGTAAGTTTCAGTAAAAATCCGTCCAGAAAATGACGGACTTCTTTTTATCTAGACAGTCCCCTTACTAAGCTGTTATGTTTCAGTATGAATTCTTACTTCAAAGAATGAATTTCTAAATGATACAATCAAAAATGGATGTTTAAAAACTATTTGCAACTTTCTTATAGCTAGCCAGTCTATTGACAATAGTTAAAAGGGTTACTGTTAATTGGTTATGTTTTTTTAGACGCAGCTGTGCAAATAATTCACTAATATGTGTGGATTTTCTCTGTACTTCAAAATAAATAAAGAAAATATGTCAGTGTAGCCATGAAACTTAATAATAAAGAGGAAAGAAATACTAACTTCTCAGCCTCTATTTTTCAGAAAATATTTCATCTGGTTTCATCTATTTTATTTTCATGAATTTTTAAGGCTTTGATGCTCATATCACAAGAGCTTTTTAAAGTTGGCTATAGATGAAACATCTTGATTTTTATAGTGATTGAATTTTTAACCTACAAGGAGGCAAGAAGATTGTGTGTTTTTTAAATTTTTGTGCTAGTCACAAGAATATGGAAGGTGAGTTGATCTATAAATTTGGAATGGAACTCAATAACAAGCCCTTTAAGTATAAATTTTTTGACGCCATTCTGTCTCATCATTATTTTGTTGTCTTAATTACTAGTTTCTTGCTATTATAACTATTGAATTCATTTTGATTCATTTTTTAATTTTGCATAAACTGTAAAAGCTTAAGTCTCTAATGATTAATGCTTTTTGTGCTTCCATTCAAGTGCTGGTTTGGAGATAAAATAATATTTTGCACTTCTTTAGATTGTCATTAGCACACCTGCTTAATATTCATTTTTCCTTCAATGATACTGATATAGTTACTTAAAGCGTATGTGTACATATCCATTTTTGGTAAAATAAGGTTTGGTATATTATTATACAGATACTCAGTTCTAGAGCTCTTGTGCCAATTCAATGAAAGCATTTTTAATTCATGTAAATTTTCTTGAAAATAGACAATATGAAAGTTAAAAATAGGTTGCATTGTTTGTATTGTGTAACTATTTTTCATTGCAGAAAAGTACGTTCATTCTTGGTGTACTTATTTATTCTTAGCTCATTTTAAAGTTAGGAATGTTGATAAATGAAAATTTGCACGTGGCTGTTTGATGTTAATGCAATAATGTGTGCGTGCAGACCCTGGCATGGGCGTAGTAGGTGTGGTACACACCTTTGAGAGGCCGCAGCAGCCACAACACATAAAGCTCCAGCCCAGGCCGCCTCACAGTCCGGACCTCATCCAACTCAGTGACTCGGACAGCAATCAGCCCATTCCTGTGAGTGCTCTGTACTGGTTAGTTTCTGTTTCCAGGTCAGCTCAGTCTACTGATAATTCAAATTGTTTGTACAGGGTGTATTTTAAATACAGAACTCAAAAAAATTCTTTAATAACTTTTGATACAATAAATGGATATTTGAAAAAAATGGGGGTAGAATTCTGAAATATATATCTTTTATTTGGTACCTACATATTCATGATACAATAGTCAAAATAAGAATCAAAGGACATGGTAATTCATCCCGCTTTGGAACCACCGTCAAGATGACGAACTGGAAAAAGGAACAATTAGCTTTCATAAGCACTGCATACTTCTCTAATGGGAGTAGCATTGTCCTAGCCCAGCAAAGTTTCAAGAGAGAGTACAACTGGCAAAGTTCTACATCAAAGAAGGTCATTTTCAGATGTGTAAATGATTATTCTCAGAAATAAGATTGATCGATCCCAACCTCACCAGTGCTGCTATGAGAAGCATGCCAACATGTGCCCAATATTGCTTGCTGTCAAGTGGATGCCACACGAAGAATGTTATCTTCAAAGATAAGTCTAAATAAAAGTTATAAATCTTAGGATTCTACTGCCGTTTTGTTTTCGAAAATCAATTCATTGTATCAAAAGTTATTAAAAATTTTTCTGGGTCCCATATATAAAGAACACCCTGTATATATCTCTTACTGTGGTTTATTCATATTTAGCCCTAATGCTGACAACTTTTTGTGAATAAAGAGATGCTAGGTGCAACTCAGTATAGGAATGTTGTAGGCTTGTAGCTTTGTTTTTGAAACCAACTTTGTCTTGAGGCTTTTTTCATTTTTAACTTACATCTGATGCCTGGATCATGAAAACATTGAAAGAAGTTGCAGTATTATAACTATTAACAGGAGGACTTCAGCTGTCATATGATGTGCTTCCTTCATAAGTCATATGCACATTATGTCTCTGAGTATTAATTTCTAGATGAGTTTATCTCTGTCTTTATAAAAAGAACTTTCCAATGACTTTGTCATTATTTTCATAAATGAAAATCACAGATATCATTTGTATTCTCAGTGGGTACAGTTGTGTTCAAATTGATTTCACCAATGATAAGCCTTCTAGAAAATGTTTCCTATTGCTGTGTATCAGGCATTTTTAGCACTTACTGCTGAATGTCGAATAATTAAAATTAGAGTATTTAAATACTGATATTACATTAAAGAGACTGCAAAAATTGTGCTGATTCATCCATTCATCAACAAGGTTATCGCAAAGATACCTAATTTCTGTAGATGAAAAAAATCTTCATACCCCAATACTGTTGATGAAGTTGTTTCTACTATTGATCCCTTTTATTTTTTGGAGACTAATTTTCTCCTACTTTAGCATTGTTCTGAAACATTTTTGATTTTTGTCCTTTTGAATAAAATGACTACATTAGTATTTTCTTTGCTTTTACAATTTTTCGTGAATCTGTGATACAAGCAAAGTGAATATTTGTTTAGACATTTATCCACATGTATAGAATTGAACAAATGTTCCTCAGATTCAAAGTGCAATGGTAAAGGCACCATTTCTATGCATTCATTTGTTTCACAGTATTGAATTCATATGCTTCTAAACTCCTTGCATGCTAAGAATAATTACAAGGCTAACATTGAGTGGTTTGATTGTAGCCTCCTCATGACTGCGGCTACACAAGGATCACCACCCACGAGTACGACGCAGAGGACATCAACACCAACGACCTAAACAAGAATCACAAGTCTCGCTCTCCTGACAGAAGCTCGTACCGCCGCCCCTCAGCTCACTCTCACAAGGCTTCAATGAATGCTGAGAGCTTCACACGAGATGATGACTCCGAAGATCTTGAGGACTTTGAACCTAAGCCCCGCAGACGTGTACGCGCTCTCAGACGGAGTGAGTCTTTTGTATCTGGGAAATTTTTTTGCTAGGGATGATATAACTCGTGATGGTAAAGTGTGTTTGGTGTAATTATTCATCTTACGAAAATTTAAGCATGCCTTCGAAAAAATGTTTTGGAATAGTTTATTAATAAAGTTAAAATTAACTGTAATGATACAATGTAAATGTTATTTTGGCTTGCTAGAGCATCAAATAAAATTTGTATGCATCAAATAATATGTATCAAAAATATGTATAATTAAAATAAATAGGGACACAAGGACCACAACATTGTAAATTGATGAATGATCAAGTGTATGTCATGCATTGAGGGCAATGAATTTTCAACATGTCCAACAGTTAATTTACCATAGTTTCCAGACAGCAAAGTGATAAAAAAATTTGATACGCTTTAAAGTATTTTTGTACACTGAATGCAAATGTGGTGTAAGAAACCCCTCAGGAGGATACAAATATTGTATATATGGGAATTAGCACTCCCAGGGGGACAATGGGAGGGCCCTAGCTTTTAGGCCTGAGGTAGGCCTTTTTTTTGTTGGAATAAAATGCTGTTGTTATGGTTAGAACCATCTTTTTTTGTTCACTGTCGTCCTGTTTTTCAGCACTTGCTACTTTCTTCTTCAACTTTGATCTTGTTTCATCAACTTCTTTCTTATCTTACTGTTTCTATGCCTTTCTGCATAAATTCTGCATTCCCTTAACCCCATACTAAATGGTGCCTTCTTTCTTCCTCTCTTTGGATTGCCTTTGTTGCGGATAAGGAGGCTTAAACTAACTAATAATCTAATCTAATCTGTGGTGTAAGAATATTCAAATAGTGGAGTATTCATTTATCTATGAAAGTATGATATTTATTATCATCTCAAAATATATCCAATGCACTCACAAAATTGGTTTTAAGGCAATAAAATATAATCCTTAAAAGTTGTGGGATTGCTTTACATGACAGGAGTGCTAGAGAATTTTCTAGAAAAATCATTTACATCTCAAATATGGGGATATAAGGACCATAAGATAGTAAATAAATATTGTTGAATATCTTACAACATAGGACCTCAAGCAATGTCTGAGAACTACATGAGAATTAGGTAATTGTTGAACAATCTAATTCTAATGCGACAAAGACTAATGAATTACCTAAAAGGATCAGAGAACTAATAGTTTGGTTAAGTGAAATTAGTTTGTTGTATACATATTTCATCTGTGCTTAAAATACCAATCTCAACTATCAGTGACACAGTTCAACAGGTCACATCATGTCGGCAAGTTTATCTGGAATTCCAAACTGTACAGCTAAACATGTAGTTTGTGCAGTAAAGAACGATCCTTGATTTGATCTGAACTTCAAAGAGATGTAGAAGCAGCCGGTTTGAATGTACTCAAAAACACAATTAGAACAGCTCTTTGAAATGAATGATTTCATTCTAGTCCAACATAAAAGATAGTTAGCTGAAACCAATTCATGTCAGAAGTATTGTTAATTTTATCAAGAAACATTTAGAAAAGCAAACATGGTTTGGTACTCTATGCCACAGTCTGAAGAGATAAAATTTTGATAGTCATATCTGTAGGTAGAAAAAATCGGCGCTTGATTTTTGTAATACAATCTCAACATTGAAGCTTGGAGGAAGCAGCATGGTGTTGTGTGGCTGCTCCTCTCCTGGTGGTCCTGGCAAACTTCATGTTATTGCAGAGGAAGTGAATACCCAAGATATGTTGCAGGTTTCTGTATGATAATCTCTTAGTTTGTTGATTGTGCTTGAAGTTACCAAGGGGACGGGCATTACATGAAGGCAACAATTTAAAACATACGGCCAAGTGTGCTGCTACGGGGTCGGAGCAAAAGGTATGAAGGTTATGGGCTGGTAGCCTAAATTTCATTGAGAGCCTGGGTTGAGAATTACTACAAAGGATTCTAGCAAGGAACCCAAGAATTTAATAGGTTCAAAAATTTAATGATTTGGTGTAAACATCTCGAACTGTTGGAAGCTGCACTAGCGACAAAAGTCTCATCACCAAATGCTAACTGCCACTCGTAGAAGTATTGGATACATTTTAAATGTTCATTTATATTTTAGCCGAATCGTCGTATTCTGGTGCCGAATTTGTATTCAGAGTAAAAAGATGCAACAGATCTTGAATTTTTGATTAGTTTGCTGTTTTGTGAGATTGAGCTATGAACTTTCAATTATATATCGGATACTTATTGCATGCACTGTCCATCAATGAATGTTTTAAACCAGTGTGAAGGAGAACAACCTCAATGGAATGTTGGCGTGATCAAAATCTCATTTTGACGAATTTACACAAGAAGCTATTAAGGACTTGCTTCTGTATACTCATGGAACATAACTGAAGATGTTCAAGCTTTTAGGTAAGAAAATCCAAATGAATTTCTGTGATCTCTTTGAGCAGCAACAAGTGGGAGCAGTGACCCTGGTCTGAGCTCTCCAGGCTCGGCGTCATCTCCAGGCTCAGACTCAGCAACCCCCACTAACTTGCTGCCTCTGGAAGGCAGCAACGAACTCACGCCCTCGCACCGCCGCTCCTCGCACTGGCACAGGCTTGGTAAGCTGTGCTCTCTGCTTAGTGTTTTGGTAGGAAGAGCAGACGTAAAGGGCAGCCTGTCATGTTGGTCTGCCCTGCATTGTAGCAGTTAGACTAAAGTCATTTGGAGTATATTCCAAGCAAGGTGTCAGTCTGGTATGTCGTGTGCTCTGCTAGTGTGAATATAAATAAAATACTAATTGGCCTGCCCTGCATTGTAGCAGTTAGACTAGAGTTATTTGGAGTATATTCCAAGTTGGATGTCAGTTTAGTTTCGCCTGCGTTAGTGCAGTGTTGGTGTTTTTCACGTTCCACGCAGCGCTTCACGTCGTTGGTAGCTTTGTCTTTGCAATCTGGTAGGTTTGTACAGTTGCACATGATTGGCTGTCAGTGTGCTGGTTTATGGCTCCTGATTGGTGTTGAGCTGGTGGTACCCAGCTGTAGTTTGCTCAGTGTCCTGTCAGCGAAAACCTGTGCAGTCATATCTAAGCGTGCGTGAGTTGAACATGCGTTTGCTTCTCATCTACCGTCTTGCGGTTCAATTAACGATTGGATCTGTAATTTGATTGTTTCAGAAATTGTGTGATTTTTAATTCTCATTGAATAGTTATCCTTTATTTAAGTTATACTTTCTTTTGTGCTGTGAGGGGGGTTTCGTTCTAATTGTTTGTAATTTCTAGCTAAAGGCCATTTCATATTTGTATATGAGAGTTGAAACATTCCTGGAGATGCTGACATTGGATGTTTTTTGAATCTTGTTAGGATATACGCTGAGTGGTGTAAAATTTATTGCTGCAAATTGTTAATTTTTTATTTAACTGAGGTACGACGGTGTGACTCAGCCGCAGGCTTCTGTCTACACTGTAACACTAAGTTTTCTAATTTGTATTGCACTGTACAACCAAGCTTTATTCTGGTTAATGGTATTATGATATTAGTGCAGAAATACAGAAATGACCTTCAATTTCTTTTCTAGTGTTCATTCCGAGTTGAAAGCGTGATGGTTGAACTACACTTTAATATATTTAGCTTGAGATACTGCTGTTCACTGCATAGCCTCTTTTAGTAGAGATATAATTATAGTATCTATGATTTGTGAAGGATTTGTATGCGAGGTCTTGAGGTGGTTTTGTAGGCCTTCCTTTTATTGAAATGAAGTTGTTTGGTTATGGATTTTTTTTTGGTTCACTGCTGTCTTTTTTCAGCACCCATTACTTTCTTCACCTTTTGTTTCGTTTCATGAACTTCTTTTGATCTTGCTGTTTTTATGGCCAGGGTATGGGGACGACAGACCTTGTGCTATGTTCCTGTTCCATTTATTACATCCTAAATGATTCCTTCCATTGTCGTGAAGGCTGAAAATAACATGAGACGTATATTGCAATCAGTATGTCGATAATGCAATGTCCATTGCCTGGCCAGTGAACGACGAGCACTGCCACCTGCTGGGTACAGAGGAGGACTCGTCAGACCGCCACTCCAGCAACGAGGAGGACCGCGATGACGAGGACCAGCTGCTGCAGAACGTGCAGGTGAGGCACCTCACCCTCCGCTGCTTCATTGTCATTTCAGCATAGACCTTTTCTGGCCGTAATTTGTAAATTCTGCCATTTTTGTGGATGAATTTGTTCGTTCAGTATCCGGCATTATTTAAGGATTTCCATTGCTGAGTGGGCTTTTTAGACAATTTTCCTTTTTAAAAATGCCGTATTTTAACAATTTCACACACAAAAATACTTAGATGGCAATCCTCACCGATCTTATATTAATGCTGTCATGGGCGTTTTTATTCTTGTAGCGAAATAAGGCTAAGTAGACGTAATTCTTTTAAATACTAATGGGTCTTTGAAGGAAGATGAAGAATTTCTTTGTCATGTCAGGTGAGGCTGAGTCATGCTATATGGCTTGGCTTGCATGGGAGGTCTCTTAATTAGGATGTACGAGGAGTGTTGTTGGTATACCCACTTTCACAGCTTTGCTGTATGAGAATGCCAAGCTGTAGGTATCTGAGGTTGGACCAATGAAGCTACTCAGAAACTGTACTAATCATGGTTATTCTTGAAGGATCTCGGAAATAATGCCATTCTTACGCATTAAATGATTCTGTAATAATCCCATTTCCTATTTTAGCTTATTTCATGGGTAATAATCATTGTAATATTTCTTTGACATGAAAAAATTAACTTGATTCTTGAAGGGATAAGATTGAATTACTAAGTCCTTTTGTTCAATGCTTTGTCATCTTGTCTTCTTTGTTCATGTTACCGTGACTATGACCACCTTTATTAGACTTGCACGTGCATCAGTTTGTCACCGACATCAAAGTGAAGAAACAACTACCTCATTGTCATTAACTTGGAAACGCATTAGAGTACAAACTTAACAAAATAAAGTGCATTTGATATGTTAAAGGTAGATTGTGAAATTCCCCCAACTAGTAAAATGTTCAGGCTCAATTTTCAACGATGGTAATAGAGGCGTGTGCGTGCAGGAGGTGTGTGAGGAGGAGCCAGAACGGAGTCCTGCAGCGAGCACAGCCACGCTGCGGCCTGACAGCAGCAGCACCGCTGGACAGGAGAGCAGCTGTAGCAGTGTAGCGCATGGCATCCCTCTCAGGTGGTGTGTTGGTTCTGTGTTTGCTTGGTGGCTCCGTCCTCAGTTATACCCTGTAAATGAGATACCTCATGCGTGATGACTCTACAGCAGTGGTTCTAAACCTTTTTACTCCCATGTCCTCTTTAAGAATTGTCAGGGGAAATTGTGCGCAGATAGATTGGTAGAAAAGAGCTCACAACGAATGAATATTGTAAATAGGTCCTCAACCACATGCAACAGTGAAAGTTCACTTTTTTTTTGAGAACGTTATTGGGAAAAATCAGGCTTTACTGCAGAGGCTTGCACGCCCCCAGGTTAGGAACCACTGCTCTACCGTATTTGACGGCAAATATGACGCGCTCTCATTTTAGTAGGTCAGATTCAGGAAAAAAATGTTGTCAGTGTATTTAAGCATTTATTGTTGAAAACAGTCTAGCTGTGCATAATACAAGCAGAAACATAGCTATGTAAAAGCAACGACCTGGCAACTACCATGCCGCAGTTTTACTCCTCGCTAACAGATGGCATTACTGGTAAGTCAGAGCGCCGATCAGCTGATGTTTATAAATGCAAGTCACAGCATTTCAGATTGGATTGCTGTCACTAGCACGAATTTATTTTTAGAGCACCAGTAATAAGACAATAATAGCAGCAATAAAATTAGGATGCATGGAGTTTAAAGGAGGTAAAAGTATCGAGTGTAAGCTGGGATAGTGGGCATCAGAGAGAAGATTAGCCTTGGTTGGCCTACAAGAAGTCTCAGACTTCACCTACGATGTGTAAGACGCAGGGTAATTTTTGAGGCAAAACTTCAGGAAAAAGTGCATCCTTGATGCCCTCAAATATGGTAATTTCTGTTAGAAATCCCTGTTAAATACTGTCTAGTGATTTACATTTGTTTGAAAGTTAGCGCAATGCAACAATGAGGAAGAATGAAGAGAAATCGCATTCAAATGGTTCTCTAGTGTTTTCGTAAATGTATTCTGGTGCTAGCATGAATAAAACGCCGTCCTATTTTAGATGGAGCAAAAAAACATGGTGAAGTGCAATGCTAGTTTCCTCCATTTTCTTGAAGTGTTTAAACAAGTAGTGAATCTTGAGATAAAACAACATTATTCTTTCTTTGCATTTTTCGACTTGGTGACACACTTCACTGGCTAGCAGTACTGTACTTGCTTTTGATGCTTCCTGCTTCATTTTTTATTTTAATTTTCCATTTATATTCAATTTGGCCTTCGAGAGCATTCAATACTCGAGGGAAGTTAAATGTTCTTCATGACCAAATTTGTTTGAAAATAGGTTCAAATTAGAATAATATTTTTTTTGAAGAAAAGCCAATGTAGGGGAAAAAATAGCCAATGCACTTTCTGAGCTTGGTGGTGACTGGCCGTGTGTGTGCTGCAGTGGTGGCGGGAGCAGCGGAACGGAAGGCATATGGCGGATCAGCGAGGAGCAGCGCAGTTACTACACCCAGCAGTTCCGCAGGCTGCAGCCCGACCTCTCCAAGGTGCGTTGGACATGGTGGAAGAAACAAGGTAGGGTCAAACCTAAGGGGAAGAAACAAGGTAGGGTCAAACCTAAGGGGAAGAAACAAGGTAGGGTCAAACCAGTCTTTTTTTTTCGTCTACCGTACCGCAATGCTGACGTCATGGCGGCAACGGACCAATAGCAGCGTTCACATTGCATCTGGCAACACTGCTAGCTCCAAATCTGGCACCAATATTCGTATTACGTGTCGCTATGGTGACGTCATCCAGTGTGTTTGAAATTAAGTCTTTCTATTAGCTGAAATGAAGCATTTCTATTCCTCTACCGTGACCTGCATCTCATTTATTCTGGGAAATTACTTTCAGACTGGCACGAGTGCTCTCTAGCTCCTTGGTGTCGGAACTCAGCCCCTTTCTTTTCTAGCGTTATGCTGTATGTATGATACACAAATGCGTTCGAGTCAAAGCTAACTCGTCGACTCGTCAATCGTTTGATGTTTTACATTGATTGCTCTTCTTGAAGTAATTTACTGATCATCGCTTTTAGTGTGCTATTTTAGGCCTCATAAATCTTTATTTTTATTAAAATATGTTTTCCTCAGAAGGATTATTAGATCTTTGAGAGTTAATGGTCCCAGGGGTAACATGCAAGGTCCCGAGGTAAAAGATTGGTAGGCCTTCCTTCGTTTAGAATAGAACAGGTTTTTGTTTTGTTACGGACCATCTTCCTTTGGTTCACTGCTGTCCTATTTTTCAGCATGTCCAACTTTTTCCTTAGACTTTTATCTTGTTTCATAAAGTTATTTCTCAACTTACAGTTTATGGTGTGACCGAGGCATTCTTTTACGTTGACCACCTTGCTGAAAACACCAGCCAAAGAAGTAGTCTGACTGCAGCGGCAGCAAAGTTTGGACTGAGGGTTGGTCAGTTGGGAGTCTTAGAGAGAGCGAGGCAGGGGGCAGATCTTATGGTGTGTGCCGCGCAGGCTGATGCGTGGATTGTTGCCTCTATATGCTCTACTCGTACGCTGGGTTTTCTGAGCAACACGTGCGGTTGTCAGGTTTTGGCAGTGTTGTCAACACCTGCGCCTGCGGGCTGCCTCGGTAGCTGTAATTGTGCTGTAAGCTCGTGTGTTCAAGCTACCTGAGTCGAGGAGTTTTCTAGTCTCAATTCGTCAACCATTTAAAGTGTTTATTTTGCCTGTTTTCACCTTGCTATCCATTTTTAACTGTTTGGCAATAAACGTGAACTTTTAATCGCATTGAAAATGCTATCTAATAAAGTGCAATTCCTTCGGTTAATTTAACCACGTTTTTAATAAATTATCACCAATTACCGGAACTGTTTCAATATAGGCCTCACTTCAAATGCATGGAAAAGCAATAATTTCCGTGGAAAAGGAAAGAATAACGACTGTAAAGTAATTTATTGAACAACATCACGGTCCATTGTGAATCGTCTGTCGGCAATTTATGGTGGCCAGGAATCCTGAAGTCGTAGTTTATCGGCCACAATAGCACTTTGTTGTTGGTTGTGTTTGGTATGGCTTTGTTGCGGTTAGGGAAGCTGAAATTAAGTTTTTAATATTATGAAAAAAAATGTTCAAGTTCAGTAAAATTAATTTACGAGGAAAAGATTCCGTTTTGTGCGTTGTGTTGTAGTAGATGTAGATGTAGTTGCTGCTCTCTTTTGAGTGACCAATGCACTGTGGAGGAAATTCTCAATACCTGTTAGGATTTTTGGAACTTTTCTCTCTGGTTTAATAACAGTTTTTATACTCATAGAATATTAACTGCAACAGCTTCCATGGTCGTATTTCTACTTCCTATCCAATTGTGTTAGAGTTCAATTCTTTGAAATCAGTAAATTTCCGAGATAGTCCTAGTATCATGTCACGTTATTTTTTCAGCAGGTTAATTATGGTGAGAGATGTTTAGAAATACTTTGATCTTCTATTTTTCTTGTTCAGTGCTAACAAAGCCTCAAGCAAACATTCCATTGCCTGCCCAAAAATTAATTCCAAGTAATTAATTTTCTCATATTTTCATTTATGTTGTTACTAGTACACAGCAGACAGCAAAGCGTATAGTTCTTACTCGTATAGCGCTCTAGATGTCTTTGGGTGGTGTCGTTATGTACGGTGTGCACTGGTTAGTTTGCCTTCACTACACAGGTAACCAAGACAAGCAAAATGCCATGCTATCGATGCTCTGTTTTGCGTCTTGAGCAATAAACTCGCCTCAAACTTGTCGAGTGGCTTATTGACATGAAATTCAGTATGAAAAGAGAAAGTTACCAACTTCATGATAGGTTGATATTATCATCCAACATTCAGTACTTGAACGGAACCGATCCCTGACACATGTTCACTATGCAGGTTGTGCAAGGCCAGCAAGCCAAACATTTCTTCGAGAAGAGCAAGCTTGCGACGGACCAGCTCACCCGCATCTGGCACTTGTCTGACGTGACACAGGATGGCGCCCTGTCGCTGCCTGAGTTTCTGGTGGCCATGCACCTGGTCGTGGCCAGGAGGAATAACGTGCCGCTCCCTTCAGCCTTGCCCCAGCCCTTGCTGGCTCTGCTGCTGCCGTCCCTGCAGCAGCAACAGCAGCACGTCATGGCGCAGCAGCAACAGAAAGACAACGCCATTGTGAGCAGCAAATCTGTGCCCCAGTTTGTTCGAAATTCATCATTGAGCTGCGCTGTTATTTGTGTAAGGTAGTTGTGTAAAGTTGTCTGTAGCTTACATACAGTGTTGTGAATGGCGATTTACTGGGATGTAGCTCTAATGAATTGAGGCACTGCCCCAGGAACGTATTATCAAAGTTCAATAGTTCCGTGATCTTGTAAGTGAATGGAGGCGACAGGGAAAAGAAGTTGTAGGGGAAACTTCTCTACTAACGGTGTTAGTGCAGCTCCCCTCTCAGATTTGGAGTTAGAAAAACCACTGTAGGCGTTGCGACGAGAATATAATACCAATCTAGCCGTCAGTTTTCTCAATTATACCTCCAGGGGGATACAATTATTGTATTTATAGGAATTAGCTCATCCAATGCAAATTTATAAGGTCCCGAGCCAAAGAATGGTAGGCTTCCCTTTTGTTGAAATAGAATAGGTTTTTGTTTTGTTATGAGCCATTTTTTTTTGGAGCATCCACTATTCTCCTCCAACTTGTATCCTGTTTCTTTAACAACATTCTCAACTTACCTTTTCTATGCACACTGTGCATAGATTCTGTGTTCCTCAAGTCCACACTAAAAGGTGCATTCCTCTCTTTAGAACGCCTTCGTTGCGGTCAGGACGGCCTTAACTAACATCTAACCTAACCTTTTCTCAATTATAAAAACCTAGCAATTCAACAAGGTAGTGCGTGAGGCTGTTAGAAAATTTATGTAATTGTTGACGGGATCCGGGAAAATTTGAGGTCTTGAGCTGATAGTTAGGTAAGCCTTCTTTGTGTTAAAATAAAATGTTTCTTGTTTTGCTAAGGTGAAGAAAAGTAAATTGATATAACTGTTGATGACAGCGGAAATTGATGTAAGTGTTGACGACAGCGGCGTGGCAGCAGCAGCAGTGGGGGCTCATCCGTGGTAAGCAGCGTGCCGCCTCCCTCCACCGCAGCTCCCTCCCTGCCCCCCTCTGCCGGCGAGCTCTCCGACAAGGAGGTCGTCTCTCCCTCCAGGGCTAAAGAGGTGTGTCTCAGCCACGGTGTTATAGGTGCTCTAATTCATCCATGACGGCACCTTCCTCTGTTTGGAACACCTTTGTGTTGGTTAGATTACATTGGCGCAAACTAATTTATCAAATCTGATGATGGGCCCTTGGATCAATAAGTACAGTTCACAAAACAATATCTTACTTGAGAATCATTGTTATTCTTCATTTAATTTGAATCTGTGTGCATCCTGCTAGAAATTGGCTATAATTGTGGCCCATCTTGCTCCAGTATGAATGTAACAAGGAAGAAAATTGTAAGCCAATGAATTATTTGTTCTGCGTCTGACAGTAGCCTGATGCTATATTGTCTTCTTCAGTGGACGAAGTTCGTAGATTCCCCGACCTCGACCGTGTCTTCCCCAGGCCTCAAGCCTGTCAACTTTGACTTCCAGCGCAGCGCCGTGGAGGAGGTGAGAGTCTGCTCTCTCTTGTGCCAGGGCTGCTGCTCTTTAGTCTGAGGACAGTCCTGCTGCTCTCAAGGATCATTAGGTCTCATTTCTGACGGCAAGCTTTGAAATAATTTCACGTGAATTACACTTAATAACATTCGGCATTTTTCTCAGCAAGCTTCAGAAAAATCTTGCGTAAATCAGGCATGAAAAAAAGTTAACTTTAATTCCGGCCACTGCAACCCTGGCATTGAGAACGTTAAACCTAAGTTCTGCTAATAAGCTCTTGAAGAATCCTGTGTAAAAATCATGTTATGAGAGCTTAAAATTTAGTTTCTCTCTGCAAGTCTCTGTTAGCCTTGTTTGGAAGCTTCGAATTCAATCAAATTTCTGCGGCAAGCCTCAGGAGGATATTTCCTGAAAACTCAAGCTTTGATAAATAAGTTCTAATCATTATGTTTGGTGTTTTACTGGAATGTTCTTCTGACTGGATCTTGCAGGAATGGTTTTAAGTGTAATTGTGCCTGTGTTCTTCCAACTTTTTGTGTCGGATGTATACATGTCAACGTGTGCAGGTGGTTGTTGTTGCTGTTTATGTGGTAATTTGTACAGTGATATGTCGAATGAGCGAGTCCTTGACGAGAGTAAAGTTTGAATGTGTCAAGACCTCAGAATTCTCCAATTTAACTGAGTCACGAAGGATTGACGTGTGAAGGAATTGAATTTTTTACAGCTATGTTTTAGTTTTGTGCTTGATTTGGCAGCAGAATTTGGAGTTGCAAATTTTTTTTAACCAAAATTCCATTTTGTTAATTTTTTTCTAAATGATCAAATTGTTCAATATTGACCTGAAGATGGCTAATTTGGCACCCCTTGCATAAATTAGCTATAGCTGTTGTTGCTCACCACATCCCCTGGCCTCCAGGACCCCCAAATCTTGCACCCAAAGGCGATGAGGGTGACGCCTGAGCCTGGCAGAGGAGATGCCGACTGTGCTGGTCAGTGACCTCTTCCTGTACTTTAGCATTCATTATTTTAGCGTAGGGCACAAAAACAGGCGCTACTTTTTTTTGGTAATATTGTCTCTTGGTGTGCGGTTTTGTGTGTTAACATTTCGTCCGGGAGGTGGACGCAAGTGCTGAAGTTGCTGGGTAAAGTCGAGTTGAATTAAATACACAGATCCAAGTAGTGTCCACCACGGCGTGGCAAAGTTCTGAAATATTGGTTTTTAGTTTAATTTGCCCACCCAAGTAAGAACACTAAACTTTCAAAGCAGGTAACTGGTCTCCGTTGTGCTTTATTTAATGTGATGATCAATATGACCTGTCTGGTTTGCTATTTTGTTTTTGCCTTTCCCTTGACCAATAAATTTTATTGTCCTACGCTCTTCATGAGATGAAATGTTGATGTTGTCATGCGTTTCTTCACTTTGCACTCTTGATACTTGACCCAGTAAGTGTTCCTTAACACTTCCCTCGGTTGTTGCGGTGATGTTTATAACTAAGTTCATTTATGTTAAATATAGCAAACAATGATTGTCTTTCTTCACTGAGCGTTCATTTTTTTCAGTTGATGGTCGTAACTTTTCATACAAGAAGTAGTACTAATTGAAAAGCTTCTCAAAGCGGAGGATTTTGGTATTGGTGACGGTCTACTTTAGGAAACATTTACATCTGATTTCTGAGTCGTTTGATGACTTGGAAAGCTTCTGCCAGTGTAGCCGAAGTGGTATTTGTGTTGACCTATCTCCCTGCGTGTGGAGTGCACGTACTAATGCAAGTGTTATGTTCACGCCGCTGTAGGTGCTGCCGCAGACGGCCAGGCGTCTGCTTACCTTGACTCCAGGTAGGTGGCGTTGTGACTTGTAATGTTCAGTTCTACTTAGCATTTTGTCTTGTGGCAGAGCTACGCGCTTGAGTGGGAAGATGTTATGTTGGTCTGGGTAATAGAGCAACGGACTTTCAGTGTACGTCCCCTCAGGGGGATACAACTATTGTATCTATGGGAATTAGCGCTCCCAGGGGAACCATGTGTGGGCCCGAGCTAAAGGTTAGGTACATACATACATATACATATACCGGGCTTATCCTCCCCATGGGAGGGTAGCCGACAGCAGGCCACAATCACCACACTTAGTCACTAGGAGGCGAGAGAGGCAGCATTGGCCGCACCTGAACTGCCAGGATCAGCAGCAGCCCAGCACAACCACCTTCCACAGTCAGGCCCGACAGCAACAGCTGGTTTACCCCGACCGCTTCATTGAGTGCAGCCCCTCCTCCGCTCATGACAGGTCAACCCCATCACACGCGGGCAGCTTCCAGTAACGCGTCAAAAATAAAATTACCTCCTTATACACTGCCCCCACTCACTTCTGTCCGCAGTCATCCCTCTCGCCACGCCCACAGTCAGACCCCTCTCATACAAAGCACGTCGCACTCCATCCATCCAACTCATCCGTGGTCTACCTCGCGCTCGAAGACCACTCACTTCCGACATATATATCTTTTTCACCAGCCGCTCAACATTCATTCTTTCTACATGCCCAAACCATCCAAGCACTCTTTCATCCACTCGCCTGCTCAACTTTTTGATAACACCCGTCTGCTCCCTAACCAACTCATTCCTGATCCTATCTCTTCTAGTTACTCCATACATGCTCCTCAAACACTTCATCTCAAACACATCCAAATTCCTCCTTTCAGCTGCTCTCAACCCCCAGGACTCTGCTCCATACAACAAAACTGGCACAATCAAACTTTCATACAGTCCCCTCTTAGCATTCATACTCAAACTCCTGCATTCAAAAACTTTCCTCATTGCACCCAATGTCTTACAACCTTCACTCACTCGATGCTTCACTTCTACTTCCATACTATCCTTAACAGTCACATCCGACCCGAGGTACCTAAAATGCTCTACCTCCTCTAAAACTTCCCCATTCAACCTCACATCCAAAGTTCCAAACACTCCACCTCTTGAACATCTCATCACCTTACTTTTATTCACATTTACCCTCAATTTCCGCCTTTCGCACACTCTACCAAACTCTGTAACCAGTCTCCTCAGTTTTTCCTCTGAATCAGCCACAAGCGTTGTATCATCTGCAAACAACAGCTGACACACTTCCCAATACATACCATTTCGTCCCACCAACTGCGCACCTTTTCCCAACACTCTGGCATTCACTTCTCTCACCACACCATCCATAAACAAATTAAACAACCACGGCGACATCACACATCCCTGTCTCACACCTGTCACAACTGGGAACCATTCACTCACCTCATTCCCTACTCTCACACATGCTCTGCTATCAATGTAGAAACTCTTGATCGCATTCAACAGTCTCCCACCCACTCCATACAAACTTACCACTTGCCATAAAGCCTCGCGATCCACTCTGTCATACGCTTTCTCTAGATCCATAAATGCCCAATATACATCCTTTCCCTTTAATAAGTATTTTTCATTCACCTGCCTCACAGCAAACATTTGATCCACACAACCTCTACCACACCTAAAACCACACTGTTCTTCAGCAAGCACACGATCCGTCAACACTCTCACTCTTCCAATTAACACTCTTCCATACAGCTTCCCAACGACACTCAGTAGACTTATACCCCTAGAATTACTGCACTCATACCTGTCACCTTTCCCCTTGTACAACGGAACTACGCACGCGCTACTCCAATCAACCGGCACTTTACTAGCCTCGAAACACACATTTAATAAACGCACCAACCATTCTATAACCACATTTCCTCCTTTCTTTAGACATTCAACCGTGCAGCCATCCAAACCTGGAGCTTTCCCATTTTTCATTTCATCCAACGCACATCTCACCTCTGCACTTCTTATTCGACTTCTATTCACTTCACCAAACACAGGCATTCTAACATCACTTCCAACAGCTACTACTCTCGCAATCCTATCATCCCTCACGTTCAGCAGCTCCTCAAAATACTCCGCCCATCTCTTTCTCACATCACAACTCTCCACTAGCAGCCTACCATTTGTATCCTTCACTCTTGCCTCATTCTCCACCTGACCCTTCCTAATTCTCTTCACTTCCTTCCAGAAAACCTTCCTTCTCTCCATGAAATCCCCTCCCAACTTCCTCCCCCATTCCTCATCCGCCGCCCTCTTCGCTCTCCTTACCATTCTTTGTACCTCTTTCTTCCTCTCCTTATACTCTTCAAAATTTTGCTGGTTGCCTCGATGCAACCACCTTTTGAACGCCCCCCGCTTTCTTTTCACAGCCGCTCCTACTTCTCCGTTCCACCATTCACTCCCCTTTCTAATCCCCCCTCCAACCTTCCTTACCCCACACACTTCCCTTGCACATTTTTCCACCGCATCTTTAAACAACTTCCATTCCCCTTCCACTCCACCCACCTCACTTTCCTTCACCCTCCCATACTCCACTTTCATCTTCTCCTGATACTCACACTCACGCTCAGAATCATGTAACTTGCTTACATTTAACACCTCCCTTCCACTCCTCCTTTTTACACCTCCCCATATTCCACTAACTCTCAGCTTTCCTTCCACCAAATAATGATCCGAAATCCCATTCATCTCACCACGGAACACATGCACATCGAGCAAACGACCCATCACTCCCCTGCTAACCAAAATATAATCCATCAATGTTCTCTCCTCTATCACACCTCCATTCGTCCTCACATATGTATACTTGTTTATACTTTTTTTCTGAAACAAACTATTCCCAACCACTAACTCACTCTCCACACATAACCCCACCAAGAAATCCCCACTCTCATTCACCCCAGCTACTCCGTACTTACCAACAACACCATCCACCACCTCATCACCCACTCTTGCATTCAGGTCCCCCATCACCACAACTCTACAACCACTCCCCACTCTAGCCACACACTCGGACAATTTCTCCCAAAACTCCTCTCTCTCTTCCCCACTCCTCTCCGATCCCGGTCCGTACGCGCTCACAAACACCCATGACTCTTCCCCCCATTTCACTCGCACCCACATTATTCTTGATCACACCTCACCCCATTCAACTACTTTCTCTCTGATTCTTACACTCAATAATATAGCCACACCCTCTCTTGCATGTCCCCCACGTACTCCAGACACTCTCCCTCCCACACTCCCAAACATCAACTCACCACTACCCTTCAATTTCGTCTCACTCAAGGCCAATACATCCATCTTCCGGTTTAACATCATTCTTCCGATCTCCTCCTTCTTACTCTCAGTTGCTCTACTTCCACACCCCCTTACATTCAAAGATCCTAGTACTAGGGTTTGAGTGGTCTTTCGACCTCTCTCACCCCCTTCATTGGCCTGCTGCCTCTCGGGAAAAACATTACAGAGAAGGGGATCCCCAGTCTCCTCGCTCCGTCCACTATAGTCGCCTCTTACGACACGCAGCAGGCCACGGTGGGAGAATACTAATCCCCCCCCACAGGGGACAAAGGTTAGGTAGGCTTCCTTTTTGTTGTAATAAAATAGGTTTTTGTTTTGTTACGGACCATCTTTTTTTGGTTCACTGCTGTCCTGTTTTTAAGCACCTACTACTTTCTTCTTCAACTTTTTTCTTGTTTCATGAACTTCTTTCCTAGCTTACTGTTTCTGTGCATCTTGTGCATAGATTCCGCGTTCCCGCAACTCCACACTAAATGGTGCATTCCTCTTTCCTCTCTTAGAACATCTTTGTCGTGGTTAAGGGAGGCTAAAACTTTCTTTTATAATAATATAATAATTCAGTGTACGTTCTCATATTCTTTCTGAGCTGGATGTTATATACGCTTGAGTGAGGTGACAAGAGCATTTGGATAGTGTGTTGTGGCTTACATTTCGTTGTGAAGTTACCTCCCATTCATCCCTGCCGTGAGGTGAGGGGCAATCAAATTCTGTCGAGAATGCTGTCTAATTTGTCAGCACAGTATCTGGTTGAAGAAGAAAGTAGTAGGTGCTGAAAAACAGGACAGCAGTGGACCGAAAAAAGATGGTCCGTAACAAAACAAAAACCTATTTTATTACAACAAAAGGAAGCCTACCTAACCTACCTCCAATTTTTAAAACGGAAGTTTAAAATTAGGTTTGTCAATTATTTACACTCTGTTATAAGTGTAGTATATTTCTGTGACTAAACTAAACAGTTTTTCCAAATTTTCCTTCATATTGTTCATAATTATTGGCCTCTGTGTCTGCCTCATCTAAAGATCACATAAGAAATGTTCTACTGCACGAATTTCATAGAGGTTGTCGGCAGCAAAATCTGTTCAAAACACTTACGGGGATGATGGAGTAAAAGGAAGAAGTTACTAGAGATGATTTTCTCGTTTACGAAGTGATGATTTCACTTCAAAATATAAGCCGAAGAAAGGTCGTCCAAGAACACTCGATTCCGAGCAGTTGAATCTTTTTGCGTTCAAGAATCCTATTGTGACCACTAAAGAAATTACTAGGCAGTTAGACGTGCCCCATACAACCTGCTTCTGATTTCCATTTGTTCCAACGACTACAGAACCATTTTAGTGGACTTGGGTTAACAACAGAAGAGATGGAAAAAGAGTTGAATCTGTATTTTAATCCTAAACCTACAGAATTTTGCTTGTGAGGCAATTATAAGCTTGTTGAAACGTGGAATGAGATCATTGAAAGCAGTGGAGAGTATGTTGATGAATGATTAAAAATTTCTGTAGTCTTTGGGTTATTCATTTTTACCCTAGATCTTTAAAATGGACATTACATTTGCACCAACCTTATAGCTCAACAGCGTCGCGAGTCACGAGGTGCATGTGACCAGGGTGGAATTCTCCTTTGGCAGCAACAATATCTTCCAAATTTGTTTGCAGATTATTCAGCAATTTTATCATGTTTTTGGATAGCGTCCATCCGATTAATTCTGAAACGTTTTTAAGCAACAAGAAATACGTTTTAGTTAACGTACTAAACCAATTTAATACATTGTTATGTGTTACTTTTTGCTACGTAGTTTTGTTCTTGTGATAGGACAGCACTCATCCTTTGCTTTCTGACTCCAGTGTGAATTTATCCTTTTTTTCTTTATGAGCAAATTTATTTCCGTGTGCTAACATTGTTGCTGGGACTTCAATTCCATCCACGTTAACAGTGTTTTTATTGAGCTCAGTATTCAAAAAACTGCACCGCACAGAATATGACGATCCCCCTTTTTTGTTTTTATCGATGTTATGATAGTTTATCGTTGTTTTAGGCATCTTTACAGTCTCCTTCCTTCAAAATGAAGTTCTCGTACCTTATCATCAGAGTTATGTCCTGAAAGCCCGTTTTTGGCATCATCCTGATAGGTTTGACTTTGTTATCTGAAGGAATACTTGAGGGTTGTACATTATCGGGCCATAGAATAAATGACATAAGTTCACTTGTTTTTGCACATTTAACGCTAAATGGGGTTCCGAGTTTGAAAGAAAATAATTTCCAAGTATTTTTAAGATACAAGTTAATGTTTATACTGAGTTATGCATTTGCAATAACAAGCGTAGTTCTTTAGAAAGTTCTGTTGTATCTTACGAACTATTCAAATGAGACCAAACCTAGAAAGGGCATCAATTTCACACTATAAATGAAAAAGTAATCCAAAGTATTAGGTGCCAGTGTTGTTGGGTTAAGATCGTCTTCTCCGTGGCGCGAGGATAGAGCATCATTCTTAGTATGAGGAAAATCTTGATTCGAGCAAATGTGCGGTACTGCACCAGAGCGAGCAAATCTTCTGCGATTGTAGGAAACCGAGAAATGAATAGAAGAGGCTATTGGGGGAAACTTTCATCGCATTTCGCTTTACTTCTCCACACGTGAGGTTAGAGCCTGACACACCATCATAGTTGCAATGTGGTTGTAAAAGTGAAGTGGCGTTTTGACCCTCGTGTGCTCTAATGAGTGTCCCTCCCTGCCTGGCTGCCCCCCAGCAACTTCGGCCCCACAAGTCTGCCTCCAGGAGGCGGCAAAATGGAGCCTCCTCCTCCCCCTCCGAGACCTACCAGAACCCACGCCCGCTCCTCTTCTTTAGACCTTAACAAATTCCGTGAGTGTGAAGCTAGTTTTCTGACCGTCTTTGTCCATGCTTCTTGTGTTCAGTCGTGCTGTGCTATCGCTTCTGTTGATTCGTGTGCTTTTTGTCTGGTGGCTGCCACTTTCTTTGGTTTTGTACAATTGAGTCTAGTTGCAATCAATTCCTAGGATTTGTGGGCTTGTTGGGTCTTCTGCAGTTAATTCCTTTGACTTGTTAGCTTTTTGCATTACATATATTGAAGTCACTTCCTAGGATTATACGTTTGTTGTGTTTGTTTCACGTTCACTGCTTTCATAATTTGTCAATGAGGCCCCTCAGGGGGATACAGGTATTGTATCTATGGGAATTAGCGCTCCCAGGGGGACCATGTGAGGGCCTGAGCTAAAGGTTAGGTAGGCTTCCTTTTGTTGTAATAAAATAGGTTTTTGTTTTGTTACGGACCATCTTTTTTCGGTCCACTGCTGTCCTGTTTTTCAGCACCTACTACTTTCTTCTTCAACTTTTTTCTTGTTTCATGAACTTCTTTCCTAGCTTACTGTTTCTGTGCACCTTGTGCATGGATTCCGCATTCCCTCAACTCCATACTAAATGGTGCCTTCCTCTTTCCTCTCTTGGAACATCTTTGTCGTGGTTAAGGGAGGCTAAAACTTTCTTATATAATAATAATAATAATTTGTCAATGAGGACATCCATGTTCGTTAACACTCCGCGCTACTTGAGTTGTGCTGCGCATCTATCTTCCTTTCATTTACCTGTATTTTCAGAATATATTTTTTTCATCAGAGAAATTCAGAGAGATAATGGGCAGGTAATAATTGAGAGATTAATGGCAGGTTATGATCGGTCATATTCCATTGGTTCTCAGCACATAACTTATTGGCAGTTGATGTAGCCTCTTTATTTCATTGGATAAAACAGTATTTCGTAATTTGTATTTAGTGGCACTGCGTGTTCCGATGTTCATTTTTGGCAGTTATGTCTCTTTGGATTACTCGTCTGGTTTCTGTTCCTTTTTTTCATCAGGGGATACAACTATTGTATCTATGGGACTTAGCGCTCCCAGGGGGAATATGTGAGGTCCCGAGCTAAAGATTAGGCAGGTCTTTTGTTGTTGAAGTAGAATAGGGTTTTTTATTTTGTTACGAACCATCCTTTTTTGGTTTACTGCTGTCCTGTTTTTCAGCACCTACTACTTTATTCTTCAACTTTTATCTTGCTTCTTGGACTTCCTTCTCAATTTACGGTTTCTGTGCACCTTGTGCGTAGATTCTGCGTTCCTTTAGCTCTTTGAAACACCTATGTTGCGGTTAGGGAGGCTTAAACTATCTTCTAATATAGTGTTTTGTTCGTTTTCTTAGCATTGAATATTTTTCTTCCTTAATTACTCAGCACTTTTTGTTTTTACGTCCTTCACAAGTTATGGTCTCATTTCTTGACTTTATATATTTTACACCTTCTCAACGCTTCATATTTCGCTGTTACTCGCGACTCTACGAGTATACCAGTATTTTAATCCTTAAATTTATTCCCCAGTATGATACGATGTTTGTTAGTCTCTCCGTTCATGGCCACGCCTTACAAAGTGGGTGCCTCAACCCTTAATAATGAGTCAACTTACTGTTTCATAAGTGCAATACATTTACATCGATAGAAACTCTCTTTAGAGTTATCTTGCTTTTAAAATGGAGGAATAGGAAGGAGAAAGTACACGATTTTAAATGGTTATTTAGTAGGAACAATTTAGCGAAGGAATTGCAGCCCTAACAATCACCTCACCCTGTATCACGGCGCGCTTAAATTTGTATGCAACTCACAACGAAATTCATCAATTTTAGAGATATTGGGCTCATTGTTGATCTGGGCATTGCGTTGTAAACACCATCAAACTTTCACGTGTATTATCATATTTGTTTATGTATCAATGCATTGTTCTGCCATTTAATGAAATTATACGTAGGTGTACCCATTTCTTTTGGTGTGGGTCTGTAGCTTTGACTTTCAGTGGCAGGATACCTTGTGAGAAGTGTATGTTGGCGTGTGGTAGCGTGAAGCCATGTTGATGTAAACTGGTATGAAGCTATGTAAGTTGTTACTTGATAGCTTGATATCAATCAAGTCGATGCACCGTTGCGTGATGCCTTGTTGATGTATACTGGAATGAAGCTATAAGTTGGTACTTGTCAGCGTGACATTAAGTAAATTGATGCAATAGCGTGATGCCGAGCATGTAGGTAGCGTGAGGCCAAATAGCGTGCACTGTAGTAACGCGATGCTACCCAACAGAGCGGTGTGGCGCCGTGCAGCATCTGGGTGCTCCTCCGGCCGTGCCGCCACGCACTTCTCCTGGACACGTGAGTAGCTGCAACCCTGGTATTCCTTTAATGCCCCAGAGGACTGTGCGGTCTTCTTTCGAAAGTAGCCTTACTATATTGTATTTGTGGCTAAATTTGTTCGCTAATATGTTCTTTGAAATTCACTGCCGAGTGGCAGTTGCTTTCTTATTTTGGTATGGGAGACAACCGTGATGGCAGCGCCAGTCTAATGACGGTGGTTGTGATAATGGCAATATGAATACAAAAACGCTGATGTTGAAGGGTTAACCCTCTATTGCTTCACGTTCCCCCACATGCGTCACTGAATAAAAATGCTCGTATGTTCTGTTTCTTCTCAAGTAGATGCTCTTATGTGTTTTTTGAAGTCCACTGCCAAGTGGCAGTTCCATCTCTAATCTGATGTTGGAGACAATCTGATGCTAGAGTCAGTTTAATAACGGTAGTTATATAACTGGTAATGTGAGTAGAAAAATTTGGGGGTTTAAGGTTAAATTTTATTGGAATGAGTACCACCCAACAGTATAATCTCTCTCATTGATAGAGTGACGGCCAAAATTATGACTGATTGATGATTACAGAATACCACGGTATGTTTCGAACGATGTAATGTGTATTGCCTTTCTCATTTTCATGGCGATTTTACGATCGTCAGAGGTAGGTTTTTTCAGATGGAATCAAAATCAGCACCCTATTTCATTTAAAGGTGTTAGGGCTCACCAGATAAGTGTTGAGGTCTTTTAATGGAATCAGTATTAGTACTTGGTGTAGGTGGTTTACTTTCAGGTTAGATGAACTTTTGCTGATTTATATTTTTTCGGAGAGATGACCGACGTTTCATGTCACAGAACTTTTTTCAGCTCAGATGCAGTCGCTTTGGTGTCTTCTGTTTTCATAAGTTTTCGAAAAATGGTAAAATGTAACTTACAGTCTTCAAAAAAAATGAGTAATGCCTGTTATTTGTTATTTTACTCAAAGGTTTATTCTGCAGCTGAAGTCGAAAGCTTTCACTGTTTATTTGAACAATAGGGACTGAGATTCTTATATTCTAACTTCAATGTTAATATTCTAACTTCAAATGTTGATGATCGATCTATCTTTCTCATGATTTTGGCATGGAAATAAAAACAACTAGCACACGAAGCTCTTGCTGACCGCTATTGCCTTACGTGTATACTAATCAACATCATGAACATTGTCGGTCCAAATACATTATCACTAACACTTTCCTTTATTTCGAATCCTCCGAAATTGTCATTTGGATCAAACATTATACCTGGAATAAGATATTATTAGAGCCATATCAATGAGTACGTGAATGAATGAAAAGTTTTTTTCTTATAGGGCTCTAAAATTTTGACGCATAAAATTTTGAACACGTGTCTTGTGACTAAAGTTCATGTTGAGCTTGGCGTCCGCTTGCAAAAGAGTCTGTTCATGTTGTCTGCTCGCTTCAGCGTACGTTGGTTTATTAATTTTTGTAACTTCTTTTGCTTAAGTGCGAGGTTTTTATCATTCTCGAGTGTAGTTAAGTTTTAGTTGTTTTCTCGCTATTTTTATGATTTTTGAAAAAACGCCTGCGTATTGAAATACCGATGTTTATGATTTCAATGCTTTTCTTAACTTTAATACTCTCATCTGTTGTAAATACTGTTTTTTTAATACTCACTATATTCATTAAGTTAATGTAACTTATATATATGCAATTTTTTGTAGGATATCCCATAGATTTCCATGCATGTTGTCAGGTGTCTCCAAACAAGAAGCTAGTGTACCAGCGGAGCGCAGGTGAGACCGTGACAGCGGGGGACATGAGCTGCAGCAGCAGCAACAGTGCCGTGCACTACAGCAAGCTGCGGCCCGCACTGCAGCACCAGGACTGCGTGCTCCCCACTGCCTGCAGGGACACCGAACACAGACGAGCGTCACATCAACAGCTGGCGCCCCACATCTTGCCTCCCAAGCAGTCGCTGCCCAGCTGCGTCGGGGAGCAGTCGGTCGTGCCTCGCGCTTCTGCTTTTGAGGTTTACAGAAAGCCTGGGGCTGGTGAGTACTGGTGTGGGCGTCTGCTTCATGTTAGAAGTGGGGTGTTGCTCAAGTCTAACCCCCTCAGGGGGATACAACTATTGTATCTATAGGAATTGGCACTCCCAGGGGGAAAAGTGTGAGGGCCCGAGCTGAGAGTTAGGTAGGCCTTCATTTTGTTGAACTAAAATGTTTTTTGTTTTCTTAAGGATCACTTTTTTTTTCGGTTCACTGCTGTCCTGTTTTTCAGCACCTACTACTTTCTTTTTCAACTTGGATCTTGTTTCATAAACTTCTTTCTTAACTTACTGTATCTATGCTACTTCCTCATAGATTCTGCGTCTGCTAATTTTTATACTGAAACACCTTAATACTCTCTTCGGAACGCTTTATTTTTTAGCGGTTTGGGAGACTTTAACTAACATGTAATCTAATCTAATCTTATCTTCTGTTTTTACTCATTTATGTATCTTCTGGGATAAATCAATAATATTAAGATGAACTTGAGATCACTGAGACAAACTTGGCACTAATCTATAAGTAGTGCAATATTTTATGCACCAAGATGAGAGGGAATTCATCTCATTTCAATTGTACCACATTAGAGCAAATGAATACATTCCCGTTTGGTTGTCAGGTCGTTCACGGCTCATTTCCTTTTTAAAAGAAATTGACCCCTCCACTCCTAAAAAGTTAACTTTATCGGTGTTATATCTCATTTGAATCATTGCTTATTTATATTGGTATAGTCGGCCCTTTACGTTCATCTCAAAGTTGAGTTTACACAGAAGGACAGGATTGAGTTGACACAGTTTACACAGCAGATGCAGCGGTGACTGGAGCGGAGCAAGTGGCCGCACCGAGCAACAGCAGGGAGGCCGATCTTCTGGAAGACGTGCCGGTACCGACCACCACCAATGCCGCTCCGTCTCACCCCTCGCTGAGAACTGGCACTGCCAGCATAGGGTGAGTGGGCGGGTGGCTCATGGTCTAATGCAGTGTTTTTTTTGGCAGTGACCCAAAGTCGGCCCATAATAAAGTAACTGCCGCAACCCAAGCCTCCAAAACTATAAAAAAATTTGATTCATAATAAGATTATTCTTCTTAAATACAGGTTACTATAGGTGTACACTACAGAAGCAAAAGTGATTGCTGTCGTGTTTACAATATGAGCAGCACGTTAGAACAACAGCGACGTCCTGGGTCGCGACCCAGTGGTGAAGAACAACTGGTCTAATGCCTTGCAGGCCAGATGACTTTTAGGAGCACAGTGTTGTTAGTTTGGGATTCTGACATGGCGAAAAATTGTGAGGTAACTTTCTCCTTGTGATAGGGATGATTTGCAGCCAGCTGAGACACTATCCTCTGGACATTTTAGCTTCCCTCTTAATCCAATCATAGAATTTCTTGTTGCTTCGGAAATGTAATTCTCATTCATCAATGCTTGGAATTTAAGGCCTTTTAGTAATACATTTTGGGAAGCTATGCAGTGAAGTGTTGTAACAGCCAACATTTTGGTGCATGACTAAAGGCCTGTTGACACGATCACTGAGTAAGCTCATGAGCAGTGAAGAGAGGCTCAAACCCCGCCCATTTCCTCTCGCTTCTGACTCTGGCACACTAAACGACAGTGCGCAGCTTGTTTGTCTTCATTGAGGTATCGAAGGCTCGTCAATGTGATTTGAGTGGCTGAACGTGTAGGGTGTTTTGTCTCTGCTCCCTCCCTACGCGCGTTTGTGTGTGTCTTTCAAAGTAAACGTTTGATAGGCGGTGTAACCCGAATCTTTTTGTTTGTGCCCAATAGCGTAGCCTCAATGACATGCAAAGTTCTCTCACAATTTCATTGAATATTTGATACAGATATGAAGCGTACAATGGTACAATGTGGACCTATCACAAAACTTTATTTTTTATGTTTGACAGTTCCATCAGTTTCAGAATAGGTAGTACAATGTATAAACAGTATTATGTAGGACAGTATGATAATGGGGCTAATTTGGAACACATTGTACCATACAGGTCCAGATTGTACGATACGATCCACATTTTCTCATTTTGTGGTATACCTATTGTTTTGCAAAACTTGCAAATATCTTTTTTTCAGGCCTTTCGCATTAAATTGTATTTCTTGTACCTTTATTTGTTTATATTTTTCTAAAATAGCGTACAATGCCTGTAGAGTGGCCAAAAAAAGTGACTAGTGCCTTTATCAATTTGGTGAAAGAGAAGGAAGAATTGTGGAATGTTAAATCGCCTAGTTACAAAGACAGAGTAAAAAAAGCCAAAGCCTGGGGAGAAATCTTAGGAACAATAAGGAAAGACAGTGAGTGCAGTGAGCATGATTTTAAAAAGGAAATTGCATACGCTCCGAACGCAATACAGGAAAGAAATGGCTTCCATCAGCAGTTCGAAAACATCAGGCGCCGGTGCCGCAGACGTTCATGTGCCCAAGTTGTGGTGCTGTGAGGCACTTGCTTTCCTTCATGGGGGAGAAGTGTGCCGCCCAAGTTCGTCCACGATTGATGATATGATTCATGACCACACTGATGAGGTAATTTTATATTTGGCGGATAATTTATTATGAATTCATAGTTAAGTTGTGTAAAAACCATATTATTTAGAAGTAATACTAAAGTCGGGAGATTTCCCTTCTTTATAATACTGTGGAATTGTACTGATAAAAAACATTGGTTTGCATCTTACAGTCTCACAATTACTCACGTCTCACAATCAATTAAAGAACACGCAGAGCAACTCTGAAGTTGAGCAGTTTCTGATATATTAAAAAAATAACTAATAAAACTGCATATAAAAATGAACGTTTCAACTGTCGCAAATCATCTTCAGCAGCGTATCTGAAATATACATTGCAAAAAACTCGTAATGCCAAAAATACAAAAGAGAATCAAACTATACCGAAGCAGGTTATAAAATGTAGAAATAAGAAAGAACAAAAATATGCATTCAAATTGTACGGGTGCTACGCGTATGTACATTTTTGTTATTTTTTATCCTTACATTTGTTAGCCTGGTTCGGCATAGTTTTATTCTTTCTTGTATTTTTGGCGTTACAAGTTTTTTGCAATATTTAATTCAGAGACGCTGCTGAAGATGATTTGCGACAGTTGGGACGTTCATTTTCATACGTGATTTCATTAGTCGTTTTTTAATCAATTAGAAAATGCTCAACTTCAGAGTTGCTCTCTGTGTTCTTTTATTGATTGTGAGGTTGCCTTGGAAAGAATGGGTAATAATAATTGTTCTCATTTTTGTTATTATTAATGTATCAAAATTAATGACTCATATTTGAAAACATGAATGTACTTTATGGTTAACTATGAAGTTGCTTTTTAGAGGGTATTTACGTCACTTTAATTGGTGATTTATATATTGAGGTCAACAAATTGAAATATTAACATTTCATTTCACGCATTTAAACGAAATTATTCTTTGTATTCAAATCATATTATCTTGCCATGATACCTTCCCTTCGTTACTGAAATAATCTTTATATGTTTGGCGAACATCTTTTGCTGTGGCGGTAGTACCCACGTTTCCTTTTCGCAGACCCAGCATTTCCCCATCAGTACCAATAGACCCACTTACAATAGTACCATTACTAACGTTCTCTCGGGTCAATTCAGAAAGAGAATAATGCTGTCCGTCAGATTCGGCTACCAGGAAATTATGGAGAGCCAAAGTAGCCAATACAACTGTCACAATTTGGTCAGGTTCTAAATTGATTGGAGCTAGAAGCACTCTAAATCTATTGGCGAGAATGCCAAACGCATTTTCAACAACACGTCGAGCCCTTGACAACCTGTAGGAAAATATTCTCTCCTCCTTTTCCTGATTACAAAAGGGAAAAGGTTTCATTAGGTAATCTTTAAGAGGGAAGGCGTCGTCTCCTAGAATTACAAAGGGAGTGGTGCGTTCAGACCGTGGCAGAGTGGTTGTTTTTGGAAATCCCGCTGTTCCATTATCAATAACTTGACGCAGCCTGCATCGGTTCCATACTCCGCCGTCTGAAACTCGGCCGTTTATCCCTACGTCGACATACAGAAAGCTGTACTTTGCATTCACTAAAGCCAGAAGAACGATGCTGTGAGATCACTGTTTGGGCAGAAAACAAATAAACAAATGCTTTAATTGCGTTCAAATTAAACTGAGGCTAAAGGAACTTCTTCAAAGCGATTATAAAACAAAATTCTTATAATATTTGGTTCATTGCATATTTCATCTCAATCGTATTGAATTTTTTATAGACACATCAAAAAGTAACACATAATCGTGAAATGTCCTGTTGACGCTTATTGCCAGGATTGAATTAATCTCGTTCATATAATAAAAAACTATTTTTATTTACCTTGCAATTAAATTAATAGGACCCACTCTCATGTGGAAGATTGATTAGAACATGCTTCCCATCAATGGCTCCCTCACAATTGGGGAAGTTCCAACGCTGATGGAATTGATCAGCTATCTCCCGCCACTGCGGGGGGCTCCGGGGCATCTGAAATGTTTTAACAGTACTGTAGTGTTACAATTGAGTGACAAATGCCTCCATTACTTAATCTTACAAATTTTTCTTCCAGATATCTGACGAGCTTTTGGAAATAATGGAGGATTCGGATATTTCCGTTGGGGAGCAATTGCCTTCACCATTATTTCAGACCCCAAGTCCTGATATAACAGCCCCCAAGATAAAGAAGAGGAAAGGGCTGTCTACAGAAGATGATGTCCTTCAGAAAGCTGTGGGGCAAATAGAGAGTTTAGTAAACAAAAAAGACGACAAATTTGATATTTTTGGCCAATATTTAGCTACCACTTTAAGGGGATTAAATTACAACCAGTCTTCAATAGCAGGAAAACTTATGTGCGATGTTCTTTTTCAAGCAAAAATGAATGCCCTCCAGGTGAATTCTTCAGTTAAAATTGACTAGAAGTATCAATGAAACGCTATGCTTATTAATAATGTATTACTCGGAGAATATGCAATATTTTCGCCAAACTAATATAGGTATATTGGTGAGTTATTTTTTTAAATTAACCCTTTACCACCTGAATTTTCTCAGCCTAGCCTCATTTCATCCATAATTTTTCACTAGTGCTCGAGGATCATACCTTTTTGCCAGTCAATTTAGAGAAGAAGAAAACATTTGGGTTTAAACTATGACGTATAAAAATGAAGTTTTAGAAAATACGGATTATTCGTCACAGTCGGCCGAAAAGGGTTGAATAACTTTATTCTTCATTTTACCAATCATTGCATTTTCAATAAGACGGACAAAACCGGAGCCACATTTTACTCGTATATGTTTATCGTATAATACAATGTGAATTTATTAGTGTTTTTTATACCCCTCACATGATGTTATATTACTGACCTTCATGTAGTCATTCTTCAGCACGTTGGAGCTGAGAGTTAGGTAGGCCTTCTTTTTGTTGAAATAAAATCTTTTTTGTTATGTTAAGGACCACCTTTTTTCGGTTCACTGCTGTCCTGTTTTTCAGCACCTTCTACTTTGTTCTTCAACTTTTATCTTGTTTCATGAACTTCTTTCCCAACTTACTGTTACTATGCCCCTTCTGCATAGATTCCTCATTCCTTAATATCCATACTAAATGGTGCCTTCCTCCTTCCTCTCTTTGATACGCTTTTTTTTTGTAGCTGTTAGGGAGGCTTAAACTAACCTATAATCTAATCTTCAGCACGTTGTATATGGCAGCACAAGTTTCTGGGATGATGTAGCTTAGTGCAGAAACAGATATGCGTGTTGAAAATTGCAGTGATCTGTAGCTACCTCCTGCAGCCAACCATCTCAACGTAGCCTCCAATCTTGCACCAGCTGGGATAGCATCTCTCATTATTGTGTCTTATTTCCCTATTTTAGATTCAATTTTGGTTAGAAGTCTGCGAAATAAGTCACTGTTCATTCTCAAGTACCCTTTGAAATCTCTCTCGTCTTCGTGTAATTCTTGGAAAATGGTCATGTAGCTTCCTAAAATGGATCTATTTTGAAGCCAACGCTTCCCCCACACTTTCCTCCTTCGTTTCTTCTTCATAGCCGCGACAACTGCTATTGAGAGCGCAAGCGTCATTGCTTGTCGCCGAGCCACCATCATACATCCACTTTCAACCGTTTCCACGAGCAGACTGAAGGTTTTACGGGATCAGTGTTGCGCCACTGCTAAAAGTGCACCATGACCGAACAGACACGCTGACTCGACCAAGTACGTTACTGAGCTCGTGGTGAAGTTGTTCATCAGTGATCGTGTCAACAGGCCTTAATTCTATTCGTTCCCATATCTGTGTACGGTGTGGGCGTTTCCAGGCACGTGGACACGAGTCTGGTTCCCTATGGTATCCTTCAATGGCTACTGGTGGGTCTGTTCAATATTTCTCATTGCGACCATTGGTGGTGATCACGTTGCTGTTCGATACTTCGAGCCCTTTAGGTCTTCCATGAGCTTATGAAATTAAAAGCAAACTCTACGTAGACTTAATACAGAGCAAAATTGGTTTCATAGATGTATATTTGTAATTTCCTCAACTTTTGTTTTATTCCAAGTGTTGAAAGTTTACTGTCGAACTGGGTTGGATTACAGCAATCTACAAGAACCAAACCAACATTTCTGTCTGCTATTTATAGATCTGAAGGTCTCTCATTTTTTATCCTATTCGTCATTCGTAAGACATTACGATGCGTCTTTATAGTCCGTCATTTGAACCAAATGATGGTTGATCCATCAGCAGTATAAAAATATGCAAGAGTGTACCCTGGTTTCACATGTGCAGGACAAAAGATAAGAAGGAGGTGTGCGCGAGCATCAAGACCACGCGTGACCGCAACACCGTCCTCGCAAGACTCAACAACGAACTCAATCAGGAGCTGGCTGAGGTGAGACACTCAGCCTCTGTTTCCTGGAGCTAGAATGGAAGTGCCCGCGTGTCCTTACTGTGAAATGTAGGTATGTGTTGAGCATGTTTCCTGGAGCTAGAATGGAAGTGCCCGTGTGCCCTTGCTATGCAATGCAGTTATGTGTTGAGCATGTTTCCTGGAGCTAGAATGGAAGTGCTCGTGTGCCCTCACTGAGCAACGTAGGTATGCAGTGATGTGTTGAGCATGTTTCTTGGAACTAGAATGGAAGTGCTCGTGTGCCCATACTGTGCAACGTAGGTATGCAGTTATGTGTTGAGCATGTTTCCTGGAGCTAGAATGGAAGTGCTCGTGTGCCCTTACTGAGCAACGTAGGTATGCAGTTATGTGTTGAGCATGTTTCTTGGAACTAGAATGGAAGTGCTCGTGTGCCCTTACTGTGCAACGTAGGTATGCAGTTATGTGTTGAGCATGTTTCTTGGAACTAGAATGGAAGTGCTCGTGTGCCCATACTGTGCAACGTAGGTATGCAGTTATGTGTTGAGCATGTTTCCTGGAGCTAGAATGGAAGTGCTCGTGTGCCCTTACTGTGCAACGTAGGTATGCAGTTATGTGTTGAGCATGTTTCCTGGAACTAGAATGGAAGTGCTCGTGTGCCCTTACTTTGCAAGGTAGGTATGCAGTTATGTGTTGAGCATGTTTCCTGGAACTAGAATGGAAGTGCTCGTGTGCCCATACTGTGCAACGTAGGTATGCAGTTATGTGTTGAGCATGTTTCTTGGAACTAGAATGGAAGTGCTCGTGTGCCCATACTGTGCAACGTAGGTATGCAGTTATGTGTTGAGCATGTTTCTTGGAACTAGAATGGAAGTGCTCGTGTGCCCATACTGTGCAACGTAGGTATGCAGTTATGTGTTGAGCATGTTTCCTGGAACTAGAATGGAAGTGCCCGTGTGCCCTTACTGTGCAACGTAGGTATGCAGTGATGTGTTGAGCATGTTTCCTGGAACTAGAATGGAAGTGCTCGTGTGCCCTTACTTTGCAAGGTAGGTGAGCAATTATGTGTAGAACATACGCTGTGGAAATCAATGTGTTTTGTTTAAAATCTGACTCTTTGGCTTCTAAGGCTTTAACATTTAAGGAACAAGTCATGTTACGCTGATTCCAGATGTGTCGAAAAAGCCTCGATGATTATCTTCTTTCTTCTCTGTGGATACATCTATTTTATGTATGGGAATTAGCTCTCCCTTCGGGAAATTGAGATCCCGAGCTGAAGGTAAGGTAGGCCTTCATTTTTTGGAATAGAATAGGTGTCTTTACCATCTTTTTTTGGTTCATTGCTGTCCTGTTTTTCTGTACCTCTGATTTCCTTCTTCAATTTTTATCTTATTTCATTATGTTATATTTCAACTTACTGTTTCTCTGCAATTAGATGTGGGAACACCCCTTGTGTATAAATTCTCCGTTCCCTAAATTATATATTAAGTGGTGCCTTCCTTCTTCTTTTTTGCTTTAAATTACCTTTGTGGTGGTGAGGTAGGTTTGAATTAATTTGTCCAAAGCGATTTAATTCTTCATTTTTTGGTAAACAATCCTCATTCGATATTAGTAATACGAGTAGATCTGCTGATCCTTTCTCATACAGGTCTTTGATACCGAGGCACATGCCAGCTGAAATTGTGTTTCTACTCATGCTTCAGTTTAGATAGCGAACATTCCTCTTTGATAACCTTGCTTACTTCAGGTAACACTACCTCAAAGAATGTGATTGTCACTATAAATCGCTTCAGGGGGCATTGGGTAGGCAATAGGTCTAGCTTAGTTGGGTATATCTATCCTATGTTATTGGGACTAGCGCCCCCACGGGAGATACTGTTGGGTTACCTCAGTTATATATAGGTAGGTAGGCCTTCGGGATTTCTATCTTTCGTGCCCACTTTGCTTTTCCAGTTTTCATACCTTCTTCACTACCTCTTCTTTTTTTTTTCCTGTTCCATCTTACGTGCTGTTTTTACTTGCCATTCTTACTTGCTCTTTCCACATGCTGTTCTAACTTACTGTTTTTTCTTGCTGAAAACACTCAGAGTGCATAAATTCCACGTTTTTTAGTCTACATTAAATGTGTCGTTCTCTTGAGATTGCGTTTGTTTTGGTTATGGAGTCTCAATTTAATTAATATAGTAATATCAGTTAGATATTAGTATAATCAGCTTAAGTAAATTCTAACATAAAAATTATTATTTTTTTGTCTAATTAGTCTACGGAACAATTTTGTCAGACTGGCACTCACAAGAAGTAATCACCGTAAATTGAGGTCGCGGCAGTTGAGGTAGTTCTGTGTCTCGTGTGTGTTCTCGAGTGACAGCATTTCTGCTCTGTTGCTCAGGTGATAGAAGAGCGGATCGCCCTGGAGATGCAGCTGGAGCAGATGAAGTTGTTCAACAACTAGCAGTGGGAGCGACGCGTGTTTTTCTTTGCTCGGTGCTAAGGACGGTGGCGGCTGGGAGCGCTCTTGTCACGGACGTGTCCGCTCCTGCGCACTCCTGGTCAACTCTGGTCTTCTTGACTAGGTTGCATTTGTTCTTTTTTGCCAGCCAAAATTCCTAAGTTCAGGCGTTTTTCTAATAAATTCATAAAAACCACTCGACATCTGACCCTCTTGCTGGGTTGCCTGGGAATGAGTGATCTTTACTGTTGAATTCCAAATGGAAAAATGCACGAACTTGAGGATTTTAGCCGATAAAAGGCCAATCTGCCATCCCTGTCCTCTAGAGCTGTTGCCACCACACAACCCTGGTCAATGGAAGACAATCTGTTTTCGATCGAATGTACTTTGTTTTCTCTTTTATTTATCGCATTAGCTAGTGGAATATCATATTTTAATACTTTTTCAGGATTAAAATTTTTTGTCTACAATTGGGGAAGAGGACGTTAAACCTTGAGCGGTCGTTTTTCATTTCGAAGTTCAAAAATTCTGCTATTATAACTGAAATTATAATTTAGAAAATATGATCTCGATTGTTCGATTATGCAAACTGTTTAGGGATATAAACAGTACAAATAGTTACATCATTTTGGAATTGTGACGATGTCGAGATTCTTTGGTGTACTCTCTGACTGCCGGCCGCGGGCACCAAGCGCCACCGGTGTTCCTTAAGTCGCAGCCACTCTGCTCATTTTCAGCTAATTCGTCATGCCACGACAGCTTGTCACCAGGCTATGGTTCAGTTTACACATGAGCTAATGTGTGTTGGGGTTTCCGTTGAAATTATTTGAGTGACCAAATCAAATGACTGGAAATAAAAGTTCTGCGTTAACAATTTTGAGGTGTTCAAGAGTGATCCCTGATCAGCTGTTGCATTATGTGGGCAGGAAACGTAACACCGCATGAGCCAATATAGTACTGGGTGACCGGCACGTTGTGGAAGAAATTTCACCATGAGAGTGGGACCGTTGAAATAAACACATTTTGCTCAATAACTGTGTGGTTGAGACTTGATATTGAAACATATTGAGAAAAATTCATACTTTGATCAGGGGGAAGGGAAGTGAAATGTTGGAGTTGAAAAATTTTCCTTGTGAACAGGAGGAACAAAATAACAGCCTTAATTAATATGTCCACATAAGTATTGTTAACGCGTTAACCGCCGTGTGAGCCACCGGTGGTGTACGGCGGGAATTTTCATGATGCCGCTGACCGACCAGCAGTCATAAACTCAATTTTCAAAAATACTTGAAGCTAAATGAAGGCATGTTCCAGCTAATACTAGCTATTTTCAAAATTACCTCCTACAATTGACGTTAAATTAGCATTGAATATTGAACTTTAGTTTAACCCATCGCGGTTAACGTGTTAAACTAGGTTAGGTATTCACAAATGATGTTCAACAGGATGTTCATCTGTTGCGATACAGACGTTCAAACGCCGGTGCAATAATTGCTGGACGCGGTCGAAGATGGCACGAGTTTCACAAATACTTGCGGAGGGTTCAAAAATTCTACTGATGTTTTCTTCAGAATGAGTCGATGTTTCGTACACCAAACTCTTCAAATGTCTATAGCAGTAGAAATATGAGAGGGTGAATTCAGGAGACCTAGGTGGCCATGCAAAAATTTCCATTCCTTAAAACTCTTTAACGATGCCTTTTCGACCACATGGATATTGAGTAAAAAGTGTTCATTTCAACAGTCCCAACCTAATGTTGAACTGTGTTCAACTGAGTGCCAATCACCCTGTAAAATCGGTGAAGATATATAGTTAGCTGGAGACAAAGTTAAGCGTGCTTTTAATCTGGGACTGCTGTACTAGCAGTCCTTTTTTCCCTGTGACCTAACTCATGTGTGAAACTAATTTATTATTGTCTTAGTGGACTATGTTTTAACAGGTTTCTATTTTACGTCTGAATTCAGACGAATCATTTTTACCAGCCTGTATTTCTTGCCTCTTGTTTAATTTTAATGCGATCGTGAATGAATACGGTAGAGTCTCTCGCATTCGTGATTATCGTTTGTTTTTAATCTTGGACGCGGCTAAGGTAAAAAATATTCGTCGCTTGAAATATGCTTTCAAACTTTATAGATGTGAGGAATTTTTCATGGTTTTGTTCGAATCATTACTCCAGATACTGATCCGGTGCTGATTTTAACCATCCAGCGCATTGGTAACAGCTGCCATCGCTGAAATACGCGTCTGAAGTTTTTGGAGCACCGTTGGTCGAATTCTTCTTAAAGTTACTCAGCTCCAACAGTCGTCACTCTTTTGAACTAAATGTCAGGTAGCAGACAAATCTCTGCTTAAAGCATGCGCATTTAACCTGACTATCCAAAGAGGCTTATGAAAAATTGATGCCAAAAGCCCTATCTTAGTTAAGTGAAAAGCTGCTCGGTGATAGAAAGAACTTTTTTTTCTCCACTTGGCTTTCAAAAATCGACAAACCAGCGCATTGTGGTCGTGTGTATAGTTTTAGTTATGAATTTGGCTCTCGATTTGATGCTGCTGCATGTTTGCTGCTTTCACTTCTTGCGAGCGGTCGTTCAGTAAATTTTTTGAACTTCTAAACAGATGAAAAATTCCTGTATTTCCAAAGTAATAGTTCCCGCGAAAGCTTTCCATGTTTGACATAAGAGTGTAATTACGGTCTTCAAATGGATTTTGCAGTGCGAAGATTGTTCCACATAGTTAGCGGCTTAGCTGCCGGGTGAGGCTAGAAAAATTCGAATTTAGTGAAGAAGACTCGCATTTCTTGCATGACAATACTCCTTGGTCTTCCCTAGTGTGTCGAGCGGCAGATCAAAGTAATGATCTAAGTCAACATTTCTGCTCTCTCGGGTTACGTTAGTAAGAATTTCAGGAGCAGTGGTTCACAGATTTGTTATGAAAAGTTAGCAACAAAAACTGATGTAGCGCAGCTTACGTTTTTGGTCGGGAGAAGAATGCGGTATGAACTTGAAGGTGACGATAGCATCTTTAGAGTGCCGCCGTGTACAGTACTGCTGCTTTCATTCGTGCATCCCTCCTAGACAAAGTGAAACACTAAGAGAACCACTGCTCGTAGTTACGAGGTTTTAAGCTACAATTGTTTCTGAACGACGGGCTGTACTCTCTACGATGTTGCTCAGCAGACCTAGCGTAATTATTATTGCACACGATTAAAAGTAAGGATACGAGTTAAATGCCCTAAGCAATAAGCGTCTGAAATGGAAATTCTTCAGAAAATATGAATCACTTAACAAGACTCTACCTCCATTTTTGTTTTTGTTGAGCGCACTTCCGTGTTGCACTAGCCTCTAGAGTTAGAAATAACGAAACTCCAGGGAGTTCCACTAACTCGGCAATGTCAGATCTTCCTTGAGCTGGTATTTTCTCCCCGTCTTTCCATTTTTTAATGTTTGATGATACAGTCTGCGTTGTGTTTGTTTGTTCGTTTGTGTCTTTGACTCTGTTGTAATTTATATTTATTGAACTCTGTGATGCGTCTGGAGGTGTTAACTCGAACACTAAGCTTCTGGACTCCTTGTTGTGGACTCCAGTAGCTCAGGAGTCGGAGACGATCTTCCGTGTCCCAGTTGATAGTTTATTTTACCGAACTTGCTTCAGCAATAATATCATGTATTTCCTCATGAAGTTCCTGATGATGAAGCAATTCAGGATGAGGTTTTCCTGTCGAATTTTGTGTGTTCCTAAAAAGAAACATAATTTTACATCCGTTGCTTTTGAACCTACTGGATATCTATGAGATTTTTAATTCCATCTCTTATTGTATAACTCAAGACTGGCGAAATATTGTATACTTCTAACATATAATTGAATCCTGTTGAAACTTAGTGATCGGTTGGCGTTACGGGGATGTCTTCCGTGTATGATTATGCTGCCACCTCTGTTGTTCACTTGTTCTCGTGGAGTGCTGGATAGTTCTTACAGCAGCCTCCTGTAATGGGTAACAGAACTCCCTCAATACGATACAATTATTGCATCTTTGCGAATTAGCGCTCCCATAGCGAAGATGCGAGTTCCCGAGCTGAAGGTAAGGCAGCCATTCCTTGTCTTGAAATTGAATAGGTTTTTGTTTTGTTTCGGCCATTTTTCGGTTCGCTGTTGTCTTTTTTTTTTTGGTAAGTGGCACTTTGTTTAACTTCTATCTTGTTTCATAAGCTTCTTTCATCCTTGCTGTTTCGATGCATAAGGTATGGGAATACGTCTAGCGCAATTCGTGCATATATTATTCTTTACCTTAATTGCAAACTAAATGGTGCTTTCCTCGTTCGGGAGCATCTTCGTTGCAGTTAGGAAGGCTTAAACTAACATCTAATCTCTACTCACGTAGCACTTACATTAATAGAGATACGTTTCAGTTCAGGGACGAAGGCTTGCCGTTTTATAGCACTGTTGGTGTACCATAATGCCACTTTCGGTTAGTAATTTTTTTTTTGTACCCTTTTACCCCGGAAATTTGAATAATTTGCACAGGAGATATTGTCTTTGAAAATGTTGATATTAATCGAATTTAGGTTACGAACTATCTGAGGGTTGTTGTAAACCCTTGAGTTCTGCAGTGAAGATCCCTGCAATAATCCCTGTATTGCAGTGAAGGGTTTCTGCGGCATCCAACGGAGGCTGATTGTTGTTACAGGGTTTGTGTGAGTAGCGTTGTGCGTTGCGTGTTGATGGCGGTGCTTCAGACCACCTTGTTCTTTGACAGTACTCCAAATCTATATCAGCCTGCTTCTCAACAGCCGGATAGTGAAATATGATTGGTTCTAAGCAGGTAAAGCAAAACTTCATGCCAGTGTTTCTCAAGTTTCCGGAGCGCAATGCCTTTGCTCGGCCTGAAACAAACTTCCTCACGCCTCCGCTTGCCGCTGGAAGGTGTGTCTGTGCACGTGCCTTTGTTAGTAATGTTATTTCTGTGACGCGGTGTTAAGTGTGTGGCATTCCTTACGAGAGGTACTGTGTTCATTTGTTGTGTTCGTGTAATGATTGCTTTAGTTCCTAATTAAGAAACTGTGCGGTGGGCTTGCAGTTTTAACTCACGCTTAGGTTTTAACGCCGGCGCTTCTTTGTTGTGATTTTGCGCTTAGGAAGATAAAAACTTAACTCTGGCCTGTATTATTGCTAAATACTAGTGGGCATTGTTTGAGTATAGTCGTGTGCAGATTATCTCAACAATCTCGTTGTAATATAGTGTAAAGAGACTTGTTATATATGTGCGCTTGTACTCAGAGTATATTAGAATTATAATTCTCATAGACCTCGCTGTTATTTCATTACCTTTATCAAGACTAAGAGTTACCGTGGAAGATGTTGCCAGCCTCACTCGTGTGGAAACTTGTTAATTTGTGGTTCAAAACATTTTTGGCTGACGTTGATCCCTGACTTAAGTGCGGGATTATTTTCTGGAATGTAACATTCGCTACAGATACGTCTGCCCTGTGAAGAAGGTGTGCCACTTCATTTTGAACTCTCACTCCCTCGAAGAATCCTATCGTCGGGTTTTAAACCCTCGAAATCTAAATCGTTCCCATTAAACAATCGCTCATTGATGTTCTAGTGAGTAGCCTTTGTTAGACAACCAGTGCTTTCATTTTCCCCACTTCTCAGAATTGTAACCATGAGACCTAGTTGATTACAAATACTAGAAATTTAAATGAAAATTGTTTTAAAGATTCATGAGGGCCGCATGCGTTTCACCCTATGAAGAACAGATGCACTTGCCAGTAGGCGGTCGCTAGAAAAAACTATCCTGGAGACCTGATGAAGATTCAAGTGCCCAAGAAAACTTGATCTTGTTTTGGAGCTCGTAAACATACTGAAAGTATAAGGGCTCTTTAGTATTAACAATTTGGAGCTTTTTAAGTTCAGTTTCATCCAGAAAGCCTCCGAACTTGGAGAAAATATTCCAGGCTCGGGTTGTAATAAAAAAGGTTAACTTGTGTGTGGTTCCCTTGGTGATGTTTTGTGAGCAGAGTTTTCTGCCCACATCTTGGTTTTCTGAGCTGCTTCTATATTTTTAGAAGACCTCGCGCACTCCCGCTGCAATCTGTTCCCGTCACTTTAGTTAGGCATCTATCCAGGGGCCCGAGCTGAGAGTTAAGTAGACCTTCATTTTGTTGAAACAAAATCTTTTTTGTTATGTTAAGAACCCCCTATTTTCGTTTCACTGCTGTCCTGTTTTTCAGTACCTACTACTTTCTTCTTAAACTTTTATCTTGTTTCATGATCTTCTTTCCCAACTTACTGTTTCTATGCCTCTTCTGCATAGATTCTCCGTACTAAATGGTGCCTTCCTCCTTACTCTCTTCGATACGCTTTTTTTGTAGCGGTTAGGGAGGCCTAAACTAACTTATAATCTTAATCTATCCACGGGACTTAATTGAAATCTGAATCTGTATAAAATATATTCTCTAAATGTTTAGAAAGGATGTGCAGAAGTGAAACACGGCACAAGAGTTTGGCATCCACTAAAACGAGGATAGTAATATATTGTAACATTACATTTCATTTCAGAGTTTAACTTGAATAGTTCTTGAGTCCTGTATTCAACTGGAAAAAAAGTAGTTTCACTGGACGAATCTGTACTCGTTGGAAAAGAGCGAATGAATGAACCGACATGCTCTACGCTGTAGCTCAATCTCAGAGCTGCACCAATTGTCGATCTCGAGAGAGATTGTCTTGACCCTCATACTGGAATTCTTGTTAAATTATCGCGTTATGGAATGTTTCGTGAATAAAGTTTCTGTTTAGTTCGATACATATTGAATTGTGGGGCATGAAATTGCAAGTGATAAGATTTTCCTCCCGGGATGGGAGCGACGAGGTCAATCCTGTTGGACAAGCGTTATTTACAGGGTTGCCTCTGTGCAGGTGGAAAATATTTGCATCAAGGCGAGAAAGAGGGATCATTTTTTAGTTTCTGTAGATGATGGGAGTAAAATTATCCAGTAAATAATTTCTTCGACACTACGTAACACGATACAAATTTTTAGCAAAAATAATTGAAATAAGATGCTCTACATTATTCATTAGCCCCCCCCCCCCCCCAAAAAAAAAAAAAATATATATATATATCTCACTTAGAGGGGAAATTATTTGCTTATTATTATATCGTAAGTTAAAACTGAGTTATCTTGCGATGAAAATATAAGTCCTTGGAACGAACTCTACAAAATAAAAATATCAGGACATATATTTACTGTATATTCGTTTAGTTTGAAGGCGGAGCACACGATACAATCCGGATTGCTTTCATAAGCGAATTAATTTGAAACCACGTCTCTACAGAGGGCATAGGATAGATAATAGGCTTAGGTTATTTAGGTGTGTCTATCCTATGCTATGGGGCACGGTGCCTTCAAGGGAGATGATGTTAGGTATCTAAGTGAAAGATAGGCCTTCGGGCCTTGTCTTTCATGCTCACATTACATCTTCCAGCTTGCGTGCCATCTACACTTTTTCTTAGTCTGTCTTCCTCTTCTTGCTTAGCTGGTTGTTTTTATGCTCAGGAAATCCTGGGTGGAACACACCTTGGGCGTATATTCTCGTTATCTACTCTCCATAATGACTGATCTCTTCTCTTCGTACTCGTGAAATTGCCGTTGATGTCACTGAGGAATCTTAATCTAATACAATAATAGCTGCGGATCTTGCTGCTCTACTTCCCAACGCTGCTGGTAATTCTGGCAATTAAATGCATATTTTCCATGAGTCTGGTTTATTCATGTTTACATCTATCTCAAACATACTGTTAAAGTTTACAAGAGTCAATTAAGCAAACAATTATTTTATCACAAAATAATTACAAAAGTTTAAAATAATCTAGTTATATCGATTTTAGTCTAAAAATAAGTTTTTAAATTTCGCCAGAGTTTATTTACATTGAATTTATTCTGAAGTCATTGAAAGTTCACTGTGAGACAGTTTTACGTGTTCCCATCCCCACACCACACCTTGCCCGTCGCTGGACGCGGTAACCATAGCAACAGCAGACCAAATGGCTCTCGACAGGAAGCTCACGACGCTCTTCTCAATATTCCAAGACAAAGACAGAAACACTGTGGATGTGAAGGACTTGTCCACGATACTGCGATCTCTTGGTAAGTTCTTCAACACGTTGACTACGTAATTAGGATATATGTGTACCACTAGGTAAATTGCTCAATTGAATACCGGAATAAATGAATAGCATTTCAATGATTTCACTGCCTTTTCCAAAATTGATTTCAGCATACGAGGTAAAAGATTATCGTGCAATTATATTTCCACCCTTTTTAGAAAGGATATGAATGGATTTGAGCAGTATAGTCGGTTTTTCAATTTTGCTACTCACGACCTTACCGAACCAACCAAACCAACGTGTTGAGTAGAATACGAGGCCTGTCGAAAAAGTATCCGACCTTTGGCCAGAAAAAATACTTCAACAACCTGACGGGGTTGGGACCCTAATCCCCTTCAAAGTAGGCTCCTTGTGCTTCCACACACTTAGCCCACCGATCCTTCCACTGCCGGAAACACCTCTGGAAGTCTTCTTTTGGAATGGTGTTCAGCTCTGTCGTCGCGTTCCGCATTATCTCTTCTCTACTCTCAAAACGGGATCCTTTCAGTGGTGTCTTCAATTTTGGAAACAACCAGAAGTCGCAAGGAGCCAGGTCTGGAGAGTAGGGAGGTTGGCGAACGGTCGTAATTCCATGTTTGGCCAAGAAATTGCGGATCAAATGGGATGAATGTGCGGGCGCGTTGTCGTGATGCAAGTGCCAGTTGTTCGCAGTCCACATGTCTGGTCTTTTGCGCCGAACTGCATCACGAAGTCGCCGGAGAACATCCTGATAGTACTCCTTTGTCACTGTTTGTCCTTCCGGTGCGTATTCGTGATGCACAATTCCACGGACATCAAAGAAAACAGTCAGCATCGAAGGAGTCAAACAGGCAATGCGACGATGGAGCTGAACACCATTCTAAAAAAAAACTACCAGAGGTGTTTCCAGCAGTGGAAGGATCGGTGGGCTAAGTGTGTGCAAGCACAAGGGGCATACTTTGAAGGGGATTAGGGTCCCAACTCCGACAGGTATTCGAAATATTTTTTCTGGCCAAAGGTCGGATACTTTTTAGACAGGCCTCGTAAACCACGCTATAATTTTTGTACAATTCATCATCACTTAACACTAACTTCTCAAATGCTACAAACGCAGAATTCGCCAGCTTCTTTGTGTGTAACCTTTCATTGACAATTGAATTGGAATCTATGAAATTGAAAACAACATAATCTACAATAAAAGGTAAAATTCATGTCATCAAGCGCAGCTACCAGTCCACGGTCGTGTGGGAGCTTGTCACTTAAACTCAGCACATTCGGTGCATCTCCATGGTGAACTTTGAGGTTGGGTGCCTACAACTGACCAAGGGGGCTACTCTTCAATCACTTTATTTGAGTGTCACAGGTATCGATGAAATGCTTCTTTCATGAATACTTTAATTAGCTCCCTGATCACTGTTTTGCTAAGCGGACATAGGTTTATAAATGTATGAATGGGCTAAGTAACAGTAGAACGTATTGCGAAGCTTTACACTTGAACATTTGAAGCGCTGGAAATAGTGAAAATAGGCAGCAATTGCTGAAACATTGTGTTACCTTCACCTTAAATAAAATGTTGGTTTATATGTCCTGTACGAATCAGATGCGTGCTAGTCTGAGCCTTAAAAACAATGTTTTGAAAAATTAAGATGATTTGAATTGCATGTAGAAGACAGTCGTCTGTAGATGCTAACTCTGAACATAATACAACCTCGTTATAAGTGTTTCTTTTGGTAACACTTAATATTTCCTCTCAAGAAACTTGATGAGAGGGTACTAATTCCCCAGTTTGAATTTATCCCAGAGTAGGAATTTCTTCTTTAAATTAAATTTTTTCACAAATATAGCACAGCTCGTATAAAGATGGGAAGACAGTCAGCACTTTGCTGTGAAGAATACACATATTATTTACTCTTGAACTAAAACACTGCTCTGTTAAAATATCCTGACGTGGATTATGATCATTTCTATTAAACTGATCATGATCCATCACCACGTTTCCCTTTTCAGGCCTGGTGCCCAGTGAAGCGGAGGCAGGGAAGGCAGTCCAAGCGATGGTCGGTGAAGAATCTGCGGACGAAGTTCATCTTGGAGCCTTCCTTACAGGAGCCAAGAACCTCGTGCTCGAGCGCAAGTGAGTCCGCGGCGTATAATATTTCTGGTCTTTCTGTGCTCAAATTGATAGCAATTACATGCGTTATACATACCATTTTAACACGTTCCCCCGAGTATTGCTCATTCACGGACCGGTATAAATGAATGACGTTTCATATGTTTCGCGAAACTTTTTAGAAATAACTGTTATCGTACGAAATGAAATGTTATCGAACAATCGCATTTTCATATTTGTTAGGATAAATAAAAATGTGTTCCAGCTGTAAAGTCGATTTCCCAATTAGGTAATTTATAACCTAACCAAACCGACCATTAACAACCACGCAAACGCGGTGAACATGTTAAGACTACTGCAGTCAGTTCAAAATATGCAGAATATGACATCAGCAAATGAGTCAGCTCCTTCAAGTTATGCTATGAGGATGCGTTTGGGCAACAGAATCAAGTTCTTGTTGCGAGTGATAATCTACCTATGTAGGATTATATTTTATTGACTCTCTCGTGTTTGCTAACGTAACACATCTTGGATCGGTGGATTATCGAGATCGTTTCTATGACATGAATATCACCGCCTTTTTTACTGCAGCCAACATCCCTAGACACACTTTAATAAACTTTAATGAACGTCCGTCACTGAAGGGAACTCTTTAAAAATTCTCATTTTACTTTCGTCCTTTTGCCCTCATTTGTGCTGAAAGCCCACTCTGATTGTAGAAATAGTGTTTCTTTCCTTAATTACAATTATAAGTTTATGATTAAATGTTTCTTGCTGGAATAAACTTGGAAATTAAAGTGAAAAGGTTTCCACTGAATGACTGAGAGTTACTCGTTTGCTTACCAAGTGGGTAAAAAGCCTCCCCGAACTTACATGGCTTTCAACATAACAGTAGTTAACTCCAGGCTATCTTCGACGGCACAGTTTATGTGGTAATTAACCATTAGAAGCAATGAGACATGCGAATTTTATCATGATGCAGTCGTAAAATTGCTATAAACAGACAAGAGAGGTCGTACCTTTTGCACATCTACTACGTCACATATCTGAAGATGACACATATGAATGGCCTATCATCCCGTGAAGTAGCAAACTTCTTTTCGAGGTCTTACCAGCATGCAAGCTTGGATCTCTTATATCTCTTAAAATTCGCCATCCAAGCCTCAATAAAGTTGTCTTGAGGTACAGCAGCTAACTGTAGACGCAGAAAAATCCCCGCACTGAATGACTACATTGAAAATATTACTAGTAATCTCATCCGAAGGAAAATCCATAGGTTTTGTTGCTATAATTGACGATTTTTTCCTGTATAGGAATGGGAAACTTTGGTCGCATATGTCACACATACTGTTTAGAGTTGGTGGAAGCCTGTGGCATGTGACGACGTACGGTTTTGATGACTCAATTTTTGTTCAATGTCTTAATATAAATGAGGACACTGTTTTCTTCTTAAAAGGAATTAGAATACAAAATCCACTAGGTTGTTAGAAAATTTGGAAGCTTGGAATTGTGGTAAAACTTTTATTTTGTCTCAAAAAATGTTCTTTGAGGGATTTTTTCATAAAAAGAGAAAAAGTATATCATAATTCCTTTGAACTGGAATCCTTACAGCTCAAATGATATCTCTCCTAAGCTGGGAAAAAAGTCCATCTCGTCGGAATTTTACTTCTAAGTTTTTCTATTTCGTAATCAAGTAAGAAACAATGACGTCATACAAGAAGAAAAAATTGATTTATTTATTTTGTTCATTTCTTTCTTGAATAATAATTTGATGATTTTCCGTCCCCAAAATGTCAATCCAGTCCAAAAAATGACGAGTGTTGCTTGTATTGAACTGAACAAACAACAAACAAACAAACAAACAAACAAACATCGGCATCTTTGGGATGCTTTATTTCCAATCAAGCCTGATACAAATGATCTTAAGCATTGGTTTTTCAAATGTCTTATAACTAACACTATATATAGGACACCATGACGGTTCCCCCGTAAAGCCGGTACTCATTTCCGACATCTGGGTAGAGTGGGGTATTGTGCTTGAGTTTTCCCTTATACCCAACGGGGAAAATCGCAGCGCCAGCGCCGGGATACGAACCCGCGACTCCAACATACAAGTCCGATCCCTTTAATCGCTGTGCCACCGCGAGCATTGAGAGACAGTCGTGAGTTATTCAACAGAGAATTTCCCACTCATCATAAATTCAAGCAATTTGTTGAGGGCGATGTGTAATGCCTAAGCCAGAAAAAATTCCCTATGTAGGTGGCTGGGTGCGTCCACTAATACTGCTTAATTACATAACTGTTTCTGTCAGCCTATTTTTCTTATTGAGCTGAGAACAAATATATGATTGGTGCCTTTGAAACTTTGAATTTCCATGTCTACCGGTGATATTTTTTATCCGTATGAAAGGTATTTTTCTTCGTGAGCAGAGAACAAAGTTATCATTGGTGCTTTTGAAACATTGAATCCTCCGTGTCTACCCGCGACATTTTTAGCCGTTCGAGAGGTAACATTAAATTTGAACGCCGGTAGTTTTACCACATTCTCAGCATGATTTAATTACAGCTTTACCTGAATTGTTTTGGAGACCAATATTATCCAAATAGTATTTACAATAAAACTTGTTCAAGAGTTATTTTTTGCTGAAACATTTTCGTCCAGTAACGTGTTTGGATTTCAATGCAACTATCCCGTAAATCTTCGCATCTTTTTCTCCAGAGAGGTCTTGTTTGCTGTGATAGAGCGAACACTCAAAGTGCACTGGTTCTTTCGTCTCAGATCGGCAAAGAACAAAAAACATTCGCACTGAATCTTTAACTTAAATACATGATAATTCACAACATTGAGCTATGACATTTCAATTCGAAGCCTTAACAATCATAACTTGGGAACCTTTGATTTAGAATCGGTACACCATCTCAATCTGGCCAAATCATTCAGGTTTCTGTATTCCATACCTTAGAGAGAAGTTTTTTTGCCCATTTCAAATTATGATGTCTGATGTATTATTATACTTTGGTATCTATCTTACCTTGTGTTAGTGTGATATTCTACATACCTTGCGCCAAGTTAAGTAGCTGGTGATAATATTTGATATAAAATAACATTTAAAATACATACAAAATTTTAATTATGTATAAGTGGCTCTACTGAGTGAAGACCCAAAGACACAGTGTAAAAATTAGATAAGAGTAATAATGATCAACTCAAAAGAAAAATAAATTTTTGCTGATCGTACTGTCAAACAGTTAAATTACAGTATCAGTTAAATTAGATATAAGTGATCATAATTGACTGAAAAGGAGGACAATTTTTTTCTGATTACGCTGACGAACACTAACTAAAATTACTGTGCGCATATAGTTTTTGCTGCTGTAGACACGAGGCTGTCTGACAACACAATCCTCACCGAAGACGTTCAGATTTTCGGCCACTCAAAAAGCTGTGACGGCAGGTACCCAGGGTGCAGCAAGGGGGAGCTGGTGGGTGCGCTGGAGGTGCTGGCTCGGGAGGGCAGGAGCCACTTGCTGGCGGTGCAGCAGCAGCAGCAGCCGGTCGCTGAGCCTGAGAGCGGCGTGCCCAGCTTCGGCGAAGGAGCGAACAAAGTACGTTGTCGATACAAGCGTTTTGAGCTTAGCTCTAAACTTTAGCTCAAGTTCCAAGTGTCCAGTTTTTTTTGCACTTCGATTTTCTTGAATTGTGAGTGGTGCAAAGTGCTGGTGTCCTGTGAGGTTCCCAAAGGGGTTTGTTTTGTCTGAATATTGTGAAATTTCATTGGAGTAATTTGTGATACACACAAAATTTTTCGTTGAAGAAATTCTGTCGCGCCACAACGCAGAGAAAAAAGTATAAGCACTTTTGCGTGAGCATCTTATTGATTACCAGTATTTAGTTTTTCCACAGAAAGAACGTTCGAGATTAAATGTTCGATGAAGACATTGATGCAAAAATCATGTCAGAACATTAGTTTGTGACTATGTTTTTGACCCACTATAACCGAGACCTAAAGCTACGACCTTGAGCATGTGTCTACAATATTCTCAAACATAAAGAGGCGATACTTGACAACTGTAGAATATTAATGATAACAACTTTTTCCATTATTTTCGTAGAATAGTGGTCGGAGCATAATGTAAATATAGACTTCATGTAAACATAATTTGTCAACGGAGGATTAATTTAAAACATGATAGTCACTCTTCAGTGCTATACAATAATCTTAATTTTTATTATTATTATTTTATCTCATCATCATTAAATAAGAATTTAGAGATAATTAGAAAGAGAGATTAAGAGATTTTAAGCTCAAGTGACACCGCAAGGGCGCAGAATTTCAATGCCCTCGGTGGCACAAGACGTTAACTTAGCAAAAAATGGCGCAAGCATCTCTTTAAGAAAAGAAATGAAATGAGACTACAGAATGCAAGACGCAGACACGCATGCAGGCGATCGGTTGCACAATACACCAGTCCCCAAGAGACAAACAGAGAAGTAGGGAATAAGAAAGAAAAACGAAAGAAAAGCAGTTTACTTCCAATAAAATTGATTCATGGAATGCATAACATTGATTTTTAAAATAAAAATTATAAGAGATAAGGCCTCCCAATTATAATTCAAAACCCATGACAGACTTCTGCAACAAGCGCAGCGAATTTCATGATGGGGAGCTTGAGCGACCAATGAGGTTACCAAGGCACACTGACGAGAACAGACATTTCCATTTTCCGATGAGGTAACCGCTTGACCACGGAATATAACAGACATTATCAACATCACCCTCTATCTGTATAGCTCAGGTCGTCTACAGGTCCCCGAAGAGCTCTGTCCCCAAGATGAGCTGAAAGACAATTTCCTTTATGTAGCGTACTCCCTGGGGGGCTTTGCAGGATCAAAATTATGAAGTTCGTTCTTGTTTCGATGCCCGAATGCAACTTTATTTTACCCCTATTTCAATTTATAGTCTAAAAATTTCAAAGTTCATTCACACTATAGCAGGACAGTCTGACTGTAGGAAATTGCTTTAGCCTCGAGTTTAGAATTTAAACTTACAATATTTAGAATATCAGTAGTGGCCACTGTCGGTATTGGGGCTAGTGCTCTCGCTTTCCGAATGGATGGGGGAGAGTTGAAGCTCCCTAATACGAGCCCATTGTTTCTTCCCGTTGGGAGAATGAGTAGGTAGGAAGGTAGCCACAATTCCTATCGATCACAGGCGTTTGAAATGCTTACCTGCTAGACCGGAAGTAACCGTCATTGTGTCTTGGCGTTAGTTACAAGGCATTTGAAAACCAAGGTATGATATGGCATGTGTATACTTGATTGGAATTTGAAACCATTCTCATTCTTGCTAGTTTTAAAATTCGAGCCTCTGAGTCAGTTACTCGGTGACTGTTCATGAATCGAGTAGGAAAACTTTGTGGTCGATGCATACAAATTTCCAGGTCCAATCCCAGTTCTACGTCACAGTCGAAGCTATTCTTCTTTAATACATCCTGAAATAAATTAGAGCAGCGCACTCTACCCAGGTGCCGGAAATGGGTCCTGGCTTGTCCGGAGGTAACCGCCACTGCGTGTTAGTTATAAGGCATTTGAAAAATCAGTATACAAGATGATATGTATCAGGCTTGATTAGAATAAAACACTCTTTATCGATGTTGCCAGATTCTGCCGGCGGGGTCGCTGTCGCGCTCGGTGCTCGTGGCGCTGCTGTCGGTGCAGGGGGAGCCGCTCACCGTGGCCGAGTGCGAGGAGCTGATCGCGTCGCTGCCGCGCCAGGAGGGACTCGACGGCGCGGTCGACATCGAGCAGTACGCTGCTATGCTCGTGCCCGCCTCCCCGTTCTTGTAGAGCACATTTTTGGTGCTGCTGTCTTGGTGGCCTAAAGATACTTCTATGAGTCAAGTTGAATCAAAAAGTTAAAGTTTGGTAAAGCCATCTTCTATGAGTAAAAATGAGACGTTCGTTTTATTTTTATGATCAAAGAACACGTTTTGGAAACTGTCTTATTGTTGGCTTGGACTTATTTTCATGAGGCAAATTAGATGGAATTTACTATTTTTTGTTATGAAGGAACACGTTTTTGATACAGTCGTCTTGTTGGCCTGGATCTATTTCTGAGAATCAAATTCTGCAAACTTCACAATAATTTGACGATCAAAAAAAGTTTTTAATATGTTCTTCTTGTTGGATTAAATCATCCTATAATTTAAACAATTTATTTACCACAAGCGATGCAGCAGTAGCTGGTTTCTAAATAATTGAAACATTTGAGTATAGCTACCTGTGGGCCCGAATAAGATCAGTGACTTCTAAGGCATCCTATCATCGACGCTATTCTAAGGTGTACAATTATGTTTAACCTAATTTACTTTTAATCTAGTTGCGCATTAGACTGATCAATGAATTGGTTCACTCAAAATTCGATGCTTAACTTTACAATAATAGTTTATATGAGCTAGATGTTAACAGTATATTCTAGAAAAGACTTGAGAACAGACTGAAGATCTTTGTCATTAATCATGGCAAATTACACTATCAGGATGAATCATATAGCAGAAAAAAATTTGACTCGATTACCTTACGTAATTAATATTCCGATAGCAAGAGGGTTTCAAGGTTAGTTTTGAACGCTTTGATAGAACTTTTTTTTCCAGATCTCAGCAGGGACTGAATTCCAACCTTAGTTCCAATGAAGATTAAACTGTGTTCTGACCGAGCTTTTTAAAAATAAGGATGTATGAAGCTACTTCTATTTTGCGTTAAATGGTCATGATGACCAGTTTGAGCAGTTAATAATTGTTTGAGGTCTCTGTCGCTATCATTGGTCATTGTTTTATACATGAAATTACATAGGGAGAGCTTGTAGAGATCCATATGCTTAAGTATTTTGGAGTTTTTGAATGAATCATGTATCTGAGCATTCTGTTTTAATTTCCTTACCACTCTAATTGCTCTTTTTTACAGCGTGAAGAGAAAATTGGTTTTATTTTTATCATTTTCGTGCCATGCTTCTATTCCGTATTGTAAATATGATAAAATGACCGTTCGATAAAGTATTTTCAGCGATTTTTCAGGCAATACATTTTTCATTTTATGGTTACGAGTCAAAATAGATGAAACTTACCCGCATCAAAGGACAAGTATTTAATACAGTTGTTTTGTTAGCCTAAATCTTATCCTTTGTGGCAAATAAAACAAAATTTACTGTATTTTTACACTCAAAGAATGCGATTTTTTTATACGTATAATCTTACTAGCCTAATCCTATTTCTGCAAGTCAAATTAAATTGAAATTACTGTATTTTTCCTATCACACCATACATGATGAACGATGCGCTTCGCAAATGTTTACAAGCAAGCTGGGGCTGACAACTCATACTAATGACAAACTATACATTCGATGTATTTTCATTCTCCTTTTAGCACATTTCTTCTTTACACAAGTGATGCATTTCTTGTAGCGTGTTTCATGATACCTTGCTTCACGCAAAAATTTGAGTCTGATATCATGACCACGCCAAATCTCTGAAATAAAATCGCCTAATGTTGAATAATTTACGTTAACTTTAGATGGAAATTGAATTTTCAGTTTTATTTCTCCTGCGGATTTTTCATCAGTGTTTTACATCTGCAGCATTCTCAGGTAAAGTATCGGCAATGATATCATCGGAATATACGTCTTCAAATGCTGAATGGGAGGGAAAATAGTTTTGTTCTCATTTAAACCTAGTTTATGCTATTCGTTTCTTCCTACAGACATGGGCTAAACAAAGACCAAGTTAGTTTGATATAGAATTTTATCCTGTAATTGATTGAAATAAAATTAAGAATACGTGAAAAATAAGAAGAATGCGCGAATTAGAGAACATTTCAATTCGAACTCGGATTTGATGTCTGTTGTGGCATCAGGTAACGGAAGCATCAACTTTGGGAATGATGAGTCACAGTGTTATAGAGAATATTATCTCTTTCTTGTTTAAATTATTAATTTACTAATCGAAGGATTATTCAGAATTTAGAATAGATTTTATTATTAATAACTTTAATAATTTCGATTATATCTGTTTTTAAATAATATTTTTAATTTTTTAGCTGGAACCGGGGGCTTACCATGTATTTTTGAGTGTAATAATCTAAAGAAAGAGCATGTAGAATAATATGCACATTTTCAAGATGAAGAGCAGGTGTAAGAATGCGACACGAGAGAATGTTTATAAAAAGTTTTTGCTTGAGAATATATTAACAATTTAATGTGAGGAACAGTTAAAGGAATATCATATTTGAAGGCAGTTATGTAAACTGCAGTTGGACAGCGCCCGTTTGTTATGGATGGAGTCAAATCTTCTCGGCGTCGCCAAAACTGGAGTGAGCTTTACCTTATCGATTTATAACTTGGAATTGTCTAGTAACTCAAAATAATTTCGCCCTAAACTATTTCCCAACTGGAAATGCATGCTCTGTAAAAATAAGGTACTTGCACTGCTGTCACTGAACCACGCAGTAATTAACTTACGAATGGCAATCATGAGCATTTGAAAATCCGAATTTTACTTCTGAAGAACAGGGTACAATTTCGTTCAGTAGTGTTTTAGGTGTATAACGGGAAAGGAAAAAAATCAGTTTCATATTGAACGTTATGAAACTGAAACTAGTTCTAAAATTACAAAAAATATGAAGCAAGAGAAGTAAAGTGTGATTGAAATTTGCGTTCAAAATTTTGTGATAGAATTTATCAAGCACGAAATTAACCAAACTCGAGCTCAAGTTTTGCAAATCAATAAAAAAATCATTTTAAATGTAAAACGCTTGGCTGAGAATTTCATGGGAGAAAATTGGCCAGGATGAAAATGAAGTTGAATATTTGCTATAAATTTTGAGGCTGCATTTGTGGAAATTCAATTATTATCGATTAGGAATGATTCAATGAGCAATTATCCCGTCAAATTCCGTGAACTTGATAGCCAATAACTTCCTCCCCTCTGAATTTTTCATTTAATCTTTAAATGACTCATTGGTCCGTACAATTTGAAATGCAATTTTTTGAAAGTTAATTTCTTGCATTCAGAAATTAATTCTCTGCTATAACAATAAATGCACGCATCAGTTCTGAAACAAACCTGCAGACTAAAAATGACGACTTCGTCCACCGTCGAGTTGAGGATAAGTTGATAAAATGAAAGGATTTCCCATTGCAAGTTCCTATACAAAACAAAAACAATTACTCCTACCAGCAATCTTGGAAATAAAGCACCGTCTGAAAGTAGCAATTAGCAGAAAAGATGTCATACTCCTTCATGATACTGCGCGTCCTCATACAGCAGAATATCCTCTTTCGTGATATTGCATGCGAGTCGTCATACAGTTTCACTAACGAAGATTCCGTGAAGAACTCGAGGAGGGGGTATGCAGAATTACTTCTACTAAAGGTACCTCATTATTCACTTAGAGCTCGTGAGGGAGGTGTGTTATTATTTCTACTATAGGTCTCAATGTCCGCGTAGACCTTAAGAAGAATAAGTAGTATTACTTCTACTATAAGTACCTCTTTATTCACTTATAGCTCGAGAGGAATGTACAGTAATATTTCTACTCCAATGGATGTATCGCATAATTTATTAAGACCTCGAAAACTACGTGCAGTACGGTTTCTACTGAACGTACCCCATTATTTACTGAAAGTTTGAGAAGGACATACAGTATCATTTCTACTGTATATACATTATTATTTACTTCATCGTGCTTCTACTTATGATTTGTTTATGGAATCGCACGAATATTTGTAAGCCTCTTCTACATATTATATTACACATAAGTAAATTGGATTGAACATCTAATGGATTCATATTTTGTACTACGTTCGTAAAATAATTTTTACACCTATTTGTTGTATTCTATTCTCACAGATCGAATGAAATTATTGAAAACAACTATTCAAATGTATAAATGTTTTTGCAGTCAAAGATTTTTCACTTTCGAGCCAGTCCCTAAAGTTCCATATAACGTGTATTTCGTTCCAATTAGGGACAATTTACACATGACTCTTGCATAATAAATGAATTCCAGTACGACTGATGAAACTTTCCCTGTCATAGGATGCGATCTGCGTGAAACCTATGACAGCTGAGCGTGTAATAAAAAGCGTAGTTTAATTATCTATAGTTTATATTTATATTTTTTACACATAAGATTATATTCTGCAACTGCTAAAGTATCTTGCACGATTCTTCAATGTGCTGACACGCAAGGTTGCCGTTTACAAAACAATTGCAACAAAAAAATACTACAGCTGGAAATTAAAATGAAAATATTTTGAAATATGTGTATATGACAAGCAATGATTTGTATAGAAAAGCGAAATTTATGAAAAAATATGACTGCAAAGAGTTTAAACTTACAAGAATTAAAAACATTGTGTTCCTGCCTCATATTTTGCGAATAGAAGCAAGAGAACCAGAAAACTGTTTTTGCCACTGACAAAATTTTACTCTTTCTGCGAAAATTGTGCTCTAAATACTTTGATTTTGAATTCTTCCTTAGGAAACCACGTGTTTGTAGAGTGAACGTTTTGATTTTAGTTTTAATTGCATAAAATACTAAAGCCTGAAAAAGATCGACGCCCGCATTTATCAATAACAAACATGTTGAAGGGATGTACTCGTTCGTGAAAGATACCATTGACGCGAACTACGTTGTGAGCTCTTTGTTTGTAGCCACGACGATTCACAATGACCAAGTCCAAATTATACACTTGCGTACGTATCGTTGACCGATAAAACGGTGAACAGCTTTGCAGAACGGAGCAGTAAATTCCTCGCAGACAGCCACGCGAGGCATGAAGCAAAAGGAGAATATGAGAGCGTTTAAATGGTTTGAATTATTTAAATTGTTTCCAACAAGTGGCCATGCAGCTGTGATTCGGGAAGTTTGACGAATTGAAGTCATTTGCTGATGTTTTGATAATGCGTAATTTTAATGTATCATAGATTATTGGCCTAACAGTCGACCAAAAGTGTTCCAATGCAGTTTCTGTCAACAAAATTTGTAGCCAGACTCTGCTGCGTCTGAGTACGCAAAATGACGAGGCAAGAAGTTGAGTGCGCAAGGTAACAATCTAATTAACATTCTGCAAGAAAAGATTAAAAGTGCATGAACTAGCTGAATGAAATACGGATTTTTACTTAGGTGTTTTCTCGAGAGATGAAAAAACTGAGGTTTGTGAAGTGATGCTTGCTGTCAAGAGTAGATTACCCAAACTAAATTTGAAGCAGCGTGCGTTCGCTGTAAAATTACCTTAAAATAAATTTAAACATTTACTGGTGAAAAATTTCCAATAATGTCTTACTCTAGGTGAAGATTCATCTGTAAAACTTTACACAAATGTATTTCGATGAAAATAGAGGATTTTTTCCGTAACTTGCCCACAGAATGAGAATAACATAGTTACGTGGGTTGTATAAACTATACGTCAATAGGGATTATCAACAGTTGAAATTGTAATTTTTCATTTGCTCATAGCCAAAAATTAGTGTAAAGGAGGCCTTTATTAATGTTCACGTAATGCAAATTCAAGTGTAAAACCAGAAATAATTTTCAATAAATTGATATTTTCGAAGATGCTTTCCGAAATATTTAGAACTTATCGCTTAATGTGAAAATTTTTGATAAAGAAATCCAACGAATGTGATCGGCACTGCGCTGAATTTTGAGATTTATTCTTATTCATAACTTTGCTTCTGAATGACTTCCTACACGGATCATTCTAAAACTGCGAGCTATGTGTATCACTAAAAATTGAACCGAGCTTTATAGTAAATGTTTTATTCAGTGTAACTCGTACGAAATCATTATTTATCCTAACATCACGAGACACTTGAAAATTTGTTCTTATTTCACACAAATAATACATATATTGTATGCCTTACTCATCTCTCAAAGCCAGCCAACGCCTGATTATGACTTGAGAAACGGTAATTTTCGCAAATCTATAGCTTATACCACACACTCGTAATATGCAAAATCAACAGTGAGTGAGTATTTCGTTAAAAATCAGGAGTCGACGTTTTTGACGTGGCCACACCGCACACGCAATACATCGCAAACGTCTTGGGAAATCAATTCGTAAACCCAATTCAATCAATTCCTAAATCTTGATTCATAAGAAGGTTGTACTTTAATGGCTTAAGGGCCATGCGTCACACAAAAAACAAACTTTCTAGGGAGTTAATAACATTTTGTCCTAGACAACCGGACATCTGTTAGAGAGCAAACGTGTAAAGAGTACAATAAGTATTTGAAGACGTAGGGCTAAACTATTTTATCACAGTAGGTTTCAGGTTAGTAAATAACAAAAGGTCCATTCTCTACAAGACCAACGTACAATCGTAGACCGCGGATGAATTAAACCAGCCCCCAGTTGTAACTGTATAAATATTGGTCCCGATGAAGATGCTAAATTATTACACAAGTATTAGATCAGAAATTAGATGTTATTCATGACAAAAACTCGTTTTAAAATAATACATTCAATTTTTGGGGAAATCATGGTCTTAGAAAGTTAAAATCTTAGAGAAGCCACAACACTCCATGGTGAACCCTGTTCATAAAATACAAACTGGATAAAATTCATAGGTACACAGCTGTTCGCTTATGAGGGTAATGTGATAGAGCGATAAAAGCAAACGAAATAGTTTCGATGCCTATACGCTTTATATTTTCTCCTCAGGCTGCTATTCACTATTTTTGTTACATCAATTCAATATTTTATCTTTCCTGATCTACGCTTGAAAAAGAACAGATAATTTAGCATATTGTGTTCGAATTGTCACTGGTTTTGATCAAGAGTAATGCGATGTGAGCAGAAGGGCTGCACGTCTGTGCCTTGTGTTGTTGAACTTGAAAACGAAGGCCCACGGCAGTCAGGGCATTTCTCAACCAAGGCATACGATTCTCTTATTGCACTGGACATTCCATAAGCACTTTTTCCACTTTGCTCGGGTGTAAGGGGAGAATGCCAGGTACCCTAACCACTCCACAGGCCACAAGAACACGGTTCTGCAATGCTTGACTATTGCGACAGGTCCGTGAACTGGAGTTCGTCATCCTTGATTCGTCTGAACCTGCGCATCGGCTTGGAGTCGTCAAGGTTCTGCAGCTGCACTTGCTTGTTGCCGTCCTTGCCCGCCGGCGTGATGGTTACGTCGTAGTCCGTCCTCCGGTACTGTCACATACGTTCAAGGGTTAAAATTCACAGCGTTCCGTAATTCGACTTCCTGATCTTTAAGTTGGAAACCAATTCGACGACAGAAATTACTTTTCAACTATGGGTACTGAACACAAAGTTATCTGTAGTGGTCATTTTGAAGCACCCCATACTATTAACATTTGAATATTCTGCATCACGTAACACCTATGGCTGTGCATGAATATCTGAAGCTCATCCCACAGACACACATCAACACAGCTAGGGGCTACGCCCGATCAGATAGAGATATCTTTTAAGTCCGAATCCTAGATCTCAGGAATTCTTTTCGGTAGAAAGTGACTCTCATCTCTTTTTCTAGAACAAGTTTCCCAGTGAGTGGAAACTCGTCCCCGCATTGAGTACACCGTACTATATTGTTACGAAAGTTTATTCAAAGAAAATAGTACGAATTCAAATCACACCTGTGAGTGATTTAAATATCTAATGTGATACTTGATATTTGGGTTCATCATCGATCATGGGATACAGCAACGTGCGTCTGATATCAAGTCACGTTAAGGGTATTTTGGTAAAACAAGGTACGATAGCTCAAAATTAAAAAAAATACCTACGACACAACAAGGTATTGCATTTCAACTCTGGAATTTCTTTTTCAAGCTAAGTACAGCCATGAAATTATACGCATTAAAATTTAAACACGACATGAATTCTTCAATATACAAGGTATTCGTTCATAACTTATCACAAATGGAATGACTGTCTTTTTATTTCTGAAAAATTACACACGAATAACGAAGTTTGAAATTAATTTAATGGACGAGCAGTTACAATGTGATTAACGTTTAACTCTGCGATAGAGACCAGATCGAGACAAGACGAATTTTCATGAGGTCAGTCGGTTTATTTAGAAAATAATTGACTTACTATCCAAATTGCAGAACTACTTCACTCTTCTCCTTCTCAGTATGTTAGCTGATATAAGTTAAGTTGGAATATTGGAAGAGTGGCATTCAGTGCACAATTATAACGTACGATTACTTTATGAGTGCAGTATGTTTATGAAAGTTCAACCCTCTTATCTTGCTTTATTGAACGCAATTTTGAAAATCTTCGACTCAGCCGTCAGTTCGTAGCAGCCTGAATAACTACAGTAAATAACTATCTGTTGATCAAACTGAAGCAGTATCAGGGGAAAGGTGTAACATATATAGCATTTCACTGCATTTGTCTAGTACTCATGAGCTCTATTCCGAAACTGATTCTCTAAGTTATCTATGAAATGCATTCCTCATACATTTAGTGCGAGTATGCTGGTGTATCGTGCATTCCTGCATTTATTTTATATAATTAACAAGAAAGAATCCTAAACTTGGTGACCCAAAAGTCTGAGAATCCTCGCTCGCCAGGTCATTATACTATTGGAGAAATTTAACCATATGAGGGTTACTCTTTTTAGGCTCAAGAAAACAGAGGTAACAATTTTGAGGGATGAAGCCATTCCCACAAACGCAGATTCCGACTAACCTTCTGCCTCGCCCTGATTTCCTCCTCCGTCTCCTCAGACATGCCCAGCTCGTCCGCCAGCCACCTGAACTTCGACACGATTTGTTCTTGGATCAAGTTGATGCACATCGAAAGTAGAGCCATCCCTGTAGTGATTAGTTTGGTGAGTCAATTTTTCTTCTCCGTCATTTATTTTTGCAACAAGTTTTCAGACTGGTGAGCCGAAGCGAGTGTATGAAAATAAAGTTGTTTGATGCATGTAAAATCAGTGATTTCATTATTTAATTTCGTAGTGAGATGAGGGGGAATAGTAACTGAATAAATATTTTTTAGGGGGGGGAGTTATTGTGGCGGTTAACAAAATTTTACGTAAAAAAAATTCCTGAACTATTTTTAAAAAATACTTGCCATTTCGAGATCAAATGAAAAGTTTGTAGTGTAGCACTTGTTTTTCTAAAAAAAGAGTCAGCGATGCTTTTATTAAGTTATTATGAATTAGATAATCCATCGAATTTTCCTGCTGTTCTACAAAAATGACAATTCAACGGTGTTTAAATAATGTTATATTAACGTCAGAGCTATTTTTTATCATTTAATTATTTGTGAATAAGTTATACGTATCACTATTTTCAAATAAAATATTTAATCCTCTATTTCTGAACCGGATAACTTTCGAACAAATTTCAATGACTCTAGTATAAATAAATTTTATGCAAAACACAAGTTTTCAGTCATACTCTCCATTGCTTGCAATTACCGTATTCCATGTTTCAACAAGCTTATAAATGCCCCGCTTGTAAAATTTTATAAGTTTAGAATCTAAATAGAAATTCAGTTTTTTTCCATCTCTTCTCTTGTTGTAAACCTAAGTATACTAAAATAGTTCTGTAGTCTTCGAAATAAATAGAAATCAGAAGCAGCAAGGTCAGGTGGATATGGAGAATCAGTCAATATTTCCCAGCTGCGTTTAGACCACGGTAGAGGAAACTGTTTTCTCTACCGTGGTTTAAACACAAAAACATTCACCTGATCGGAATCAAGTGTTCTTGAACGACTTTCTTTGGCTCATTTTGCAAAGTGAAATTACCCCCTCCAAAAACGAGAAAACCATCTACTGCAAATTCTTTCAATCACTACACCATCCCTTCAAGTTTTTTGAATAGATTTTGCTGCCCAACTTGCATTAACACCTTCATGAAACTCGTACAGTAGAAAATTTCTTATGTGATTTTTAGATGGGACAAACATGGGTGCCAATATTTATGAAAATGTGAACGCACCAAAGAATATCTGAAGGAAAATCGTTTAGTTTAGTCACATAAATATATTACACTCATAACAGAATATATTGTAAATAATAAACAAATTTGATGTAAAAAATCCGTTCTAAAAATCTTTCAATACTTTTGCATAACATGATATCAATATTTGTTCATATTCAAGCTCTGCTTTTACCGTCTCTGCGTTTTTGGGTATTTTTTTCCTGACTTGGAGATTTCACTCAACGTCAGAGCTATGCACTTTACATTTCAAGCACTGGAAATTTATGCATAATGTTATCAAAAACAGCAGTTACTGCATTGAGGCGTTGTGCACCTCACGCGGTAATAAATTATTTCCGAGTACAATTAAACGCAGTTGGTTGTTTGTTTGTACGTTTGCTTTGTTCCTCAGTCCGTCTTATCAGTGTTACAAATTCAGAAACTTGCGCCAAGAATTACATTTGTGTTTTAAATACACATACGAATTAGATTTGAGTTAACAGACGTCATTTTTGACTGCGCTGGTACGCTGGTGTTGAATATTTTGAACATATTTTATCTGACGAAATATCGTTGCAGTATGAAAGTAATTATGGTGTAAAAATCTCTGTACAGGTTTTAAAACTTGCTACTTGCATGGTAGTGGAAAGACAAGTGCACATATTACAATAGGAGGTAAGATATATATCTTAAAATCTTTATCCCAACAAATAACAACGTATCATGTTTCCTACCTCATGAAGACCGCAGCCGTTTCAAAAACGCGTTTTGCAGTAGAGATTTTCGTGGAGGAAAATGCCTTGGCATAAGGAAGCCATTTCGAATTCCACATAAGTTCACCAACGTCAGATTTTATGCTCATATCATCCCCCAGAAAGTTCTAAAGTGAAGTGTTATCAGAAAGCGACTATGCAGAGTTATTCAGGGACTTATTAACTTCATGAACATTCGACCAACCGACAATGCACAGCCAGGGAGGGGCGTACGCGCAAAATGTTACAGACAAGAAAATGCTGACTGATGCCGAACATCGCTTAACATACAAACATTTTCCAATAATTAGAATACAAATACTTAATAATGCTTTAAATACACTCATCTAATAATACTGGAAACAAAAATGCTTAATAACAGTAAAATATATTGTTTAAGTGACTTCAAATGCACATCTCTACCGAGTGCACGTTGGCTGGTTTTGCTTCCCATGGAGCGAGAGTTGAGCATCATACTTTGGATAAGAAGGACCATGGTTCGGGCGCAGTGGGCACCCACAGTGTTTTCAACCGAGTATGTGTAGCTCTTCTGGTAATTGTAGTGAGCGTGGAAAACTAGTAGACGCGGTTAGAGAAGGAACTCTGCTACCCTTTGAGCTTGCTTGCACTTCACTCATTTCTCCCTCTCTTTAAATTGAGAAGCTAATGAACCATTTATTGACTACAATTCTAAAAATGGAGCGATTGAAAAAAGTATTTTTTTTTTGTTCTCACCGAGCAGCGTGTAGGCGAGAGTACCGACCAGCATGAGGGCCGACACGACTGCGCCGTCACTAGTCACGTCGAAGGATCTGCCTGGAACATAGTCGCCAAAGCCGATGGTGCTTAGAGTGATGAAGGAGAAGTAAGCAGACTCGTAGAATTGCCACCCTTCAAAGTACATGAAGATCAGCCCGCCAGCCATCAGATACACCGCCAGCACACACACGTTGACTGTGATGGGCACATACACCTGTACAGGGTGATGATATTAGACAACAGAAATCTCTGCTGCAGGCGAAAAATTGTAGCAAGCGTTTGTGGGGGAATAAAATAATTGTCTCTCAGTATTGAAAAGGCTTACCTCCTCAAGGAATACAACTACTGTATCTATGGGAATTAGCAATCCCAAGGGGAAAATGTGTGAGGGCCCGAGCTGAAAGTTAACTATAGGCAACCTTTTTCGGTTCATTATTGTCTTGTTTTTCAACATTTATTACTTTCTTTTTCAACTTTTATCTTGTTTTGCAAACTTGTTTCTTAACTTATTGTTTCTACGCCCTTTCTGCATAGATTCCGCATTCCCATATATCCATACTGAATGGTGCCTTCCTCTTTCCTCTTTTCGGAACGCATTTTTGCGGTTAGAGAGGCTTAAACTAACGTCTAATCTTATCTATACTCATCTATTGAACAGGCGTTAGGTGCGAATTTCACAACAGGAATTCGTAAGCCTTTGATCTCTGCAATGCTCAAATTATTGAAGACGAAACAATTTTAGTTTTTGCAATGTGACGTGGTGGAGATCAGAAAACTGGGCCTGTTCTCTCAACAAATTATACCATTGTTAGTTACTAACTTCATCTAGGGACATGGATGCGAAGGCATTATACAGTCTGTAAATGATGACCTTTTCCATATTCTGAGTGATTCACATGATCAACAAAAAAATTAATGAATTGCAAGTGAGAGAATCTGCTAAATACTGAGTCTCATGTTTAAAAAGACACAAAACTACGCATTTGTGACGTTGACGATGAAAGAGTATTACTAATATACATCTAATTACGTGTTTCAATTTCAGACTTAGTTCAATTTTTTCCTGGATATTTGAAACTTTCAAAAATATTCATCGCTATTTCACTATTTCCTATTATTTGTTTTGCATTGGTTTACATTACAGGAACGGCTATCACCCACTCACCTCATCAGTTGGCATGTACGGCTCATTGCCGACAGCCTCCTTGAACACAGACTCGGGCTTCTTGTTCTTCTCCACTTCGGACTTGTTGCGAGTGATGCGGCACACCACGCAGCAACCTCGACTGTGTTCAAAATAAAAACACACACTAGTTTTTATGCTGGAAGTTACCCTTGACAAAATTCTTATTCATGAGTACCGCTCCACTACTTAGTAGTTCTTTTGCACGTTTTCACCAATGTACGGATTATTAAAAACAGTTTTATGTTCATGTAACTTGTACCTAAGAACTTCACATTCCGTCTGATGCACATCCTTAATGATAAGAAATCGATGGTAAAATGGGTTCTGTTGGCACGGTCTTTGCCAGACGATACCAATTCGAAGCTTCGGGTGCTCTCCTCGAGCCTCTGAACATGCGAGCCTGAGTAACCACTCAGACGACAGTCTATCAAATGTTTACCGCACTCTTTTTTGTTGCTGTGTCTATCAGCTTCACTCCATGCAACAAGCAATATAGCTAAATACGAAATTTTAACATTGTATTATAATAAGCAGGACTTTAACGATTTAAACGCTTATTCAAAAGAACGATTTAAAAGTCATGTCGCTCTCCCAAGCGGAAGTCCTCGCTATACTAGCTGTTTTTTATATAGCCCATCAGTTATTTTTGCATGCATTTTTTGTACCTTAAATTTTACCTCATTATTTTGTAATGTTTCAATTAGGATTTTCTCGCTTATTAAAAAATTGCCAGATATTTAGTTTCACGTCTCCTTAAGGATTTTTAATTGATCTTCAATGAATGTAATCTTAAGGATTTTTAATTGATCTTCAATGAATGTAATCTTAAGGATTTTTAATTGATCTTCAATGAATGTAATCTCTCCGGGTAATTCCACATGATTAGCCACTCTGGAACATGTATTTTTATGATCTATAGTCTCGAGTGACGGTGAACTGCAAGTTATGTTTGTTGTGCCTGATGAAAGACCAATAGAAAAACCTAATGACATACCTGAAGATTTGACTCCTTCAGAAACCAAGGAAGAACAAGGTTCAAGAAAATATACACAGTCTTCTGTATTACTTTCAGTATGAATTACCAAAGAAAATTAAACATAACCTGAGAAAAAATATCAATAGTGTCAAGAACTGTGCATCAGGAATGATGAAATTTATGCGTTGATGATGACATTCAAATTTGAGCCAACTTCGGTTTTCTCTCAAATTTACTGTCTTTCTATTACGTATCTGCGATATGAAATAACTGGTCTCTTAGAATTATTTTAAGTTAGAATTGTTTCTGACAAATCTTTTGCGTCACCCTCTACGAAAAATTCATATGTGCATGACATATTTTAGACTTTTGATAAATCTTATTATGTTTATTTCCCATAAACATAATGTATATATATTATTACCATATTATAATATCTTCGGCATCTTTGAACTCTCAATTTTGTATTGAGGGAACAAATTGCTCTAATAAGTACTGTTGCTTATGTTACCACGGATAGCAATTACTACACCCTGGCACAATTATACCCATTAGGATGACGAAAATATTTACGTACGGGATATAATTTCCAAGCATGTATCTGGCAGAAATGTTTATGTAACCGAAATGATGCGCATAAATGTGACAGAAATTGTTACGCTTGGAAAATATTATTTGCATATCTGGCAAAAAATTTTTGGCCGAAATGTTACATGAATATGAGTCAGAAAATACATGCTCGATATATTGCCAGTAAATGTTGCGTAAAAAGCTTCAGGACAAAAAAATTAGTCACCTGCTGCTAACATGGTGTAAAACGGACACGAGCATGGAAATGTCCTAATGTACATCTGGTCGATTTTAAACCACTCTTACATCAACTATAACGTCAAAACGCGGACACGGTACGTTCACGATCTTCACGACGCGTCCAACTTGTCGTTCTAGGTGGTCCCACAAATTTTCTGTTGAGGCCATGGCTGAATATATATGGCTGGATAATTTAAATACCCCCGGAATCCTGAATAACTGTCATGCTAACTTATGACAGTTTTATCACGGTATCCTCGGCCTACGTCATCCTGGAAGATAGGCAAAGCAACATTCCTTCCTTTATACAGATATTATTCAAAAAGTAAAAATTACCTATCTAGCAGCTCAATGAAGTCACACTGGCTTAGTTTGACGGATATCTGAACTCAGGGACCCACTTCTGTGTAGTTAAAACGGCCCCAGAACATGACAGACTCTACTCCTCCCTGTGTCGCCCTTAGCAAACAAGCGTCGTTGAAGACTTTCCGAGGTATTCGGTGAACACGTCGAAGGGCATCATTTCTATGGAGGTAGAATCTTGATTTAAATATCCGCATCACACTTCTCCACCCTTATAGAGGAAATGCGTGCGTAATTTGGCCCCGTTTAAATGAGTGGTCTTATGAGCATAAGTTAACATCAATCGAGTTCGAGTCAGTCTGCTCCATATAACCATTCTATGGATTTCCCTACGTAAAGTTCGTTCAGAAAGAGTGGGGGTACAGCAGTGGTTGACGTTTCGCTGTAGTTCGATCCATGTGGCAAAGCAGTTCTGATTGAAAATTCGACGGCGGTCTCTATCAGTTAAAATTTTCTTCCGACCACAATTTTGCCAAGAACAACCGTAAGTACCAAATTGTCTCCATTGTTGGTAAACTCGCAACAGTATGGCATGTAACACAAGTAAATTCCGCTATTTCTCTCACTGGATGTTCCGTAGCCCGATCAAATGCTATGGCCCCTTTTTGACATTCCAAGAAGTCTTGCATTCGTCCCATCGTTGTGGTGCAAAAAAGAAACGAATCTTTACCTTGATAACTCTGAATGAAGACTCGTGCCTGATGAGTACTTGCTCATAAACTAAACTTCTGCTTCAGTTTTAAGCACCACTTGAAGAACGTCATAAAACTAGAGCTCGAACGAAAAGTCAAAGATTTTTTGAACGGACAGCTTAAATTCACGCACGCGAAATGTTCCCTGTTAAAATAGCGGAGTAAGTTAACGTGCGTGAATGTTACCTGTAGATGCGGCGGAATGCGTCAGCCAGGAAGTCACCGATACTCGCCAGGAAGACCAGCAGCAGCGGCACGCCTATTATCCCGTAGAAGATGCAATACACTTGCCCCTTGAAGGACTCCGGCGAGATGTTGCCGTAGCCTGAGCATCAAAAACACACTCAGTTCTTACAACAACACTTACAAGCACTGTCCCGCCTTATGAGGAATTGCGCGCAGTCGTGAAACTTCTGGAGAGCTTCCAACGATTTCTCTGACTTTGAACTCCGCGAATCTGTGAGGCTTCCTTTCTGTACTATACGGAAGGAAATTCCAACAAGTCAAATGTTTCATGATATCTCCATAAAAAATCTATTTTTCAGATGTCTTCTTATATGCTTATAGGAAATTGAAACGTGTTTCACAAAGAAGATCTCATGTTCGCATGGTACAGAAAAGTGACATCGATAAAAAAGAAGTCCGGAAATTAAAAATATTGCCGAACTGGATGGAAGCAGCATTTCGTATTTTCAAGTTATTAGCGTAGTAAAATGAAAGCCTCTCACAACATTGTCATCTACAAGGAATTGTACCCAAGTACAGGTAGCACTTATCAGAACCCTTGGAAAAGTGATGGAGAAGGTCTTGAAGCAAAATGTATCAAAAAGAAAGAATAGATGAACAAATGAAAAAAGACAAAAATGTTACGAGAAATATTTATTGCCAATTTTGTAATCCCTGAAAGCTCTGACGTTGTTGACACAAACGAGACGCTCAACTAGGTTCCCGGGCCTTGATCCATCAATTTCAGCTTACGTATATTTAGAGCAACTAGACATTTAATAAATGAAAATTTTATAAAGTCAGTTTATCTTCATGTGTTTCGGCACGGACGATGAACTTCTTCCAGCAAATGACCTCAGAAATGATATTGTGACTATATTACTGTAATGGTCCCATGATTGAAGACAATACAATTAGTATTGCTCTCTTAAGTCCAATTCTGCGATGAATCAAGGTATTCTTATTGCTCTAATTGGTCACTAGATGGTGCTATTGAGGCCGGAGCAAGCTGTACTCTCCCACAAGTTGGAGCTATACCTGTCATCATGATGGGTTCGGCGTCCAACGACAGACATTTCTTTTTTCAATTACAAGTCTAAGGGCAATTTTTACTCTCCTGAATGCTTGCCTATGCAGATTTGATGAATTAGAACCACGTGAAATGAGCGAGCGGAATGTGATGCTGAGATATCCGCGAAGGCTTTCTCGTCAAGATGGCGACCGTTGGTCCAGCTAAGATGATGAAGGGATCTAGTATTACACCCATTTTGTAAAATAATATTTTAAACTCATTATGGAGAATGAGATGCTGGAGAATGAACTTATAAATACCATTTTGAAAATGTTGATTCACCGTTTGAGAAGCATTTCTACAACTTCCACTGAAGCATTAGCTAAAGAAAAATTATAACAAATCCCATCATTTTCTAGGCTGGCAGTAGAGCTTGATTCAGCTTCCTTTTCTCGTCTTCCTCAATCATTAATCTTTGAACTAACTTACATACTTATAGATTGTTGCCTTATTTTCAGGTCTTTAGGAACGGTGTTTCGCACAACTGGATCTATACGCCTCTCTACATTATCGCAGATTTTCAAGTAAGTACAACTTGGTATAATTGTTTACTAGATTATGATCGAATGACATAGATTTTCAAGGAACGGTGCAACAAAAAATTATTTTATTGTAAACTTGTCACACATTCCGTAAAGAAATCTCTGTAGTGCTTAGAGAACCAAACGACAGAAGTTATTATCCTGATGATTTCGATTGGGTAATAAAAGTATTCAGGAAAATGAAGACTACTATAAAAGCTGGTACCCAGTGTAGGAACCAAGGTCTCACCGATGGCGGCCATTGTTGTGAAGGTAAAGAGCAGCGAGTTGGAGAAGGTCCAGTCGTTGATGGGGGTGTCAGTGCCGTCATAGCGCAGATTTGTCGCTGCCTTCACGATGTACGAGTGGAAGTTTTCCAGATTGTTCATAGCCTGCCATGTTTTAGCACATATTAAGAACATTGAGAAACTTTTATGAGAGCTTCTGTCGTTTTTGGGATCGCTAAAAAAACATTGAACTTGAGCTAAATATTCCCAAATTTCTACAAGATAAAATTAAAACCCGGCCTCTCCAGTTTCCTACTGACATTCTTGCCCTAAATTTTTGTCACTAGCATTAGAAAATTAAATTTACAGTACTTCGTTATTTGCTGTACAAATGTTCTCTTATTCGGTGTTACCATTCTGTAGCAAAAGAGAGGAGACCGAATATGTTGTTAAATCAAATACTCATGAGTTACATGAACAGCCGGAACTCAACATATCAAGCACGTAGAATGTGCAAAATTTCAGAGATAAGCAACTGTCAACTTTACTTCATTGAAAGTTCGAAAACTGCCATGGAAAGATAGCTCATCCCCTGTCTCTTAATTTGATGCTCAAAAAAATCTGAAGTTTAACTGTAAATAAGCGGCTGAACACAAGTTCAAGAAGAAAATGAAAGAAGGGAGAAGAATCCTTGCATTGATGAGAAATTTGTCACTCTCCTCTGATAATATCTAGTTTTTTTTACTTACACCACCCCTCAAAATAAAAACGGAGTCTAGAATAGAAGAGCTGTGTACGATTTGCTCCAGCTGGTCAAGCAGGAGGCCGCGTACGTAAACAGCAGTGTTAGGACGAGCTCATGTTTTCTTTTGCGCGTAGGCCTTTTGCTTCTACCGAAATACGGCATAGTTTCATTAATGTAAGAACTGAGAAGGCTTTAAGGCTGTAGAATACCTCGTATAAAATACGTGAAAACTCATGTCGTTAAATGAGTGGGTGTATAGAACTTTTTATCGTTGTTGTATGACGTATACTTTTCCTACCGTCCAATCTAAGAGTTTGAATTTTCACATGACTCAAACTTAAAATTTTAATCTTCAAACTATATGGATGGTTTCACTTAAGCCTTTACCTACTTTATACTATACTTTCAGCTTGCTTTGTGATGCTGCTGACTAAACGAGTGACTCTCATTACAGAATTGGCAATTTTTTATGGCTCATGTAAATTCTTTTTTGTTAGGTTTGTCCGTCTCCTCTAAGGAGACTAAAATGTGAAACATTATTTATCGATTTCACTATGCTTTATTGTACGCATCAATGTAGGAAAAAATTTTACTCTGTGTCTTGATTGTTTCAAGATTTAAATTGACGCAAACATCGTGAGAATTCTTTTTGCCGCACTAAATTAAAGGACATTTCAAATACACAGAATTCTTAAAATTTAAGTAGAATAAATATCCGTAATTTAAATTCACAAAATGCTTGTATAGCAGCACAACAAAGCCCACCAGCGGCTTGCATTTCTCTTTAAAGCTCAAATAGAATAAATATCCGTGATTTAAGTTTACAAAATACTTGTTTAGCAGCACAACAGAGCCCACCAGCAGCTTGCATTTCTCTTTGAAGCTCAAGTAGAATACATATCCGTAATTTAAGTTTACAAAATACTTGTTTAGCAGCACAACAGAGCCCACCAGCAGCTTGCATTTCTCTTTGAAGCTCAAGTAGAATACATATCCGTAATTTAAGTTCACAAAATGCTTGCTTAGCAGCACAACAGAGCCCACCAGCAGCTTGGATTTCTCTTTAAAGCTCAAGTAGAATAAATATCCGTAATTTAAGTTTACAAAATGCTTGTTTAGCAGCACAACAGGGCCCACCAGTATCTTGAACTTCTCTCCTGTTAGGTTCTGCCTGGAGTTGAAGTACATGTCGAGGGCGATGTACTTCTTAGAGGACTTGACCACTCGCGTTGCGCCCTGCTTGTTGAGCGTAGCTAGGGTCTGTTTCGGCTCCTCCACATCCATGAACATGTACGCTCCTGCACCAGAATTTTACGTTTCACCACTAGATAACTCACGTTGCTTTTAAGAAAGTGAAGAAATGTTTCCTTGGCTTCTAAGGTATGAAGAGTAATTCATTCAACAATGTGGGTTATTTGTATATTTTTTCTGACTCAGTGTTCCAGAAGTGGTATTCGTATATATATAGCTATCAATATGAATAGTGTGATTATTATTATCAATATTATAGGTAGTAACTAGTATGATTTCATAAGATGATAGAAATCCATTACATACAAAGTAAATAGAGATTTTAAGGTATATTTAGTTTCTGAAATAGCTTCATGTTGAGTTTCATTTTTTTGCGTCGATATTGCTATATTTTTAATAAATTATTTCCCCATTGTCTAACAAAACCACAGACTAATTATTGTTCGAGTGAAGACAGAATAGGAAAACTCTTCTTCTGGGCATTAGCTTCATTTCTAAAAAGGAAATAATGTTATACAAATCCCTTCTCACCCTAACTTCTTCGCCAGTATATCTGCGTTTTTAGGAGCCCAATTGAGCATAACCTCTGCAGTGGGCGGCGAAATCGTTGATGGCCCGACAAAATTGTTACACTGGTTATTACGGAGGCCGGGACATTTATTCAATGCATGGCATTCAGATTTCAGTAGAACCAATCATTTGGGTTTATTAACGTCTTGATATATGTGGCTGTGTTTCCCAGTAATATACTGAGTAACATGACTCTTACTGATGAAATCGATATATTTATTCACCGGAGCCGATTATTTCAATTACATGACCGTAAAATTCCTAATATGTATATTTCGCAAGAAAGCGCAAAGCCACCGTTCATCACTGATAAAAGCATACAACCATGATCATAGTATTTTCTACTTGTAATGAGTACCGAAGGAGTTCTATTCAAGAGCACTAGTTGACACGTCGATCAATAGTTGACATAGGGTTCTAAGCTTCAGCTGGGACTCTTTATAAAGGATCTCGGAGCTGCGAGGCCACTAGCTAGGTTTGATAGCCAAAGTCTGACAGCTCGCGAAGAGTGCGCTATCTGCTCTCTCGTGTCTGTGCACGTTGCAGGATCTGCTCTTGAATCAGTGTATAATACCAAATAAGATCTGCCCACGAGTTATCCTGTGATCTGTCACTACATAACCTGGATTTGTTTTGAAGTGACAGGGTACTAGTCTTCCTTCAGTGAGTAACTAGTGTTCTGCACTCGATTCCGAGTGCTTGCTGCTGCGCAACATTTTTTGCGATGAACATTATGAGTTTAGACAAGTTTTTCATCGGTTATAAAGAATTCAGTTATTTATTCATTCATTTGCAGTGGACAAAAGAACGAAATTTTTTAAGGTTTTGAAGATATTTTCTCCGTCAAGCACTCAATTCATGTGATTATAACATATTTTGCTTCTTCATTCTGAACTTTACACAAGACTAGAAATGGCCTGCAGGGATTACTGGAATATTACTTTTTTGATTGATTCCTCACATTGAGGTGCATTTTGAAAGCACTCCTTCTGCGAGTGCTGAGGTGCGATGCCATTTCTTTATCTTTGGGGGGCCTTTCGTGAAATAGACCAACTGTGGTTCTCGTGTGAAGTTCCATATCTCTGACAACGATTGGTTCTTCGTACCATTGCAAAAATATTTTCGTCTCAGCTTAATTTCATGATTCTATTAATACCTCTAAGGTCACTTCAGGAGCTCACGTGAGATCATTACGTTCCCAGATAGCAGTGATACAATCTTTTTCTAGACAATTACCGAGATGCTTCTATTTGCCACATTCTTACTTACTACTGTATAGTCTAAGTTTATGCCTTTAGAGTATAACTTCTCTAATTTAAATATTTTCTATCCATTTACACTCCTACACAACAAAAACAGGTATACACGTTTCTATTCAATTCTTTGCTGATGTGCTGCCGTGATTTCCCTTAGAACTACAGCTGAACCTGAGAATCATGCACTACTGAAGCTCAGCACCTACGCTTTAATTTGAAACTGTTGCACGTTAGACAGCGCATACTATCACCCTGTTAGCAAGAGTCACTAAATCATAAAGTCTATATAATAAATCCCTACAACGGACAATTTTAACCTTTGACCACTGAATGTAGATACCAACACTTACCGAGAACGGCGTACACACACACGATGAGGAGAAGGGCGACTTGGCTCAGCAAGATCCTGGCCACCCTCTTGCCCATCCCCTGCTTGTCGTAATCGCCCATCCTTTTGGCGTTCTTATTGCGATGCTCTGTCCGGACGAACGTCAACCAAATGATTGAGGCATTCAGCGTTACGTTCAAGCGTGAAATCTCTTTGAGGTAACAGCGTAGATGAAGTTTAGAGAGTAAATATTTTTATTTGTGATTTTTGGCATGCAAAGTTAGCAAAGAATATTAGTGGAGTAGTTATTTCGAAACGTGTCTTCTGGGGTTTGATTTTGGTGCATATATACTTATGATAGACTTTAGGCTTTTAGTGTATGATTTAAAAAGAATTATTTATGGGAATTTTATATTAATCGTGTTTGGTGTGCTACATGGGCAGTCATCAAAAAAGGGGTAATAATTATTGTTGCCGTAGAATTTTATTTATACAAAAGAAAATATTAAAAGCACAACTGAGAATTATTCTTGAAGCACAAGCACTAATCCCAAGTTAAAAATTATGATAATTTTTTGCAACTTTTTAGGTCATAAAAAAAGTTCAATAAATGTTTTACTGGTAAACTTAATGAACCTTAATTCAAAATGAACAAATTATTTTGAAAGTGGCGATCAAGAAACGTGGATGTATGATTACTGATTACTGTCTTTTTGATACTTGCATGTTTTGGGATCGGATTCTCTTGTTTAACTTGGTTCACATCCTTGCGATAATTAATGACAAGTTTATTGTTTAATATAATTTAGCACTTACGTTTAGAAAGTTAACAGAAGAAATATTTTTAAAGTTTAAGGTGTAGTACTACGCTGTACAAAAGTGCATACTCTACAAGATTATATATAAATTTTCTTAAAATTATGCACGCTAATAAAAAGGATTTGGAAATCGATCAAACACTCAACGAAAACGACAAAGTTTTTTATCAGATGTTATAGGATGGTGTATTTTTGAAGGACGAGTTTAACACATGTAATAAATCGAGACTATACAAACATACAATTATTATTAAATTAAGGAATTATGGTAAAAATGCTCAGATAAACTATGATTTCACACAAAACTCATTGTTTTATCCAAGGAAGAAATTAATGACTTTAATTGCATGCAGACGTACTTGGAATTTAGTGCAGTTAATTCAAATAAATATATGAAGTATCGTGCGTGTTAATTTTTCATAATTATGGCTAAATAAATCACAGTTTAGTTTCCAGAAGAATTCCCTTCAACTTGTACAGTTCATAATTTAACAAACACCTCACCTTCAAACACCAAAATCATATTTGTTTGCACACTTTCATGCGTGATTCAACTTGAATGAGAACGTTGTACGCAATTGTGTGACAGCTATTTTTGATTACAGCAAGAAATTTATTAATACTGGAAGTATTGCATGCTCAATTAAGTCTAAGGTTATGTCAAGCTAAAGATCACTCACTTTTTCACTTTTCCATGCAGGTTCTGAGAAATTTTTTTGAAAAACTCTCCGCTTGTGTACTTCACTACTGAAAATATTTATGAGCTTCATTTTGGGTGCGCAAAGATGGTGACATTTTAAGTGCGAATAAAATTTTCCGGACATGAAGTTAGTGCCTAGTGATCGATGCACATTTATGACATGCTTTCACTCAGGATTTTACTTTTGTGACTCGGAGGCGGCATTGTGGCAGCTGATGCACAACCACGTAGATTTTGTGCAGACCAATGGACGAGCTGTGAGACGGACTTGTTTCAGTTACGTCAGCAGTTCAACAGCTCCTAGAATGGCTTGATCGAGAGCAGGTAGCTTAGCCATCTTGTCGTGGACTTGGATGGACACTTCAAGAAGGGAATAATCTATTTCCTATAACACCGCTACGCTACATGTGCAATTGTAGATGTACTCGTACTAGTAGTTATTATCGTCGAATAATAGAATAGTCAAGAAGAATATGTCATTATCGTCGGTGGTGAAATAACTGTCGGTATGAAATGAAAGTCTTGACACTGTCCACCATCGTTGAGGTTGGGAATTCAATCGTAAAGGAAATAAAGATTGATTGCCTTCTACAAAGAAAAGAGTCGAGAAGTTTGTTCAACGGAACAAAGTAATTTGTCCTCAATGAATCTTCAACTAAAATATTTGACACAATTTACAGTGATTAACCGAGAAAGGGAAACACAGTAGCTGGGCATGATCACTAAGCGACATGATTTATTCAGACTTGAAAAATAAAAATTACACTTGCCATAAAATGATCAACATCAAGCTCAATAATGCTTAAATTTGCCATTCCGTGTTAAACCTGGCGTAACTTGTGTAGAGGAGATGAATTTAAAAATAATTAAGTTAGACTATAAATGAGCCAAATAAGCGACACAGTCTTCTTGCTGAAACTCAGATTGAGAAGATAAGGCGCCAGCTGTGGGCTTCAATTCATATGAGGTACCAATGGTGTCACAGCTGATGTAGAGGTGACGCGTGCCTGCTGTTGCAGACCGAGAGGTGCGAGTGTTCGTGCTCTGCAGGTATGATATAAGCGATGAAACGTGGGAACTGAGCACCAAAATGATGCAGATCATGAGTGTCTGACTTCGAAAGAACGTAGGGTGAAGACTGCCTATGTCGTGGATGGTGCGTACGTCGGTAAGAAAATAAAAGAATAAATCTGCGTTTTAGATCAACCGAAGTCCATACTTCTGAACACAAAGTGCTGCATCTACTTTGCGTGGCAATTTAGAAAAACACAATCTTCCTTAGACACTCGATTTCATTATGTAAGCCCATGATTTACCGTATAATGTTTAGGAATATAATAAAATTATATTCATGCGTTACAGGGAAATTAAAAAATTTTCATGATGATAGGGAACTTTAGAAACAGGGATATAAAAAACCGTTTAATCAAAATAGACACACTGGTTTAGGCAAAAGTACATCAGATGGCGAGACAATCTTACGTTGATTCAGACGAGGCATGTTCGAAGCTCCGCTGCTCTATTCTTACGCAAACAAACGGCTTTACCTTGTCATCAACATACAAGAAAAAGAAAGATTTAGGGAAGCTTTAGACATCGATGGTGGACAATCATTCTTCCAAGGTGATCGAAAAGGGATATGTGATTTCTCAGGTACACTCTCAGTTGTCACAAGAAATAAATTTTTGAGCTCGTAACTCGACGAGGACTGAAAGAATAATTGCCACTTTGTTAAACAATCTTTACATTAAAATGAACTTAAGTATGTTTATGGATAATACACATGTACAAATAATACCACAGTGCAGAAATTTTTTTACAGTTGCTTCATTTCAAATTTATTTTTTATACAGGTGCTTTAAACATTTGCTTGTGGAAAACAATGGATAAAGTAGATCTTATGTAAAATAAAGTTTATTGATGCTTTAAAAGTTTTTATTGAATTTTTATGAAGACTATTCAACAACACGTCTACGCTAGCACTACAAACATTGAAACCTTATTTATGTCTTCAAACACTTAAGAAATATCAGAAACTCTCCACCACACGACTACGAATCTACTAAACCGCCAACACAGTGTCTCATTCTTATTGCGGTTACTTCTATCAGTTTGAACAAGCACATGCTATATGAATGTAATCCAACACAACCAACATATGTTACATTTCCAGAAACAAATCTAATTTGACTCACGTGACCAACTTTTATTTTCAAAACATTCTCATAAATGAGGTAAAGCTCTGCTCGTGAACAAATATTCTGAGCTCTCGGACAAACAAGGCAACTACTTTGTATCATAGGAATATACAGCACTTAAAGTTCAACGTGCACCTTGCCGTTGAAATTTGAAACGCTCTTAAGAAAATAAAGATCACATGAATTATCTGTAGAAGTAAAACTATTTGTACTGGGCTATTTTTCAGAGCACATTACGAATGCAACAGAATGCACTGAGAAACTCCTTCGAAAATACCATGAAAAAGCAATGATTTGAAATATGATTTCCAAGCTGAGGCTCGTCAATCTCGATTTACTGAGAATCATCCTTCCATTCAGGTTGCTGGCATTTGCGTCAGCAAGAGTTACAAAAACTCTGGATAACGTTTTTTGCCGTATACGCTAAAAAAAACGATTAAGGAGACCTTCGGCTCAAAAAAGTTCGTTTTTGGGCGGATTTTTCAGAAATTTTCATCTTAGGGGTGAAATTTTGCATCGATTCTTTTATGATTAAATTTTTTTTATTTTATTCACAAATGAATTTTTTCGGAAAATGAAAAATGGGTATTTTTAAAATTGTATCTCCTCCAACAGTTTTAAAGCTGCAGAACCGGGAGTACGTTTTCTAGACAGCTAAATGTGTGGCCTAAAAATGCTGTATGGATTTTTATACTTTGATTTGATGAATTTTCGGAATTTTTCCCCTAAACGAGTAACTTTTTTATTTTTCTATATTATTTGTCACTCAATTTTGAAACTATTCCATTTATCAAAACACGAGCACATCTTTTTTCAGCTCTTTTAACCCCTATAGAATGATATATGTATTTACTATTCCTGTACCTCCAAAACTGTGGTAGGAGGTACATTTAAAAGATCGATAAGTAGAAGTTTTCACGGCACAACTAACTCTTTCGTGGTCGGTGGCAAGGTGTCTGAACGTAAAGTAATGAAAATGGGTTCCGAGTATAGAATGTTTTGTTTTCGTACAAAAGCATTTTCACCTTGATCTGTATGGCTAATTCTCGCCTGCGGTACGGGCAAACTTGCAGCATCGCAAGGGGGTGCTCCTACGACCGAAGGAGACCGTCTGGGTAAAGCTCCTTCATTTTCTAACGACTTTTTTTTAATTTTCACCATATGCGTAAAATCATGCAACAATTTTATTTTAGACTCGTGGGTTTTGTCGGATTCTTATTAGAAAATGGATTTTTTTTTAAAAACTGACAAAAGATTATTTTTTTTCATATTGTATTTTCTTCTTCAATTTTGAAGTTATAGAACCGGTAGCATGTTTTTTAGATAGCTAAATTTTATATCTAAAGGAAAATAGAAAATCAATTTCGATAGTTTGATTCGTTGAATTTTGGGATTTATTTTCATAAAAAGTGTAATATTTCATTTTGATATTTAATTTCGGTTATAATTTTCTAACTGCAAATTTTTCAAAAAACTCATGCAATAATTTTTAGCTATTTTTGAACCCTATTGATTGGTATATTTTTTATTCCTGTACCTTTAAAACTGTGGGAGAAGTAACATTGCAAACACAAACAAATTCGAAACCTGGCCGTGTAATGACGCAAGTGATTGGCCTTTCGTAAGCTGTTGCAGAGAAACGAACGTATTTACAAGGAAGTGAAACATACCGTCACATTCGTAAGAAAATTATTCGTAAGTTAATGAATAGAAAATTGATAATTTCCAAAAATTTAGGGCACTTTCAAGGTAATAGTCCTACTACTGCATTAGATACGTAAGAACGTTTCATTTGTTATTTGAGCTGATTATAATCAGCTGATAAAAATAATAATTATTATTATTATCATTAGCGCATGGAGTAGCATTAGAGGCTAATTTAAATTTTTCAGATACAGAACGTCTGTAGTGCTTTCTTTCTCACATTTATTTTACTGAACTTGGGCAATTATTTTTCGGTAAGTTCAAAACTATTTAACGTCCGATTAATGTGTAAAAAGAATAAATTTTTCGTCTACAGTACGATCGTAGAACAGAGGCTCAAAATTCGAAGTTCACTCATTTATCCATTTACTTCATGATAAATCGTAAAAATATTCGTATGAGTCAAGTTTACTTTACTTCAACGCGACAAAAATGGGAAAAATAACGGAATAAGTAGCTTTTATTTTTCTGTAGCTTAAGTAGCTTTCATTCAAAAATTTTTGGTTTAAATTAAAATGTCTTTTTCATGAAGGACAAAATATTTTATATTCAGTACTATTGAAATTAATTTTGTCATCTCCCACCTTTCTGGTACCTAATCAATTACAGTATATAATCAAGCAAAATCGTTGCTAATGAAATGCCTGCTGAGCCTCAAAAATGAGCCCAAATTCAGAACCACTACTAAGGCCAAGACTTCTCTTGCCCACGTCACGTGATGCAGCAGAACTCCGGCCCTCCATCACCATAGAAACGTGGCTCGTCAGGCCGACACCTCGGTACACACCGGTCACCTGGCATGCTTCCCTCAGCAACTCATCGACCGCTTCGATCTCACTAATGTCTCGGCCGGCCTCATTAGTCAAAGGCCACTGCACCAAGCTGATTGAGGCAAATAGTAAGGAAGATTCTCGATTTGAGAGCAAATAAGGAAATTAAAGCGGCTGAGCGGTTTTGCATATGTTGATTGGCGCAACATGTACGAGTATGTGATCATAAAGATACTTTTACATATAAACCATGTGTGCTTTCTCCAGCTAAATAGGAAAGGTAATAGAACTGAGGAATTTTTCAATCGATTTTAAATTCTTTTCTTTCATAAAATGGTAATTACCTACATGTAAGGAGATACAGTGTAATTTAACTGTTATTAATCTTATATTGTTTTAAATTCCCACGGAGCGGGTTACATATGAAGATGTATGTTATTGGCAATGAAACTTCAGTGTTCTCTCTTTTCCCAAGCTACAAATTCGGTCGCTTTCGCTGCTCGTGTGCGTGCTAGTCGTATACCGCTGATATAATCTGGGGCCCCTCAAACTGAATGAGAGTCAAATTAAATAATCTATCTCTCTAGGTAGCGACAATGAATCATTGTTGGGCTTGTTCGTATCATGCGTGTAGATCCTGTTGAATTAGATAAACTGATCCCCGAAAGTAAATAGTTTGTTAGATCTCCTTATTTAAGCTGAATGCATGAATTATAACTCTAAACTAACAGTCAGCGAAGGTAGGTTAACACAGCGAATTTGCACCACAATTGAAAATTTTTGCAGGAAAAATGTTAAAATGATTGTTTCATAAGTTCAGGGAATATCAACTCAATTAACTTCGCAGTTTTTTATCTAGGCTGGAAGAACGGTAGTTTTTCAACGGGCCTTAGTCTGCGGTGCAAGGGTTTGCCTCCAAACAAATTTTTTAACTGTAGCTTTGTTGTTTCTAATGACAGTCCACAATATTGGTTTGATGGTCATGAATTCTGATATTTTGAATCATGCTGCACATACACACTTGTTACTTGGAAATTTATGGTTCATTTTTTAGCATCATTTTTTGTCGAGTTCTTTGATAGATCTGGTATGAACAAGCGAGCTCAGGCTCAGCAAGAACTGGCACGCGTCGGGGTGATTCTCCACAATCAATGACAGTCAATAGCACTTAAGTATTTACAAGCAGCTCTAACTACCTGTTTACTGTAAATAATGGCGATGTTCGTGGTATTACAAGCAGGAAATGCAGGCAAATTTCTCACTTACGAGCCCGACAAATTTACGGTCAAGTTTTTATTATGCGAGCAAAAAGTTCACTCGCAACTTGATCGCGAGAATTTTGAGAACAGAACTGCTTAAAATTGGTATTTTGAGGAAACTTGTTTGACTCAATAATGTTAATAAGTGACTGACCCACGTTGAGTAGATATGAAACTGAATGTAACTTTTCAGGGATTCTTCATTCTCGATCAAAACCAATCATTTGAGAAAATGGAAATTGGGACTGCGTAGTTGATGAAATAAAATGAATGTATTGGCCAGCACGAATTACGTAATAAATACACAGTTAAAAGGTAATTACTAAAATGCAGAATAGTTGGAATACCGTTTTTTCTAATTAAAGGTTGAAACGGCAGTTGAAAAGATTGACCATCCATAAAGCATTTTGTAAGTCTTGTACGCGGGAGTCTAAAGATTGATTTGTCCCACCTCCACAGGTTACTAATTATTATTGACAGAAATATCGCATCGAGGCGCGTGTCCTTCAATCGCTGTTCGAAAAGAAGTAACCAGAATACTTGAAGTCTACCATATGCAGTGCAATGCTCAGCCCCACCCCCACCCACAGCTAAGGCCTGCTAGGTAACCCATGTAATCCCTTAAATATTCACAACGCTGTTGCATACTTTACATTTCAAGTTAAACACATTCATAACTATTATCGCAGCAATTCTTTCTTAACAAAATAGAGTTATCTTAGAAAAAGAACACAATTAAAGTGTTAAAAAATTGGGAAAATTGAGGCGTAAAACGTTTACATGACCACAAATTTTGGCGATTACTTTGAACTTAACAGAAAACGCCATCATTGTGAAATCTAGTACAAAGATAGTGCTGAGCATCAATGCAACAATTTTCTTCTGTTATGCGTATTTTTCATTGAAAAATAAGCAGAAAATTATATCTTCTTTTATTGATGTTTAGATGTAAGCTCAAGTATGTATAAATTACTTAATAATATTTGAGCTATAGCAATTACAACACAACTTTTGCTAGCCTAGCCTATTTTTATCTCTGCCATCCACACATACATTGCTGTGTCTGGAAAAGAACGTTGTCTTCTACCGCCAAATGATCAAGGAACAGTTTCACCTTGGAAAAATCAGCCGTAAACGCCTTCAGAGGCTCTCAGGAACGGTAGCTCTTTACAGCTAGGAAGCACCACTAAATTATAAAATCAAGGTCTAACAAGTAGAGGTTTAGCCTTAAAATAGTCCGAAACTAAGATTTTTTAAGATAATTTTCGCCTTAAAAATTCCTTCTCATATTGAGCCATCTTCGAATCTAGCGAATTAATTGATGTCTAACAGTCGATTTTTTACGGTGCTCTTAATTTTTCTGAAGACGAAAAAATACATTATTAATTAATTACAAGCTCGGTGTACAGAAAGTTATTGTTTGAGAAGTTGTCAGAAATAATGTTCTATCAAAAACAAACGATACTTCCTCTACCCACTCTAAATCTAATTAACCGTCATGAGGTCACGTTGGACGGCATTTGGAATGATGTGAGAGAATGACAAACAACATTTACTGAAAATGAGATTACCTCATTATTGATTTTCCGAACCGACTGGGCAAATAGAAAATAACTTGAAAAAAGCTACCAGTGGATAATTTTCTCGTAAAAGTTTTTCATTAGCGAGCATGGATGAAAACATTGAAAACCTGAAAATTACTGAAGGCAACAACATTACAAGAGGAATTTTATTAAATGAGCAAAAATAAAACCACGAACAAATACTAAACGAGGGTTCTTTACCTGAGAAATTAGGGCTAGTGTTTGCGTTCATGGCTTCAATAAGCTCCTTGAAACACGTGTCCTGCTATCTGAGTTTTGGCGCCTCTCAATTTTAAGATAACTTCCGCCATTTTTGTGTTGCCTAAGTACCCGTTTCGTTTTGGGTATCATTCAGTGTGTTGAATTAGGTTATCCATTTCAAGCCTCACTTCTGCCACCTGTCTAATTGAAATTAACTTTTTTTTATATTCGCATTATACAATTTTCATTGAATACGTTCGAAATGCATTATGCCATGTATTAAAGAATGTTTCTTCGTTTAAAATCACCAATTTCTTTTTATTTTATTCTCAATGCTGTGCATAGTCTTGTAAATGAAAGCTCGTACTTCCCAGATTTGCAGCTCATTTACAAGATGCTTGCGTGAAGACAACAAAATATTCTGGCTAGGTTCGCTTTAACATAATTTTGCGCTTCATCTCAGCTTTTGTTCTACAAAAATATGGAGACTTAAGCACAGATGTACAGCATTTACTAAGTTTCAAAGAAAACACTCAAAAAGTAGGACGAGGGAAGTTTAAGACTCAAACGTTTCAACATGAGGCTCGAGAACACTTATGGATTCTTAAAAGATTACGTCTCGAAAACTATAAGAGTGTTTCTTTTCCTCCTCAGTAGCTAGAAAACTACTAGAAAATAAAAACTACTGAAACAAAAGGAGTTGTAAATGAGAAAGAAAACGTTCTTATGTCATTAGCAACCAGCGCTTTATGGGATGAGACTAAATAATTTGGAAAACTATTTCGCGACTGAAATAATTTTTAGTTCAGTGTCTTCGTACTTAAGCAATCGATAAACTTTAATTCTCTAACTTAGTGCCTCACTGTCAATCAAAAGCCAAATAGGTTGTTTCTAAAATCTTATTTCGAAGTACTTATACTTCAAATTTTATTTTTTCACTCTTTCAGTTTCTTCTAAATAAATTATTAACAGAAACGTTACAAAAGAACACTAGAGAAAGAGATTTTAACAAAAATATTCCCCTTGCGGTTTTTTTATGCAAAGTTACAATTGTACAGCACAATGGACGTACAATCCTTGTAACGGCTGCAGTTTAAGTAAAATGTTCGGATGGGTTATTATTTAAATTTTTCGAAGCTAAATGTACACATGAATTCGACTTGCACTTTTAATTTTATAAATCACCGAAGAACTATTCATTTTTTAGAATGAATGCGAACGTTCGCCCCACTTTCACTTCTGATTTTAAATTCTAGCTAAAAGTCAAACATTACCTCATGATTCAGGCTGTCTAACACGGACCATGCGAGCACTCGTTCATGGGAAGTCTACCGGAACACGTGAAAGGGGAAGACAAATTTCTTAGCTATGATGTAAATGGTGATGCTTCACTCGTCCGCCTTCACAAGTCACTTCATTTAAATGCATTCAGGTATTATGGCAAAATGCGTTGGAGTTGTGAATGGATCTTTAACTTAAGCTGAGGTGTAGGAACATTTTTGAGGAGAATGTCAAATCATGTCCGTGATATCGACTGAGAAGCCTTATGCAAAATTATTCTCGAGTGGTGGGAGGGATGGGATCAGAGGTTACATTTTATGAATAACGGATACAAATTTGACTCCAAAGAATTATTTTATGAGCAAATAAAATTGTAGACTCCTAGACTGGAATATCAATTTTATGATGCACTCATTCCATATGCGAGTAAATAATATATCATAAGAAGTCTGTACATAAGTTCGATGGAGGAGTAAAGCTTCGCTATTATAGCGTGAATCAAGGAACATTAATTAAGCTTTTAATGAGCATCATCATCTCAAATCTCTCCAAATAATCATAAATTAGGTAATTCGCGTATTTGAGATTAAAGGTTCCAAGAGCAATTATATTAAGGCATAATAGTGTTTAAGAACCCATAGTGTTTGCTTAAAACTCGGTTTTCTTCACTGGATCTTCTTTTATCTAATTTTTTGACTGTCCTCAAAGGTAAAAAACATTTAACATAAATAAAAAACTCTTAAATTCGAAGAATTGAAACCAACAACAAAAGCTCTCAGTGAAAAAAAACAGAATTCAGTGAGAACGTTGCCTCCCTTAATGCAGTAATGTCAGTCCTAAAAAATATCCTGCTCGCTGATCCGTACAGAAAACCAGAAGTAGTTTTACAAATGTTTGTGAGAATGTTAAAATTAAGCTGGTTTTGACGTCAGAAAGTTTTTTATTACACAATTAAAATAGGCTCATGGAAACCAACGCATTTATTTGATTTGTTTTCCAATGAAAATTTAAGAATAAGTGACGATTGAACTTGGGAAGTAAAGAATCAATAAGATTTGCAAAATAAGTCTTATGACTGTTCATTCAGTATTTGCTAGATTATAATCACCTGAATTAGGTCCCTAAAACTACAAAAGTCATCAGGGCAGTCGTAATAAAAATGGAAGAGCAAGACAAGCTTCTGAGAACATTTACCTACCAATAATTTAAATAATTTCAGAGTTGGTTCGTTCTTTAGCTACAAATTTAAAATTCCCACAGGAATGCAAGCTACTCCTGTTAAATGAGTTTAGCTGTGCACGTTGTGCACACCGGACTACATTGGATGTACGTCCCGTACTCTCCACGCTAGAGTTTGCGAGCATTCTGGTAGGTGCTTTAGAACAGGATCGCTTATAACGAAGCCCCTAATTTCAGGTGTCTAAGAGCATTGGGAAAAGTGTGATAATTTAGTTCCAATTAATCAGTTTTCTACTTTAACAAAATCGCTGTTCTACGCGACATGCGAATACTGAAGTTTTTGTACGTTTTTTAGCTTCAGCCACTTATGAATAATACCCTCAGTTCATATCCCCCTAGCAATAGCGAATAGGCAGCCATTTTTAGCATCTTTTGCTTTGAGTGTTGTTTTAACTTTCAGTTGTGTATTTTTTAGGTAGTAGAAAAATCCATCACTGAAGATGGCCTATGGACGAAACTTTTGCATTCAGGTGTTATTCAGATTAGCAGACAAACGTTTATTAAAGTAGCTTTTCCTTCTCTTTTATATTTAATTAAGTCCATGTTGCAATTGTCACTCTCTCTTGAAAATCATACCTTCAAAGAACTTTGCCACACATCATTTTACTGTTAACCGTTCTGCGTCGAAATTGCGTATCGATGTAAAATTTTGAATTGTAAATTTCACTAAATTTTCATCCTTCGTTTTGATGCCAGATGCCTATAGGCTGAAAATTAAAAAAAAACTGAAAATTTTTTATTCAGTGAGACAACACGTAGCTATGAAGCGTCGTAAGAAATTCTCACTTCCTACTTCGATTTTATTGTCCTACGAGCAAAGAAGCTACGTATCTGAAGAGTAGTTCTCGCATACTAGTCGTAACAGTTTTCGCTGAAAGCTGTATCCATACTAATATTTTCGCAGGCTTATTTGTTATAGCATTCAATAAGAAGATTTCAGGTATGAGGATTCCCTTGAAATGTTCTTACCAATTTTGGGGAGAGGTATTCAGATTGTATGGTTCTCATACGCTATTTTTGAACAGGTGACAGCAGGAAATGTAGTAGATGTTTTATTCCTGGTTACATTGCTGTTTTAATTAAGGGTCGGCCGGGAGAACTAATTAAAAAATATTGTATTGATGGAATTAATGGGTATGGTATTAATGTTGAACGCTCTCCATACAAACAGAAATCTAACAGCTTTTTTTGTGGCTGTGGTACAAGGCATCAGATGCATGGGATGACTTTATATGCATTTTTCGTACAACTTTGCAGAGTTATTTTGCCGCGACAAAGTTTATTTTAGTCATCATGTTGCAACAATGAAACCTAGATGGTATTTTTTACATTTTAGTATTCCAAGCTTCGATGGTACTGCATCGTAAATTCCTATACAAGTAGAAAATTTCATCACCTGTTTTTGAAGTTGTGGCTTAGAGAAGGCAAATTACCTAGAAATTATATTTCAGAAAAGTTATGTAAATATATTGGGTATCACATAAAACAATGCATTTGGAAATATAGCATCTGTGAAGAAAAAAATTTTCTTGTTTCTTAGTAACATCACAGCCAAGAAAACTTTTGCACTCTTCATTTTCTGCTTTCTTAATTGCATGGTAGAAAACCGTAAAAAATGGACATTCACAACCTTAAAATTTACACTTATTTTGATCATTAAAATTAACCCATTATGGCAAGATAAGAAAATGCAACAATCGGAGCATTATCATTCGATGATTCTGAATAAATAAAACAGAAAAGGCCCTCTCTAATAAAGCCATTTTTTAGCGTAACTTTTCGACCGAGGACCCTTATCGAAATCCTTTTGTGGATGCTATTCGTTACAATCGATAATTTAGGGAAATAATTTCCGATAATAATCCGCCCTCCCTTGGTAAACCAAACAAGTCGCTACTATACATATATTTTCTTTCAAATAGCACAGATTTAAGCCGTCGATTTCCAGTGAACACTCGCACACTATCGAGATCATAATGACCTAAACACGTATGTACATCCATTCCCGACACACATGATGCAATTCAGATACACAAAAAATGGGGTTTAACCCAAGTTAAATTGGAGCAAGTCATTTTATTGATTGTTTTTTAAGCATCTTATGAGTAACTGTCATTCTTTTAATGCACCGGTTCCTTTTCATGGACTCGAATAGGGTGAAGAATTAGGGCTGGGTTTTCCTCGCTCCGCAATGAGGAGACATGGAGAAATCGAACCAGCGACTCTTCGCTTTGTCTCTCCATCAATCCTTAATGGATTGATAAGAGAAACATTAAGGGAACTTGAAACACATATTTTTGATACGCTATTTACCGTTTTATGTGATCATGGGCTATAGTGCTAATAGCTATCTTAAAAGAATTAATACGATAACATTAAGTAAACCTAAGAAACGTATTTTTGGAAATAATACTTCCCGTTCAAATGTAGTCTTATCGCCTGTTTATTACAACGTAGAAATTTTGTGTTTTTCCATCACAAATCAATTGACAACCATTTTTTTTGTTCTCATGGTACATCAAGTTTACTGGCAAAATACATTCACTTCAGGTGATCATTTAAACAAATTAAGAACCAACTTCGAATGTTTTTTACTTCGCCTAGGCTTTTCCCTCTTCAACTACAGGGTTAATTCAAAACGTGTTCACGTAGCTGTTGGCCCCAGATCACGCTACTAAAAAATTGAAAAAAGATGATTCATTTTGCGAAGAAAATACATTCTAGAAATTTTTGAACCAACGCAATTAAATTTTTAAAATACGAATGTTTTTCACAAATGTTTGGTTATTTATTCGATGCAAAGTTCTCAACCCACCATTGGCCAATTCTAGCCATTACTGATTTGGAAACCTTCGGTGATGACATTTGTGGCACCTGGATGCTAGTTTGGTCTTTTCTGACCAAAACCATTTAATTTGAATATTGTGAATACAATTTGACCGAAAAGACACCATCCGGCAGGCAACCTTGCAGAATTACCAGATGCTGAGCGATCTATGAGGTCACCCTGTGGCCTTCGACTGAAAAATTTAAGACACTTTATTTGGAATGTTATATGAAAAACGCCCACATTTGAGGATATTGACGAGAAAAGAGCCTAATATGGGCAACTGTGATCTGCGTCCAAATGAAACATGCGTACCTCTTTATGGAAATGGAAGCAATACAAGAGCAACTACGGAATCTAGTTCACGCATTCATGCCTGCACTCAGGTATGATTATGAAACTTATCCTTCTGTGCTTTCGCATTACTCAGTAACATATTTCTCGCTCTGTTCGACTACGCCTCAAATGGCAGACCCTGTAAGGCAAATATGCTTGTCTAGACTAGACACAACTCTTCCTTGAAGAGCATTTCCTGGATGGGTGTGAACTTATTTAAGAAAATCTTTTATTTCTTTTTCACTCCCTTTTCACCTTTTAGCTTAACTTGTAATTAAAGTTAGCGTTCGATAACTTTATTTTACATGATTTTTTTAAACATGTAAATTATCGGTATGTTTTTTGATTGCAAAATTTCGATAATATACAAGGAAAGGCCGCATTTTTAATTTTCTATTTGTAACACCCATTAATTGCAACAGTATTTCTCATTTAAAAACATAGTTTACATTAGTTGAAATAATAGCTAATTTGATTTGCTTTTAAAAGGGCAATTAGAAATTAGTTTTCTCACATTACCTATAACACACTAGGTATCAGAAAATCAATTTATGAACGTCTTAATGATTTTTTTCGCCCATAAATATATTATGTACGGTACATAGTTCACAACACATCTCTACTGGCTTTGTAGTAGTAAATCTATATGGTAGTGGATTTGGTCTCAAAATATGCATGGTTAGAGTCTAACTTATGCTATAATTGTTTACAGAAAACCAATAAATCGTCAATCGTAGAACCAAACATCCAAATCAAATGTTCGACCAAATCTTCCAAATCAAACAACCAAATCTTCGAATACATGTAGTGATTAATTTGCTTTGAAGTCTCACCTGATTACGTCGGAAAAGTTATAGAGGACCTGATGGAGGGGTCACCCGACTCAGCACTGAGAGACACCCAGCGCTGCGCCACCACCTCTCCCTGAGCCATGGCGTTACCACCGCTACCGACGTTCCCTCGACGACAGCACCAACACACACACGGCACCCTGGTGAGGTAGAGGACAAATGGGGAGCACACGGTGAGCTGAGGGGGACTGTTGCTTGAACTTACTCTTGGGAAAAAGTGGGTCCGGAAGCCATTCGTCACCCGAAAAAAAATAGTTTTTCAACAATTTGTACGCTAATTATAATAATTTTCTCCATTTTTGTTATCACGTTAAAAAGTGTCTCGAAAGTTGAATTTTTATTTATAGTGTATGTAAAATCAAGATTTCGTGCATACGTTGTGCAAATAAATCGACCAAAAAAAACGGTAAAATGAGTGAAGAAAATTTACTTTTTTATTTAGTTGTCCATTTGTAAGACACTGGTTGATTTTACTGGTGCTCATCGATTCTGCTAGCTCGAATTGGTTTCATTTAAAACTAGGAATACATTTAAGTAATCCGTTAATTATTGAGCGTCGCACTGTTATTCCACTTACTTGATAACGGTGAAGAATAAGTTTTGTCTAATAGTTACCCGCGTTGAGTCATTTCATGTATATTTTTAGTAATTGAAGTCATTTACATGAATTCTCGATTGCATGACTTGTCTCAGAAGCTGCTCTAAAAGCCGTCTGTAAATTATGAAATAAATCCAAAAATATTCACTTGAAAGAGGATGTCCTGGAATCTGGTGCCAATTTATCCAAAAAATTTCGATACCAGAATTTTATCTCAGCACCTAAAAATTTGTAGAAAAATACTAAGCTGTTTTTGGTTAGTGCAAATTTTTCCCGTAAAATGTTAATGAAAGTTTTCAAATTGTGTTTCATAAATACAACAGGATAACATTTCACGTAATAATTATAGTCAAGCTGAATTTTAAAACGCTTTAAAATGAATGCGAAACGCGTTTCTGCAATCATCAGTTCAGATATGTGTACAAAGACGCTGTTGTTACTGCGTAGTCAGATACCTGAAATTTTGTCAGCGTCGTTGATACACTGATACATCCGTATCGTCAACACATCCCTGAAGCTTTGCATAGGACAAAAAAATAAATATGACAAAATATCCTCGCTGTAGAGAAAGCTATTATTATTATCATCTCCAACTTAGAATACAAAGCACAAATGAATTATTTGTTTATGGACCTTTAAACTCTTAAACTGCGTGATTACGGCGGATTTTCCCTTAAAAAATTCTGCACAAATGCTTAGTACTAAATGACTTCAATGACTAGAATAAAAAACGAGGAATGAAAAATACGCTCACACTCTTTTGCTAATTCAAAGTTAGATTTCAAATTACTACTTCTTCGCAGGTGTCAAGTTCTGGAATCCCCTACTTTTTGATATTTGCGAAGCCTCGCACCTACACCGCCTTCAAAAGTAAACTTGAAACTTATATATATATGCTCTCAAATCACTGGAACAAATGAAAAATGAATGAAGCTAAAATAAATCGTGCGAGCAAGCTAAAAAACACTCAAAAATAAATCGTTCCTAAACACTATTTTTCACCATAAAAATGGGAAGGATAAGCTTCTAACCTTGAACCTTCCGTTAAAAACGAGACATTGAACGAAGAGAACGTTAATCAGAAGAATGAATTGTATTATCTCTTAACTTGATATTACCATATTTGTCTTACATGTTTCTGCCAACAATTCAAACAAAAACATTCCTCAACTAGTCAAACAAAAAATTTTATCTCATCTTTTTAATGTGACAGAAAATGACGACTACTGTTTGTCTCAGCTTAACTAGTTGGAAGATGAATTGCTGCCAAGAAAAGAGTACTTGAGTGAGTTACCGGATTTCGTATTTAGTTTACACTACGGAATGCGTGCATATGTATAATTATTATCTTTAATTTCAGATTCAGTAAGCTTACTATTCTGATCAAAACTATATAAATGGACGTTCGTTGGGTTTTGAGTACAATGGGGTACATATTCTGCCTCGTAATCCAACGCCACACAGCAGGAACTGGTATTGGAGACTTCAGCAGAGAAAACTACCTTTAGCGAATTCTTTGCCTCCATTAAACTGGGAAGGCAGAATGACGACGAAGAACTTTTGACAAAATCGCAATCGCTGTCTCCACAGCTCAAGTGTAATGGCATGTCCAGCCAGTTTAGTGTAGGAAGAGAGTGCATTCGAAACGTGTACTTTTAGAAAGTGAAAATTGCATGGATTTGCAATTCCGGTTTTTGTGCATCAGTGAGGTGCACTATACAGTCATCTTTTTGTGTAAATTTTGTAAAATGTTGAAAGAAATTTGAATTATTTCGATTGGTATCTCCCGAGAGGAAAGTGTAAGATGGATTTCCACGGATCTGGTTCGACAAAAACTGATTTTAAAAATCACCTTTAATTTTTTTCGGGTGACAGTCAACTATATCATTGTAGCCTCAATATTAGATGAAGAATTCAATAAAATTTTATGTTGGGATTCTGTAGAGTGGATATTCCTCAGAAATATTATTTTACAAGGTATCAATAAAGGTATCATTCCATAATCAATAAAATTCAAATTAGGGGTTGCATCCCGGGATCATGGGATCCCAGATGATTTGGGGATGAAATGTTCCGGTCCGGGAATTCTCGGGATTCCAAATAGCATACATATTTCAAAATAATAGTGAGAAAATAACTCAGAAATGTTCTGTTTCCTAGAAATTTCTGGGATTCTAAATAATATACATATTTAAGATATTAGTGAGAAAATAACTTTAAATTTTGCTGTTTCCCGGGAATTCCTTGGATCCTAAACAGTATACATATTTCAAGATATTAGTCAGAAAATTACTTAAAATCATGCTGTTTAATATGATTAATCAATTAGAGAGCTCAAAAGACGAGTTTAGTTGTGTTTTAATATTATTGCAATTTACATCACAACACAGTGTAGTCTACACTATCAAAATATAGTTGAACTATTGCAACAGAATATATTTTGTTTTTCGGTTTTGCAGATAATAAAGAATAGACTAATAGATACGATGGCAACGGTCGATCTTGTAGAAACTAAAGCCTTTGTGTGGCGATACTATGTTAAAGATGCAACTGGAGAAAGTGCTAAGTGTGTAAAGTGCGGCAATAATTTACTTTGCAAAGGCTGGTCTACCAGTGGTTTGTTACATCATCTAATGAGTAAACACAACATAGCGAAGCCTGAAACTGTAGATCCAGTTGCGTCACCTAGTAGCTGGGAAAAAAGAATTCGTATTGGAACGAAGCGCCCTCATGCAAGGGAGAGGAGTAGTGAAAGCGCTAAACCTGAACAAACAAAAATAACAAGTTTCGTAAAGGCACATCAAAGTACTCCGGAAGAACAAGTGACCAAGCTTGTAGCGATTGATAGCATGTCAGTAAATACAGTTACAAAGAGGGAATTCATTAGAGAATCCTTCTCAGATAAAGGTTTTCGCTACCTAAATCGTCAAATACTGTAATGGGTATGGGCAACAAATTACAATAGCATAAATGTAAAAATATGAAGAAATCCCGCGATCCGTGGAATTTCTGGGATTGTCTTCCTGAAATCCCGGGATTCCGGGATTTTAATTTTGTCCCGGAATTACAAACCCTAGTTCAAATATTGTGAGATGAAAAACATGATTAATTTGAAAATAATGTTAGGATGAATTCAAATTAATTTTAATCACTAAAGTCTGATACGGTGTAAAATAGTCTTCGACGCTTCTACTCATTAATGCATATATTTCTAAAAAACAATTTCCTACTTAATGGAAGCCACTGAATAGAACAAGAAATTAGTAGAATGCATCATTATCAGTCGATCAGTCCTCTACCTCTGTTGTCCGAACTAACTAATGATGTAAGTGGTCACAAGAATACTTTATTAGAGCTCTCGATGATCAATCTTTACGTATCGAAATTGTTTTGCATGATAGAAAAGTTCAGGAGTTCAGGTTTTCTTCATCTTGATATCTTTAAATGAGCGAGTCATGGAAAAACACATCTTTCTATTGTCGTTTGTTGTGGAGAAGGTCGCAGCCAATTAGCTATGGATCACACTGCCTTTATATAGATAATGCATATGTCACGAGAAGGTTGTCTGCCTCGTCTCTCATTAATTTACACTAATGAGAAGACCGAATGCTCGCTTGAGGGGTTGGCATACCTCAATAAAATGCACAGGAAACACAAGGAAAATTTATGGGCAAGCCCAAAACAAATCAACACTACTACAAAATGTGTATACTAAAATTGGGCAGTACTCACCGATGTACGTTGAACTCGACTTACTCAATGCGCGTTTTTCAGAGCGCATCAGTTATGATGAGGGGCTGCTTGCTACTAAATTTGGGGGGGGGACTTTATACACGTGAAAATTCACTTAATTTATAATTTACGGCAATACATCATACAGAACATCGATAAACGCACGCAATGTATGGCATTAGAACTGGTGTAAATTGAGTAATGGTATTCTAGAGATTTCATGTGTTAAAAAGCTTACATAACAGAATGACAATAAATGCTACCGCTGGCCAGCATATCCCCGTACGTTAATCACACAGGTCCTGATACATGAGCCCTACAACATGTTCATATTCTAACAGTGCTGGAGGTGGTGTCACTTCAAACATACATTCATTAAACAACACAGCTTCAGTTCCAACTTTTGCCTTATGCACAGCTCAAAATGTCTATTGCTGATATCACACTGCTCGTCCCGCTTCGTTATCTTGACCCATGATCTCCCTTTCTTCCAAGCCGATGACAAAAACCTCCCCGCCTGCACGATGAAAATTAAATACTCATTACTTCTAGTCGTGCTAATGAAGTTCCCTTAAATATTCCAATCTTCACTTCAACAAAAGGCCACACACTTTTATCATATCTATTTCAAAATATTTTCTCCAGAGGTAATTACATCACTCTTACCCTCCCCACTTAATGTGGCATCTTCAGAATGATTTCCCCGCTTTAGCCAGGTCTGCAATTTACCCTCTGTGGAAAAACGGAGACTATTTTATTAAGCGAAATTTTTGATAAGTTTAACTCCCTGTGTTGATATCTATGTCACATATTTTCAGGGTAATTTTCAACACCTCCTATTTTTAACACGTACTATATCCGACGATCGCCGACTCAAGACTAAATTTTTCTCATCAGCTCTACCCACTTGTTCGCGAGAAAGCGGTGTTCTAGTTCACGCATGGCCAATCACACACTTAGAAGCTTCTACGTCATGTTCGAATGCCCTTCTTGTTTCGCAGCTAAAGCCTCATTCGTGTTCCTTAGCTTCAACTACTTTCCCACCATATTGATGTCGTGGTATTGGCCTAGAGCCTTCTGACGTAACTTAGCAGCCTCCTCCCTCTCGAGGGTTTGCAGGACCGCCGATCTCAACGTTAGCCCTCCGACTATTTCTGAGAGTTTCCTTTTCACGCTCAAGTGCTTGCCATAAATCTGTCGAGCACTGTGTATGGAGTTTGAGATTGTGCCATTAACCCACACAGCATGCGGTACCCGCCGAGGGCCAGCAGACTGCTTGTATAGCCAAAAATCTTGAGAACATAATATACACAGCTATCGCCTGGACCAAGGCGTCAGCACTTTCGAACGTCTTAGTGCTCAACCGTTGAGATTGTTATTTCTCCCCTCTCGATAGAGTTACACACTCCCTGCCTGAAACAACACACCCTTTCTGAAACAACACATCCTTTATGGGCTCACCACACACACCCGTCCAGACATTCTGGCTTGTAACACACACAAATGTTGAAGAGACTACACCTCCGCACCGCTGGAATTTTAATCAACAAAAAGAAAATTTTATAACACATAATTATAATTTCCCTAAATTCTAAAAAACGCAGAATGAAATCATAATTACCATTTTCCTAAATTCTCATGTTTTAATTCGTTAAATCATTCGCTAAATTGATTATTCTCGACATGACCCCAAAACACAAGAGCACCAATCAGTTAGCACAATATTAGTTAAATTTCCAAAATTAAATCTTTCCCAACATCCCCGCTCCTTTACATAAAAAAAAATTGACTCGACAATTTTTTTTTTTTTTTTGTATTAGCGTTATGTTATTCATTTGAACAATTTGAACTGAATTATTAGCCAATTTAAGACACAAATGGTACACATCTACTTAAGCCAATTATGTTCTAAATTAATTCCGCAGAAACATGGTACAGTACATTTAACAATCTTATTTATTACAATACAATCAGCCACAGCGTAATATATTGTGTCATTTTCATCTAACCGATGCGTCTGGTTTTCCCGCCGAACTGAAGTGCGTACTAAATACTTGAGTACTAAATCCTAATAACATTCACAAAATTTAGTGTACACATTTCCTACATTCTCAAATATCCTCAAGTGTCGATGTTTTTGTCTTCCAGATCTCTCTAGCCGTTTGCATCTTTTGTTCTATCATTCCTTGACGCTGCTTTTGACGATTCGCTGTTCACTCCTTGGGTATCGTTGCCGGAGTTTGCTGTCCTTCCATTTTCTCTTCTGGCATTCCAATGCCATCACACACGCGTTGAAGATAGGTACTCATTTTCAGAAGGAAGGATTATGATCCCAATATCCAGCCTCATATAAAATTTCTATACACCACATTACTTGCACGATTTCATTCGGTAACACGGATCATAATCACGATTCAAGTTACCACTAAATCATGTTAAGTACAATCTTTCACATACATTTTAGGACGTATATTCGAACTCAAATTTTAATCGTCAGACTACTCGTGAATGCCGCTTCGTTGATCAGACGAATTGGCGAATCAGGAACTTATGTTGGTCTGTCGAAGAATACGAGTTGAAGCGTCGATAACTTTTTTTTTTATTCGATTAAGTCTCCCCTCGCGATGGGGTTCCAATCCCACGAAGTAATGCTGAAGTATTCCGAGGCATAATCCTGCGTAGTGCACACTGGTATCCTGTGGAATCCCCCTCAGTATCCCTTGACGTCACGTGGAATCTGGTAGACACTAGATGATGTTTTATTTTATTCGAGTGAACACTCTTATTTATGCGAGAATTCCGTGGGTTAATATTCTCTGAAGACCGTCCGCTTCATTCAAAGCCTATCCGCCGAAATCTCTTTTACATTTTCATTTCACGTATAAATAGAGATGCCTCAATGCGGCTTCAATATTCCAAGTGATTATTTGCCTAGTTAAAATTTCACAGGACACTTGCATGCGAGTTTCAGGAATGCCTTTCTAAGCGTTCATGTCACAATGCAAGTTCCAAATAACTTAAGTTCGTCTCAACACTAAATAATATAAAAGCCTTGTTATTGCTTCATTTGGGTACCCATTATACAAAAGCATTTGTTGAACACTATTACATAACGGCGCCCTAGAACATCCTCTGCTTTATTTTCGTATTCTCTTCCTTTCTTCCTGGTGCTGATTTTGTCGCTCTGTGGTGCTACACCCTTCGAAGTCTGGGCACCAATTACTTGAGATGCCCTTTCCTGGTTCAGCTTGTTAGTTACCAATGTCCACAGCCACAGCGCGACCACGCGTGGCTCTGAGGTAATTACTTGTGCCTTCCACATTCTTCTGAGCATCCTGCAAATTTCCGCCTATACATTCGTCTTTGTTGCCTCTCACTGCAGCGCTTGAATTGGTGCAATTCTTTTAAATACTTCAATATAAGTGCGCTTTATCCCCTATTTTGTACAGTTCCTATCTGTTCGTTGGCCTTGTAAATAATTACTTGTATTCCACGTGATTCTTCCTTAATTGCTGCTTACACGAGACGCATTCGTGTTATGTAATTGTTCTGACCTGTTTTGGGCTGAAGTACATACTACGCTAATCTACCAAGAAATTAATTCCTTAAGTCTGAAAAGAAATGTACTACACTCTACAGAGTAAGATCAGAATAATTCCTTCCGGAATACCGTGTTTACGATATTCTTTCAGGGCAAGAGAAAGACACAAAGTCAGAAAATTCAACACTACAGCACGCAAGAATTCGCAAATTTTAATCCGACACTAAACATATTTTCCCCGTTATGAAATGAACGGTCTAACGGTATTGATAAAATTAGCAAGCCTGAGATAGCCTCAGCCTAAGAACTTCAGATTAAACTTAATTCATTCGCTAGAGCTACGTGCGCTTCACGAGAAGCTGGCGAAAAATATAAGCATCCTACAAATGAAACAAAGTACTCCTCTTGAGAAACACACGAAGTTAACCTAATGACTCTCAATTTCCCTTCACTTAGCAAGAAAGAACATGAGAATTAAGCATAGTGCAAACTAGATCACTCGAACAAGAGTCTTGTTATGCACGAGATTTCTTGTGAGCACAGAAAGTTGGAGTGATATAACCTGGAACACATTCTTACTGAACGAAGCATTTCACTCTAGTGAGTGCGACTAATTTTAATTCACAACTAGAATAGTACAATTCTACTAAAGAACACATTTAGATTAAAGCATACAGCGAAAAAACTCACTCCCACGTAAGAGCTCTGCTAAAATTGAACGCACAAGAACACATTTCACAAAGTTAAGGTGACGCATGATCTCAGTCCACTGCAGCTCACTTCCAAGTGGCAATTCACCTACACCTTGAACGCAAATTGTAGCTTCGCCGCTCCTTGAACGCAGCTCTCGCGCTTACGTGGTTCTCTGTCCTCAGGTCTTCATCTTCTCTCTCCATAGTTTCATATCCGTTTCCATTCCCTGGTTCAGCTGCGACGTCCGACGTGCCGGGAAAAGCCTCGCCCCGTAGGAAAGCAACTTTCAATCTATCCAAATGAACCCTTTCTTGTCGGTTACTATATAGTGCTTTATTGGTCGCATTTGTGGCATTCCTTTCAAGGACACGATAGGGGCCTAACCAGTCGGTAGGCCACGCGTTTGCAGCTTCGGCCTTTCCTGTCGGATTGTGTAACAAAACAATGTCTCCGCTCTCCACCTGGTTGTTTTTCACACCTCTTTCCTTCATTTGCACCGACTTGTCGTGTGAAGCCTTGGACTTGGCCTTCACTACTTTGAACGCATTGTGAAGTCGGGCGCTCACCTCGGCACTGTAATTGTCCCCAAGAGAATAATCCATGCGAGGTGTTTTCAGCCAGTCAACAACAGGAATTTCAGCGTCCCTACCAAAAAATAAATAATACGGTATTTCTTCAATAACACTCTGAAAACTTGTGTTCAGTGCCAAGCAAGTCCACGGCAAAGCATCATGCCACGATGGTTGATCGCTGGCTGCGAGGTGAGACAGAACCGTTTTGATGTTCTTGTTCTGACGTTCCGTCATTCCGTTTGATTGGGGATGATATGCTGATGTGTTGTAGTATTTTATTTTTAATCTTTCGCACACGTTACGGAACAATGTTGATGTGAACTCTGTACCTCTGTCTGAGACGAGCGTTTTCGCAGGGCCATACGTGGTTACGAATTTAGTTAACGCTCGAGTCACTTCCTCAGTTGTCTTGCTTCTGAGTGGGAAAGCAGCGACATATCTACTGAAGTGATCAACCACGGTTAAGATGTATTTGTGGCCCTCATTCGAGACTGGCATTTCAATCAAATCAACACCTATTCTGTCCAGAGGCTTGTCAATTTCAGGGAATGAACCCATGCTAACACAAATGCGATTGTTGATCTTACGTTTCTGGCACTGCATGCACGAATCGATGTATTTGTTAACGTCGCGAGACATGTTAATCCAGTACCCAAATTCCATGAGCTTTTTCCACGTTTTGGCACGACCTTGGTGTGCAGCGATTGTGCTATCATGCGCTAACGTTATCGCTGCTTCTCTCAGAGCGTCTGGCACAACGATTAAGTGCCTTGTTCTATTAGGCTTTCGTTGTGTCTTTCTGAAATACAATATGCCTCCGTCGGTGAAGATCTCGGGTTTTAGAGCGAGACTTGGAGCGTCCCCTAATTTGTCACCTTCAAGATACCTCAGAACTGGCCCCCAAACGGGGTCTTTCAACTGTTCTGCTCTCACATTTTCTTTCTGCAAACTACTTTCCGCCTCTTGTACATTGGGCGCTTCATTTATCATCGTCGTGACGAACACTGTTTTAGGTGCTTCGTCGTCTGGATTTTCTTCTTCGTTGTCGTTCGCAATATTTCTCGACAATGCGTCGGGCACCACGTTCTGAGTTCCTGGCCGATAAATCACCTCAAAATCATATTGAGAGAGTGTTAGGGCCCATCTCATAATTCTGTTGTTCTTGGTATTTTTACCTTTGAACAAATATTTGAGAGCCGTGTGATCAGTAATTACAACGAATTTATTACCGTACAGGTAAGGTGAAAAGTGATTTACAGCGGCGACCACTGCTAATCCTTCCCGCTCCGTAATTGAATAACGTTTTTCAGCATCATTGAATCTTTTGCTGAAGTATCCAATCGGTTGTTCCTTACCTTCACATTTCTGTGCAAGGACCGCGCCCGAGCCCTCATTCGAGGCATCACAGCTCAAGTAATACGTCTCATTTAGAGAAGGTTTCTTCAGAACTGGAGCTTCTATCATGAGCTGCTTAAGTTTACAGAAGGCTTGCTCGTGTACTTCCTCCCACTTGAATCTTGCCCCCTTTTTAGTCAGCGCATTAAGAGGTGCAGCTGTTGTAGCGAAATGCGGAATGAATCGCCGGTAGAAGTTGAGCGCTGCTACAAACGAGCGGACTTTGCGTGCGGTCGTCGGCCTAGGGTAATTTTGCATGGCCTCAACATTTTTGGGGTCCGGAATGAGTCCCTCACGACTGATGTAACATCCTAGGTACTTCACTTGTTTTTGCGCAAACTTGCACTTGTCCAAGCCTATTTTGACTCCGGCACATTGAAATTCGTGCAACACTTCCCTCAAATTTTCTAGGTGCTTCTCAAAAGTCATAGAGCTAACGCACACATCGTCCAAATAAATAGCGGCGAATTTTCCAAGCTGCCTTTTCAGAACATGACAAATTACTCTCTGGTACACTGATGTTGAGCACTTGAGTCCCATAGGCAGCCGAGCGTACTCGAAGTTGCCTTGTCGAGTCTGAAATGCCGTGTACTGCTTACTTTCTTCATCTAGCTCAATTTGATGGAAGGCTGATTTTGCATCGACAATGGAATAGTACTCTTTCCCAGCAACTTCTTCCAGGGTTCCTATGATGTTGGGAATCGGGTAATGTTCGTTCACCACTCGCATGTTCACAGCTCGCAGATCAAGGCAAATTCTGTGGCCTCCTCCAGGTTTCCTTACGAGTACGAGCGGATTTTTCCAAGCACTTGTGCTCTCTTGCACAACTCCACTTTCAATCATCTCCGAGACCTTCTTATCAATAATTTCTTGGCTGGTGTATGGAATACGCCATCCTTTCGTTTGAATTGGCCTGTAATCACTCAGCAAAATTTTGTATTTCACTCCCTTGACGTGGCCAATATCCATCTCGTCTGCACTAATTGTCTTGTGATATTCCTTCAGCAGGTTCCTAACTTGTTCTTGTTTTTCAGCATCCAAGTGACTGAGGTCAAGCTCATTAATTTGCTGAAAGCGCTTCTCTCTGCGGAGATTTTCTGCTTCACTGGTTTCATCTTTATTTTCTTCTGTAGTCGCACTTTCATTCGAGATTTCGTGGCATGTTGCAACTATTGCTCCTTCAGTTAGAGCAATTTCCTCGGCAAAAGGGTTAAGCACAGGCATCAAAACATATCCATTTTGTACCTTTGCAGCGGTGGCTCCGACGTAAGGCGCCCACTTAACTCTAGGCTCTAAAATCACTTCCTTTCCATCAAACTTGATATCTGCTCGGCACTTTACCATGGTTTGTGCGCGAGGCTTCACTGTAATGTCCTCAGCGAGAGTAACCGATGCTTCCTCCCGCGTTACACATAAAATTTTTGGGGAAGTTGGTCCTGGCGCTGAAAACATGTTCACATATGTGCCAAACAGTGATGCCCTACGTTTTTCGAAGTCTAGCTTGGCATTGACTTTGTTCATTACTTCCACTCCTATTAGCAGGTCTCCTGGGAATGCATTTTCTTTCACAACAAAGCATCTCTGTACAATTTTCTGACCGTTAACTTTGATTGGCACATTAATCTTTCCCAGCACTGGCACGGGTTCCTCTCCAATTGTCTTTAATGCAGTGGATGTTCCTTTTACACTAGCATTTTTAATCCCCGCAACCACACGCTCTTTTACCAAGCATATATTTGCTCCGGTGTCAAGAAGTGCGGTAACAGGTGCACCATTCACTTGGAGTATAACGCTGGGATTTATTATCGGAGCTAACGGTCTCCTATCCCGTTTTTTGGCTGTCCTGCAAAATGTTGCACTCTGCAATCAGCTCTTAGGTGCCCAAATTTACCACAGTTGACGCACGGCGGTGGCACTGCTCTATACTGTGCTAAATCCACTGCAGGTGCAGGTGGTGCTTCCGGATGCGGCTGTGGCTTTCTTGCGTAGTATATTTGGTGCTGCTGACTCCTAAGTCTGCCCTTTTCGCTCCAGTGGGGTGCTTCATAATTTCCTCTTCGATGATAAGGAGAGTGGCGTGTCTGTCTGTTCCTTTCTCTCCAGGGTGGCACTTCCTGGCGGTACCCTCTAGGCCGTTGTGGTGAATGCCGCATCGTATGGCCGACACGTGCAGTCTCATGCTGTGGCCTCCTCTCGCTTCGCTGCGCTCTTTCTCTCTCCGGTTCCCTCTTCTCTGTCGTTTCCCTTGGCACTGGTACTATCCGTCGATTCTCCACCTCGATTGCCATGTCTCTCAGTTCTTGTACTGTCGTAGGTCGCGCATCACTTCGAAATGGTCTTGTGATGTTCTCCCTTAATCCGAGCCACATCAAATCTACAAGGATTCGTTCCGGATGTTCCAGATAATTCTCGTTGTACAGCCTTTCCAGGCGCGTCAGGTACTCTGACACTCCTTCCCGGCTTGTTTGCTTCTTGGTCACTATTTCAAACAGCGCTTGAGTTGGATGTTCGACCTGGTCGTCGTAAGAGCGCAACCAGTTTTCTGCATCTCGTAGGTTCGTTAGTGTATCAATTATTAGATTGCACTCCTTTGCCTCTTGTTGACCTAGGCATAGGAAGAAGGCTTTCACCTGCTCACTGTTATTCAGATTACCCGTCAAAAACTTCAATCTTGCCATATGCTCCCCCACATTGTCGCCTCTCCTAAACTTGGCCCCAATGGCACCCACGCAACTCGTTACCACAGGCATGTTAACGGCTTCCTCTTCGGGCTGTGGTGGCATTGCTGGCGCATTTCTGCGGTCGTTGTTTCTCCTCCCGCGCGCAGGCATAGTGTCGATCTTCTCCAATTCACCTTCTCCAAAACTCAAAAATTTGCGATCACTCAAATAATTCTAAACTTACTCACTGTGAAATCTCACTGACACTTTGAATTAATCGCGTAAACACACTAGAATTTTCTCACTGCATCTCATCACTTTTATAAACACTTTCACTTCTTTAGCTGTATGGTAGTGCGCTTGCTGGCTTCTCACCCCGGAATACAGAAAATTTTATACTACGAGTTATGTGCCTCTACTGAAATTTGTACGTTTTGCACATGAAAACAATCCAAACAAAAATACAATGCACTTATTATACTACACTCACAAATTCACAGAAATTACAAAGCGATCGCGTTGACCTTTGCCAAATTGAGTTGTCACGAGAAGAGGCTGTCTGCCTCGTCTCTCATTAATTTACACTAATGAGAAGACCGAATGCTCGCTTGAGGGGTTGGCATACCTCAATAAAATGCACAGGAAACACAAGGAAAATTTATGGGCAAGCCCAAAACAAATCAACACTACTACAAAATGTGTATACTAAAATTGGGCAGTACTCACCGATGTACGTTGAACTCGACTTACTCAATGCGCGTTTTTCAGAGCGCATCAGTTATGATGAGGGGCTGCTTGCTACTAAATTTTGGGGGGGGGACTTTATACACGTGAAAATTCACTTAATTTATAATTTACGGCAATACATCATACAGAACATCGATAAACGCACGCAATGTATGGCATTAGAACTGGTGTAAATTGAGTAATGGTATTCTAGAGATTTCATGTGTTAAAAAGCTTACATAACAGAATGACAATAAATGCTACCGCTGGCCAGCATATCCCCGTACGTTAATCACACAGGTCCTGATACATGAGCCCTACAACATGTTCATATTCTAACAGTGCTGGAGGTGGTGTCACTTCAAACATACATTCATTAAACAACACAGCTTCAGTTCCAACTTTTGCCTTATGCACAGCTCAAAATGTCTATTGCTGATATCACACTGCTCGTCCCGCTTCGTTATCTTGACCCATGATCTCCCTTTCTTCCAAGCCGATGACAAAAACCTCCCCGCCTGCACGATGAAAATTAAATACTCATTACTTCTAGTCGTGCTAATGAAGTTCCCTTAAATATTCCAATCTTCACTTCAACAAAAGGCCACACACTTTTATCATATCTATTTCAAAATATTTTCTCCAGAGGTAATTACATCACTCTTACCCTCCCCACTTAATGTGGCATCTTCAGAATGATTTCCCCGCTTTAGCCAGGTCTGCAATTTACCCTCTGTGGAAAAACGGAGACTATTTTATTAAGCGAAATTTTTGATAAGTTTAACTCCCTGTGTTGATATCTATGTCACATATTTTCAGGGTAATTTTCAACACCTCCTATTTTTAACACGTACTATATCCGACGATCGCCGACTCAAGACTAAATTTTTCTCATCAGCTCTACCCACTTGTTCGCGAGAAAGCGGTGTTCTAGTTCACGCATGGCCAATCACACACTTAGAAGCTTCTACGTCATGTTCGAATGCCCTTCTTGTTTCGCAGCTAAAGCCTCATTCGTGTTCCTTAGCTTCAACTACTTTCCCACCATATTGATGTCGTGGTATTGGCCTAGAGCCTTCTGACGTAACTTAGCAGCCTCCTCCCTCTCGAGGGTTTGCAGGACCGCCGATCTCAACGTTAGCCCTCCGACTATTTCTGAGAGTTTCCTTTTCACGCTCAAGTGCTTGCCATAAATCTGTCGAGCACTGTGTATGGAGTTTGAGATTGTGCCATTAACCCACACAGCATGCGGTACCCGCCGAGGGCCAGCAGACTGCTTGTATAGCCAAAAATCTTGAGAACATAATATACACAGCTATCGCCTGGACCAAGGCGTCAGCACTTTCGAACGTCTTAGTGCTCAACCGTTGAGATTGTTATTTCTCCCCTCTCGATAGAGTTACACACTCCCTGCCTGAAACAACACACCCTTTCTGAAACAACACATCCTTTATGGGCTCACCACACACACCCGTCCAGACATTCTGGCTTGTAACACACACAAATGTTGAAGAGACTACACCTCCGCACCGCTGGAATTTTAATCAACAAAAAGAAAATTTTATAACACATAATTATAATTTCCCTAAATTCTAAAAAACGCAGAATGAAATCATAATTACCATTTTCCTAAATTCTCATGTTTTAATTCGTTAAATCATTCGCTAAATTGATTATTCTCGACATGACCCCAAAACACAAGAGCACCAATCAGTTAGCACAATATTAGTTAAATTTCCAAAATTAAATCTTTCCCAACACATATAAGCTAAAGCATGATGCATTAAAATAGTACAATTATTTTTTCAGTAGATCGATTCTTGCTTTCTTTTAATGGCATAACTTTTTTACCTACGTAGATTATTTATTTTGTTCGGTATTAGAGTACTGTGGATATGAACGGCGTTTAAATTACAAGGGCAAAAAAAAATTGCAATGACAAAATTATTCACAATGACAAATTAGGCCAAAAGAAAAAGGCGCTGAAATTTCTTAATTGAAATACATGTCATTTCCGAATTGTCCGTTCATCTGTAGTTATGCTATAAAGTGCTTTAATGCTTGACTTCACCTAGCAGCAAAATTATAGCCAAGAGGCAGGTAAAATAATCTCCTTTAGAATTTTGCAGATTACAGTTATCCACGTTAACATAATATCAAGGTTAGTTTAATATATTAACGATATTCATTTTTATATATTTATTTCAATTCCGAGTCTATAAACTAAATTTTCATTTTCTCAGCAGTGTTAGAAACGAAGATAATCCGTCTCTTTTCCATTTTTTTCTGAAATATTCGTGCTATACCAAGAGAGTATAAACTGCCTCTGACAGAATTACATTGCAGTAAATAAGCTTAGTGACATCAGTACTTTAAAAGTTTAAATTAATTTTAGCAAAAATTGCTTCATACTATGCAAGTTATTCCCACTGAAAATGAAACATCGTACGTCGCCGAAACTTGATCCATGTTAAGCCCTAAGATAGCAAACACGTCTTTTAATCAAAAATCGTAATTCATGGCAAATAAATTTCCATGATACCGATATCAAACTCAGAATTATTAATACAATTTTTTCAAAAGTACAATGAGATGATATCTGATAGGCAACGAAAGTTCAAGTAAGAGCGTGCTATTTGATGTAAATATCAACGTTTATACGCATGTCCTCCTGAACTAGTGGATGAATCCTACTTGTACTGTTGTTACAACGGAATTACTTTATCAAAAGCCCTAACAGAAAATTTGAGTTGTTGATACTCACACTGCTGCGCTGACAATTGTTTCACAGTGTCATTGTATCAAACGTATCGAAGTGTCGGAGCTCATGTTCGCATCCATGTATACTTGCACCAGCGTGCAGAGCGTTCCTGCATACCAAAATTTTTATTACTCGCAAATCATTCACAACATGTACAGCAAACCAAATGTAGCTCTTTCATTTGGTAATGGTATTTTACCTTTAGCTACAAACGAGTATTCGACACATTAGTTTGTTGATGTATTGTAGGGCTTAAACTCGTTATTAAACTCGTTTAAGTTGGTGTTTCGACTATGAACAAGAAACTCTAAAGAATTGTTGCTCAGTATTACGACAGAAACTTTTTATTATACGGAGTTTTATGAATGGTATCAAAGATCTACGTATTTGAAGCGCAATTTTCATCATCAATTGAACTGAAAATTGTATAATTCACCACACTTTTTCTTGAAAAATTTGCCGTCTGTGCAAGCAAGGACAGATCAAAGTTCCTTTATATAGAAAACACGATAATCGACAAGGTATGAGAAACAGCAACAATCTGCTAGATGATATATGTACTGTTTTCCTTACACTCTACCTTCACTGAATTGTTTATGAACCCTATCCTGATCACTATTCTGTTTGACTACCATTATTCTTCGCTTGTATTCGCTCTTATACAAACTGATGAAATTAATCCCGCCTATAAAATTGCAGACGTATTTTCACAGACAATTTTTTAATGAACAAATTTTCAGATTATTTTTCTTTCTGCCAAATATCACCTTTAATCTATGCGCTAAAGCTACCTAATATTTGCGATTTTTATTCATGAAGAAATTTCTTGACCAGCTTGGGCATTGAAGCATTCTTATTTCCAACTTTTTGTGTGTTGTATAAGAAAACAATCTATTTTCTTCAAGGTTTTAAACGACTCTTCTTGACGGAATGTTTCCTACATAACCATTTCAATTTTTTTCTTTGATCAAGGAAATGAAATCAGTACAAGAAGAGTTCTTCAATTTACACTCGTTTTCTTCATTTTCTTGTCACAAGCATTCTGTTTTTATCTTTATTTTTCAAAATTTTTCTCCTGATATTTACTTCTATGATGTACAGTCGGCGTGCTTAGATTTGAATTCACTATAACTCATCTTGTGACATGTCTTCCATTCGTACGCGAAATGGAGACGACTTTCTGATGACTTGCCTTAGGGTTCAACATTTCTCATCTTAAATTAATATCGACACTTCCTCTAATTATTATCCTGCGACGTGTGGACAAAGTGCATCTATTATGGCCCTTTAACGATAGGTGTTTGAGCGTGTTATACTTATATGTCCCTACCACACGTTGTTGCTCGGCCTGACGTGTAAAAATTTGATGTGTAGGTAGAGTCGAGACCACCCATACGCAACCCTGATGTTGGCGCCTGAATATCGTGGCGTCTCCGAATGTGTCTCCTTCCGCAGCGCAGATATCTGAGGCACAAAAGAAATAGAAATTGAGTTTATTTGGACCTTCAAAATAAAACCATACAGATGTAGGTACGTTGTGATGGTAGCGTCTGTGTTATTGAACCCATAGCTTGAAAAAATGATGAAATATATAGATGAATCCTTAAAAGATGTAAAAACGTTTTCATCGAAATAGGCTATTCGGTAAACAGCAGCTTAAACAATCACTCTTGATCTCTCGGCGGGAACGTCACTCTCACTCTTCTCATTACCTGATGGTGAAGCAGTTTCCTAATCAATGCCTCTATACAAAGCATTGCACAAACTAGCACTTTCTTCTCAGTTCCTTCGAATTCTTTCATCACGTTTAATATGCACGTATCTGTATTCCGTTGAATTGACTCAAGTAATGAGCATTCCGGTAGCTTAAAAGTTCCTGCGAACCCTCAAGAGTTAAGCAAATAAGTGTATGTATTAAAGCTAAATGATGCATACATTTCCGTTGCCATGAGTGACGTTTACACGAGTGAGTATCACTGGCGCCTCCTACTGGCTGTCTGCTGAGTGACGTCACGAGGTTACCAACGCTCTGCGTAGGTGCTACGGAGGATGAGCTTGGGAGCAACAAATGATGTGCTAACCTCAGGTGGGCGAAGCCATGTAAGTCTAACTTCGAACGCGTCCAACTCGCGTGCCATTCTAGTCAACTTAGCTGGAAGCTACGTTTTGCACATGTCAGCCTTTCAAAAAAAAATCACCGTTGGGGTTTCTCTCTCCAAAATCGCATGGCGGCGCCTTACGTTGGGTAATGAAGGGCTGCTGTTTTCTTGTCGAGGTCCCTCTTATGGAAGTGGAACGCAAAAGCAATGCAGAGGCGAGGCAGCCTTCTTACAACAACGCTCAAGCTGTATATTTTGCAAACAATATTCTGTCGTGTTTATGCCGAACTAACAGTTGACCTCATAAAAAATTACCTTTCTCCGAGATCAATTGTTTGTGAATTTTTAATTTTAAAAAGAACAAAACATGTTTGAAGAACGTATTTGTACTTCCCACTTTTTTCGACATCTAACAATTTTTTTCAAATACTATTAAGGTGTTCTATATAAACGCATATCGTACGGTAACTAAAAAATGTTCACTTTTCGTACCAAATTTGTTTCTTTTTCTCGTATTTTCTGCTTCGTTGCGTGTTAACATTAACTTATATCAGCTTATCAGCTCTTCTTTCTAATTTTTTGCCTTTTTCCGGTTCCGCACATCGGAATGATGTAGGGTGAGCAGTGCCTCGTCGGTGAGACGAAGAGAGCATGAACGAGAACATTCGTCTAGAAGCAGAACGTTCGCCTCCCACACTTGGATGAAGTGAAGGTAAAATTAACCGAAAAATCTAGCCTACGCGGCAATAAAACGAAGCCCACGGTAAATTTGCAGAACGAAACTATCCGAATGTCTCTGCGTGCATACACCCACTAGACGCTCAAGTGTCGGGTTTTTACACCGCTACTTACGTTCGTTGAGGTGAACGGTCTGTTCATTGGTCATGTCTTAGTACTGATGATGTTAACTGATTTACTTTTGGTTCTCTGCTGGACTAGAGGAAAAGAATTTCACTAGACCAGCGGGTATTTATGAAACTTTTGTTCCTTTTTAGTGTTTATTTGCGAATGTCTTTAAAGAAAAGGCCGTAGAGGATTATCTCGATGCTCTTAGATTCCTTGCATATATTCTTATATTAAAAAGTAAATAATACAAAGCATCCGCTAATAACTGTTGTAAAAAATTTTCTGAAAAAGTACCTCTTTATTTCTATAACTCGAATGGTTTTCATTTAATGGCGAATGAAAAATTTAAAACCAGTAAAGTACACTAGCCCAATCATGTTGCCAGTAAAAATAATCGTCATTCACTTCACTGCATTTCGATTAAATTCATCATAGAAGTAAGTAAATTACTATAAATTTTGAGTTCAAATCTCCAATTTGATCATAAGCGGACTTTGCTTTGCGTTAGTGCACCTCACACAACTCCAAATCGAGCAGATGAATATGAGTTGGCTGAATAAGGATAAATCAAAACGCACTCAGACGTTGTATTGCGACAAGGGTGGAATACGAGTAGAGTCCCACTCGAAGGCTCAAATTTGCGTGATATCGGAAGGCCTATAGTTGTCACTTTCTGTTTCAGTAGCCGTATATTAGCCCGCAGATTTTGGTTGTTTATCGTCGACGCCACGCAATGTTGGCTTGAGTGCTGTGACACAGAGTGTGGTGAGGGTCTTAACAAGACGGATAAATATGATTTATCACGAAAAACCTTCTGAAAAAATAACGGCTCTGATCCGGCAGTAAGAAAGGGAAGAATAGCAAGAGAACGTGGTACACTGCATGCATAAAAATTAAAGAGACGAAAGTAGCGTAGTAATTACAAAGAGCTGAGGAGAGCTGGTCTTGTCTGTTTTGCTCCCCGCTGCGTTGTTGTTCGTTTGATCGTTCAGAAAATAAACCTTTTTTGACTCGCAAAATTCAGGAGAAAATGCTCGCATCTAAACTCTTTTATTTACAGGATTTGGGAGGAAAACTTTTACCAATTTTCACACATACTAATACAAATCAGAAACCAATAAATTATCAAAAAGTTAAGCCAATGAAGCTATTAGGGCTGATTAGATGTGCATTTTTTAGTTTGAAGCATCGCTATTTGACTCTGTGCCGTCCATCTTTGACTCATCTCTATAAATGTATCAACACTCTAACTCAATGTATTTCATCTCCGTATTCACACGAGCACTCGACCTCCCACACTTTGGCAGTTCCTGATGCATACGCTGCACAACGCAGTGTATTTCACATTCTCGGCTCTAAAACAGTGAGATCACTTTGCTTTCAAGCCCTCAGAGCATAGAGTCTTTGTAAAGACTCGTGGTTCGCACACCAATGAAGCCTTAGCACATAAAGCTTCTAGGTGTCCTCACTACTGAGCGCTGCCAATTTCTATAAAAAAAGTTAGCAAATTCACAGGCTAAAGAGAGATACATGTTCTGATGTCCTCTTGCATGACTTCGAGCGAATGAAATGCGTATTTCTGAAAAATCATAAGCCTGAAGCGTGTAAATAATGATAGCAGACTTAATAAATATCGATTTTGTATAGTTTAGTGATTTTTTTATTTGAAATATTTGTTGTGAATGAAATGACCGCCTAAAAGGCAGAAAGCCCCATTTCATCAATGCCTCACCCGCTAAAAAATAATTTTACTATGAAAATTGAATGATTTATTAAGTGGGAAAAATAGGAACTCGTGTACAGGATATAAGAGCATATTATTAGCAGTAAAGGCATGTTGTTACCATTTATTTTCGTTATCCAGTGTGCAACTTGCTCCTTATTTAAACTTTTCTTCGAGAAATAATCGTTTCGAGACTATTCTCATTTTTCCTCATATAATTTTTGGACAAGATTACTTCTTTCATTTTGATCACATCTTAACTCAAAATTTGGAAAGGTGGAGGTCAGCACGCTACACTCGTTATTTTCGAACCGTTTGGTATTGTTTACAGTGTTATCACACGCGGTGAGCGGGTCATGGGAGGCTTCTGTGCAAGTAGGCTTTACGAGAATTGTTTCAGACGCTCGCGATGCTACAAAAAATTTCTTGTTTTACGAAAAGTTCGGTCATAGCGTGCATGATGAGTCAATTAGAACAAAGGATATGATTTACAAAGCGTCGCGGTACCTTAAAGAGCTCTGCAATTACTGAAAATTGCAGGTAATATGTATGATTTTTGTGTTTTATTTTGCACAAACTTTGTCGCATTGCATGCTGTCCTCTTCAGTGTCAGCTGATGCGTGAGAAGTAATCTCAACCCTTTCTCCCTTGAGTTAATTTTACTGAATTTGAATAATTTTTTAAAATAATATGAGGAAAAAAAGGCAGTAAGTCGCTTGTATAAATTACTGACGAGAATTTCTTTCAATTAATGTGAAAAATTAAATGATCTATATTTCAACGAGTTTAGTTTCACTGAAGCTTATCCTATTTGTTACATGAAGGAAGAAAATGTTACGAGTAACTCGTGATCATGCCTACACTTCGCTGGCCATTGAGTACACAGAGTATCCTCTATCTCTCGTTGTTTAAATTGGCTCTTCCTCAAATAGTGAGATTGTTGTTTCAGTTTAATAAATCTCCTTCACTTGCCATGGCAGCGAAATTTATAATTTCATATAATAATCTGCTACAGTAAACTTTTCGGCTATTTTGCACGCCACAAGGTACTCTTTCTTCTGAAGATAAATCTTTATCGCCAGGAAAATTTAGAATGTCGATTATCGCTCGACACCAAGTATGTGTTGAACTGCACTGGAGCTATCGAGATTTTTAAACGCATTGAACAATTCCTGTAAGTTATCTCTAAATTTTACACCCTAAATATTATTTTTCCTGAAGTGGGTGTTCTTCTGTGTCGAGTTCTCACGGGTGTCTATTGTAGTCCTTCAGCGAGTTCGACAAGAAATTTTTAAAGCGTACTGCAGGGAACCTCCTTGGGCCGTCAGTCGCAGCCGAGATGTTGGTTACGGCTTTTATAGTAGAAGAACCTTCCTGTCTAGGCAGATTACTTCAAAATGAATCTCAGTACTTGGCTGGATCATTAGTAAGCGCCGGCGTTGATACCATGCGTAGCTTACAAAAATTAAACTCCCTTCAAGAGTGGTAGATAATCAGGAGACTTTATCCAAAGTATATCTTTATTCGGAGATGGAATGACAAAAGTACAATTCGTAAAAGTCGCCGAAACTTGGGAAGCGAAGTTCTCGAAATCACAAAACGCTTCTCTCTATTTTTCAAATGATGGACCTATAAGCGGCTGCGTATCCTAGTTACGCGGGAGCAATACAATATTATTTTATTTATAGGTTTGAGCTGCGACATAAAATTGGTCGCAGCAGCTCTTACTACTTTTATACACAAGAATTTGAGATCTATTTAAATCTTTCTTCCTCTCTTTATCTCTAGACCTCCGCTAGCAATCTCGTTTACCCATAACTAGGCTACATTTGTACAGGACCTCGCTGCATCTTGACATCCCCACCCTTGGTGAAGCTTTTACTTCAGTCAAAGCTTGAGGAGGTATGTACAAATAGGCCCCAAACCTATGATATTTGTGGCTTGGACATGGGGCTATCCTCCTGGTTTATTCTAGAATTTTTTTTCCGTTTAGGCCCCCTATTTGTAACCCCAATTGGAAAATAGTTAGTCTAGATGCTGATTTATATAGCCGCAAGGTTACAGTACATGAAATTACAAATTATCGTGGGCCAGGGTAATTTCTTCACTCTTCTATGGGGGCACGGGATAAAAAGTCTGCCAAGTGGTTCCTTTTTCCCTCGATATGTTCGGCTTTAAACGTAAATAGGCTGAAGTAAATGGCCCATCTCTTGAGGCGTGGATTTAGTTTATCTGCCTGATCTAGGTAGAGTAATGGCTGATGATCGGTCTGGAGGACGAATTCCCGGCCGTATACATAAACCTCAAATTTTTGGAGGGCCCAATAAATTGCCAACGCCTCTTTCTCGATCGTAGAGTATTGCTGTTCTGCGGATTTTAGCCGTCGCGAAGCATAGGCGACGGGCGCATACTGTCGAAAATCCGCTTTACTAGGTTGTAGTAGTACCGCCCCTAAGCCGGTCTGGGATGCGTCGGTCCGTAATATGAACGGAGCATCGGTATCAGGGAGTTGCAACACCGGTTGCTTGGTGAGTGCGGTTCGCAGTTGCTCGAACGCTTCTTGGGCGATGTCCGTCCATGGTATCTCCTCGGGGGAGTTTTTTCGTAGAAAATCTTGTAACGGGGCTGCGCGGTCGGCAAATTTAGGAATGAATTTTTGATAATACCCTACGCTTCCCAGAAAACTTCGCAGTTCCGGTTTTGTTTTAGGTAACGCTGCTTTTGCTAGGGCTTTAGTTCGCTCCTCCAAAGGTCGGAGCTGATCACTGCTGAGTTGGTGACCTAGGTACTGTAGGTTGGCGTAGCCAAACGCGCATTTGGAGGGTTTGGCATGTAATCCATGAGTTGCCAAGGCTCTGAGTAGACCCCGGAGCGCTGCTACATGTTCTTCCCAGCTACTCGACGCGACCAACAGGTCGTCCATGTACACCTCCGTGTCCTTCAACCCTTGGGTTACCTTTCGGACTAGGCGTGAGAACGTCGCGGGGGCGTTTGCTAAGCCAAAAGGCATAACTTTAAATTCGAAGAGGCCTGTTCGTGTTTTAAATGCGGTGTATGCGCACGAATTTTCCTGTAGGGGTACCTGCCAATATCCACTGGTAAGGTCTATTTTGCTAAACACTGTTTTCCCTGCTAGCCGGGTAAAAATTGCGGAAATATCGGCTATAGGTTCGGCGTCAAAGATCGTCTGCCTGTTCAGATGTCTACAGTCTAGGCAGAACCTGTGGCTGCCGTCCTTTTTCTTAACTGCTAAGAGCGGGGAATAATGTGGGGATTGGGAGGGAGTCACAATGCCTAGCTGCAACCACTTTTCTAGATCTCTCCTTAGTTGTAGCTCTAGCGACAACGGCAATGGATAGGTGTGTTGTAGTCGTACCTCCGTGGGCTCTTTCAATTTGATCTCGTGACTAACGGTGGAAGTTTTACCGGGGGTATCCGTAAAAATATGTGCCTGTTCTTGTAGTAGTTTCTGTAGTTGCTCTCGCTGCTGGTCGCTTAGTTGCGGATTAAGGTCGCAGTCTATAATACTCTCCCCTATGATCTGCGGAATTTCCGGCGTACGTTGATCTAACGCTTCTCCTTCTCCAGGGTATTCTACCGCTAAACATGCCGCGGAGAATGCTTCCTCTACCGTTTCGCTTTCCGTTTCTTCGGAATCGGCATTTGCTTCTTGCTGATTCATTGTGCAGGCATTCGGCTGCTGGTATTTCCGTAGGAGATTTATGTGGTATACTTTCTCCTCTTTCCCGACGGTCACCCGGTACGTGTGTGTTCCCAATTTCTGGCTAATTATATGGGGACCTTGCTCTGCTTTCTTGAATGCTTTCTGTAGGGTGGGGCATTCTCGTTGCAACCTGGCTAAATCTGCTCTGTTTGTCGGTTGTGGTGTGAATTCGAACTCTCTCTCGTTATTTTCGGCTTGTTTATTGATTTGTTGTGCGGCTGATCTGGTGGTCATATGATGTACCGTCACCGCGGGTTCTTGCTCCAGCACTTCAGTGCTTGGCTCCTCAAATGAACTAGTTCCTGGTACACGCCCAAGGATGACATCGTGGGACAGATTTTTCATGAGGACTACCGTAGCCTCTCCTCGGTAGTACGGACATTCTAATCGTATGCGGGCCATAGGTGCTCTTATGGCGTGATTATCGGCCATACGTACTTGGATCACGGTGGGTAGTCGCGCGTTCTCGGGCACAAAATGTTTTTTTACAAAGATGGCATTAGCTCCTCCATCTAGCAGGACGTCTACCTTGTGATCCCCGACGCTTCCTGAGCATGTCTTTAGCTGTCCTATTAGTAATTTATTACCGGAAGCAAGGTGATTGCATTCCACTGGCGTTATCTCCTCCTCCTTGTTTTCTTCATACTCTTCGTCTAAAACTAAAGCATTCACTTGAGCGGAAGTGCTAGGCCTTGCCGACTCTGGTCTGCGTTGCTCGTTCCTAAATTGCGGTGTCTCTCTACACTGGGCAGTGGTGTGATCTGCGTTTGGTCCGTGCCTCTGGCAATAGTAGTTCCGCCAACCGTGGTGGTTGGTTTCCGGGAAGCGTGTCCCCATGTTTCGCGGGTTGTTGCTTGCCATGGGTCGTGGGACAACGGATTTTTCGAAGCCTGGTTTGGCATGATTGTTGAATCCATAAGTTTTATTGGTGCCAGGTTTTGTAGTTCCGGCCCCGTTCTTACCAATTTGGTTCTGCATTTCTGTTCCCGGTGTTTTGGTTTTTCCTTGACACAGTTGCTGGAGGGACAGATGAGGTCGAGCTTGGAGGTATTTATCACCTTGCTCGCCCATCGTCGGAATATCGATCCCTCCCCGGTCTTTGATGTGGATCGCGATGTGACCTGGCAGCACTTCATATGCCCGGTCTATCAATAGAAAGTCTCTTAATGCCGCGTAGGTGGGTGCGACTTCGCTTCCTCTTATCCAGGCATCGAAAGCCTGTTCTAGTCTCCGAAGGAACCTGCTCATATTATCTCCTTCGTCCGGAGTGACATGGTAAAAGGTTTCCCGGAGTTTTGAAGGTGTCACTCGGTGGGCTCCTAACAGTAGGTTTTTGATCTCTTCCAGTTGATATCTGTCTTCTGCGGGCAAGGTCTCTATGAGCCGTCGCTCTTTTGGGGTTACTAAGGTCTCTATCGTCTGGACCTGTTCCACGTCCGTACTGCCCATAGCTCGTCCATATTGCTCTATCCTCTTGAGGAATTCCTGCATCCCTTCGTGTTTAGGGTCAAAAGGAGGCGGTTTTGGAAGGTTCGGAGTCCTTCCATGGGGCTCATGTACCTCTCTCTGCTGCTGGAGTTGCAATATTTGGAGCTCGTGCTCCCGTGCTCTGATTCGTTCCTCCCGTTCTAGTTCAAAGGCACGTTCTGCTCTCTCACGCGAGGCTGCCTCCTGCGCTTCTTGTTTGGCTCGGTCATTCTCCTCCAGAGTTCTTAGCCGTCCTAGGAATACTTCTCGATATTCACCGTCTCCGGGGTGGAGTCCTAATGCCTCAGCATACTCCCGGGCTTTGTGTACTTGATCGTCCATCTTACTGGTGAGATCGTCGCGGCTGGTTGTGAATGAGTTCTTCTGCCGGATGATTCGCTAGTCTTTGCTAGTTCTCTTTGAGGTCGTGGCCCCACGTTGGGCGCCAATATTGTCGAGTTCTCACGGGTGTCTATTGTAGTCCTTCAGCGAGTTCGACAAGAAATTTTTAAAGCGTACTGCAGGGAACCTCCTTGGGCCGTCAGTCGCAGCCGAGATGTTGGTTACGGCTTTTATAGTAGAAGAACCTTCCTGTCTAGGCAGATTACTTCAAAATGAATCTCAGTACTTGGCTGGATCATTAGTAAGCGCCGGCGTTGATACCATGCGTAGCTTACGAAAATTAAACTCCCTTCAAGAGTGGTAGATAATCAGGAGACTTTATCCAAAGTATATCTTTATTCGGAGATGGAATGACAAAAGTACAATTCGTAAAAGTCGCCGAAACTTGGGAAGCGAAGTTCTCGAAATCACAAAACGCTTCTCTCTATTTTTCAAATGATGGACCTATAAGCGGCTGCGTATCCTAGTTACGCGGGAGCAATACAATATTATTTTATTTATAGGTTTGAGCTGCGACATAAAATTGGTCGCAGCAGCTCTTACTACTTTTATACACAAGAATTTGAGATCTATTTAAATCTTTCTTCCTCTCTTTATCTCTAGACCTCCGCTAGCAATCTCGTTTACCCATAACTAGGCTACATTTGTACAGGACCTCGCTGCATCTTGACATTCTGCTTTGCCAAGTAATGATGGACTGGCATATAGCTGCTCTGTGTCTCTATCTGTATAGAATTATTTAAACAAACATGTTGGAGTCAGAGCTGGCAAACGTGTGTTTGAATTTCCTACTTAAAACAACAGGGTAGGTAGGGTCAGGAAAATGGGACCAGTGTAACATGAAATTGAACGAGACACATTATTCAAATGTTTGATTTCGTTTGATGTTTTTCTTACCACTTATTAAGTTTATAAACGACTGTCTAAGTTTCTTTTAGTTAAAATTGACAAGCCTAGATCACTAACTTTCCTTAATCCAAGCCAAAGAACTAAAATACGGCTACACATTTCTTCCTTATTCAAAGTTTTTGAGTGAGCTTACACGAGTAAGTGCATGAACTTTACTGGCAGCTTGCCACTTTTCGTTAGATTATTTATCGAGATGTTCATACAATGGTTTGCTTACTTTGGGCATAAAACTACAACCTAGATCAACAATTCAAAATTTCTATTCATCCATTTTTGCTGTGTTGTGCGAATTTTAACTAACAGAATTAACATTTCTAGAATAACTAATCAGGCGTCTCGTGACCATTAAACACTCCGCAGCACCTGCCCACGCTGCACTTCGCAGCAAACGCAAACCAAAAGAAACAGAAAAGAACAGTGAAGAGAGAACTGAACATCAATTCGTATGTTTCACTGGGCGGTAATGCACTGAATCTTCTACTCTCAATAAATGAAAGTGAGACCATGCATTGTCGATGGAGATATTCTGGTAGAGATTATACGAACATAGCTTTTTCAAAAATAGCTTAGATATATAGAAAAGATAGCGACAATTTGATCATTTATTTGAACATTTTTTAAAAATTATTGGAATACATTATTCACCGAATATTTTCACTGCTCGTTAACTATAAAGTACAGATAAACATATTGCTACATTTCATTGAAGTGCAAGGTTGGACCGTCTCTCAATTTTTAAATATGATACTGTTATATTTTCTTATCTATTAAATATACCTATTTCAATTTATTAAGTATTAAGTGAGTTTAAAGAGGAACCTATTCAAAATCTAAATTCAATACAATTTATCGTTCGTACTTAAACAACACTTATTAGCGAACATTTAGCGAAGCACCAATACTTCAGCAGAATAATAATTTTTTGGTTCTTGATATCATGTACAGTATATTATCTGTAAATTTTGCCAGCCGAGTTCTTGTAAATAAAATTTGAACAAATTAGTCATCTCAATCTCAATAGACCATGAGAACAAGTAAACAAGTAACGTACAAGCAGTACTGCAGCATAATACATAGGTTCTAATCACACAATCAGAACAAAGAAAGTCTGTACAATTATAATATGTTGTACATCGTTCGACATTCAACGAAATAATTTCATAACAAAAAAAGTCACAACTAAAGTCCATGCACGTCTCTGATAACTAGGAAATCCAAAGGTTATTGAAAGTGGGATTTTTTATTGTGATACGTTTGTTACGCTTGAGTGCAGTCAATTACTTGATGAACAGTCGAAAAATTTAAAAACTTAAGTTATAATGTGTCTGACGATAGCAGTATGTGGGTCAGTAAAGTAATATTGACTAATTCAACATCTTCCATTGTTTTTGATCGATGTTGTGAAACGAAAGTAGGGGAAAGATTATTTATTCTCAGGGTGGGGGAAAAAAAGGAATTTATAAATGTAAAAAAATGAGGATTTCTAAGAATACCTGAGTTTCATCTCCAATTTACGATATTCTTTGCTGTTTATCAGTTCTCCATGCCTTACTGGCTCGTTCTGGGAAAATATAAGAAAAGTGTTTAAACAGGAAATTTTGTATGATTTATCAAAAGAACCATGTGCTACAAAATCTCTATTATAAAACTGGATGGCTTTGCAATCCAAATTCGCACGTGCTTTTATTTTTTTCACGTAGCTTTTTTGAATAAGTACACTCCTACTGAATTTTTATTTAGTGGAAAAGGGTACTTCATTTCTACTTTATTACACTCACTCCATTTGACACTAACTTTAGAAATCTCCCTTAATTACCCTTACGGTGATTTTTCTAGGCATTAATTGTCTCTCATCATATAAAAACAGTTCCAGGATCAATATTTAAAAAGACAACGATTAAATTTCAAGCCCCCTATGCACAAGGGCTTTCCATTTCCACGTCATTTCCCGCAATGCTCGTTCAGACGCTGACGACTCGAGTGATCTGCGAACTTGAGGAGGAGAGACCGAGAGAGTGGGCGACCCGCGTAGGCAGAGCACCGCCCCCGCAGCGCAGTACGAGGAAGGCATCCTACGAGGAAGCGTCAGCGCCGTGCGGGCGATTGTGGGCAGAGTAGGCGCGTGCCCGCTTCCAGGTAGCGCCGGGTCCCAAAGGTGGCGGTATGGGTAGAGGAGGAGTGCGAATGCGTGGGTAGCGAATGCATGCGTTCCGTGCCCTGTGAAATTATTCAATGAAGGGTAATGTAGGATGACGCTGTTCAGTGAGTTTTCGTAATTGGGTCGGTTTTCAAAAAGTTTTATACCATTAATTATGTCTACATTTCACATTCATTCATCAAATATTTTCGATGTACATTACACTATACGCAAATGAATATTAAGATATGAGAGGAAGCTAATGACAGCGACTGACGTCTTGATTGTAGGCCTATGTTAACTGTTTATCAATCTAGGGTTTAACTTGTATTAATATTATAAATGACTGCACCAACTTTTGAGGTAACAAGCAAAGCCTATCAATTTATTTTAAACAAGATATTTTTCTGACAAAAAGGCGAATTACCTCTTTTTTCCATAAAATGAGCAAGAACCTCATGAAGAACTAAGTACGATACGATGCGCGCAGCTATTTTAGTGAATGATTAAATTCATTTTTTGAGAGAAATGATAAAACTATTGCATGTTATTTTCCTATAATTATATAGTTGAAATGAAGGTGAAATTATGTATTAGAAACTCCCTTAGACAAAAACAAAATTCGTTTGAAAATCAGTGACCTGATTCTCGTTTGTAGGAGCGAGAATATACGTGCTCTCTCAAAAGCGGTCTAAAAAGTAAAATTAACGATCTCGTATACCAGTCATTAATGTTACTTTTTACTTTTCGGTAAAAATATCATGTTTGTATACTAAGTCAAAGGGCATTTTTACTGGTATGAGGTTGCCAAAGTCGTTAGAAATGAACGTTTGAGAAAAGCAATAAAGATATAAAGTGCTAAAATATTTCACAGCGTTGAGAGCACATAGAATAGGTGAGGTGTCATTTCATAATGTAAGTGTTTCGTACTTGTACTCAAACGAATAAATCCGTCTTTAAACTGCTCGATTTGTTTTCGGCAGTTTCGTTGGCCAAATAGTTGGCACCGAGTGAACCTCGCTTAAGGATAGACACGTGTTCTGCATGGTTATCTGAGAAAAATTACAACGCAAAACCTTTAGCTAAAATTGTGAGAATTTGCTGAGTCATCTTGGTTTGTATCAAGAGTGTTTTTACGTCTATGATGCACTTATTTCTGGAAAAAGTACGGATTGTATGCTGAGTGATGATAAGTTGAGATAATATTCATCATTACCGTTCAGCCACAATAGATTTGTTTTTCTTGTCAAACATATTAGCAAATTGAAGTATAGAAAATATGTTATTTTACTTTAGGGTTCAGTTGCTGTAGCAGGATTACTTCCGCCACATTATATCGTAATTTCTCCTTTTGCTTGGTGATACCATAAGATTTAGTGTAGGGTGTCAAATTAGTCAATGGTTGACGAGTGTCAAAAATGGTTTACATAGAGAAGTGGTTTATATTTTCTTTCACGCAAGCAACGGCAATGCTCATATTTCAAATTAGTGTAGACCTATATTTTCAAGCATCATTCACCAATTTTTTCCAGCCTCTCACCGTGTCTTAGAATACTATTAAACCGTTTAAGCTTCGTGCAACAGTTTCCATACCATTTTTTGAAGCAAAATCTGTTCTGGCTTATAAATTTCTTGGAAGTATTAATAGCATTTGTTTTTTGAGCTGATGCAGCTTCATTTTTGCTAAAGAGCAGATGCATGATAACTTTTAACTAAAAGCTATTCAATACCTTTTAATTTCATCGGCTGAAAATACATTCTGTGAGTGATCACATTTTCTCACAACTTCTCCAGAGCTCACGTTTACACTTGAGCATCCTGCTTCCAAATTTCTCGGAACTCACTTTGTTCCTATTACCGTATTTATTTTCTACCTATCGTGCTCATCTTCTTCCTCCTTTCCTTTCACGTGTAGCAATACGAAGCAACGGTCCACTTGTTAAAATATGCGATTTTAATTGTGTAAATAATTTTATTTAATCTCTCCATTAAGAGACGAGGAGGTGTTTGTTTGTCACTACAGTGCAGCATAATGTAGAGTAATTTTTAAGTGTGGCACTGGGCTGCAGCGTAGGGACTCGAGCGGCAGGGGCGCATCATTTGTCTAGGGCCATAGTTCCTAGTTAAGGACCTCATAGTTAATCTGATGCCCACGCACCGATGTAAGAACCGTAAAGAACACGCTAGGTGCACATTCTGGTAATGCAGTGTAATAAAATATCGTTCTCTGAAGTAAAGAATATATACTCCTCCTCCTCAACCTCCACAAATAAAGCTTCTCGTTATATTTTTAACTTAGTTACGGTTCTCTTGCGTGTAAATATCGTGCAGCATGGTTCGAGTTTGACATTTTAACCCTGGGATAACAATTATTTATCACATATTCAGCCACTAACTGTTTTTTTTCTACAAACATATTATGACACTGTTTTGTTACTCTGTCGGAGGACAAATGATTACAAATGAAATGATACAAATGATTCACAATTGTTATTTTCAATTCATTCAACTTCGAAACCCCGTATGAAAATTTTTCATGAGTTTCCATTCTGGGAATAGGGTACAGTTCCAGTGAAGGGCTTTCGAGCAACCTCATCCATAAAACATGAGAAAGAACAATCGTTTTATTTAATCCCCGCTTAAGATAGGATGCTTTACCAGGCAACTAGCTCCCGAACTTCAGCTCGTGCGGAGCATCTGAGTTGTGAGAATCTGCCTCGACTCATAAATCTTATTCGTGAAGTTAGTAGCTGAGCATAAGGAAGCTCATTTTACGTCGTAGTTCAGTCATCGGCTGTCCTAAGAAGGTATTTTATTGGCTTTCGCTGGTAGTTGGGCCACTCTGTCTGAGCGGGCCCTTTGATCAGATACCGATGCATCTCACGAATTCTTTCCGATTACAGAGCTTATCAGACAGCAGCATTTTAGCATGATAGTAGCCCGTGTGTACTAGATAGCAGCAGTTGCTGTGTAGTAGAAAAAACCAACTTAAAGAGTATTTTTCAATTTCGCTCTATTTCATTCTCACTGAGAATGATGGAGTTCTCGAGGCAGTATTTCAGACAGTATCGTGTTGCTGAGCTGGTGTAACTGTAGGACTTCCTATCTTGTGAGTCGAGCGGGCATGTTCAGCAAGCTACGCTACTCGAGGCTTAATGCAGTCACGACATGACGTGAAACTAAAGTGGTCGATACACTGGGTGTGTTACGACCGTATTTATCACGCGCTCGCTCGTAATTATTTTGTGGTGTAGCAGCCATAATATGATAATATTGTTGCGACCTTAGAGATGGTAGTTTGCCGTAAGCCAAGAAATGGTAGTTTTGTCGCGAGCCAAGAAATGGTGCCACGTCGCGAGCCAAGAAATGGTATCATAGTTCGCCCAGGCTTAGAAATGGTAGTTTTGTTGCGAACCAAGAAATGGTAGTCATGTTCATGTTATGAGGCAAGAAATGGTAGTTTTGTCACTAGAGTTGTGGTCCGTGAGATATTCGCCGAGGTCACCGCGAAATGACTGCGAGCAGGCCCTTGGTAATGACATGCGAAATAGCTGAGCGTTAGCCTCTCTATTCAACTGTCAGCTCCAAATTTGCGTCACGGCTGTGCTCGCAATAGATGCAGCTCGCACTCAATTCATTTAGAAACTATCTGTACACAAATTGAGAAAAAAAATCTTGTATCAACATTTTGCTGATGTGTTGGCCAGATATTTTCAGCTCAGCCTGTGCACGTTGTTCGTTCTTAGGATAAAATGTTTTTAAGTGTTTTTCGACTCCGTTCTACTCTGCGTTATAGTGCGTATAAATAAAGGTCAGTGAATTATAAACTCAACATCGCTGCCACTAAAGCGATAGTTGGAACAATGAAATGAAATGCCGGTTATATTACATTATAAAACGATCAATTTTTCCGCAATGAAATTTCACTAATTCTGGGGAGAATTTTTTTCCGCATGTACATTTTAGCAAAGAGTATAAACCAGTGAAAAATTTTGTGAAGTCTCAAAAAGAGCATTGAATTTATTTATAATTTTTTTTAATATAGGAATGATAACATTTTTATTGTTTACTCAGACCTAAGCGTTTTATTATGACCAAAAACACTTTTGAAATATCAGAAAACATCAGAAAAAATGCATGAACAGTGTTGAACTCGAACATCTTGGTAAATGTCCTGCCAGCAGCAAAAATTTAGGACAATATTTACGACATCGTAGCGGAACAGCTCGCTGCGTACGTTTTTCTAGGTTAACTTGGCTACGTTAGGTCCTGTCGTCTGCAACGTTTTTAATTCGACCTAGTAAATAAATTAGTTGAGTTGTTTTGAGCAAAAAGAAAAATGGTTAAATTTATGTTGGCATCATGTTGAGTTTGTCACTCCTTGTTATTTTTAACTTCACTCGGATGAAGAACTGTCAGCAACTCCGTTTTAAAATATTAATACAAAAATGGGCCAAGAAGAAGCAGCTCATAGAATGTCTTTTAAAGATTGACACTTCGCGCCTTGGGAACATATGCGTTGTTGTATCGACTTCTCAAGTCCACATCTCAAAACGAAACTTCGATTCAAAGCGAACGTGGTCTTAAAATCAGTAGAATTCCCTCTGTGTGACCTATGACGAGGACTTACTAATTGGGGAACACTACGCGAGTTCTGTGAACGCTAGAAGGACGTGGAATTTTCTCGATTAATCCCACACCCTGGCGAAAAGAATGCACAACGCCGGAATTCAAATTTATCAGCACGATGAGTCATCCGCCCGTATTGTGTCTACCGTTCCCTGCCTGCGCCGGGAAATGAAGGGAGGTCAAGGGGGAGGGGGAGAATGACCTGCCAAAAATTTCGCTCTGTTATCCATCAGTAAAGTTTAACTTCTCTTACAGGTATTGTGAACGAAACTATTAAGGAGATAGAATAACTGTTAATGGTCTCCTTGATTTTTAAGCAAAAATGTAGGTAGCCCTTGGGGCTGAGGAGGAGCGTTTATGTACTGCCATGGGTGCGTCACCTAAGTTCGCCGTGAACTTATAAATAACCTGCGCACACGTGCCGTGCAGTCCTGCTCTAAAGCTCGTACTGTGAACACGTCAGGTGTGCCAACGCCGCTAGTTCGTCTGTATTTGTCATTGCTTCTCTGCAGCTGCAGTTCACCGGTGAGTGAGTGCTACTGGCTGATATTGCAAGATAGAGGAATGCTATTGCGGGTGGTTGCTGTTTGTCATCGTCACGCTCAACAATTCACGGGGCGCAACACTCATTCTTCTCGTCAAGAATAAATAATTTGTTACTTTATCAGGAAAATTGCTTGACCTGGTTTTGAACCGTAGCTAAATAGAAAGAACACCTTCCCAGTTCGGCGGCGCGGTGAGGGATTAGTGACTCAGCTAACGTGAAAGTGCCTCCCTAATTACGCTGAAGGTAAATGGTGTCGTTGCACTCCAGTGAGGTTGGGGAAGCTTGCACGGTTGTGCCTAATGATGTTCTCACTTCGAGCGTGAGCCATTACTGCTGCGACGCTGGAAGGGTTTGGATAGTTGACATCTTTCATTTTGTTTCCGAAGAACTATAGTATCGGCTTTTCGAGGGCTTGCAATTGTCTAAAAAAATGTCAAGTTGTATTGGCTTCGAAGATTTAATTACGAGTTGATTATTTTGAAATAAAATAGGTCTCTTCGCTGGTTGAACTTTCTTCCATTACACAATTTTACGTAGAACGAGGTGCGTTTAATCTTGTAAGATTTACAGCGGTTAGTTTGTTGGTAGGGTCGATGAAGTCGGAGCTATTGTATTGCCGACAGCTCGGCCCACCTCGGTCTGCACACATCGATCTATTGTTCGATCTGCGGTGACCTCGCCACTTCAGCCACTTCAGTCAATACTGTACATCATCTTGACCTTCGCCTGCTTAAATCCATTAGTGTACGCGTAAATTTGAAAGTAAGTTAAGCATAAAAAATAAATTCATACTGAAGAAATACTTGGCTGCTCATGAGATTACTCTCCTTGACTCCTTCAGACGGCCAAACCTGAAAAGATTTGTTGGCTTATTTTAACCAATTTGACATATCTTATTTTGGTTTTACTTCTGCCTCATAATTAATGCCAGAAAGTAATGTGATTATGCTTGAGCGAGCCAACACCTATTTTTTACACTTGAATCGAAATGAGGAGTTGTAGCCTTTTCCCACAGGACTTCCCTTGAAAGGCGAGCGAGGTAACCACGGTGACCACAAGGTGACAATCACTAGATCCAGTTTACGGTATTCACGTCTATGGGAGGGCAGTAACTTGTGATCTGATGGCAACCCATACTAGCGTCATGTGTTAACCGTTCAATTTTGCCTGTCTAAATACCTAAGGGCTTGGTATCTCAAACTAACTAATTATTATGAAACAGTCCAAAACGAGCTCTTTGTACACTGAAATCCTCAAGATAAGAATTATAAATTTCCTTTTTAAAAGAAATGATTCGTTCAGAGCAAAATAGAGTAAAATTAATAAGTTATTGCACTCAATTCCCAGAAAGCAATAGCAAGATTAAGCTCACGCTCTAGAAAGCGCATCTGAGTAGGCGTGTCACCGACGCCCGAAATGAATAATGTTCAGAATCATGCGATCTGGAGAAGGCAATGAGTCGAATCTCAAACCTGTCAGTGCAAAGAGAGTTATGAGTCGTGCACACATCAGAGAATGAGCGAGTGGTTGTGCTCGTGTGTTCGCCATTGAACCTTTAAAAACACTCACAATTTATTTACACGTATTTCTAATTCCTCCATTTTCATTTCATAAGTTCACGATGTCATTAAATGAAATAACATACACTGCTACCTATTGGTTGCTACCTATTGGTAGTATTCGTAAAACTTATCGAAGTTGGATGTGATGTGAGCCGCTAATATAAGGAAATGTATTCACTGCTACTCCATGCACGCAGGTGCTCTACGGTTCATTTCTCTGATCTGCTCCCTTTGCACTGAAATTTGATTTGCACTCTACACAAACTTCACTAAGTGGGAAGTAATTCTACAATCTGAAGTCATCAAATGCTCAGTAATGTGATCAAATATCGTTCTCTATCTGAATCAAATTTAGGTACTCTGTTGTGCTCGCTTTGGCTGGCAGGAACCTAGCGTGCCAGAGGCTTGAATTGATTCAAGTCGAGCACAGCGTTGCCGAGCTGTTCCTAGGGCTCGAGATTCTGTGAAGCCAATTACCTTCTAGACCACTGCTTAATAAAGCGGACGAATTCCAAGAAATAGAGTTTTCTAATTACGTAATCCTTTGTTGCTCAGCCGTTTTCAAGTCGAAAGAGTGTGGCATAGGTCACCTTTATTTTTCTAGTAAATCGAATTGCGCCTTAGAAATATTTTTGTCAACATTTTAAAGATGCCTACACGCATGCTGGAGATCAGGAAAACGTTTGTTCAATTTAGGATCACCGGAGCAGGTTTTAATTCGTTAGTGATTAAACATAGTACTTAAACGACGAATAATTGAAAGATTGTATGTAATCGACTAAGAAATATTGCTAGTATCTTCATGAGTAGAAGAATCGTCTTGCTCCATGCATTTCCAAATTTTTCGAACATCTTTGATAGAACCATCAATTGTTTTCAGAGAAATTCATTCCTCTGATTAGACATTCAGGCGAAAGAGTATGTAGATCTCACACCAAGTAGTCGCAGAGAATTTCATTCCTCTCATTACAAGAATTTCATTCCTCTCATTAAACATTCAAGCGAAAGAGTAAGTAGACCTGACAGCAAGAGGTCGAGAAAGCATGCCAAGAGAGAGAGACAGCGAGAAGGACATTCGGAAGTGTGAGGCTCAGAAGCGCCTCTAGCGGTCGGCGTCCTGTCGGCGCATGATCTCATGGCGGTCAGGCTCTGACATCATCACTCCTGCAGGAAATTCCTACCACGACATCGTCCACGGATCGAACCGTTTTTTCTGTTGCGCTCACAGCTGACATGAATGCGATTTTTCGTGTACAACAATAGGTGAATTAAAGTAGTCGGACGAGAATTAACTGTCCAACATTGTGTTGCAAAATACATTTTATTCCTCGAGCTCATACTTCCCTGTTTAAAGCAACAAAATAACAAGACGCTGAATATGTTAGGATTATGACTGAAAATGGTCGATTCTCTTTTCCAACTGCAGTGTGATCTAGTGGGCGAACCTCAGGTTTAATTAGCGTGAATTAGTGACCCAATTTTTAAAAATTAACTTAGTTTCTTTCGATCCTATCTCAGTAGGAAACTCGGGTCTGAAATTCTTGCTGTGAAAGCAACGAATTCTCATTGTGCCTCGGTTTTTTCTCGCCGTCCGCAAGTGACACCAAGATAACCTTTCGTTGCTCACTCGTGGTGCTAGAATTTCTTTAAACTCAGAGCTGCCTCATTGTTGTATCTCACAGAATGGGAATCAACTTGGTTAGAGCTCTCTGCTCAAAATTCATACTCTGAAAAAGACATGTGAAGCAGCTAGATGGCTTTGATGTACCTTATTTCTTATTAATTCTATCAATGGTTCCTATAATATAGTGCAATGGTAAGTCTGAGAACCTGAGGCAAACAAACATCCAAGTTCCTAATCTACTTCAAACGGTTCGTTTTACTATTTTTCACTTCGTATAGACTGTGTTAAGCTAGCAAACAAAGCTTGAAACAATGTGTTAATAGTTTATTCCTGATATATCATTTATCGGAACAAACACATTAGTGTAGGACATCCGTTCATCGATTTTCTAGGCTGTTAACGAATTCTCGCTGTCTTTCATTAAACTTCCTGACATAGTCATTGATATTGAGTCTTCTTACCACATTATACTATCGTATTTAAAATTGTTCAAATATGCGATCTATATTCTTCTATTGCCTACACAGCGAAGCTTGTTGCAGTTTTCCAACCGTGCCTAGTTCTGAGAAAAGCGTGTCAAGTGTCTACTTTTGAGTGAAGAGTGTAATGCCATAAATGTTCAACGAGCTCAAGAGGCGGTGGAACTGCTCATGAGCCACCAAGGAACGACATCTCTTCCTTGGCAAAATTTCTTTTTCATGGAAAATTTTAAGTTGATGTGATGTCGAAGGGAGGAAGATCCTCGTTCTTTCATTATTACATTATGAATGATTCTTTTCAATTCATTTTAAAAGTATTTCAGTAGATCCTGGGTTAATTTTAAGGGCATAGTATATGGCGACGTGCACTGACTTCAGCTATGAGCGCGTACACAGACTCCAAATGAGAGAGTGGTCTCACAAACGCTGCTCATCAGCGCCGTAGGCGGACCAGTGTGGTTTATGGCTTATCTTTCGTCCTCAATCAGATCTGCCAACTCTCCGAAGCTTCCATTACTTCCCCTTGACGGTAAAGAGAATCTTGACTGTGTTGCAGACACAAGCTGTCTGCGTGAGTTGCCTACATCATCAGATGCAGTTGCCAAAACCTATAGCGCTATAAGCCACACGCCCTGCACAATCCTCCTTTTGTTCCCTTTGATCATCGTAAAAGAGAGTGGTTTCCGCTCTCATCTCCCAGTAAACGAGTAGCATTTGAGCTAAAGTATTCGAAGCCCCAAGGGTGCTCGCACCAGCCATGCGACTTGCTTTGAAAACAGGTCTCTGGTCAAACTGAGCTGTTTGGTCCTGTTACGAGATTTGACACTGCATGAGGTAAATGTGGAATTTAGAGCTCGTATTTCAAGGTATTGACTAGAAACGAGAACAAAAGTTTGAAAGATGCGTACGTTGGGTTGAAAGGATCATAAAGGTCATTGATTTCTCGTTAAAAAATGCCTAAGTTCATCTCGAAAATTACCGTTACACACTCAGTCGTTTGTACATCTTTTATTGGTTTGGTAAACAAACTTATCAAAAGCATTATAATAAATGCATCGTTGTGCATCAGAGTGTATAGATGTTTTAATATGTGGTTTTTGAAAACGAACTAGAAAACAATGCAGCTCTTGAGACACTTCAGATTCATTTTTAAGTAAAAATACTTGGTACGCATCGAAAGCTTGGAGCTGGGAGCTTTAGGCTGCAAAATTTAGTTGCACACGTTGAATTTATTTTTGCAGCATGACGAAGAAAGAATTATTGAACATTTTTATCATCCGATCGGCAATGATTCAGCATGATGAAAAAATAATTGTTGAACATTTGCATCATCCGATCAGTAATCATTCAACATGATGAAGAAATAATTATTAAACAATTTTATCATCCTATCAACAATCATTCACCTTGAACGACACAAAAGCGACAGTAAGTAACGAGCGAAAGATCGTTTCTGAGTTTGCAGTGACATCCAGTGATGTGATCGATGCAGGAAGCGGGGATGGGGATTTAGCCGGAGCACACGGTGTTCTAACAAAGTGCAGGTTCGGCGTCTTGAACAACGACATCATGGGTTTGGAGGCCTTGGCAGCGCGCCCAGCCGACGGCCGTGTGTCTTGTGCTATTCTTCCTTAAAGCCTCACAGACGCAGAATAAACAGCTTGTCTCAGTCGGCGATTGTGGCACTGAATTGTCTATTTGTTTAAAAAATTATAAGAGGAACTTAGGCGACGCGCGGCAACGTCCTTAATTGTTTCCTATCCCTAACGCTGACTTCTCTCCCTTAATTGAGGGACGTTTTTCAATTTCGTTTTTAACAGCCAGTTCGAGATTTGGTTTTGGCTTCAAGAGACTTGGTGCTGACGTAACTGCGCTGGCCTTGCGTCCAGTTCTCTTTTGCCTGAGAAAAAAATTGTCTGTTGCAAGCTGTTTGAGATTAGCAGTGCATTTGCATTGGTTAGCGGCCTGAAGTCAATACTGTACACCATTTAAAATGTTAGGTAAAGTTATCAGTCGGCAGCTACTCATGAAGGCGATAAGTTTATGAATTTAGAGGTTTTCTGTTCGACATGTACATCATGTAAATTTGCTCAGTTACTCAAAGTAATTTATTAAAATACTAATTTAGATAAACGGTAATTAGCTTAAACACAGTGAAAACTTCTGAGAGATGTTGGTCGAAATAATGGCATCTGTCCTTCTTTTAGTTCTCTTATTCATTACGCTTTGGTAAATTAAGATTTTAAATAGTCAATTCACCTGTCAATTGAAATCGGTAAAATCAAAATAATTGTGTCGACAAGGGTGCGGACCTCATTTTCTTTGTAGCTGGATTGTCTACGTGAATGCCAAAAGTAAAGGTAATTTATTAAGAAACAAATTACTCTGAGTTACTGTAGCACTGTACGGATTAAAGGAGCTGAATGTTCTTTTAATTGGGTCTATTAATCGAACCATCACGGGGCTTTGCAGGACAAAAGACAGGGAGGTTAAAAAAGTCACATTACTCGCATGCTCGTAAACTTTGGCTCGCTGAAATTCAATTTAGCGTCCCCGTGAATTATCGGGTTTAATGCTTAAATTCTCTCAATTCTGTTGCGAGAAAGTCATAGAATAAGAGCAGAGGTCGTAATGACAATAGTGTGGGCTGGTGTGGCCGAGAAAGTTCTTCGCGGACGAGGAGCTCTGCTGCAGTCGTGACTTGGAGCGGAGACAAGAATGCGTCGCACTTCACAGCTGCACTTCCTTTGATCTTAAGCGCGCATATTTCACCCAATTAAGCTAAACTACTTGCAGTCCGGGAGCCGAGGCAGGGCTCGACACTTGACAGTAGTCAAGTCTAGTTAAGTGAAGTTTAAGAACGTGACTTATGATAGCCCACCGGACGGACGGGCGAGCGGGCGCATTTTGCAGCTCTTGAGTAAAAATTTCCCGTCTGAGTGCGGTGAAACAAAATAAGTTTGTTTCGTTTATCATTTAATTATTCATCAAAAGTAAAACCAGAGCATACTATTGGCTAAGTTGGCAGACTGTTTCTTTTCCAAATGTACCGGTAAAGTGTATAAATTCTCATACGGCAGATCATGTTCACTCTTTTAAAATTAACTTGAAGTTGGCTATTTCCTCTTCAGTTTTGAACTGCTTTATTTAGTTACATTAATTTAACTACATTAGTTACATTAATGATTTATTCTAGTTATAAAACCTTCGATGCATGCTAAATCATCATTTTAGACCGGAAAAAATTATTAAATGTATGCGGATACTTCAATCATGCGAATATACAATCTCTGACTGTCGGAGAAAATTCTCATTCGGTTGCGTGAGTACGTCACCAAGGACGAGGTCTGACGCATACACGACCCATAATTATTTCCCACATCTGAGCAAGGCCGACCATTTCACCAGCAAACGTAGCCACACATTTAAAAGGCTAACGTTTGAAGGAGAAACTCTCATTAAGAAATTTCGAAGCTACTCTACGTCACATAATATAAAACTCTGCGATAGGTGAATAAAACTGTAAAAAGGGTATTCCCATAGCCGCCATCGGCTATAAAATACATCTTGGCTCGCCTAGAAGGAAGACGTCGCGCGTAACTTCTTGCGTGTATTTCGTCAATGCACGCCGCCGTCTCTCGGTAACTGAGCGCCGTTAAAATTCGGTTATTCGGAAATTAGCAAAAAAATGCTACGGGTGCAGATGGTCGAGGAAATATTGCTACAAACCAAGCGCTTTCGTCCCTCGCACCGCCCTGACGAGTTTTCAATGAGATGCAGCTTCATCATTAACATGTAAATGATATTTCACTGTTATTTCAGAAGACTTTCACTTTGCCCTCAGATTTCCTACCGTGCACTCGAACTCCAAGGAAAAACATTTCGTTTCAGAATACGCCATGTTAAATGCTGTTAATTGAATTTTTCTACAAGATATCAAATTTTTAATTAGGCGATCAACCTGGAAAGAATTTAATTCTCTAAAGCATCATTATCTTATCTTTGTTTGGTCTAATGCGCGATTGTAGTACCTATAATTGAGCTTCATTAAATACTTTAAGTGTATCTCATCAGTTTTTCTGGGTGATGGATGCTTATGTACTCTTGTCAAGTTTTTATTTTTAATCAAGCTCCCAGCAGTTAAGTGTTCGATCGTTTTTTTGTGAATATTGTTCTACCCCGAATTACTGTTGAAATAAGAATTATAATTGTTTTGGTAACAGCGAATAAATAGTAACGAAGTGTCTTCGTCCAATCATAGTGGGGAGTGTCGTTGAAAAAGTTATAAAAGATGTTAGAAGTGATTCAGTAAATACATGATAAGAGAAACCTCAAAGATGTTCTCTGTTCTGAAAGAAATTAATGGGTCCTCAGTACCACGCCTTGTCTCGAATCAGGTTGAAGTGGAACGAATTTGTGCTCATTTCGCTATGCAACCTATCTCACACCAGCATTTCTCTTCCAGATTCACCATGTCTAAGGCCATCAGTCTCATCCAGCGCGAGTCGTTCTTCGACGATTCCTTCTTCCAGGACACGTGGGGTGACTTCGACTCTGCCATCCAAACCATTCTCGATAAATTCCACGACAAAAGCCTAAAGGTAAGGAGTGCAGTATACCACTTTTACTAGGCATCTTTCCCATGCTCTTACGCCATTGAAAATGAACGTTCTTAACGAAGTTTTTCAACGGCTAAAAATTAAAATCGGAGAAATAGTTGCCTTCATGTGTTGTCACACAGCATCTTGAAATGTTCAAGCTTGAATAAGTTTATTATTTCATTGAACATGTATTGTGTAAATTTTAAGATGAAAAGAAAATCATTTTTCACAAAGCCCTAAGCTTTCAAAAGTTCAATTTATCAAAATCATGAGACTAACTCTTCGAGTTTTGAACATTTATTTCATTCCAAATTATGAGTCATATCTACGTAATATAACTGTCGTGTACTGCAAGACGAAAACTAAGAATTGGATGAGGTGGAGCTAGACACTGAGTACGTGTGATATTGCAGGTCGACAGCGGCACCCGCAACGAGTGCAGAGATCTGTACCGCACTATCCGCTCCAGCAGGATCGACGACGACATCTACGCTTCTCAAGCTCTCCAGGTCACCGAGAAGGATGGTCGCTTCAGCGTGAGTTTATGGCCTATAAATGCGTATTTTTACCTGTCATGAAACCAATATTTTAGAGGCAAATTTGTATGTATATCGAATAGGAAATTACTTTTTTGATGAACTACACTTAAACGCATCCTGAAACACTTGAGCGCATGAATGAAAATGATTAAAAATCAATTAAAAACCTATAAAACTGAGACACTATGACATACATACAAGGTCATACGAGAAAATTTTTATACCTTATTTTGAAGGATATTTTAACAGAAATTAAATAATTTTTATCCAAATTTTGCTTCTCTTTTTCACAGTGCGTCATGGACGTGAAAGATTTCAACCCGAATGATCTTCAGGTGAAAGTCGTTGAAGACAGGGTTGTTGTTGAAGGAAAATATGAAAAGGTAAGTTAAACTTCATGGAATTATCCCATAAGTTTCGAAATGTAAAATAACGTTTGTTAGACGTCCAGTTGCAAAAACGTGCTTTATAATCTGAAATAGAATACGAGAAGGTTTGACGAAAATTCGCGTTTCTACAGTAATAAAATTTCCAAGTTTTATGTTCTTTTCCTAAAAGGAAATGCTGTCATCTATATACTCTAATGGATAATCGAGAAAAAACGCTAACATTGTAAAAATATTTTGAAGACTATTCTATTGATTAAGTAAATGATAGATGTTCTAAAAAGAGAATTGTATTATGCAAGGTAATTACAAAAGCATCAGATAATTAACTGAAGGATGTTTTCAAGATGTCACATCTCACTTCTTTCGTAATTTTAATCGATGTAATTAGATCTGACTTCTTGATTACTAATGCAGACATGTGTTTCATGTTTGAACGCCAGGCAGGTCGATTAATAAGAAAAACTCATTTGAATCCTTTAAACCTTAAAACTAAATTCTTCTTATTTTCGGCAGAAATCCGAAGATGGTTCCTCGATGACCAGCAAATCTTTTTACAAAGAGTTCACGATGCCCAGGAGCGCTAATCTGGACATGGTGTCTACCGCCCTCTCCAAGGACGGAGTTTTGACCGTCAGAGCTCCTAAGAAAGTAAGTTAATCAGTGTTTTGGGAGCAGAGCCATCTTGAGACATAATAACATTATTAGCCATTGTTTGTAAAGTGGTCATCGACTTGTTTCGTGAGATAGAGTGTGTGAACTTGTTATACATACAACATGTATCTGCTTCCTGTAGTTTCTAACCCCTGTATCGTTTTATAAGTCTTAGTTGAGCAATTCAATTTTTTTAATATATTGGAGCTGATGAGGATGATTACGGGGTGTTTTGTCCGAGCATCTGATTGCTCTTATTTGGTGAATATTTTGAATGAATTCAGTGTACGAACTGCCATTGATCTACGATGTTGGTGAAATTCTTTGTCAGAAGGCTTTGTCAGGCTCTTGAACTGACTTTGTTCGAGAATTTAACTGCGATGTATAAGCGTATTCAATCGGTGGTTGAGAATATGCACAAAACTACATGGAATCGTAGTAATTTCTTTAGAAAATTCTCAATTACTGACTGCCAGATTTCAAATACTATGGTTTATTATTGGATAGTAATGCTCGAATAATATGAGGCGCCTTTGCTTGATTATTTTCTCAGACTTTCCCAATAGTGTCGTTCTTTCGGCTTCCAGTAAAAACACATAGTTTACGGGCGAGTTATTACGTAAAAGCCAACCATCAATAGGTGGAACATGAACACATTACTTAGGTGAGTAAATAGTATCGCGTCGTATGATTGTATCGTACTGTAGATGATAACAGTATGAAAATTGACTCCTATGGTTACTGACAATTCGTTGATTTACAGGAAGGAAGCGAAGTCGCCACTACCGGAGACGGCACAGTCTCCAAGAGCAGCCAGCAATCTTCGGTTCAGCAGTCCTCGTCCTCTTCTGTCCAACAGTCAGCCACATCCTCCTCCACCTCCATCAAGAAGCAGTCCGTTTCTTCGTCCTTCTCATCCTCAACATCCGTATCCAAGTCGTCGCAGATGACATCCTCGTCGCTGATGAGCAGCTTTGACGACATGGCCAAAGATGTGAACGACCGTCTCGTTTTCACGCACGAGAGCGTCAACCTCAAACTCCCTGAGAACTGAGACTTCAGCTACTCACTAAACCCTCCTATCTAGTTTAGAGCTCAATTTGTTCCTCTCAAATTCTTACATTTCACGTCATTCATGTATTAATCCGAGAGACTGGGTGTACGTCGTACAGAATCTGTGATGTTTTTTGATGAGCTTGAAATATTGTTCCTCTCTAGAAAATGTTCAGGTTTATTTCGGAGGAAATGAAAACATAATATTTAACTCAATAGGAGGGTTTATGCACCAGTCTTGTGCTGCACTCGTGCAATATAGATCACATCGCCTAATTCTCGTATTTTATAATTACCCTATTGTGATAACTGTTTACTCCTACGTTTCTCTTTAAATTCTTTATTTTTGGAGGCTGAAGAGTATTGCGGTTCAGTATTACATTGCTAGAAAAATATTAAAAATGTATGAAATCATACTGAAAATATCCTTTGAGATTTTTACCTCGTATTCTTTCCCTGGAAATGTTTTATGTCGTTCATCTAATATTCTTGATTAAAAAATTATGCAATATCATCTCAGCTCTTTTCTCTAATTTCATCTTGTAAAATGTTCACTGTCGTCACTTGTCCTAAATAAAATGTAGAGTTTTGTGCTAGGTATAGTTCGAAGGAAATTTCGTATAGGAAGCTAGGGCCATCTTTTGTTTCTCTGCTTCAATCAGCATTTTAATATTCATGTTATTCTGTAGTAGGTTTTATAAAACTTCTATTGGCTGATTAAGAGTCTCACCTGAGTTTCATTAAGTAGAGAAGTAATTTATGGTCTTAATGAACGCTTTAGCTTTTAATAAACACGTTGATTTCTCATTGCATTTATTACTTTCCTTCTGACTGATATTGATATACAACGAGGCCTAGATATTCACCCACGTTACAGCATTATATTTAATACTACTGAGTATAGATCTGACTTTTACTTCATGAGTATGAACTTTCATGTTGAGTGTACGTGGGTTATACTACTGGCAGCACCGTAAAGGTTTATCCATCACACTATTTAATTCTACAAAATATTATGAAAAGTAAAAAAATGGGCCCTATATTAAGATTTTGAAACATTTGAAGGTCTAATGCCATGCTCATTCTCCATTAGCTTTCACCAATTTTCAAATGCCTGAGACTGAGTTGCATCAATGCCTCCATTGCTCACACTCAAGGGGGATAAATTAGTTACCTCAATTTTAAATTGGCCTTCGTGACTTCTATCTTATGTGCCCACTTTACTTCTTTCAGTTTTTATACCTTCTTAACTATCTCTTTTTCTAACTTACTGTTTCTACCCAGGGCAGCCTGAGTGGACTCACCTTGTGCATAGATTACCCGTTTTCTACAAGCCATACGAAATGGTCTCTGTTTATCTCTTGATATCGTCTATGATATGCCTAAGGAATCTTTCCCTAGTATAACAATAACGGAAGTAATAACTGAGTTATAATGAACTGCAAAAAGGGAGAATAGGCCGCTCCAGAACTGCCCCACTAGGATAAAGTAGAGAATAAATATGACTTGAAGGAAGTCGCGTGGTATATTCTGTTAAGTTGATGTCTGGATTGAAAGCTGACCGAAGTTCTACTTCAGAGTCATACCGGAGGTGTGAGCTTTTGTTTGCCCCGCCTTGTTTGAGTGAAAATTCATATCCAAAAGTTCCTGTAAGCCAAGGCAGCTTTTTCCTGGAATCACACAGAGAAATGTTGTGTTCTTTGGGAGTCTTTTGGCGAACACTATTAGAGATGTCGAAACGTTTTATGCACCTCAGCCCTTACCCGCTTACGACACTTTAAATCAACTTAGGCCATCAGAAATGTCATTCGCATTAATGCTGGGATTGTGATAATTTCTCGCATAACAGAATGAAAATTTAATCCGGTACACCGACTATTTCATTCAATATTTTCCTTCTTTCGATAAACTTTTGCCTTATAAGGTTTGTGACGTCGTACATTCGTTGAATGTACGCCCCGGTGTTCTTTGTTATAGAAATTCCTGCTGTCAAAAATCTTAGATTGGACTGTAATGGAAATTACATAGAGGCTTTATCTTTTGACAACAGTACATTTTTTTCGTAGCGATGCTGGTTCTTTTCGGGGCGTAACGCTGAGGTAGTTTGGCCATGAGTATTCCTCCCTCGTAGCGTTCCTGCAGTCGTTTGCAGATGCAATGTAGGTAGTTGTAGAAACCAGGACACTTTAGTAAGCTGTGTAAAGGTAAAGTATGGGAAGATCGATGTTTCAATGACATAGAAAAGACCCAGGAAAGTTTGTGTCAAGTGTTCTATGTTTGATACGTACAAAAAAATTACTAGAAAATAGTATACATACTTCTTTTGAGACGAAATATAATTAAATAACCCCCAAAAAAGATGAAATTTAGTCCCTATCAATGACTTTACTAAGAGTTCAAAAGGTTTTTGCATACTGAAAGTACGTACAGAACATTTTCTAGAGAGGAACAATATTTCAAGCTCATCAAAAAACATCACAGATTCTGTACGACGTACACCCAGTCTCTCGGATTAATTCAGGCAGTGGTGAGGTAGTTGGCATTCAGTGCGATATACTTCCCTTTGAAAGGGTCCCATTACATTCAGTTTTACCCTACACTACTCGTCTCCTTATAGTTTCCTTACTTCGAGTCTCCTTACATTGACTTTTTAGTTACATTTTGAGCCAGTTACTGCTTTCGTGGATGTGTGTCTGCTCTGCGTCAGTCAGACTCGTCAAAGGTCTTATTTCCATTCTTCTTGCGAGTCTACCTCGTGGCATTTCCACTTCCGGTGTTGGCGAGTTTTTCTTCGCTTTATTACCGTGAAGAACAGCTTTTCTTGGTATGCAACCTTATCTTTTTACTTTTTTATTAAGCGTACAAATACCTTTATCTATCTTTTTGTCTTCGGGTTGGTTCTCCAATCGCTGTCTCCGTCTCTTTGTAAGTCTTTGTATCACAGGAATTTCCATTCTTGAAAGAAATTTTACGTAGTGGTGGTTTTTAATTGGGTTGAGATCCGGCTATTAATCTGGCTCGACCACTTGTGATTTTAGGCTTATTCAATTATTCGCAGGTTAAATTTGCCGCGTGTTTAGAGTCGTTGTCCTGTTGGAACGTCCCCTTTCAATATAAATGCTTTGTACTCGGTCGAGGTTCTTCTCCAAATGTAGCGGAACATGACACCAGTCATCTTTCCTTCTATGATGTGAAGTGCACCAGGAACAGGCCAGGCGGAGCAACCCCAATCCAATATGCTACTACCTCCGCGCTTCACTGTTAGAGTATTATTTTTAGGTTCATACATCGGCCGTCCTATCCGTACTTAAACATAAGCGCAAACACATCCAAACAATTCAATTTCATCGAACCAGAGGACACTTTTCCCAACTTCATTATCTTGGTTTAAATTTTTTTTTTCCAAATTTAAAACGACTTTCAACATATTGTCTCGTTAACTGTTGATGTTGCTTACAACAGGTCTTCAATTTTTGATGTCGTTCTTGTGTATTGTCGATTTTTAACTCTTTTCGAGTAATCATCAGCATATTTTTAGCCTTTCTCAGAATGTTTCGACCTACACGAACGCTAACCGTCTGTTGTGTACTAAGTTAAGCAAGATGCTGGTCGTACCATATTTCATCAATTTATGAATGAACCAACCTAGAGTAGACTATACTCGTAGTATATTTAATTATGCAGAAATGCTTCTGTGTTAAATTACTCTTGAATGAAGTTGAATTATTTGCTTCCGGGAAGATTCTAGGCACCTCTTTTGCTTCTAGGCAAAACTTTTTTCAGGCAATCTTCTGCAACGAGGGCTAATTTATAACTATGCAGATCCTTGTTCAACCAACGTCTAAAATGTTGGACATTTTTTTCGCAAACATCGGTGTTTTAGTTTTTTGAAAGGTAACAGTTATTACCATATAATCTTTTGAGTGAAAGGGTTGAGTATTTTGGCCATTTGCCATACATATTTTGAATACGAATACATATACTTTAGAAATATAATGTTTTGTTTCGAATGCGTTGGCCTACTAGTAGTTTGGTAAACGTAAAATTTCATGAGCGCAAATACTTCTGTACGACAGGGGAAAATGATCGGTGAACCGACCAAGAATTAATGAGACTTACAGGAAATTTGACTAGTTGAAAATGAAAATGAATTTCCAGTCTCACTGTATTTTACGTCATGCAACAGGAATTTCACCAATGATTAAATAATTGACACGTATAATTGACTTCTGCGCATGGTTTACAAAAACAATATCAAATGAGACACCAACATTTTTTTAGAGTTTCTGATTACGAAATGGGGTAACATGACTCACGATTAGAAAGTCTATTTCCGAATGTTTGAGCTGAAAACATTCCTCTAAGAAGTACTTAATTTAACGTTAAATGATCATAGACGCTAGAAGACTGGAACTCAATTCAAAATTTAGGAGAATCTACGGAGAATTACGAAATCGCATGCAAGCTGTGTTTCTTCATGAAACCAGCAATTCTCTCGCAAGCAGAGTTGGCTCATTCTTAAATCGTTACGGTTCATTTAGATGTTGAGACCTGGAAGAAACGAGAAGACAAAGACACAACATAAATAAGGGAAGAGTCCATATTCTAAAAATGACACAACGTAGGTGAGGAAAGAGTCGATAATAGTTAAAAATCTGCATCACGTTACCGTTGAAGTTAAAATTCGTAGATTTCCAACAAACTCGCCGTATGACGCTTTCGACAGCGTTAGACGACAAGCAACTCGTGTACAGAATGCAAGGCTTTTAGCAAGTAGTCCAACACGTCAATAAAGACTGCTTTCTTGAAAACTGCGTTTTGATAATGTAAATACAGTTTCGTTTATTTCAGAGATCAAGTGACATTGGTCTATTATCCGAAATTGTATCGACACTAAATACATCATGAACACAAAGCCATTCCGGTAAGACACTGGTATCACGAAGCAGTAAAAAATTGAGTCTGGATATGCTATACACATTGACATAATAATACACTAATACCAAGAAATGACCTATAACGAGGACTAACTTAGTCCTGCAAGGAGAAACCATTTCCTTGCAGTGAGGTCGTACTTAAAATTAAATGCAGAATCGTACACTGAACCGGAACTACTTTCAAAAATTTGCAAAGACTGGAGAGTTCATTCAACACCACTGGAGAAAGCACGAACAACAGTTCTGCAGGTATTCAACCCTTCATACAGCTGTGCACAAAACAGAGAAAGCAAATGTTGGTTTTTATCGAAATAGAAAATTTTTCTATAGTAAGGAATTTCTTTGTAGATTAAAAATTTCTCGATTACGATGCATGTTAAATTCACTGCGTTTGACTTGAATTATTAACACGATACACGATCCAACTACTTTTCCCCGTTAACGGGTACACTAAAAAATGATTCTCAGTTGAATCAACTGTAGCGCAGTCTCAAATTCCATGCTCATGAATAAAATGAATACATTGCTGACATACAACGTATTTATGTACTGTTTGGAATCAAATGACGCAAATTTAAGCTAAACAATAATGCGATATTTGAATATGTAATGAGGACACAATAATTGAGATATTCTGTTACAATAAAGGCACTAACTGGCAGGTAAAAGTGAAGGGAAAAGCCAATTCAAAAACAACAAGAAATTCATACCTCGTTAAATTATAACAATTTTTCAACTCATCTTCTTCGTACCCTAAATCATTAAAATAAATAATATCATTAAAAAAATTTCATTTCAAATTGAAAATTTTCTGAACATGCTATAATACAGAGAGCTACTCCACGGGTCAATGTATCTTACATCGATAGCCACTATCGAACTCATGATCCTATACGAGTACTTATTCATTTCGGACACACCCTTATCATAATCTAGTCACAATTTTCCATCAATTCGAATTAATTTTCTCCCTCAACGAACTGGTCGGTAAAGTTGTCTGAAATTTGAATCGATGTATAAGTCAAGGTATCCATGATTCACTTCATCATAATATTTTATGAAGTAATCCCATGATTAGAATAATTTCTAAATCTGACGGAGATTGACCGCACCACAATCCTTCTAAATATTTTTACACTCTTATTGCCTAATCCAAAGTGTTTTTTTACATCTTTCTAAAGGATTTCGAGATTCAAAGTCGTTTTTAGCGCTGAAAAGCGCAAGCATTCGTTAAAACATCAAGCTTCACGTAGTACAATGATTTTAGCTGTCAACTACCCATAATCTCGAGCATCCTAAAAATTACAGATGTGAATTTTAGGTTTTGTTTGGCACAACAGTATTGGGATAGAATATTGAAGACTCTTTCTCTTTTACGTTTAACACATTCTGATCATTTGACACATGTACGGGTATGGGAACGCAAATTGGTAGACAAATATTTAATAATTTGAGGTTAAAGAAAACTGCAAGCGCTAATCGATGAGCATCAAGATAGATGAAGTGCGGAGGTCTACTGTTTCCACCTCAAAAAAAAAGAGAGAGGAAAAATCAAATTAAAAATCACTCATCAGTAACATTTAAGAACGGCTACTTCCATTTTCTAGGGGGCTGCAGTGAGCCACGGGATTATTAGCAATCTTCTAATTTCATTTGAACAAAAGGGGGAGCTGCTCTGTACAACTATCCCAACTGTACATGATACGATACTGGCACCACATTTTGCTTCCACTCAACAATTGCACTAGACTTTCAATGAACTCAAGAGCATGCGACTGAAATTCTGCGCACTTCAATTTTCAAATTGTTCTATTTGATTAAAAATTCTCATGGAATGTTCATAATCATTCACTGATTGATATTTTTAAAATTTCAAAAATTCATCAATGCGTAATGCTCCATACCCAACTACATATACGGCGTAACATGACCGTCTGCCCATGGGTTCCGGCTGCAGAAAGTGAGCCGAGTTGTTTCAAAAAAGGGACATCAAAGTACGTGTCTTTTGTAATTGAAACAGTGAATAGAACATTAACACGAACACACGAAAATTAAGCGATGAAAAAGTTTTCATAAAAGCACATCAATATTTTCTACAGGAATTACCAACAAATTAAAATTCAATTCGATAAATATCTCATTCAACCGGAATTTTTACCTGATATTTAACAATGAATTTCATTTTTTTAACATAAACAACAAATAATGAAAACATATACTGTACAAATGCAACCTTTCGTTACGGCGATTGTAAACAGGCATTCATCATCCACAGTAAAAGTTTCCTTCATTGGGGCAACAAAGTTCTAACCATTTTTATTAACAATCGATAATTTTTTTCATCCTTGAAGTACTTTACGTCACTCTTAAAGTACAGTTACATGTTTTGCATTTTAAAACGCTTAAATCATCCTCTCATCCTTGTGCGAGTCGGTAAAGCTAACGTCCAAATTTGCAGGCTAGACGAATTTGCCTAGACGACACTATGATCATGCAGGCTATGGGAAAAAGTTCTCTCATCCTTTTCTAAAAAAAGAAACTAAATACCAAGACGATTGACATTCCTCAGAATCTAATGCCAGTAATGCACTTCTTTTACAGATATTATCTCAAACGAGAACCATTTCAACGGTCAGCGAACGTGGGCACAGCATGTACGCGTTCATTCCTTTTTGATGGGCCTCATAAACCCAAAAGCTCTATTAACTTCGTTGGAGTGGTGAATTGTTTCAACAGTCATGCAGCACAAGAAATATTAACGGTGGCTTGGCCCAAATCGTGGAACGATCAAGCTGAAAAAATAGGTACGTTCGTCATTAGTTCCCGCTTCGCCCACAGTATATTAAAATGAAACTGGGGCAATGATTTTCTGATAGTTTGGCATGGATACTGTGAGAAGGCAGCAATGCGTGAACGTCACATCATGTAACATTGCGAATCATCCGTTTTCTTCACAAAGTTTGAGAGGCATAATAGTAGATTGAAGATTCGTGTAATCCACCAACATGCTAACGCTGATATTTGTGTTCAAGTTAATACAAAACCTCTATAATTAAAATGTTCAAACTACACTTTTTTATTTTAAATAAACTAACTGGAGACTGCCGAAGAAGAAGTAGATGAGCCACAACTCTTCAAAGTAATTGATTTAAAACTCAAATGTCTAAGGCAAGATAATTTAACGAGACTGCATGTGGACTCAAATTTGCATAGAATATGGAGAGGCTGATTTTCTTATCGTTTACATGGACGAGAAACAAATGTTTCCAGGTATAATTGCCCTCAAATTGATTTCGAAGTTACAAGATTTAGTCTTTAAATTTAATATTTATTTCATATCGGACGCTATGTAACGACAATAATTCACAAAGACAAACACAAAATTGATTACGACATGAAGCAAACACTGATGATCCTTAAAAGGAATTTGATGAGTCGTGGCTAATTTTGAAGGTTCTCATTACAAATAAGCATTCACTAATAACTCAATAGGCTATCATCTAAAAATACATCACACGAATTAGTTAAATTTTCTATCAAAAGGAGAGTCAAACGATGACGTGGACGAGAAAGAACTGTTCGAGTTCCTGGAAGATCGAGAGAAGGAACTCATGCTAGGGAAATCCGTAAAACCCATTCGCGGAAAGTCATCAAATTCAGCTAGAGCACCGGAAAATTCGGGAAATCTTTCAGCCAGACTCGGACGATTGCCAAATAGTGATCCACGAGGGAAACCAAAAGGGTCTCGCATGAAGTCGTCATTCGCACTCGACGACCGATCACTCAGTCTTGATCGATCCGAGCACGATGACCTCCCACTCGACTGATCAGAAGACTGATCAGTTTGGTTCGAAAATCGAGATCGGTCAGACGCTGAGGAAAAATTTGATGCATGAGATCTTCCCGAAAGAGTCGACCCCACCGAGTCGGTAGACATTTGAGACATGAGAGAGTGACCTCGGCCAGTCAAGCTACGAAGGTCGCCAAAATCAGGACCAAATCCCATACTAAAGAAAGTATCATCAAACGCAGATGGGTGCATTGGACCGCTTGAAAATGCTCTGTGAGAACTACTACTGGTACTGCTCTTCTTTACAGAAACTGTTGAACCATCGGGCAGTCGCTTAATGCACGACTCACTAACATCAGAAGCTTCCGCTTTTTCAGCGCCTTTGTAGCGTCCCTTAGGGTCATCATGCTTACGATGTATCTTCGTGACAGCTTCACGACGGGCTGACTGCCCATCTTTTGCATCAATCTCTGCCGCTATTTCTCTGGCCTCCATTAATCCACCGTCTTCTTGAATAATGTTGGACTTTTCAGAAGTGACTGTCCTCTTTCCATCTTTTTCCTCAACAGTGACAACTGCGTCTCCACTGGAACCACAACCCGGAGTAAATTTTGGTATACGCACGATGGAGGGGCTGAAAACGGGACTGACATTCGAAGAGGAGAAATTTTCCGTTTTTACGCCAACTGGATACTTTGGAGCAGAAATGTTAGATTGGTATCCAGAATGTTGATATTTTTCGCCTGAAAGTTGGGATTGAGGTCTACTTGCAGGAGCTTCAACGTGGAACACAGCATCAGATTTTTGACTGGCATTACAACTTGAATTCCTGCTGGCATCAAAGTCCATCGAGGTGGAAACACGTGACATATCAGAAGGTGTCTCACTAGGGGCAGGAGAGGAACAAGATGAGTTGCTGTTGCTAACGGAAGAAATTCCCGACTCGTTGACCATGAGACGATCTCGCAGGTCTCGCGGCAAGCTGTCTAAACCGCTGTCGTTTGATTCGAAGCTCGCCGACGTTTGCAAGGCTTTGCCTCCATTGCAGAGGTACGATGAAGTCGTTGAAGATGAGGTGCTTTTCGTACTTTTGGTGGCCGTGCCGTCTTGAGTTCTCTGCTCATTGTAGCTCTCATTTATAGACTGAACAGAAGACGATTTCTTTTTTGGGGCTTGGATAGCAGAATCCTGGCACAAGAAATAACACATCAAGTTAATAAGATATGAGCTAAAAATATATTTTCAGAGCTTGTTTTTTTAAACTAAAATAATTTTTTCTAATATTTTCACGAAAACATTCACCGCACAGTTTCAATAGAAATTTATGCTAGAATTAGTAATACTACACCAACTCTCGCAGTGCAGTGTTTGCTAAGGAAAGAGTTTCACATTTTGGTAAGAATTAAGCGAGCGCCATGGTAAGAATAAATCATTTAAAGAAATTCTCGCTAACCATCATTCATTCAATTCACTCATATTTCATCGAAGGGCAAAAAATTCAAAGACAGTGAAACTTCAGGCAGAAGTGCGCCAATAAATATTTGGGGACAGGAAAGTTCTGCCCTCTTTTCTTTAACCAAACTTTACAACTAATGAATAAGCCCAAATAGCTGTTTTCAAGGTCTTATCAGATGGCAGATATTCAGTTAAACTTCACATTTTATTGAATCTACTCTAGTTGATATTTCAAACACATCTATAGGACATGGAAGAGAAGAGTTTCAAAGTGAATCGTATGCGTCACTGCATGTGAAATTCTACAGAAGTAGCAATCCAACAATAGCAGTGAAAAAAGTATAAGAGCTGTCTATCCAGAAGGTGTGTGTCGGAAACTCCCCTAAATGTTTTTTGAAATTTGAAGAAGGTTATTTTGATCGTTGCCCGCATTGCATTGTTGTTCGGAGAAAGTTTATGAGGAACACAGACTCTATGCACCTTTCATATATTTTGCACATGCTCCTGAACAGCAGACCAACGTGCATCAAGTCTTTAGGACAATATTCTGATTGTTTGTCGAGGATCTTCTTTCACTGCGGATTTTAAATAAATCATCATCTCACAGACAGGGTCTCTCGTTCGAGGCTCACCAGTAAGATCGAAATTGCCTTCTTTAAATTAAAAACATCTACGGCAGTTTCTAACACTCACACCTTCTGGATAGACAGCGCTTATGCTTCCACTGCTGTTGTTGGATTGCTACATTTGTGGAATTCATACAACATGCAATGACGATTATGGTGCACTTTGAAACTCTTCTCTTCCATGGGCGATAGATTTGTTTGAAATGTCAACTGGAGTAGATTCAATAAAATGTGATGTTTGACTGAATATCTTACATCTAATCGGACCTTGAAAACAGCTGTTTGAACTTATTCATATGTTTTAAAGTTTGGTTAAATAAAAGAGGACAGAACTTTCCGGTACCCCTAATAGAAACACGACTGAAATGAGGAAAAAACAAGAATAAGACGATTTGCGCTCAGAGTTAACATACGATTGTCAGAAGGAATCAATGCTTAATGAGGAAGAACATCAATAAAACAGCCCGTAACGAGCATTTCCTTTACAAGTTCAAGTGCAGCAATTGTTCTAAGATCATAACGCATCACGAGGACACAAGCTGCTAAGTTATGTTGATCAGTTTACCATAAAGCTGATAGTTCCACCCAAACAAACCACGGCACACGATTAGCTCAGAGCAACCGTGGAGTGTGTGGGATCGTCTACTACTCACGTTCTAGCTATCACCAATAACAGCCCCCAACTTCCGAATAGGGAGAACGTAAAAAAATAATTTGATTAAGATCTTTACCTGAACTTTGCGAGGAGCTCTTATGGTCAGCACGCCTTCTTTGGAGAGAGCCGTTGTTACCAGGTCGATATCGGCCTCTTCAGGCATCGTGAACTCCTTACTGAACGTCTTCCAAGACGAGGAGCCTCCATCAGGCTCCATCGAAACCTGCAGCCAAGTCATGACTCTTACTTTCGAATGCTGGGATGCGAAATGCTTGAAGAATTCACAGCAAGATATACATTTACACGTAGTGTGCACATCGTGTGTCGAAAAATTAGTCTGAAAATTATAGTTGGGAAGGGAATTATACGTACATCAGTCAAAAATTCATTGTTGTATTCTTTTCTGAGAATTAACTTACCGATTGGCTCCAAGCTATACATTTCCTACAGACAACATAATGAGGAATAAAAGTTAAATTGCTTGAATATTGTAAACATGAAAAGAAAAATGATTCATACAGCACGAAAATTTGGAGGTAACTACAATGTTCCTCCTTAGAAGCATAGCTTTCCAATTACTTCTCTTTGAGCAATCTATTTATTCAGCTTTTGATGATATTCTAACAGGTTTTTGCTGCGTTGTCTTTTTTTCTTTTTCTAACATAGTTTCATACACTATACCTCGAGTTTTTTTGGAATTTATGACATATTTACCAGAATATTCAATGCGAGACCTGAATTTTCATTGGATTCACCGTACTTAAGAACATTTGGATGTCATCCGTCTTAGAATTTGAAATTTCAACTTGAGTGCAGTAAGACGTGGTAAACGGAACGATCACAAATATCTTTACTGCATTTTACTGTACTAAAGATAGAAATTTAAAATCCAAAATGTTTGTCATTATAATGATTACGTATTGGTGGTTCTATCTAAAAATGAGGATAAGATTTCCTAACATTTGACCAATTTGTAATGCAATACGATTCAAGTCAGAACTCTTGGAACGAATACAACTTTGTAATGTCTGAAGTCATACACATAACAGTTTACTTGCATGTTTTTTGCAAGAGAGGGAACATCGCAATAAACATGTATTTGTGCCTTACCCAAGATTTTTACCGATGTTATTTTACGTTTTGCCCCAGCTTCATGACGTATTTTCTATGTTTAATGGTTCCACTCATAGGAATTACTTATTCAAATTTATTTGAGAGAAAAATAACTTAAAACTATAGTACAATCCCCTCTAAGTTTGAAGTGTGATTTGGAGTACCTCCTTACTTTTCTTCCACTAAATATTCCTAACGTCATTACGCCCAAAATGTTAATTTTTGTCGTCAAGCCGTTTCAGGTGTCATCATTTTTGTAGTAGAAAATTTTGGCAAATTTTGCAAGCAGCAATAAAGCAGACAGCTTGCGAAGAGGCGTTTGTTGATATCGATTTTAATTCAACCAATAACTACTTCAAAAACGTCATGTAATGAGAACGGTTATTACTATGGTAATACCCAGGGTAACGAACATTTTGTCAATATTTTTTGAAAAAACCTTCCAGTACTTTTGGCTCTAAATTTCAATAGCAGGTAATTAATCGTGCAGCAGTGATTAGAAAACTTAATTGAAGCCCTAGTATTTCTACTCCCATATTATTTGCTTGCCTTACCCATGCAGAGTGAAACTGTGCATCGAAATTTGTTTGGCGTGTAATTTTTAAATTTTAATAGGTATACTAGATACTGAATGAAAATTCAAGATTTTTGCATGAATTGAACTTTGGTTGAGAAGATGTATCACAAAAAAACGCATGTTGCAAACACTCTGGTTGGGAACACTCGTCCAGACAGCAACAAAAGCTTTGGCTTCTTGATTAAAAGCTACTGAATCGCAGTATAGGATATTCTTACACGTACAGAATAAATACAAAAAGTTAAAGAAAGGAATTTATGACCAATAAAACGCATAGTAGAGAAACAGCACACGACTGCAGTGCTTCATGTGAATATGTGAATGAAGAACTTCACCCCCACTCGCAAAAATGTTGAAGAATATCCCTGAATTTCTCAGAAAAATTTCTCCGAAAGTTGAACTGATTTAGAACCGGAAAAAATAGGTCGCAGGACCACTGAAAATGAGAAACATCGTCAGCTGTGAAAGGCTTTTCGCTGAATAATAAATAAAAGGGCATATTTGAGTCTGCCACGAGTAGTCTGAGTTTTTAAAGTGTTAAAAGAAGATCATCGGTGGCTTAGGTAACCAATTAGTAACGTGAAGTCCTTTCATCGTTCGTTGGAAGAAGTTACAGCAACGATAATATACATATTCTAAAAGTCAGTCCACCCAGTGGTACAAATATCGCAAGCTTTCTTTAGCACTTCGATAGTGAGTCAAAACACCGAAGCGCAACCCTTTACAGCGCAAAAATGATCAAATGCCAAAAAATATGGGAAACACAAATACTGGCCCTTAAAACCACCACACTTGAAAATTTAAAACCTATAGCGCTTGTTGTACGTGAAATATCGATATCACTCAATTACGAATTGTGAACCAATCATCATCTTACAATGGAAATGTTGAAGCTTTTTTGCTCCAAAATGCCTGCTAATTCGGCCATACGAAGATTACTTTGAGTTAGGATGAGTCTATTTTGTAAATGATCAAAGCCGTCAGAAATACGGTATCGCTAATACCGCTCTATTTTTCAATTTAATGTACATTGAAAATATTCAATTGGTTTGCCTTAGCCTTGTACACCAAAAGTTGCCCAAATTTTTCATGGTTCATTTATTTAGACGTAGCTAACGACCAAGTTGTGTCTCTAAATCAACCTGCCATTCGCTCACCTGCTGGTACTTTCCCTCAACCACTATCCTGTTGTCGTCCACCACTCGCACTTGCAGGTTGCGAGGGTCGAAGTTTTTCACATCCATCAGCACCTGCCGAGTAATAAGGCTGCTGTAACATCGTAAAATCGAAACCTTTTGATGGGAAACCTAATCGTCTCCAGCAGCCGCGCCAGGAAATCAGATATATGAACATGTTCTCCCTTGCGTTTGACTTCTTACCATGTGCATTGATCCTTCCAACTTCCCTTGAATCCATTCATTTCCCTCTATCGCAGACACACTCACGTGTCCCAGTAAATCTGTCGTCGGCACAATTCTCGTCCCAACGTCTAGCGTACCCACCCAGTCTAACTTTTTCGCCACCTGCATGCATGTTTTTCGCCGCCCAAGTAATTAAAACGCTTAGGCGGCGAAAAACATTCATGCTCCGGCAAAAAAGTTTGACTGGGCATCTACTCAAACTGCAGAATGATCTGGAACTTTACACCGTCAATATTTCAGATTTGATATCGTTGAATGTTTCTGTAATACACCGATTATGACGACAGGAAATAGAAAAAAACATACATCGTGCACAGTAAAAAGCAATTAAATATAATAAATACTTTATAATTAGACATTAGTTCAATTGTTGACTGAAAACGTGGGATCATTATTAGCCTTGAAATCTATCAAATTTAATGAAATATATCGCATCAGTGGTATGTTAAAAATTAGTGGAATATGTTGTAACGTTGGTAAGATGCAATATGAACTACTAACCTACGTAGTACCATGTACTTACTCACTGAAATGAGGCTCAGTTATCCGCTTTTCAAGGCTGAGTATAAATCCATAAGAAAATTTAAGGAAAAATGAACTATTCAAAACCATTTACGCTTAATGGAGTGATAAGTACTTAGTCCCATAACATATAAAATTTCATTTGAATTTCATTCACACTTTGCGGTAGATTCATATGGGATATCAAGATGGAAGTTAGTTGCTCAATTCCTAAGTTGCAGCAAACCATAGTCCACACCTTGCGGCGCATATTTCTGGGCATCAAACAAGACCACAGATGCTCATCAAGCAACAAAGCCATGCTAAGATACAGTATGAGTCAGTGGGAGCAAATTAAATCGCCGGAAATTTGCTTCAATAACTAAAGGACAAATGTAATGGCCCAACTCACCTGGTAGCGACCGTCGCGCTCTGTGACTTGCAGGTCTTGTGACGCGTACGGTTCATCAGAGCGGCTGACGGGCGCGGTCTCGACACGCCCCATGCTCCACGAGTTCTGTAAAGCGGCAGATTATCTAAACCATAGTCTTACACGGTGCTTCTCGCTTTATTTTAAATAGCAAGCGTAGAGCGTAGGCTGGAGTGGGACTATACATTAAAATGACGTTAAATTTCGTCCTTTAAGAAAAAAATCAGTCTGCCACATCAAAAGAGTGTGCTTATCGATACGCCTTAAAAAACACAGCTGGAGCAAATAAAAGTTTTATATTTTAGTAATAAAATAAGGATATCTGCTTTTCATCAAAGTGAAATTACCTTCAGCCTATTTCCCCAAAAATCAACAGGAAGTTCCAGTGTTTCAGCATTCTGTTTTCGATGAATAAGTAATCTGGTAACTCATCCGAGCATTCCAAGTTTAGACTGCATCTCGCATATCCTTTGATTCGTTAAATTGCTTGTTTACAATTGAAAGGTGCCACAATAAACGAGCGTGACTGCTTGCTACAAACAGACCCCTGAACTCTGCAGAGAGCGTCGCTGCGAGAGGGACAGGGCGACTTAAAAATACTCATGACTCGATTGCTTGTAGACTTCAAATTTCGCATCACCGTTGCATGCAAATATCTTTTTCACGGTTTCAAAAGAATTCAGCATAGAATAAAACTTTTATAACGATCGCGATGTGGTTAGGAGGAGTACAAGTAATTTTCTTGTTACAGAGTTAAAAATTGGATTGGCTCACAGAAAGATTGAGATCAACTTTTTGAAAGATACAACGAAAATTCTTTGTATGAATAAATCACTTGTATGAATCACTGCACGGTAGAATATGACATTTTTTAGATATTCACTTGTCACTGTTACTCTCAAGTAATTAATTAATTTATGTTAACTCAATGAAATCATAGGCAATATTTTCTTTAACATTCGGTTCATATTTCATATCGAATAGATTTTAAACAGTCACATGGGGATGCAAACTCTCACGAACACAGCACAGGGATCGAAAATCACGTGAATAAATGAATGCATCCATTGTCCTTCTTTGCAATGATTCTACAGCATGCATTGATATTCAACTCAAGAGACGGGCCATCCCACCTGGCGATCGTTTGCTCAACCGCTCATTTCCGTCATTCATATCGGAAGCTAGACTTGAGTTAATTTTAAAATATCCAGTTTTCTAATAAAAATGTTAGCTGAACGTAAAAGTAGTTCAAGGTTCGCACTTTTGATACAATTATCCAGCACAAAATAAAATATTTTCCATGATGAATGTGCTCTATAGCAATTACGAGTAGGACCAATGGTTCGAAGTTGATTTAGGTTTATGCAGCGTTAGACAAAACCTCACAACCTTTGACACATTAATTTAGGAAAAAGGAGAGATTTAAATTTCAGATAAATTTTCCAGTAATGCATGACCCCCAATTTTGTACTTCCCATGTGAGCAGCAGAACTCATTTTGAGGCAGTCAATGCCGTTAAATAAAGCCGGAGAACGTTCTGTCTTAACTCGTCACAACTCCATTGGTAATTACGTAAGGACTTCATTTAGTACAAGAAAACCAAGGGAAAGAAAATTTTCTATAACGACCCATAAGTTCTTTAAGATTTCTAAGATCTCGCCCTCGTACCGGCTTTGAACGAAGCTATACCAGAGGAGTTTAAAAAATTATTTTGGACAGCAGTTCTTAAAGGAATGTTACGTTTTTGCTTAAATAAATATAATTCAGGTTTATTTCTGTTTTCTGTTTTAATTTTTCGGAACATATTCACCATTTAGCAACAAAATGTATACTCTGTCAAAAAATTAAGCAAAGTCTTTTAAAAATTCTACAATGACTTCTCAAGTACCCTTAATCTCGATACCCTCAAATCTCAAATACCCTTACACATTCCATTGAATTTAAAATACTCAATACTTTTTTCTTTGTTACAATCCTTGTTATCTTGCTCTTTGTATTTTTCTCGCCCTATATCCCTGAAATAAAATCAAACTCATCCTGAAACCTGAGAACTATGCCATCGAGTCTACGCGCCGGCGTAGCGCCAAGTAGAGACACCGGGACACGAACATCAGCAAGTAATCTATGTCGTCTTCATCATTCCCAAATGAACCCATACAGACGTGCATTCTTAAGAAAAACATTTCATCAGCAATTTAAATCGAATTACACTTCACTAAAATTAGTACGACAGAATAAAATAACTTCGATTTGAACTATACAGCTCCATGAACATCAATCTCGCAAACAGTTGCAAAAGTGCCACTTCGTGGTAGCCCCAAACTGTCGCAAAGATCAGCGTACTTTTTCTTAGCGGTGCTAGAGACACAACCAGACCCACCATGCAGACAGTCGTGGATGCCCAAACGAGGCAGCTCTAGCCAATAATGAGAATTTAATGAGAATTTGTACCCTTAACGCAAGGGTATACCAACTGAGCGTCAACAACATGTAGGAGTTGCAGGATTGCACCAGCAATAAAGCGAACTACCAATAAAATCTACTTACGGTCACTAAAAATTTTTATTTTGAATGTAGATTCTATGTTATGCAGCTCATTATTTTAAATAATTATCATCCTTTTCCTTAAATTGGGATTCACGTTCGTAAAACAAGTTCTTGCTGACCCAAAACATGAGAATAATACCTAATCAATTTAGAACCGGTATATTTCAGATAGTTGATGCAACGGAGAACAAATTGAATATTTTAGGCGTCCATTAAGCATTGAACGGATTACTTAACTAACAAACATCCGAGACTTTCTTGAATTGATCGTTACAGTCCAAGAAGTGCGACGCGAAATTACTTATCTAGAGATGTTCTAAACATTTGCACGGCTTTATAGGTGTCAGTAACGTTATTTGACGTTTATACGTGGAATAACAAATAAATGAATTATAAAAAGAAACAAAATCATTCCAAAGGATGTGGATAAAAAGTTATGTATTTTTCCTCAAACAATTATAAAAATGGTATTGTTGTCATCCTTAACTGCATTCTCAACATTAGTGCACCTCATCGTAAATAAACGAGTCGGATAATTACCAATATTACTTCCTAAAAAACTGATGATGTGTCGACACGAGTGGAATACATTTAGTATCAGCGCACTTATCTATGCCTCGCTTTGGAGAATATGACCAGAAATCTGAGGCATCTCAATCACATGCGTGTTTGTGAGACGATTTTTTTTCAATTTAACGCATCAGATCCACATTTTGCTACGTTTCTTCGCTGCCAATAGTCTTTATTTTCAGTAGAATGAGTTATATGTTTTAGATTTTCGTTAAAATTCAGACTCATACAAGGAAACTAACGTCACTAAATACGACACTGAATTTTCAAGCGAGTTGATAGGCCCAACCCCGCTTTAAACATCTAGAATCCCTCAATAATATACTGATTAGAAAGATTTATGTCCTTATACCTTAGACAGTTCATTATTTTCCGCTGTTGAATGTTTATGTACATCAATGGTGAGCTGTAAAAACATCCTAACGACGAATTGAATCGACAACTCACCTTGGCACTAGCGTCAGATTCTATAAACAAATACAATTTTCGTCATAAAAAATGAAGCCTAACCTAACAAACTGTAGTACATAAAATTAAAAAAGTATGACAATCTGACTGATCTTCATTCGGCCCTACACACAAACTGTTCAATTGATTCACATTAGGATTAAATGCAGGTGACCAACTTTATCAACACACGCACACCCAGCACATCACAATCGTACGGACGTCATGTCGCACACGAGTAACAATGGATGCGCCATTTTCTGGTACAACTTTCAATTTTTCTCAATCGCTTCCACGCATCTCCGACATGGGTTGGTGATACTGGGCTACTTTATTTGTGTTCTGTTCAGTAAATGTGAACTCACATTAATTTTATCATTTCTTGCTGACTTATACGACGATTACAGTTCTTAGTTTTCAAGAAGGAAGGAAAAATCCTATTGGACAATAATATGCGATACTTTATTCATTAACGTGTAAGTTTATGTCCTGAATTAAATAACTAAAAATAATGCGTTAGGACGCTTCACGTCACAAAAATAAAATATTTTAGAGCACCTAAATTTCATTTTCGTCTATCTAATATTATCGGATAACATCTGTTCTACGAGGATGAAGGAGAGTAATTACAATCGTTACACACGGAAGTTTTAGCGTACGCAAAATCAAATTCACGGATCCGTAATCAAGTGGGAATTTTGGGTGATCGCCTAAACCATTTCAATGAATTGTACCCCATGACTACCTGTAAAGTAGAATTATCAAATAGCAATGCTACTTATTTGATGAGCTATTCAGAAAATTCACATGTTAGCAAAAGAACCGCAGCAGATCACATAGATGAAGTAACGAAGAACACAAACAGTTCTTCTTGACACTTTGCCTCACGTCGTGACGTCAATGGAAGTTTACATGCTGAATATACAGGATAGTTAGAGTTGGTGGTGCAATAAGAGGAGAAAGTGCGAATATGAAGATTTGTGAGGTAAATACAGTCTGCATAGGCTGACTCATGCGAGCTGGCAAGTCTCTCAGCTCAACTCTTTGGCTATAACTAAATGAAATATTTTCGACATGGGCAAAATTGCAAGTTTAAAAAAAATATTTAATCGCTCGAGAAATTGTCATTCCTCTTTTACGCAAGGTTGTCAAGAACTATGAATGCTCGTACATTAGAATTTGTGCCAACAAGGACGGGACGAGATGCGAAAAGAGCGAGAGGGTACAGATAAATTTGTGCAATTACTGAGGCTTACTTCAAACAATTTTACTTGGTTCATTTTCAGATTATTAAACGGAAAAGATAACACGTGATAGTTACAAAAATCTGGTATTAATCAAATTAGGGGGTGAACGAGGCCTGCGCTAACGCATCTGTCTCAGTAAATTTTCTAATACAAATCGAAACGAGAAATTAAAAAAATAATTACAGCCAAAAAGTAAAAATATTAGGAAACTAATAAAATGTGGGCATAAGGGTTCATCAAAAATTAAGGGAGCTGTCATTGATCTTGCGTTATATATCCCATCGAATCCAAGTTGAGTGAACGGACAGTAACCACCATGTCTTTAAAGTTACCTTTCGGATCTCATATCTTTCGCAGGAGAGAAAATTTTACGATCTCGCCAAAATTTAAGAAACAAAACTGAAACATTCAAAACAAGCGTAAATCACACTGAAAATAAAGTCTCTATGCTCCATAATTGCAATAGAATTTCCTGAAGCTAGCTGGTGCACTGAAATTCTTGAAAGACGTACCGCGAGTCACATTTAACTCTTAAATACTAATAACTTTTCCCAAAGTTTAGAACTTCGAACAATAAGCCACCAACTCTCTTGGATTTAAACCAATTTTTTCCAGTTTAAAAATCAAAGAATTTCTTCATTATCAGAGCTAATTTGCTTCATCATCAGGGCTAATCAAGGCAGATTTGCTAAAAGAAATAATTGAATTTCAATCGATTTCGTAGATGAATAAAAAGAAATCGACTCATAGTGAGGTAAAACTGTTTACTGCTTCTACAATCAATTTATATTAATAGTGAAAAATCATAATTGAGGAAGCTTATCGAATGAATCAAATACGAGTATTATTAAAAATCATAACAGAAGTCATTAACATGACCTCAAAAGCCAAATTAAACGCAACGTACAAGATATTTCAGTAAACCCGAAAATTTTCAAGAGAAATAGCATCAAAAACTTGCACCAGAAACAACACATGAGATGTTCATTATCTTCTTATAACACCGCCAGACGACGATGTGAAACGTTTCTACCTCGCGACCTGAAATAATTTACACAAAACAAATAATTAAGCAAGGATGAAACATACTTCGCAGCAAACACACGACTTGCAGATCCTTACCATTTTCCTCGATAATAAACTAAACGCAAGTCAAGTTGATTGGTAACAAGTAAAGCAGGAGCGCTGTGCGACAGGCAGAGGCAGCGCTCGAACTAAGAAGAGCCAGAAGTGCAGTTCGCACTGGTAATGAAAGACCAACCTACACACATGCGTTCTTCCCACCTCAAAATAGCGACCAGAGGGAAACACATAGACTGCCTCATACACACACGCCTTTGGCAGCGGCCCAGCCATCCACCGCACGGGTAAAGACCACCCCCTCCCTTCCATTATATTTAAGGTGAAGTCGTGAAGGAATTCCGTGCAGTGCAGAACTGGCCTCGTCATCTCTTAGAAATGCGGGCTCAATACTTCGCTTGTTATTCAAGGGTTTATGTCCCCTTTCATGGACTCGGGCATACAGGAGAAAAATCCGATACTAGTGAGATGTTGAGTTGCACAGAGGGCTCAATAAAATATCAACTGAACTTTATCGTTCGTTTAATAACTACACCAGCCAACATTATTTTTATTAAACAACACTTTCTTTTAATTCCCTCAAATTGTTCCCAGCATTAAATTTGAATTAGTCGAATAAATCACTATGAGAAAATGCCTAACGAAAAATATATTTCGTGAAATTTATTCTATTAAGCAACAAAACTGAGCAACAAAAATACAAAAAAATGAGTACTTAAAAAACATGAAGACAAAGATCTAATGCAAAATATTTACACAGAAACAACGACGTTTGAAAAAGTGTTCTGCAAAAGTACTAATAGAGTGCGAAAAAGAAATGCTATGAATGACCTTTGATTGTCATAAGAGCTGATGAAAGTGACCTAATAATTTAGCTCAGCGATGGAATACGCAATCGCAATAAGAGCTAATGAACGCTATCATATTTTTCTTTGTTAAATGATGAAGTAAATGGGTACGTTAATTGAAAATTCTGCTCCTCCTGAAATACCTGCTCACTCAAAATCTCATCCATTTGCATGCTGCTGTTCTTTAATGCTGCTGTTCAACTTTTTAAGCCCCTCTCATGATTTTGGCACGACTGTTATTATAATGATGATTTTTGTGAGAATTTAATAGGGAGGCTATGTAAGCGACTGGCGAAAAGCTGTAGGATGCCAAACATTTGAGCAACACTTCGTCAGGTGACGTGTACTTTGCGCCGTCTTGCGGAGACTTTGAGCGTATGGGTATTTCTACACTGACCACATATTAGACTTGATATAATAATCTTCGGAAAATGAATAATATTCCATTGTATAGTGGGAGTTCATTCTGGGTGAGGACTGCTGTACCATTTCATGAACAATGAATGATCCAGAACAATAACCTCTCGTGTATGTACTACGATCGAGAAGGGTTTTCGCAAAGAATAATCATTATTCAACAAATTTAATTTGTCTCGTTTGAGCCCAAAAATTTTATAGTAAAAATGAGTTTCATTCGTAAGACGTCCATCAAAAATTTTTCATGATCAACATGATGCTTTCTATTTGACGTAAAAGAAAGATCCATCCTCACCACGCTCTTCCAAATTCCATCTCGTCGAATCGTGTTGGGTGTGACTCTAACACCATCAATACCATTATTTCGATTAATTTTGTTGTAATTATTTTTGTATTGGGTTTCATTTTAATTTTCCTTTAAGTAGTACTAACGCGCTGGAAATTACATGTAGACTTACGTGGTTTAGTAACTGGACTGATTCGGTATATGTATTTACAAACTTCACGTGTTCTTCAATCCTGGGTATTTTAAGGCCACACTTGTGTCAGTTCTTTAATTGTGCATTCAAAACCTATGTAGCGCACTTCATCTCAATAAATGTACTTCAAATTTGTTTCAGATATAAATCAAGTGCCTCAACAATGGGAAATGAATTTCGTCAACCGTCCTTTGTATTTCAGAGGTTAGTTGAAAAACTTCTGAGAAGTTCAACTCTATAACATTCAAGTCCATCAAGCTTTGGACAATAAATACACTTCGCTTAAAGAAATACACCTACAACACACATCATTATAAAATAACTTTATCAAGGTTTGAACTTGAATTCTATTCCAATCCAACCTCCGATGGACGATAGCAGACTTCTAACGTTCAAACCTAATATAAGAAATTGACTTACGTCCTCAAGCGCAGTGTTTCGTGACCGTCCTGTCATTCTCCGCAGAGACCTGTCGAATGCTTCTAAAGACTCGCTGAAGAACGGGTCTGTCGCGAAATCTTTCAGCAGTTCGTCACGAAGACTAGGCGCCGTTGGCATGTTATCTGCCGGAAACAGATGTTGTTACGACTCTACTGCAAAAACAAAAATATCACATGTGTTTTCTATCAAAATATAGATAACTAAAACTAGTGAGGTTAGGAGTTTTCATGCGTCAAAAAACGTCAAGTTCTAAATGACCTTAAAAAATATTTCGACCGTGAAAACGCGAGCGCGATTGCCAATTTAATAGATGATTTAATCTTTAATTTAATTTAATGCTTTCATGATTGCATTCAGTTATTAATTTCGTATTGTCACTCAATCATAATATAAGAACTATGAAAATATGAACGGCATGAAGAGCTCCTAAAAAATTATTTGAAAGTGTCGCGCAGGAATTAATTTGAACAAGGGTTCTGGTATAGCGATTACGAGAACTTGGCAATTTCAAGATATCAGACAACAAAGTAGTAATCAGAATTTAACGCTCAATAATTTCCACGAATATACATTCAGCATTCTATTTGTTGCAAATTTTAGTTTTGGATAATTTTATGATTTCAAAAAACGATGACCGAAAGGCGTCTGGCTTCTCGCCTTCTCAGCACGGAGCAGCGTTCATTAATGTGCATGCGTAGCAGGCCATCATGAGGGTGCCCGCGAGTTCGCCGCGACCACGCAGTTTTCTGTGCAGCCAAAGAAACAGAACACTGACGCTGGCGCGATCGATGGCTGACAACAGCAGAGCAAGCACATGTTGGGGCCGTCGCTGCTGCACTGCACGGCCGATTTGCGCATCCAAGGAACTGACACTTTCATCCAAAGGACTGACATGTGACTGAACGTGTGCACAATCTTTGCAGAGTAATTTCACAAAATAATGCTAAAAGCATTTTAAGAGCGAAAAAATGCGCAGAATACTGAAGCACCAGCATTAAACTTTAAGAACACTTTCCGAAAGAATACACAAGAGTATAGTCCTAGCAATAGAGTTGAAAATAATTTGAGCACACATTCGATAAGGCCCTTTCCACCTCCGTATTAACGCCATTGAAATTAGTAATAGCTTGGATTCGAATAAAAAACTAATTTAAGAAGAGCAAAGGGTCAGGAAACTTCTATTATGGTTTCAAAGAGCAAGCTTGTAACAATGCACGGATGGTACATTGGCTTCTCGTATATAGAGTGCTCAAAAGCAGAGCAAGAACATCAGTAGGCGGTAATTCAGAGAACTGCTCACAAGAGACGTAAACCACGGTAGAAGCAAACACTCATTTCATTTGCTTTGATTTCCTACCGTCTGTTGTTAGCTGCCACACAATGAAAGTTTGTATGCAATTAAAAAACCACTCATCAAAGAAATGAACCTTTCGGCTTGAGAGAGTAAGAAGTTCAGACGCCAGAACTGTTGTAGCACACACGTTCTCGGAGCAATTTATCTACCACAATTTACCCTGACTACTATGACAAGCACTGGCAGATACTGCCACTATTTTTGAATCGTAAACAATTAGGTACTCTATTTTAAATGAGAACAATGGTAATGTTATACTCCGGATCAGTATATTCTAAATTATCGACACGCTACAAAATACGTAGAAACGATAAGCATTGCAGTATATAATTTTCATGATGCTGTTTGATAGTTCTTGTGTATTAGCGCGCAAAAATAATCGCACTCAGGAACAAATTAAATGTATGTAACTGAACGGGTTGAAAAAAACTGAGTATAGATTATTAGCTTACATACTTTCAATAAAGGATAAAATTCACAGCATGTAATGTAGGAAGTGTATAATAGTTAAACTTTACATCAACGAAAGAAGCTTCAAAACCATCATAAGATTCGAAAACTCAAGACGGTACCGATGGAGAGCATTTGCCCCACAAACGAAGCCGTCTACAACTTCCATGGCCGACAGAGTAACTAAAATAATATAAGAAAAAAATCATCACTTATCAACACGGTACAACACCCATATGAAAAAAGCGTGGAAACGTGGATGAATCACAATAACAGAAAGCCACTGCTTATTCAGCCTGCTAAAGAAACTGGCATTCTCTATAAAGAGCTGCAGCTAATCATTATTACTATAAAGAGCGTTATTTAAACTAGAAGCATTGAGTTATACAGTTATACTACATCACTCTGCACTTGAAAACCCGCATACACTACACATACCGTAGAAACCATATCTTCCGAAAAGCCTACACTTCCCTGAAGCATTGATTTGAACCAAACGCAACATTTTTTATCACTCAGAAAGAAACCATCTTAAATAGAGAAATGATAGTCTTTGTACACAAAAATTAAAATAAAATTCTACAGCATGACTGAGGTTTCATAAATATATGTGCACTTAATGCAGACCTAGTCCTCGATTTAAAGACATTATTCATCATGGTGAAGTGTTAAACGAGTCTTGCAACATTCAACAATAACCTTTATACACGTATGACCAGTTTTTATTCTGTGTGTGTCTTCTTCCAGCCTGCATCATAAGCTCGAGTGTGCGCGAAAATTCTGCCGTTCTCCACTGCATGTCTTGAGGACTTCTCGCCTACGGGGTATTTCTGATGTGAACGCCATGAGAAGCAACTACATACGACAATGGTTACCTTCATATCCATCAGGAATGCCTCATCTACCAAAAAAGTAGCATCTACTAACATCAAATGCAATTTTCACCGAATGCATTGCAGCCACCACAGACATTTGCAATAACCACACACAGTCACGTTGACGATAACGAATCGATAGGATATTACAGAGCAGTGCCCGTAAGAAAGAAAGATGAGCGACCACGGTATACTGTAGAAGCGACTGGCAAAAAAGCAGTTTCCACAAAGAGCTGCGACCACCTAAAAAATCTCCACCCGCCATAAACAGTTGCGTCCACCCTCAAGAGCGGCGACCGCCGTAATTTTCAAAGTGCTTCGTCCACCAGAAGACTTGAGCTGCGCCCATGCAACACGCCGGCTACAGACACGACGATTGGCGGTCGTTGCCCTCAGACTCAGCAAGCTGCAACGTTCCTGTGGCAGGAGCCACAAGCACAACTAGCTAGCATTCCTCGTGACTCTCTTGAACAATCTTTTGACATGACAAGCTCATGTACGACACGAATATAACATTTCTCTTCACGTACGTGACGACTATCGACACAAGAGTGCCAAGTCATGGAAATTTTCGTAGCATACGAGTGAAAAATATTTTGCCTCTGCAAAACAGAACAGATCACATGTGGAAGTTTAAGTAAAAGAAAACAGAATTGTGCATACGGCGACTAAGACATCATTTTACCTAAATGTATGCATGATACACACTTTTTCGGAATCGGTTACACAAGACATTACACAGTCCTCGCATTTATTGGGAAGGGAATCTCTTGATGGCGAACGTCCTCAGGGTGCAGGACTCCGAGCTTTTGTCCTCTCATATGTCAGTAAATGAGAATGAGCGAGATCACAATGAATGGCGCAAATCATGGATTTGAATATCTGAAAATAATTTGACAAGCATGAAGAGACTCTTCAAATAATACTTGTACTTGGGCCTTTTTTATTTTTGCCGTCAAAACTCGTCCTATATTAGCTTCAATAAAGTGCTTGGTTTAGTAAAATTTATTGCGTGGTGGCCGAAAGTATTTGACATGTTTCAAACCAGTGTAAAATTCCAGTTATAAAACCATGATTTTTTTCCGCCCAGAATCGACGAGTTTCATAATTCAGCTTGAAAGCTGTTCAGGTTCTCACATGAAAAAACTGCATTTTAGATTCCAGAACAACGACGAAAAAGGCAGTAGGCATATTCAAACTTCGTCAATAGTACAGTGCCCGTACGTGACAATACCGTATGTTTTTTAATAATCAAAAGAAATGATAGCAATATTTCTATATGAGCACAAAAACTGAATCCTTAGGTATGACTTCGACGGAAAATTTGTCAGGTGTTGTGATATTCTGCAGATTCTGGAAGTTCCATGAACCCAAAAATCTGTCATCACCATTAAAATTAATGATAACATTTATCGTCTGCTGGCTGTGACAGTTGATGGCCTACTGTAAAACATTTTTAAGGGAATGCTACTGCGATATAATGAAAAAATTGTACAAAACAATTAACCTTTCTTTCGGAAACATAACCCCAAAATGTTATTTTCCCCACGGACAAACAATGCTCATGCCTGTTAGCATGTCGTCTTAAATGGTCACATATAATCGTATTGAGATCGCTTTCAAGTACTTAACATTGATTTTTTGAAAGACTGCACGCAAGAGATAATGTGAGAAATATTTCACCTTGAAGTTTCGTAAACCACGTCTACTGTGTAAGTTGAAACTCTGTGACGTTATGTGCGTACAAGGTATGATTCATATTTATGATAAAATTATCAACTCCTTGTGTCTACCGTTTGAGCAGTATTTCGATACATCATTAACTGACGTAATTTCAGCCTTGGACGTTTTTCCTAAACCGAAATATTTTTCCAATTGTTTGGAGCACGGAAAATCTGAATTACGAATATCTTAAGATATCACCGTTTTTGATATCTAAAATATTGGTTATAAGTTTCATCACTTCACCTTTTTCATTTTTCTATTCTAGTGTGATTTCGACACCATTTCTCAGCATAATATTTTTAGTGCTCACGTCTTGTCTTCCTGCCGCTCTCGCACTCTTTTTTTTAGAGCGTTTAAAAGGAACAGAAACATGTATAATCGAATCGTTAGTCAAATTCATTTCAGCGCATTTAACTTGGGAGAGACAAAAGATAAATGTGTTAGAACTTAGAAATATATATCTCAGATTGTTAAATTGGCTTAATGAAGCAGAAAACTTTGATGAATTCTCCTGGTCTCTGCAATTTTCAACACGTAAAAAATAAATTGTTTACCCTAGCTGGTCTTCAAATACGGACTTCTCGGAAAACTCTGCTGGGCATTTGAATATTTCAAAGGTATTTAAATTTCATTAGAATATTTGGAGAACTGACGTCACTTATTTTATCATGCTTTACAGTTAGAGGTCGAAGATGAAATAATAGCATGATAAATTAACTGTGCAAAATTATGGCGCAGATGTGGAGAAGTCAAAATCTGCTGGCTAGTCATACTGAAATAAACTGAAACCACTAGCACAAAGTTTCTAAAATTCCATCACTCTATTTCTTCAAGTTAAGGTTTACTAACAAAATTTTTTAGATGTTTTTCGGTTATTTAGCATGATTGATAAAAGTAAATACTATATATTTTAGATCTGATATGGGGTCTCGACTTTTTGCATTAATGCTAGAAATCTTTCAAATCCATCAAACTTATAATTTGACGTTGTTCCACCGTTGAAAAAGTTTTTAATATAATCATTCCTGACACTAGATGAACCCAAATTATGGCAGTAATGAGAGAAGGGCTCTCTTAAGTTGCAATAGAGAAAAAAATGTTGTGTGCCTAAGAAAGGATGTACAGACAACTATTAAAAGGCACAATGAAATTAATTCTTTACGTGATCGTGGAGGTTAAGGCCAAAAAATGAGTACAACCTGACGAAAAGAAAAATCGCTTAGGAAAGTTCCACACGCTGATCGGAAAAATCTTTGAACGTGACAACAGAATTTTTCGAGGTTCGCGAAAAGGTGATATAGACTAGAAAGGTTGGATGAAGGCAGTGCGAAAAAGTGTAAGGGTAGAATAAAGTCGTTACTTTCTGAGGCAAATAAGTTGCGACTTGCTTTTGTAAAAGCTTGAAAAATGGACTGTCAATGAAGGGTACGAAATCATCCGATCTGATGAAGGCAAGTTTGAGAAAGTTTAAACCTTAGTTGAAGTTGATAAATAATTGTAGATCATTAAGAGACGTAATTTCAGTTTTGGACGTTGTTCCTGAATTGAAATTAAAATTGAAAATGTTCGTTTTCTTAGTGCTCTTAATCAACAAATTTTGACGAGTAATATCCTTAATCATAGTTAAAATTGAAGAAAACAGTGTAAAGCTTTGACGTTGTATGATGTCTTTAGAGACAAGAATGCTGTTCACTCGTCAGGAGAAAAGGAGCTCTGTGACGTGCGAGATTTAGACGGGTTTGCCAACCTTCATTGGAGGAAATTTTCAACAATACCATACCAGAAAAAGCAATCTTCCAACAAGACAATGCTCCTTGCCACACATCTTGAATGTCGAAGTCTTGGTTAATTAAAAAACTAAATGAGGATAATAGAGTTTCTTCAATCATCAGATGTCAACTTCATCAAAAATCAGGATGCACAATTAAGGAAAAGTGTGTTAATGTGCGAATTTACCTCAGTACGAAAATTAAAAGTAAAACTTCATACAGACGGAGAGAGAATATCGAACAAATAATTTGTGCCAAGTTGGTGACCAGCATGCTGAAACTCATAAAAGCTCTTAAACGAGTTGGAGTACAAACCAATACTAAATATTGATGGAACTCATTTGAAATTCTTCGTTCTTTCTGTTTGAGTCATAATTTTAATCTTTTCAACAAGTTTCATAAATTTTCTTCATTCACTTTATAAATTTGACCATGGCTGTAGATACTTAACTAGTATCAATAGTTGAAAACCAATCTGATAAGACAAGTGACAAATTGAAGCAGTCAACGTAATTAACGATCCATGTCACCCACTAGACTTTCAATCCTTCAACACCAGAGTGCCACGCTTAGCTGAACTCTGCTTCCACTCGACGAGAGCGACAGCGGCTAAAACACGGAAGTAGTAGATGCAGCTTAAATTGGTGTCTACTACAGTACATGCGAGCGGCGGCACCCGCTGAACTTAGCGTCTACGAAACGAGCTGTAGACACCTGTTGAATTTAACGTCCACGATACGAGCAGCAAACGCCCGGTGAATTTAACATCCACGATACAAGCAGAAAACACCCGGTACAGTTGACGTTCTCGATACGAGCAGCAAACACTCCCTATGCTTAACGTCCACTACGAGCAGTAGACACTCGGTAAATTACCGTCCACGATACAAGCAGCAAACACCTGCTAATGTTAACGTCCACGATACGAGCAGCAAATACCCGCTAAGCTTTAACGTCCACGAAACGAGTGACAGGTATCCATTGAACTCGAGCCGAGCGACAGGCGTCAGTAGGGCCACGATGTTCCTGACCGCTCGCGCGCACCGGCCGGCGCTGTCACCAGCCGGGCGCGGCCGCCGGAGAGCAGGCAGGATGACTGGCGCCCAGCTGCGACTGTCCCAACATAGCACGTGGCTGAGTGCACATAAAGTGAAGGCGCCAATGCCAAACTTGGTCTCTTCCTCATTCCATGAAACACGATTGTCGTAAGAATGTTTTCTCTTAAAATTGGAATTTGCGAACGCGCGTCGTTGACGTTGTCGTAATGGTTTCAGCAATGGTTTTGTAATGGTGTATATTCCACAGTCTCTGATTTTCTTCGACATATACATGCGCCCTCAGTATGCGAGGATAATACTTACAATTAGCTTCTTACTGCCTGGAAATCATAACGTAGACTGTGATCTATGCACGTTCTTTCTAGTAATATTAAAAACCTTGAAAAAGTTGTCATCTAAGACGAAGCAGACTATTGCCTCCACAGACAGGTGTTCATGTTATAGAGCTTTGTCTAAATTAATAAAGCAATACCTAAATAACAGAAGAATGTGGCAATGACTGATAAGAGTGTGGATTAATCTAAAACGATAAATTTACATCAAGACATGAACACCAAAGGTTCAATACAGATCATTTCAGGTTAAGAGCCATGCGTGTTCACATGCCGCTAGCGAAACAAAAACAAATCAATGAATTAGAGCCATATAAAACTCTAACCTTCACTTGAGTGGAGAATTACATCCGCGCATAAGTGTGTTTTTCATGCACAATCGTGCTACATCGCATAATTGCTCTGTTTGTGTTACGAAGTTTTGTAATCAGTGAAACCCTAAAAAAGAAACATCAATATCTTGTGACGGTCGAGAATTGTCTACAAAATTGCTAACACAACATATTTTCGTTGTCGAACTATGATCAAAAACAAATGACCGACTTTGGTGCCTCCGATAGCAGTCAGTGGCGCAAATTCTTCCCAATGCCCAGGAATGATTGGCAAAAGCTAAGGGTCGAACTATAATCAAAAACAAATAACAACTTCGGTGCCTCCGATAGCAGTTAGAGTGGAGCAAATTCTTCGCAATGCCGCAGAAATGATTGGCAAAAGCAAAGAGGACTTAGCATTACACTGCGAAGGCAAAACAAGTGCGTGGCTATGCCAAATCTGCGAGCAACACAGCCCCAGGCAGAGGTTACAACACGCGCAGTGATGCCTCGAGCACCATTCGATCTTGGCACAACAGAAAACATGGGTCGATCACACTATTGAATGCTATTCTCTGTGCTGTTTCAGGCGTCGTAGTAAATGTTTAAATCGAATGCTAAAACTGTCGCGTCCTGCATTGGAACGTTGTGTTCAACCGACCGTGAGAATGTAATTCTTCTCAACGAATATAACAAAAATTATTAAAAGATAAAAAAGTTATAACAATTACTTGAACAAACGATATTGTTCAACTTTCTCAGCAATCGTACTAGATTAATACTTAGACCGCAATTGATTAAAATGAAATTCAACATTCGACTCAAATTTAAAGTCAAAGTTGGTAAGCAATTTTGAAAATAGCAACCATTAACTAGATCGTGCCATCATTTATAGCTTTACTCAAGTATTTATGAAAATTGAGTTGGTGACTACGGGTCGGATAAACGCTTTATGAAAATCTCCTCCGTGGCCACCGGTAGCTCCCACTGGGGTCAAAGTGTTAACAAACAGAATACCTAAGAACATGATGAAAGTTATAAGTTACAGGTGTTATATGTCTCACATATATCTACTCATAAATTCACCAAATTCACTTGCTTGATAAAAGCGTTACCGAGCGAGGGAAAGGAAAGTCGACGAAAGCCACATGGCCGGATTGTTATAAGTCAGTGAAAGAGGTTAAAACACTGGCGAAGCGTTATGAAAGGCGAAATTCATCCTGCTATGAGTTACCTTCGCCTGCTCTTGTAAAATGAACGGCGCTCAACACCTCTCAGGATGAAGAATTCCCGATCGAAGAGACCGCATTTCAACAGAGATGAACGATAACAACACACATGTTATGTTGTTAATTGTGCTAAATTATGTTTAAATAGGACACGAGACGACGACGATGTTACTAAATAAATTTCTGTATAAATATATATGCAATGTAGAATTGATCACAGTGTAGATGATCAGAATTATGACAAGAATAAGATCCTTCTGTTTTGCATCACTTCTTCTCTTAATGATGTATGGATCACCAGCGACGGTATTTACCCTCGAAGGCCCTATGTAAAGCCTGAGTAGTGAAGAGTGATAGAGGTTATTCATTCTAAGATGCGATATCTTCTCAACAAGGTGTTTACTTGTTCTTGAGATGACAATATTTAACTAAGAGTATTTAATCTCAATTGGGATTCTGAGCTTATTATCCTGCCGCTAGACAAAGTATTTTTGTATCTGTGAAATCTACAGTTATTTTCGACTCACAAACATTAATGTAAAACAGAGACCCTATGATATTTATCTTCATCGCTGGATTTCCCTCGCAGACTATTGGTATAACTGTTGAGTATAATTGTACTTGCACTTTTTCCACTGAATGCGTGCCTTTATCTATCTCATTTCACCCAAGTGTGTCTTCACTGATAATACTAGTAAACATATCGCCAACATTCTATGAATATTCCTTTCTTAAATTCGCTAATGAAATTTTGATTAGGAAATTGAATAAAACTATTACGAAAAAATTAGTAGAATCAAAAGAAAATACCGACAAGGTCATAACATAGGAAAATTGCACAACTCCATCAATGCTCGTTGAATTTTTACCTGCCGTTAAATAATATCAGCATTACACTCCGTTATACATACATGTTTAAGTTATATAATATATAACTTTTAATATTTATAAATATATATTCAATAACGTTGGCCTTATTGAGAACATCGTTAAATAATATCAGCACAAAGTATTATTGGCACTTTTTCCAGTTGGTTAGCGTAAAATTTAATTGCTTTCCCTCAAGTTCAAGTTGTGTTGTACAGGGAACTCGATTGTGAAGAAACTTACACGCTTCATCCCACGATATTGGAACACAGCCGTCCAGTCTACGAGCAAGGCGAAAAAATTTCCTTTAATTTAAATAGAAATGTCAAAATCAGGCGGTAAATGTGCAAAACTGGGCAACAGAAAGCACCCCTTTAGATATTCTTATTCCACAAGCGACGCAAAGGCTTCATTCATTTTCCCGAAAAGAAGTTAGATTCATGTGTTAGTGTTTAATTTGAAATACGTAAATGAGTCAAAGAAGTTTTCATTTAAGACAAGTTAAAAATTGGTGTAAGAACACGTAAATTTGTGGCAACTATTTACGTACTTTAAGTAATGCATTCAGTGCAGTGATGCATTTAGTTCAGAAAGCACCAAAGTTTCTTTAAGTAACACCAGAATTTGAAGTTCCGGATTGTACTGTCTTGAGCTAGATGTTAACGCTGACTCAGTATTTGCAGCGGAATTGTCTGCAAAGAACAAGCAACGGAAAACCTCTTCTTCAATGCCAGAATTCAATCTACAATTCAAATACAGTACATAGAGAGGGGAAACCTTATAGGTGTGTTTATCTCACAATGAAAAATATAATTTCAAACTTTAAGGGGTTCATCCCAAGATTTGGACTATTTTCATCCGATTCGTTTGAAATTTGGCCAGTATATGTATTTCTTGAAAGTAAACTTTTTTACTCATGTAACCTTTCCGATTTTTTATGAAAACTTAGTTTTTTGGTACACTTTTATGGATATTTCAAAAGAGGACTCGTCATTGAGTTTTGATGATAGAACAAGACCAAAGACAGTTATAAAATCCTTGAAGTATTTCTAACAAAAGTACAGAAGAAAATTGGAACATTTAAAAAAAATAATTGTGATAAGCGAAATTTTATCATTACATCAAAAATACATTATTTTTTGTTTGTGAACTATATAATTTTTTTTCTCATATTTGAAAAGAGGCTTCTGTACTTTTGTTAGAAATGTTCCAAGAATTCTAAAACTGTCTTTGTTTTTTTCCTAGTAGAAAAATTCACTGACGCGTCCTCTTTTGAATGTTGAAAGTTTGAGGTTTTGGGTATAAGCAAAAAAACAAAACTTTTTGTTGAAGTGTAATTTATTGAACAATTTATGTAATTGAATGCTGTTTTCATTTTTATTCCGATGATCTCCATGCATAACTTCATATTCACATTGTGAATTGTAATTTACAAGAAATGGAAATGAATAAAAAAAAGTTATTTCTATATAAATTATGAAATTTTATACTTGCAGTCTGATTCTTATGAAGTTTGACTATTATATGTAACTTTTGAAAAGAAACACAACTATTTCTTCTATTCATTTTTTCGATTCATGCCTTAGTTTTTAAAAAAATTGGACATATTGGTTTTTTAGTTACTTTTTATTGATATTTCAAATGAATAGAACTCATTGAGTTTTTCTGCTGGAACAAAACCAAAAACAGTTTTAGAATCTTTGAAGAATTTTAAGCAAAAATATGGTTTGTATGTAGTTTAAAATAGTTGTTATGTGTAGTATGTGTAGTTTAAAGCTTGTAAAAACTGAATATTTAACCTCAAAAATCCTCTACAGTATCATACCTACTTCTCGCGTCTGGCAAGATCATTAATTAGCTCGAAGACAAAAGAATGAAGGAAAATTTCCAGTTTCTGTACATCGTTTGTGTGAGTGAATAGTGAAAGTTAAAAATTTTTTTTGGAAAATAAGTTATGAGTGTCTTAATATAGTACCCAATAAAAAGCATTAACCGAGTCCAGTTCTATGTGTTGTCAACACAAAATCATTTAATGGTAATGCGTCCACCCCTACTACAAAAATCACCTCGTAATAAGTAACAATGATCCCGAGATACGAGTGAATATGAATGAACAATCTATTCTATGATTAGAGCCGCCGTCTGTCTGTCCGAAGCCAGCCAAAAGTGTGTGATGAGCGTATCTGTGATACAAGCTCGGCCTCATCAACTCTTGAGAGATTGAATTTTTTTATTTCTTATTGCCTTTATTTCATTTCGCCTTCTTTATTATTTCAAATAAGGAGGTGTGGACTACTGTAGTATCAATATCATGGGAATAAAGTCAAATTAGCTGTGAACGCTCGATCGATCTGTTGTCCTTCAGAGCAACAAAAGGAGCAACTCGTAGCAGCTGAAGCGTTCACAAGAATTAAAGATTAATTAAAGAGCTCGGATGAAGAGACGCTACATTTATCCCTCATTAGCTATATCTCCTAGAAATGCAGTAGCAGACGCCGTCGGACTCATTTAAACTTATGCTGACAAATCATCGCTACAGAACCAAATAAAATCAGGGCCAAGCTCGGCAGGTATAATTAGCTCAAGTTTTAGAGTCATATTTACTGAATGCCATCTCATTTCATCAGACTTCCTTGTGAAATTTATGCTCTGAAAGATAGCCTGTGTTTGCTCGGAAAATAGTCTGAGAAATAGTTCTAAAGTTGTCGAAGTCAGGAGCAAGAAGTATTTTCAAACTTAAAGATCGATATTGCGAGAAACGATAGCAAAGTTCAGCAGGCATAAAGAAGTTCAGCGCGCTGTAAAATATTGGTGTAAAAATACGGCTCCCAGTGGAGAACCGTGTTCTTGCAGCGTCATCGCCATGACAGTAAAATGATGACCACTGAAAAGTCTGACACTTGAGTGTGTACGATGAGACGTCATCACTTGCTGGAGAACAGAGATCAATTTCAAAGTTTGAAAACGTACCGTGATGAAAATCATGTTCACTCAAACCTGTCGAGAGTCCTAACAATGTCGTGGAATCATAATAGAGACAAGATTATTTTGTCTTCTGTTTTCATGCCCCTAGCGTTCACGTAACACCTCATAACAGCATTTTATAGGTAACACAAGTGGGTTAACTGGGCGTACAATATTAGCTGCGAGTGAGACAGCTCCTCATAAAATCCCTCGCGCAGTGTGCAAGTCTGTTGAACTTATGAGGACCTATATAACGCTCTCGATCGTCACTAAACGTTTTGATGATGCTATCATCGATCACTAGCAAACGAAGTGAAAGGCGTACAAGACACTTCCCATCATGGGATCACAGGAGAAAAACTCCGTGTCAGGACATTGACGTGAGTGCACCTGCAATAAACCTTATAATACTTGCCTGGGTACATCTGAACGGATAGCTGCTGCAGTAAACCGTATGGTACTTGTCTGGGTACATCTGAGTGCATGGCTGCTGCAGTAAACCTTATGGTACTTGTCTGGGTACATCTGAGTGCATAGCTGCTGCAGTAAACCGTATGGTATTTGTCTGGGTACATCTGAGTGCATAGCTGCTGCAGTAAACCTTATGGTACTTGTCTGGGTACATCTGAGTGCATAGCTGCTGCAGTAAACCGTATGGTACTTGTCTGGGTACGCCAGAGTGTTTAGCTGATGCAATCACGCCTTATCGTACAAATCTTGCTTCAAGCGGCAAAAAACAATGGCATAAAAACGAGCAATTATAAAATTGGTTTTCAACGTATCCAATTTATACAGCAATTATTTTAAAAGTTCAAGATTATCTGCAGAAGCCTAGAAATTAAATAACCGAACTTCATCGAAAACCACGTCGTGGAAACATGTCCTAAAATATCCCAACCGAGTAACCATGCAATAATTCAACATAGTAGAAAAGTAATACGTGCAAATAAGTAACGAGCACCAAAACGTAATAAAACGTTCATTTTCGGGCTGTCATAATTTATAAAGAATCTTTAAGTTATAATAAACACTAGCGTTAAAGTCACGTTATAAGTTACAGGGAAACTGATTTGTGTGAGTTCATGTGGGAAAAGGAAGAACCATGGAAATTGCTTTAATTTAGCCAGCTGCATGCTCTCACCAAACTTGCAAACGGTAGTCGCGTACATTACTGTTGAGAGAACACAGTTAGATTACTAGTTCTATCACAAGCAACGCAGCCGTAGCAAGCCAAACCCAGCAGCTAATATCCCGAATTAAAATGCGTTTAATTTTACGTTCCATTTACCAGAAATCACGTCGCAAACAATTTTAGTGAGTGACCTCGTGCTGCTTTTGTCACATTGAGCAGCCTGAGTAGCAGTCCAGTGGCGCCAGGGACATTCGCAGACGAGGATAATCATCATTCCTGTGGCCTGGTGTCACGATAATTGCCCCTTGACGAGCCAGCTGGCGTGTCCATAATAGTAAAGTAGGAATGTTAAGCGCGTTTGGCAAAACAAGGCCACAATTCTTCATGGTCCTCCTAAGGGTGGCTATAATTTTTTGTAAGCATTCAAAGCATAAGTTTTTTACGCACAGTCGAGCAAATTTAAAACAACTTCCAGCATTTTAGAACCCCATGCCTGCTACCATGTTCGATTCGTTGTTCAAGGTTTGAGCAAAATTTGAAATACAACTTCAAAACTCGTGTAAGTGTTCACATGGAACAAAACAGAAAAATTTGTCTGACCCCTTTGGGGGTTTTCCGTACTGTGGTTGAAATCTAATGTTCACAATTGTACGTATTACGACTGACATGTACAAAAAAGCATGGTTTTATTTCCTTTTCTCACCGGGATAGTCATGTACGTAATCTGTTTCGACAGTTTATTGTGAAACGGATTATTATTTAACATCTTCTAAATAATTGAATGTTTAAAATGAAAAGAAAGAAATGTTGAGAACGATGAAATAAAATCAAAAACATTAATTCAGTAAGACTTCAATGCTCCACATTCCCACCATGAGTCAGTGAGAACAGCCCTAGACTGCATCAGTAGAGCTATTGGAAGTGGAGCTATTTCGCTTGAAGCAGCGGAGATGTCAGGGTAGCGAATCCTACCCGGAAGGAAAGATGGAAGTTAGCGAAAGTAACCGGAAATATTCCTCGCATTTACTCTCAAGTGACAAAGTGCGAACTTTAAAAATGCTTTCACTGTCGAATGACGGGAGCTGTACTAATGATGCAACAGTACTTAGAACTAACATGTTTGATATTCGCCTCTTCGTGATGTAATTCTTAATGTTTTCACCTTTTTTTTTCAAAACCTTCTCCCTCTAGGTAACCTCACTACAATGTGCTGTAAATATAATTCACTGACTGGCAATCAACGAACAAATCGGCCGTAATTCATAGCATTAAGAGATGACACGCGTGCATCGTAAATAAATATTTCATAAGATGTAAAATGCTTCACATCACAAAGCTATCATTATAGTTCCATCTACGGTTAACGCAGTCGTGCACAATCTCCGGCAGATTAGATTATGATATGGCCCAAGCTTTCTTAACAGCGACAAAGGTACTCCCAAGAGAGGATGGAAGAAGGCACCATGCATTTAGAATGAAATTAAGGGAACAAGAAATTTATTTACGCGATGTTTCCCCACACCTTACGCATAGAAATAGCAAGACTGAAAGAAGTTTACAAAACAACATTAAAGTTGAAGAAAAAATAACAGTAGCTGGAAAAAAGGAAGGCTTTGAACCGAAAAAAACGCAACCGAAAAAAAATTATATTTAAACAAAAGTAAGGTTTGCCTTACATTCGGTTCGAGACCTCACATCTACATCCTCTAGTAAAAATATAATTCAAGGACGATGCGTCACGTTATTACTCCTTTTAGCTATCGTGCACCCGTGCGCAAATGAAGTGTCGCTGTTACATCAAGAGATCTAAATTTATTCATCTAATTGTGTTGTCGTGAACTTGGTTTCTCATCGAAGGCCGTAATCGTAATTTTCATTAATGTCGCATTTATTCGTTGGCCGATTCCAGGAGGCAATTCTTTGATCGTATCATTTATCGTCATTTTCCTCTTTACTTCAGGAATCTCAAGGTTGATGATCGAGACGGAAGGCCTCATTTATTATATTTTCGTTATTTCAATAAAGATTCAATCAAGATTCTGACCTTTCAATGTCACTAATAGTTGTAAATAATCATGATATTATAACAAGTTAAGTAGAAGGTGAATGACGAGATGGCTGCAACACAAGCTTACGTTATATTGACGACGTCTTCAAACTCAATTAGCAAGGGGAATAATACATGTGGAAATAAGAAGCGACTAACGAAGTATACAGCATATTAGAGGTTCTAAATAACTACGATGCCATCAGATCTCGGTGATTGAATTAATTCTCAACTGTTAGACGACATAAATCATAAGAATTCGCGCTATGGTATCGAGATAAATCGGTGAAGCCTTTTAACGTGAAATAATAGATGGAAACATAGATTATCAACATATTGAGAAGTCTGACAAGAACATCTTAAATGAGGTGAAGCCTCGGAGTTGAATCATTTAATAGAGAAACATATTAATAATTATAAGAAGCACATCTTAGCTGTGAGATGAGGTCTCGGCGCTGGGTAATCAACAGAGAAGCAAAGAGCGTCTAGAAATTACATCGAACAAGGTTAATCTATGCCTAACACATGAAGTTACATGGGAGTATGGACGAGGATATAGATGAGCATATTGCATGATACTTAGCTGTGGTTCTTCCAACTGGCGGTTGACAATTCAAACAACTTTAACTAAAGCACCTCCTCCACTCTGCCCGCAAGGGCGAGAGCGGGGGGATCACACGTCTTGCTTAATCGACGGCCCAGGACCTAGTGCCGCTTATGCGCGTCCGCCAGAAAGAGGCTGGGTGACGCTGTCTCGAGTTGGAACAAACGCGTTACCTATCTTGAAGCTTCACGTCAAAATATTACAGAAAATATCAAGCGTTGGGAGATGATTCAAATGGATTAAGCTTTATAATTAAATGGCAAGTAATTTATGTAGAATGAACAACATTTTAGGTCTCGCAGGAAGAAGTTTAAATACACGAAGAAATATAGAAGTGTCTTGAAATGATCTCGGGCTCAGGCGTCGTCTACGTGGCAGAGAGTCCGAAGTCCACTGGGGGGGGGGGGTTCGTAGAGGGGTGAGGTTCGCTGGTTGTTTCAAATGATGCTCGGCGGTTAGTGAAGCTTTGCTCGAAGCATAGTTTTGCAGAGTTCAGAAATACTGCGTTCATTGTCGAGAACATATTGTTCAATATCGGGTCTTTTAGAAGATAGTTGCTTGGCCAAAACAACCCTTTCTTAACGTTTATATGAACACGACGAAAGTCTGTCCCAGAAGAACCACGACAAATCCTCGCCGACGTCATTTAAGTAACGAGCTCCCGCTCGTTGTCATCCTTCTTCTTGATCTGTGCGCGTGCGACTACTGATCAGAAGAAAAGTAGTTCCGAGAAGACAAATACGGAGCTGGACGGGAGTGGTTTGCATTCACTAGGAAGCGCTGGATCGAGACACCATAAGATGACACAATTGTAGTCGTCCTTTGGCAGGACATTCTCCTAACAATCGATGTCGGTGATCTCCCACACCGTCATGACTGCCACATGCAGCAGTCGTGAAGTTGAAAAACTTCATGGAAAATCCTTTTTTTTGCCCTACAGTCGCGTAGAGACCGAGGGTGCTCCTGTTCTTCATCTCTCTTGCAGGAAAAAACTCCGAGTCACAGAACTCCACGGGATCTAAGATAGAAGTGGACGTGTTCCTTTAATGGCTGGAACCGTCATCTTTTCTTCACCATAAATAATGATGTAAACGTTGCCGTATCATTGGTTGTCTCTCCATTAATGCAGCACCTCGTCGCTCTGTTTTCTTCATCGTCGTATCCTCTGTCCTTGATGCTCGCCGGGATTGCATCACGTCATGCGCCAACCAGCTGTGCCTCGCGCGCCAAGTGTGTGTGTGTGAGTAGACGCAAACGTGCTTGGTTACCTCGAGTTGTCATGGAGACAGGGCAAGCCCTTGAGTCACGCGTTGTTGTGTGCGAGAGTTCCAGCTGTGACGCTCGCTCTCGCACCCCTACATCGTGCCCGCATTGTGCTTTTCGCTGCCTGGCTGAGACGTCCGCTGCTGCCGCCGCTGCTGCTGCTGCTGGTCTGCGATGTAGTTCTAGTCGTTCACGCACACAGGTGTACGTATGCGCCGCTGCCTCAGCGAGACGCTCGCCGCCGCTGGTCGGGCCGTGATGTACGTCCAGTCACGCACACAGACGTATGCGAAGTCCGCGTTCACGAAGTCGCTCAGCATAGGCAGAGGCTCTCTGCGCAGTGCGGCTCTCATGGAGACTGAAGTCGACTCTCACGTCCACAGCACCGCAAAAGACTGAAAGTTCCATGATGGTTATTTTCGGCTTTATAAATCCAAAACTTTCATTCCCTTTCCCACGCAGACGTTCGCAACATCAATCCACACTCATCTCACTCTTTAGTAACTTCACGTTTACAAAAAGGACATACTTTTAACCTATTTTAATTTTTATTCCATTCTTATTTGATATGCTATGATGCAATGATAATGATGATTCTCGGAAGGAGAGAACACAATATTTTCTGATCATACATTAACCGGGTTAGAATCGAATTCACTAATATTTATAGTCATTATTACACTCATCGTTACGAAATATCAATTTGCTCGCACTGGAAATTCAAGAACTAATTCATAATTTTCGTGACATTTACTTTACAAAGAAACAATAATCCAGACAGGAATGAATTACACCTCGGCATCAAGTTCGTGGTCGTAATCAGTAATTTATTGACATTGAAGTATAAGTAAATAGGAGTAACAAATAAATTCACCATTACGCTATCTCGCAAAATACATTCAAACATCATACCAAAATATCCTAAACATCGAGCATCTCATTTGACTATCAAATGCTGCCATGTCGTTACATGTTCTATGAGGCTGGGGAAGTGAGTCAGCCACGCGTGGCAGTGCTTCAAAGGCAGGAAGTCGATAAGGAGTCGGAGGGCTGGGCTGAATTTATAAACAAAGCGCCGGTTAGGCAGTTCCTACCACACGTCGCAGCCTCACATCTCTGCTTTCACATCATCACACCTCACAAGGCACATCCACGCACAACAATCTTCTCAAATGGTTGTTTCACACGATGGAATACAATATTGAAATTTAGAAATGGACACGAGAGTAAATTATCCGTAGATTAGGATTTCTCCATTCGTAAATTTTATATGTAAAATCAATTTTTGAGCGTACATAATGCATGTGATATTGTTATTCCGTAGAAAAGATTTATAATTGAATGGAATACTCATTTTAAATAAACCTCCGCTGATATTTGAGAGTACGAAGAAATTTTTAATAAGCACTTTAATTGAAAGTTTTTAATAAAATTTTTAAATGTCTCAGAGATTCTTCAATTAAATTTCGATGATGTTAATTTTAGAAGTTTAGTTCTTGAACTTTAAGATTCCAAATGGGAAGCTAAGATGACAAAGAATGGATGCTCCACGTAAATTTTAGAATATGACTCAGGCTGCCGCTAGAGAGTGTGCTCGGAGCTGCGCGGCTTCCAACGCCTTTGTCGAAAAGAAAATGGCGCCGAAAGGTTCACGGTGGCTGGATGAATTTCCACAGCGTCTAACTCAAATTAATTATCCTCATAGAGAAACTATGCAATATTCAATCGAATGACGCTTGATTTTTAAATTTTAAATCATTTGGAATTAACTGCTTCATATATTGGGTATTTCAATACACGAACAATCAACACAAAACGACGTAATGATATAAGAAACTCAGAATAGATTCTTAATTGTGATTAAAATTTTTGATTAGAAACGGTTAACCTTGAAGCATGATTATTGAGGGAAATCAGTAAATGGAACAGGAAACATGATTATTAGACATATGAATAATTTCACAGTAAACAAACACGATAATGAAAGGTAAATAGATTCACAAAAGTAATAAATCAAAAATAGAAAGCATGATTAGACATCCTAATAATTTTAGAGTAAACAAACACAATGAAATGAAAAGCGAATAGGCTTGCAATTGAAATAAAACGGCAGAATATTAGTAAATGGGTAAATGGGCACATGAAATAGAAACAATTTAAATGTAAGCGGGATACAACGACATAGATTACTAAACACCCTGATACAATATTGAGTGTTATGAATAGTCATCCATCACTAGTTGAGTTTGCGTCTGGCAGATCAAATGCAATTTTTATGAAGTATTTGAGGCATCTTTGATTTATTTTGAATGGTTTTGTTATTTTGTTATTTTTGATAAATTTCGGCAATTTTTGGTAGCGTGACAATTATTTCGAGCGGTCTCTTTCGGAGACGATTGAAGATAAAGATCCGCCACCGCTTGGCACCAAATGTCGTGAACTTGGTTTCTCATCGAAGGCCGTAATCGTAATTTTCATTAATGTCGCATTTATTCGTTGGCCGATTCCAGGAGGCAATTCTTTGATCGTATCATTTATCGTCATTTTCCTCTTTACTTCAGGAATCTCAAGGTTGATGATCGAGACGGAAGGCCTCATTTATTATATTTTCGTTATTTCAATAAAGATTCAATCAAGATTCTGACCTTTCAATGTCACTAATAGTTGTAAATAATCATGATATTATAACAAGTTAAGTAGAAGGTGAATGACGAGATGGCTGCAACACAAGCTTACGTTATATTGACGACGTCTTCAAACTCAATTAGCAAGGGGAATAATACATGTGGAAATAAGAAGCGACTAACGAAGTATACAGCATATTAGAGGTTCTAAATAACTACGATGCTATCAGATCTCGGTGATTGAATTAATTCTCAACTGTTAGACGACATAAATCATAAGAATTCGCGCTATGGTATCGAGATAAATCGGTGAAGCCTTTTAACGTGAAATAATAGATGGAAACATAGATTATCAACATATTGAGAAGTCTGACAAGAACATCTTAAATGAGGTGAAGCCTCGGAGTTGAATCATTTAATAGAGAAACATATTAATAATTATAAGAAGCACATCTTAGCTGTGAGATGAGGTCTCGGCGCTGGGTAATCAACAGAGAAGCAAAGAGCGTCTAGAAATTACATCGAACAAGGTTAATCTATGCCTAACACATGAAGTTACATGGGAGTATGGACGAGGATATAGATGAGCATATTGCATGATACTTAGCTGTGGTTCTTCCAACTGGCGGTTGACAATTCAAACAACTTTAACTAAAGCACCTCCTCCACTCTGCCCGCAAGGGCGAGAGCGGGGGGATCACACGTCTTGCTTAATCGACGGCCCAGGACCTAGTGCCGCTTATGCGCGTCCGCCAGAAAGAGGCTGGGTGACGCTGTCTCGAGTTGGAACAAACGCGTTACCTATCTTGAAGCTTCACGTCAAAATATTACAGAAAATATCAAGCGTTGGGAGATGATTCAAATGGATTAAGCTTTATAATTAAATGGCAAGTAATTTATGTAGAATGAACAACATTTTAGGTCTCGCAGGAAGAAGTTTAAATACACGAAGAAATATAGAAGTGTCTTGAAATGATCTCGGGCTCAGGCGTCGTCTACGTGGCAGAGAGTCCGAAGTCCACTGGGGGGGGGGGGGGGGGTTCGTAGAGGGGTGAGGTTCGCTGGTTGTTTCAAATGATGCTCGGCGGTTAGTGAAGTTTTGCTCGAAGCATAGTTTTGCAGAGTTCAGAAATACTGCGTTCATTGTCGAGAACATATTGTTCAATATCGGGTCTTTTAGAAGATAGTTGCTTGGCCAAAACAACCCTTTCTTAACGTTTATATGAACACGACGAAAGTCTGTCCCAGAAGAACCACGACAGTGTCACTCCTGGATTACCCCAAGCGGGCACAAAAATGTTGCATAAACATATTAAGAACAATATCTTTAAAAGTTAAAAAAACAGCAATAAGGGGATCGAACAAATTATGCCCTAATTGAAGTTGTATTACAATTAATGCACACTTTAAGAAGTATAATTTCATGAAGCTGAGGAGCAAATTCATTTAGGAATGTACCAATAATTTCAGAACTACTAACATAAATACGGTAACACGAATACACTGACAAAGTTAAAAACGCATGTGAATTTAAAACAGCATCACATTTAACATGAAGATGGCTTGTTTGAGCAGGAGCAATCAACAAATTGTTGTTAAACTGATCATTGCTTCGAGACAAAACGTATCTGCTGCCGGATTGTGACTACCCTACTCCCATTTCTAAGCAGGAATCTGTGCCTTAACGGGCATTGCTGGCGTCTACTGTCTGCATGTCTGCCCCTGCGTCAAGCGCATGGGCTCCAGCTTTCACTCGCGCGCAACAGAGGCGCTCCCCGCTGGCGCCATCAGTAACTTTGAAAAAGTGGCCAATATTTATTTGCCTACTGGCTCGGCACAGTGAGTTACTAACGCACGCCGTTTCGAAGTGAGATGTTGGGTAATAGCAACGAGTGAACTACAGGGTGACACCCAGACCTCAAGCAGCATCGATGTGCAGGCAGTGGTGTAGAGGCTGGTGAATTTTCTCACAATCCCGTGCTAGCTAAAGGGATGCACGTTTGGCCACCCAAGGCCCACTTAAGATTTACAAATTGACTTACAAAAATATCCTAATTAGATGCGAAAAGATGAAAAGGTATTTATTTCGACCACACACGATCTTGTTATTATTCCATGATTTGTAAAGGTTTTAGTTTCCCCCACTTAATTCATGTTCATTTGCAAATAAGCGAAAGAGTTTATCCATGGCTTACAAAGGTTTTGGTCTCCCAATTTTATTTCCATTCATCTATAAATAAACAAAATAAAAAGACGAAAAAGAGAACTTTAATTTGAAACGTTCGATAGTCAAAAAAAAACATTTTGAATAAGAACTCGTTCATTGAAATCCATAACATACAACACATCAGAATCTAAAATTTTCGTTGTCTTTAAAGCTTTCAGCAGTTCATGAAGATCAGAAGTTAAACGTAAAACAGTTTGATTTTGTAAGCGATAGAACTAATATTACATAAACAATATCGCTCACTACATGTTCCAGATTACTTCAAATGAACAAAGGAACTTGTCAACTCTGAGGTCTTTTCCTCCCAGCTCAACAAATAACCATCCGTTCAAACATGATACTAAGGCCTAAATTTTAATCCAAGTCTCTACCTTGAACGTTTAACCTACGATAATATCAGGTGTCCGACCTAGCTGCATGGATGACAATGTCGTGTTTCGAAGCGGTGAACAACGCTGGAAAAAGGACCTTTTAAGCTTAAAATTTACCAATTTATTTTACCATTGTTACAAATTTTGAAACCACAATGTTTGATGCATCAGAAACTAATCAAAGGGAATATATATATAAATATGCTCCAAATAATTCTAAATTAATTGCAATATTAGCACTAAAACTTTAACTATTGGCCTCTATGGAAACGTCGTTTTAACAACAAAACACAACGCACCATTCATGCGGAGAGCTTCATTATACGCATGAGCCTCACTTTGAATGAACTGTATACACAAGACAAGTTAGGTAAACTCAAAATGCAGTAATTCATTGCATAATTGTTATGCAAGGCTTGCGCCAAACGCTCGAATACTTTAAATTTAGATTAGATGATAACTAAGTTTACGCTAATTTAATCTCAACAAGGGAGTTTCCAAGAGAGGAAAGAAGAAGACATCGTCATGTACGGAATCAAGGGAACGGAAAATCTATGAACAAAGGTTATCTCCACACCCAGCGCATCAAAACAGCAAAATTGAAGGAAATAGAGTACATGAAATAAGATAAAAGTTGGAGTAAAAAACACATGATCAGAAACAAAAAATTTTATTTCAACTAAAGCTCGGGAAACTCGGGACCTCATTTCTTCTCTCTGGGAACGCTAATTCTCACAGATACAATAGTTGTATACCTATGAGAGGTCGAGTACTCGAAAACATATTAGAATGAGAAAACAGGAAGAAATACAGTGAGCGTTCCTAGGTCTTTACGAACCTGCGCAGGGCCTCCGCAACTTAGAAAAAAGACGTCTAAACAATTTGGCGGAGAGCAACTCGTGTCTAAGCGTTGCGGTGCCCAGCAGGCAGCAGCAGCAAGCGCACGAAAATAATTTTTTTTGTGCAATTGTTTAGAAATTTTTTCCGCTAATGAGGGTTTAAGACGCACTGAGGCAGCACTTTCACACATAAATAAACGAGCCTCGTGAAGAAATCATTCGATAAATAATCCTTAAATCAACATCACTATTACACCAGAAACAAAGAGGAAATGCGCCAGCGTAGCATCACAATTCTACTCTTGAAATCGGTCAGATAGAACAGCTCAGCTGCACAAAGTTTGGACCTGTCGCTAGAGACCAGTACTGCCAGAGGCGGACGTGACGAGAGAAGACAGATACATGCAAACAAGGTCTCAAGTTTCACCGCGCCGCAGGTGCTGTTCTGAATCTGTAGCGTACAGCCACCCGCCTTTACCTGTTGATGCTGTGTGTACTGGCTATAACATTTTGCGACTGTTCTTTCTAACATGGCAGTAGCAATGAAACGTACCATCTCATATTTGTTCTATCCCACATCTGTATTATTTCTCATCTCTCATCTGTATCATCTCACATCTGCATCATTTCTCATCTCCCATCTGTATCATCTCACATCTGTATCATTTCTCATCGCTCATCTGTATTATTTCTCATCTCTCATCTGTATCATCTCACATCTGCATCATTTCTCATCTCTCATCTGGATCACCTCACATCTGTATCATTTCTCATCGCTCATCTGTATCATTTCTCATCTCCCATCTGTATCATCTCACATCTGCATCATTTCTCATCTCCCATCTGTATCATCTCACATCTGCATCATTTCTCATCTCCCATCTGTATCATCTCACATCTGCATCATTTCTCATCTCCCATCTGTATCATCTCACATCTGCATCATTTCTCATCTCCCATCTGTATCATCTCACATCTGCATCATTTCTCATCTCTCATCTGTATCATCTCACATCTGCATCATTTCTCATCTCTCATCTGTATCATCTCACATCTGCATCATTTCTCATCTCTCATCTGTATCATCTCACATCTGCATCATTTCTCATCTCCCATCTGTATCATCTCACATCTGCATCATTTCTCATCTCTCATCTGTATCATCTCACATCTGCATCATTTCTCATCTCCCATCTGTATCATCTCACATCTGCATCATTTCTCATCTCCCATCTGTATCATCTCACATCTGCATCATTTCTCATCTCCCATCTGTATCATCTCACATCTGCATCATTTCTCATCTCTCATCTGTATCATCTCACATCTGCATCATTTCTCATCTCTCATCTGTATCATCTCACATCTGCATCATTTCTCATCTCTCATCTGCATCATTTCTCATCTCCCATCTGTATCATCTCACATCTGCATCATTTCTCATCTCCCATTTGTATCATTTCTCATCTCCCATCTGTTTCATCTCACATCTGCATCATTTCTCATCTCCCATCTGTATCATCTCACATCTGCATCATTTCTCATCTCCCATCTGTATCATCTCACATCTATATCTTTTCTAATCCCTCATCTGTATCATTTCTCATCTCTTATCTGTATCATTTTTCATCTCTTATCTGTATCATATCACGTCCGTATCATTTCACTTCCGTATCATCCCACATCCGTATCACCCGACATCTGTATCATCCCTCATCTTTATCATCCAACATCTGTATCATATCCCACATCTGTATCATCCCACATCTGCATCATCCATTATCTGTCTCATCCATTATCTGTGTCATCCCACATCTGCATCATCCATTATCTGTCTCATCCATTATCTGTGTCATCCCACATCTGTATCATCCATTATCTGCGTCATCCCACATCTGTATCATCCCTCATCTGTATTTCTCCCCGTTTTTGAAAATGATTGATATACAAACAATTTAGTTGGCTATATTTCTCCTTATAGCAAAAGTAGAGTAATGCAGACATCTTCGAATATGCAAATCACCTACCAGGTTTTTCTGGACTTCTGGTCTTCAGCCATAATTCCAACCCAAACAGCTTACTAAATACCACACTCGTCCACGTCCCAGAACAAAACCTGCTCTGTACAACATTCATTAAAGTCAGTTAGTGGGCCTCTTGTGTAGACATCAAATTAAGTCTAATGAGGGGGTATGTACCAACCCTGCTGTTTTCCTCTCACAGGTATTAATAGTGAGAAAGATTGAGCAAATATCATTTTTTATTAACCCTGTCTAATCTTTTTGCCGCGGCATCTATAATTTTAGCCGCTCTAAGTATACAGACGCTACTGATTGAGAGGCTAAAAACATGAACGCTACGGCGAAGTACCTAAACTGTGAGTTTATATCATATTTCTTGCAAGAACAATTGCGCCACAACTGAAGCTTGCGCCGGCAAATTCCATTTTATTATTAAAATTTTTATTATTATTATTATTATTAAGTATAGGGATGGTAATTTGAGCTAAATAATCCTGGTAGGGAATTGAATGTTGAGTCTAAGATCGAATGACATAACCTACAATTGTCGTGTCCCTATTATTTTATCCCACCGATGTCACAGCATTTTGTTGTGGCCCTCTCGTTTCCGGCATTATTCGTCGTTATTTCTTTCCTTTGCTTTCATTTCTTTTGAAAACCGTCGTGACTTAAGGCCACATTATTCTATTTTGTCAATAAGATCAATTGAGACTTTTCAACGTCTCCAACATAATTAGTAATTTACGTTATTTAATAAACAATTAATATGGTAGCGGGTTAACCTTTTCTCTATGACAGAAACGATAATTCTTTTCTTATTAAAGGGGAAATTCACGAGGCATTGACATCACTATTTATTTCCTAATCTTGACACAGAAATAATCAAAATGGATCTAACGCACCTAGTCACATTTGATAAAACATCGGATGTACGCTGAATGTTCCTATGAATCACCTATTGCACAGAGGCAAGAAATGAGGATGCATTAGAGCGGATAAGTGTTATAGGACAATATGAATGGGACTTATCTTATAATTCCAGGAAAGTAGCTGATATGCGTCCCGTGGCAACCAATAATTTATAGTTTACGTTACTGGATGATGTATGCGAATTCACTTGGATATAAATTGTTTAATAAAGACAAAGCCCTGGCCAGCCCCAAGCTGGGGACCGGCCCCGGCACGACGTGTTTTTAGGTCTTAACTCAGCGGTTGCCACGGTCCGACTGCTTCTTTTCGAACGTAACGCTCTTGGCGATGCGAACATTTGAGATGCTAACTAGTAATAACGGCATCACAAGATTGGTATATGAATGGAAGATATTTCCCCGATTAATTTAAATACGCTGCTACTTACTCTTGTTAACATATTTATACTAACAATCCCCGCAAATATTATTAATTAGAAGTAAACATTACATAAGAGAAATCATTGGAGTTCCTGGCATCTTCTGTGAGCTGTCGTCGTTCCACCGAAGTCCAAGCGATGAACCTTCTCGAAGGTATAAACGATTTGAAGATATAGGCGATTTGAAATGCTCCTTCGTCGACACTCAGACTTATTATCATTTGGTCTTTTAGAATATGAATACGTTATTGGCCAGATAACGATTCCAGATTCTTGGCGATGTTCCTTACACAGTCATGCGGAGAAGCATGACAATATCCCCCATAGCCGACCAAATCACAAGCTCCCGCTTGTGCTCGAAAGGCTTATCCTCAATATTGAACCTCACTTGCAGCCGACGTGTTGAAACACGTGGATCGTGAAAAAAGGCAGCATGCAGACGACCGAAGTTTGCTCATGTGGCGAGCGCTGAAACGAGGACGCCAAATATAGACACCATAATAGTTTTTTCTTGGGCAGAAACGTTTCCTATAGATGATGTCGACCTCCTCCTCCGACGTTGGGATTTTCGCGAAAATCCTGAGAGTAAAAACTCTCGGAAGTGTAATTACTACTTCCATAATACCGCAGGCTCATTCGTCCTGGGTGGCACTGAGCTGTTCCTTTTCACTTGCAGAAGTCTTATAGAGATCTCCGAGTATACTCAGTGGGTCATCAATCGAGGTGGACTACTATCTCGTGGATTTCGTCTTCTTTTCTAGAGGGTGTAATAGAAGACGCTGCCATTTAATTATGCTGAGATCGCCGAAGTGCAATTTATACACGTTGTTTTCGTCTGGGCCTTCGTAGTATTTCCTTCGTCGCGTAGATACTCTCCGTAGTCGTCGTCGTTCTCTGTTGTCGCTGAACTCGCAGAATCCCGAAGTCGTAGCCGAAGCCTCCAGTTGAACTATGACCTTTAAATTTAAATGGGCGCCGTTTTCTGCGCGCTGATCCCCCGTAGAAACTTTCCGTGGCAGTTGTTTTCTGCGCGCCGGACCTTCGTAGAAAATTTTCCGTGGCAGTTGTTTTCTGTGCGCCGGACCTTCGTAGAAAATTTTCCGTGGCAGTTGTTTTCTGAGCGCCGGACCTTCGTAGAAAACTTTCCGTGGCAGTCGTCTGAGTCATGTCGTGGATATTTTCTACACCTCGTTTTCTATGTCGATGCGCATCGTAAGCTCCGATCATCGCCGTCGATGGTGCGGGTGCTGCCTGTCTAGTGCGTTTGGGTCTTGGGACTGGGAGCATGGTTGACTCCGTGGTTGATGGTGTGGGCGTGGTTGAACCCGTGGTGGTGAGTGAAGTCGATGGGGTGGCGGTACGCCGGCAGTGGTGCTGGCTGCAGCGCACCATCCGCGACAGCAACAACTGAAATCACCGTTATTGTTATTCAGTGCTCTTGTGAATTTCATTCGTTCTAGACAAGCTCCCATTCATCTCTCACACACATATCCTAGCATCTCGTCTCATTCTACCTCTGTGCTCACATATTTGACATACCTATCGAACTTAAAATAATATTCCATTGTTTCGAATGACATTAAATTCTAAATATGATGCGGAGCATGAGGATTAAATTTTAAATAATGCATTAACATTGAGGACGTCATATGACAAAGTTCTCCAGTAATTTCAATTTAATGTGGAGCGTATATCAATGAAGCTCAAAATTTGTAATTCATCGTGAATTCCTGTAACATATTGTTGAGATGATTATCCCTTAATATACTCATGACGTTCTCCTCATTGAGAAATACTTTGATGGACATAAAATATAATTCTTTATTTAGATCGTAATCGTAAGTCAAAGTTTTATGTATGTAAATTGCAAATTTTTAATAAAAACTATTACATTTTTACGTTACTTCGCATCATATGTTTAAGATATTACATCAAAACTTGAGCGTTTAAACATTTACCTTAAGCTCCCAGTTTATCTCTTAAGTATCTCAACAGAATAGCAAAGCAATTCAAAGTCTACCACAGCAAGAAGCAGTGCCTGAGTTCAGCCTCGTGGTTTCGAGCGACAGGGCAGAGCTGAGATTAATGACCAAGCGAGGGGAGAAGGATATTTGTAAACAAAGTGAGCAGCTAGCACCAGAGAACTACACTTGCTACCCAGTGAGTCTTGAACATTTCGTCCTACATTCTGTTACTCCATAACTTCACGTCCGACATACCAACATTCAAATATAGAAGCAGACGTTCATTACATGATGGAAAAATGCATTGAAATTGTAATTTTGACACGGGCATCAAATGAAATAAAGTTTGCAATAAATTTAGCATAACAACATATACGATAATTACATGAAATGAGAATGTGCAAAGTTATATTCGTAATTACGCGAAAACATCATTCCGATTGATTGAACTTTACTCTAAATGAATTTTCTTTAGCGTATACATACGATAGATTAAGTAGATAATTTACTGAATAATTCATTTACAAAGTCGAATTCAAGGAGAGTTTCATATTAGTATTTATTTTCATGTGTATAACATGGGATTTGGATTCCGAATTTAGATTTGAATGGCATAAATTGAGGGAAATGTGATTCGAAGCGTCTGTCGTTATCGAAGCTGCCTGGGCTTCTCTCAAACAAAATGCGAATGATGAAATTTATATAGGCCTAGTATCATTTTATTATTTTTACAAAAATCATTGAAGCACAGTTTAAATGAATAGTATAATAAATTGAATGGCACGATATTAAATTTATATTAAGTAATTAAATGGTTTTAGATAAAATAATCGAATTATCGAATTCTAACTATATAATTCAAACGGTTTGACATATTAAAGTTATGATCAATGGACATATACTAATGGTTGATACATGAATTAAATTTTAATTAGCTACCAAGGCAAGGTTCACACGTACATAGGAAATAATAAATGCAAAGAAATACATCTATAATATAAAGTTACATGAAATACATGATAAAATTTCGGTTAAAATCATCCTAACGTACACTCTGAATGAAACGGGTTTAGTTTATTATGGAGATAGAAGTTATCGAATCTGTCAAGAGGTTAAAAGGTTTCTGTTAATTTTTTTTTTTTCGTAGGCTCGAGCTTTAATTACTTCGGAGGAATGGGTAAGGGAAATTTAACTCTTATTACAAAGAATAAAAGATCCCCCACCGCTAGCCGCCATTTTGTCGTGTCCCTATTATTTTATCCCACCGATGTCACAGCATTTTGTTGTGGCCCTCTCGTTTCCGGCATTATTCGTCGTTATTTCTTTCCTTTGCTTTCATTTCTTTTGAAAACCGTCGTGACTTAAGGCCACATTATTCTATTTTGTCAATAAGATCAATTGAGACTTTTCAACGTCTCCAACATAATTAGTAATTTACGTTATTTAATAAACAATTAATATGGTAGCGGGTTAACCTTTTCTCTATGACAGAAACGATAATTCTTTTCTTATTAAAGGGGAAATTCACGAGGCATTGACATCACTATTTATTTCCTAATCTTGACACAGAAATAATCAAAATGGATCTAACGCACCTAGTCACATTTGATAAAACATCGGATGTACGCTGAATGTTCCTATGAATCACCTATTGCACAGAGGCAAGAAATGAGGATGCATTAGAGCGGATAAGTGTTATAGGACAATATGAATGGGACTTATCTTATAATTCCAGGAAAGTAGCTGATATGCGTCCCGTGGCAACCAATAATTTATAGTTTACGTTACTGGATGATGTATGCGAATTCACTTGGATATAAATTGTTTAATAAAGACAAAGCCCTGGCCAGCCCCAAGCTGGGGACCGGCCCCGGCACGACGTGTTTTTAGGTCTTAACTCAGCGGTTGCCACGGTCCGACTGCTTCTTTTCGAACGTAACGCTCTTGGCGATGCGAACATTTGAGATGCTAACTAGTAATAACGGCATCACAAGATTGGTATATGAATGGAAGATATTTCCCCGATTAATTTAAATACGCTGCTACTTACTCTTGTTAACATATTTATACTAACAATCCCCGCAAATATTATTAATTAGAAGTAAACATTACATAAGAGAAATCATTGGAGTTCCTGGCATCTTCTGTGAGCTGTCGTCGTTCCACCGAAGTCCAAGCGATGAACCTTCTCGAAGGTATAAACGATTTGAAGATATAGGCGATTTGAAATGCTCCTTCGTCGACACTCAGACTTATTATCATTTGGTCTTTTAGAATATGAATACGTTATTGGCCAGATAACGATTCCAGATTCTTGGCGATGTTCCTTACACAGTCATGCGGAGAAGCATGACACAATCGATCAATTCTAATTTGTGTACCAAAAATTCAATATAGTATGAATTAAGGTGGTATTTAAGTCAGGAGAAACTTTACGTTTTGAACGAAAGTAAGAAACAGTCGAATTGTACGTAACATATTGGCTGTTTGTATAACGCATTTCCTGCGAAGTGACCCACCAGTGGTCACTTAGGTGATTTTCATAATGCTGCTGACCCACCTGTAGTCACTAACTCATTTTTTATTAATGCTTTATGAAAGCTAAATGAAGGCCCGATCCAGTTAATGTTTGCTATTTTCAAAGTTGATTACCACAATTTACTTTAAACTTTAATTGAATATTGAACTTCAGTTTAACCCATTGCAGTTAACGTGTTAAAGCTTATAGAATGCTGAAGGTATGTTACAGCCGTACATTAAAAATCTAAGAAAAGAGTTAAAGGAAGACGAAGTCAAGCAGAGCCTAAGTTACGCTGCTTGAGTAAGTGGTTCGTTCACGAATGTCAAAACTTGCGTAATTCAAAATTAAACGGATAAGTGCTTGCTTTCATCAAATCCAGATGTGACTAAAAATCCGTTGATTTTCTGTTAATTGCGATTCCCGCAGCAAGTGAGTGTTTTTTTTTTATCCCCCATGGCAGTCGAGCAGCACACGTGTATTCCTACCGCTGTTGGGATGAAGCGGAAGCAAAAAACTCACTTTCTCTCAGAAAATATTTTAAGCTGGCCTGAACTTGAGCTCATTCAAGAAACTCTTGCATTTAGAAATCAACAAAAAAAGTTATCTTGCTTTCTAAGATTATTTATCAGTAGTTATATTGACTGTTAAAATGATATCTATGTCCGATCCAGCTCAAAAAACGTGAAAGAATACAATTTACAGTACAGTATACAGAGTGAGGAGACAAATACTGTTGAGAGACGGGTCAAAGAGCATGTATGAGAGTTTGATCTCCGACTTCACGGCGTTTCTTCACAAATCTGCAGGTGGTACAATATAGTGCCACTCTAATGTATCGTAATAAGCAAAGGCCTGTAACTTGGAAGACTGAAATGAATTGAGGACCCTCGTACGCAATCCAGTCCACGTGCTCTTCGTTAATGATGGCTGCCACTCTGAAGTTAACAGAATATTTCAACAGGTGCTTCACAAAGTATATTCACACACAGATCAGTGTGAAACACAAAAGATTAACTTGTTTTTCTCCTATCTAAATTGTTTCCCTCCCCAACACGTCCCTCAGCTCTTACGTAAACCAAAGCTGCTGCGTTCAAAGCAGGTGCAGAGAACAATCACTGAGAGCGTACGTGAGTAAGAAAACTTCCTCCAGACGCAAGCCATTATTATACAAATACTTTTGCACGCACAGCTTACAACTCGAACTTAAAACTCTCACTCCCACGTAAAAATAAATTATTTATGCACAAAAACTGATATGAAATGGAAATGGTTACGATTAATATGGGGTTTAATCTTTACGGACACAAATTTTTGCTGTGAATATTTGAAGTATATGGAACATGAAACCATTTACTTTTAAACTGCTTCAGATTTACAATAATTAATGGTATTTACATTACGGCATTCATTTTAATGCCGGGTTGAGTAATCACTGCAATAACATGGCTCGGTCACAGTTGAGAACCAGAGTTACCCTAAGACGTTTCCAGTTGCAGCAAAATAAGAAGCAATTGCGCTCTAGGCACCCAAAAATTTAAACTCAAATTTGTCAACTAAACTAAACATCGGCTCACTCTCCCTTAATTCCTGATGCCTAAGTCCATCCATTCTTGAGGCTCTAGGTCGACTTGTAGGAAGAAAACTCAAGGTTCAGACATGCAAGGAACACCATCGTCAGTCAGAAGCACTTGAGACATGACTTGAGAGGAGCTCTCCCGCCGTCGCGTCAGTTTACAGAAGACGAAACACTAGCAGCACGTCCCTCACCATCCATAAACTTTATACTAACAAGCTTAATGCACATCGCAAATTAAAACATTGTACCTGTGTATCAAGAACAAACCACGTTTTAGAAAAAGTTTTCCAAAACACCCAAAGGGATATATCTTATCCACTAAATAATAAAGCACAGTTGTTGCTCGCTTGGTCGGTTGGTTCATCTCTGTCACGCTCTTAAGGATTTACGTAGGGGTAATGTTAAGGTTAATATATGATGGGAAGAGACTGTTAATTTGTCATACTTTGGAATCAAGCTGGATGGGCTCAATGACCGAATCTGTGATATGAGTTACATCAATGCACGAGTCGTATACCGTGAATTTTAACGGGCCGTGTACACTAGTTTATATATATGTACTTAATTAATTAAAGCACAAAACAAAACTTTCCAAGGCTTGAAACACTTTACACATCACTAGCGATGACCCTGCATCACGATGCTGAGAGATGCATCAAGAGTGGTGGTCACGTCAGCATCAGTGATGGCTGTGACGCATCTCACTACCAGTCGTGACACTCTAGGTCACTTGAAATGCACTCCGCACCCTGCGTGTAGTGTGGATACGCAACCAAATGCAGCTCAGACTACGATGGTTCTGACCTATTTGTTAGGTTACACAGCGCACATCATGCGCATATTGAACATCAAAGGAAATGTCTTTCTTGACTCAAACGTAATCTGTGAACAATTTTGCTGATCAGCACGTTCTGCTTAGAAAAGCACAACATTAACTGAGAGATGGAATCTCGCTGACTGAAGTTGTATTTTCCATCGCCGATTACAGAAAAATTTTACGATTCACCCCAGTGTGCAGAGCTCACCCAGGTCTGGCAACTCTAGAAGCATACAATCACAAATATTCACAAGTGTGGCCTAATGACAAACAGGGAAATCCTCTTAAAATTAATACCGCAGCAAATGACCGCCTTCCCATGTTTTCACTCTTCACTCATGTTCACTTTCTACCTAGAAGTACCAAATAGCAATGGATGAGTACCTACTTGACGCGTAGAATGTGGTACGTCTAAACAAAACTTTAATGTTCGTCGTATGTATATTTCCAGCCTGACTACTGCCTCATAAGCAACACTCGACACAATCTTTCCGCGGTTCCGAGAAATGGTGGATGGCAACTTGTTATCGACGTGCTTGCAATTGCGAAATCGTTTACATTTCTTGTTGTGTACTTGGTGTGCAAAGACTTAACATTAGGAATTTAGGAGTCGCATGTGCTAGTGAATGGGCTTTACATACCAGGTAACTAAAACAAGTATCAGGAAAAAAAAATTAAAGTTATTTTTTTTCATGTATACAGTATATTTGAAGGAATCGCGTTCGCTGGTTGTTTAATATCACTATTTCTGAGGAGGTCTATATGCACGTAACAGACAAACGAACATAATAAACCTAGAAAAAAATAAGCTCATCTTACCTCAATCTTGCGAGAACGTTGGTGAATTGATTCTGGTTTAGCAGCAAAGCAAACAATGCTAGACGCCGGAAGGATCACAAGCGCTAAGCAATAACACAACCAACCCTTCTTACAGTTCTGCACCGACTGACTGCCACTAGCTCGGAGTAGCTGTAGCTCCTCACTCAGTCCTCTTCGCAAGTTCGCAGCTTCAGGGGCCACAGGGCTCTTACGAATTGTATTTCTAACACCCTATATTTCATCTTAAATTACCCTAAAAAAGTAACAAGTCAAAAGTACTCTTTTGAGCGAGATATAATTTGTTATAGAAGCACGAGTATATGCTCGACAGTCCCCCCTCAGGAAGATACAATTATTGTATCCACCGGAATTACCGCTCCTAGGGGGAATATATGAGGTCCTTAGCTGACAGTAAGGTAGGCAGTTTTTTTGATGAAATGAAATGTTTTTGTTGTGTTAAGGACCATCTTTTTCAAGTTCACTGCTGTCATGTTTTCCAGCATCTACTACTTTCTTCCTCAACGATATTCTTGTTTCATGAACTTCTTTCTCAACTTACTGTTTCTAAGCGCCTAGTGCATAGATTCAGCGTTCCTTTAACTCCATACTTAACGGTGCCTTCTTCCTCACTCTCTTTGGAACGCCTTTGTTTTTTATTGCGATTAGGAAGGCTTAAACTAACATCTAATCTAATCCATATGCACAACATCTATGTGCCTTAAGGGTAAAAATCGTGAAACATTCTGATAAATGAAAGAAATAGAAGAAAATTAATAGTCAATCGTAGGCAAAGCTCAGCATTTATGAGCGACACGTATGATTACGTGAGAAATATCAAATACAAATTACCTTCAATGAGGTGAACTGCATACTCAACACCTCACTGTATGCAGATTTTTAAAACAGTGTAAGATATATTTTGAATATTCTTATTAAAATTGCGGTGTACTGTGCGCTGTTGAATGTAATGTAGAGGCACCTTGATGCCGTTTTAAGTTACCGAGCAAGCAGCTGACATTTTCTGCTTTAACATTATTTCGATCAAGGCACTCGATGAGCGTATCTATGCTATGGGTTTCACTATCTAACGGTTATAAGTTTAACATTTGAATCATTGGCGTTATAAGATAGATCAATTTTTGGCATCTACAAGTAGAGGAATAATGTAGGGAGAATTCAAGCTGTGTCATAGATATGCTCATTGCACATCCTCCGTTGTTTATGTAATAATTTGAAATTTTTTATGTTATTGCCATACTAATTAAATTATGTTCATGCTCTACCGGACATTTTCCAATCCCGTTACTTTAGTTTTAATGCGACGCGTACGCTAGCACAGAGTATTAAAAAAAGCCCCTTATGTCCTTAAAAGGTTGCCTATTTGAGGAAGGTCTCGCTTATTCCTTATGGAATGGATAGAAAAAAAATTTTGCTTGTGTGAGAACAGATAGAGGATTCTACAACATTAATTTTAAGGATAATTTAAATTGTGTACGTACATGAGGTGAAAAATGATGAAATATGTTTGAAAAATAAAATGAGAAATATAATGATAGCAAATATTCAAGGCCGTAGCTCGGCCGCTCGGGCAGCGTCTCAAAACGGCACTCCCACCGTACGCGGAGCCGTTCTTCTGACTTTTAAGTAGTCAAAACATGCAAAAATCGGCTATAATAAGTGTATTTTATTTCATAACATTATAAGAATGCTTACTGCCCAATGGAGCAGCTAATTTTTCCAACAATATTAAGATAAATGACTTCACGTAAACCTAACAGTGTTCTACCCTAAAACCCTGTAATTTACCCTAAAGAAGATGCCAGTCAATCTGCGCTGGGTCCTTATGAGCGGCAAGGATGTTACTACCCTGAAATTTGAGCGGGTTTACCCTAAAGTGAATATCACCACTATTCATTACTATTCAACATATCATTTCCTCTTCTCGATAGGAACCTGAATTACTTAAATTATCTCTCTATGATAACCATGTGGGAGCTATCATCACTATTTATTTCTTTTCTATACACCATTCTCCTTCCTCGGTAAAACCATAATTACCTAAATTTGTCATCCATAATTATCATGACCAGCAGTTCCTATGATGGCACTCCAATTACGAAAGTTTAAAAAGATTCTTTTCCTTTCGCCGTCGCGCGAATCGGGAGGAAGCAAATTGACAGTTTCATCATTTAAGCACTCGCTCACTTAGATGAGAGAGGAGTTAAAAAGCCATAAACTTCTAGGAAACACGAGACATAAACGAGAACATTTCAGTGAATATGTTTAAACGTGAACATTCTTTCAGAAATACGTTCTAACAAATACGTTAACAAATACGTTCTAGAAGTTACAGACGAATTTACGAGCAGTTTTTGTACACTATCAACGATTCGGCATCGACTCATCAATTCAGACTACTTGTAGAGCTCAAAGATATTGATAGAATCGTTTTTCAGTGTGATCAACTGATTAAAGTCATGACGATTGTTTTAATTACAATTCTCCAACCCTTTCTGTGACATTTAAGGCCCTTTGACATTGATGATCGAGTAATTTAATGTTTTTAACCCAATTTCAAGATGATAAACAGCAGCGGCGGTCTGCTCAGAGATCGGCGAGCTACTTGGATGCATCCCAAAATACAGGCACCAATGACATCTGGCACATGAAGGCAGCCACAGGCACGGGGGCGCATACACCTGCATAACAACTGCGACACACCACCTCCAACTTTTATTTTTAAATTTCAACGAGGCTGTCTGCTCAGAGCGAGCTGCTGCACAGAAACAAAAAAGGGGTCCGAGAAATCTAAGGGATGGAGTCTCACAAAGTAATGACGATCGAGCATTGAGTTCTTCAAAGTTGAACCAGTTTGTTGCAGTTCTCAATTACCGCTACCGAAATTAGCAGACTGTGTACCACTATACTCGATCCTACACTCTTTTTCTGTCGCTCAAGGCAGATGTCAGGTAAATAAGAAACTTTATAGTCCAAGAATGATCTGCTCTTTTTGTTGATGAATAAATTAAGAAAACAGTAAAGTATTTGAAAATGTTATACGTGAAAATGCAAGTTAGATGATATTTTGAACAAAAAAATTTTTATAGGAAGTGTCGAGACATGCTGAAAATTTTCACATTCATAACTTTTATGATGTCCCACGTTTCAGGTAGTAACTTTTTTTTATCATCCATATTTTTTAGCAGTGAACGCTTCAGGAGTGATACAATACCCTCAACAAGCCTGCAAAACCAAATTTGAGGCATAAAAATACTTTTTATATTATAATCCACCATTTTGCGTTCTTCAAGGGCATATTTCTCTTGACGAGCAATCCCTCAATTCATCCATTCATGCCCAAGCTTCGATCATTCCCTAGTGCTTTATTCTTACTTATCCTACTTCATCATTTCATAGGTAGACGCTGCTCGCGTATTCTCCATGCGATCTCAATGCTCCTCAGCGAATCAATCATTCCATTTACCTCTACCTTGCCCGACAGCCAGCTGCTAACACCGAACTCACCCATCATGCTTCCTCAATCAAACAAATTTTGCAATCCCCACCACCCCACATGTCTCAAGTATCTCACACCTGTAATAGATCATCTCTTTGCTACTCTAAGTCTCCGAATCTCCGTGCCGAACAAAACTATTGAAATAATTATTCCCTCATGTAAATTTGGTTTTGTTCGAATATCGTGCCACACACAATAAAAACTCTTCAACACATCCTTCGTCTTTTTATTAAGTCCTCCAGCTATTCCTCTGCATAGTAATACCAAATACTATTGGATAAATGCCTGATATGCGTTATAAATAGAATATGAGAAGCATTGCAAGCAATAAAGAAGCATTACTTTTTTACACGTCGCTAATTTTTATAACTCCAGCATTAATTAAAATAGTGAATTAAGAACTTAGCAATGTACTCAAGTACTCAAGAAATATCAATGACGTCTAGTTTTCTTACCAAATATTGTTACGATGTCAGTCACCTATATACAATAAAATGTCAGTGCCTGATGAATGAAAACAATTAACTATATTTCCCAAGCCTGCGGTTGTAAAAATATCTACTATCATAATTGAATATTAGTTGAATTCTCTCACTAAAAAGCCTTTAAAATTTTTAGTCTGAATTTAATTATAGACGGTCGCTAGCCTAATCAAATTTATTGACGAGATGAAGCATCAGTTATAGTAAAAATACGAAAACATTTACGTAGAATGTAACCGAAATTGACCAGAACTGCAAACTTATGCATCGCCATAATTATTTTCAAGCTATTTGGGAATTCTTTTTTGTATTGCGTATACTTTAGCTCAAAATTGAAATCTAAACTGCAGTCCTGTTTTAATGTAAATTCTATTAAGAATAGAATCCTCTTTATAATCACTGCACCATGAAGCTTCCGCACAGCAAAGTACCTACTAACTTAGCATCTTGACCGTCTGAAGGCCTAGCGTGACTCATGAACCAGGTTTGCAGTGGAATAGCTAGTTTGTTGCAGGTAACTGAGACGGATGCTCCACGGGAATCTGACAGAGAGCGAGAGAACCTTGAGATCACCCGATGCCGAATTTTGATGCAGTCGTTCAGGAGACGTAGCAGATTGAGTTGTAGCTCCTTATGCCCTCAACAAATAGAAATTACTTCCCACGGGGGCCTGTGTGGCGGACCTGACATTACAATACCACTATAGCTGGTCGGGGCGTCATGAGCTACAACAAATGGGATCACCATTGGACTGAAGATAGGGTCCATCAGTATTGCATACTTGAAACATTCGCAATTGGTTGGAATGTGAATTTGTTTTAGAAAGACAGAGATGTAATCGGTACGCCTTTTTTTATCACTCATTAGATATATATGGCTTAATAAGAGTTGAAATTGCGTAAGTGTACATTTATGCAGTTATTTCAATTTAGGTTCACAATAGGAGTGGGTTTTGGCTTTGACATGAAGAAAATATTGGCGAACTCTTCTTTGATCGAATCCTATTCTCATCAAGCAAAAGCAAAGAACACTGAAGAGGAAACTAATCTTATGATTCGTCCCTTGGGAATTGCTAACCTCGTAGAACATGAGACACATTAGGACGAGGGCACACTAACATGCCAAAGCTCGTTGGGCTTTCAAGGGGGCTGTCATGCGAACAAAAACAAATAAACATTAAGTCTTTGTTGATACACTAACAACAGAGAAATCAAAAGAAAATTTCTTGTCGACACTTCATTACGAGTAGACCACTTAGGGGTGCTACATCGAGAAATAACCATTTAACTCCCCTGTGCCAATGATTCTAACGATTATTTTCTTAAAGCTGATCGTCTTTGGCTCAAATTTTAATGCTACTAAAAGATTGCATCTAAAATATCTCTTCTCAGTATACACTGGACATAAGTAAAACTTTGCTTTGAAATGCAATAACCATAACCGAAAAAGTTAGTCGTTCTTAGGAAGTATACTATTCTAAAAGACAAACATGCATCAGCAAATATTGCCAGGCATGCTAGAAAACTATAAATGTTTTTATAACCAAAAATCACCAAATGTGGTGAAAGAGTGAGAAACTGCAACGAAAACACAGTTCGTTCTTAACAATACCGTCTAATTATTTCAACCATGAAACAAAGTGATAAGAATAGCTATTTCGAAAAGCATCAAAAATTCATCACCGTTGCTAATCGACAAACTCTTTGAACGATAAATCCACCCTTTAAACTCATACCACAGGTTATTTTTCTAACTGATTCAGTATTTGGGCACCAATTTCAATCTAACATAGGCTACTATGTCAGGGTGGTTCTCAAATAACTAAACCGTATCTTTGCACAAACATAACTGTTTAGTTCATCAATATATTTTCATTTTTGAAAATAAATGTAGAAAATTGTTTTCACCAACAATCTGAAAGGGATCGTGAAAATTCCTTTCAGCTTGGTTCCTATAGTCCAAAAGAAAGAAAAAAAGGGCATCAAATCACTTTTCATATAGCAAAAATTTTCAAACAAGGATGTGACTTTAGTTTACCTCATTTCACGATACAAGTCATTGTCACAAATCAAATAACTTTTAAGTATCATTAATAAGCACCCATAGAATTTAAATGAGAAGTTATTTGCTCGCCTCTGCAGGAAGAATCGTTGCCGCAGTTCATAATTTTGACAACAGCTTAAGAAACAGCGCTCTTGTGTCCGTGATAAGCACGGATTATATATTTGATCGTTAATCTTGCCGGAGTTGTTAGCTTCCACATTTTCGTGACTAATTGGGTTAATTACTCTCATTTTATTTACCTTGAATTTTGACTTTGAATATGCCAGAATAAATTATGTTGAATTCCTTTACAGTGTAGAAATTTATAAATGTTTTTTCATTTATTCGCAGAAAAAACTCAAATAATTTGTAACCAATAGCCTTTCGTCGTAATGTCAATCGCTGTTAAGTTTCCACAGTAATGTCGGCCAGCAATTGAAAAGGTTGTGAAACGACGACTGATTGTTACTCTGATGCGCTCTAGTTGATTTTAAGTTCAGTAAAGGGGTGGTGAAGAATAATTAAGGCCGGTGATGCCACAAGGTGTGGCATCACCATAATGTGAGCATGCCCGGCCTCCATAATCCCAGGAACTGAATTATGAGTTCTTATCCGTGTAGCTTTTCAAAATCAAGATTTTAAATTTACCGCAAACTTTGGATCAGTAAATGAAAGAACCATTTTAAAAAAGACCTACGTCTGATAAGAAAAGTGATTAAGATGATGAGAGATAAATGCCTCAGAAAGGCATCGATATGAATGGCCGTCAGGCCAAGTAATATTGATGTATTTTTCAATTTTTATTGATAAACAAAATTCATTCTTTAAATTCCACGTCATGTATTACCTTTATGTGATGTATTACAGTTTTAGTCTAAATTATAAACGACAATTAAATCTGTCAATAAATTCATGAGTAATGCGACTCCAACAAGAATGCGGTCTCTTTTTACTAACTTTCATGGAATCAAGTTAAAGAAATTCGCTAAAAATAAATTTATTATATAGATTAAGAGTCTTCTTTTGGTTATATTCACATTTTGTAGCTCTAAAATGTTTTAAAAATGATGACATGTTTTCTTATTTGACAGATATTTATGAATTACCAATAAATCAAAGTTCCTTAACCTGAAATTTTCACCACATTCAATTACAATGCAATAGAAATGTTGCAGTACTACATTTCGTTTTGCAGATTAGCAGAGATTTTTTTAAAACTGCGATTGAAGTGCGACCGGCAATTCTTCAGAGCTGCAGTTTGATGGGCGCTCGTTTTTATTTTAAACTTTGTCCACATCCGTGGAGTTTGAGTCACTGCTACTGCGTACGTGGCGTTTATTTGCCTCGGAAATTTCTGAAATTGGGAAGTGCACACATCTGCAGGCAATATGTAATTTACCAATCAACAGTAGTTTGTTATTTCATATTCAATTTTAATTATATTCTTCAATAATTATTGTAACCTCCTTTTTCGGTTGCATGAATGTAAACCTCGCTTAATTTTTTCAGCTATTTTCGCTGTTAATGATTTAATCTTCCATGTGTCTTGAAAAAATATCAAAGTAAATTTAAAAAACCATCGTGGTTTTGAACACAAGTTAAAGAAAATAAATTAGTTGAATGATAATTAGAGGCAGAAATCAAAAAGTGTTAACCAAATTAGAGGAATAATTTTACTTTATTACCAATGTAAGTGGAGTATCTCAGGTCAAGCGTAAACTTTTATGTGATGGTTGTTTCGTTCTTGCGACTGCTGTATTAATACGACGAACTTTCTACTACCCTCAGATACTTTATACGTTCCATCTGCAGCAGATGGCGTGAAGAGTAGGTTTCCAAGAACTTGTACGTATTCGGTCAAGTCGAGTCGCTGACTCTTAAAATTTGCATTTCTCAGCAGCATTGTTGACACGAGTCTCGTTTCTGCTTGCAACATGTGGCTCCTTCGACGGAAGATTCGACCCTCATACACGAGAACTTCACTTCCCTGGCTACGGAGTTCTGAGGTGCTCTCGATACCTGAAGATGGAGCTACATAAGCAGCGCGATTTCTACTTTTAAAAGTTGGTCACCTCACCAGCGAAAACGCGCGTTGGTTGTGGTGTTCAGAAAAATTTGTAACCGTAACCTTTGACAGCTTTTGCATACTAAGCTTGGTGAACTGTAACTTTATCGCTAGAAAAATTACTTAATTACGATAACTATGAAACGGAATGACTTAGTTACTGATACCTAATATCGTCTGTGCTATATCATACTTACTTTGCTATTGTGTGACTCAAGAACTCATTTACAGCCTACATTCTTTCTGTAAATGATATAAAAATTGAAACTTGAATGCAATATATCTCAATCTTTCGCCCAATATCTTTTAACTTTACAACTCTTCATGTTACGATTTATTAACAGCATTTTTCCAAGCTGACTTGATTTCAACTAACTTTGGCTTCTGGGGTATTTTTGAAATAGTACTCTAACCTACTATTTAACCTCTTGATTAAATAATTGTGCCAAAATCGAGCATTGAAGCAACTTATTTTTGCAAGCACTTAATACTTCTTCTTATTGGAGCATCGTCCACTCCAATTACTGCTATCCCTCTCAGGGGACATAGCATGGGGTATAGGTTTAAGTTATTTTAGTTTGTCTATCCTCTGCTATGGGGGCTGGTGCCCCTAGGGAAGATATCGGGTTACCTCAGCTATAGATAGGCCGTCGGTATTTCTAACTTTCGTTCCGCTTTACTTTTTTCAGTTGTTATACTTTTTACTATCTCTTCTTTGTCTTTTCTTCCTCTTCTTTTTAACTTGATGTTTCTAGTCGCAGGGTTTCCAGTGTCGGAGAAAACTTTGGGCATAGATTCCTCGTTTTCTTCAGTCCACAAAAAAGGTCCCTTCTCTTCGTTCGTTTGCTATAGTAACAGATTATTCACTTCAGGCCGGCTAAAAAACATTTTTAGAATAACCTTGTTCTATTTTTTTTGTTGTTCATTACCTAGTTAAAAATTTTAACATCTTTCTGCGGAAAGAACTGTAACTGAAATATATTGGGATGAGGGGTTCCTAATCAGAATATAGCAAAGAGCTTCTTGAATTACTTGCCACCCGAAAGTGGCTATGAACAGCTAATAACAAAGATTGAATAAAAATACGTTTTTCAGTTTTATTAACGAAAAAGTTAATGCCGGGGGATAATCATTAGCATGTTAAAATGAATTCATTCTTCGCGTCCCACACATGTCGAAAGTTTCCACCCTGGAAGGATGATAATAATGATGTGTTCTACTGATATTTGAGAATATTAGGCTTGGGGTGGTGCCCAAGAATCTGTTGAAGATTATAATATTTGGTTACCAAAACTAACTGACATCGGAAACTAAGTGATGAAAACTGGTGTTGTTTGATTACAATTAGAATACTCCTTACGGTACAGAGAGAATCCTCAAACACTTTGACACAGCTGTTGTAAAATCAGAAGATCTGGCAAAATCTCTATGCATAGTTTCTCTATTCTGTTTCTATTACCTCTCTATGTATATGCTTCACGAGTAATTATTCTATTGCTTAAAATTTGCTAAAATCGGGTATTTTATCAACGTTCTATGAGTCATAAGTTCAGCGATACCGGAAAAGCCTCTTTCTGACGATGACGTAGGCAGGAAGTCGTCGTTAAGCGTCGCGACTGCATCTGGTAGTGCTGCTGTCTGGTCTCAAACACAACCGACCTACGACAAATAAACACATTGTATTTTGAAATGCAATTCTAAATGAAAACCTTCGAGTCTGATTTCAGTGATTATAAGTTCTAAAGTTTTAATTTATTTTCCGAGAAGCTTCCACAAGGAATTACACGCCATAGAAAATCTGTCACAACTTTTACGATGCTTCGCATCGATAGCTCTTTTCGAATCGTTCGATGACTCATTAGGTATACGATTCCTCAACGAGATGTTAAACTTAACTAGCATATGAAAACCTTCAAATTTTGGGGGGGTCAAAAATCCTTTTAATTCTACTGTAATGAACATTGAGGGTCGTATTCTAATTTAGGCAGCAACAAGTTGACGCCGGAAAAGAGGTGTCGCCAGTCCTAGCTGCAGACATCCGGAAATTCTCGCTTCGACACGCTTTCTGCACGAGCGCGTCCCTGCTCATCCTGCCACGATGCTGCGGAGGGACTGCAGTTGGCACTTCCTCTGAAAAAGTGAAGAGGTTGCCGTCTATTTTAGAGCTGGGTTTACCTGGGCGGATGCCGGATCCGTTCTTTGTGTGAATACCTGCACCCTTTGAAGCACCAAATACATTCACCAAGATGCGACACATACTGGTTATGCATTGGTCCACGTTTCCAGCCTTCCCAAAAATTCAATTGGCAAATATATTTCACAATAACTAAAATTAAGTTTAAGTTGCGCGTGAAATAACAGATTGTTTCTTAATAAATAGAGTTTCTGCGTCCATGGGCAGCCATTACCCAAAACTTCGAATGCATGTTCTCAAATCATTTTTTTAAGCAAGTTCTGTGCGTTCTTTTAAGAGTTGCTTTAGGGACTGCTAACAACCGAGTACAATTCACTACGGTGTTTCATACTTCATCCAAAATTGACACTAGTTTAATTATAGAAGAAACGAAGGAAAGGAAATTAATTAATGTGATATCAAATTTACTGTAAGCCAACTATTTTCAAACTTTAATAGAGATCACAGTTTATATTTCCTATTCACTGATCAATGGTGCGAGCAACTTATCAGGAATTTGGTGTAAGTAACCCTGATCGAGTGAGGCAAAGTCAGAAGATTTTTACGCTATGAGCTACTCCGTCCAACAATAAAGCACTTGTAAGAGAATAAATCCTTTAGTGTCCCTCCCATGAACACTTGAAATTTGTGGGATACAAAGTGGGAACTTAGAAAATAAATCTCCAGTGCGCTGTCAAAATCAGACATAATTTATAACATTTCGTGTATAAAAAAAATAAACTCTACTTTTGCCTGACAATTACGGTGGTATTTTTTTCATCGCAAATGAAACTAAGTTTTCTTAATGACAGCTTATTTCCTCAAATTTTGTGTTCTTTTCCTTCATCAGGCTTGCATCAATGTCAATAAACACCGATACCAAATCAAAATGCATGAGTACTGAGCAGTCAAAGAGTGATGACATTTTTTTGACACCGTGTAAAATGCATCCAAGTGCTGATCATACATCAGTAGCATGCGTGTCCTACAACAGCAATGGCAATTCACGGTGCATGTGTACTCTGCCTGGTATCCCTTTAGTTGTTCTGTCAGGGACACGAAGCTGAGGCAATCAACTTAGTAGCCTCGCTCGACTAGGACTTTAGGGACCCTGTCAGCATTTCTTGGATCCCCGATCTACACTCACGACAGTGTAAAACCGAAAATTTTCTCATGAGACTGCTAATCTTTCAACAATGAATTAAAAAATCCTACGAATACTTTTCAGGTTTAACCACTCAGCACCGTAACCTTGAGGAAAAATGACGCAATACAATTAAAACGATAAACCGAAAACATTTCTATAAAATTTTCGATAATATCGGTCCTGAATGAGTTGTACGAATGTTAGTTTTTGTTCATTGAATTATGGAAATAGAGCAGAGTGATTTTCACAGCAAATAGCGCTTCGAACTCGATGCACTCGTGAAGTCAGTTAGTTTTTGATCTTCCTAGACCGGACTTCATTAGACTTTAAATATCCGTAAAGTGCACACGTTTAACAGCGCATCGTTCTGACAGCACGCCAACTCGGACACTCTGCTTACACTGCGGCACTCTAATATTTTCCGTTTTGTTGATGAAACTTCCTCTTTTATTAATTTACTGATCACTTGTTTCCTTTATCATGAACCCATGGCACCATGAAAATGTAGTATTTTTAATTTTCTGTAATGAAAGACGAGGGCATATACTAATCTTTACGTTACAGTTGTCAAGCGTTGGTCTCAAACTGATATAGAGATAAATTGATTCTTTTCTTCAAAGAGATAAATTAGCCTGTCCTGGCGAGCCTGCAAGTTAATCTCATATAACAGGGATACCGTCATCTAGGGAAGGATTTCCAGAGGTCAATGCCGTCGAGATGGTGCTATTTTGAGGGATTGCAAGCCAGCGCAGCGAGGGGATGACATCACGCAGGCCACGCGGCGGCCTCTGCAGGACTCGAGTCTTCTTGTGTCTGCCTTTAACTGAGAGTCATGCGCTCTCACTTTCTCCCCGCCATTCTTGCTGTTTGCGCAATCCTCCTAGAGGCCTTGATCTGAAATTCTCCCTTAATGCAAATCAGTTTGACGATCTCATATATTCAGGTGAATAATTTTTTACACATGTACTGTATGTCAGCCTACATGCCTTAAGCCAACAAAAATCGCGCACAGAACCAAAATACTTCAAAATTCCTCATCAGTTTTATTTTTGGAAACACCGTACGCAGAGAAAATATAAAATTTAACTCAACAAAACAACTTAATTCATAAGTTTTTCCTTGAGGGTCACTTACCAGCGCATCAGGAGTGCCAGTATACTCGTAATTTTATTCACCAACTACAGCTCTGTGAGTCAGTGTGACATGGAAAATGCAGATTAAACTGTAAAAAAGACCATACTTCATAGGGGTTATCGATGATACTGATTTAGAGTTATAATTTTATTGCAAACGTGATTGGAGGGGATCTTAATTCCTTCAATCTCGTTTGCAGTATAAAATTTCAAAACTGAATTTGGAACAGCACAGGTATTAAAGTGATAAGAAGCCTGGCTTTTTTTACATAAAATCATTTTAACTTTGATAAGGTTTCCAAGATTTCATTTTAAAGAAATGTTCAAAACCATTTGGCAGGTTTCTTTTATCATTATCACAGGCGCATTCGAAAATGGCCAAGCTATTTGGTGATGCTTATGATGAGTCGGTGAGTAATAGGAAATTCACTTCATTTTTGTGATTATGCAATTCCAACGGGAATGTCACCCTGAGTTGACCGATTTACACTAGTTGCTTCCATCTCAATGCAATGTTTTATTTATTACTTTAGTGGAGAATTTTAGCTGAGAAATTCAAAAGTGGCACTATCTAATTAGATAATTAAACATTTCAGTATAAATTTTAAATTTCGTCCATCGGATGCAATTCACAGCTATGAACTTCAGCTTTTGTTGGGGCTTAAGCCTGATGACCTAAGTTTGAAGCTTAAGTGTAATTTGTCATCAAAAATTTCTGCGAGCATAATTGTCAGTATGTTAATTTCTTATGGGATTTTAAGTTCATCAAATGTTTATGGGTATATTTTCTTGTGTGTATATGAGTGAGCAACGGTATTTTCTTCTTAGTTCGGAAAATTCATGTTTAAAGTCGTTAAGAACTGTAAAATCTCATAATATAATTTCCGATTTCAGCCATTGATTTTTTCTAATGCCATATGTGCGACTTTACAGGCGCATACACATGTACTTGTCATCCACGTTTCGATTTCCTTAGCTATTACGAAACTTTAAAGGACGGAGACAATGAAATGCCAAAAACTGCATATTTATTGAGGAAACGTCATGACTGGCTCCACTAGCCAGAAACACATTCGACACTTACTCGTCAAAAATCAGAAGGGAAACTATATTTACATTTGTAAAAAAAGACGCGTTCTCAAAATCTCCCATCTGCCCGCAAAAATTATAGAAAAACGATCAAAAAAGACATTCTTTATATATACTGATACGACTTAAATTTATTTTTAATGATATCAAAAGTGATATTCCCTTAACTGTATTTTCAAACACGCCTACGTGCGCTTCAATAGCTCTGTAGATGTAAAAACTGTCCAATGGCCTTACTTGCAAGTCGTCCATAGATGCAACATGGAAAAATATGAAGTTCATTTTCCGGTACTCTGTAATAACCTCAAACTCCTGGACAAAATTTTTTAAATTACTAATTTTTTACATCATAACATGCTTATAAAATTTCCAGCTGCAACAAAATTTATGCAGAGATACGAAGCATTACAAGAATTAGTGTTTATTTCAGCACGTGTTCTCTTCCGAATAACGGGCGGAATTTCCTTTTAAACATTCAAGTACGCACCTTTGATTTTGTGTGTAGCATACCTACAGTATACATTTTCCAGAGCGTAGAGTTTGCCTCAGATCTGTCTCAACATCGATCACATGAAAAGTGACTTGAGACGCTGGACGCAAGGTGATTTTCCTTCAAGTGTTATCTGGCCATTTCTTCAGCGCATATGCTTGGTACAGCAAAAAAACTGAAAGATGCTTCCATAAAACAGAATTTTTCATGCTCCGTACGTGAGAAACAATCTGTGGGCTGCAACCATATCTCACAACCTAAGAAGGAAAAGTGAAAGCACCCAATAATCGATCTCACACCCGCAGCCCGTGACAAAATGCAGCAATCGTCAAATCATATCAGATTTAATTAAAGGTCATCGTTCAGACGATTTGTCTGTGTTTGGTCTTACAGCCTTTACAAATGGCTTGGTCGACCGCAGTGAGATCAGTCAGATACCATATAGGATACCTGTTGCGCATGCCACATCACACATTTCATTCAACATTCGGTACTCATTCTTGCTAATGCACGTAAAATAATGATAAATTAATAGCACATACGTGATGAATTTATAATACTCTTAGATTAAAGCATGAACACTTCGTGGGTTATCGTTGAAGGTGATGGGCATCGTCATTGTATTTTTTCCAATTGATTTAATTAATTTCCATTTGTTTCCAATTGATTAGCGAGGGAGAATCAAAAAGTGGATCAAAAACTTCACCTTGTGGACGTGATATACCCTCGAAAGAGAACAGTTACACACTCCTGCACGAAGAGAGAAATGCCTGGATTAGCAACCTTAATTTCCGGTAATAAAACCTTTAGTCAATAAGCCATTGATGAAACGCTAGTGAAGTAATTAAAAATTTTTAAATTCTTCACATGCAATATTTCTTTCCGTATAACAGGATCCACCTGCAATCTTGACAGTAGGGAAAACGTAAGAAACATCTTCAGTGATAGTTTTCTACAATTGTGCCAATCTATTTTTATATATTAAATTTATGAATGTGATGGGAATATCATGACAGTTATTAAACATCACTATCATGAACCCTAAAGACGTTTAATGTACACAGTGTAATTAAAAATTGTTCGCAGGAAACAAACGTTCTTACTCTGAAGTCCATTCAAATTGGACATCAGGATATAACGGCTAAAACTCCCAAACGAATACTTTCAGCATAAAGCAGTAACTGACGGAAGCCCAGATACGATTTTTAACACGACTGTTGACACACCACGTCCTCATGTTGAAAAGAAATACCCAATTGAACTCCTGAAACTGAAACATAATCTAACTAGGGCTTGCTGTACCTGGGCATCCTAAAACGTGAACGACTTAATCTTAAAGTGGAACATTTTCAAAACCTAAATTTTACTCAACGTTTTATTTGAATGTGTTGCGTTTAAATACAGTAAATTAACATCATCTTTATATGCTCCATTAACTTCATTATTTCCTTTTCTTCAGAGAATATATATAAAACTCAATACAAATAGTATTGTCAACAAACAATAATGGCATATAATGTAAAACGAAAATTTGTAAATTTAACGTTACTTGATAAACACAAACTCTGGAAAAATAGATAAAAACTGAAATACTATTGTTCAAATGGGCGGGATAAAATTGGGGAGACTATTTTCCCCAACATCAGAAAGCACTAGGATGGGTTGTTGGAAGGTAAGCTATAATTTTTAAGAAATAGAAAAATATCATTTTACAATGAATTACATACAATATGATATGTACTATAGATGCACGCAGTTTAAAAATATAACCGTTTAAATTTTGAAATCTCTTTTTTTGACTCCCCACTAGTTTCTTCTGTAAACTTGAACGGCATAACCGCTCACTAGCTGTAACATCGCACCTGTTCCAGTTACACTGGTGCACCGTAGCCTATAAAAACTGAACATGCTGTCTTTTATTCGTATTTTTAAATTACGTATGCTCAGCTTGTGAGCTGGTATACTGAAATAAGACCATTGTATGTGAATACGCGTGTTATTGTTGTGCAAATACAACACATGGCTTAGTATGTTGTAGCAAAGCATATAAAATTTTTTGAGTACAACAATATATATCTCTGGAAGAAGGAAATGTGTAGAATTAATATCAAGTTCCTAAGAATTAATATCAAGAATTGAAACCCGACATAAACGATCGTCAGTAGTGTCTTTATGTCTGTGCATTGGAAATAAGGATTACCCTGAACCAAACCAAGACAAAAGGGATGTAAAAATTGAAATAATTTTTTATATTGGAAAACTTTCAAAAGCTCATTAATTTCAATCCATATAACATTGTGACTGCCATCTAAAAAATTAGATCGAAACGGTCAGTATGAGTTTAGAGATCAAGAGATTTAGCTTTAGTGATTCAAGAGATTTAGCTTTAGTCATAAAAGCTAACCAGAACAAAAAGTATAACAAAGATCTCTGATTACCTGCGACGTATGAATTTTGGCATTGCTTCGTAGTCTTTTTACGCTTGGCGCGTCTATCCCAAACTGGAAAATTTGGCATTACCGCTATCCTGAATGTGAAAAAGAACTATGTAGATATAGAGTTGGACCAGTGCGAGTTTAGAGATCAAGGTATTCAACTTGAGTGGCACAGATGGACCCGCAGAACGAGAAGACGGAGGCAGCGATCACGACAGCGAGGGTGGACCCGTAGGCAGACACGAAGGAACCCATGCACAGAGCCTGGATGAACTGCGCCAGGAACACCATGGAAGACACAATCGCGACGTCTGTTCCGAGTCCGCGGATTTGCTGTGAAGAGGATACGCTCTTATCGTCCGCGCCCGACGCCTGTTGCAGGTTCAAAGCTGATTTTTCCAAGGTCTGGCTCCTCTCGAAACCTACCTGTTGAACCATCAACGTTATGGTAAAATTACATTTAGATAATGAAACTAGAGTGAGTGATGCAATTGAAAGGGGTGGGAGTCAGGCCATGGGAATTTGAAAGTGACATCACCTGGCATTGATGAGGAAGATAATCTTGCAGTGACACTGTTGCTGCTTTTGTTCGCTTGAAACGAGATAAATTCGCTTGAAACAGATTGACTTTCAACAAATATGTCTTACCGCTCTGATTTTAGCAGCTATATGTTTTCGTTATCATAAAGCAATGTGTCAGATTAACAAGAGTTCTAATATAATTCAAAATAAAATAAAGCTTATAAGTTGAGCAGTCAGTTGAATTATTGCTCGTACAATGCACTTCAAAATTAAAATTTACATTTCTCTACGCATATTTCAAAATTGCTTGAATGTTTAAAAACCAAAGAATTCGAATGAAAAATAAGATAACGTGAAGGCTACCATCTTGCGAAGTGCTCCGAAATTTCACAATTAACCAGTATTCTTACAAGATCCAGGAAAAGCGTTTCTCTAGGTCATCTACGCATTAAATTACCTGCAGTGAATCGCATTCACTGCAAGACAGTACTAGGTCAGAATTAGAAGTACAAAGTAAATATTCAACTCTTCAAATAATATCTTTGGCTTAGGATTACGTGCGAAATTATCATGCTTTTTCAAAAGCTGTTCGATTATTCCGCTTGTTGTCTATACCACGGGAATAATATTCAACCTTACATAGCAATTTCCAACCCAAAGTCAGCCGTAACTTTAAACTTGGCCTCGACTTTAACCTTAGTAATTCGTAAACAAAATTTATTCATTTGAATGAACCCAAACTTATTTCATATGATCTTACCCATTAATAAGTAAACCTCGCCCTAACGGCCTATGTTCTGATACTGGAAAAATCACAAATATATCTGTCGGCATGTTGAGGTAGCCCAGGGCGTATAGATTTGGTATTTGAATTTTAGGTCGATCCCCGTCCGGTGCACCAAAACATGGGAACGGCAACCCTAAATGCAAAAATTTTGTTATGAAGATAACCTAAAAGTAGAGTCACATTATATAAAAATAGCAATAATAGTAATAACCATTCTACCAGACATCATCGCTCATTTAGGAGTACCATCCGAATTGTAATTTTTTAAAGCAATTCAAATTTTTTGCTGGGCATCATTATAATTGCAAAACATAACCATGATAGTTATAATTATTCTAAGCATGTGAAAATGGTCATACGGTTTGCGTGGCGTGGTAGTGAGCAACGAGGAGGTACGGCATCGTGAACAAGGTGGAGTACATGACGCCTGCCGTGCACGACAGCAGGATGACGGCGGTGGGGGTGGGCACCAGCGCCAGCACTAGCATGCCCGCGCTGTACACCAGTTGTCCGCACACGTACACCTTGCGGGCCCTGCAAAACCCCCATTTTTAACGCGTTGACTGCAATGCGACCCATCGATGCTTAAGTTTTTCCTGCTGAGAAGCGACCCATCGATGGGTTGTTTGAAAAAGTTTAAACAATCTTTTAAAATTAATTGTAGGAGTGCACACGACCCGTCAAAAAATGACAGGATTTGATATGAGACTAACAGAGCTTTAACATGGCTTTCCCATGGTTTCCCAGGCTTTCCAATACTTTGCTAAGTCTCAACTGTTGATATTCGATACAACCTAACCTAAACTACCAATACACGTGATACTCATTCCGACTCTGAATCTGCTGGGTTAATACATCGAAAATCGAGGAGTTGATGAAGCTTGTTTCACGGATACGATCATCACACACTTTCGGCTGGGTGATTGAACAACAAAGTGTTCAAGGGTCAATTTAGCTCTAGCTTCCCGTTGGCGAGCAGCATTGCTTCGTCTTGCCATTTCGCGTTGTTCATCCGATCGTCTTCTGCGTTTTTCTTGCTGTCAAAGTCTTGCTACTTCTCTCCTGCGGTTGGAGACATTCCTATCCTTGGTGGCCTCTTTAGCCGGAATTTTATTCTGAAATGTCGTCTATTATCTCTTCGAAGTTCCAAAATCTTGGGCCTTTTACTAAGTGGTAGCCAGGTTACTGGTCAAACGAATTTAAAACATTTCTTTTCGCATTATCAATTAAACATATCAAAGCAACATGATGAATTTCAACAGAGAAAGCTCCAAAGAAAATTTCTATGTATTTGTAAAAATAAGCCGATTGCGTATTCTGGATACCATAATGCAAGTGAAAGGGAATGAATCGCCACAGATATTAAATGCAATCGAAGGATTTCTTGTTTTTCTTATTTAAGCTTTATCCTGGTTGCTATCAAAGCTATCGATTAGAAGAGGGGGTCACTCGGACGGACGGACGCGGCTACTTTTATAATAGTGATAGTGATTTAATGGACCCAGTTATTGCTTGCTATTTACAAAATCGCTAACAACTTTTGAATTTAAATTTCAGTTGAGTACTTAACTTAAGTTTAACCCATCGCAGTCAACGTGTATACACGGTATCCAGAACATGGCTGCATCCTGCCAAATAAATACAGAATTTTGATATATTCGAAAACACAAGCTTACTACGAAGTGGGCCGTAGAATTCCTGTTGCGTAGCAGTGCTACCGATAGACCTCGTACCTTGTTAACTTAGCTGTAAATTACATTGATTACATTGTGAGTTGAGTTACATTGTGAGTTACATTGTGAGTTGGGCATTGACTAAAGCTCAACAACAGCAACTTCTTGACAGTTATGAAGATCTACGATTCGTTTGCCGTTTAGGTAGAGAGAGTGTAAGATATTAGAAAAAAATTAACTAGTCAATGATAACGGCCGAAAAATGATCGATGTTCCTTTTAAAATGTCATTATAACTATAATACAATTCATGCATACTTCAGCAATGACAAAAACTGTCAAAATTCCAATAAACATGAAACTTATCGTGATGAAGTGCTAGGGGGAATATTTTGACATCATGCCAACTGTTATTGCTAACTAAATAAAAATTTGACATCATGCTAACTGTTAATAAAACCAAAGTCGTGCTTGTGTTCTCAATTTTGACGATCAAAACAATACGAATTAACTCTTTACTGCAATTAAGTTGAACAAAATAGATGCGACATACAAAGGTTGTTTTTAAAAACGTCAGCTGACAGGCTAAAATTTATAGTGCCATCAATCACTGCAGTAAATAGTCGGGGCGACAATATGCGCCTCGGGATTTCTCGGTCTCAAGTAGCCTGCATTCGGCATGGACAAATAACTTCAAAATATCGATGACACTCCTCTTAATTTTTGACGGGATGATATTTACGCATTGCACAGGTTTTGTTCTGTTTTAGCCTTGATCGAGCTGGCCAGCACAGAAGGAAGTGTTAAGGTGTTCCTATGTGTGCAATATCATTAATATTGTGCCAATAGGAGTAAATTAGTCAGTTGATATTCACGTGATGGTAAAGAAATTTGATGGAAATTATACTTGTTTCAAGTACCAAACTTGTCCTACTCCGTGGATTTCAATACAATATACTAATCTTGTGTTAATTGAATCAGAAAAAATCTCAACTACGCAATTATACAGCGGTCAGCAGAAAGAGAAGAAGCATGACTAGCATTTTAACAAATACAAACACACGCAGAAAATTTTCAACTTGAACAAAGAAGGTATTTCGTCTAATTCTTACGAAGGCTCAAGTTAACCATAACTTCAGCAAGATGGTAACACCACTAAGTGCAAACATTAGGGATTTAATATCTACGGACTTGAATAAATTTCTAGCGATTGCTTTACGCGTTGTCTGAATCTTGGCCTAAGGAATACGACAAGTTCCATGTGACAGTCTCGGGGTAAACTTCGGACGCGGGCTAATTTTGCTCAGTCTAACCGAAATAATGCAGGTGCAGACTTGGGCTGTGAACGCGATGGAATTAATTTCAGGACAATTGTATACAATCTCGAGCCGCCAAATAATCAAATCAAATGTTACATAAATGTTAATTTTGAAATTATGAATATTACCCGAATCTTTTGACGAGTTTCTCGATGACAAAGGAGTAGCAGGAGCACGAGAGGGAGTAGAGGGCCATGCCCCAGCAGCCGAAGCGAACACCCGCCTCGTACCGCTGCTGCGACGGTGACCCTTCCGGGGCCTGGTACGTACATAAAATGTTATAAGTTCATACTGAAGATTTTATTGAACTCTTCATAAGGTTATAATAAAGAAGTTTTTATTACATATAAGTTTTAATAATTTTTTTTGAAGTTTAGGTTTCAATAAATTTTTTATTAGGTTTTTCATAATGTCATATTCAAGTTCTTTAATTCGGTGACGCAAGATGAAGCACGTCACCGACAGCTGTGTCAGCCAAATTTTCTATGTCAGTCTAAAATTCAACGTAACATCTCCAACTTTGTATTTAATAGTAGCATCTGGAAAACGCAAATACCTATCACTCTATTAATTTCATCATCAAAAACATAGTTTCAAAATAATGTATAGTGTTTACGTTTTTCATGTATAATTAATGATTGTAAAAATAATTTTGCATTCTAGAAATATGCGCAAAATTGTAAATTAATGAGCTTGTACAGTCCGAGTATAATTTATCGATGCGGCTAAAGACGAAGATGATCTGAAATTGAGTTAGCAATGCGTTGCTTACTCATAGGTACGTCTGCAGACCTAAAATAAACATGAGAGCTGAAGGCCGCTCTCAGGCGACTATGACTTGAGAATTCAGCGGCAACCTAATTGAATCAGTGAAATCTTGTCTTAGGTTTCGATTATTGTATTCATAAAATTTTCTTTTGAGTTATTTTTTATGTTTGCAGATTTAGCTTCATCATTGGAAAACAGCTGATTGTTCGGCCGCATAGTGTAGAAGTTTTTACAACATTGTAATACTGCGGCTGATGCAACACTGGTCAAGAGAAGATACAGCAAAAGATTTACGAAGCTCTTTTCCCCATGAAAGACTGCCATCCATTGTTTTTTACTTGATTCATGAACAGTCGTACTCGCCTTCCTATTGCGTATATAAATACTCCCAAAAAATTAAACAAAGTATTTCGCTCCTTTAATCATTCAAAAGCCTACAAGCCTTTGATCGCTTCATCTGAACTTCACATTCTTCTTCCACGTCCAAAATCTCACGAGCAAAGAATTGAAAAATTTTTACGATATTTCAGTATGAATATATGACTTAAAATCAAAAGGCCTCCTCACCCCCGGATCGCCGCCAAACACGGCCTCTCCCACAAAGTCCGTGAAGTAGAGCGAGTAGCACACGAGCGACATCCAGCAAAACAGGTTCGTGATGCACAGCACGCGCAGACTCTGTGCAAGTATTAGCTAATCATTTTATTTCCATTAAAAGGGGTGAACCGAAAATCGATGGACTTTTACGTTACATAGCTGAGGCTCATAAATAAATTTAAAAGAACTTGAGAGCCATGAAAAACGATGAACAAATCAACCACTAGAACTTTTAAATTCTTACACCAAGGCAATAGAAAGAATAAACGAGTAAACATCGACATTCTAGGGGCGATGGGAAGACGATGGATAACTGAACAGATAAACTCAGAGGAGACGGAAAGCGTTCGGTGATTGCCCGATGAACTAGCAACTGCACGTGCCTTCTCTGCAGCGAGAGCTGTGCAGCGCAGCGGCCGCATCGCGGTGTGGTTGTGTATTCGCTACACGAAGTATAAACATTTGATACATTTTTGCACTTAACGCTGCTCAAAGAAGCATAAACTATATTTCACATTCCGTGCTACAGAATTTTCAAGAACACGTACTTAAGCCCTAGATATCTGTCCGAAGACGAAAGCAGTTCTGAAGAAGAAGGCTTTTCTTATCTTCTATGGCTCTAAGTAATTAAAGTAATTTCCCGGAAACTCTAATTGATTTTTAGTGTGAAGGCATTACGTTTCCCTCCCGCTTAAGCAAAATTTGAATTTTATTATTTTTAGAACACACGGTGCTGTAGAGTGAAAGGCATAGAAGTACGCTCTATCTTGTATAATAAATATCATTTAACAAAAACGAAAGGGCAAAAACCAGGCGACATAACATTTTTTAAAAACTGTATGTCAAAAATTAGAACGTTTCGGGCCTAGACCCATCTTCAGCGAAACAATCTGAAATGACAAGAGTGAAAACATTAATAAACTAGATCCATCATTGACTAAAACAATCTGAAACGACAATATTGAAGTATTGAAAACCTAAACTAGAGAAACTGTTATCTCGACAGTGGCACACATGAGAATGAAAGAAAGTGACAGGAGGATGGGTAAAGGTTCTAACCTACTATGTGAAGAGGGTGAGCGCTCTGCATGTCATTAAGCTGAGGCTTTAATTTATGGATGTAGAGGGACTCTAAAATTCTAAGTTGAACTGAATTACTGGAATAACCTAATATGGAAAAGTCTGATGCAGAAATTGATGAATTGCATTGAAACTCTGTATGAGACCTAATTGAGGAATGGGAAGGATGGCAAAGGCGTACACTTGTTCTATGACTTATTCCTGCATGTTCCGACCGCCTTACACGCAATGTGCGGCTCGTTGAGCCCACATATGCAGATGCACATTGTGCACAACTGTATTTATAAACAAGGCAGGAGCGGAGACATTGAGGAAGTTTGTCTTTAAAATGAAAAAGTGACCCAATAGTGAACCTATTTACTAACAATACTTGAAAAGAAATTTGTGGAAAGAACGAAGACAGTAACATTAGTAATTCTTTTCTAAGGGTTTCAGATGATGATCCTATGTAAGGGAAGGTTATAAACATTTTTTTGTTTTTCTGCGGTAGAAACAGTTGGGCTGATATGGTATATATTATTGAGAAACCGATTTATATGGTATTGAATTAGACGTAAGGGGTAGCCATTGGAGGAAAAAAAGCGTGTTAAAAATTCTAACTCATTATGCAAAAACTGGTAATTAGAACAAATTTTATACCCGCGGGACAGTAAGGTTTTTAAGCTATTGATTTTAAATTGAAAAGAGCAATGGCTAAAAAAGCTCGAACCTAATCCTGAAAAGGACGATTTACGAAAAACTGAAGTTTGGAGTGTTCGACCCTGTCTTTCCAATAAAATATCTAAAAATGCTAATGAGTTGTCTTTTTCTTCTTCCATAGTAAAATTAATAGCTGGATGCTTGGAGTTCAGATAATTCAAAAATAGTTGGGCATGAGAAGCATGGCGAAATAGAAGGAAGCTGTCGTCAATATACATCTGATAAAAAACCGGTCTAAACTCAGCTGGACAATTATCTAACCATGATTTTTCATGGTAGCACATAAATATGTTTGCAAAGGTTGGACCCAGAGGCATGCCCATGCCTAAACCCTCAAGCTGCTTGTAAAGTTGCCCGTCAAACACAAAAAAGAAATTTAAAACACAAAGCTCTAATAATGTAGAAAATAATGATTTAGTCACACCAAGCACAGTTGTAACGCTACTAGTGAAAAGGTCATTGAGACAGATATCTATTGTTTCTCTAACTGGCACATTTGTGAACAAATTTTCAACGTCGAAAGAAGCCATGAAATATTCACCAGAATTTTCAAAATGAGAAATACGGTCAATGAAAGCATATGAACTCTCCACAGTCAAATTGCTAGTAGTAAAAGGTTTCAAAATCGGAATAAAAAATTTCGAGAGTTGAAAGCTAGGAGCGTTATATGCGGCAAATATAGGGCGAAGTTGAAATTCGGTAGCAAAATCAGATTTATGGATTTTAGGTAGTCCATAGAGTAAACCAGGGCCAGAACCTGTCACAAAAAGTGTCTTATAAATTTCATCGAAAATTACAGATAGTTTTTTCAGTTTACGTAAAAATTATTTACTTTGTCCTCTACTTTTAAAGCATACCGATGAATTGGTTCCGTGATGCGTTCAAATTTAGTACAATCGGATATGATGACCTTCATTTTTTCAAGATAAACAGACCTGTCAAGTAATACAACGCCTTTTCCTTTATCGGGCTTGCACACAAACTTCACACAAACACAAACTTAAAGACAAACTTCCTGAATGTCTCCGCTCCTGCCTTGTTTATAAATACAGTTGTGCACAATGTGCATCTGCATATGTGGGCTCAACGAGCCGCACATTGCGTGTAAGGCGGTCGGAACATGCAGGAATAAGTCATAGAACAAGTGTACGCCTTTGCCATCCTTCCCATTCCTCAATTAGGTCTCATACAGAGTTTCAATGCAATTCATCAATTTCTGCATCAGACTTTTCCATATTAGGTTATTCCAGTAATTCAGTTAAACTTAGAATTTTAGAGTCCCTCTACATCCATAAATTAAAGCCTCAGCTTAATGACATGCAGAGCGCTCACCCTCTTCACATAGTAGGTTAGAACCTTTACCCATCCTCCTGTCACTTTCTTTCATTCTCATGTGTGCCACTGTCGAGATAACAGTTTCTCTAGTTTAGGTTTTCAATACTTCAATATTGTCGTTTCAGATTGTTTTAGTCAATGATGGATCTAGTTTATTAATGTTTTCACTCTTGTCATTTCAGATTGTTTCGCTGAAGATGGGTCTAGGCCCGAAACGTTCTAATTTTTGACATACAGTTTTTTAAAAATGTTATGTCGCCTGGTTTTTGCCCTTTCGTTTTTGTTAAAATTGCGTTGCACGCAGAACTTACCGATAAATATCATTTATGCTCGAAATAAAAGGAAGATAGAAAATAAGCTTTAAAACTACCAACTGTTAAATATTAACCACGAAAACTCGCCCCACATTAGACATACATACGAAGAGTAAAATGTGATAGGATCATTAACTGCTAAGAACGCACAAGTGGGATCACACATCTGCCCTTACATGCTAATAGAATGAAAAATTAGTTATAGAGTCATCTGTAGTCAAATGAACTTACCTTAGGCATGTGCACTATGGACATCAAATATTGTTTGAGCGTCACATCAGGAGCCTCTTCTGAAAGCACTTTCTCAGCGTAGACCTGTTGCACTCCTTTGTTGCTTTTGCCCTCTCCGTTCTGGTGTAGGAAAGTGGAAATTTTCATTTGCATCGCATGCCACTGATGGCCCGTGTCAAATTGAGGATACCTTGATAAGTTTTCCTGAATAATCATTTGGTTTCCATCTCGAATATCATTAATCACAAACAATCAAAAAAGAAGTAACTTGCAGTAGATGCTAAAGAACAATGCGTGAGACTCTTCAGAAGCAACGAATGTAACGCTCAAGAACTATACTCGAAATTCAGCCTAGAAGATCCATGATTGGCTGTCAGCATCAGGAGTATTACGATGAACTTGGTAACGTCTGATTTATGCAAGAAATATTTCCAGATGTCTGCGTGAAGTCTTGAATGAACTAAGCTCAAAAATACTGTGTTGCAACCATAGTAAAACAATTTATGCTATATTGAATTACCCTCAGACTTGAGGGTAGAATTGTTATAGGTTATGACATTGAACGTTATGCTAATGATGGTTAGTCTCTGTAAGAAAAAGATAAAAAGAACTCACCTGTTCATAAAAAGATGTTTCTTGGATGACTTGGTCTGAGTCCCCCAGCCGCTGGTAAGATTCAACTCCACCCTGCCCAAAGTTAACGAAGTCGTTGAGCTCAGTGAACTTTCTATGTCGTGAATTTATGCTGTGAATCGTCATCGCTTGAGCCTGACCACTTCAATGAAAATTACCAATTTTATTGGTACGATTGATTAAATTCACCAGGAACAGATGATGATGCTGTAATCATAATAAGAAGATATACAAATGGAAAATTGCATGTTTTCAATACTTATGGATTTTAATAAACTATAATTATCTTCATTGAATGTGGAAAATTAAATTCATCTAAAAACTGCAATTATGGATCTCCTTTCAAATTATATTCAATACATATCACATTAAGATTTGCCCATATGGAAATTACGTCAGGCGGTATAACTTAAATGAATTTGAAAAGTTCTAATTAAATCGAACATCCGTTAATAGACAAATTTCACGGCCATTCCTATTATTTGCAGAAACGGTGGATGGGAGAAACAGAGCTCAAGAGACAGACCTTTACTTTTTACGTTCGAAAGTGACGGTTGTGACAAAAAATTCAAGAAAAGGAGTATTTTAAGAGAGACTAAATTTCATAGTTCCTAATAAATTATGTGTTGAATGAAATATACAAGGTGCGATCTAAATTGCAATATATCTGTAAGGTTTTGTGTATTCGAAGCTCTGAATTCAATACTGAAGCCACTTGAATTCAGAAAAGAATTAACATACATTATCAACCTCTAACTAGCTGTAATTTGATTGCCGTGAAGCTATAGGCTTTAACAAATTTATGGGTACAATTGAATGAATACTAATTTTCACGCAGAAGTACGTAAAGCTTAAAGTTTGCAAATTAACAATAACTTCGCTAATACCTCGATTGACCATATGATTATGATATTTTTGAATTGAGTTTTGACAGTGGCAATACTGCAACAGCGTTAACATATTTCAAAAGAATCAATTGCATCATAATCATAAGGGAGATGAAAGCGCCTTCAAAAACATAATTAAAACTTCGTCACGACTACTGGCAGTCGTACAGAAATCCAAATTAGCGTGTACTGCAAGGGTTGAAACATTAGTGACCCCCTTGGAGGAAAACAGTATTTCGAGGTCTGGAGTCAGTGATCTATGCAGTGAGCGCCGATGTAATTCATAAGTTGAAATGTAGCGTCTCTTGATACGTCTGATTGTATTTCTCTTGATATTTATCAAGAGAGTATTCTCTTGATATCTCTCTTGATATTTATAAAGAGAGATACATTCAGATACCTTCATTGGTATATGTTACAATTATAATTGTTACATATGCCAAACTCAACTAACACTAAAGTAATAATTAAATTTGTTTAAGTATTTAGATTCCATCTTGTATTATTTTCGGAGTGGCCATATTTCAAACCCTATACCATGTCTAACTTTTTCGCCCCCTGCATGCATGTTTTTCGCAGCCCCAGTTAATAAATCGCTTAGGCGGCGAAAAACATGCATGCTCCGGCCTAAAAGTTTACTGGGTAGTGTTGATCTGCATTTGAATTGTAGAATTTTAAGTAAAGTCATTGAAAAATAACGCATTCAAATATTGGACACCCTTTTACGCTGTAACTCAAACTTTCTTTCGATGATATACGGATGAATTTTTCACTCTCAAACTATTTACCTCAAGTGATAGAAAATGCTTTGCAGTCCATAATCTTACATCCTACCTTGACTCCGTAAGCATAATTCGGGTAGGCTAGAGGTGAAACTTGGAAATTTTATATTTTATTTTTTGCATAGTTATACACAATTTTCGTGCATTTCTTTTAATTTCTATGACTTTTGTTTTTACATTTCCATAGCGTAATCGCCGTTTATGTATCTTTCCAGCATAATGATATCTGTGGCTCCGGAACTCTGCTTTTTATAGCCTGATGGTACTTTCTATAAGTGAAATTATTTGTAACTTGATAATCCATACTTAGATAATAGGCTTTGATATACGTGTACCGGCCCGAGTATACCCCTGTGAAGCACTTCCACTAATTACTGAGGCAAAAAAACGTTGACAGTAATATCAGCTAGAGAGAAAAATTTACTCCCGCTGTTAAAGCAATTAAGTCGGTGTCAGATGCAATAACTATACATAATAAGTTACGCCGAGCATTTACCTTCACAGATTGTCCAAAAATTTCAATGAATAATTTGTAGCACATCGATTTTAAAGTCACTGTCAAGGCCGGATTTTTAACGATTTCACTTGTTCACAGCGCTAAGCGTACGTTCTTCCACATCGCCATAACAGGGTCAACTTTCAGGTAAGTAGGAAATTCATGGTGAAGTAAGAAAACATTTGGATAAGTTGGAGAAGAAGAGAATGAGTCAAGCTAGTTTAGGTTAGGTGAGGATAGACCAGGCTGTGTTAGGCTTAATTGGGGTAGGACAGATGAGGACAGATCAGGACAGATAAGGACAGATTAGGATAGATAAGGACAGATTAGGATAGATAAGGATTTTCTAGGAAGGTTATTGCAGGTTAGGTTAAAATGGGATCGGATAGAATAGGTATAGTTAGGTCGTCCAAGTTGAAATATTTTCACAGATCTAGGATAAACTATGGTAGGTTAGATTAAGAAAGTTTAAATTAGACTAGAATGGGCTTGAATTAGTTAAGTTAGGTTATAAAAGCATAACCGTAATTTAACACAAATTCCGCTGTTATCCTTTATTTTTCGTTAAATTTATACCATAATGTGTGTTAAAATTATTGTGTAAAGTAAAGTTTAAAGTTCCTCCCTCATTTTGATGTCGCTGGCAACCTCGTGCGTGTCCAATGTCAGTGCTGCTAGCAAAGATAAACTGAGTTAACTAATCAGACGGCAAGGAATTAAAATCTCTTATCCTCCGGTTCATGACCTCGTATGTTTTGATCCCGCGTCTTACAACTAACTAAACTTGATGATTCGCAAATACTTGATACTTGATAGGGGTTCTCGCACCCCAGGGGTGCTCGCACCCCTGGGGACGTGAAACGATATTCCAGGTGGGCGCAAGTAAAGTCCAAGTTGATAAAAGGATGTTGGCTATATGTTGGCATTTTATTTCAAGGTTTGCAAAGTTCCAATGAAGCTTCTTCAGGGGTGCGGGGCGAAAAAAGGTTTGGGGATCCCTGCTCTAGTATATGGTGGCACTTTGCACGATGACACTCACCGTGCCGGAAGCAACAGAGGCGTCAGGGGCTGCTCCTGCTGGACCCACGCTGCCGTAGCCGTCGCCCTCGCCAGCTATGGAGCTGGCCCGTGGCTCCAGAGGAATGCACTCCCCCAGGTTTGTGTCCTGCGATGGGTTAGGAATCGTGGGTTGGGCGTTTGATAATGAGCCTAACAATATGTGACGGAGCGTATGATGGCTAGTGCTTAAAAATATAGGCGATTTTGATTTGAGTGCCTGATGCATAAAAATGAGAGAAACTGTTAGTGTAATGACAGGTGTTTAAAAATATATGTCACTGTGAGTGCGAGGATATGTGCTTAAAAATATGAGCAATGGTATGTGACAAGTTGGGGACAGAAAAATGAATATATGTGGCGCATTCCTCCTTGTGTAGACTGCATCTGTGATGTGATGAACACTTTACTTGCTTTCAAAATGACATCATTACAAGGAACTTTTCCTTTATGTGACGTGAAGATAGTCTAACATTTCGGTTAGTTTGATAGTATACTAGTATAATTTAAATAAGATCTGAGTTAATATATCTGAAGCTGATGCAAGTTCAGGCTTTTGTTGTGTTACACACTAGCACCTATATCGTATCCGATAATTGTAGCGTCACGAGGAACGAGTGAGTCTGGCCATCGACATTTCCTTACAATGCCTCGAAAGGAGCCAAAAATATCGCCGTCTTGTAAGAGATGTGATGTGTAAGACAATCTCGCATTTGTGCAATTCTGAGAATGTTCGCGTATTCTACTACAACTAATAGCATGAATAACCGCCTCCGCTCAAGCCAGTACAACGCAAGGAGGTACCACGCCTTTTGAATGTTTACCCCCTTTACTCCACGCCCTCATCGCATCTAACTTGCGGGAGCTCCCCGTCATGAGTGCAACCAACTACTCTTTTCACGTCGAAGAATATGTTTCTATGTCTATTTAGATTTGACCAAGTAGGATCTTATTCCTTTTATGGAGATTAAATTTAAGATTTAGTTTCTCAATATCTAATTAATATCGTGAGCTTCTGCACCAACTAACTGTTAACTATTATCGTAACGCGTCTCCTCCTAAGCATAACGACACGTCTTGGGGGTTAGAAAAATCAAGCAAGGCAGATTACTGTGGGAGGCTGGCTGAGTAAGATCACAAGGACTTATTTTCCGTCTTAATGTTATTCGCCTTCGGCGTTGAATCCTTGTTATTTCGAAATGGTTCATCATAGTGAAGGCACTCATCAGTGTTGCGATTCATCATAAAAGATCAGAACACCAATCTTGCCTCGATTGTACCTATTAACTTCAATTCAAAATGGGACCAGCTTTTCCGTACATAAAATACCAACGCCAAATGAGATATCGACTGTAACAAAAGTAAAATTTCAAAACCATTTATTATCCCTCTCAGAGTGCGACTGTGAAAAGTCACAAAAGTGACAAGTCTGACTTGTGTCACGCTCACACAACACGTTTAACTACAGGTTTAGAACTAAAATAAAACTCTAACACTTCATAAAAACCTATCCTAAATGACGAATACGTATGTGTGGTTTTGCTTAGAGTCAGTTCCGATTCTGTTAGAATTTTCAGCACAACGAGGCTCTCGTTCTGACCAAGCAAACATATTTTTATGTATGTACAGTATATGTTAACGAACTCCTGATATTAGGAATTACTTCGATGAGTGAAATTTTGATCACCTTGGCAGCGAAGACCCTGGACACGGAGACGAGTCTGGTGAGTGGGATCTCAGCGAAGGCTGTGATGGTACACACCACGCAAGCGATGTAGATGAACAGCACTAGCGTAAACACGGCTCTAATGTGGCCGCCAAACAGCCAGCCTGCTCAGTCATGAAGCAAACCTCTGTATCACCAATGCCTACAACTTCAAGTGTAGGAGGCACTGGTATCACCCAAACTTCAGCTGATCATTAGTAGCGGCTAAGATCATCAACCTTGGAGTTATGGAAAGCCTGTGGGCTCTGCAAAGTAAGTCTGGAAGTTGAAGGCCCATGAGCAACTGGTTCTAAAAATCAAAACGATTTTTTGCCAAAATAATTTCGAACAGGACTTCCAAGCGCTTTTTCGAATCATTTCACAATGCTAGTAAAAATTTTAACTTAGGCAATCCATGTTAACATATTAAGTGCTGCAGGATGCAAATTAAATTTAACGTTCACCAACAATTAATCTCAATTCGGATAAATTAGTGAAGGAGAGAATAAGTCAAGCTTGTATAGGTTTGGTTTGGTTAGCCTATATCAGGCTGTGTAAGGCTTGATTGGGCGATTGCGCGATTCCACGTTCAAACAGACAAAGAATAAACTGAAAAGTACCATTATCTAACATTTGTTAAGTATAGCAAAAAATGCAGTTAATGAACCACCGATGGATCTCCCGCAGTATGGAAATTCTCTTAGTGACCACTGGTGCGTAGCCAAGTTGTCACTGTATTCGAAGCATGAAATTTTTTCCTTGAGAGCAACGGACTCTCATTAATGCACGCTCACGCCCAGGATTGTAAGCTACAGATGCTGAATGTACACCAGGCCAATTGATCGTTTGAGGCGTACCTACGAAACTGATCTGTAATAAAATGAAAAAATTTTCTAAATCTAAAATACTTCGTTTTCAAAAAAGAGACTGAATTGGTAGCTTCCTTTCGGTTCACTGCAAACTTATACTGTAAAGAACTCAAGCTGGCCTGTATCCTTACATAATAATTTGGTGAACCGTCGTTTATATAGATTGTATTGGCATGTACTGCAAAAATCACGGAAAAACTCTACGATTAATAAACATTTATGAGTCAGGCAAAGCGTTGCCTTTGTGTTAGCAATACTTACACTATGATAACCGATGGTTATCATGAGGCACTCCTGGTAGTTATAAATTTATTGTTTTTTTTATGCTATTAATTAATTATTTTCAATTAGTTTTATTTACTTATTTATTTTCTATTTATTTATTAAATTGATTTATTTATTTTACTTATTTTTTTTTATTTTGTGTAGCAAGAAATGAGTTTTTCCCCTTGAAACCGTTTGTCTTTCTTATTTTATTGCTTCGCGGCTCATCTTTCTATTTAAATATTTATTTATTTTTGCCCAAATCTTATATATCTTGAGGAATATTAAATTGTAACTGTTGAATAAGGCCGAATTGTTTTTATTTGGAAACTAAATTTTGTGAAATCCTTAAGACAAGTGCAAGTTATTGTGAATTTTAACTTGCCCTTTAGTATCCATCTCAAAAACAACGCGTGTGTTTGAAAAACTCATTAAACCACCATGATATGGAATTCATCAAAACAACCTGTGAACAAGATTTAATTTGCCCAATATCTGAAGTTACTTCACTGTCCGGTGTTTGAAAAACTTATTAAACAACTATCATATGGAATTCATCAATACAACCCGTGAACAAGATTTAATTTACCCAATATCCAAAGTTGCTTCACTGCCCGGTGTGAGCTTACCTATAAAATTAGCATCCCAGTTGATGGCGCCCATGACGTAGCCCGTGCTGCCGCCCAGTCCCGCCATGATGGTGAAGGTGGACAGCCCTACTCCGTGGTCCTCTGTCGGCATCACCTCATTCTCACCTCAGCTCTAAGTGTCTAGCATCGTAGCTGTGCAAGTCTCATTGCCAAGCACACTGAATGAATGTTCCTGACTGGCGTATTCTGATATTGAATTGAATGAATGATCCTGGACTCCTGGACCGCTCTCTCTAGGCGATGGAACTCGTGTTAAAAATACAGATATGCTTTCGCTTGTAGCGCCTCTCCAACCTTAGTACGTTGAACTTTCACACGAAATAATTGCGTTGAGATTTATCGTTTCACATCAATTACAAAAATAGGCGCAATATTTTTCTTTGGAAGGATAAAAATCAGTATTGTGAGTTCGTTGGTCTAGTTAGGCGACCAACGTTAAAATAGTTAACGATTCAGAGTGTGCAAAAAAATGAAACTTAACCATAATTCTTCCAGCAAATTCTGGAGAAAAACTGATTGTTTATAGTTTTTAGCTCCAAATTGCATACAAGAACAGAACTGATGATTGAAGGATCAAAATTGAAATATTGATTTAGCACCTAAATTATGAGGTACTTCTGTGTGCATACCTCAAAGTTCTTTATTTAAACCCTTCTGGGTAAGAAGAAATTCAAGAATTGGGATGTTACGATTAATCTTATCTAGGAAAATATGAGTGCCTGCACAAATTTCGCATCTACTATTCCATATATCCTGGTTAAATTAAGTAATGCATGGTCTACCCTAGTAGATCATAAGCCTACCTGTGGCAATAACAACACGCATGAACACGAAAGTTTAGATACAGGAGAGAATTTCTCAGCTATCCGTAAAAGAATTAAAACTTCAAGTTGTGTGCGGTGCCGGTGGTCGTAAGTATTTCTGGTCCTCGGCAGCTCACGTTCAGCTTCGAAATCTTGTTTATCTTAGAACATTGGTAGCATAATAAACTGTCAAATTGCTTGGGCGATGCTCTTGTTTTGCTGAAACTGAACAGAGAATTGATCTTGAAGAGAAGGGAGTGCTAATAATTTAATAAATATGACAAGGCTACGATTCACTATAATTCTAGCAATTATACCATTTACTTGATGTGCTACTTCAGGGCTAGGCTTACGAGTATACAAAATCCCAGATCATTGGTTTTCGGTATAACTCAATAATTTGGCGTACGTAAATTTCTAATAAAGCGCAATATGGCTCCGGAAATTAATTAATTAAATGTATGGTGCAACACATGATATTAGTGGACAACCGAAATATTAAGTTACGGGTAAAATATTCGTTGCTGATCTATTCATTATTGTATCTTACCAAAAAAAAAAATTAAACTCAATGCCGCAACAAACTATTTACTTCTACGTTCTATTTCGTTACGCAGGGCTCTATGTTGGGCTTAATGATCTGCTGAAATACACGATTCATTTATAATTCCTTCTTGTGCGACAGATCAATAAAGGAGTAATATTTTCCACTAACTGCTCTATTATAGTTCTCACAACTATAATAGAGCAGTTAGTGGAAAATATTACTCCTTTATTGATCTGTCGCACAAGAAGGAATTATAAATGAATCGTGTATTTCAGCAGATCATTAAGCCATGATAGAGTACTGTGAAGTACTGTATGACCATTGTAGTAGGTGAACATCCCTTTAATGAGGTTGTTCCATGCACTCAAAGAACTTCTGGAGCGGGCAATCGCGATGATCAGGGTAATGTCGAGTAGAATTCGAGCAGTTTTGAAGCTCTTTTTTATTTGTCTACACCTACCAGGAATGGTGACGTCCAGCAAATAAGCTCGGGCCGGACTCTGACACGCGTCAGCGTCGAAGTCGAGAAGTATTGTCCCGACGATTGTAAAGAAGATGCTCCATGGATGGTTGCCTCGGGAGTCTGCATCCGAAGTATTCATCACAACTAATTCGTTGTTGTCAAAGTCTGAAAGAAATTGAGAAGGATAATATTAGACCTTATTCCTAGTATAACAAATATCGTTATTGTCAGAGATAAAAAAAAAGATGATGATATAGTGAACGAAGCGCTCATGATAGCGCTATTATTATTAAATACAGAAAAATTATCAGTTCTAGTGAGATTGATGTAGAACTATTAAGACTCTTCGCAGGGTGCCTAGAATTAGCAGTTTTTCGTGCAGTATACAAAGGGCTTTGCTAACCTCAATCTAAATATTTATGCTAATAGGAAAGCAAAACAACAGCCGGCTGCTTTCGAGCACTCAAAACTTTTACCGGTAAATCTATGAAGAAATTTTGCGTAAAACATCTTCACAGGGAAGTTCAAAAGATCAGCCTATCAAAGTTAGAAAAACCCATACGCATAACCAGAGTGAACTCCAATGACATGAAAACCCAGCATTTTGCATCCCATCATAGCTTATCTTGTCTATGGCATGACAATGAAAGTTTATGCCTATGAAAATAACAAACAGGTTTGCGTTCCAGAGTGAAAATCGCGAGTTTGAATTTTTAGCATTAAATTGTGGCCGTGCTATTAATTTCGCATACCAAACTGTAGAAAAAGATAATTTGTTACTAGACGAGTGAGATATTAGGAACTGGTTTTTTCACACTGACACCATTCGATCTTAGCATGTTTTCTGTGTCGGCGTTGCTCCAATTTATTTATTCTTTCCCACAACAAAGAGTGTCTCTTTGCTACACCAATATTTTCAAGCCGGTAACGCTCCACCGATTTTTCACTACAGAGCGTAGTCCTGGTGACCAATGTACGCAATGCAAATAGGGGACCATGCTCTACTATTTAAATTTATTTTGCTCGTGCGATAATTTTTACAGCGGATAAACGTCGTCTACAGCTTTAGGTAATGACTGTATACTCATTTTTATTTGGTTAAAAAATAATGAGTGACATGTTGAGTAAATATTTGGTTAATACGTGAACATGTCTTTAGGGGATACAAATGTATAACAGCTTATAATATCATTTAACAAGTAAGTGCGTCTGGTTATTTGCAATCATTTACATAGCATGCACGCCTTGTTAGTATCAATCATTTGCATATGATGATTTGTTATTAGATTTATTTCTCTAGTTGCTATAATTTTCTATTGTTCAATGTACCTTTAAAACTTTTCAAGACTGAAATTGCCGGTAAATATAATTTTTGAACCCGACCTCAATTGTAGTTGTTTTTTCTTTCATGAGTTTCACTTTCAAACTGTCAGTAGTTGCACTTATATTTATAAGATTTCTTCTATTAACCGAGTTGATAAGCATTGTGCTTATTAATAAAACGAGATACGCTTAAATATATTATAGTTCTATAGTATTGAGGTAGAATTTTTTGCGCTGCTCTATTTTAAATCTAGTTTTCCTAACACTACACAACTTCTTCTTCAGCCTCGTGTTGTACTATTCAATACCTTCACTGTCTGATGTCTACCCTCCGCGTGTAAGATTGGCCTACATGGGTTTTAATCCTCGGTCATAATATAGCAACTTTTTCAGGTAATCTTATATTGATCTTCTCGAGACTGTCCCCTCTTTGTCTTCTTGTCCCTTGTCTAGGAGTGCAATGCCAATTTCATCTCGTGAAATGATCCGCTACCTTTCCTTGTCACGTCAGGTTTTGGGACAGGTTCTCGTTGTCTCGGTATTTTTTTTCGCATATCTTCTTCTTCTATTGAGAGAAGTAACGAAATTTTAGGATGTTCTAGAAGATGAAGGTTCCCTCAGTTTCATGAATACCGCTGAACGTGAGTTATGTTTTTATTAGGATAAACTCTTGATCGGTCCCATAAAGAGGAAATTTTGTGCATTCGTACTGTTAGTTTAAGGGATATGAGGCTTAGGCGCCTACCTAATTTCAGGATGGGAATAGTTTCGAGGAAAATACATCAAGTCCTTTTTATACGGTACATATGCGTTCCTGAAAACCTTACCGCAAATCAAAATTACCCATTACAAAATGTAATAATAGGATTGTGTTCCAGCGTGTTGAAAGTCACCCCTACAGACATAGAACTAGTCACATAAAGAATGTAAAGTGCTGCGCAAAATAAACAGAAAATGTGTTTATTTATCTATCACTCGTCGCGTATCCTATCAGATTTCAGGATTTACTTCAGCGGGAAACACTGGAAGAGACATTGTTGTGGTGGCACTGCGGCGAGGTGGCGCTACGGTGCGGTGTCAACATAACACGAGCGGAAACTGTGTCTGTGAATTTTTATTACTCTTAATAGAATCGAGGGTAGAAGGTACCAAACACCGTAACTGTGAATTTACCTGATAACTAAGTGCCTTATATGAATAACTTGCTGTATTACTAAATGTCTGTATTAAAATGCTACTTATGTATTCTCTCAAGTAATCTCCTTTTCGAAAATTCACAAACTTTGGAAAGTTTTCTCTTGTCCTGTAAGTATATCTTCAGGTTTTTTTTATCCAGATTCCTCCTTACTCACTTCCTCCGTATTTGTTCAAGAACACTTAAAAGCTTGAGAGAACATCGGACTGCGAGCTACACTCGAGACGCTGAAAATCTCGAATGAAGCAAACAAGCTCGGACCTGCGCTTGAGTTCACATTCCTCAAGAATCGACCTCGGAAGAAATATCAAGGGAGAGAGTGGGAAATATTTCCCTTCACGCTTGTTATTCACTATACTGATATCGAAAGGTTCTTAAAGCTTCATAGAGATGATCTCCTCCACCTCACCGTAATCTGCGCTGTAATCTGATCCAGCGCTGTCACTGGTGGTCCAGTTGGGGGAATGCGTGACGTTCACCTGCGGCAGGTCAAGGAAACGTGTCAGCAGCTCAGTACGAAGCTGTCACATGTTCAGCTGCAGCTCATGATGCAGCGTTGTCTACACAAACTGCACTGTTCGCTTATCTTCCATTACCTAAACAAGTCCTATATATCTGTATCCTTTGCAATATTTGTACCTACTCTGCCTCTAGTCGCTCATTAGATTATACATTGTCTACAATGAAGCATTAGAAAGTCATGCCACTCATGTCAATAGCATGCAGTTGCTCAAACAAGGAAGAGCCAAAACCCTGATAACGAAAGATGACAAAATTGTACAGGGCATCCTCCCTTGCTTACATGGCTGCAACGCAATGCAGATGGCAGATGACTTTGTTGCGTTGCCATGAATGTAGTCGTAAGAATTGCCTTATTTCAAAGTTTGTGCGCCTTTGGCCAAATTTAAAATCAAAAAGCTTAAAAATTAATTCCTGTTAGAATAAACTTATTAATTATTTTAAAAGCCGTCTGACTACGTATCTTCTGGGAAGATAATATTCAGTGAGGCGTGAAACTGAAAATAGTAAATTTGATAGACCTTATCGATAAACTTCAGCGCAAACGTCTATTGCGGTTCTGAGCTTCAGGCCTCATGATCTCTAAGACACGGTGTCCACTCAAAACACATCTTATTGCAGTTCATGTTAGACACAAACTCACGCGCGTATTATTTTCCAAAAAAGGGCATACAGATGCGATGCTCCCTTTATTATTCTTTACAGTTTCTTGAAATTTGCTCCTGTTGAAAGTCATTTCAATTTGCTTTAAGAACATATTATGACTATTGTTGTCATTCACTTTATCTCGCATTGACGAGCATGGGTCCACAGAGGGTAGATCTTCAGCCCTAGAAAATAATTTTTGTACATTCACAAACCAGTAACGCTAGTTTTATCAGCTGAATCTGAGCAATTAAGGAAACAAGAAACTAATACAACAAGAACTTCCGGAACATCACTACAGTTTTCTTGTGTAGCCATCAGTATTGTAGAGAAACTTACGAGTGCACGTTATCTTGACAAGTGTTCGAATACTCGGAATAATTACTTCTTAATGCATCCAAAAATGTTACCGTTTAAACCTAATCACATGGTAATGCAGTATACGACTCTTCTTTATTTTCTTTTTACACAATTGCGGTAAAATAGCAGTTAAAAGCTCTCGCCGACAACGATTCGAAAGCCTACCGTACGAGCTAGCCATATCTTCTTCAGGGAGAAAGAAGACAAAAAAACACAATTCTACCCGCTACTTAGGTATATGAAATCAGTGTCTGTTCATTCAGAGGGATGTTCATTGCGTTCTGGCGTCATTTTTAATGCAGTTCTATAGTCAGGAAAGTAGATGATATGTATGGGTTAACTTGATCGGAAAAAACGTTATTCCGTTGTCATTTTATCCCAGTGGATGTAGTCTACGCTAATTATTTTCCTACTTGAAGTACAGGTAGAAAACGAAATCTTTTTATTCTTATGGAAAACTACTTCAATTATTCTTTTACGTCCCAAATCACTTGCCAATACTAAACGACCCTTTAACTATTTGTTTTGCAGGCGTTAACAAGTATCAATACAGTGCTAGAGTAATGAATACGAGTAGATTCTGTAAGAGTAGTGTTTCATGTAACACCTGGCAGACTACTACAATTGGGTTAATTTAACAAAGGTTTTAAAGTCGAGTGCTAATTTCCGAGAAAGAGCAAACTACGATACCTATCGCTTTGACCTACGGAGCGACCATCCGACCAACATACCGCCTTGAATATTATTTCCTCAGAAAGAACATTTTTCATTTAATTTATACCTCAAATTAGTTTTAGATCAGAACTCATGAAATTGTTTCTCACCACCGATTTCATCAAACGTCGATGAAAATGAATTGATCGTAGTTATTTATCTCAGGAAATAATAATCACTATCCCACGCATTAATTAAACCAATTAGACTAAATTTTCAATACACATTTATAGCGTATCATTCTCTGAAAAACTGAATGTGAGTAACATTTTGAGACCTTGATCTTTGCTCAAACAAAAATTGCATATTGTATCAAAACGTTATCAGCAACCTTCGCAACAGAAATTTAACAACCGTATTAAAAAAAAAGAAAAAAAGAAAAAAAATTTTTATTTCCAAGTTGCCACATGATATACATGCCAACATATTACATTACAAGCAGTCGAGTTGCGTACGTATAAATTAACAGAAACTTTTGTATGAAACAACTTGTAGTTGGTGCGGGATCTGTGAAACTGCCCCTCGTGTAAAACCGCGGGAAAAAGAAAAGGATAAATGTTATAAATTTGTACCAATGACCAGGAAATGATCTGCCTGGACTTTTACAATCTTGTATAATTAGCCTAATTTTGATGATATTCCGATATTGTCACAGATGTGATAAAAACATGCTATCAATCTGTTTCAATGTTCGACCGAGATCTTCACTGCTTAACGATTAGATCTCTTAACAGTTGTAGTCACCTCTAAGGTTGATAAACATTGTAAATTCAAAGTTCATTGGAAGCCAATAAATAAGTTATTTTAAAGCATAATTAATTAGTGTAATGAATGAATGAGCAGTTTTTTCTGATCTGTCCTCGTATATTTAACTGTTAGGAGTGATTTTACTCCTAAGTGCCCGAATAAATAGCTCAAATTGTGAACAGGCCTTGTGAGTACTTCATTGCGACAAACTTAGACACTCAGAAAATATGAAACCTGAATCCCGGTGAGCACGGAATGTCTAGGAAACTTAAAGAAACACATATTAATAAGTTGAAATATGAAATTACAATCATTATTGGCTTGATAATTAATTTTGGAACCGTTAAAGGGGATCTTGAATGTGTAAATAATTCTACATTTAAGGTGCTTTCAATGACACATGGAGGAGAATGGAAATATGAGCTCGATATATTTGTTTTTCATATTTACGTGAATTACGGAACAAAATTAAGAAAATCTCAACATAAACTGAAGAAAAATTTGAGGAATGAAATATTTCAGCAACGTTAAAAAATTATTTCCAGAATTAAAGACAAAATATTTGAAGCGAGGGCAACCCACTTGAGGCTGTAGGAAGGTGTCCCCCATCGCCTGGCCCAGGATTTTCCCGTTGGGCACCAGAATCAGGCCTGGGGAACAAAATAACACGTTAAACATTGCACACGAAGCAAACAATTTCGAAACAATTTAAGCAATAATTATTTTTCCCAATTTTCCAGCTAAAAACCTGTAGTGATCGTTTTTTCTTCTGGTAGTGTTTCAATTTATCTTACTTTTTCATATCGGCAAATTTCAGCATTTGTTATATAATTCCAGTCCATTATTTAGGTAAAGGAATGAAATGACAGCTCAATGAGTATGAGGATCTTTCCTTCCCCATTTTACTCGCTTTCAGCAGAAGACCTCCTTACGCCAGCAAATATGCAGTATGCTGGAAGGAATTGAACTTGGGTTTTTCTCGTCCAAAGTACCTCGGTTTTTTATTGCCTCTCGAGGAAGGCAGCAAAAACGAGTACTCCAAATCAGAAAAGTTTCATAAATTTTCATTGACGGAAGCCAGAACCGTGCCTTCTTGAACGTATCCTAAAATGCGTTTTAGGGGATATGGTCTTGTTTCATTTTTTTGTTACACGATACTCAAGTTCCCAAGTTAGTACCAAACGTTCATTGAAACTATGTAGTCTACCCCCTTTATCTATTTTCTATATTATAAAAGGAGCCGCGTCCGTCCGTCTGTGTGTCACACCCACCAGCCTGCAGTGTGAGATGAGCGTATCTGTGATACAAGCTTCATCAACTCCACAATTTTCGGTCCCTTACCCAGCAGATTGGGAGTCGGAATGAATATCACGTGTATTGGTAGGTTAGATTAGGTTGAATAGAATATCAGCGGTTGAGACTTGGGAAAGTATTGGAAAGCCATAGAATAGCATGGGAAATCATGGGAAAGCCATGATGAAGCTCAGTTGGTCCTATATCTAATTCTGTCATTTTTTTTGATGGGCCGTGTGCACTTGTTTGAAATAATATAGAAGGTGTAATAAAAGACAAGCCGTAAGAAATAAAAAATTCAATCTCGTAAGAGTTGCTTAGGCCGAGTGCACACGGCCCGTTAAAAATATCAAATAATATTGTTCGACAAATCACACGACACACGTTCCTATTTCCTAAGAATTCACGTGATGTCCATTCCTACTCGAATCTGATGGATTAATACCCCGGAAATTGTGGGGTTGGTGAAGCTTGGATCACAGATTCGCTCATCAGGCCCATTCGGCTGGCTTCGGACGGACGCGGCTCTTATTATTGTACTAGTGTGCACGGCCCGCCAAAAATGACGGGATTCAATACCTTTCTTGAACAAACTTTCCAGACGTGGATGACTAACAAAAATATATATCCTAACAGTACCCGTGATAAAAATGTTATTGTACTCTCGCACTGGTGCGGTCATTATAACTATCCTTATGAGCGTGACAGAGAAATGGAAGGAGCTGACTCCAAACAAATAAATCAAGGGTATTATTAGGTAGTAGCAGGACCCGTGGAAATTCCACTGATAATGTCATCGTTGGGCTAAGTGGACCCGGGAAAAAATTCCGTCAACATTACTTACCTATCCTAACCTATCATGTCCTAACCGAATCTATCCTGATAAAATGTCAAACATATCAATGCATGTAAGGCCATCTTTCAACACACTGAGGAATTCGGTATCCATGATACCGCAAACTCAGACATCCTATGTTTCTTAAGAAGCGGACACCAAACAGATATGTAAATAAACACACAACGGGTATTATTAGGTTAGAAGATAAATTGGTGCGTTCCAGGCCTCATTTTCTTACGAACTACAGCTAACTTAATTAAACCCGCGGTAATTTTTCGTGCTGAGTTTCAAGAAAATGATTACTAACAAAACAGGGCTACGTATTTCGTTCTCCTTGTATTTTAACAATATCAATTAATGGCATGAACATTTCATGCATGAGAAAACTGTTTTCACCCTAACGTAACTTCTTTGTTCGCTCATTTCAGGTTATTTCCTTCTGAATGGTAACTTTTAATATTACTTCTTTAATAATAATTACCAAATACAATTTAAAAACTGTGCCAAGTAATATATATTTTCACTGTTTATCTGTACTCCCGTAACGTCTAAAAATAAGTTCCCAAAAGTTAGATCCAATGGAATAATTAATGACATGCCTCAAACAAAATGTACTATAAACGATTTCCCTTATATGAGGAGTAGATGAAAATCAACCTACGATAGTACAAGAAATTTGATCTGGTTATACTCAGCACCTCCTGGGGAAAAATCCTGACTTTGATACCATGGTAGCAGTATACTGGAAAAATTGGAACAATAGTAATTCAAGGGTTTCGGACAATGAATGATCTTTGTATCAATATATTAAACTCTAACTGCCATTAATTTTATTAGTTCAAGCCTTATAGAAGGAATTTTTCCTCATCAGTAACTGCGCAGAAAATGAATCAATGGACGCATATTGCCTTTTTACCTCCATATGTTGTAACATCAATAAACTAGCTTGCATATGTAACAGTTTATGGCAGCATAATTTTATCTATGTCAGTACGAGCATGATAAAAGTGTACTTGATAAAAGTATATACTTGATATACTTGATAAAAGTGTACGTATTTGAACTAAGCAGCCCAGGTCATTCGAAAAATAACAAGGAAATCAGGTAGAATAGTCATAGCAGTGAGCCACCCAACTGAGAATACAAATCCCAGACGATAAGAGGAGCATGAATAAAAAAACGAAAGCACTCACCCAAAATAAGGCCAACAGAGAGAAGAAGGATGAAAGGCCTCCGTCTGCCCAAGCTGGACTGGCACTTGTCGCTGAGCGAGCCCAGCACGGGGGTGAGGAAGAAGCCGATGCTGGGACTGAGGCACCAAATCAGCGTCATGAGGCTATGTTGCACGCCGATCTTGAGCAGTGTGGGCGAGACGAAAGCTGTCTCAGCAGCGTAGCAGAACTCGATCCCCATCACTGCTGCTGAAATCCGCACCATCTCTAAGCGGCTTTTGTGCCTGGTAAGGGAGCAAAAATGAAATGACTGGAAAGGGTTGTTGGTATCTTCATTTTGACACTAACAGTGCAACCGAACGATTTTGGGGGTCTTTGTCGTTCAATTTCTAAGCGCGGCTCATCAGTGAAGCACTGCTAGAAAATTGATGCAGTCTGGCAATAATAGACTAAATACTTCTTTTGGTCACTTAATCGTTGTAAACATAAAGACACACTTTATTATTATGAAAGTATATTAACTCCGTAATGAGAAATTCATCGAGAGAGTTTGTGTTTTTATGGCCGTCCAGCTCGTACAGGAATCCAATAACGTTTGACTAAGAAACAACTTTTTCCATCGTGTCAAGGTTATTTGCACGTGCAGGCGTTCACACATAAAAGCTTTACGCTATGATAAGAACCATTATTATTCATCGTTTTGAAAGGCTGCACTATACTGCATACTAATGAGGTAAGAATACTAGATGTGTTTTAATGACGTAATGTTAATTCCCTTGAATTCTTGATAAAAATAGTCAATATGGCTCAAGGTGAGCGAAGTTCTTTGTTAAAGAGTGGATTATGGCTCAAATGGAACTACAGCATACCTCGTCCACAAAACGTTTTGGAATCATCGTTTCTTAAAAATATTCCTTTAAGCGCCTTCAAAGCATTGCTGGCTAAATAGCTCATGCCCTCACCTGAACTGCAGACACATGAGGATTAACAATCATCCTGTTTTCTTGAACTCCTTAAACTTTAAGTCCGACGTGACCCATCGGTGGTCACTGAGGGGATTTTCAAAATACTGCTGACCGACCAGTAGTCACAAACTCAATTTCGATAAATGCCTAATGAACACTAAATGAAGGCACGATTTATTTATTGTTGGTTATTTCCAAAATTGATCGTTAAAATTAACTCTAATTTGAGTTGAATGTTGAACTTCAGTTCAACCTGCAGCTCTCCACGTGCTAATCACGTGAAATTCAACCGCTCGATAGGAAATTTGCGTCAACATATTCTAATCACAACTTTAAATGAAATTTTTTATGCTATTGAATTTTTATTTACACATTTTCTGGGCTTGTTTTTATCTGCATCATTTCTTTAACTCAACTAACGATCATATGAAGTTATACTTCTCAGTTGTGGGACTTGATAGGAAAAAATTTAAACTCGAAGTTCAAATATAGGACGCAAACGATTTTGTGGAATTCTGAAAAGTTGAACTAAAACGAAAACAGTAGGGATTTCTGGAGTTTAACAACCCCACGATTTTTTTCGAAAAATATCGGGAAAACTTGAAAAATACCATGAATGAAATGTGTTTTAAATTTAATTTTATAGAAATTGTGCAAGTTTCTTAGTATCGGACCATATTTTAAAAAACTGTACTCGTTTATTTCAACAACTTTGTCTTTCCCTCTGATTTTATTAGACGAAAAGGTAGCAAAAACACTGAAAACCTCCCTAATGAAATTAGGCCAATCAGCAACTGTATAATCATCTAAATCCAATTGTTCATAGATCACAGTCGTAGGAAGGTCCAAGCACAAATAAGAATAAATAAGTTTCAAAATTTTGGGGATTGAGAGATGGCTTCCTTTACAAAAGTTCTTCCTCCCTGCGAAAACAAAAGTATTACACTTTCGTCTGAGAAAAAATATTTGGAACAGCGAAATTTCAAAGCCGAAGCATTAAATTGCATGGGGGAGCCACATTTTACACAATTCAAATTATTCAGAATTAAATTGTAATACTGCAAATACGCTAATAGCGACACTTCACAGTTCAATAAATGATCAAGATCATCAAATGTACTAACGAACATGATGTTTATTTTTTCTGAAAAAAAGAAGAAAATCAGAAATTTATAAATAGTAAAATGTGCTCCTAATTCCATTTTACTTTACTGTGGTAGTAGAGGCAATAAAAAATTGCCTCTATTTAACATTCTTAATGTGTTACAGAGCTGAAAGACTGAAAGACAAAAATGGAATCATTCAACGTAGGGAATTAATGATTGAATTTGAAGCGTCGCGGGCTCTCTCGAAACCATGAATTGGGAATCAAAATCGTTAGGCTTAGTCATAATCAATGAGCGCCAAGACCATCAGCTCACATAAATAGGGCAATGAGCACACCTACAAGTAGCGCAGGTGCGGCTAGAAAACTTACTCTAAACTCTGGCTAGAAAACTCTGGTAAAATTGTGCTACCCAGGCGTCAATATCACGATGAAGCGTCTTGCTGGTTCGATAATACGACATTGCTATTCTAAGAAAATATGGCTTCCGCTAAATGCATACCCTCTTCAAGTAAGCAATTGATTTCTCCCTCACTTTCCAAATAATCTGACTCAAAGTTGGCAGACGAACATTTTTCCAATAGTTCAAGTTTCATCAAAACTTTTTCAGGAGAAACAATATTTACTCCAGAAAAAATATGGCCACTTAGAATTCTAATTTCTGGCAACTGTATCCATCTTGTAAGACCGTTTAAGCGATGACGTTGAGGACACCATCCGTCTCGTGGCGTCACGCTTTTCCCTCACCACCCAGAGGCTGGAGCAGCCCTAGCTTGCTTAGGAGACGCACGCGCCTTTTCTTAATGAAGTTACCGCCTACTGCGCCTGGATTGCCCACTCTTCCGAAACTATGTTAGAGTGAAAAAGAGCTGTTAGATTGTGGTAAAGATCAGAGCATAAAGCGTGCTGAATATTCTTCCAAGTTTTCGGTAACTTTTTTTGATATGATTGAGCTCTGTGAAATATACATAACGAGTTATAGTGATTCGAATATATTTTAATAGTGTAATCGTCTCTTAATATATTCATTAAGACAAATTAATTTAGAAGTAATTTTCTTAATCCCGTACAATATGTGTTAACGAATCTTTTCCCACAGTAAATTAATTGAGTTTTGTGTATTATTTCATACTTATACACAAATTGGAATGTGGAGAGAAAATCGTGCAATTTTTGAACACAATTGAATGAATTGAACACAAAGATTGAATTGAATTTCAATTGAATTGAACACAGAGATTTTGAATGCAATTTTCAACATGACGGTTATCATAAAGGGATTGTTATAAAGGAATAACAAAATAAGGAAATTTCTAATTTTACGTTCATATACCATTGTAAGGAAAAATAATATCGAAATGCTCAGTGCTTCATTTGAAACATTAAAGCCAGATGCGACATTCTGTTCATTCTCTAAGGTTAGGATGTGAAAGCGCGTTTTATTGTTTGCGGTAAGGTATTGCGGTAAGGTATTGCGGTAAGGTATTGCGGTAAGGTATTGCGGTAAGGTATTGCGGTAAGGTATTGCGGTAAGGTATTGCGGTAAGGTATTGCGGTAAGGTTTTATTGATTACACGCTCAGCACAAGATATGTTTTGAGCTTTAAAATGATAAAGTCACCTGGCATGAGCGCGTAAATGGCGAAGTTATGCGTAAGAACCTGAGATGGAATAAGACATAATTGCAAAAATGCCGTGAAATGCTAAACTAAATTTCACAAAAAAAGACAATAACTGCGAATGCTTGGTAAGCTAGTAGCAATGAAACTATCAGTCATCCTCTAATTAGTGAATTTCACTTATATGATAAACTTCGTGTGACTACGCCAAAAAATACATCTGAGTATAGAAAACACAGATTAAAACTTCTCCTTAAAACACATAAATTTCGTCCTATTTCTTCAGACAACGAGCGATGACTTCGAGCAAAACCAAAATCAAAAGAAAAATCGGACTAAATTCTCGCCCGCCTCATCGGCGGTGGCCCATAAGAGGCCGCGTGCTGGTAGCGAGTCCCTCTGACCGATCGATGTGCGGTGCCGCCTGCAGGCTTTGTAATTGTTTTCTGTGATGGCGAAGATCTTGATTGCGGCGACACTCAGCGGTCAAATGTAGTGTTTCTCCGAGTGCTGCTCCAGAGCCAGCAACTCAATCGGCCTGCACTCAAGTCTCTCTCCTCGACACTCACCAAATGTCTTCACCTCATTTTTTCCTCATTTTTTTCCATTCTTGAGAAAACTTTTACTCGCGTTGAACATTATGGTCTTGCCAGTGTTTCAAAATTATTGTACCTACTATTATTATTGTACCTACTATTATTGTACCTACATGTTTTGAATAGATGCAGAAATTCGGAGACAGTAGAAATTATAGAATTTACACCAAAAATTTATTATTGGTATACGTTTTCCTGGTCTAGACAAACTGTTAAGAGTTGTGTTGAAGTCATGGTCATTTGAAATGGAAGTAGGGAAGAACAATTTTAATTCTTTATTCACGCCAGTATTTAACTTCAAATACTTTGTAGGCCAAATCATCTCATTTGTTCTACATTAAACTCGAAAGAACGGTTTCAGCAAATAATGAAGCATACACTTAACTCTAATTATGCTGTTTAATTGCTCAGATTTCCAAAAACCCACAAATTAAAAAAAAACGTAAGGGAAAAATTATTCAATCAAAAATTCATACTCCTGAAGTTGGATAAGTTTTTACCTGAATATGTGGGCATATTCATCGTCTTCTAGGTCGTTTCCGACGTGCAGCGCTACTCTCTCCTTAGCCCCAGCCACTTTGGCAGCACTGCGCCTCTTCAGGCCTGCCAGCACGGAGCCTTCATCGTTGTCCTTCAGTGCAGCCCATCGCTCCCTGACCACATTCGCCAGCAGATGCAGGCCGCCGGTGTACGCCGAGAGCTTCTCGTGTCCCGACGCCGACATGGTTGGACTTCTGCGAACAGAAAAATTAAGGGCTTTATTTCAGTGTAAAATAATATGAGCGTCACTGCATCTCCAACTTCAAACGAGCACAGCGTTGGAGCGGCTTGATTACGAGGACACTCTAAAAACTCTGTCATATGTGCTTTTCAGAGACGTGAAATCGTTTTTCGTCAGAAAAGGACAAAATGTTTTATGTGTAGTTTTTGATAATGGAACTTTCTTTCGTTAAAATAATCTACAGTTATCTTGATTCGTTATTTTCTGATCAGCCCTTCAGGTATGGTAAAAACAACGTCAAATCATTTTCGAAACTTCGTGTGCTATATCATTAGTATTTCCCCCCCCCCTGGCCTTTTCGCAAACAAATCTAAGGCTAAAGACCGAGATTAAACAAGCGGTTTCAGACATTTTTAGACCCATTTACGTCTATTTCCTCTACCCATCTGGATTCAAAGTTCCAAGTCAAAATCACTTATGTTTGATGCCATGATTTGTTTAATACAAAAGTTCAAAAGCTCTAAAAAATGAATTTAATTTATTCCACATATTTGTTTACTGATCTGATAAGATAATAACCACTTTCTCTAGAAGACCGGCCTTAGGTTAGCATGAAATTAGCTTTTGGGATCATTTTTTCCACGAAAGCATAGCGAGCGAAGAGAGTCTAAGTGAATGATGCCTGTTCTCATAAAAAACTGCGAACAAAGTACATCATGAGTTTGCATGAGCTGTATTAGTTGTCCTGTAATAAATGTTCAAAATTGTAAAGTGAATTTTGCGCCACCCTGTTAAAGACGAATCTTAGTTTCGCGAAGCTCTCCGAAGTGACACAATCCTCACAACCGCGTCTCATAAAGTAAATACAATGCTCACTTACCGTATTTATCCCCTGAGGCGACTCGCACTTGCTCGGTTTCCCACTAAAAAATTTTTTTCGTTGGTATTGAAAACCAATCTACCGAAAAAATAATTTGTTTTGTAAAGTTATCCAAGATACTTAAAGTGAATTGATGAGTTAAATTCCTGAAGAAAGGTACATATTCTTCATTCGTGGCGTTAAAGATCAGCGCTGGGAAACGTTCAGTTTTTCGACCACTAATTTCTTTGATTGACTCAGTAATTATTTGGATTGAAGTTTTCATCTACAACAAGGAAAATGATTGTGATAATAGAAGCCATTTTTTGTTAGAAACAGCGAATGAGTCATGAAAATGGCAAACGTCGGCTGTGTTGAGCACAGCCGCGTCTGATGACTTCGAGCGAGGCATCCAATCCGCTGCCCGTCAGAGGAGTGTGGGAGGGCGTCTCTTAGTAATCATTCGATGCTCAGGACTCCCAAGATTAAAATTTACATTTAAAAAAGAACTTGACTTGGGTATTTGGCATCCTGGAATCAGCAGTGGATTTTTTAATCAAGTGTTACGTGAAAGCCCGTCGAAATTCGTTGGGACAGAGTAAATGAAATCTTTGTTTCTCTATCCGTAGAGTTTAAATGGAATTTTGTATCTGAGAACCTTAGTCTTCAATTTTCGTTTGAATTTAAAAAAAAAAATTCTCAGAATTTTAAAGTAGAGCCGATTGACAGCAATCATCTGTAAGCAGAAGGAATTGGAGTTGATGGCCTTAGTATTTATTTCAGCTCTTGTGTTCTTTTCAATGCACCACGTAACTGTAAATAATAACCACCAAAAAGAACATGTTAATTCTTTGTTTCATATACGGCCAGAAAAGTTCCTATTAGAAGTTGATTTAGTCTTCTTTGGAAACTAGAAAGTGATGCCTCGGCCATGCTCTACGAGTATTTCGCGGTCTGAATTTATGAACGAGATTTTTCATTCGTACAAGTTTAATTTTACGAAACTAGATGTTAGTTTCATAACATTGTTACTCATGCACTAAAGTTTGAATGAGCCTACTTTGGCTTCACTGCAAAAAACGCTCCAGTTTTGGCTGCAAGGTCCAATTAGCTTCAAAATGTAAAAAGAACCCATGAACTCCGAGTGAACATAACTGGATGGAGACGTTCATTTGAATTATTGTGTATCTATTGATACGAACTTAATGACTGTAAAACACTCAGATTATAGTAGGCATACAGTTCTAATGAATTCTCCCTCTCTAAAATCGCTTGGAAATAAAAGTACTCTGAATCTATTATTATCACTCAACGCATCAACAACGTCCAACGTCTCAGGTTTCAAAATAATAAATATAGTATTTCTGAGGGACATGGGGGAGACACTGGCTGAAGAGAGAGGCGCTTCATGAGAGAAATAATAGTTATGACAATATTTGAATTAACATAATATTAAAATGTTACCATATTTTAAGCTGCAGGTTGTAGCTATTCTCTGCAGTATGTCAAAAGTGAAGGGCAGAACTCGTCAGAGGACAAATAATCGGCTCTCAATTTTTTTTAACAGGAAGACAACCATCGTCTGTCAAATGTTTGTATTAAAGCAAAATTCCATTTGGAATGAAAAAATTTCAATTTGACTGTGTCAGAATGAATGCTACTCTCTTTCTCGAAGATGAATGCATTGTACTGATATTAATATAAACAAAATTTTCAGAGTGATAACTGATGCATTTTTGAAAAATATTGTGTGGATATCTTGAGCTTCCCCCCGTTAATTTCAAGAGGCAAACTCAAACTCCGAATAGATGCAACCCAAACAAAAACATCTTTTAAATAAACTCTTTGTAGAAGCAACGTATTTCACCGGTTGTAGGGCCTGAATCATTCCAAATCTTCTAACAGGAGTATCATTTGAAAAATAATTCCCTACATTGATGTACTTGATCAGTATTTTCAACATTTACTCGATTTAGAGCGAAAGAAACAAATTGCTCAAACTAAAGACATGAACGATTTCCGTAAACAATTACAATTTCCTCGCCAATCGAAACAAAATGACAAGTGTTTCGCGTAAACTTTTTCATGGAGTTTGAAAATACTGCCAACAATCAATAACGAAAACGAAGCCAACAATATCCCAGCTGTTGACAAAGCAGCATGGCTGGCCAAGGTTCGGTAATGAGGGGCTGGTCAATGTTGGCACCACCAAAGTAAATTCTGCGTCTTTCTCGTTCTGGTAACAGGAACATATGTACAAATTTCACGTGGCGTCGTCGGCTTGAGTACATGCGGGCGTTTTTATTGCAGTCTGAATTTTTCTGCTGCGTACAAACTAGCGTGAATTTTTCTCCAGAGTAGATAAGGATTACGGAGACATTAGTTCAGTTAAGCTTTACGAAAGCGGTAAAGAGTGATATCTTTGAAGCATCTTAATATCGGAGGTTTTTTCTTGAAATCAGCCTCATGAAAAAAGATGAGTTGACGTTCTTTCAAGGCGCTGTAGACAGTGTTTTTGTCAAACTACTTTATTGAAGGCATCGATAAAAGGTTTATCGATGCGCTTGAAAAATCCTATTCAAAAGAAAAGTTGTTTTATTCCAATCAAGCCCGATACATATCAATATTGTATATTATTTGTTGAAATGACTTGGGACTCACACCAGAACGCAAGTACGATTAGCCCCTCATCGAGCCAGCAACCATTTCCGACACCTGGCTAAAATGAGTGATTATGGCTAAGTTCTCCCACTTTCCAACGGGCAAAACCGTTTTGCCGAGAACGGAACCGGAGACTCTTCTAACCGGAGACACGCTCTCAACCACTAGGTCACGGTAACCACAAACAAGGATTTCAGGTAAATTTAATTATTTAATCACAATAAAAAACTAAATTTAATTCCATGCTTAATCTACTTGTTACTCAAAATTCAGACAACTTCCAGCATCACTGTATTGCTTTCGAAAGAATCATTATTTATTTTTAAAATTTGTCGATACTGTATTAAAGCATTTAAGAATCATTCAAGCCCAAATAAAAATAGAATGATTGATTTTTAAATTACTCACCTGATGTTACAATGGCAGCTTAACTTTTTATTATGTACAGCAAATTAAAATTTTCGGCTGGCTATTAATATCAATGTTTGCATTAGCGAACATTTGCATTCAGGAATACAAAGCCATTGAAACATGCGACTTTAGTTTTCGATTAAAATGTTTCTTTCAAAGTTTTGAGAAATACTGCATCTACTACATCAATTTCTCAGCAACTTCTGATATTATCGTATGTTCACATGAACTTATCATCGACGGATGGTCTCATTTTATTAATGCAGCGCATATGCCTTTTTCCAACTAGTAATTTCTGTTCGCATAGACTTGGCGACTCAAAAAACTCGAGTCTAACGAGTAATTTCACATGTCTGTTATTTTATATGACAAAGATATGAAATGGCGCGTCCCGTTCTCGTTGAATTCTTTCGTAGTTCGAGAATTTTTGGTACTGTGAGGAAGCTTGTTTTACAATAGAGCTCCAGAAACAGAGAGAGCTTTTCGTCCCACTTTAGATGAAGAGTAATTAACTAAGACATCATTCCTCCGATTATTTTTGTCCGGAATATTAAGGGGAAGAAATTGTACAACATTGGCATTTACTCTGAATGAGGTTGAAAGACGTGGACACGTGTTGCGCTTTCTGAATGTAGAATCTTTCTGATATTGGAGTTCAGCAGAGTTGTTCTAAAAGAGGAGTTACATGATCGCGTTTCTTAAAATTACCCTTACGCACAATTTTGCCGGTGAAGTTCTCGCATTCCTGCTATTTTTTAAAAAAATATTCAGGCATGTCTCCCCAGACTAGACTGCAAGTCCAAACGATATAATACTAAAGACTGAATGACAAATAATCTAGCTTTTTAGTCGAATGTGTTCTTAATGCGATATGAAAAACATTTTGGTTCAGCTAATTTTGCTATATCCTTTTGAAAGTCATATTTTTTGTAAACCAAACTTCAATGTTTTTACTTCGTGGACTGGTCATACATTCACGTGAACGTAAAATCTGTCAACCCTGGCGAAGCACACGATGGGGTCCCATGATTTGACAGTTTTCTTCGCACTGTTAAAAATGGTAAACTCAAGATATTCTGAGTTATATTTTGTAAAAAAATCTGCCGAAATTCTATCAACTTTCCCGACAACATTAAAATATTAATTAAGAATTATATTTTGCCTCATTTTCATTTCCATAGATGTTGAGAGTACTGCTCTGTTCCTGGCTGCGTTATCGATCGTGAGTTTTAACGTAATAAAGTTTTGCGTACTTCGTGGTTGTTCTTCTCTCGACAGACGGTTATAAAAATTGAAGAAAAATCTTATTTTAGAAAAACAACGGCGAAGACTAGCAACATTTGTGTGGTTATTTATATTTCATTACAGAAAAATTTAGATAGATAAAGCTGCGCAAAGAAAGAAACAAATACTTCCCCGGGGGAATGCGGTTTAAACAGAAAAAAGTGAAGAACTTTGATTAGTATAGCTATCACGTGAATCAGAGTGATTAGTAGAATGAACTTTTCAATGAAATTATCATGTCGCTTTGGAAAAACTCTACAAACGGTTCAAAGAAACCGATTTCCACTGAATACGTCATAAATGCTAATGTAGAATAGGGGGTAACAAATTTTTTAAGAGAGCGAACAGTAAACAATAGCTGCCGAGTACGCAACGGACACAATCGGGTGGCAGTAAACAATAGCTGCTGAGTACGCAACAGACACAATCCGGTAGCAGGAAACAATAGCTGCAGAGTATGCAACAGACACAATCAGGCAGTAGAAAACAACAGATACAGAGCACGCAACTGACGTGAAAGAGCACACCACCAAACACAAACTCTACATAGCTCAACACATCACATTTGTGGGCGTAACGCCTCGAGCAATCGATGCTGCTTAGGAAAGGACGCTGGAGAACATTTCTAGAGCTTCTTTGGCCTCTGCATCTCTATGCCACCACACTGCTGGTCGCATTTCCAGTGTTGATCTGTCAGTGCTTAAAACTGACACACTTCCCCCCCCCCCCCCTCAATTTTAATAAAATTGTGATAAAACTTATGGTAACAACAGTTGTGGACCTGACTCTGCACTTATAATTGTTGGCAAAATATTTGAGAACATTACATATAAAGAGTGTGTTCCTATTCTCAATAAAAATTCTTTCTTCATGATAAGCAATATGATTTTGTTATAAAAAATCAACACAGGCTGCATAAAATCATTTACAATACCTTTAATTCAGCATTGATGAAGGAACGCTAATTTCTCCATGTGTCTTGACTTGCAAAAAGTATTCTACCGCGTGAAAAACAATAAACTCCACAGCTTTGGCATAAGAGGAGTGGCACATAGTTAGTTCAAATCATACGTAACAAAACGTTGCCATTGACGATGCACTATCGCAACTCCTGGCAATTAGCCCATGAAGTACCACGAGGATCTGTCCTTGGGTCACTCTTATTTTTATTTTTTATCAACGATATAGCTAAATCTATTTCATTTTTTGAGTTATACTTGTCGCTGCCGACAACACACTTTCTAAAGTTCTTTCTAATGAAAATCCCATATCTATTGCAGAGGGTATGAATAACGAACTTCAAAAGGTTTCACTGTAGCTCAAAGCTAATAAAATAATTCTAAATAACGATGAGGCAATGTGGATTACATTCTCTTAAAAGCGGAATGCGTCTCTTCCATGTATTAAAAATGTTGATCGTAAAATTGAAGTAACAAACTCCTGTAAGTGTCTAGGGAGTATAATAGATAAACATCTGATCTTCAAAGAGCACATTTTTCACATATCAGTGCTAAATTATCAAAATCCGTACGAATCTTCATTAGAGTAAAAAATTACATCACCTGAAGGAACTCTGAAAATACTTTATGGAACTCTCATTTCGCCATATTAACAATACGGAATAAAAGCATTGCACGGAACTGATAGAATAAAACACATCTACTCCTTGTACTGTAAAAGAGCTATTTGTGCGGTACGAAAATTAGAATATAATGCTCACACGAATGATTCTTTCAAACGTACAAAAATACTTTAGCTTTTGGATTTCTAAAAGCTCTCCATGTGTAATTTCATGTATAATATAAAACATGGAGTAAGGAGGGTGACAAAGACTTCGAACAATTATTAACTGCGCAAATTAGCCATCATGAATTATCATACAACCCGAAATAGAAGTAACTTCATACTTCATTATTATACAGAAGCTCGGTCACATCGATCATGTCCCCCTCTCGCTCGTCTTCAGTTAAACCTTCACTTGGAATTCGATCCCTGTTGCTGTCTGAGAAAAAGTTATTGAAAAACTTTTTTAAAGTTTTTCAATAACTTTTTCTAGGTTAAGGGAATTTGGTTTAACATAATTGTGCACCTTTAAATAGCGCTGAACTCATTCGGGCCCATAAGTAGATGTACTCAAATGTGTCCATTATAATAGCCTTTAGAAGCAATCTGCTGATGTATCGCTTGTGGTAAATAAATTGTTTAAATTTTTTTAATTAACTAAAGAGTAACTGTAACATTCACGTGCGGTCGTATCTGTTAGTTGTTCCATGCACTCATTCGTTGAGATGACGGTGTTGAAAAGCTCCCCGAGCAAAGGTCAAAAAAGTCTCCTAAATACCGCACATTTTTTCATTTCCTGTTGTTCTGCGAGAGCATCTTTGTTTCGGAGAGAAGCATTTTATTCTCCAGACGCCAGGAGCGGAACCGCAGCTCGGAGAGCCCGGTAGTCTAATCAACAGCCGCCGATATCGCCCCGGCCTTCCGGCGCTTGCGTCTCGAAGTGTTCTGGCTTCTTTATACCTAGTGAAGTTGTACATTCGAAATCATAATATAGTGGTTGTTTTATACTTAGATACGACCTACGCTTTTGCCCAAGGAATGTTCCGTACAATGAACTTCTCCTTTGGTTCTTGTCTCAGTTTATGCAAAATATCATAAGGTATCTTTGACACACATAAGCCAGCGTCATCGAAGTTATAACTTCAGAGACACACCTAATCAACAATTCATTAACTTTCACGATTGATCACCGAGGGAGGATAATAAGTTCTGTGTTTCTATTAAAAGTTTACCGTTGAAAATCTCCCTGCATTCAACATAGCTCGAATTTATTAGCTTGCTTACGGGGCGCCGGCAGCGACAATTCGCGGCAGCTGATTGTGTTCGCCAGACAAGATTTGAAGGAATTTGCTCTGATCCTGCGACCAAATCGGACTTTGGAGGCTTCGTGAGTGGCGCTTCACGAGCTCCTGCATCCGTCCCTACGGACGTCGGAGTGTAATATTAGCTCGTAACAGAGCACTATTTAGGCCAAAACTTTCCCTTTTTCTGCTGGACGCCGAATAAAATTCTGGACTCTGTTTACGTACAAATATGATTCTATACGCTCTGCACAAATATTTGTCCTGACACTAAAATACAAGTAATGTTTCTTAGGAGAACTTCAAGCAGAAAATTTCAGGGCTTAAGACTCGATTTGGTTAACCTTTTTCTCAGTAGTAAATTTGCTCACACTCTTTCACAACTTTGTCTACTATCATCTCCGGGTAATCCAACGTTACGTAACACGTTTTAGTTAGTCTCTCGGGGGAGTCGCTGAAAATACAGCAGCAAAAATCAATTCGGATCACCTACTGCAAAATTTTGGCGTCAAAACTATAAGAACTTACAGTATATAAAAGCAAATAATTTTTGTTGGCAAACGGATTAGTATAAATCAAACCAAGAATCTTTATCGTTCCACCCTTCAATACAGCAAAATAATAAACAAATCTCACAACTACCACCGAGATTTGCGCCGCATCTGCTCATTACTAGTAGGGTGTGCAGGAGGGAGCGGTTCAACTCATGTTTAGCAGTACGACGTAAACACATAAACAAACCTAAGTTATGTACTTGTTAGAATTACTGTGACGTCTCGGCGCTTGTATTCTACACAGAATTTCAAATTATGCCCATTAATGATCAGTCGTGAACTGCAATTGATTTCAGGGCATTTCCAGTCACTGCCACGGGCTCATATGTACAGTAAACATTAAGCCCTCTCGTTTCCTCTTCTGCAGTTCATCTCCCTTACAGCTGGGATTACCATTTATTTTCTGCGTTACTGTTACAGCAACGCTCCAGTGTTACTTTTCGAGTTCATTTAGTCTTCAAAAATTGTTTGAAATGCTGTAGCAATGAGATCATGCAACGACCAAGGACTTTATTGCAAAGTAATCATGATTTCGCTGATCTACACCCGAGCAGTCATCTGTCAGTTTGCTGAGTCCATTGCGCTTTGCGTGTTTTCCACGCGCACAGCTAAGGTTTTTTTTCAAATTTAGTTTGTGCATGATGTTAGAAGGATTAGATTAATCACCTTGACAAATTTTTAACAATCAAATCCAGAGCAAACACTTTCCTATCTTAAAATGTCCATGTTTGACCCACCATTTGATAAAAAGCGCATTTACCTGCTGAAAAAAAGCAGCGAAAAGCAGATTAGACCCCTATTCTAAAAGTGTTGGCCGTACACTGATGATTTTTATTTTTTTATCTTGATCATCTTATTCCTCATCTAATCTGCGCTTTGCAGTAGAACTGCCAGAACTTATTGGAGATTCATTTCTTCTTCAGAGAAACTTCGGTTTCTTCAGAGAAACTATACTTCGTCTCGAATAAAATGACTCCATCGATAAATTATGCACTAACAGCATAAGAATCTACGTATATGCGTTTTGATGACAGCCCACATAAAAACCGTATAGTTGGATAAAATTGAAAAAAAATTTGTGTTTGTTTCGTCAAGTAATTGTGAAATGAAAGTTGACATTGTCAGAAAACCAATAATTTTCAACGTAAACCATGGAGTTCCCTCCCGGACTCTCACCAGTTAATTTTCCGCAACTGGATTACGGTGCGAAGTTCGAGGGCTTGGGATCTAAATCCGATCCTCGCTGAAAAATCCCCTCAAAAACTTAAATGTGGACCTTTGTTCTTACTGTTGTGTAGAATTGAAAAATGGTTGTGTACCTGAAGTGTGTCGCGTGAGAGAATTTTGATCCGTTTTATTGTACTCAGATAAAAGATTCGTGACTTTAAGTGCCCACGGAAAGAACTGTAAAACTTGTCCGTATTTCACACATCGTAGCGCAAGCAGAATACTTCTCCAAGAGGCCTTCATTTCTTGATCATCACTCAAGTAATATCTTATGTGATCGCGCATATTCGGAAAAATAATTTTGTACGTACCTCATATTTCTGCTGAGTTTTGATTTCCCGTGATCATCATAATGATGCGCTTACAAATGACGCTCAAATGAACGTCAAAATGGAACGATTGAAAGACGGGTTCGATGACGGTGATATTGAGGCACGTCGGGCGAGAGGACTTTGAATTGAGGCATCGCAATGCACGACAGTATAAAGCTGCCCGAGCAGTATTGTAGTCCATGGAAACGTACAATATTATATTACATGGCAGCGTACAACATGTCTAACACGGTAGCATCAAATCTTGTATGACACTTTCGAAGTAGAAATAATTTCCTACGAGTGATTTTTGGAAAAAAATTTAAGAACAAAATGACCTTAAACTAGAAATCTTGAACGTCAATTTGTGGAAAAGAAAACTTGAGAAAGTTGCTCTACGTGGAAAAGAAAATAATAAAGATGGAGTTTACTTCTTAATCATTTCACTTTCTCTCGTTGATTTAGAGAAATACTGCCCAAGACGTCAATATAGTAGAAAATATATTAGAATATAGTAGAAGTAATTTTGATATTAATGAATGCTTAAGAACAACATAAAAATACGAGCAGGAAATTAACGACGCCTTCCCAAATGTTTCCACGCCAGTATGAGTAAAGGTAGAACCGTTTACACTGTAAAAAAGACTTTGAACCACCAAATATAAAAGATGAGTTTATGAGAGACGACAATGTTTTCAGTTGCCAGTCGTCTAATGAAGATTCAGAGGTTTTGCAAAACATTTCTGATCTAAAATTTAGCTTTAAAATGTCTACGTAAACGCTGCTTAACTTGCGTAGGCTTTTATGCAGATATATAATAACAGTAGAGTTTCTTTGCATTTTGTCTCTCGTTTGTTAAAACGTTTAGCTGAACTATGCATGAATGACCAAGTTGCTCAGCATATGAACTATACGGCAAAAAAAAATAAAACTCAACTCTGGCGATCGCTATTCAAGCAAAACAGTTCATCCTTGTCGTGCACAATAGTTCTGCAGCCAGATACCTTGAAAATTGTTGGGTTTGGCTAAAACCACAATCATTTCCAAGTATGAATGAAAATTTTTTATCATTCCATTACCAGGCTAAAACGCCCGATGTTCTGACGTTGAGGTAAAAGTGACAACCAGTGCAACAAGCAGTGCACCTTAGAGATCCCATTTTATTTTATTTACACAATCGTAGCGGTGCAGCAGGCAGCCAACACAGTCATTATTAAAATGGAAAAAAGTAGGAAAACTGTGTAAAACGTTTAGTCATTTAAACATCACCATGAAAATCTTGATATGGAATCGGACTTTGTGCATTTACACATCATCTGCGATGAAAGTAAAGTTATTTTAAAAAATACAACGGACAAAGTCGCAAGAAAATGAAATTTAAGGCATTAAATCTCACAAGCGCAAAATTGAAAAAAAGGAAATATTCATGTATGCTATTTATTCACATTTGTCAATGGGTAAGTTTGTATTAGACGATTCAACGTTTGCTTCGTTTTGAAGATAAAAAACAAATCTAAAAACGTTGACGCGCGCCTTAACCCTGTTAAGATTAATAGCTTTGACAATTTTAAGAACAATGTTTAATGCAGATTTCCGAACTTTAAAAACGTTTTTCCTTCAAAAACAAAGCCTACGATAAAAACTATTTTTAGATTCTACTCCGTAACTCCTGCTAATAAACAACAAACTGAGTTTTACTGAGCTTTTTTCAGGTTGGTATATTCTTCTTCACATTGTTTGAATGTTCCCGATGAGTTTTTAATTGCTCAAAATTTATTTCCTTACGACGTTGTCAGTTTTGAACTTTGTTATAACTGTCGATGCTCGTCTAATTTTATACTTAGGTGCTTATTGCACTTTTTAGCGGAATAAATGTTTTACTGAGGTTTCTTAGCTCACCATTCTCTACTGAAGATCATAAAGTATTAAGCCAATGTTGTTGAGGTCTAAAATTTAACCAACAATTTTTCATCAATTTAACCAATATTATCTTTGAAGAACAACATTCACTTCATGATAATGCATCAAGTGTTAGAGAAATCATTCCCTGATAACAATGCAGATAATAATGTTCATTCAATAATTCAATATAAAATTTACAACTCAATTTACCATTTAGTAGAGAGCCAATCTAATTACTTATAAGTAAACAGGAAAGTAATTAAAGCATCGATTGAGGGTGCATAATCGCGCATTCAACTAAAACAAATCCCGCAACACCTTAAATAGATGCCGTGTGGCTGTACAAAACTTCGCCGCTTCGAGCACCATATTTCTGTATAAGGCAGTTTACTGCAGTCAAGTGAACCTTTTACAGAGCCTGTCCCAATCACGGCTGTGATTTTTTTAACGCGTAAATGTATGAACAGGGGGATATTTCGATTTTAACTCCTGTGCGGAAAGCAAAAGTGGAGCACAACAGTTCCGCTGCGATATCATTTCTATGAACTGTAGCACTAGTCGTAGCAAATTCATGTACAGATTACCTGTCCAAGGCAGGTCATTAATTAACTACTTCAAACTTACACATGCAGCAGGAAAACAGGGAGAGTAAACATTATTGAAGCACGAGTAAAGCATGTCTCTCGGTACTTGTTGAAGTACTAAGCATCAGCCCCATTTATTTCGACTTTGAATATACGAGCCGATGGAGGGGAAGGACGTCAGGTAGCATTGTGAGCGCTATCAGCACATCTGAGAACAGCGCCGAGCGTGCACGCGGCGTTAAAGCTGCGCCTCGGTAACGCGTGTATTGGAATGAGACCATCGATGCTAAATTTACAATCTATTTATACCTAGCAAGTCGGAACCCGTTGGTTGCTAACATTTCCTATGATTGAACATACGCAAGGCATGTCTACTCACTGTGTTTGTGTATAAATATGAATGGTTGGGGATCGCTTTTTAATGAATTTTGTGATTTGAGGATGTTCGAAGCTTTTCAATACATGTCTTCATGAACAGTGTTTAAAATTTCAAAATTCCGAAATGCAAATATTGGAACTGTGAAAGATAAACTATAGCTATAAGGTTCCCTGCTGCAGTCGTACTGCAAACGAACGCTCTACTCTTAGCTTAGACGTTTCCAAGTCAAATATATAGGCTGACTTGAAAGCAGTAGATACTCACTGAAAAAAAAACAGTATAGTTTGAAAAACTTGATACAAAAATCACCACTTTGGCTTTTGATGAATTTTTAATGGGAAGGTATTTATACCAAATTATTGGACAGTGGTTGAAGCAACCGAGATAAAAACAGTGAAAATGCACTCTCATGCAGCTTAGCATAAACTAAAACCACGAGAAAAAATGCCCCCGGACATGAATACGTAATAGTTCTAGTGTTTTCCATAACGACACTGAGCACTATTGATGCGTTGTTCCTATACTAGTGCTAAATTAAGGTCCTGTTTCACTAAGATATTTCATTTCACATCATCCGTAATACTGTCTCGTTCAGTCTACAGTAAAATGCATTTCCAAGCAGCAGCTAAATAGTTTGGTACTCTTTCTAATCATTTACGAAAATTCAGCTTAAAAAATTCACTCAATCGGTCCAAAATGCATCACTTGATTTTAGGTCTAACAAAAAAGGGATTATGCTCTTAAATGAATGAAAAGCTCTTTCCGATTCTCTTCATCTATTGTTAAAGTCTGATCAGGTAGATTCTGGTTCAATTTTTTTTACTTTTCCATTGATTTTCATCACAATTTTTGAGGCTAAAGGCAAACTTCACTGATGCGTAGAAATTCAGGCTCCGTTATAAATGGTTCAAGGCATCCGCACAATTAACAATTTTTTTTTAATTTATGAATAATTGAATTGTTCTAGAATAATTTTGCCCTGAGGTAAAATAGTTATTATTGCACCTAATTGGATGAACAAAATTTCTTCAAGCCTTGTAGGATAAGGCTCGTTTTGTGTAAAATTACTTCAGTTATATGTTCTTTCCAACCTATTCAACTTCAGGCTTTGCACAGCCATACCGTTAAGCGCATGTATATGTGCATAACTTAAGTCCCATTGGGTTCCAGCATTCTAATTTAGATCTTTTGTATGAATTTAGGTATAAAAATGAACACCAATAAATATAATTTATTTGAATTGATTGAATGAATCTGTCATTTTTCCTTAAATTATGCTTCTTCCTACCCTTCTAAATACAGAACTTGCAACACATTTGTTCATTTTGAGGACGAGTAATAGTACTGAAATATACTTTGATTTACATATATTTACTGGCCACAAGTTCTTTGAGCTCAGTTTGTCTTTTATTCGTTAGTTGCGTTCGTTTTTCTTTGTGTTACTGATAATTTTCATCTTCTGCTATAGCACTAAGCATTTAGAAGGAAGATAGCCGCAGTACGATTATATTTAATTGAGCCCTGTGCACGGAGTGCCAGAGAAACAGTAGGAGAACACAACCAAGAAGTGGTTCACCACTTCTGGACGAAGTGGTCTAAGTAAATTTGGTCCGAGAGGATTGGAGATGATACAGTTTTTTTAAATTGTTACTCCTGAACGAGTCTTTAGCTTCGGCTTCGATTTTGGCAGCAGATTCTCGGTATTTACACTTAGAAAATATCATATTCATTGCAGGTTACGCATGTTGATAGATCACAAAAGGTGGTCCTGATCCTTATCGAATTTTGTGACTTACGTCTTCAAAAGGAACGTTTACTTTAGCGGAGTTATGGTTTTATGTTCGACTATTTGGTTACTAGGTGAATTTCATTAAGCAAATCATTCATCCATGTAAAGTTACATTCACTTCATTATACTACAACAGATATGAAAAAAACATTTGTCAGTCAATAAAAAAATAGTCCATTTCAGAGTCCTATAAGACCCCTACAATATTTTACATGAACAAAAAGACCCAAAAAATGGTATTAAATTCAAGTCCCTCACGACTTCGCCGTACTTACCATAACATTATTCTCTCATACACAATAGCAGATTGAATTTAAATTTTAAATTTGGTTTATCTTGTTCTATACTGAAAAGAGTGAAGTTTTTTAATTGTTTCATTCAAGAAATACTGTACGTTCGCATTCCCTTGGTATCAAAATGTTTTCGCTACTCATAAACTGCATCGGACTAAAGTGATATTTAAGATACAACTCTAGTCAAACTTTATTTCGAAATTCAGCTTTCATACACTTAAAAAGTGAATTGGAATGTACCATCGTCTGACTTTGATTAAGTATAAATGAAAACGAGTTTCGTGACCACCGGTGGGTCACCTCCGCATTGTGAAATCCTCTCAGTGACCACCGGTGGGTAACCAAACAGTTAAATGGGTAACATGAAGTTAAATGTGTTAAACTGTTCGTTACAAATAATGTCCCAGAAAAGGCTTATTAAATATGTTCGAACTACATCTACTGAGCAAAGATGTGCTTGAACTGAATCAATTGTGCTGTTTAGAAGCGATCGAAAAATGCCAATTGTGGTGAATGGATGCATCCGACCTCGCTGTTTTCAATAAGGTGGTTGGATGCACTTTCCTTTAACAAATCATCCTTTTTTTAAAAAGTTACATTATGTTCAATTGTACTTCAATTGTGGTGGTTAGATGCACCGAAAGTGTATCAGTTGTGGTGGTTGCTTGCGCTTGAACTGAATCATTGTTTAGTTATAGTACCCAAGTACCCTAGTTCTAACGCTGGCGATAGTCGTTCGTAGGTAAACATGTTCAAAAAAAAGGAACAAAGGACAGATTGGGTGCACTTGAACTTCATCAATAATGTTAATTGGATGGAATAGAACTATGCAAGCTCTGTTGATTTAATTTCAGAGTTTAAGTTGGTCAGTCATTTTTGAGAAATAAACATGAATGGTGTGATATCATGAAAAGCATTTGCAAGTTATTGCTGCGTTCTTTCCAACACGTGTTGTAGAACGCGTCACTCAGTTATTATTAGGTTGAAGTTTCAAGCTTTAAGACGCTTACTCAGAGACGTGTGTATCATGAATCAGCAGAAAATATCATTTCATTGATTAGATATTTTCCTAGAGATGTTGGTAGGTGCCCAAAACCTTGTGAAGCCCCATTTTCAGTGAATTTTTCGAACCCGAAAGATAGGAGGTATAGAAGAACGATCTGTTATACTTTCATCTTTAAGTGCCAGATCCATTTTGCTTCATTTACATTTTCAAAATTAGCGCAGGCATTTTGTGCTCAAATAGAAAGTATTCCACGATATTATTGGTGGACTCCTTGCAAAACTTCAGTGATGGGGTAATTATTTACAGTATGAGGGAAAATTAGCAATCCTACGTCCATTAGTTCTATTCTGATCATTCAATCTCATAATGGTAATCGATTTCCTATAATTTATCAGTAAAAAAATTCACTTGCGTGTACGAATGATAATTGTGAAACTATAGTTAAAAAATTTTCCACACTAATGATGAATTTTGTATGAAAAATTATAATTATTATAGTTATAGTACCCAAGTACCCTAGTTCTAACGCTGGCGATAGTCGTTCGTAGGTAGACAATTTACGAAAAAGGAACAAAGGACGGGGCTTACCTAGTTGAGCCCGAAACGTCTCTGCTGCAATTTTTCAAAATAATTCTGAGACTCACTATTAAAAATAAGAGAATGATGCGGAACGCAGTGAAAATTTTGAGAAGTCAAGGGAATAATTGCACTGAATGAAGCAACCAACACGATTTCTGGGGAAAATACCTGCCCAAATACTTAATATACATCAGTATAAAATTGTCTGAAACTCCACCAGAAATGGTAATCGTTGGAATTCTAAACGATAATTACATAGAGTATATTATTGCTTTGCGCAGAGAAATGGGTGATAAAACTAGAAGCAAATAACTTAAACGGCAAAATTGAATTCTACATTGATTGTGGCTGAACGATGATTGACTCGCACGCCTAATTAAGCTCACGCTGGAGCTATTTTGTCCTACGAAAACTTAGTCCTTGGAAACGTAAATTTTACTAGAATAAATCAAACTCTTCAATTGTTACACGACAACAAAATCCTCCAAGTAATGTATGCTGAGAAAGCTTTTCATCTGTTAACTGCCTCATAGAAATGGAACTATCCTTCCGTTTTTGCTTGGTAGGAGGAGCAAGCCACAATGCAACAAGCTCTTCAATATATGCAAAATATTCACAATTTTACCACGATGACCAAAATTATGATTATCGAATTATCGAAAACATTACGATAAAAGAGTGAAGTTCCTTTATTTTTAACTGTCATCTCATATTTATCGGCACGTTGATTAAATATCCATAATCAACAGAACTTATATAGTTCAAGTGCATCCAATCTCTACAATTAATGAACAAACAGTGACTGGAATACAGCATCATGAGAGCCAGTCCTGCACTTGAGCAGACCCACGCAGGCCGCTGGCCACCGAGTGCGAGACACAGTTTACTCACGCGTTGACAGGAGGAACGTAGCACACGTCGTCGAGAGGGTGAGGCGCGACGCAGAGCAGCGACAGCGGCAGACTAGAGCCTGCCTGCGGCTGCAAGGTGGCTGTGTGAGGGAGGTGCTTCGTCCACCACCCTTCGGGGGCCGGATTTTCAACTCTACGTCATCGAGGCGCTACTTCTTGTAGCGTTTGCTCGCTTAGAGGAACTTACGCTACCATGATGTACTGCTAAAACGATGTAAATTTATTGGGAATCTGGTGTTGGGTCACCTGCGCCTAATTCGAGCCCGATACGTTTGGGTCTTTGGATTTTCATCTAGAACCAATTCGATGGCCGTCGAACTCAAAAGAAACAAATAAGTGTCGCATTATTTTACTTGCCGGCCACATTTAAGGTTTGATCTTTAATGCGCATTTTCCTGGGAAAAACATCAGATCCTTTTCAAATTTATTTTTCTGCGAATTTTTCGAAACCGAAAGATAAGAGCTAAAGAAGAACGATCTTTACTACTTCCTACTTTATGTGCCCGATGTACTCTCATTACTGGAAAAAAAACTATGATGACTACACTTCGAGAAGCAAAATGAACAGGTTTCCAAAAGATTAAGTAAAATGCTTCCCACTACTGAATACCTCTATAAGAATTCTATGTGATGTATCCACTTACGAACTGATGGAAACAAAACATCAGCCATGGAGCCATTGTGTTTACTCAAATGCCCTTCATTTTTCCTTAACACTTACGACTGTTTTTTCCTTTATTAAAACCATTGCTCAATGACCCATTCGCACTCTAATAAGAATCCTAACTAAACATTGTATAGCTCTGTTTTTATTTATTCTAGCTCTGCCGTAAGCGACCCTCATATTTTAAAACGCTTCAGATTAAACCAATTTTCCTAAGATTAGCAGTAATGGTAAAACTATTAATTCTGTTTACGAAACTAACTGTGAAAATATCGTTGTTTTATCAATTTTAAACCTGATGTGTCATATGTGCTCGCTGCAAACATTGATGCGTGCTGGCAGTAGACAGACTTTGTTCAATCAGGTTCATTTATACTCTTTCAAGGTCAAGTAGGGGAATATTATCAGTTATGCGTATGACTACGTAGTAAATGGTGTAGAATATTTAAATCGTTATTTAAATTTCATTCATCTAAATTGTTTCAACGACTAGCATGCATCTCGCTCATCTCCGCTGATAAAGCTCATGCGCAATGTAAATGGAAACTGTAATATCCCCAAAGGCGTTCATATCAATATTCACCGCCTTATTTTTCTAAGCGGTATTTATAAACTTTAAACATAGGTTAAACTAACGAAAGGAATACTTTTATATGTTTTCTCAATATTTTATTCAACCATTGAAATGACTATTATGATACCTATAATGGTTTGCGTACCAAATAAGGACATCTATGTTAAAAACCCTGGAAAACCAACGTTGTTGCAAATTTCATGAACCAATTTTATTGGAATTCTACTATCTTCTTTTCTTTATTAACACCACCATGAAGACCTCAACGAAAGCGCTGAAGAACATCACCGAGTTACACATCACTTGCTCTCGTCTGCGGTGCGCTCGAAACGCTGGCAAAAACACTTCATGGAAGCGTTAATGCGTCATGAAAAAAATAGTAAGAGACTACTGGATGCCTTCAGACCTAGTAAGGTAAAACTCAAAGGAGACGCACAAGTTTCTTTTGCTGGCGACCGACCTGGCATCAGTTAGTGCACGACCTACTTTTCGCAGTCGGGGTAAGGTAGCTGAATTATTCCACATGAATTTTATTGAAAAACAGACCAGGTATACACATTTCAGTATAACAATTGCAAGCATTTATTCTTTTGTATATATTTATATGTATAAATGTACACATATATGCATGTATGTACTGAGCCTATATGTACACATAAATTATCTACATGAGAACCATCAGTCGAGAACGAATTACGGAACCGTTGAAATTAACTCAATAGAACATGAGAAGGAGAGCCCTCATTTCTTCATTATAGGTTGTTTTGTATAGGTAATTTTGCTAAAAAGTTACACGGAAGTTGAAAAATTAACATCAACTTCAGTCAGAAAAAACATATTACTGTGAATTGTCATTTCTGTGGCAGTGAGGCGTGGCCACAGCGTGACAGCAACCGGTGTTCAGAGTTTGTGCATGTCATTTGTAAGCGCTTAGCGTTAGTGCACGTCAGTGTTAGTACATCCCATTGAAAGTGACGTATTCACTTATTTTTAATCATTCAAATTATAGTTGAAATGCTTACTATATGAAGTGTCAAGCGGATAGGATGCATTCTACGTCTGGAAAGGAGCTGTTTGACTCCTGTTATGAAATTACCAAAACCATATCATTTCACTTCGCACATTCTGCATTACCTTACCTTACTTCTAACGCAGATGCTAGTCGTCCATTGATAAGCACGTCACAAAGAAGGAAAAGACTAAGCTTCAAAAATCTCCCTTGCTGAGAATTTTTTGTCTGTGGTGTCAATACACTTATATAACAGACGTTCTAGTCCAACAAACTGCAGTAATACAAAGAGCTGAAATAAATAAATCATGAATTTATAAGCTGTCAGTCCCTCAAACGTAATTTAGGACTGTGCCCCACCAGAAAATTTGTATAAATTACCCGACTATTTGTGATACATGCACAAGCGATTATCAATTCAAATCACAAGCCCGAGAAACCGCGTTACTGGGAAATAACTATTAAGAATGCTACTCAAGTTCTTTGGTTAGCAATACGGAACTTAATTGAGAACACATGAAATATAATTCTCTTCTTGTAACCTGTACATGACGCATCATTGAAATAACGAGCATTTTGAGTACCATGCCAGCAAATTTTTCATTCTGGCACATTTTAAAGGGTAATTGACAATGCGCAATTCACGTGCAAGAATATCAGCTGTACGACTGCAACAACACCGTTGCATTTCTGTGTTTGGGTGAGGAGCGGAAGACTTGTTAGGAAATCAGACAACCGTGCAACTCAACTCAAACTCAGAATGTTTGTTTAACTTGTTCGCTGACGTAGAGCATTCATTGAAATAGGGCCTCATTGTCTACAAGTTTAACCTGGTAAGTGTCTTTAGATACATGAATACCTCATGAGAAAGTTTAACCTGAGAACATTTCATTTGCATTAACACAAAAACAAAGCCAAAAAATCAATTTCAATATGCAAAAAATAGAATTTCATTTAAAAAAATGTGAAAGTCCAGCTCTAAGGAATGATAAGTTTTTCTTAAGAGAATGACAGGCTAGCAAGAACGAATAAAATTTTCGAAAAAAAGAAGAAAATGGGAATCACAGTGGCAGCCTAGAAAATGACAGCTTAGCAAGAAGGAATTGCAGTTGAGCTAGGGGGAATGAGAGTAGAACAAAAGGGAAAAACTGTACAAAAAGAGGGAATAACACTTCAATTAGAAGGGAATGACAATGCATACAACAATAGAGGATAACAGTCCAGCAAGAGGGAATGACAGTCCAGTAAGAGTGAATGACAGTCCAGCAAGAAGGAATGACAGTCCAGCGAGAGGGAATGACAGTCCAGCAAGAGGGAATGACAGTCCAGCAAGAGGGAATGACAGTCCAGCAAGAATGAATGACAGTCCAGCAAGAAGGAATGACAGTCCAGCAATAGAGAATGTTAGTCCAGCAAGAGGGAATGACAGTCTAGCAAGAGGGAATGACAATACAGTAAGGGAATGACAGTCCAGCACGAGGGAATGACAGTCCAGCAAGAGGGAAGGACAGTCCAGCAAGAATGAATGACAGTCCAGCAAGAAAGAATGACAGTCCAGCAATAGAGAATGTTAGTCCAGCAAGAGGGAATGACAGTCTAGCAAGAGGGAATGACAGTCCAGCAAGAGGGAATGACAGTCCAGCAAGAAGGAATGACAGTGCAGCAAGAGGGAATGACAGTCCAGCAAGAGGGAATGACAGTCCAGCAAGAGGGAATGACAGTCCAGCAAGAGGGAATGACAGTCCAGCAAGAGGGAATGACAGTCCAGCAAGAGGGAATGACAGTCCAGCAAGAGGGAATGACAGTCCAGCAAGAGTGAATGACAGTCCAGCAAGAAGGAATGACAGTCCAGCAAGAGGGAATGACAGTCCACCAAAGGGAACGACAGTCCAGCAAGAGGGAATGACAGTCCAGCAAGATTGAATGACAGTCCAGCAAGAGTGAATGACAGTCCAGCAAGAGGGAATGACAGTCCAGCAAGAGGGAATGACAGTCTAACAAGAGGGAATGACAATATAGCAAGAAGGAATGACAGTCCAGCAAGAGGGAATGAGAATACAGCAAGAGGGAATGACAGTCCAGCAAGAGGGAATGACAGTACAGCAAGAGAGAATGACAGTCTAGCAAAAGGGAATGACAGTCCAACAACAGGGAAGGACAATATAGCAAGAGGGAATGGCAGTCCAGCAAAAGGGAATGACAGTTCAGCAAGAGGGAATGACAGTCCAGCAAGAGGGAATGACAATACAGCAAGAGGGAATGACACTATAGCAAGAGGGAATGACAGTCTAGCAAGAGGGAATGACAATACAGCAAGAGGGAATGACAGTCCAGCACAAGGGAATGACAATACAGCAAGAGGGAATGACAATACAGCAAGAGGGAATGATAGTCCAGCAAGAGGGAATGACAATACAGCAAGAGGGAATGACAATATAGCAAGAGGGAATGACAGTACAGCAAGAGGGAATGATAGTCCAGCAAGAGGGAATGACACTATAGCAAGAGGGAATGACAGTCTAGCAAGAGGGAATGACAATACAGCAAGAGGGAATGACAGTCCAGCACAAGGGAATGACAGTACAGCAAGAGGGAATGACAATACAGCAAGAGGGAATGATAGTCCAGCAAGAGGGAATGACAATACAGCAAGAGGGAATGACAATATAGCAAGAGGGAATGACAATATAGCAAGAGGGAATGACAGTACAGCAAGAGGGAATGCCAATATAGCAAGAGGGAATGACAGTACAGCAAAAGTGAATGACAGCCCAGCAAGAGGGAATGACAGTCCACCAAAGGGAACGACAGTCCAGCAAGAGGGAATGACAGTACAGCAAGAGGTAATAAAAATACAGCAAGAGGGAATGATAGTCCAGCAAAATGGAATGACAATACACCAAGAGTGGATGGCAGTCCAGCAAGAGGGAATGACTGTCCAGAATGAGGGAATGACAGTACAGCAAGAGGTAATGACAATGCAGCAAGAGGGAATGACAATGCAGCAAGAGGGAATGACAGTACAGCAAGAGGTAATGACAATGCAGCAAGAGGGAATGACAATCCAGCAAGAGGGAATGACAGTACAGCAAGAGGTAATGACAATGCAGCAAGAGGGAATGACAATGCAGCAAGAGGGAATGACAGTACAGCAAGAGGTAATGACAATGCAGCAAGAGGGAATGACAATACAGCAAGAGGGAATGACAGTCCAGCAAGAGAGAACAATTGTTATATAGGATGGAAGGAAGCATTAGTAAAAAGAAATGACTGTTTGTTGAGAAGTAATTACAATTTAATTGGCATGAATGACGGTCGGGCAAGAAAGAATGACTACTCTGTAAGAAAGAATGGCTACTTTGTAAGAAAGAATGACTACTTTCTAGGAAAGAATGACTATTTTGTAAGAAAGAATGATAGCTCAGTAAGAATTAATGACAGATCTGAATTAAAAGATCAAATTATATCAAAGAACGCAAAAATCGACGAAGCGGCAGCAATCGGGCATGTTGTCAGTTCACTTGTGGGGTTTGAGTGTTCAGTAATAGTGAGTGGCATTGTACCCGCGCAAATTTAAATCGACTATTTACATACAACAACTAAGGAAAACTAGGAGTCAGTTTGGCATAAAAGCAACATAATTTCATCGTAATGACTGTCATCAGTGTGGCTGAAGTTTCCGCTGAGAGTTGATGCAGTTTTGTGAGTAGGAGCTACACAACATGATGAAAGCCATCTAGGACCCAATCCAGCGGAAACGTTAAGCCATAAGGTGGGGTTGCATAAGACGGTCTCACGATAGAAAAGCTCCATTTTTCTGTAAGATCATCGCTTGTAGACTGAAGACAAATCTGTTAAATAAAGAGAAGTCTACTATCTCAATGAGCAAATTTTATTAGCTGATGTAACGAGATAATTAATGAAAGCGTCTCACGTGGGCACTGCTCATATCAAAAAGCAGGGACTGATGTATATAAGTTTGGAAGCTGTGGATATTTGAATAGATCCATGAAATTCTTCAGATTAATCATCTTTTCTTTTTCACAGAATATTCTGTGAAAATGGACAGCTAAAGAAAATTTAAATTTAATTTGATGGTGTGTCTTAAAGATTGGTAAATTACTTAATATACTTACTTCAAAGTGAGTGAGTGACTACGAGTAAAATGATTACTCATCTGTGGTCTTTAAAATTCGTTCCTAGTATGATGTGATTCGTGTGTTTCATTCAGAAAAGAATCTAAGTGAATGATTAGCTTTGTATAATAATGAGTTATAGTTAGCGTCCGTTTTAGACACATGTAGCAAAATGTGCTCATAAAAGCCGACGATGACCAGTTATGGCGCGGACAATATAAAAACCTCACCTTCACATGAAGGACCGAGGAAGTTTGTTAAACATCGTATGATGTTGAATAAACGAGAAGTAGATTATCTCGCTTCAGAATTGAAATGAATTTATGTTCATCAATGTTTTTCTACAAAAAGTTATTCCCATAGCAAATTTCTGATAATTTGTTATTTTGAGTCATTGTCGAATCACTTCAAACGCTCGTCGATGCTTGAACTTAGAAATAAAAAACTTATAAACTTTAGGATTTAACTACGCCTTCACGTGTTGAATGAAACTCACGGCATCACTATTATTTCACAAATCTTATGATAGAATAAACATATTAGTATGGAGACTTAGTTGATGACACTAAAAAACAATTGAGGAATTGTCTCTTATGATCTAATGATGCAAATCTATACCTTCACAGATGAGTTCAATGAACATAATGACTTGAGTTTGATAAAATTCGCATAACCATCATAAGGTAACACGATCGCCTTCGTACAAACTCGTCTCCTGGTCAGCATCGCTTTCTCGGGGAAGTCATTTCGATGCTTAACCGTTCGGCGGCCCATGGTCTCAGATCACCTGGACAATTTCCTCAAATGCGCTGGTTTGATAATCACAAGAGTATGAGCTTGGAATTTCACGGGAGCCTCTTCCTCTCGTCAACAGCCTCCATGAACCTCTTCAGCTGGACCACAGAGATGGGACAGCCCGTATACAGCTGGTGACAAGGAGATGGTTGGTATCCCCTGAACAGCTGGCCCATGTGGGCAGCTGCCTGGTACTCGTGCTGGCTCTCGCTCAACATCCCAGGACTGCAACAAAGTTAAAACAAAGAATAATTTCTCTTGCCTAAGTTAGTGTCGCCTTCGACTCTTGTTCTTACTTGAATTTAAGGGATTGAATTTCTTATAGATGAAACGCTCCGAGTTCCGCACTTTCATCAAACACAATGTATCTTATAGCATTGAAGTACACCTTGTATGATTTGGTATTGGTTTGTGAGACCTGTTGTTACCACTTCGGCTTGGAGTTCCATTGCGGCAAGTGGAGTGGCGGTCTTACTTACTCTTCTCCGATGGTGCGTATCGGGAAAAACTGGACAGAATAATGATCACCATTCCTTGTTGAAATTTACAGTCGTACATCTTAAGATTACTGAACACTTAAAATTACTAGATATAATTTAATTAAGCGGTAATTGAGCGAAAAATGTTTGACAGAGTTGAGGGGTAACTAAAGTATAGTCACTACAAGTACCCTCCCTGGTTCTCTTGGTTGATTAGAAGTATAATTATCATTAAACGCTGTTTTATTGATTCTCATTGTACAATGCTCAGTGTTACTGATTTCACTTTCACATTCAAGTTTCTGAAACGTAAATTGAAGTTACTAGTTCTCATTAAAATTACTGCGTGTTGGGTTAAAATTTCTGGGCACAAAATAAAATTACTAAAGTTAAATTTCTGGGGAATAAAGAGCTAAATCGCAAGCAAGAATATTTAAAGAACAACTTAAAATTATTGAAGTCCAAGTTCAAATCACTTAGAGTGAAATTAATACGCTGGAATTTAGGTTTAAATTTTTGAAGTACAAATGAAAAATAACTGAAGTGTAAGCACAAATCATTGATGGTAAAAGAAATCTTTCAAGTCACTTTGCAATAATCATGAAGTAAGCACAAAAATATCGTGTGAGTATAGCAATCTGCAGTAAAATTCCCCGGTTTTTATTTTGAGTTAGACAGCATCTGTGTAATGACTCGTTCACCCATCACTGCAACCTAATTGCAAAATATCCGTACGAATACCCCATATCAATTTGCCCCCTTGTGCAAACCAATAGCCTCTCGCCTAGACTCCAGCCCGGTACTTACATTGTAGCCCGCACTACGACTTGAGTGTGGTCTTGTCGTACGAATACCGTAACCAAGCTGGCAACCCGGACCGACCAATAGCGTGCTTGCAAAGCAGTCATATGAGGCCTTTTCAAGAAGCGCTCTCAGCGGCCAATCAGCCTCAAACTCACTCAACAGTCATCACAGCAACAGGCACCAGTGATGACTTCTCCTCCCGCTATTACTCTACAGCCATTTTCATAAGTCTTAATCTCGGATTTAGAGAAAGCAGCGCTGAAACTTATCGCTGCTCCTTATAGACAATCATGCTAATTTTTCCATCCACTTTTTTTTGTTTTATCGAGTGATACTCGTAATAAATTCTAACACATTAACGTAATTATCATTGGAAATCATTATACCTGTACATGTTGATCCACTCTTTCTCGAGTTCCGTGGTGATTTTATCAGGACTCTGGCTGTGCACTTCACAGATGAACTTGGGCAAGCACTTGTATACTTTGCTCCGGATCTCTGCAACACCTGCAAGACATGAATAATTATAATTTACTGTGACATGTGCCACTAATCGCCCAATTTAAAATACTGTTCTAGCCTTTGGAGCCCACGTCAACTTTGTAAAATCGGCTTGGAGTTAAAAGTTAAACGCAGTAGGAAGTGCAGTGCAGTTGATTTAGGGCAGCTTGATCAGTCGGAACATTTGCACCGCCTGAACTTTGAATCGAACGTCCGGGAAGGTGACAGCTGGAAGTTCAGTCCAGCACCTCCACACCTTAATTAAATTGCGACTGCCTCACCTCTGACGGTGTTGCTCTCAGGAGGTCTCCGCAAGTGACTCAGCAAATATGGTTTCTAGTCGATTTTCGACAAAGCAACTTTCAAAATTAAAGGGCATTTCGTAAAATGTATCTTAATTCCATAACGATTGAAATTTTTTGGTTTAATGCTAGACATTTTATGCTGTGGCGAGGTATAATTTAGCATGAGTTACGCTACCGAAGATATCTTAATTGCTGCTCGGTATTATAGTATTACACAAGAAAAGATCTTAAAATTTCCATCACGATGCAGGTCGATGAGCTCCACGTTCATTGATAATTCAGTGATTTAGTTTAATATATGTACAGTATTTATCTTTGAAATGTGATCAGATCTGTACAGATAGTAAAACCTGTACGGCGTTAAACACGTTTGTAAAAAAAATTCCTTTGGTAATCTCTCTCATTATACTCAAATTCCGTTAACTTTTCATACCAGTTTACAATTGTATTTTACCTAAACTAGCTCTGAGCATTGGAGAGAATGAATTGTACTAAATGTGGTACACCAGAAAAGCACAGTAAGGCTTATAAAACATGATTTATCAAATATTTACTCTATTGAAAGAGCTGTACTCGGAAGTATTAAATAATAAGTTGAACGCGAAGCTTTTGCACTATTGTTGCTCTGAGCGTTCATGTTTTAGACCAACTATTTAATCAATAAAAAACACTTCATAAATATTCATTGCTTGGATGGTACTATGATGCATTGTGGGGGTTCGTCACTATATCTCCTTGACCTATGGAGCCTCTGAACCTATGACAAACAGAGTAAAATTGGTCTCATTGAAATTAGCTTCAGTTTTCAAAAATTAGGAACAGAAAATTTCTGGAAGAATGCGTGACTGAACTGAATTCTGCTCTGATTTTAGCTCTTAAGCTAATTGCTACCGTTAAATTTCCAGTACCAGTAAAAAGAGGAACAAAAAACATTTCCTAGAAACTCGTTAAGTATTCTTTCAGAAATAAATGCATCATGTTTGATGTAGTTTTATCAAGTTTGACAAGTTTTGTAATTTTATCAAGTCATTTGTTGAGAAATTCTCTTGGTTCCTCAATCAACCAGCATATAATAACTATGTGTAGTATAGAATGAAGTTTTCACACTTGAAGCATGTGATGTAGTGCTGCCGTCACACGAGATCAAATGGTAACTTTTCGAAATAATTGTCCACATGCCCATACCATCTGTCTGTCCTGTCTGTTCAGCGCTACCAAACGGTCAGATTTCTGCCATGAGCTTCGGTTCTTTTTTGGTAGCTGTTTTCACCATAATTTGGTTAACAAAAATAGGTTGAGTTGTATGCACTTAAAATAAACTTTTCTCATCTGGTACACAAAAATGGTAGGAGACGCTGAATTTGTGTTTTCAATAAAACATCTACCGGTTTATATATATTGTTGTGTCGGTCTTGTCTCTTGTTGCTAGAAAAATGACCAATCAGTTTCTTTGAAGAGACAAATTTTGGAAATGGCGTTCTCACTGTGGGATTGATTGCTTTGATAGTTATATTGAAATTCTTGTGTAATAATTTGTGAAGTTGAAGAAAGATACATCAATGAGGGTGGACAGTTTGCGATGACCAATGGATTATAGTGAGAAATTTTGTAGGAGTACATGTTGGACAAAATATTAATAGCTGTATATCATGAAAACAATTTGAGATTTGAATAAGATTTTATTTTCGGATGAAAACGTGTTTAGGTATTAGCCTGCAGCCGAGGTTAGAGGTACTCTAATATCTCCTGAGACCATTTTGGGATCCAAAAAGGAACTTTTGGATTTTGGAATCATTAAGAAGAATTTTCATTAATTTAATTTTTATCACCGGTTATTTTTCTTCCATTTTTAGACTCAGATTGGTCAACCAAATGGTTAGGAATCGCTACGAAGCCGTAAAGCGTGTGACGGCTCACATAATAATTTCGTGAGGTTACCGTACGAATTTGGGAATAAGATTGCGGATTCGTCATCGTTTGACCACAAGTTATAAAGTTACAAGTTTAATAGCAAAGCGTTTTTGCCTTTGATGGCTTTGATCTGATGAGAACGTTTGATGACGGTTTCATTTTCACTCACCTTTCTTAGTTTTAGGACGCGTGAATCGAATACGAGGCTATTTTCTGGATAAATTTGTTTACCTGCTATTAATTACGTAAGTAATTTTACAGAAAAGTACATAAATAGAACTGCGTAGAAGGAATTCATTCTGCCAGCCAACACACCCAGTACACAATAAAGAAAGCGCAGGCAGAAGAGCGGTTTTTGAAAATACTGTCCTCAGTAACAAAAGCATGCAAATTCGAGAAAGAATATCCTAAACCGATTATAACCTCAAAATTTAAAGATCTGGCAGTGTTGTTTTGTCTTACAAGTAATACAAGTGCGTGAAATAATGTTAATATTTCATCATTTCATTAATGTATTGCAATACAGTACGACTAGCTGGATCGATGTGCGGTACTTCAGGAGAGATTCACATTAATTTTAATTTGCATAATGGTTTAACAAAGCGCTTAACTGCTGAAAATCATTAATGTTTCTGCACCTATTATATACAGTGTGGACTCCAAGTCAAAATCATCATTCCTTGGTCTGAGGGCAAGCTTTCCGGCGCAACACGGTATTCAACCCGCGCCAAATTTTTCTGGGTGTTAATTGACCGAAATCATGTAACGTTCTTAAAAAAAAAAGATTATGTTTAGTTAAATGTTACGAAGCGCATTTCTTTAAAAATAATGCATGAGAGTTTTTTTGTGATATCGAACTGTAAGTTCACCGAACTCTCGATGTGTAACGGAGAGTTGCAGTAGAGGGTCACAACTACTGTTTTTTTTTCAGTAACGACATGTTTCTGATATAGCGAAACTGAATTTACTTAAAGCCCTACCATCCTCAATCACTTACGGTCTTCCAAGGAGTTCATGAGATCTTCTTGGAAGTCTGCGAGATCGATGTAGTTTCCTCGCTCACGAGTGCGAGGGAGAGGGTCACCATCAGGAGGACTCAAATGAACAAATTCCCCTTTTATCTTCCTCTTCTTGTGCCTGGGGTCGGATTGAGAGGTCGCGTCTTCTATGATGTCCTTCGTTACCAGATGGGTCCGCATTTTGTCCAACTGTTGATCTCCTGGAAGTTTACCTCGATTAAGCAGCGTTTGCACGTCTACACCTCGAACTTGAGTCACTGTTGATCGTTTTGTCTGAAAAAGGAAAGGAGTCTTATTACGTCCGCGTAAGCAGCCCGGCGCATCAGCGACACACACGTTGTCACACTGACCTGTGATTGTGACACTCGAAACTCACACTTTTGGAATGCCGTCAACTACGGCAGCGGGAACTACAGCCTCGTAGTAGTTAAGGTACTTCATCATTTGCCACCATGTTGTTCCCATGCTTTGCCACGGCTGCTCTAGGCTCACTAGAAACATGTCAATGGCACAAGTCAAGAAATCCCAAAATACTAACTTCGCATTCGACAGCGTGAAGTTCAGCGGACTCTTAGCAAATATGCCAAGGCCATTAATGGGTTGGTTTACCCCCTTGTAAAGTTATAGCTTTCTCAGTGTGTTGGTGAAATCAGATCTCTAATCTTGGACCTAACGCTAATGGTCTGAAATAACAATGGAAAGTACATTCACCAAGAACTAAAAATTTTTTACGCACAATATACATTTGCGCTTTAATATCGGAGGTTACTAACATAATATGCGATGGTAAAGTTACAGCGTTTACTTACATTATAAAAATTTAATTGTGAGAAAAGTAAAATTTGCGTTCTGTGTACATCTGCGTTCCTCAGATTTTGATCAAAATGAGAAATTGGCACCATCTATGTATTGTAAACGCCTTGTTCAAAGAAATTTGGTCACCAAATGCGGGATAGGAACTCTGTTCAACGCGACTGCAACACCACTCGTGCTATCATTCGAATTATAATTATTGTTGCTTTAAACAAAAATTTTTATTTCTTTTTTTACTGACTTTGATCAATATGAATGATCAGTGTTGTAAATAAATTTAAATCCGATATTAAAATGTTATATGTACCATAACCATACTTTGATTCCAAAATTCCTTAGATTGGTAAGTAAAACATTGTGAATGCTGTGTGGAAATCGCTTGGGAGTTTTTTAACAGCCTTCACTTAGTTAGTATTGCTTCATGGGAGCAGCTGCTAGCGCATTTGAAATCAAATTCGAAGAATCAATGACTCAAAATGAAGATCACTTTGTGTATTTTTCATAATCGCCACTTATGTGTACCTCCTGAATCCGTTATTAAAGCATGGCTGTAAATGAATAAACATAAGTGCACTGTGACTTCCTAAACACGTTGTTTTTGAGGGAGGTACAATTTGCCGGCACTCATGTGAAGACAAACACTTCTACCTTCTGTGGAACCGAGTCCCTTGGAACTGATCTCATGTTGGACACACTCACGCTATCATAGCTGTATCATTTAGCTCGATATCCTCATTTCTTTCTAATTTACTTCAATATCCCAGCCTTTTAAAAACGTGGGTAATCCTTTAGCTATTGCATTACTCGAGACACGCCGTAATGTACATCGCGAAATTCATGTTGGTGTCATGTTATAAATGATCTTAACACATACCTTCCAGATGTATTAGCCGTGAACAATTGATTGTTTTACATTGGACATACCCTGATGAGCGGCAGCTGAGCGAACTTGCCCTCACTGAAGGTGGACTCGAGCCAGGTTGTGAGGAGGAAGCACAGCAGGAACACGGCCAGGGCTGTGAGCCGGCGGGTGTTGCGGGGATCCATTTCTTCCGAGGCGCACTTCTGGTAATGTCAAAGGAAAATTTGTACAAATTCATGCATAAAAAGCTGGTCGAAGGTTACCACCTGCATTATAATAGTGTTCAACTTGCCACTTGCTTGCTTGCCTACTTTTTCTGTCCATCAGTTCTCCTGCCCATGAACTGGATTCCTGAACATAGCACGACGACAAAAACCCAATTTGTTTTTACTTTTTGTTTGAATAACAATTTATTCGTATCGATGAGCTGAATTCAGTTCAATGCCATATCAGCTCCAAAGTAGAGGAATCGAAGTATGAGAAGGTGAATATCAAAGCTGCGCGTTTCAAAACATTTTCACGACTCAATAACACATGTAGCTCAAACTTAAAATATAATACTCTCATTCTTCACGACGAACTAGAGAATTCTCGCTGAAAATTTTTTAGATGCCCTCTTCTTTAGGCAATAGATACGTACCACAATGATTGTTTTTTATATGACCTTGAAGTATTCACACATCTTCTTCAGTCATCACAGTTTTGGATGAATTCAAATTTTGTTTTGGGTTCCAATGTCGTCTTGATTTTTTTGTTACTTTTAGGGCGAAAACGAATATTTTTTAGAGTTCTAATTCTGAAATAGTACCTAAAAAGATTCAGGGATAGAGTAACCATTCTTCAATTAATACGTAATTCAATTTTCTTGATGAAATCTATTTCTCACAAAGAACTGTTACAGTAGGATTTGGATATATCGATGCATACGTTTTATACATAAAGATCACCGGCAACCTTGCACGGTGGCCAGATCCTAGCACATGTTTATGGTCTAATCTTCTTTGGTAAAAAACTTGAAGACTAAAACCAGGGAAAAGTCTGTGGGGTGATGCTGCCGAGCGTACCTGTCTCTGTAGCGAGTGAGGAGCAGGAGGCAGCTCGATGATGCCCAGTCGCTACGGCGGCCACTCAATTGCGTTACTCCCCCACGTCACCTATGACGGGAACATTGTGGAATGAAGAATAATTGTTTCTACACCCTTGGTCTAATTAATCATCGAGTCATTGCTTACTACGTCACGTTTGTTGAGGGTTGTGGTAGTTTGTAGCCTTTGTCTTTTATTTTCTGTCTACGTTGGGCGTAAAGGGAACAAATTGAGGAACAGTTGGGAAAAAAGTATCTTATTTCTACTACCGTCACCGTACAGAAGTGCATCGAGTCTACTGAATTTTTTAATTTCAGTATTTTCCTATCAGATTTGTTCATTTTTTCTTCAAATTTAACGGAAAAAATCCACAGAAGTATAGAAATAAGTCTCACCAGAAAATCAAGCCTTTGCTCAAACATGAGTATTACTACATTTCTACATTACATAGATAGGTTCAGTGACCATAATAGGTACAAAGTCATTTGAGTTAATTTAATGTTACATAAATAACACGATTTAACGTCATGCGAAAAACCTATCGTGTCGCCTTAACTCAAGTTTTAGTGCAGTCCGTCGGTGATGTCGGAGCAGTCATGGAGGCAGCAAAAGGAGGTGTCCATGTCAGCAGTCATCTTGTTGCTCAACTAAGCACCATCGTCCTTCTGTAACACATACGTTATACTATGCACATTGACGCAGTTCTTTTTAGCTGCTATGGTTCAGTCCTATAAACTTGAAAAATAGACCTGTTCACCTACATCGGAAACGTGAAGTTTCATCACGCACGTACACCGCTTTGTAATCCAGCGTCCTACCTCAGCATCTGCTTACTTTCAGTGATGTCGATGACGTTAGCTAATCGCCTAAGTATAAAAACTGATCACGGTCCTCTATGGAAAACCTTAACAGTAAAAAATAGGTAAGAGTTGTTACCTATAGAATAGTTCTATAGATGAATTTACAAACACGAAGTTATATAGTTTCAAAGTATTGGTAATGGGGATGTAAGGAAAGTCAAATAAAACTATGCCCTCAAAACATAGCTTGAGATCTTCGCAGCATCATTATGATGGCTTCGTTGAAAAGGCTTTATTTTTCAGAGGTTTCCTGAACAGTGCGAGGCCTCGACCTTCATCAACAACTAAAAAATATAAGAATCAAAGGCCTAATTCAAATGCAGGATATAAATTTTTTTAAATCATTTTAACAATTTACACTATCAGTACATCAGTAACATCACTACTTAGAACTATGATACTGAACATGTTGTGTTTTAACTTCCTGTGGACACGATGCGACAATATTCAAGAGCTTCCAGAGCGCCCTATAGCTTTTTCTATCATTCTGGGGCATTTTTATTTAGGACACAACCGGCAATATCAACTCCTGAACGGTTTGTCTCCCTGCCCACGCTTGTCAGCTGCAATGAGGTTTATATTGCGCTCGATTTTTACATTTTTCAAAAAAGTTACATGCTGAACTTAAGTAAATAGCTTTGTAAGCTTTCAACGCAAGTAGTTCACAACAATTAAATAGCAGCAGACTTTACTTTATTGGATATCGATGAAATTAATGAGAGTAGTATTACAAAAATAAAAACATTTTATGAATGAAAGTTCAATAAACAAAGTAGGCGAGTGGAGTGTCTTCTTATTACCAAACACAAGTGCGTTATCTGCATTTTAGTCTACTAGTCTAAAAGTTATACGTTTTTCATTCTGAAGCGTTTCACAAATTTCAAAGATAGCAATGAGAGCACTCGTTTCCGTCTTTAAAATACTCAGTTTCTAGCATCGCAAACACATCGGTGCAAACTTTCAACTCAAGTGTACCATGAGACATCTATTTTGAGAAGTCACCAATATTAAATATGCTGAAATCATATTTAAAGCTAAACAATTCCAATAGCTGTCGACTATTTTTTTTGCAGGGATTACTTCGAGTTTTTTTTTAATTTTGGGAAGTAGGTCCACTTCGGTGGAACATAAGCACGTGTTCTTTTAAGACTGATCGGTATATACTGTGGTCAAAATCCAAATACCTACAATACTCAGATACGCTTTCAGTTTCAATCTCCAACACTTGGTAAAAGCAAACGCTTTCAATTTATTCAGAAAAATCTTCCGTAGAAAATTTTGTATTTTTCGATGATTGGTGAGATCTGAATCGTTTGCATCGGTATCATTTTATTCGATTATATCCATTGATTTTTAAGACAAATTATGATCCAAATCATCGAATTCGTTAACCTCGTTGCAAATTTCATTCCACTTTCATCATTACTGTTAATTGCAACTACTGTAATGTTCTCAGCATCATCAAACCGATGAAATATCTTGATGGCGTTGGAAATTCCGGACAGGCAACTTATTGCATTTCTCCATCAGCAAAAATTTATATCTCTTTCGGAAAACAGCTAAATTTTTCTGACATCGCAAAAATAACAACGACGAACAGATTTGTTTTCTCAACTGAAGACAGGTACCACAGTACGCCGCAGGGTGATAAAATAGACTGGGGTTTTTACGGACCTCTTTTTCAATGCAGTGAAATCGATATCAAATTGTTTAGTATCATTCGCGAACCTCAACCAGTGCGGAGAAAAATAAGATCTTGTAATGCACAATTTGAATCAAGCATCGCATTAATTTAAAAATTTTCATCCGCATACGCCAAGGATTCCAGTAGATGATATCATAAAACTCGAGGATCGACTATAAATGCTCACACCATGAATATCTCATCTCTGAAGCGTTGGGAGGTATAAAAATCTAGCAGACATTTTCCCCAGTAATACTATGTTGTTTAGAAACTTCCTCTGCCCTCCAGTAACATCTGGAGACAAGTTTTTGATGCAGTGGTAACGCCTCGCTCGTCTCAGCGTTTCTCCACGCGCCAGTGAAAGTGGCCGCCGTTCATTCCCTTCGCGACCTACATCCATCTCGTCATTGATTGAGAAATGCTCACCAGTACACAACATTAGTTATAATCAGTCTTATCCTTTTCTCGGCTTCAGCCGATGACTTCTGAGTAAAGACGGTACCTGCGCCAAAATGCGTATGAAGAAGGCTACTATTCAAGAGCCTATGTATGAAGTCTCAGAACGCAAAAAGATTTCTAATAGTTAATACAATTCCCATTTATTCCTTCATTTCTGTTGTAAATTACTTAAAACTCAAGAACGCGTTGCTTCCGCCGGACGCTGACGCGACTTTTCCATCCCAACTTCCATGCCGAAAGGGTTGTTCAAACACAACGTTCTTCCTTATCAGGAGTATAGTAAAAGGTTTCCAGCTTAGGCACGGACAAATCTATCCGAGCAATGGAAGGCGTAGGTTTCCACAAAAATACTTCACATCACAACACTTCGACAGTTGGTATTTCCGTAGGCCAACATATAGCACGATTTCGATGTTTCGTTAAATTTCCACGCAAGTATCAGCTCTCCATAGGTATCTGATGAGCGGTATTCGAAAGTCCGAGAGCCAGTTGAAGCGATGCAGAAAATTGTGAATTGTGCGTTAATGAGTGAAATGGCTTTGCTTGCTCAGCAGCTTTGCGGTTGGGGATTTAGTATAAATTTGATCATCATTGTTCCATTGCAAATTGTTCTACTCCTTTTATACAAGCATTTTTGCAGTCATTGAGTTCAATCTTCGATCTTGAAATTTCACTGGCTGCTAAAATTATGATTTCTCTTAAAAGCCGTGACTTTAACATTGATAATTACGCGATATAAACGCTGCATCGACTAAATTCAAATGATTGCTTTCTGGAAGAGGTAAAATCGCGATTTCAATGTTGCACTTTATTATTTGATGATTTTCATTCTCCACAACTGTTATTCATCACGAGAAAGATTCAAATGATGGGATGTTTCGAACGATGACGAGATTCTAACGATGGGATTTGTGATGTTTCGGAATCGAAAGATTGCAAATTAAAAACGAGTTTCTTCGTTATACTTTGTAATAATTCACCATGAAAAGTTATCGGAAAAAATGCTGAAATAATTTGATTGCAGAAGAAAATAATCGGTGAAAATGCGGTACGCCATTTGGGTTCCTTGAAGTAAAACTTTCATTAAAACTGCAGTTTTCCCTTGGCCTACAATCGCCTCAAATCAGAGGAAACGATTTGCGTGCGCAAATAGATTGTGAATAAACTTGGTTTCAATTCGAGTTAAACGTTCCGGTTGTTGATTTGACGACTGAATTAAATTTTTATCAGCCAAGTTTCACCCCACAGTTAGCAGAAATTAGTTCTCCTGGATCCATTGTCACGTCCCTGACCGCTACGACGAGCACGGGTGTCACCGCTCTCAAGAGTTCAGGCAGAGAGCAGGAGCATTGCCCATCCAACGGGCAGGTGAAGGTTGACTGCGGCTTAGTTTTTGCTTGCTGCACCAGGTTTTTTGATCTGTGCACCTCGCAATCACGCGTACAAAAAAACGAGGTCAAACAATACGAGTTGGTACTCAGTGATGATGACACCGCAGCTTACGCTGCACCGAATGCATCTCCTGTTGACATTAGCCGTGACAATCAATCGCATCTTTTGTTGAATGGTCGTTGCAAATTTCCGTCGTACGTGAAAACAATGTTAAACGATGTTTCAAATAAGAGCTCAGAAACAAACAGAGGCTACAATTAACTCCGACTTACGATATCATTTTAAAATATCAACTGTAAATAGTGTCAAATGCGCCCGTAGATTCTCTGTGTCACGTAAACTTTCGTCTCCTGAGTTTGTGAGCGTGAGGGCGGTCGCGCGGCAGCATTGCAGCAACGCGATTACAAAAGGACTTGTGACAAAGACCACACGTACTCCTCTAATCTCTTCAGCTGGTTCAGGGATGCGTGAACGTCGTCAACATGAGTCCAAGGTTGTTGCCAATTAGAAATTTTTAAAAAATTTAACGTGATATTGATGGCTTATAAATATTTTTGATGGTGTAGCTGCCTTGTATCTAGAATAATGAGAAACTTGCCGAGTTACTCAAAATATCTCGTTTGTAAGGAATTGTTGCTGCTCTGCTTGAATAATGGAATGAACCCTCAATCAGACTGACAAAGAACGACTATACACCTTGTACTATAATTACCAGCTTATTTCATTGCCGTGACACCTCTTTCAACGCAAGTTAATTATTTAGTAACTTAGCATTTATCTCAGTTACCTAATACATCAGTTAACTATAAGAAACGTTCAAACTATAGATGTAGATGTCAAAATTATAACAGCTTAACTCTAAAAGTAACCCCCAAAATATTGCTCTTTGCCATGAACTTTACCATTTGGCCCAATTTTCCACTCACCACATTCAGCCCCTCTTTACATTTTGCACTCCGTAGCTCCTGCATGCGTTCCCTCAAGTGTACGATCACGACAAATCTCCCTTGCTTTCCCGCCAGTAATGAACTCACAACACGGTAACACATTAGATCCAGACAATCACGTCCACTATCATTCATTTAGAGGTTTCACGCTCACCACTACCGCTGCTTGCGTGAGCTCCGTCATTCATGCTGCCCTTGTTACTCGCGTGCGCACAGCACCTACGCTGAAACGGAGGCTTGCGTGACCACTGTCACTCGCACTACCCTGGTTCTTACTTTCAAGCTCATCCAAGCTCGTGAGGTGAGGTCTCCTTTGGCTGTAGGGCTCGATTGATTCTGAGTGTGCGGCATGATCTGGAGAACTCGTCACGATGACAACTAATGTGTGTCCGAAAACAGATATTTAACGGAAGCGTATGTTTTTCCACATTTTATATTGAGACATATGATTTTACTAAGATTAAAAAGCTTTATTACGAAGGTGTCATTTATACTTTAGAAAACAGAAAATTACTGGCGCTGAGTTCGTCATCACTGAATAAAGAAATTACAGCAAATACATACGTCAGACCAGTGGCGTAGCCAGCTGATAATTTCGGAGGGGGGGGGGGCCAGGATCTCCGATAAATAATTTCGGGGGGGAGGGGGGGGGGGCGGCCAGACATGAATTATAGGCAATCTTTTTTATCATTTTACTTAAAGCGGCTACTGAAACTTGCCCCCAGCTCCACATTTCGAGAGGGGGTAGGAGAGGCCATAGCCCCCGTGTCCCGAGGCTGCGCTACTGCGTCAGACCAAATTAAGTACGGTGCGAGGTGGAGCAGGACGTGTTATGTCAATGCCTCCACTTTTTAGTTAAACAAGGCAGTAGTTTCGTTCACAACTTATGCCGAAATAACTACTCTCCTGTAGTCTGATGTTAAAATTAGGTCTCAATTGATAGTTCATTATGGCGATTTAGAGTTGCATACAGGTAGACTCCGGTAAACAGCAGCTGAAAATTGAATGAATGCATTTTTTGATGCAGATACTCATATCAATGCTACCTATTATTCGAAAAGAGGTGATTTAATATCGTTGGAAGTGACTGATTTTCATCCGAATAACTTAATCAATTTTATCATATTGCCGGCTCGTGCGCATCTAAAAAACTAAATAAAATTTCAATAGAATCGAGTTGATTAACATTAAATTATTTTACAAATTGTTTTTTCTTTTATGTACCATAACTTGCAGTATCATTTAAGAATTCCAAATTATTTAGCATAATAGGAGCCTTATCAAAAGTAAACTTTAATGTTTTCTTGAATGATTCTTTCTTTTTCTTCGTAAACTTATAATTAGAGCCTGAACGTCGCGCCTTTTTACATATTAAAAGGGTTACACACCCAAACGTGTCAAAAAAGAGTGCTGAGCTGCCCAATACCTATAAGTGATTTAATTCTCTGCTGTTGGACGTCTAGTGAAATTTTGCCATGAATTTATTGCCGAAAACGGAGAAACAAGCTCATTAATAGCATCAGTACTTGGGGTGAGCATCATTAATGTCATCTTTATTAACAGATCGCTGCTACCGAATGAATGCGGATGTACACCATATAACTTTTGAATAAGTAATCCTGAAAAGCCCACTCAACTCGATGAAAACATTTTCTTTGTTCACTGGTGTGTAATAATAATAAATCGTCCGGAGTCATTCACTGTCATTCCTTTATTTGTTTCGATACTTTTGCTTGATGGATTTTTGCATCGTTGATGGAAGAATAGAAACGTCTTTTTGCCTTTCTCACTCACCCAATTCAAAATAACCTGGACCTTAAATTCTGGAAAGGATGTACGGTGGCCTAACGGCGTACAGTGAAGCAGCAAACCGCATGAAGGCATCATCCGCAACAAGGGAAAGTGTAGAGATGTAAAACTCTGATTTCCTCCAAGTCAACGGACTCGCTCACGCACGCTGGCGGGCCAGGATCGAGCCGCCCGTTCAGCTTTCACTTGTTTTTCTTCCACGCGCGCATGCGCTGAGACTAAGTGAGAGATCGCGTGCACAATGAGAGACGTACACAATGATAGACGTACACGATCAGAGACGCACACACTGCGTCAGACTTGTCTTGTCTTGCAAGTTTGGACGAGGAACTCAAAGAACTGGCAGTACAAGTCCAAGCTATCAGGAGTGCGATCAGCAAAACTGCGCATAAAATCGCCGTCCAAGCACTTTTGTAGGCCATACATCAAAGCGAAGTGGTGTAACCTGCGTGATGTCTCGCACTGTGGACTGCTCAATCGATTTCAGACACGTTTTTTAGTTTATTCTTTTTGATTCTTCCTTGTATTGTAGATAAATTAAGAAGTCATATTTATTAAAAAAAAGTATCGATCAGTTTCAGAAGCTCTCGCTTACTTGCGATTTCGCAAGAAATTACGTAGGATTCATAATAATTCCCATCCAAGTCTGACCTTCATGTTCATAATATTCAAATATAATACAATGAAGCTTTGCATTATCCTCAGAGCATCGCAATGGTTCCTCGCGGATCGTTAGCCAATAATACCTCCATTAAAAATATCGCAAATGAATACGATTTTTATCTAGAAATTAGTCTTGTAATGTAGATGAAACCTAAAATTTTCTATTGTTTCTCTAGACTAGAAACAGAACGCAACATCTCGACGTGCTGTGCTAATGAGGCGTTAATGAGACGCTAATGAGGCGTTAACGCAGCAAACAAAACAAAGGGCGTAATTTAGCTCTAGGCTTAAAAGCGATCGACACCGCTTCTATATTTCTTTATTTCAGCCTTCAACATAAAGACCGTGTGTCTGGTAAGCTGGTACCGATACGTATCTCATAAAAACAAAACACACAATACTATAACAACGAAAGTAGGATAATCATCAACGACATTTCTTCAACATTATACGATATTTTTTTTCTACTTGAATAATGGTCACATCATTGTGGTCTCTTCATTCGTTGAATGTAGATGGAGATAAAAGTGGTACTTCTACAACTGAACTTGTGAAAACGACAATTACCAACTTTTCTAACGTTACAGAACGTACTCGTAGTTATACCTCCCTGATATCAGCTGGTATAAGCAAGGTAATATCCATTTCATTTGCGCCTATTGCGCTAGGGTACGGTATGTAATTCCATTGAGTTAGATAATTTTATGGAAAACTTTACTTTTATTTAAGCGTACTACTAAAATTTGGGAAATAATTTTCCAGAATAATCAAATACCTGAAAACTTAATCTTTTTACAATATGTTGTCATACAATAAATTACAAAGGTTTAAAGAATGTGTATTTAATTGTTCGTCGGCTCGTCATCAACTGTTCTTAAAACTACTATAGATCATTGTGACACGGAACTCATTTTTGGAAGAATATCGTCTGACCCACAACCGATCGAGTCCTGCTTCTACATGCAGCTCTGCGATTGTATCGTGACAGCTGTGATGGAAGGTCGTGCATATGGTGTTGCTATGTGAGGTGTTCACCTCAGATACTTGCCTTTAACTTTTACCAATTTGTCATCCATACATTTTTTCTTCACTTACATTCACTATGGATGTTAAAATAACAAAAACAATCATCTTGTTGAAATTTTTTAACTTGAGAAAGACTATAAACAAACGCCGTATACCGTGTGTGCTACGGAAGGTTTAGCTCGTGCTTGGTATTTCTTCTTACTCTTAATTTTCTCTTTAGAGAGGCCTTGTGTTGCCGACCTCTGCCGCGATCTTCTGAGCTCTTTTTCTGGCTTTTAAAATGTCTCCCATTCCTAATTTGTATTGAACACTTTTTCACTCTACAACGAACTTTTGTATCCCTTCATCAGTCATTAGTTCATTTGTTTTAAATTTATTCTCGGGTGTAAGAACACTATTCAGATCTACTTGTATTAAGAGATAGCGGAGCATGAGGAAAATTGAGTCGGCTTCGAAGTTTTCTGGTGAAACTGTAAGGACTGTCACCAGAAGAGCAAGCACCGGCTTTTTAAAGTAGTTTCCCATAGCTCCAGCTATGCTGTGATCATCAGACACAACATAGAGTGTAGGAAAGTATGCATGCATCGAACCCCATGGAGGGCTCAGATGAGAAAAACCGCTCTGAGATCTTCCCCACGACAGATATGCTTTGTCTTTGCTATAAACGCGCATTGTCTTTGCCGAAGTGATGAATTTCTATCTTTACACCCAGCCAACTGAGTCTGACTAAAATAGTTACTAAGGTCTGAATCTCACAGACCAGATGGAGTATAATCCATGATGTAACATGATCCTGTACGCCATCTCGTTTGCTCGATCAATCTTGAATGCAGACATGATTTATGAAACCAAAGTTTCCTCATTTTCTTAAACACGTTTGCTACTGGTGATTGCTTGTTTTATGTTCATTGCCGGAGAATGAATTACTTCCTTGCGCATTAAATAGATTGACTCAAGTTGACTGTTTGGGCTTGGGATTTGCAACCGTCAGTTTCATCAAAGTTATTCTTACTTTAGATCAGAAGCTGCTGACGTTAAGAAATAATGAGGTATCGTCAACGGCACTGTCACTCTCCTGACCGTGGATGATTTTGTCGATGACGATTAATCAATCTTTAGCTGTCTGCGATGAAGCACTTGCTCCCACTGATTCTCTTTCAACTCATATTTTCCTATGATCTAATGTTCAGAATTATAACACGCATTATATAAAATTGTTCTTTCGCGTTTCCGTACGTCGGTCATCATTTTTTTGAGAACTTCAGGCTAGAGAGAAGTTCAAAAGCGATGTCTCATGTGCGAAGTACCGGTGATGAATGAATTTTTCTCCTGAGAGAATCAGAGATTTGATTTTAGCGGCTTTAAGAAATGAACTAAACTCCAAAATTCGTTTTTAAGAATATTGTTAAAGAGAAGGTTAAATGCGTTACTGAATGAAATCGAGAAACAGGTTTATATGTGGTTAAATACTTTCATCACTTTTTGAAGCTCAGGCAATATATTTTCGAAGCAAGTCAGTCCAAAAGATTGTGTGGAGGAGATCTTGAGTTCGCACATCACCTTTGAGTTCTTCTAGAGTAACATACTATGAATGCCGCATTGTACTAAAGTTCACTAAAATAAATATTGAACATTTTAGGTTGATCGCTGTAAGTACAATATTTAATCAACAACTCGACCATATAACATGCATCTGCTGCTACGACCCTCCTATTCAAATATAAATAGGTCACAGGCTACTTGCCCTAGCATCTGTTTGCTAGACGTAAATATCACATTGTTCCACGAAGTCTCTCGTGTCTTCATCAACGTCAAGGACTCAATATTCACATTCAAGTTCCCCAAAACTCAGCTATGTATCTGCGTCAAAAAAGTATCACCACACTAATCTACAAACCATGTATGAACCTTTTTTGCAAGACTAGAAATTTATTAGATTAAAGCTATGCAAGCATTTCTCACATCTATTGTGCCCGTGGGAATTTGTTCTCAGCATTTCACTCGGCAGAGCGACAAGAGTTTCACATTCTAGAAACTCAATGATAAGAAAACGCCGGGAGTCTGTGGCAGGAACTGAGTCAGTAGGTGAAGCTGGAGGGACGAACAACACTTTCCCAGGCGACAACAAAAAAGCGAGGTGAAAGTTCGAGCGCAGATTTGCGGTCATCTGCCAACCCTCGCTTTTGCTGGTGCTGTGGGGCTGAGGTGAGCGGCCTGTGCGTCTCTTGAGCAGGACCAGGAAGAAAGCTGAGCTATGGCTGGAGTGAGACTGCCCTCAATAATGGAGGCCCGACTGACTTCATCGTGGTTTCTTAACTCGTTTTGAAAACATTGCCAAAGAAGCCACTGACTTTTTTTTTCTTTCAGAAGCTGATGCGGGATCCAGGTAACAGTAATGGATTACGTGTTGCTAATGAAATTATGTGAGGAATTTTGTGTTAGCATGAGTGCAATATTGGTGACCTGAATTTGAGTTCCACAGTCTGTGTGAAACCATGTTGCTCAATTACGTAGTTTATTGTCACCTGTCATGTTAAAATAAAAACACTGAATGTGTGCATTTTTTAAAACATGTGTATAATTTTTTGCCACTCTGCACGCAACATTCACTTCCTCGCACCCTAACATCTCAACAACTATGAAACATTTACTTAGCATTTTATTTTACATATAGTAGCAGCAAAACTTTCCTCAAATATCAGCGTTACGAAGATTGAATTATTTCTATAATAGAGCAATTGTTGAACAATGTATTAAAAGCGTTCAGTATAGCAAACCTAGGGAAATAACTTCGCGTCAAATATCAAAGGAAATCATCAGTTATTTTGGCTAAATGGTATTCATAGTTAAATCCTTGTCAAAAAAACGTTGAATGTTTAAAAAGAACAGATCTAGACAATTTAAGTATGCGTCCGGTGTTAAATTTTATCGCTTACTGCAGTGTTACAAACTTGTCAACCAAATAACGGTCTTGAAATATATAGATTGCTGTTTAAACGAATAGAGCACATAGTGTGATGTGCTGCAGTCTATTGCCTGCTTCTAGTAGTGATTAAACATACGTAACTGCGTACTGACTCTGTAAGGTAGTCACGCTACGCGACCGTTTATTACCTGCGCGTATTTACCTTGGAAGGCAAAATCTGCATCCCGTCTCCCCTATCGTTCGTGCACGGAGAGCAGAAGGAGGCAATTTCACACATCCTTGGATCAGGGCTGCATGCAAGCGACACGAATTGTGAGACTGTGTTTTGCTGGCGTGACGTTCCGGCAGTATTGGTGACGTTATTTGCACACAACCGACGTGTTTCTCCCTAATAAACAACTGGGTCATACGGAAGATCGCTCTTTACTACTGACTTGGAGGTTAAGATATAGCTTTCTGATTCCAACTTTGTTAATAATTTGCACACAGTTCAAGAGTCGATTGATGAAACGCAAGAAAGAACTTCTAAAAAATTTCACTGATTACAAACGGTTTATTCTGATAAATCTTAGCTCATGAAAAGCATCCGTAAAGTAGCGAAACCTATCACAACAACTCTGCAAATCTCACTGAACTACTAAAGCTTTAGCTCGAGGTCATCGGCTTCTCTCATTCACTCGAAATCAGGTCTACTTTTGTGGCAAGATACATACAAAAATTCGGATATGTTTCGTATTCTGTATTGCAACGACAGAAATCACCATTTATTCTTCCACAATGTTCGAATTAAGTAGCAATGATTAGATTGACAGACAGGCTTAACGTACAAAGCTAAGTCCTATACAGTCGACGATAATTTCTAATTCGAGTCGACCGACTCTCACTCGGAAACACGACGCAAAGAAACGCTCAGGTGACGGTGGTCAGACAACAGCTGCAGCAATCAGGAGGGAATGAAGCTCATTTGTGGCTATGAACGCCCACGGGGACTGATGTACTCGCGAAGAGACCGCACCAAGAAGTCCTGTTCAAATAACACTGCACAGATATTTATTCGATGCAGGCTCCCAATACAGTAGGTCCTGGACAGGGATCGAACGTCATGTTTTACTTGAAGGTACACATACTGGATCACTTTTCGAAATCCCAGCAGAACTTGTTTTGCAAAGACCGAAATAAATGTGAGATCGTAAAGGCTTATTCTCAATATGGTACGAGTGTTCAGCAGAGAGTGGACTGGCTAAATTCAAGTTTCCGCTTAATCAAATAATATAGATTTGTTTCTGAACAGTATTGAGTGAAAAATTTATGAGCTATTTTAAAGTAGCCGAAGTAATTCGAACAAAATTCTTTGTTTCCTTGTGATTATTTGTTACTCCTCCAACAGCACAATATTTCCATGCCTGAAGACACCGGAGATGTTTGTCAGCCTTCCTTATCCGTCACAAGTCTAGCCTTTGATTTGAATGAAAATCCGCTGTTATACCGTCTTCAGTTTTTGCAAATCCGATTGGCCCATATACCAGTTCACTTCATAAACTTTTTATCAAAAAATTTTACAAAGAGAAACTCCGCTGCTTTCGATGGTAAACTGAACGTCATATCAGAATTCTTTCATAGTGGATTTAGAGTTATGTACATGAGCAGAGCAGTTCTCGAATATGACTCCATGCAGTAATGTGGTCTCAAAGTCATAAGTGAAGGTGAAGCTGTGAGTCTCGGATAAGCCAAATAATATGAAAACAATTCTTAAATTGCACAGGGGGAGAATTTTTCCCCGCCAATCATTTTTTTTTGTACCACGGTGGTAACGCTCAATCATGAAACTGGAATTCGCTGATATACTTGCCATAGCCTTGCAAAGCGCGAACTCCAATCCACAAGTCTAGGCTATAATATTAAAAAAAAATTGCCAATCGCTTCAGTTCCTTTCAACTATTTGCCAATAGTTCCAATAATATTCTCTGTTTCTGAATTTCGACCTTAAATGTCGAGTGATAAGCAATTTTTATGAATATATCGACAGTTTTCTTCAAAGAAGGTCATTTAAATCAACAAACCAAAGGGACTATGTTGGAAAACACTTCTGAGTAATTCCTCCCTAAAACACGAAATACGCAGGAATGGATTTTTTTTACTGCGTTAACATTTTATGGTCATAAAGAACTGGATCCATAAAACATGCTCAGTCTCCCCTCTCATGTTAAGAGCCGTAGGCTGGTGGACGTTTTCACTAACCTTCGTAGGAGCCTTCGATGCTGATCCCCCCTCAAAGAACTGATCTTCGGAGCGTTCTTCGAAGCACTTTTAGAATTAACGAGTGAAGAAGCTTTGAATTAACCCAGCAATGTGATTTAACCTCAAACACTTTCTCTCCTGAGTTGGCGAGTAACTCAAAAAAATCACCTCACAACGAATCATTCAGAAACGTTTCCCAGAAATTTAAATCCCAGAAAATCATATCAAACCAAATCCAGTGGTAATTTTTATTATAATTTACTTTGAAATAGCAACAAATGTATTTTATCGCTGTAATTTTTTCCAAAAAATGAAAGCCTCGACCACTTTCAAAAGAGCACTCGGCAAAGAATGGAAAGCCCTAACGCAGGTCGGCCCACTACTGCACTGAAGGCGGCACGAACACTGGCCGATCACAGGTTGCGGAGTGCCAGCGCTCTGTACTCTCTCTTTTAGCGCGGCACTTCCTCATCGCCGTGCTCAGCTCCGCTGCTTACTGGGGTGATTCAAGTGTAATCGTTTTCTCACTTTCTGTCAAGTTTTCTGTGAATAATTGTAAAACTATGTAAGAAAGAATAAAATATCATCCTAATGATATGTTTTAAATTTCTCTGCAAATTGTGTTGTTTGTATTTAATCTGAAAACGAAGAGCGAAACCCGTTTAAACTGTCAGCAAACCAGCACCTTTTTTTCGGTAGTAGAACTCTACTTAAACATTTTTACTTAATGGTTAAAGGAGACACAGAGGAATTTATTGGTAAAGAGTTTTAAAGATTTTTTTGCGTTTCATTTCAATTGAGAGGTTTCGAGAACTCATTATTACAGTCTAAGTTTTGTGAAAATGACTAGCCCGTGTCAATTTTTCAGTGAGTCAAATCTCTTCCTGCAATTGTCTTAAATCTTATTCTTTCGCATTTTTTCTTAACGCAAGATTTCTTCAACTGAGTGAGACGCGCAAAAGACATCGTTGATAAATCAATGTCAACCAAGCATCGTCAATTCTCTCACTTCACTTTAATGCGTGCAGTAAAATACTTATACATGTCTTTCAAATTTATTATCTCTGTACCAGCGCAAGATTAATGTTCATAAAAGTAGATTTCTTAACTTGCTGCTGCGTCTTGACTATAAATTTCAATCCTTTAAAAACTAGAAATCTATTTCAAAAATTACTTTAAAAATAAATTCCTCCCCAGAACAATGAATTGTTCGTAATCTCTGTGTTAGAAAAAAAGGAACAAAATTCTGAAGAATTTCTTGCGACCTACTAACGACGGGTTTGCGACGAGACAAAAAAACTAATTCAAGCAGTAATTAAACAATGAAAGCGGAGAATGTATTTGTGAAAGTATCTAGTTTAATCTTTATGAATCTAATGTTATCTTCAAGAAACGATGATCAAAAATATTTAAATTAAAAGGTCATCTAGTTAAAATAAAAAAATTGTAAGTTGCCTGAGCAAACACAAAAAAGCTGTCTATCAAAGGCTTCCTTTGGGAATATGGTTATTTAATTAGAGGGTACTGGATAAATTTAAAAATGTTCAGTAAATGTTTTTCAAGTCACGTGAGCATTTCACTGAGAGCATACTCTGATGAGTAATGCAATGGTAATGTTAGAAAAATTAATCCACGTGAGAACGGGTCTAACTGGAAAATTGATGAGCATGCAACCTTGGTCAAATACATCAGAGTTGAAGTTAATTTGTTACTCTTGCGTTTCTGAGTGGCAGGCAGTAAAAAAAAGAATACTCTCATACTCAAAATATGTGGAATTCATTCTTCAGAAGAGCACCTGCATTTTAATTTAAGTCCTTTTTGACACAAGTCTACAACCACTGTCACCAGTTTATTACTTCAAATTTATGTTTATTTTTTATTATTTGACTACTACTCCTTTATTATTTGACTACTTCTCCTGACCGTGTATTGCTGTCTAATACTAGAACACGAAGAAGACCCCCACGAATTCGCTCAGTTCGGCGACTTCGCAGAGCGTGCGACACTATTCTCGGCAAAAGTGCTCAGTGAGCAACACCCCCACACAGCGGATGCTCAGAAACGTGTTGGACCAAAAATACTCGACGGACAAATTTTCTGCATCACAGATATTTACCGTGAACGAAAATATGACTTCCGCTCTGCGAATACAAGAGCGAGAAGTTATAGTGAAGCGGAGAACATGAGATGTGCGTTGCGTCTCTAATTAGGTGAATTACTCCAATTTAAATGGAAGCATAACGCTCATTCAATTTTAAAATTAGTGACTGCTAAGCTAGAACTCATAGTGAGTGACTAAGTTATTAAAGAAGAGGGTTAGATTTACATTGTACTAGCACAATTGATCACCAGCTAAACAAAGAATGCATTGAAGTAAATCAAATAAATACTTATTTATAATTTTCCCTGATATTGCTTGTCCCAATGAAAATAGACAAACAATAATAATAATCAAACCCTTCCTGAATGTAAAATGATCCATCAGAAATACTCACTTATAAAATATGACGGAATTTTTTAAATTAACTCTTAAGAATATTAATGGACTAGTGTACACGGCCCGTCAGAAATTATTCAGCATTTTCCTTGAATAAATTCCCCATATGTGGATGACAAACAAATATATCCATCCTAACAGTCAAACAAAACCATCCTAATACTCGTATATCCATCCTTGTGCGCTGTTGAAACTGGTCTCACAGATACGGTCATCAAGCATCCTTGTATGACAGAGAGGTGGAAGAAAATGACACCAAACAAATATATAAAGGAATAAACACACAAAGGGTATTCTTAGGTGATAACGTCAGACTGGCGGGGAAACATGCTCCGAATGGTTCAATGCAATCCTTTATTCAAGATCCAAGATCGAAAAAATTATTTTTTCAAAGTAATTGCGACAAAAGTTTCGTGAAACAAGTCAGAAATTTGAAGTAAAAATGAGGGCCTTGCCTCCAACAAAATGCCGCATAAGGTTAACAACAGTCTATTTCCTGCACAAGAAAAAGAAATAAACCACTGACGGCCTCGTGTTAGGCTCTTTTGAAATGCTGGTCTCCCTGACCAGCTGCGCTCCGCTCCCTGCCTGTTTTCTTCAACAACAAGAACTAAGGTCGGCGACGCAATGCCTTCTCGAGCCAAGCGGCTCCACAAACACAAACAGCTGGAAACCACGAGCGAGAATTATCGTAAGTGTTTAGTTTTAATGTAAAATATTCCACCTCACATATTCCGGAATTAAATGTTAGAGAAAAATACGCGCATAATTTTTCAGACCTCGTGATTTTTTTTGTTTTTGGCTTTGAGATGGTCCGCACCTACGTGAACAAATCAAACAAATTATATTTCTCAATGAAAAATGCTGAGTGAAAAATTTAGCCTTAAAATCGAACTTTTGGGCTAGTAAATTACAAGCATTATTTCTACCCTCATCCCTTCATTTCAACATAAATTAATTCCCCAAAATAAATACAAAATCTTGTACTTTGTTCAGAAGCAATGGTGTAGCGTGCCCTAACTCAAATATATGTAGCGATTATTTTAGTAAACTTTCGCGGTGAAAAGGCTTTACTTCTCAAAGTTTTCTCACAAATTTACCATAACACGTGGGTGAAGAATGCATACCGCTATACGTTCTGCTCTACGCGTTCAACGTACTTCATTTGTTATATGTGAAACCAGTCGAGAACCACGGGTACGCCAACGATTTAAAAAACACAAACCAAAAAAATTAACATCCACGGCTCTGTAAATGAAGCACAGGCCGAGGAAATTTAGCATCCACGTCCTACCTCTGTAAATGAAGCTCGAGCCAAATAAATTAACACCCACGTTCTTATGGCTGTACATAAAGATAGAGCCCAAAAAACTGACAAAGGTCTCGTTCGTGGATGTTTATTATCAAAGCAATTAGTCGTAAGCGTAAAATACAGTATTTTCAGCGGTTTCAAATATTGAATATATTGTTCAAATGTCTGTAAGTACTACAAACATTTTTATACGTATTTAAATGCAACTCATAAAATATACGCTTGAAACTTATTTAAATCCTTCAGTACACGCCTTTCTCATAAATTTTCAATGTATATTTTAAAAAAATCCGAGATTCTTGAAAACTGTTTATGTTATGGTGTCGTAAAATTTAACATATTCAAAGAAATAAACTTCACGTCTCACACTCAGAAGTGTCTGCACGTTTTATCATCGCTGTGCGTTGAATTAGCTTCACAATAATTCAACAGTGATCTGGAATTGTTGCAACAGTATAAACGATTACAGTTGGTTAGAAATTCGGTTTGACCTCTACATATTCTAAAAAGTGAAAAGTGCAGAATATATCATTTCACTGTAAGTTACCACTATTCTTTGAAATGAAAATAGGCACCAAGGTAATTCAATAACCCTTAATTCTCTAACAACTCATAACTTTCATTATGAGCTAATGTGAAATGGGCATTATGAAAATATTTGAAAAAATAACTCTACACATAATTGAGACATGGAGCATCTTTGAATTTATCTGTAACCAGAGAAAGTGTGGACTTGAAAAAACAATGCCGTTGAAGTTGACTGTCATTTAATGAAAAATTATAATTTCTATTATAAGAATACTACTTGAAAACTTAGGATCCGAAACAAGTTATAATTTTTAGTAGAGTGTAATAATATTAACACGTTTCCTGCGAACGGACTCACCGGTGGTCAATGAGGGGATTTTCATAATGCTGCTGACTGACGTACAGTCCCTAACCAAATTTTTATAAATACTTAATGAAAGCTAATTGAAGGCACGATTCACTTAATGATTTCTACTTTCAAAGTTGTTTACTATAGTTGACTTTAAATTTGAATTCAATATTAAACTTCAGTTTAACCCATCGCATGAAACGCTATTGGAAAGTTTGATCGCTAGGTTCACTTCCATGTGGTGATAACATGCAATCAACCAGTGAAAGTAGCCTGAGCGGAAGCCAGGAAAGTGATGTTATTACATTTATATAATCATAGAACGTCATCTCTTTCCGTAGAGCATGCTTCCTCTAAAGCGTAAGCAAAGCCTGTAGATTGAGATGAAAAGTTTTCTAGCTCCAATGGCAAAAAAAACTACTATTATACTAGGCCTACTTGTAGCATACCGCTACATAAGCGTAAAAATTAGAAATTCGCTATTCATACTTAAATAAACTAATTCGTAGCATTAAAAATATTACTCTAATTTATTATTAATTATTTTCTACTTCTAATTCGTAATCATTAAAAATTTTGTGTTAATACATGAGAGATCAAATAATCAATCGACATTTCGAGTTCTTAAGCAGCCCGTTCTGGCAACATACAAGCGCGTCGCCTAGTCCACACACTTTTTTGCTTGTGGTTCGGTGGCGCGTACATCTCGACCTCTACAACAGCGCCATACACACCACCCTCACTGTCAAATCTCCCTGGGTTCTCACTGAATGCCATGTTAAAGGTTACGTTGTTAACCTGAGTCATGCTGTAACTGCACACAACTTACCTTATTATTGAGCCAGCCATTTGGCATAACTTTGGGAAAGGCCAGCAAATCTACCTGAGCCTTAAACCTTTGAGCTACTCCATTTATCCAAGCTCGATATTCTGCTAAACGTTTGGAAAGCATACCTCATAACGTGACCACCTTAAGTCATTGTTTAAATTGTTTAAAACTCATTCAAGTTTTGCCCCAAATACAACTCACTCACCACGATTACTGCCTCGCGTGCCGGCCTTCGTCAACTCCAGCCTGGCCCTCCGGCACGGATTGCCACCTCAACCAGCTCTCCGAGATCAAGAGCCAAAGAAGCCAGTTCTTCCTTCCTCCTTGGTTCTCCTTCAATAAACTACACAGCAGAAAAACAAGCTGAGTTCCAACACGTTTTCATTTTCCTTCTCATAATTATCCCTTACGCTTCGAGAAATCGTTCGAGTTGTTCTTGCCATAACTAAAATCAATATCATTTGGCGGAAAAACCCGACATACTTGTGTTCAAAATTTCTTTAAAACACAATTTTTTCAGAAATTATGAATTTATGTTACCTTCTAGAACACCTTTAAAACTATAAGCACAAGCATCACGGAGAATAGTCGCCCATTACATGTTTTATTCCAATACAGGGTGTTTTTTAAATACGGGACCCGAAAAAATCTTTAATACCTTTTGATAAAATTAACGGATTTTTGAAGAAAAAGCTGCAGCAGAATCCTTAGATTTATATCTTTTATTTTGACTAATTTTTTATAATGACATTCTTCATGTGGCGTCCACTCGACTGCAAGCAATATTGGGTGCGTGTTCGCATGCTTCTCATTGCAGCACTGGTGAGTGAGGGTGGGACCGATCAATCTTATTTCTGAGATGATGGCAGAATTTTGAAAGTAGCAATCATTAAGTGAATCATGCCTTCAATTAGCTTTCATAAAGTATTGATAAAAATATCCAGTTAGGGACTGCAGGTCAGTCAGCATCATTCTGAAAATCCCCTCAGTGACCACCGGTGAGTCCTTTCGCAGGAAGGTTAGGTTAACATCGGCATCTTTGGGATGCTTTATTTCCAATCAAGCCTGATACATATGATCTTAGCATTGGTTTTTCAAATGTCTTATAACTAACCCTATATATATAGGACACCATGACGGTTCCCCCGTAAAGCCAGTACCCATTTCCGACACCTGGGTTGAGTGGGGTATTGTGCTTGAGCTTTCCCTTATACCCAACGGGGAAAATCTCCGCGCCAGCGCCGGGATACGAACCCGCGACTTCCAGCATACAAGTCCGACCCCTTAACCGCTGTGCCACGGAGAGGAAACGCAGGAAACATATGAGAATGGCATACATGTTTAAATATTATTGTGTAATTATATTCAATCTTCTTCTTAGAAAGGATAAAAATGTATTCGAGTAGTATGGATGGCTTTTTATTCTGCCACTTCCAATTTAGCTGCCGACCATAATTACCGCATATGTGCAGTAAAACCATTTATTTCCAGTAAAGTTGTTACACCGAATGCATGCCATTAGACTTTGAAATTTGTTGACATGAATTTTAAATATTCATGGGTATTAAAAATGCTACATCAATAGATGAACGAATGCTTGTGAGAAAAAATTGCAAATAGTGCCCACCTACACTGATAAGTGGGAATAATTAGCTTTCGCTTTTGCGATATTAGAGAGTAATTTTGAAGATTGAATCGGTGGATGAAAGTATTGAATTTATCAGGCTGACGTGGTAGAAATTCAGAACTATCTATACCTGCTACCTATGAATGTAGCATACCGCTACATAAGCGTAAAAATTAGAAATTCGCTATTCATACTTAAGTAAATTAATTAGCAGCATTAAAAATATTACTCTAATTTATTATTAATTATTTTCTACTTCTAATTCGTAATCATTAAAATTTTTGTGTAAATACATGAGAGATCAAATAATCAATCGACATTTCGAGTTCTTAAGCAGCCCGTTCTGGCAACATACAAGCGCGTCGCCTAGTCCACACACTTTTGCTTGTGGTTCGGTGGCGCGTACATCTCGACCTCTACAACAGCGCCATACACACAACCCTCACAGTCAAATCAACCTGGGTTTTTACTAAATGCCATGTTAAATGTTACGTTGTTAACCTGAGTCATGCTGTAACTACACAACTTACCTTATTATTGAGCCAGCCATTTGGCATTACTTTGGAAAAGGCCAGCAAATCTACCTGAGCCTCAAACCTTGAGCTATTCCATTTACCCAAGCTCGATATTCTGCTAGACATTTGGAAAGCAGACCTCATAACGTGACCACATTAAGTCACTGCTTAGAACGCCTTTCAAGTTTGCCCCAAATACAACTCACTCACCCTGCTTACTCCATCGCGTGCCGGCCTTCGTCAACGCCAGCCTGGTCCTCCGGCGAGGATTGCCCACCTAGACAAGCTCTCCGAGATCAAGATCCAAGCCAGCTCCCCTGGTTTACTCCTCCAATAAACTCCACCTAAACTGAGCTGAGTTCCAAAACGTTTTCATTTTCCCTCTCATAATTTTCCCATGCGCTTCGAGAAAAGATCGAGTTATTCTTGCCGTAAAAAAATCCAATATTTTACATACAAACCAACCAACCAACGGCACGGAAAAACCCGACACTGGTGCATTGGCCGGGAAACTCGTAAAAATAAAAACTAAACTCGAAGTGTTTGAGAGATTGTGAGAGGATAATGTTGGCGTATCATTGTAGTGATAAGTTTTCCCATTTCGTGGTAGTTTGAGAAATTTCCTGTGGGTTTGTCCGTGCTAATATCTCTCTGAGCAGCTCTAACAAAAATTTTTTTCAGCGTCATTTCCTGTCCTTGTTTGTTTATTTCATGTGCCTCAGTAGTTAGGAAAAATATTTTTTTTATTACCGTGCTGTGCATTTATCCTGACTACCGTAAAAATTTTCGCTTCCATTCTCTCTTTTCCCGTGTTCTTCAACGTTATTGATTGATTGAGTAGGCAGAAAAATAATTTTTTCTCACCTGCTTTAAAAATAGTGCCTACGCAAATTGCCGCATACCGCAGAAATATTTCTCGTTTCCAATTTCATACTTCCTTCCTTCTGTTTCAACTTAATTTGAGTGATTGAGTGGGTAAAGAATTAACGCAAACCCTTGCTACCTCATCCCAAGTCATAGGCACTGATTTCTTAAATGCGCATCCCCAAAAAGAGATTGCTAGCATGCCTGACTCAGATAATGATGATCGAGCCAACACAAATCCCATTAGGCTCCCTCCTTTCATTCCAGGGGACGCGCACACCTGGTTCAACCAGGTGGAAGCGGTGTTTAGGTATAATAGGATAAATCAGGAGATAGACAAATTCTATGCTCTTGTGAGCGCTGCGCCCACAAAACTACTAAATGATTCTAATGACATATTAGAAAACCCTCCAGATCGCAATCCTTACGGAATTTTGAAAGGCAAAATCTTGGCAAGACTTCAGATGTCCGATGCGGACAAATTCCGAAGTCTTGTAGATGCCTCAGCAATTCCATCTGTCTCTGCTTCTTTCTCTCCTTCTTCGCTCGTGAAAGAACTTCGGAAACTCGCTACGGGTGTTGCCGTAGCTGAGGGGTTTCTGAAGGAAGTATTCATGACAAAGCTGTCACCTAATGTGCGTCCTTTTTTATCGCTAGCAGGGCCCGAGCAAACGCTAGAAAAATTAGCTGAAGCCGCAGAGACCGTGATTAGAAATATCAATTTGCCACGAGAACCACAGGTTGCTTCCTTAAATGTAGCAGCTACAACTTTTAGCCCGCCAAATACGGCGCCTAGCCAATCCTCAGCCACAATAGATAAGCTGCAGCAGGATATCGCTGAAATAAAGCAAGCTCTCCAAAATTTTCAAATAGGTCAGAGTCAAAGTGTGGCTCACATTCAGCAAGGCCCAGGGAGATTCCAAAGCCACCAAAATGCCTACGACTATCCCTATGACTATCACTCAAACTATCCTCCTCCTCCTCCTCAACGCTTTGATAGAGGTAGATCTTATGATAGGTCAAATCAAGACCGCCGCTTCAGGTCGCACTCTCGTGATGCTAGTACCCATTTATGCTGGTACCACATGAAATTTGGTGACCAAGCTCGCAAATGTGCCTCTAGATACTGTCCTCGTTATACCGAAATGACTTCGGGAAACGCCATCAGCGACGCATAGTAGCGAGTACTGCGTTGCCTCATTCCCAGACTACTCGCCTCTTGACCATTCACGATCCCGTCACCAAGTATCGATTTTTAATTGACACTGGATCCAGTGTATCAATTATCCCAGCCACAGTAAAAGACAAAAACCAACCATGGTTGGCGACCTTACGCGCCGCAAACGGCACGCCAATACCCTGTTACGGTGAGAGAATATTAGAGTGCGGTCTGGGATTGAGGAGAAAATTCGTATTTACCTTCATGATAGCTGATGTTCAAGAACCAATAATTGGTGCTGATTTTTTAGCAAAATTCGGCATCATTGTAGATATTAAGAACAGGTGTATTAGGGACGAGGAGACACAGATCTCAATTCCCGCCTGCAGCATAACTAAAGCTAATGTCTTGCATTCCTTCTCGATTGCTTTCAAGGAGGAGTGCATGTTTGAACAGGAACTTAAAAATTTCCCTGCATTAACAAACCCTAACTTAGTTTCTAACAGCATGCAAACTTGCACAAAGCACTTCATAGAGACGCAAGGTCCGCCAGTTTTCTCCCGTGCTAGGCGACTGCCGCCTGATCGATTGGCGTTAGCTAAGAAAGAATTCGCTAGGATGCTCGAAGATGGCATCATTCGCACTTCCAAAAGCCCTTGGGCTAGCCCTCTTTTGCTAGTACCCAAGGCTAACGGTGAATTCAGACCGTGCGGGGATTTCCGCAGGTTGAATGCCGTTACTTTACCTGATCGATATCCTATCCCCTACCTTCACGATTTCAGTGCAAATTTAGAGGGAGCACAAATTTTCTCTAAGATCGACCTTCAGTCCGCCTTTCATCAAATTCCCTTGGATGAGTCTGCGATTCCTAAGACCGCGGTAATCACTCCGTTCGGTCTCTTCGAATTCTTAAAGATGCCATACGGCCTGAGGAACGCTCCTCAGACGTTCCAAAGGCACATGGCTGAAATTTTCTCTGATCTCACTTTCGCTTATGTCTATCTAGACGACATCCTTGTGGCGTCCACAACCCCAGAGTTGCACAAAGACCATCTTCGGGTCGTTTTTCAAAGATTGTCCGACAATGGACTCCTCGTAAATCCTGCAAAATGTGAGCTCGGAAAGCCATCACTGATTTACTTAGGTCATGAAATCTCTAGCCTAGGTCTAAAACCTTTGCCTTCCAAAGTAGAAGTGATCAAAAACTTTCCTCTTCCACAGACCCAGAAGGAACTAAGAAGGTTCCTAGGTTCTGTTAACTTCTACCATCGTTTCATACGCAACTGTGCTCAAACTTTAGCGCCCTTGTCTGACCTCCTCGAACCGAAACGAAAAGGCAAATCTATTGAGATAAAATGGACAGAAGAAGCGCGAAAAGCTTTTGAAACAATCAAACACAAGTTAGCTTCCGCGACTGAACTATCCTACCCTATTGCTAATGCTGATTTCAGCCTCGTTGTTGACGCATCCAGTACCGCCGTAGGTGCTGTGTTGCAACAACAAGTAGGTACTAACATCTCTCCTCTTGCTTTCTTTTCCAAAAAGCTGTCGCCCACTGAGCGTGGTTATAGCGCGTTCGGTAGGGAACTTCTTGCTATCTACCTATCTGTGAGACACTTTCGCTATGCTCTAGAGGCGAGGGAGTTTGTGATCTACACAGATCACAAACCTTTGACCTCAGCGATCAAAATGCCTTCTGAAAGACATTCCCCTAGGGAAGCTCGACACCTGTCATTCATAAGTCAGTTTACCACTGACATACGTTACATTAAGGGACTAGACAATACCGTAGCCGATTGTCTCTCCAGAATCAATTCTGTCCAAACCAGTGGTGAAATCACCTTCGGCAACATTGCTAATGCTCAGAAGGAGGATCCTGAACTTCAGGACCTTCTCAAACCTTCTAACACTTCCCCTCCAAAACTAACCTTGGTTGACGGCGTGTACCGTGATGCCGAGCGACCTTCTCGTCTGTATCTTCCTGCGACGCTCCGCAGAGTAGCTGTCCTCCACCTTCATTCCCTCTCTCATCCAGGTATTAACCGTACATTGCGTTTGATTTCTGATCGTTTCGTCTGGCCAGCGATGCGTAAGGAGGTCAAGCAAATTGTGCAAAACTGCCATGCGTGTCAGAGTAGTAAGGTGGTGAAACATAATCGTGCAGCGCTGCAGAGTTGTGCATTCACAGGTCACAAGTTTGACTCTGTACACCTAGATTTGGTGGGTCCCTTGCCTGTATCGCGCGGTTACTCTTATTTGTTGACCATCATCGATAGGTTCACGCGTTGGGTTGAGGCTGTCCCTCTCCCAGATACACAAACTGAGACTGTAGCACGCGCCTTCTTATCTAACTGGATCTCTAGATTTGGGGTTCCCTTAAAAGTCACGCATGACCGGGGATCACAATTCACCTCCAACTTTTGGAGGGAGCTTAGCTCCGCCTTAGGGTGTGCAAACACCTCAACTACAGCTTATCATCCGCAGTCAAATGGACTGATTGAGAGAGTCCACAGAGACCTTAAGTCTGCCTTGCGATGTCTTAATTGCAGTCACGATTGGACTGACAGACTTCCAGTTGTATTGTTGAGCATACGCAATCTGCATAGACAGGATCAGAAATGCACAGCGGCGGAGATGTTGTACGGTCAGACCCTTCGTCTCCCCGGCGACATTGTTGACCCAAAACCCTTGCCTGAATTTTCATCCGCTGACCGCTCCGCTTACGTAACCTCCCTGAAAGAGTGCATGCGCCAGATCAAGTATGTGGCTCCACGAATGCCTCAGACTGAGGACAGACTAGATTCTGCCCTGCAAGACTGCACACATGTGTATGTCCGCAATGATGCTATTAAGCCTACACTCACGCGCCCTTATGATGGCCCATTCAAAGTACTTAAACGCAAGCAAAAATATTTCATCCTCGACAGATTCGGCTCGAGCGACCCTGTGAGCATAGACAGATTAAAAGTCGCATACACTTCTGATCATAGTGTAACCTATAACTCATCATCTTCTCCGCAGATTTCTCCTTCCACTGAGACTCGATCATATCTACCATCTCAGCTTCCTCAGTTGACTGCATTGTTGCCTAGTCAGCTCGAGTGTAACCCTTTCCATGTGCCTGCACACTCAAACTCTATTCCTACGCCTATCGTAGACTCTAATCCTAGTCCTCTTACTGACACAGCGACAAGTCTGGAGAGACCAGACGAGCCCGCGGCAGTAACTCCTGTTCCTAGGACTCTTGCCGATCTGAACTTGCAGACCCGTTTGGTGAAACTTCCCCGCTCAGTATCATTTGCCAATTGCCGAACTCGGCAGGGTCGTGTAGTTCGCCCTCCTTCCCGCTACAGATGATTGCAGCGGGTGGACCTTTCGGTCTGCGCCTTGGGGGGTAATGTAGCATACCGCTACATAAGCGTAAAAATTAGAAATTCGCTATTCATACTTAAGTAAATTAATTAGCAGCATTAAAAATATTACTCTAATTTATTATTAATTATTTTCTACTTCTAATTCGTAATCATTAAAATTTTTGTGTAAATACATGAGAGATCAAATAATCAATCGACATTTCGAGTTCTTAAGCAGCCCGTTCTGGCAACATACAAGCGCGTCGCCTAGTCCACACACTTTTGCTTGTGGTTCGGTGGCGCGTACATCTCGACCTCTACAACAGCGCCATACACACAACCCTCACAGTCAAATCAACCTGGGTTTTTACTAAATGCCATGTTAAATGTTACGTTGTTAACCTGAGTCATGCTGTAACTACACAACTCACCTTATTATTGAGCCAGCCATTTGGCATTACTTTGGAAAAGGCCAGCAAATCTACCTGAGCCTCAAACCTTGAGCTATTCCATTTACCCAAGCTCGATATTCTGCTAGACATTTGGAAAGCAGACCTCATAACGTGACCACATTAAGTCACTGCTTAGAACGCCTTTCAAGTTTGCCCCAAATACAACTCACTCACCCTGCTTACTCCATCGCGTGCCGGCCTTCGTCAACGCCAGCCTGGTCCTCCGGCGAGGATTGCCCACCTAGACAAGCTCTCCGAGATCAAGATCCAAGCCAGCTCCCCTGGTTTACTCCTCCAATAAACTCCACCTAAACTGAGCTGAGTTCCAAAACGTTTTCATTTTCCCTCTCATAATTTTCCCATGCGCTTCGAGAAAAGATCGAGTTATTCTTGCCGTAAAAAAATCCAATATTTTACATACAAACCAACCAACCAACGGCACGGAAAAACCCGACATGAACATGTAAACCTACCACTCGCTCGGAGAACAAGTTGAAAAAACTAGCTCGCATTTAACGTGTCATGTAAGAAAATTTTTTACGATGCATGATTTCTACAAATTCTCTGTATTTTATTCTTTTTTCATTATCTGAGTACCTCAATAAATACTTTTTACTTCTACGCAAAGGTGTGTGTATTTTTCCAATTGTATTATAGAGGCTATAAAAAAGATTTGAAACTTGCTCATATTGGCATGAATCTTTTTTAGAATTGATATTCCTTTTTTAAGTATTTCACGAGTAAGTAAATTCATTTTATATTTCGCTCTACGTTCTACGTAGAGTTTTATTCGGACGGCTGCAGTCATGTTTTCTTATTACGCTCATTCTCCGTTTGTTGTTCAGTTTAAATTGACTTAGTAGTTAGGGCTGTAATAGTTATGATGCCTTCCGCGGATCGATTTGTATGCAAATATGAGAATAATTTCGCTATTCCTGCTGATTTTCATACGCGCAAAATTTTCAATTTTATAGCCAGTGTTGATAGTGTAATATAAATTAATTATTTGATTTTAATTTCCCCTGACTTATTTCCAGCTGAGAGATTTCTTCCTGTTAATTGTCAGGACTTTTATGTTGTTTATAGTTCTAATATTCAATAAATCACATATCTTCAATGTTGACGTTTCAGCTCAGTTAAACGTAATGGAAAATCTCTTAATTCTTTAATGAATTGCGAGCTTATCATGTATTGATTTTGTTCTGTGCACCAGTATTGCATCTCAACTGTTGATTTTAAAATATTTACAACCCCAATTCAAAATATTTCTCGCAAAATATTCTTAATTCCTAACAAATGTTACACAACTTCTTTGTTCAATCAATTTTTTTAGTATAAACTTAAGTGTGTACATATTTATAAATAATATATATGCAAACATCTCCATTTTTTGTTGTCAATGATGAAGTTCCTCAATTTTTTATTAATAGGCCCAACATACATCAGTTCTTCATTGCAATAGTTGGTTTTTGTTTACCATCAGACACTAATCAATTTTCCAATTTCCGTTGCTTGTATAATAGTAATGAGATCAAAATACGTTTTTAGTTTATACACTTTACGTCTTAAATTAGTATTTAACAAGTAGTAGCGGTATTTTCAATTTTTGTTTTGGTCAATAGGGTAATGTTGGAATGGCCGGACGGTTCGAATCGTTGGTCATTCTAAGTTAATTTTCAATTTTGACAATCGATAGCAATCCAAAAGCCACCCCATAAGACGCGCAGCAGATTACACCACTACAGGCCTTGATGGTTGAGTTTTTAGATAGCTACCAAGCACAAAAATTTAAAATTAACTAAGAATGACCGACGATTCGAACCGTCCGGCCTTTCGAACATTACCCTATATATGTTAGGTGATTCACGGAAATTAAAATTTCTGTTCCAAAGAATCACCAAAGGAACCCATTTAAAAACGATTTACAGAAATGACATTCTGCTTGCTGATGCATTATTTTTGAGTTATTTAACTAGGAAGTTATAGGTGAAATAGCTGCCCTGCGCAAAGCAGAAGTTATTGATTTTGCAATATATGGCGTCATTAATTATTTGCCCATCCAGCAGAGCCTGCGGAGCCTGAACCCACTTCTAAGATGTTTTAGTTAATAACACAATAAAAGTTATAACCCAAAAATATTAGCAAGACTGGATTAGTGAAGAGTTTGTTTACATCAGTTTCAAAATTGCGGCCACCCGGTAGAACATTAGCAAAACCGTAGGAGTAAATACTGTAGATTTAATATCATAATATTTTTAAAACGTAATACTTTTTGGTAATGAACTTTAATGCGTTATTAACTTTAACATCCTAGAAGTGGGTTCAGGCTCCGCAGGGTTGGCAAATAATACTTTACAAAGTACCCAAGCATACTCTAATGGCTCAAGCGCGCAACGCAACTGTGGAAGACGAAAATTTCAAGTTAAATAGCCTAACTAGAAAATAGCGCATCAGCAAGCAGAATGTCATTCGTGTAAGACTTTTTAAATGGGTTCCTTTAGTGATTCTTAGGAACAGAATTTATAATTTCCGTAAATCACCTAAAATATATATTGACCTTTGTTTTTCATGGCTAGAATGAATGTTATGTTACGGTAAGTTGGGTAAATTAGCTTAGGTAATCTTATTTAAACAGTTGTACTTTTCTGGACATGCAATAGCTTTTTCATTATTTCTATAAAGCTATTGACTGTTCTAAAATAATTCAATTACGCAAATGATGAATACATATCAGGGCAGCCATGACGTCACTTACCACACTGCAGCCATGTCACTTGTGGCATTTGAATTGTTTGCAGTTTTATATTGTTCTAACTCGTTAAATATTCATTTTTGACAGAAATTTCATATAAAAAAGGGTAAATGTTGAATATTTGCCAGTAATTGATTTTTGAGTTTTTGTTGCCCAAGCATAGTTAGTTAAATCAAAATAAACAAGTTTTCTTCAATTTACTTTCCGTTGCAAATGAGTATTTTACAAGTGATAGCGGTAAATGACTTACCGCAACTCTAGTGTTTGAAGCGGGAAGTAATTCATCAAGCACATCATATGGCAACACTGCAATGGACTCTCCCTTCTGACGCGTTTGAATGATTGACCGCATTCTTGCCATCTAAGACAAAATTTAAAATACTGCTATAACTTGTTATTTTTGGGTGATAATTTCTATAGTGTTATTAACTAAAAGATCTTAGAAGTGGGTTCAGGCTCTGCAAGTTGAGCTAATAGTAAATTACAAAGTATTCAATCCTACTCTAACACTTCAATTGCGCCAAAAATAAAACATACCGCTCTAACTTGTAAAAAAACTCATTTGCAAAACTCATTCAAAAACTCAGTGTATTGGAGAAAAGTAGTTTATTTCAATGTTATTACCATGATTCAAGCAACAAAAATTTGAAAATCAATTAGTAGTTGTTTATTCAATTGCATTCGTCAGCAAAGAAGAAAATTAACATACCGCTATGACTCGTAAAATAGTCATTTTTGACAAAAAGTGCATAGAACAAAACTTGTTTATTTTGATCTAATTAAATATGTTTGAGCACCAAAAACTCGAAAATTGATTACTGGCAAACATTCAACATTTACCTAGAAAAGTTGCGATTTTGATGCTATTACCAATTAAACAAGCAACAAAAATGGAAAATTGATTATTTGAGCAAATTCGGACAATAGAAGACAAAAAGTACGATGCCGCTATAGCTCCTTAAATGCTCATTTATGGCAAAAAGTGCATAGAAGAAAATATGCTTATTTTCATCTCATTATCATACTCCAAGCAACAAATATATGAAAATCTATTAGTGTCTAGTTGTAAATATTTATCCCATAGTTTCCCTCAGGAGGATACAACTATTGTATCTGCGGGAAGCAGCACTCCCAAGGAAAAAATGTGGGATCCTGAGCTGAGGGTTAGATAGGCCTTCTTTTGTTGAAATAAAATATTTTTCTTTATGTCAAGGACCATTATTTTTCTATATTCACTGCTGTCCTGCTTTTCAGTACTTACTGCTTTTTTCTTCTACTCTCTTACTTAATAAACTTCTTTCTGATTATGTGCACTTTCTACATAGATTCCACATTTCCTTATCTCGATACTAAGTAGCACCTTCTTCTCTTCAGATTACATTGGATTCCAATAGTTAAATTAACATCTAATCTAAACATTGCCATAGCTAAAGCAAGATGTAGTTTCAAGACTATTAAACCAAAATTAATAACATAGCTTTGTAAATTCTCAAATTGGTGCAAAAAATTCAAATTGATGCTATTATCCAGATGCAGTATAAGAAACATTAGTGAAAAACTGCGTATAGATCAAAATTCAGCATCCCAAACTGCAGTCTTATGTTTTTCTTAAGGTAAATGCAAATGTATACTCCTTCCATCCTTTGTAGCACAGCTGGGCAGTAGTATAAATCAAAAAAGTATATGGCAATAACTGTTATCTCACACAAAAACCTGAAAGATTTTTTTATTTCAAATTTGTTGAGATGCTGAGGATTAACTAATTATGCTTAACAAACCAGTTATACTTCAACTCTGGCATGTAAATTATATTACTAAAACTTCTGTCAAATTTTTAATAACTTTTTTTCAACTTACTGTAAAAGAGTATTAGTATATTCACCTACATTTCTAGAAAATGTTGAGCCTACTAGACTTCATCTATGTATATCAAGAGGCCAGCAAATTACTTAGTATATTATTATAAAAAAAATCGTAAAATGCACTAAAAATATAAATTGCTCATTGTAGTAGCACTCCTGAGAGCATAGGATAGGCAATTGGCTGAAGTTGGTCAGGTTCATTTACCCTGAGCTATGGAGGCTATTCGATAGACAACTGGCAATTGGATAGGATAGGCAATTGGCTAAATTTGATCAGGTTCATTTCCCCTGAGCTATGGAGGCTGACATGCCCCAAGGAGGTACTATAAAGTTACCTCAGTTGATAAACCATTTTTACTTGAACAAAATGTAGGCTTAGCTAATGTTCAGTTCAGAACTTCACATTTTTCTTAGAGCGCTAATTTATACAGCATTATGATTGTCTTCTTAAGAAAAGTGTGCTTTGGAAATTATGTATAAATTAATCCCTATAAGATCATATATATGGTGAATTAAACAATTATTTTTGATCTTATTGCAATGTGTTTTAATCAGTGTAAGCTTATTTAATCAATTCAAGAAGTTATGAGTTTATAAATTTAAAATACTGACAATGAACCCCTGTTACTCAAAGACAATAACAAAATCTACTGGAGGCAGTATCTAGCTTCTAGAGCAAATCTAAATCTGGCTTTAAATAATTCAAGTGTTTTGTTAGGTAAATGAATTAGTAAGTGTTGGACTTGTGGGAATTTATTTTACATTTTATTCAAAAATTATACAAGAATAATTTTCAATAGTGAATTTAGAATGGAACGGGCAAACTGCTCATGGTTTATTTTCTCAGTGCTCAGTTAATAAAGAGTTCCAGGCAAGTAAAAGAGGCTGAAATGTTCTGTTTTCAAGTATCATATGTATGCATTAGTTGAAAAGGACAAGTCTTGTGCAATTATCATGGTTGTGAAACATTTTGAGTTTCCCAAGTTAATTCAATTCCATGGTTTGTTAGTTCAATTAGCATATCTCCCCTCAGGGGGATACAAGTATTGTATCTATGGGAATTAGCGCTCCCAGGGGGACTATGTGAGGGCCTGAGCTAAAGGTTAGGTAGGCTTCCTTTTTGTTGAAATAGAATAGGTTTTTGCTGTATTACGGACCATCTTTTTTTCGGTTCATTGCTGTCCTGTTTTTCAGCACCTACTAGCTACTACTTCAATTTTTTTCTTGTTTCATGAACTTCTTTCTTAGCTTCCTGTTTCTGTGCACCTTGTGCATAGATTCTGCGTTCCCTCAACTCCATACTAAATGGTGCCTTCCTCCTTCTTCTCTTAGAACATCTTTGTCGTGCAGTTAATGGAGGCTAAAACTTTCTTATATAATAATAATTAGCGTATCTCTACCCTTTTGTCTGCACAATGGCATGTGCTGCTCTTGCTAAAGTTTTGAGTAGAGCTGCTCTACTCCAGTGTGATGCAGTTATCTCCTTTGCTGTGCAGCTTGTGCTTACTCGACCTTGTTTTGATTATGGCAGTTACAAGTTTACTTCTTGAGTAAGAAAGGTGTTATAATTATAGACCACATCTCAGCCCTTAAGATATTTCACTGGGTGAAACTTGGGCCTTGAAAGAGTACCATATTAGGATAGATTTATCAATTGTGGTATCTGAATACAGTTCATAGTGCAATGCATTCTAATCCAAGGGGACTTTGAGTTCTATCTGCAACCCATTGCTCATCAATTAATCAATTTTTTGGTATCAACTTTGCCCTTAGAGAATACACTCTATATTTTGCAATTTTATCCCATGAAAAAAATTGATATTTGATGTGTTTGCCCCTATTTTATGAGCTCAGCTGTGTTTTGATTTAATAAAGATCTAGATCATTTTTCTGTGACAGCACTTGTGATTGTTTCAGGTAGAAAATGTTACTCAATGAGTTGAGGACATGGTGATAGTGTGAAGCAGTGCTGTAGCAGGCCCTTCAGTGTGTTGCCCTACTCTGCAATGGAGCTGAAGGTCTGGGTTGATGGCATCCAGAGGATTGTGTGTGGTGTTACTCAGGCCACGACTTGTCAGGTGAGCTGTCCAGAGGATTGTTTGTGGTATTACTCAGGCCATGACTTGTCAGGTGAGCTGTCCTGAGGATTGTGTGAGGTGTTACTCAGGCCACAACTTGTCAGGTGAGCTGTCCAGAGGACTGTGTGTGGTGTTTCTCAAGCCACAACTTGTCAGGCGAGCTGTCCAGAGGATTGTGTGTGATGTTACTCAAGCCACAACTTGTCAGGTGAGCTGTCCAGAGAACTCGGTGTGGTGTTACTCAGGCCACAACTTGTCAGGTGAGCTGTCCAGAGGATTGTGTGTGGTGTTACTCAAGCCACAACTTGTCAGGTGAGCTGTCCCGTGGATTGTGTGTGGTGTTACTCAGGCCACAACTTGTCAGGTGAGCTGTCCAGAGGATTGTGTATGGTGTTACTCAAGCCACAACTTGTCAGGTGAGCTGTCCAGAGGACTGTGTGTGGTGATACTCAAGTCACAACTTGTCAGGTGAGCTATCCAGAGGATTGTGTGTGGTGTTACTCAAGCCACAACTTGTCTGGTGAGCTGTCCAGAGGATTGTGTGTGGTGTTACTCAGGCCACGACTTGTCAAGTAAGCTGTAACCACTCTTACTTATGATATGCTTCTAATTTATCAAGCACTGGTCTACTCCATTATTGTAAATTACTATTTAAGCTATAACTATAATTCATGTTGGAAAATGGTTCATGACCCTTTATCATCAAAACTCCTTCCTAAAGGGTATTAGGAAATCATTCTCATCGTTCTTATATTGTGAATGTTTTGATGAAAAGTTCCTATTTACTATATTTTATGAGCGATAATTTAGAAGAAATTACTGTAATTTTCTGCTCTAGAACCAAAAATTTTGTTGTTAATAGGGTTAAGAGCAATTTTTCAATACAGATTTTTTTCTGATTCTTCAATTTTTAATGCAAAAATGACACCAGAATTAAATTAAATTTGTTTGAATAAGCTGTAATTCAACAGAACAACAAGCACTCATTATGTGGTGTTCAGATTTTCAGCTCACTGGGGCTAGTTTAGATGAATTGACGAGTCAAGCAAGCAGGCTCATCACAGTTTATTATTGTGTTGGGGAAAGGAATTATATGTGTATTGTATGCTTTTTCTTTCTTGCATGCAAGAGTGTTGTTTACCTTTGCTCTCTGCTTCATCCTCCAAATTTTTTAACATAGGTTGTTTACTTCCTGTGTTAAAATGTGTTTCTAGGGTGTGCCTACAATGGTAAAAACCCAATATATTTAGTCAGTTGCTTGAGCATTCAATTCATTATTCAGTTTTCTAAAATTTTCAAGTATATGGTTTGTACAGTAGCCGATTAAAATTTTTATGATGGTTCTAATTTTCAAATAAATAAAGCAGTTTAGGTTGAGGTCTTAATTAGTTGTGTAGGTTTAACTCGAACACGATCTTGTATTTTTGCTTTCTATCATCTAGGTTTACCAAGAAACTACAATTTTGTGCCTCTGTAAGACTCTTGAATTGAGATGTCTTCAGTTTCTTGGGAAGATCCCTTTTGATATAGAGTGAAACTTGAACCCTGGTTATAATGTCTGAACCATCAGAATTTACTGGTGTGACTTTTTTCCTTAAAAATTATGCTATTAATGATTTGAACATTTGACGTCATCTCCCATTTTTAGTGCTTGCATAATGTTTTTATTCTACCTGCTTATGATTATCTTTTTAAATGATTGTAAAATTTCAAAGAAAAGTACAGTCACATTCTGTCAATAGCAATGATGTTAAAAGTTTATGATGAGCTTATCTATTTTGAAAGTACTGATAATAACTGCTAAAAATCAGGCCAAGTATAATGTGTGTTATTTTATTGTGGAGTATTTCATAATTATAAAAACAAATCATAGGAATAATATATTCATATGTTTTATTCTTTGAGTATTGTCAGAAACTGTGTTTTTATATGTGACAGATTTGCATAACAATTGGTAGTGCTTCATCAGTAGACAGCATCAACTTAGCATGGAACATATCATGTGAACTTGTACACAAACATGCAAACTGACATTTTTAGCATGTAAGCATGCAACCTCATGAACTAACACTTTCATTGCAACCATGTAATGTAAATTTTTACATCTCCCAGGACGTTGTGTTTGCTCTGGCCCACGCTACCAGCACTACTGGCCGCTTCACTCTCATAGAAAGATGGAGGAGCAATGAAAGACTACTGGCTCCTTCTCAGCACCCTCTCAAGGTTGTGTCAATTTGATCCTGCTTGAGTTGTGATCTGGTTCTAGAATTCTAAATTGAAATTTTGTGTACTGAAATTAATGGTATTAATGAGTGTATTCATTTCTTAGTAGTGGTAGTTAGTTTCTTTTACTTGGATTGTGATGGCATAAAAGTATGTGTTTAGTCGATTGTTTTTGTATTGCAAGAAAAAAAGCTAATGTTATTGAACTTCTGTTCTATTAGCTAAGAGATATATGTTCAGATGTGTGTTTGAATGTTAAAAGAGCAGCTAAAAGTTGAAATAATTTTGCTATTTGTAGCATGGTGGTTTTAAGATAGCTAATTGTTGATCTGCTGTCATGAGAGCAAGTGACTTCACTTTCTTCGGCCATAAAGTAGTGATCATTTTTCATTTTGTGGGTTGCAAAAGAGAAACAGCTCATGAAAGCTGAAATTTCAATTCTCATTGCTTCAATCTGTGCTTAGTGCTCAAGTATATATGAGGAAGTTCTTAAATAAGATCCCATTCTTCCTGATTAAAATTATTGTGCTGATTCAATTACTTTCTTCTGTTGCTGGAAATACGGAGGTTCAGTTTTTGGATTCAGGTTATGCTCTTTAATTTATCAGAGTGCAGTAATATCAATCAAAATTTTTTATCTTAGTATAAATTAATTCAAACACTTCATTATAAATTTCTCCAGTTATAATGGTTGAATAGTGGATTGTTGATGTGCATTCAGTGAGAATTGAATAAAGAGAATTTGTTTGATATTGAGCTGAAATTTCCCTGTAAAATTAATTCATTCTGTTCAATCTTACAATCTTAAATGGGTTAAGTGAGCTTACATGAACGCCCTTAACAAACGCACAAATGAGTGCAGCAGCCTTGTATCAGAGAATATGTAAGCATTAGAGATTTTTATTTATTCTGTCAGGAACTCCAAATAAAAATCTGTTATTATACTCTCCATCTAGATCTGAGAATTTTCAATGATGTACTATTTATAAAACTCTAATCTCCAAGTTCTGTTCTATGAAAGCCACAGTATTATTGACAATCTGCTAAATTGATAGTTAAATGATCTATAGTGCAAGCCAAAGCAACATTCAGCTGTACTACAGTAGCGCATGGTAGCTTCATGATGTTGAATATAAATGACATAAATCTTACTCTGTTTTATCATAAGGGTTTTGGTTCTGTTGAATTTTATGAAAAGAGCATTCATTTGGCATTCTGCTAGTTGTTAAGTACTAAATACTTACTGCTCTAATGTTTCATAAAAATGTTAGTTGTTACACATGCACTCTAATAATTGAAATTCTAATTTGAATATGATTGATCAGGTGCTGCTGAAGTGGGGCAAACACGCAAGCGACGTCCAGTTCATCTTGCAGCGAACATCCCTCAACTACAGGGACGGCCACAACCTCGACAACAAGGCGGGTGACAGGGGAGAGCATGGAGTGCAGGAGCTCCAAATCGACCATGCAGCAGCACAGCAGCGCAACGCAGCGATTGCTGCTCAGAACCGAAACAACATTCACAATAACAATGTTCAGAACGAGAGTGTCTCTCCATTGTCTAGCACAGGCGTGACGGGCGGCAGCAGTGGCCGGGACATCCGCAAGTCCCTGACATTCAGTGGAGCGATGGTGTCACGGGAGGGCAGAGTTGCGGGGAGGGGTGGGCCTCCTTATGACCCTGCTAAAGTAGACCATTCCCCTGCTGGCCTGCCTGATGTGAGTAATGGTGTGAGGTTTGGTGCACCTGCCCGTTCACCTGCTGCTTGTGTGTCCGCTGCTGTCTCTTGTGTGGATACTAACCCAGCACTAAACTCCTCCGCTGTGACCGAGATGAGCCTTTTGTCTTCCTCTATATCACCTCGTTCGCATGAACATCCCTCTCAACACAGAGCGCTGTCACCACCTGTCATGCCTCCTGGTAATGCGAGCTGGAGGTCGCAGCAGTCCCCTCACAATGGAAGTTCAATGACAAGTCCACAGCAGCCCCTGTTTCAAAACGCCCCTGCCATGCATGACCGGCACTCTCCCTTTAAAACACCTCCCATAATCCCACCACCTGGCGTGAGGCCTGCAGCTCCTCCCCCTTACGAGCTGGTCAGAGGGTACCCTCCTTCTCCACCCTTGCCTGGAGGGTCGGTCAGGAGGAGAGGATACAGACAATCTCCTGGGAAAGGCGTGTCTCACCACCACACGCGGCAACACTCGTCCCCTGCATCGACGTCCTCAGATCGCATAGGCGTCTCTCAACCTTCGCCTGTGCGGTTCTTCAATGCAGACGCAGCTAGCGGAAGCACCAGATATTCGCCTCAGGTCATGAACCAGGCGTACCACGAAGCACATGCCTCACGCACTAGAAATACTCCGCCGCGCTCGCAGCAAGCTCATTTCAATTCTCCTGATGGCTATTTTAACTCTTCCCCTTCCCAACAAACTCGGACGCACTACAACAGTGATCACCATCAAGCTCCATCCTACTATAATACACCTGATGCTGGTGCTCTGCCGTCCAGTCCAAATAAACATGATCTCCATCAAAGCTACGAATCTCCTTATGGTTACACTGTCCACGGGACCCCCAGCAATCAGGGCATATCTCCTCAAGCTGCTGGAGTGAGCTTTTACCCCTGTAGGAGCGATTCTCATCCCGTTATACCGAACTCATATAATGATAATCGTGTTTCTAGCTCTACTGTAAATACATTTACTCTAGTACCTCCTAGCTTTAGTGTAGATCAGTATAATCATTCAAGACGAAGTGCTTTTCATGCAGTTCCTAATAAAAGCGACGGAATTGTGCCTCCAAGAATGTTGCCTCCTTACCGCCCACCTCCTCCGCCTCCTGCAGCGTCCAAGTCGCAACACGCAGCTCCCCCTGGCACCGCGACTTGGACTTCAGAAGGAAATAAAGCTCCAACTCGCGATAAAGCTTGGAAACCCTCTTCTCCTTGTGAAGTACCCCCTCCAAACATCATGCCGCCATCAAATGTTGGGGAGCATAATAATAATAGTAATAATAATATCTCTGAAATCATTAATAGAAATAATGAAACTCTACCATCTAGGAACAACGAGTCTGTCTTAGCTTCTGATAGCATTGATATGGCACCTGGTCCTCTCTTGAATGATGTAGGTAGTAAGGCTTCACCCTCCGCTCCATTGCAGTTCGATTACCCTAGTCGAGATCTAAATTCTTCTCTTGAGACTCCAACCAATGTGCATCGTCAAAGCAAGAGACCTACAAGTGATAATCATGAGGCCTATAATGGGTTAGATAATATTCGACAGACGAATAATTCCACCCAGGACAGCAGTTTAAATATTCCTCACAATACTGCCAAAAATAATGATTTGTGTTACAGTAGAAATGGTTTTCTCATGGTTAGTAGCAAAAGTGTGATTAATTCATCCAGTAGTTCTGTTGTAGCATTGCCCAAGTGTAACGCAGCCGCTTCATCTTCGGGAGTTTTATTGAATAGTCACAATGACTGTGCTGCCAGAGGAAAACTTGCTCCTCATAGAACCGAAGAGCTTAATCCTCAGAAACAAAATTCATCTGCTAGTTTGAAGAATTTCGAAGAAAGAGCAAGTTATCCCAACCCCAGTGGAACACTAGTAAAAAATTCACATTCTGAAGCACCTTTGAAGCACTTTGCATCTTCCTCTGAAGATTGCGCTCAGCAGACCAAGACTGCACCGGCTGAGAGTGCTGCCAAAGTTGCAGCTTATGGTCAAACCGATCCTCGAGACAAACAACAACTAGACTCTGAAAATTCACCTTCATGTGTCAGAAATGATGTCACCAAGGGGGAAAATCCTGGGAACAATAAAGCTACGCTCGTTGACGAACCGCAGGAGAGGGACGACTCGTCTACTCAGGTGAGTGATGTTGAGCCGTGGTGTTGGTTTTCAGATCTCTGTACTTCCTGAAATGTTTAGTGCACGAAACTTTACGTCTGCCATCCATTATTCACTGAAATTAAATTGTTTGTTTGGAATTTTTTAAATGGTTTCTGGTTGGTTTTTGCGTGAATTATGAGTTGTTTTGCTTGGTGTTTGAAGCTTTCTTTGCTTGACAGTGGTTTGTGTTGTCCCCTTTTTTCACATGAAAAACCCCTTTATAATAATTTCACTTTTTTGTGGAGTAAGTAAGAATTACCTTAATTTAATGCAAGCTACTCGACTCTCACAGGTTGAAGTGATGTACGAGTGTTTCATTGGCTTGAATTGTTTTATTCTAAATTGCGTTGATAATCTTGGAAGGTTAAAGATGTGTGTGTGTGGAAGCAATAATGATGCAATAATTTGAACATGTTTACTCCTGGCCACTGCACAGCTTATCAGTTCAAATGGATGAAATATTGCAGCGTGTTAGTTTTTAATGTATTATTTTAATTGTGAAGTGCACAAACAAAGAAAGATAAAGACACCGGAGATCTGATAAACTCTAATGCATGCCCAAATGAAGTAAATTCAGAAGGAAGTGAAATTCAGCGCTAATCATTTTGACATTGTGACTTGTCATAATGTCCAAATAATGTCTTTTGACTTGTCATTTTGACATTATATGGGAATGAGAGCATTCATACTTTTTGGTTCTCTGAATTACCAAATGAATAACAGGGAAGGAACAAATAATTGTCTTCATAGTACTTTGAGTTACACTAATATTATTCATTCCATGACTCGAAATGTGAAACTGAAGAATAAACTTCTTTTGTCTGTTGGCCATTTAAAGAGCAAATAAGAAAATGAAAATCACCGAAGTAAGGAAATGTCATGACTGTTATTGAAACATTATCGCATGAAGCATCCATAAGTATGTTATCTAGCAGCAGCAACTGCTGGTCTCGTGGAGAACTGATTCGCTGATTTCAATTTCAATTAAGGGCTTCTCTTTTGACTACGGTTAGAAAAATTGAAAGCTGAACAAGAAAAGCTCCATTATAATTTGATGATTATATGGGGTTTTTTATTTTTTCCTGTGTCAAATTTTTTTCAGGGTATCACAATTAATACTAGAATTTTGTAATGCCTTCTTTTCCTCATGCTTTGTTGCTAATGTATGAGAACCGAAAACGTTGGGCTCTTTATAATTGCTGTTATTATTTGTGTCCGTAAAGCTTGATAGTTGATAATAGTCAATATCCATGTTAGATAATATCCTCATTGTTTACCATGTTTCAATCCTAAAAATGGCTATCTTGTAATTAAATATTCCCACTTTAATCATAGCTGATAAGATACACGTTTAGTTTCAAGCACTAAAAGTCAAGTTCATTAGCTTCATCCAAAGTAAAGCTGCATAAACAGTTTCTGTAGTACAAAACACAAACCATATGCGAGTATATTTTGTACATTGTTTAGCTGGAGAGGGCCATCAACTTGGAGGAGGACAGAGATGTGGCTCACTGCAGTGACGGGCGCATGCTGCCAGACTCCAGTGCTGCTGTGCTCGGCAGACAGGTACGCAGCTCTCTGTCTTCACACCCAAGCTTAGCAAAGTTCTCTTCAAAATATTTACTTGTATTTTAATGCAGTTAATAACAAATTCTGTGTCTACTTATGCACAAGGGGTAGACATTGATTTCAATAGTCTGGTGAATACTGAGTAATACTTTCAGATTTGGGTTAACAAATCTATGGAAATTTCTTTTTCGTTTATTTGTACAGTGAGACGCTTTGCTTTACCCATCATCAGTTTACTTCTACAATGGCAGATCACTGTGCTGCTTTGGAATGAATTTGCAGGCCAATATATCCCGCCAGGTCCATTTGGGGTAGTTCCAAAAAACAAAGGTTTCTGGCTGTACCCCTGAAGTTGCTCGTGTTCCAGTTCTCTTAACCATACCAGACTGCTGTAGCAATTTTTTTAGCAATTTTCAAAACTGCCGTTATACTGTTGTCCCTAATTTTTGGTACGTTGCCTAATACGCAAAGAAAATGGGTCACAAACTTATGATAACCAACAAATCGTGGTCACACCTCGTGTGTTGGAATTGACTTAGTGTGGTTTAAATTTCTAGTTGGGTTCAAGGCCTTAAGTGTGGTAGGGTTAAGACAAAGACTTATTTCTAGTCTTTGCGTTTGTCTCTACATCTATACAGTCAAAACTCTTTTGTTTACATCCTTCACATGACCGTGTACAACTATTGTGTCTATGGGAATTAGCACTCCCGGGGGAAAATGTGAGGGCCCAAGCTGAGAGTTAGGTAGGCTTTTTTGTTGAAATGAAATGTTTTTTGTTATGTTAGGGACCATCTTTTTTCAGTTCACTGCTGTCCTGTTTTTTAGCACCTACTAGCTACTTTTTCAACTTTGATCTTGTTTCATAATCTTCTTTCTCAACTTACTGTTTCTATGCCCTTTCTTCATAGATTCCACATTCCCTTAACTCCATACTAAGTGGTGCCTTCCTCCTTCCTCTCTTTGGATCGCCTTTGTGGCAGATAGGGAGGCTTAAACAAACTAATAATTTAATCTGCTTACCTCACTAGCTATGACACCATTTTGCTAGTGTATTTTAATGCCACCTTCACCTGGAACCCATCTCCTCAAGGGGAGCTAGAAAGTAGCGCTCCCAGGGTGACGATGTGAGGTTCTGAGCCGAAGGTTAGGCAGGCCTCAATTTTTTCTAAATGGAAAAGGTTTTAGTTTCATTGGACTCTTTTTTTTTCTCTCTCTCTGCTGTCCTTCTTTCGGTAACTATTACTTTCTTCTTGATCTTTGATATCTTGTTTGATGAGATCATTCCAATCTTGTTTTATGGGTTGGGTGTGGGAACACATCTTGAGTATAGATTCCTTGTTGTCATAATTCCGTATCAAAAGGAGCCCTCCTCCATTTTCTCTGAAGGACACCTTTGTTCTGGTTGGAGAGGCCTAAACTCGCTTATTTAATCTAATTCATGAGGAAATAACGGCTTCTTTACTTATTCTGCAGCATGCTTTGCTATTCTTATACATATTCAGTTCAACCCAATTCTTATCAGGCTCACATTTCCCGATCTCATGGAATATTTTTGTCTAACTTTTCTTCCTGCAAGCAATTATTTAATCTACAAACCTCTACTCCTTGCCTCAAACCCACTCTGCTCCTGTCCGCAACATCAAGCATTGCACCTCTAGATTTCTATAGGATGCGCCAGAGTAATCACAATGATTTTGAGAGTCGAACTACCAAAAACTTGGGCATCATGAATGCCAGGTGTCTTTGCCCAGCTTTCCTTCCATTAAATCTGATTTTCTTTCAGGTTGAGCACGTTGTGCTGGATAACATCCACCAAGATTTGGTGACTCTCGTAAACAAGCAAAGAGACCAGCTTACGGGGCAGCAGATTCTGCTCACCAAGGTAAGATTTCTTTTGCTAAGGCTATACTCTTCGTTGTTTAGTGGTTCAGAGAGTATTTGTGTTGACTTTGGTATGACTTGTTCTGCCAGACTTGATCTTGCAAAATTTTTGTGGTCATTGCTAGCATTGTTGTAAGGCATGCAAGTCTAACGTTTTAAGGTAATAGACAGTAAAATTTTGAAAGGAGTGGTAAAGAAAACCCTTGTCCTTTATAAGTTACTTATAAACTTACATGCAATGGTGGCCTTTTTCAAATTTAGCAGAGAAAATTTGAACATAATAAAACTTGAGATGCTCTCATACAAAATTTGTTCATCGCTAACTAGTGACCCGATTAGACAAAGAAAGATTCACTGAAAGACTTCAGGGGTATCTATCTGTGGGAAGAGTTCTCATACTTTGAAGAAGCAGGCAATTAACTGAGCTGTATAAAAATTTTCTAGTGTGGCTGGATGTGCAAGAAGCACATAGCATGCAGACAGAGGCATCAAACATGTGCTGCTGATTTCGTACGTTTACTTTTGCATGAAAATCAGGTCTAAACACACCTTAATATCGTACTAGTCTTACGACCCGCTACTCATTATCTAAACCCTTAAACGCATAGAATTTATGTAGGTTTAGTCAATTCGTTGAATATTAATACGAGGAGAAATTTATCCGTTCAACATCAGTAAGCCGTGGTTAGGGACTCCAATACAGTAGTTGAAGCATTGTAGCCTTGGAGTATTGTGTAGACGCGCATTATATGGTTTACCTTTGTAGATAGTGACGCGGGATAAAGCGAGAGGGAACTACTGGACTGTAAGAGGGACTTGCTTATCTAAAGGAATCCTTCTGTAATTGTCAGCGCTCCTGGTCAGGTGTGAAATACTACCGTTTGCCGTCTTTAGAGCTCTTTAGAATTCTTAAAATACCTTGTTCCTAGTGTTTTCAGATTCTGAAATCAGAAAGAATTTGTTGTGTGTACTATCATACACAGTTCGTGTTTGTAAATGGGATTCGAATTTTGGCTGCCTTGCATGTCAAAGGTTTAGAGCAGTTGATAAATTATTTGTTGGTGCTCGTCATGCTGGAGAATGCGATGTTCTAATATCTACGAGTTTCAAAATTTATATTCAGCCTCTACTCCGATTGATCTTAGGATTCTAGTCTTTACGGTTTTGAAGCGAAACTCCTACCTTAATTATGCAGACTGCTTGTATCTCCAAATAATTCATTCATTAAGGTACTGTTGGTTAAACTTTCTTGACTTGTATTTTAATGCTTTTAATTTATTCTCGTGTGATTTTTATTTCAGAGATTTGATAATGTGTGGTGAACTGATAATGGAGTTGGACTCCGAAACGTTTTTCTTGTAATTTTCATTACCTTTCTGGGAGTTTTCATCGCTTTTAAGCTTTAAGTTTTTCATGTCCATGCATCCATCGCTTATTTCCCTTGAATGTCTTTTCAGTTTGAGGCTGAAATCACGTACCTGGAGGGGCGATGGCGAGAGGATCAGGCCAAACTCAGTTTTGCAAATGCCGAGATGGAGCGCCTCTCATTGCTGCTGCAGAAGGTAATTTGATTTAGAGCACTCTGTACGCAACGTGCGTCAAGTGCTCATGTGCGTGCTTTACTCTAACCTAATCAATTCATTTTACCGGCCGTTCATCCTAATAACCGTTTGGCGTTATTTAACGTTTACGTTTCTTCATACGAATATGTAAATATGATCACTGGCGACATTAATGCATGCATGACCCTACAAGTCAATGTAAGCACTGTAAGAACAACTAAATCCCTACCTTGGTGACTTACAACTTTTTAAATGTGCAAAAGATGCTCTCCAACGCCTATAGTAGGTTGACTTGGAACTCGAATGAGAGGAAACTTGGAACGTTGTCTATACAGTGAAAAAATGTTGTAATTAGTACTACTCTGTTATTTGTGCTGTAATGTTACCAAAAGCTGACACTGTGTGTTCAAGCGCCTCCTGCCGTGTTAGCACTGTTAATTAATTTAGCCAATATAAAACTTATTTTTAATTAATTACCTTTAACCTAATTCAAACCTATCCACTAAAAACAGTGGTACGATCAATCAAATAAGAGGAAAATTAAATAATGAGGGGATGCAAAATGAACTGGATGAACAATAGAATTCAATAATTCATTGTCTTCAAAAGGAAATCTTTCTGCTGATGATAAAGTAAAGATTATAATTTATTAACGGGCAAGGAATTAGAAGTACGGAGGTAAAAACTCTTAGAACACAAAATCAGAATTTTATATTCATCAATAAAAATCATCTATGCACATGAACCACTTTACAATGTTTCCTAATGCTAAAAGGAGGCGGAGAACCAAGGAAACGGCGTGTTCAATGGCTGTGACTAGCCCACTCAACTACTCTCGCCTAAAGTGCTCTGTGAACTAAATTTACACATTCTGATGCGGTGCCAGGTTAGGTTTTCTGGTTTATATTTGAGTTTTGATGTAAGGAATTTCAATTGAACAGTGTCTGGACTCCTATTTCTGGGACAAGTATGTTTCGTTCTAACTTTTTAAATTCGCAATGAATTTTCTTTCCTCACACCTACTTTTTTGCAGATAGGTATCCATGTACTCATGTTGCACGCCCAGTTATCCAGTTTGAAATAGATTCACAAACCCATTGAAGCTGCCCTTGTGCCTAACTCCCCTATTGTGCCCTCCTCTCTACTTTTTAGGGTTCCAATCAGAGAAGGTCAAACAAATTGTGCCATGATTTTAGTATTTCTTTCCAAACTTGATTTTCATATTGTTTTAGTAAATGACATGAACAAGTCCTGCAGCATAATTTTGTAGATTTGGTGGATGTAGGGATGCCGTTAAAGCGACAGTTCAAGCCTTTTCAAATGGAACGTAAGTAATAAACGTGATCTCTTGTTCACTCAAATTCTCATCAAACAGTTTCAAGTTAGGGTACGGGATGTGCAAGTGATAATGGCATTTTTATTTTGTTGAAAGCTTTCAAAATTTTCAAGCAAACTGTATTTTTCAGACTATGCTTTCGATTTCTCACCAAAAGCCGTTTTCAGGGCATCTAGAAAACCTTTCAGCTGAAAATTTACAAGGCTCAATACATTGTAAACGTAAACTTCGGATCTACGACCAACGCCACAAATCTAACGATACCGTTTGGGAATCCACAGGCGTTGCTTCGCGTGTGGCTTCACATATATGAACTTCATTTGATGAAAGCAAAAATAGAGTATTCCTGTTTCTATGGAATGCATGATGTCAAAGTAAAGCTACTTTTACTGGTTGTTATAATATTTATGGAAAATCCTTCTAGAGCAGAAGACATCGAATTTCATGTTGAAATACTGACGTAAATAACAATACAATTTAAGTGCGTAATCTGAAGCGAAATTTATACATTATTGTGTGTTAGTTTGAGATTGCTCAACTTAAATTTGTACCTTTGTGCATGGGAGTGAGAGTCTAAATAGGATAAACTAAGCACAATTTCTTCAATGAATTATGAAAATTCTGACTGGAATAATTGGATCAAATCTTATTATATATTGAGGTTACATCGTGCAAAAGCATGTTTGAGTGGTAGTAGATTTAAGTTTTTTGGAAGAGTTTTTAACTTAATTACTATCAAATGAGCAGTCATTTTAGTCTAGAAATTGATCCTTACCTCTGGCTGCAGAGTTTATAATTTGAAATACTGAAAAGATTTGCTGCAACTTTCCCGATAAAATTTTGAGTGTTGAGTCTTTGAGTGATTTGTCGTAATATTTTATTTTAAATCAACTTTATTAACCGTGACTAGCTGCGATAATGAACTTCATCTCATTCCATACCTTTTATATTCAGGCTTTTTGCTTCGTTCTTGAATTTGCTTGACCTCTTGCTGTAAAAATTGTTGTGCTAGCTCCAGTATTGCTGTAGAGTTTAGATGACTTCATTGTCTGTGTCCATGTTGTAATTGACATCGCTGTGTGACAGGCCTTAATCTACATTTCATGCATTCACCTTTGTGTTGTCTTGATCTACATTTCGCTCGGCATGCAATCGTCATCTACTTTTTCCATAACATCGTAATCTGTTTTCGATGCTTGAGTTTTATCGTAACTATTACTAAAATTTATATTTCTACCTAAACGCTGGTGCTTCTTCCAGTATAAGAGAATTCTATTAAGAATATGCTTCCCATTATCAAACAAACAAGGTTCCTTGTGATCTACTTTTTTGATATTTCTATTAATTGATCAGTGATGGATTTATTCATTACTTAGAATAAATAAATCCAGGTTCACTCTCAAACGCACTGCATGGGAAGTGTGTTGAGTTATTCTTAATGTTTAATGTTTGAAATGGTTGTTTGTGTGTGCAGCTAGACGAAGAGTTAGGCGACAACGACCCAAGCCTGGAAGAAGAGGAGCTGAAGAGCGCACTGAACGCCAAGGAGCAACTGTCCAGAGAGATGAGCACCGTGCACCAGCAGCTCCAGCAGTGCGATGCCCAGATCGCGCACCTCACGCACAGCGTAACGTGAGTCCATTGTGCGATTGACCTTCCCTTTGGCTGCTCTGCCACCCCCGGTCTGAACCCTTTGTGAGGTCCCTTGATGAATGCCAAGCTTCTTGAGTTAGTAAATGAATGCAGGGTTTCTAGTTAGTAAATGAATTCAGGGTTCTAGTTAAGTTAATGAAGGGCAGGGTTCTTGAGTAAGTAAATGAATGCAGGGTTCCCAGTCAAGTCACTGAAGGGCAAGTTTCTTGGGTATGTAAGTGAATGCAGGAATAAATGAATTTAATGTCGTAGTAGTAATGGGACGACTCCAAATTTTTTAAAAATTCCGATACGATCCAACCAATTCTGTTTGATTTCAATACATGCGTGTTTTTATGGTTTTTGGGTTGACAAATAGCTACCCGATAGTGCAATATTAACTTGCACTTTTAATTTTTTGGCAGAGGATTATTTTTGAGATTCAATAAGTTACCCAAGTGTTTGTAGCAAAAACACTGACAAGGTTGAGGTACTTAAGGAATTTGTTTACTTGTAAAAATCTGTTGAAAATGCATATTCTTCAGCCAACAAAGCGGATGTTCTTATCCAACAACAAATTCGTGATTATTTGAATCCCAAGAACAGATTTGACACTTGAATCTGAACGCACTCCTTCAAAAAATGCAAGAAACTTTATTCCCAGTGATGGTCTTCATTGTCACCATTATGAATTTGCGGGAAAGGTATATACGTTGGTATCAGATTATGTTGTACTGTATTTCAAATTAGAAAATATATACTTTACATATATATTTGACCCATTTTCATGTTTTTAAATGGTATGTATTTCCTACTATAGAGTTTGCAACCGCATCACTGTTGCAAAGGACTGCTGTATGTTGCTGCTTGTTCAATGCTTCTACACATACATATGCATAATACTGGAAGAATCGTTTTAGGAATCGAAATCGGCCCTATATTTCAGAGCTCGTATGCTGATTCCGATTATTCCGGTAAGTAAATGGATGACTGGGATGAAATAAATTTTTGCCAACTTTCTACTCAATTCATCAGGTAAAGGCTGAATGTCAATAAATGTGTAGCCTAGAATTACTGAACTATTCAGTTGTACCTGGTATCTTACGTTAATTGGTATCTAGATCTATGTAGTTTAACTCATTTTGAAAAGTTGAATGGAAATGATAACTTAGAAGAGCTGTAAGTAATGCTTTTCGAGAGATTAATTTCATAATGCCTCCAATCTGCCTTGATAAAATCACAATTGTGCTGGTTTATTGTGAAAAAAACTGAAGTCATTTCTTGCATACACTCAGAAGCAAATTGTGACGTACGCTAAACAGTTTTAACCTAGCATTTTTGCTGGAATTCACGTCCTTCTGCTTTTGGTTTTATGTTTTCCTTAAGAGGTTTGTATAACGTGGAAAAATATCTTGAATACGTTTTTTTACATAATTTTATTCTTGCACTTTTCTTCATGTGATTAAAAGGAAGCTACCAAACCTTCCTACGTTTATTCGGTTTTCTCTATTTTTGTTTCCATATGCTTTGTCTGTATGAAAATAAGACAGAATTAATTTGCACAGGAGCGTGAAAAGCATACTGACTTCAGTTCATTGGCTCGTCTTTAAAAATTGGAGTTATCCTCGGAAGCTCTTCTGCTCTCTGTGACTGTTTGAATTAAGTTGGGGTGTTTATTTGGTTCAAGGAATTCTGAATAATCTTTCCCAGTTATTTGGTTTTTCCAAGTATCTGTGCTACTGCCACAGTGCCGATGCTTTTGAAGAACTGCGATGATAAATAAAATCTCCCTTTAAATTAATATATTCTATGAATAGAGTTGAATTTGTATCATTCCTAAGTTTTTGGTCTATTGACCTCACATGTGCTGCACAAGAGAGTGACGTACCCCTCTTCATTACGAGCACATGTTACCTGGTAATCTTTGTTCATTGTTTGGGTGTTCACTCCGATTATGCTCAGTCTTTGATGTGTAAACGTAATTAACAAATTTAAGTGTTTGTTTAAAGAAAGAATGCTCTCATGGTAATATTAACAAGCATTCATTGTTGTGCAATTGCCCCCCTCAGGGGGATACAACCATTGTATCTATAGGAATTGGCACTCCTGGGGAGGAAAATGTGTGAGGGCCCGAGCTGAGAGTTAAGGTATGCCTTTTTGTTGAAATAAAATGTTTTTTTGTTATGTTATGGACCACCTTTTCTCGGTTCACGGCTGTCCTGTTTTTCAGCACCTGCTACTTTCTTCTTCAACTTTTATCTTATTTCATAAACTTCTTTCCCATCTTACTGTTTCTATGCCCCTTCTGCATAGATTCCGCATTCCCTAATATCCATACTAAATGGTGCCTTCCTCCTTCCTCTCTTCGATACGCACTATTTTGTAGCGGTTAGGGAGGCTTAAACTAATCTATAATCAATCTATTTCCCCCCATCTCCATACTAAATGGTGCCTTCCTCCTTCCTCTCTTCGAAACGCTCTTCTTTTGTAGCGGTTAGGGAGGCTTAAACTAATCTATAATCTAATCTAATCTGTGATGCAATTGCCCTGAAATTTCATGACAAAAGTTCCAGCAACTTTGCAGGTTGGGATTGCTGTCTAAATGCTTTGCATGTCGCCGCAGGTTTTAAATTATGGCGCTGCTATGCTTTTGAAATTCTACCTGCATCAGAAAACATTCACCCTTATGATTCACTCCCTAAAACACATTCGAGTATTTTTGTTTGATTCCATTCAATTAAAGTACTTGATTATGAAAGCACTTGTTGATTTAAGAAATCTTAATTTTTAGAAATAATTTCTTAGCGATTTCTCTGTCTTTAGAAAATTATTTTAAATAATGTTTGGAGGTGTATCTGCACTGAAATCCCAAATAGGCTTCAAACTTGGTCCCAAGTGTTACATTTTATCATCATGAATTGATGGCATGCTAAGTAACTGTAGAAGAGGATTTTTTCGTTTTAATTTCTGTTGATTTATTCGAGCTTGATTTTGATTAATTTGAGTCTGAGTGTGGTGAATTCAGACCTAAATTTGACTAATTTTGAACCAAAAATTTGTAGACCATCCGTGCCTTGGTGAGTGAGGCTCACACTTACTTAGAATTACGAGAGTGTCATGGCTGCAGGTCACCCTTCGGGGAGATACGACTATTGTATCTATGGGAATTAGCACTCTCCGGGGGATTGTTAGGTCCCAAGCTAAAGGTTAAATAGGCATTCTTTTTGTTAAAGTTGACTAGGTTTTTTGTTTTGCTACGGACCATCTTTTTTTCGGTTCACTGCTGTCCTGTTTTTCAGCACCGACTACTTCTTCATCATTTATCTTGTTTCATGAACTTCTTTCTTAGCTTTCTGTATTTATACACCTTGTTCATAGGTTCCGCATTCACTTAGCTCCATCCTAAATGATGCTTTCAACCTTCCTCTCTTTGAACATCTTTGTTGTGGTAAAGGGAGGCTAAGACTTTCTTATAATGAAGCAATCATTGGCCGCAGGTCACTGGAGGACGAGCTGGTGGCGCTGCGGGTGCAGAGCGAGGACCAGCAGCAGCAGCAGCAGGAAGGCGCGCTGCAGGACCTCAGTGATGGAGAGGCCGCCGACACCTCTGCTCAACCTCCCTCTCCCGAACTCGCGAAAATGGTGAGTTCGGACATTGTTCTTTAGTTTGTTGCCCTTAGAGTTTACTTATTTCAAGTATGTGTTTCTCACCCAACACCACTAGAAGTGAGCAGTATGCAATGCTTCAGCGAGTACCCACTCGAATGCTCTTCTTGGAGTTATTACAAGTTATTTACTTCCGTGAACTGGAAATTCAACTTGTCAGTTTGCCTCACAATGGTCAAAGGTTTTCAATATTTTAATGCAAGTTTTGCTTGCAATGTCTAGATTTTGTGTTAACGTCCATTTATCTTTAACTTATCGAGAAATTCACTAATTAATGAAATATAACAAATAGCTGTAGCAATAATCATTGTTTAATTACAATAAAAAGGAGATTTATTGTCAGTAGCCTCCAGATCTGTTATCGTAGAAATTAAGAGTATTGTAAATTACGCTAATTCTAAATTATGGAAACAGTCTTGAGTCAAATATTAGGGGCTTTAGTTACTGAAGTGTTCGTGGGAAACGATAATGCCATACTACTCTGCTTGCGGGCTTATAGTTGGTAAATGTTTCGTTAACTTGGAAGTTCAACACTTCTGCAAAACGCGAACATACTTCAATTATGCGAGTGTTGAATTACCTAGAGGGCTGAGAAAAAGGATTGGCTGTTCCAATTTAAGTTTGACAGTCAAACTCAACTACCCTGTTACTCCACACTTCACGTCATCCCAGTTAAAGAAATACACCCGAATTTCTGTAGTACAATGAATATTGACTAAATGTTTAATCGCCATTTTATCTTACAAAGATAACGCTTTTTGCACCCGCTGCGTTAAAATTAACTGCATTATGTTTAAAGGGGCCCATACACGCTCAAAAAAAGCGTCAAAATTTTGCATCAAAATTTTGCATCAAAATTTTGATACAAAATTTTGATGCTTAATTGCCCACACACGTTTAGGCGTTTTTTCCATCAAAATTCAGTATCGTCAAAATCTTCGACATGGATGCATCAGTGGCCATAGCACTAATGTTCGCATTGGATTCTGATTAACCTCCTGCTAAACGTCGGAAATGGTCAAAAGACTGGTATTTAAAAGCGAAACCTACGGACACGTCAACCTCCTCCAAGAATTACGTTTTAACGAATCAGAAGACTTCCGTAACTTCCTTCGAATGGATGCGCTATCGTTCGATGAGTTACTCGGCCTTGTCGAGCCATTGATGAGGAAAGAAGATCCACTGGCATGCGTCCGTCCATACCACCAAGTGAACGCTTGTCCATCACACTCGGGTACCTGGCGTCTGGAAATTCTTATGAAGACTTGAAATTTCTGACAGCAAGATCTCCGCAAGCGATTGGAAAGTTAGTCCCAACTGTCATAAAACCTGTTTGTACAGAAGGTACGGATAATAAATGGCGATATGTATAACTGTAACAAATTGAAAAAAAATAACAATAAAACTTATACATCATGAACTAACCTGAATTGTTCCTTGTTTATCGCTTGTGTCATCATTGCTATTGGACAAGGTGCTTCTTGACTGGGCAGGAGTCTCCTGGTCTCTTAGAACATCATAGCCTCCATGAACCACGCCTGAGACTCGTACAAGTCTTCAGTGCCGGCACCTGATTTGCCACTTTTGTCCATTTTTCGAAGTTCATTGGGAAAATTTGTTCGTAGATTGTTTATTTTTTCTCCAGATTTTCTAATGTGGCGGAAGTAAAATGCTCTCGATATTTCCGCAGTAAAATTTCATAGGCCTCGGCTTTCTTGGCACAATTGCTATAATCCTCCGACTTAATTCTCCACAAGGCTGACAAGGTTTGATACGCGTCTAAAACTTCAATCAAAAATTTCTTTTCAGTCTCCTTCTTCCCAGACATGGCGATTCTGTCTCCTCGGCAGTCACCTGCGGACTAACAATTTTGATCAAAATTTTGACAAAAGCCCACACACTCATCAAAAATTTGACGACTTGTCAAAAAATATCGAACGGATTTGATCCATCAAAATTTTGATTCAAATCTTTTTTTTGACATCAAAACGTCCCATACACAGTCAAATTTTGCATCAAAATTTTGATATCAATATTTTGATGCAAAATTTTGACGCTTTTTTTGAACGTGTATGGGCCCCTTAAGACACTGGTTCAATTAATTCGAAAAAGCGTTTTAAATGAATTACGTAGATGCATAACGGATCACTTATTCTGATGCACCCGTGCACGGGTACAAACCATATATATATTTTATCATAGTTCAGTCGTGTATCTGTGCTACTGACCTCATCTGATATCTTCACTGTGTGAGACAGACTAATAGAAACTCAGACAAATATAGAATCGGCTCTTATCTTTCCTTATATAATTAAATGCCACTTGTCTCGTTAAATTTCTTGAAAAATGAAGTATATATTTTTGTGTGTAATTTTTCCTAAGTTATTACAATTGGAATCTTATAAAGCCCATTAGATTTGTTGACAATTTTATGCACTTAGTATTAAATAATAATCCACAGTTGCTGCTTGCTTGGTCTGTCCTCTGTCACGTTCTTTTTTGTCACTCGTTTTCACGAGTTTACCAGTGCACAAGTACAAGAATATTTTAATCGCGGGTACTATTAGAATGGACATATTTGTTTGTCATCCATATCTTGAGACTTAATTTAGGAAGCTATTCAAATCCCGTAATTTTTGATGGGTTGTGTATACTAAAGCCATAAATAAGGCATGCATGACTAATGTTTCAGCTAATGGAGGTGGAGTCAGCACTGGCGGGTAAGCGCGAGCAGGTAGAGGAACTGAAGCGCGCCATGATGACAGAAAACCTCGAGGCTCTGAGCCTGACCCCACCAGACCGCCTTGCTGCCGCGCCTCACGCGCCTGCGAGCGGTGCCGCCGCCACAGGTACGCACTCGCTGGGCACAGCTTTCTTGGATGATGGCGACTGGGTTTAAAGAGGCCCATAGACGATCAATTTTATTGTCAATATAATTGACAATGGAGAATATTGACAATTTAATTCATCGTCTGTGGGCTTGATTGACGACCGTTAGTTAATTGACTTAGTGGGCAAAAAAATTCATCAATATATTGAGTCAATTATATTGACAATTAAATTGATCGTCTATGGGCCGCTGTCGACGCACGTGGGTTTCGGCAACGGAAGGTGAAACAAGGCACAGTCATTTCTACAGGGGGAAATACACTTCGTCATGTTTGGCTAGCCAATCGAACGGCTTTATTTCAAATTAACTTTATGACGTCACTGTTGCTACATGTCGTTAGGCTAATAGTTGTGCCAGATTTGGGGCTAGCAGTGTTATCAGATGCAGTTTGAGCGTTGCTATTAGTTCGTTGCTATAACGTCAGCATTGCCTCCCGGTCGACAAAAAAAGACTGGTTTGACCTACCGTGTTTCTTCTACCGTGGTTTCAGCTGTTAACTAGACTACCTGTAATCCTTAGGGCAGAGGTTCTCAACCAGGGGTAAACTTACCCCTACTTACCCCTAGGTGGCAGGGGAAAAATTAAATAGTCGGGGGTAAATAATTTAAGTACTTACCTGATAATTTTGAACATAGTTCGATTAAATTTAATTTTGTAAAATAAGAGAGAGAGAGAATGCAAGGAAAGTGTGTGTGTTTTTTGCATGGGAGTAAGGGTTAAATAATGAATACATAAAGCCTAGAGGGTCAATGACCGAGGAAAGGTTAAAAATGGCTGCCTTAGGGTAAGGTTATTGACATAACTAGATTTAATTTTAGTAATTGTGCTTTCACGCGGGTAGGCAGAATGGTTCAGTATCTATTAGGAAAATCGAGAAAAAAAACTTGCTGAAGGGACAAGGGGAAGTTTTCTGAGTGAACATGGTACTGCATTTGTTACCAATTATATCCATAATTAGCGTCAAGGGCTTATGTTTTAATTTGGGCTGGAGACAGTAAGTTTTTCTCTACATGTTACTCGTTTCTCCATCCTGAGTTAGCAACTTTATACGGAAGTTCCTGTTCATAGATTACTTCAGCACAAGCTTATTTTCCTGAACCTATCATTTCTTTTAGCTTGTTTGGAGAGCTACTGGAACTTACAAATTTCCAACACGGTTATTTCATTGACTTTCTTTTTTCCAATTTTGATTCAAACTACATCGTTTTAGCTTCAAATTAGTCAAACTCGAGTCCAAATAAGTCAACAGAAGGAATGGAAGCTTCAAATACTTTGTCCTATTTATAATTTGAACTTGATGTAAAGTAATGTTAACCGTTAACAGGATATAAGAGTATGTTTTAACATCACAAGTAATTTATATTTATTCATGTGAACTTGGGTTTGATTAATTTGAACTTGACATTCATTTTAATTTCGGTTGATCAATGGGTATTGATTAATTCGAGCCTGAGTGTGATGAATTCAGACTCGAATTTGATAAATTACAAATCAAATATCACCACCCGTGCCTTGTTGAGTCAGGTTGTTTCCACAGCTAAATATTAATTTCAAAATAGCTTTTTGATCACTTTTTAGGAAGGTAAAAACAATTCAATATCCATTGGAAACATGTTTTCAAATTAATCACATAAGAAAAAGTAGGATATCTCGTTGGTGAAATGAACATTTTGTAGCAGACCTTACTCACTCATATTCCAGAGTATGCGATTAACATAATCAGTTGGGCCGAAAAGAACGGGAATTTCTCCTACGTGATAAGAAAAAATTTAAATTATTTGTATTCTAAAAACGTTCTTGAGTTAATCACTTTATTCTGAAAGCCAAATGTTAAATTTACCTGTGTTCTGTTAATGGAGACAGATTGTGGTTGGTCATAACTCATAACCATAGAATCATTTGAATAAAAACACAGTTTGAGTTTAGTAAACATATATTTTTGCGTTTTCCCATCATTGAAGGACTATCCATTACCCTAAAAAGTAACTTCAAGTGCTCAAATAATTTTTACTTGTTACACAAAATAATAACGGTTCTTCTCTCCGTCTCGACTCAAGGGGCATGGGATAGACAATACGTTTAGGTTAGTTAGGTGTGTCTATCCCATGCTATGCTTTCCGGACTCCTATCTTTCGTGCCCTATTTATTTCTTTCAGTTTTCATACCTTTTTGCTGTCTCTTCATTGTTTTTTCCTTCTTTCTGCCTAACTTGCTGTTTCTATTTATGTGCAGGTTATCTGGTGTAGAAAACACACTTTGTTATTGATTCTCCGTTCTCTATTATTCTTTGTAAATGGTTCCTTCTCATCGTTTTCTGAGATCGCTTCTGTTGTAGCTAAGGAGCCTTAAGCTAACTAATATACTAACCATTATTATTTCTCACTCTTTAAAGGGTTTCACAAAAATCCTTCTGAATTACCGCTTTTAACATGGATATCAAAATGACTACACTTATTTCTGTTCAGGAACTTTTTAAATTATTTCATGTATACCAACTTTCTGGGTACTCAATTTTTTATTCTAAACAGACATAGTGAAAGAAAGAATTGTGTTCTGAATTATTATGTAATGGACTAGGATCTCCATTGTGCACATTTATTTTGACTCACGCGCATTTGAAGACAGTCGTTTATTTTTACATGTCGTTAGGTAACCGTGGCTCACACCTCCTTATGAGGTTGGTATTCTGCAGAGGCAGCCTATTGTCGCGAAAACAATGCTCTCTGAGCACGTAACGCAGAGGGAATTTCAACCCCCACACATAATTAATATAGTACACCTTTGTGCTTGCATGGTACCCACATAATAGGCATGGAAAATAAAAAGCATTGAAAGATTAAAGCACATTCTGTTTAAGATGAACACGTGGAAAATTGGCACAGGGAAACATTTATCGCAACACTCATTTTCGCACCAGAGCCCTCAGGCAAGATGTTAATGATCTGCGACATGATAGTTTTATCCGGCATAATGACATGCTACATAGACAAACGGAGAAAAATTCAAACACATTCTGCTTAAGATGAACACGTGGATTTGAATATTACACATGAAATGAGAGATTCAGGCTAGAAAATCAATGAATGCCAGCGAACGATCACATGATTTAACGCGACTTAGCATTTCCTGGCAATCGTCAAAAGGGGAGTTAATGCATAAAAACGAAATTAGAAACACCAAATGAACATCTTGGTTAGCGCACACACGAAATAAAAGGGTTATCTATGCCATCACACTTCTCGGGCTGCCTAATCCATATTACACACTGCGCGCCAAAAATGGATATGCACTGTTTCAGTGTGCCTTTCATCTTTACTTTCTGCACATTCACTGCTTGTGAGCACTCCCCAGTTGATTCACTGTCGGCGGCATGTTGGGGCACGCAGCCTAGCATTCCTTCGAGAGCTGAACGCCAGGCTGATGGGGAATCGCTGCGAGATTGAGCACGCCGGGCATCAGCCACTGCACCACGGTTGTGTGGATTCCGGACGCGGTGCTACGACCCCACCCTCCTCCTGAGAACAATGCGCAGTTTTATATTATCTATTCCCTGAGATATGATCGTCATTGATCGAATTACTTCTTTACTCCCCTTTAATTCTCAAAATCAATCATAATTTATTTCCCTCTGAAATCAATCCGGATGAGTATTTTACCCCCGCTTCACAAAACAAATCACAAAGCATTTTGTTACATAAAACATCAAGCCTGCACTTCAATAATAAAACACGAATATTCTGATTCCCCCATCCTATGCCGTCTCAAAAACAGATCCCCTATGAGAATGATCATTTTTTACCGTCATACTAAAGCCCAATGCTAACCATCCTGTTTGCGAGAATCAATGTAATCAAAAATGCAAACACCAATAATTATTAGCATTCTGCGTACTACGTTTCGATGACTCCACATGAATTATCAATAAATTAAACCACGTATCCTCACCTCCCTCTGGCCGTCAGGAAGTCTACATCCTTGCCACTGCACCAGTCAAATAGGCCGGTTCTACCTCCTTCTGCCCTTTTATACCTCCCCCGCACAAAGGATGCACATCGTTGATGGTGCGGGATGCCCGCTAAAATTTTTAGTGACGTAGCATCTCGCGATTGGGTGCTTCTCACGCGTCACCTCTGACGTGTTCCCTGCGTCACAAAACTTGGTATTGCTACGCGCATTTCCCTCTAACATATTCTTCTGAGATGCCAAGTGGAGAAATCCTCTTCTATTTTATAAACTAACTTGTAGTTATCTTGGTAATTCAGTTTGAATTGCACATAATGGTAAATTTTTACCATCTAATGTTAATAGAAAGCACAATGTATTCGAGTGACTTCCATTTTCCAAAAGTTACTGTGGCTGAGCTAACTTTAAGTTACTTGTGGATGTCCTAGTCAACAAGAACTGTGTAGTGCTTATTCCAGCACTTACCTGACCAGAAGCATTTTCTGAACGGAGAACCTAGTCATCTAACTGAGCGGTTTCCTTGCGACTCGACTCTATAGTCTTGTGCACTGTTAGGTTTTTTATAACATTTATTGAAGTCTGATGTCGCTTATACCGTCAACTAAAAACTCCTGCTCTCTGCTCCTTTCTTCACCATATTACCCTCTCTTTAACTGGTTCAACATTGTATTTGCAAGAACTGGTCTAGTGCAGTTCTCGAGTTTTTCTAACAATCTTCTTACGTCAACATCACTTCATTTTTCTATGCTGATCTGTCTGCGTCAGCGTCAATGGTTCTCTAATGTCTAATGTATTAACTTCCTGTGTTAGACATTGGTTCCCCTAGACTGCGCAGATTTTTGGGTGTGCGACTCCTAGGGCATTTAAGCCTTGAGGCTCTGATTGTTTATAGCCGCGACCAACATGTGCTGAACCTGACGTATCAACCTCACCCCGCAGCTGCGTGGCAGTGATGACATTTGTGCCCACAGGCGCAGGCGGCAGCGGCAGGCGCATGTTGGGGCCACCCCGCATGCTGGAGACTGCAGTGCCTACCTCCAAGAATCCTCACGGCGTCTGGGTCTAGCTCTCCGTGACACTGCCTTATTTTTCTATTTTATCCCGACGTGTATATCGAATTTTGAATATTCTTATTATAGATTTTAGCAGACTGGTACAGGTTTGGCTTAGAATCTGTTTTGGAATTTGTTTTGTTGGTGGGTCTGTGTTGCATTCTTTCTACTCTCGTCAGAGATACGTGTGGCGTTAGTGACCTCTTCTAAGAATGCCTTCTATTATATTCCGGTCAGCTCGTCCGCACGTCGCTCTGAAATGCTCATGCTGCCATTGTTTAATACTAGTTACGGCTGTATAACTAGAAAGGTACTATATTTACTTCGCGAGGCTTAACTCTAGAAAAACTCTAGTTGTATACTCTACATAATATTTGCCTTATGAGGTACTGTACGTCTCGTTTCAACTATCGCCTTGTGATGTTCGCTTCTAACTACGCACCGCTTGCACGCCTGTTTTCCAAAGCGAATACTGTATATTGCACGCACCTCACCAAAACTAACCAGTCTTCAATGAAGATGCCGAATTTAGCTCTGAAATATTCATTCAGAAAACTGCCCCAACTATTGTGATTTATAGCGTTGAACTATCGTCGTGCTTGCTATAGTTGATGTGAGCTGTCTACTGGAGTAGGTTTTGATGTTACAAAAATTTATTTTTCTCTTCTGAGATTAGCTGTGAGCTTCTTCCCAACGTGTAAGAAGTATGGCATCTTCAATAATGTTTGGAAGCCAATGGATGTTAATTTTTTTATTACATTCACTAAGTGAATTCGAACTTCAACTGTAAAATAAATTACCTACGATTGTTAATGAAAGAAAATAAACTTTGGATTCTGCATCAGACAGGAAAGCGGAAATCTTAATCATTCTGCGAGTTATTGAACTCCGTCATTACGTATTAAACTATTCAAGCAGAGGATTTTTGTCTTCGTTTAGAATAAGTGCTACAATGAAATCAGTTTCGCTTCTGCTTTCCAGCCGAGCGATTTCTACTATTTGTAACTTGAATCTCTTGTTATTATGACGTGTATTATTTTACTATGACTGATGTTGCTAAGCATATCTTATATATGTGGAAGTCGGAGTTTATTTCAATTGTGCCTTTTCTTCTTGTGCTCACTCATGGTAGAGAACGTCGCACTAACAACTCTCATCGTTTCAAGTTAGTGACGGATTAGTGTCCTCATATCACTTGTATGTACAGTTGGTGATTTTGTGGAGTTGCACGCATGCCATGTACCTACCACCTGACATATCAAGTCTCACGCGCTCGTTTACAGCTGGCAGAGATTTTCATCTCTGCCCCAGAGCAGGTTTACTAAATTTGCCTTGTTTCTCATCGAAATTTTTAACTTTACTATCCTTTGAAGAACAATTGGCCACAAATATCACTCGGCATCCGACTGCCAGAAATTATAAATGAGATTTGCGATCAAATTTTATTTGAATAAGAGGCTAGGTTTTGAAATTTCCATCGTGAAAAAGCTTACTTGGCAACTTCTGCAGATGGTACAAGGATGTTTACATATATTTTAAATAATTTTCTTCCTTTTTCACGTCTTCCTTACAGTATTGAGTTATCCTCTCATATGATGCATTTACAAAGATTTAGTCATAGTTCAGTTATCTAGCGAAAGTTTTTTGTTGTTCACACATAGTTCTACGTGTTCATTTGCTATCACTCTAGCGCCGTGGAGACCGTAAGGTAGGAATACTTCTTGTATTCCCACTGTTAGAGAAGTTAAAAGGAAATTGCGCGTTTATTGCTTGTTATTTACTTATAAATAGGCCTCGTGGCTCCTTCATACTCTTGTGTATCTAATCTAATGTTTGTTTCACTACTTTTTTGTATATGAGTATCTCTTCTATGTTATACTTTAGGATTATGTTGCAGCTCTCATTGTGTATGAATTCAAGTTCTTACAGGGCCGCGTAGAATTATGTTGTATTCTAGTACTTGTATTTGCCATTGAAGCGGCGTCGCTGGCCATAGTATAACTAACGCTGAGGCAGCTGAAACTCGATAAAAATGGAGCACATAGCTAGGTATACTTCGCACTTTCTTCCTACGTACCGAAATGTGGCCGAAAATGACGCTGCTTATTTTCTCACGCCACTACAGGATTGAGGAGGTCCTCTTTTATCAATATTCACTGTGTGAGGGCCCGAGCTCAGAGTTAGGTAGGGTTTCTTTTTGTTGAAATTAGAATTATTTTTTTTTTGTTAAGGACCACATTCTTTCGGTTCACTGCTGTCCTGTTTTTCAGCACCTACTACTTCCTTCATCAACTTTTATCTTGTTTCTTAAACTTCTTTTTCAATTTACTGTTTCTATGCATAGATTCCGCGTTTCCTTACCAATACTTAATGGTGCCTTCCTCCTTCCTCTCTTCGAAACGCTTTTTTTAAGCGGTTAGGGAGGCCTTAAAACTAATATCTAATCTAATCTTTATCAACATTCAAGTCATAACAGCATGACCTGTCTTCATTACTTCTAGGGCTCTGCATTCCCAACAGAGCATGGTAGCCTCCACGGAGTGAAGTACTCCAATGTATTGGCCTTCCCTCATATCACTCGCGTTTTTCAAAAGAGAAACGCAAAGCTGCGTTCAAGGTGCACTGCACACAAGTGTTCACCAATTCTTTGTTTCCCATTACCAGCTCTTGCTTTGCGTACAATGCGTATACACGTCCTCATGTATCAATTCGAGATGTGTTACCAACCGCTATAACTTGAATAGAACTGGACGATCTCTGTTTACTCACGTCGGACATGCCTCTTCTGAAACTCATTGCTTCGTCTTTTTTGATTAGGCGGTGACCATTGATTCTTGCCTCACGTCCAAGTCCTAAAGCTATCTCGTCACAAATTGTGCACTTCATCATTCACGGTATGAAGTGTGGTTGGAATATCGATACAGTAAAGCGTTAATTAGAATATATCTTTTAGTGCTTTCATTGAATGTATCATTTAGTGCACATTTATTTTTGTATTTTGTTTGGAAACTGTAGCATCTACTCCTTAACCTGTCATTAGCAAAAATTAGTTGATTCAGTTCATTGACGTAGCCATTCCAAATCAGCGGTTTGCTATCTCATGAAAAACTTAGTGTCTCGTTCCATCTCAACGCTCATCTTATATACCATAAGTGGTGACCTTGTATGACGAATTGATCAATTTTGGGAATCTGTTTCATTATTTCTTTAGAAGACGTGAACTCTTGCACTCATTTGATGATGTTCAACATTTCACGCCCAGTAGAAACCTAATGCTTCTCGTACCTTAAATTAGATTGCACCCCGTAGACTTTCCAGGGAGATGCACTGAAAGGGATTGTCCATCAGTGCATCTTGGAAACTTGCCCTCCTTGGGAGCATGTAGGATAACTAAGCAATAGTCAGGGGGGTTGCTGGTGATGTCTGTCCTCGTTAGTGTACCTTGGAAAAGTAGCGCTCCCCGGTGGCTACCCAAGCTACCCACCACAGAATCAGCAAAATTTTTTGCAGAGGTCTGTTGTGGGTTGTATTTAATAGTTAGGTAGACCTTTCGTTCTTCACTGCACTTTCTCTCGAAGGAGGAGCCGGGGTACCGTGCAACCGCTCTCCTTCACGAGTGTCTTCGTCACCTATTCTTATACTTCTTTCCGTCTCATTGTGATGCTTACGCTTTATTTTGCTTCTCTAGAGAGCTGTTTGTTGACATTTGCAATAACAGCATTTGACTCATAGCACTTCGACTTTGCGCTCGTGGCCTCGGAGCGATAGAGCCAAAAATGCTAATGCACTTGTAAATATTTGCCTCTAAATTAGAGTGTACGTCAAACGAATGTTCCGAGAACTGTTATTCCTCATACTTGTAATTTACTTCTTCAAGTAACCTAAGTCTGAGATCATAGTGATCCATCTCCACAGTCTGTGCCTTTTCGAATCTCACCAGTCTATCTCCTGTGCTACACTTCTTGCCTGTAACTGCATTCTTTTGTTTTCAAAGACCTCGTTTATACCTACCCTGAGGATGGGACCAAAAAACTTTGTTTCCACCCATATTTTGGATTAAATATGGACTTTTTCTCCTAAAATTTATTGGGCATTATGCGGCTGAATTGGGATTTCATCTGTTTAAGTTAAGATATTATACCTAATGACTTGCCTGAGTTGGCTAATTGCTGTTTTCGACCAGAAATACGCCTAAGCGCATTTTTACGAAGATTTGTTTTATTTAGGACGTTCGCCATCCATCTCCGGTGACTGCTGCAGACGTTGCATACAAATTAAGATGGCCAAGACTAAGACTATTTTTAACTAAGGATCTAAATCACTCTCTATTCTCATCGTATTTGCGAGAGACCGACTATGCTAGCTGCACATCTCGCTCTGTACCGTAACCCGCAGCAAACCATCAGATAGGCACCAACCACAGGTTAAGTCACAATGATCTTTTCCTCATCTTCACAATCATGCGCTGTGTGCGTTCTTTCTCTGTCACATTCGTATACAAGAAAATGAATTTACTTTCTATGAAAGTTTCACTTTATTGGTCAACAAATGTTTGATTTGAATGTACGGAACGAATTTGTCATCCTCATAGGCGCCATGTACATTTCGCGCCGCCATCAGTGATGATCAATCCTTAATGTGTTCATATGTTATTTTATTTTATTTTTGACGGTAAAGTCGTTGATCGTATTTTGGAATTGGATCTTGCCTTTCATGTTAGGCGCATGGATGATGTGATAGTTTTTATGATCATTTTGATTACATGATATGCCTGAACTTCGCCACGGTCTAGTTGGTAGACGCCATTGGTGTGGACATCTTTGTTTGCTGTCGCAGATGCTTGTCACTCCCAGGGAGACAATGTGAGGGCCCGAGTTCAGAGTTAGGTAGGCCTTCTTTTTGTTGAAATATGATGCTTTTGTTGTGTTGAGAACCATCTTTTTCGGTTCACTGCTGTCCTATTTTTTTCAGCACCTGCTACTTTCTTCTTGAACTTTGATCTTGCTTCATGAACTTCTTTCTTCTTTTACTGTTTCTGTGCTCTTTCTCCATGGATTCCGCGTTCCCTTCAACTCCATACTAAATGGTGCCTTTTTCTTTCCTCTTTTTGGATCGCCTTTGTTGCGGATATGGAGACTTTAACTATTAATCTAATCTGCAGATGTTTATTGTTTTAATTGAATTGTTTGATAGAAACCAGGCGAATTATGAGAAGCTTACCCTTGAAATACTTTCTAAATCAAAGTTACTCATTCTTTGTTTTCAGTACGAATGCTTGGCTGTGTCAGATTAATGATTTGTAGGTCTAAAAGGAATGTCAATTGATATCCCCCTGAGAGGAATACAGTCATTCTATCTATGGGAATTAGCACTCCCAGGAGCATATTTGAGGTCCAGAGCTAAGAGTTAGGGCTCTTTGAAACGTTTTGTTGCTGTTTGGGAGCCTTGAGCAAACGTTTAATCTAATGTTTAGAGGTCTCTAATTTCTTGCCGCTAGCGGCAAAGCTGAAACCAGTGTCAAGACAGTCACACTGTAAATCGCTACGCAGTTCGTTTGCTACTCGGAACTTCGCCACTCTGTGAAGATTTATACAGACGGCTCTAAGACAGGAGACGCTGTGGGATGTGCCGCTGTGTCCGGGGAAATAGTGAGGGCTAGGAGACTGCTCCCAGAGACCTCAATTTTCTCAGCGGAACTGTATGGTGTGATGGAAGCGCTACAGCTGATCGAGGAGCACGATTGTCATTCTTTCACCATCTTCGTTGACTCGAAAAGCGTAATAGATGCTGCTCAGATGTACAACAGTACCCACCCCATTATTGCGGAGATCGTCACAAAGCTGGCACAGTTCGTAAATGAACGGAAGAGTGTCGTTATATGCTGGGTGCCCGCGCATGTGGGGATATCTGGCAATGAGAGAGCAGACCGGGAAGCTAAGCAAGCTGCTGGGTCAAGTGAGAGAACACTAAATTTGATGGTCCCTTCCCGTGATTTTTATCCTCGCATCAAGGCGGCGGTGAAGGATCTGTGGCAGCGAAACTGGACGGCCACAACTGACAATAAATTGAGAAACATTAAGCCCACTGTCCGAGAGTGGTCATCTTCTAACTGCCGTGCTCGTCGAATGGAGGTGATACTCTGCCGCCTCCGCATCGGCCATACTCGCATAACGCACGGCCACCTCATGGAGCGACAGCCGCAGCCGCAATGCGAACGGTGCCGTGTTCCCCTGACTGTTGTGCATTTTCTCGTTGAATGTCCAAGATACTCTGCTATACGCAATGTGTGTTTCCCAAGTCTTCGTGGCTGCACGGAGGATGTGTTGATTGGAATACTCAGGGAAAACGAGCGCTCAGGCTTTAACGCAGCAGCGTTGCAGCTGTTCCTGGAGAGGTGCAAGCTATTTTCTGAGATTTAACATGAAGCCACGCAGTAATGCACTGTAACCAAGCGTGATATCGTATTGGAAGATTGTAGATGAAGAAACTGCAATATGGCCGGGCGCGCTACGTTGGTACCTCGGGGGGTTTCAGCGTGGGTAAGGCGTCCGGCCATAATGGGTGGGCAGCTGAAACCCCCTACGGGGTTTGGCTGCCCAGTGTGTTCGAATGTACTGTTGTATGTACAAGATTTCAATGGGGAGACAATTATACTCTTGAGTTGTAACTATAATTACGATCATATAATCTTTGATGTTCAAATAATGTTGATGTTCATCTTACGTGGTAAATCGGAAAGTCTGATACTAATTAAATTATGTGACCTCCGGTGCGATATAGTTTGAATAACTGAAGCGCTAGCAAACCTATGTTACTACTACTACTACTTGCTACTCGGATTTATACTCCATTAACTGAACGTCGCTATTCAAGCAATATATATTCAATTTAGAGGTTTTATATCTCCGCACTGATCAGCATATACGCATTTTCATGCTTTTTTGGAAAATCAAATTCACTTGTTTCTTATAAGTAAATTTTGCTCGTTTTGGATGAAATATATTAGAAATACTTGCCCAATATGTGATGCGCTCAAGTCCCTCACACTATTGTAGTAGTGTCATGTCCCCCTGCGATTATAGTCCTCCGAGTTCGTTGCAAGTTTGCCTTGGTTGTTTGAGTTTCGCTGTGTTGTTGAAAGTAAGCTAATGAGGTAAGGAAGGAGAATAAACTGTTGACTTCGTATTCCTGTTAGATGGGCTAAAATAAATTCAGAATCTTATGGAATTAATAATGAAGTTGCGATTCTTGATCTAAATTTTACCAAGATTTTAGAATAGGGGAGTGATTGAAAGGTGAAGGTTTTGTTGAAAGTTCAATTTTGAATGCGGAATATTCACCCCCGAGCGAATTAAATTCATCGATTATGTTTCGAGTTCATGAAAAAAACTCTGGCAACGACGAAAATTTATGAAGACATAGATTACATCTGTACCGCGAAGTTGAAATGTACCATGAAAGACTTTATTTCTGCGAAATAAATCTCATTGTATACATCAACGCATTTGTTTTATGAAGTAATGGCTTTAGGCCCGAAAATTTAGGTGAAACGGTTTTCGTTGGAAAGTTATAGCTTGCGTGTGATGAGAGAATACTCTCAAAAAATGGTCTAGTCCCGTTTGTGGCAACCGTACGTTTATAACCGATATTGATAATGTTTATTGTAAGATTTCATCTGTACGCAAAGCTTGATAACAATTACAGGTAGTTCAGAGTACGACACGTTGAAGTTCTGCGCACAACGGTAGTTCGCACGCCACTTCCAACTGCTGTTACGGCTTCAGTGCGACCGAACTTGTAGTTAACATAGCTATGCCATGTGTACAATTCTCATGCCATGCGTAGGTCATACTATTTGAGCACAAAGTTCAGTAATACTCTCAACAATTGTTTGAATAATTTGTAAATATCTTTAGTACATCTTTATTCTTTCAAGTATGCATTGCCTTCGTGATCGTTTATTTAGTAATCATATGAGTCGGAAACATATTCATGGTTGTATTATTTTAAATATAGTGCGCCCACAATCCTGCTTATTTTTCACTTCCCTTTAACCCATACAGTCATTCCTACGGTGATATGTGTAATAAAAGCAAGTGAATACTATGAGTATGTATTAACATTAGAGAATTTCAATGTTGGTTACAGATATTTCAGGTAAATATTTAAGCTACGCTTAAAATAAATCACAATTTAGGTAGACATTAATATCACACATGTTTTTTCCCCAAGTTCTCAGGCTACGGGTCATACCATGGAAACTGTCCAATTTGACGTGAAATGAGGCCCCAGGATGCATTCGAATGACGTCTCTGATTTGCTATCTTTGAATTTATTGTGCATTTGTATAACTAATCAGATTTATGTCATTACTTCCATGAACTTTAATGCCCATGACGATAACCCGATGTATTATTGCAGGCATCTTCTTCGATCAGACCCTATTTACATTGAACGAAACGAAGCCCTCTTGATTAGTTGGCAGCTGCGGCCTTCGATTCCTGCTTAACTTTGTAGTCCTGGAGGGCAGACTTGATTGCGTCCTCGGCCAACACTGCACACAAAATCAAGTTCACATTAATTCATTAGTCAAGAAATAAAATAAAAGAATGACTAGGATGAATTTAGAGGAAAAATGTGATTTTAATCTACAAGTCAAGTAGTACGCTACAAATCAACTCGATACAGCCGGAAGCCGCAGAAAGCTCTGCATGACAATTGCCTAAACCCTCCCCAACCAACAGTCAGCTATTACAGACAAGCTCGGAGCGCCTACTTCTAGTGCTCTCAATCTAGCTGATCAATTATATTAGGTTATCACTAACCACGAAAAAATTTTAACGATCTTGCGTCACTTTGGTCACCATTCATATTGACAACAATTATTTGATTGAATATAACCGTGCAGACGAAACGAACTAGAAAAGTGAGACTGCATACACTACACGGCCAATAAGATAGTCGCACCCTGGAGAAATGTGAATGTAATGAAAAGCTCAATAATTTATAGGATACCTTTAACACTGAACTGATTACAGATTTCATTCTATAAGGCATACAGTGAACAAGATTTTGCTAATAATAGGAATGAACATTTGGTCACCTAGGATGTTCAAATAATCCTGAAATACAAGTTTATGGCCGCCCAAGGTTGACAAACCAAGTTGCGACCATGCAAAGCACCACCAGATTATTACACTACCGCTGAACGCCTGTACTGTCGACGCTATGCAAGACGGGTTCAGTGCATCTTGGGCTCACCCTAACTCTGCTATCTTAAACAAACTGAAAATCGATTCATTTGACCATAGAGCGCGTTCCAATTCTTTTACAGTCCAATCCTTGTGTTTTTTACATATTGGAGCAGTTAGATTTGATTAACTTCACTGAAAAAATTGTTTCCTTTCGACGGCGCAACTCCTTAAATCCACTTCGTTCAGCATTGACCCAATTTAATCACTTCTCGGTGCATTGTGCCAGCAAAAATCATTTTTTAAAGATCTTCAGCTATTAGCTGCTGAACACTCTCCGCCAGTTTGTTTTCACCAATCGCTTGAGCGAACGCCTGTCGTGAGCATTTAGAATTTGGGCCGTGTCACTATCACCACAATGAAAATGACTGCACTTCACCATTATTTACATTGAACAATTGTTCGTCACACAGTCTTAAAGGTGCAGTACTGACCACCAGTAACAATGAACGCTAATACTGATACCATATTCTTTCCCTTCAAGTTTGTTGTAAAATAAAAAAACTGTAGCAATGATATTCACATTTTAAACATGCGCGACAACAAACTTTTCGGCCAGGCAGTGTACATCGGTGTAAAATCAGCTAATGAAATATGCTCCAAAGTTACAAGAAGTTATATCACCCGCGGTATAACAAAACCAACTAATGTGTACAACACGCTGTCTGTACTGCGCCGAAATATAGGCTGAATTTATTCGAGAGGCAGCCTGGATTTAGCTGCAATCCAACGAGAACCGTATACCAAGCATACAAGTGAAGTCCAGGTAACGTCACAGAGCAATACTGATGGACCATCTTAGCCCTTCATTTCCTACTCAGAGCGACAAAGCACAAAACAAATAAAGCATCAGATTAGACAAAGGCTCCCTAACCGCAACAAAGGCTTTACTAAGAGGGGAAAGATAAAGCCCATCCCTTAGTACGGGGTTTAGGGAAAGCGAAATCTATGCACTAAGTGTGTTAACACAGTTAAGAAGGAAGGCTATGAAATAAGATATGTAAGTCGAACAAGAAAGTTACAGGCACTTAAAACAGGACAGTAGTGCACCGAAACCATGTGGTTCTTAATGAAACTAAGCGTTTTATTTTAACAAAAAAAAAGCCTACCTAGCTATAAGCTCGGGACCCCACATCCCCCCCCCCCCCCCTTAAAGTGGTAATTTCCATAGATACAAAAGTTGTATCCACTGAGAGGATGAAACAACCCACGATTCTAAAACTCTCATTATTATTATTATTATTTTTTTGGGGGGGGTTTTTCCCCGGCGTTTTTGATACTCTGACAAAATCGTAGCGTAATTTGTTAGCGGCGCTACATTTAGGTTTCATATTTGGAATTTGGGGGGGGGTGAGGATCATCCCGACCCCGTTTTAGTGTCCTGGTGTGTCAGCTTTGGTTTGACGGAGGAGTCTAAAACTTCACTAAAAAAAGCGCTCATGACGATAGCAGCCAAAAAGATAAGTTCTCCTCATCTCATATACGTGCAAATTGAGAAAAAAAAAATGAAAATTTACCGACTGAAGAATGAATTTTACAATTAAAACAAGCTGCAATGACTGTGACCGGTAATTATACAAACATATAAAAAAACATGAAGTCCCTAAAGCAAACCGGAAGAGCCACAAAAATTCAGCTTGAAACGGCATAAATTCCTATGAAAACAACAGAAGGTAACAAGTCTTTGAAATGTGTAAGCAACCCTCTCCGTGCTACTCTTAATTGAATACTGATTGAGCACATCCAAGTCCCATCCATTACCCGTCAACACCCAATCAAAAACATTAAAAGTGAAATAGAGACTGAAGAGTTCCACCAAGTAACTGTTCGACTCACTAGAGCAGTGCAGCTTGACGGGAGGCAAGTTCAGTTCCTTGGCGATGTCCGTGTTCTTGATGGTCATGGCGTCGTCCACCTGGCAAAACACTCAAGCAGTTAACTAAAGATTCACAATGAAGAACTCAAGTATACATAAAGAAGCAGAAGTTAATTTTTTCTTTTGAAACAGCAAATGTAAAATTTCACCTATTTAGTCATAAAATTACTTTTAATGTCACTTGACTTTGTGTAGCATCACAAGTGCCTATGGTAGCATCCAGCACTGCTACAATACTTGCATTTAGAAGCTTGGAAGCTTGGAAGAAAATGGCAATTTTCAAGGATACATTTCAGAAAAAAATTTTGTCAAGACTTGAGTGAGTGTACAAAAAATGGTTTACACATGAAATTAATCCATACACAACAGTAGTCCTGGGGTTTCATACCAGAAACCAGAGCTTGTCAGCTTGAGGACAACTTAGAGAGTCAGGGGTCAAGGAATGAAATCAACTCAACTGAGTCATTGCACCTTCTCACAAACGTGCTCATTGATGACATTCACATCTTAAATATTGAACTTCCATCACATTTGTTGGAAATCACATTTGAATTCTGAGAAAATATGCACTATTGATTCCGAAATTTTCAAAACAAACCATAAAAACAAACTTATGCACACAAGTAGTAACTAGAAACCAACAATTTACCCATTTTTTCACTGGAAACTTACATTTCGGCCTTTAATCCATTCTGTAGCTAGAGAAGAGGAGGCAATAGCAGAACCACATCCAAAGGTTTTGAACTTAGCATCGATGATCTTGCCATTATCATCCACCTTGACCTGGAGCTTCATAACATCACCACAGGCAGGGGCACCAACGAGACCTGTGCCAACATTTGAGTCACTTTTGTCGAGTGAGCCAACGTTGCGAGGATTCTCGTAGTGATCAATTACCTGAAAATGAACAAAAATGGTAATGCTTTGAGCCAAGTTAATTTCACCACTATAGACATGTGGTTTTTCAAAAGCATCAGTGAACAATCAAGGAAAATTACAGAATGTAGTAGCTTAAATGTCTACTAAACAAGCAATAAAATTATGTTAAGTACAGTCGCTTGACGCACTGCCTCATATTCCAATCAGAAAATTAAGAAAAGGTTAGGTTAAGAGATTAGTCCAGATAAGTTAGTTTGGTCCTCCATAACCACCACAAAGATTTTCTAAGCAAGTGGGAAAAAAGAAGACATCATTTAATATGAATCTATGAATAAGGTGTGTTTCCACACAAAATCCCCAAAGCATAGAAACTGTAAGTGAAGAACAAAGTTTATTAAACACAATAAAAGTTGAAAAAGAAAGCAGTAGGTGCTGAAAAACAAGACAGCACTAAACCCAAAAATAACAATCAATAAAACAAAAACCTATTCAATTTCAGATCTGCTATAGCGTGAGGTCTACCACACTATCGCAAGAGACCTGCCTCTAGCTAGTACTCTAGCATGAGGTTAGGTTACTAATGGATGTTACTCATTTCCAAACATTTGATTTAGCAATAAGCACTTAATTTGTATATCTCAAACTGCACCTGGGTAGGCAATATGTGGCAGTAATAGCACCTTAATTTCAAAATAAGAACCCTACCCAACCTTCAGAATGGGACCTTACATCTTCCCCCTGGGAGCATTAATTCCCATTGATATACTAGCTCTATCCACAAGATAGGTTAGGTGAAGAGAATACAGGCATGAGCCATTAACTTTATAGAAAGAGTATTTATTTTTCTTCAGCGCATTTTCAGAGAAGCAGAAAGCTTCTAAAGCCCACATCCATTGATATTAAACAGCATCCACATCCTCTGAACAGCTAATACAAAACACTAAATCTCTATGCTAGTTGTCAAGTCCTCAAAATATTCAAGAAAATCACATTTATTATGAGAGAATTTAGCTAGAAGACTAAATTTCAGTATTGGATGTGGGTCATACAACATCTACTGAGACATCTTTTCAAAAATACATAACAGTATTTTTTTTTTAAATTTAGATGAGCTTCAGGGATACCCCCAAGATGAAAACATGAAACAGTCATTCAATGCACCTATGACAATATATCCATACCAAATTTGAAATAAATATAAGTTCAATTCCAACATAAGTCACAGCTCCTACCACCAGCATGCCATCAATTTAAATAGAACTAATGTAAATATACTGAAGACTTGAAAACAACCCAGTCACTGCATAATATAGATTGTCACATGTTGCCTAAGCTTCTTTTCAAGTCTTCAAGTGTTCAATTTGACCAAGATAGTGAATTCTTATAATGGCATTGATGTGAAAGGAAATGCAATCAATTACTAATTTTAAATCTTTGAAATATTGAAAACAATTTATATTCATCTCAGTTTTTGAACTGAGCAAATGTGTCATAATAGCCTCACAATTTCAGTTAAGACCAAATGTTAGCTTTGGTTTCATGATCAGAACCATGCAATGTGTTAAAATCCTTATACCAAAACCTAAAATGAGCTAATGCACACAATTTTTATACCATAATTTGATATGAAAAGTACATCACACTTTCTATTTACAGCAAATTTTGGAAAACCTCAAAACAGAAATATCAGAAACTCCTTAAACTGTAGTCTTGATGGTGCTGTTACTAAAATATTGTATAACAGAAAATAATTGACTACCTTCTACATGTTTGACACACATACCAAATCCACAATGAAATTTTATTGTAATCTGAGGATAGAGTCAAGATGTAAGAAGTAATCTACAAAATCATTCTACAATTATAAATAATTATTATGACACATATCAAGCTAATGCATGTAGACTGACAAATTCTATTTGCATCCAACTTTAAAGAGATCAGCAAAGATAATTCCATCCTTCAGAATAGAAGCAAATACCCATAATCTTGGTTATAATATTGTAACATTCTATTCTTTAGTGTAGATTTACCACTGAAAAATGAGAAAAATTACCAGTCATTGAGAAAAATACAATAGAAATCTGAATCGAGAGTGCTACTATGAATTAGATGTAGGTTAACAGTATAGTGTTTTAGTTGCAAGACAGGAGAAAATATGTGTACAAGAAAATTTTAAAATTTCCGCTCAGTTGAGTTTTCACGTTTAATAGTCAAAAAAACTATGCATGTTTTAAAGATCTATTTAGTGCTGATTGTGACAGCCATAAAATCAATAGAAATGACCAGCAAAATCCTTCCAGGTTTTGGAACTAAAGCAAGAACTTTCAATAAAACAAAATAGCTACATAGTTCAATATGACTGCAGATCAAGAAAACAGATTGAAAATTAAAAGCACATTCTAATTTTTTGGGGCTCTTCAATATGCTAAATAATTTCTTTTGCAGGTCATGTTAATATAAGAACATAATTTTTATGAATATCACTTTTAAAAACAGCTTACAAAATACATTTAGCAGAACACAATTAAGAAGACATTGCACAGTTGTACATTAGAGAATTGTGATTAGCCACACAAATTTTAAAATGTTCTTGGATATAACTACCAACACTCAGTGTTAAATTTGTTAATTTATAGGGCAGTTCAAAGAAATAAGGAATCCTACACATGTAAAATCATATTTTCTTAATTTTCCGAGGCAACAAATAAGGAACAATTTTGTGAAAGAATACCTAACAATTTATTATTTGGTAATTTATTCAAAAAGTAAAAGAATATAAACATAAATCTTATTGAACATTGCTAGCTAAGCAAAATTTACATTTTTACACTAAAAACTTAGTTTAGTGTATGTAAGACTAAATAAATCCATGCTTGTATACCTATGGATATCATAAGTAACTTAGAAAGTATGCAACTGGTAAATACATTGATCAACTGCTAATCAACAAACATATAAATTCTAAAAACTTTTCAATGCTTGAAAAAAATTTTAATGAGACATTTAAAATCAAAAGTCTCATAATAATTTGCTCTTTTCCATGTCATTCATAGTTTTCCTCCTTAACAAAGAATACAATCATTCCCCACAAGAAAGAACAGGAGACTGCTTTATTATGCTTTATTAATATGAGACTGCTTTATTATGCTTTATTAATATGAGACTGCTTTATTAATATGAATTACAAACTACATCTTCATTTTTTGTGTTTTTCAAACTATAACTAAATATTTCCCTATTGAAGCTATTTTAAGAATTCATTGTAAAATTTGGTTAACTGTTACATTAATTTTGGTGCACCAGTCTTGTTCTTACACTGCTCCCATACATACACAAAACATGCATTGCATCAAGTCTAGTCAATACCTCACCTTCTTATGGTACCCTGCAGTGACAGTCACTCCAGCATTCCTAGGGACAAGATTAGGCATTGACTGCCCAAGTTTACGCAACAAAGCCATCTTTAGAAATTTCTGCACAATAGACAGTAAAAAAGAACAAAATTATGGTTAGTTATTTCCTATACTGTCACCCAAAGCTTCAATTTCCTTCAACACAAAAAAAAAATGCATAACTAATTATATATTTCAAAATGCAAAACAATTGGCATTAGAAAAAAATGAACACTAACACAGCTAAAGTATAACCAAGAACACGTACCCAAAATCCCGAAGGAGAAGACGTGAAATTGCAAAGGTTGACATATTTGACACTTGTTCACTCTATTGTAGGTCAAGGGTTTAGCTGTACAATCTTACAGCCTGCACACCGTTCTATTTGCCTCACACAAGACCAACAACCAATGCTCCAAGGAATGCTTAATAAGTAGAAACAAGCAGCAAAAACTAAATCAACGGCACAGCAGTGGGACACATGAGCCTATCCGTATTATTGATAGTTTAGGCAAATGTTAGTTTTGCTAATGAGCTCTCCGAGTCATACCCAAGCTCCTAATCAGGCCTATTTTCACAGCTATTGCTAGAGCCCTCATTGCTGCAGTCAACTTGAAAGCTCTGAAAAACTGACCACCTTGGAAGATGCATGAGAATTTGGCCCCAAGAAAATTAAATAGTTATAAATGACTTGTAAAGTGACTACCTCAAGAAAAATACAAAATTGCACCACACACAATAAATAATTACGAACAATCTAATAAAATTACGCAATAGATTAGAGAAGTTACTTTGAACCTCCCAAACCACAAAAAGGTGTTCCAAAGAGAGGAAGGATGAAGGCATCATTTATAATGAAGTTAAGGGAATGCAGAATCTATGTAGAAATTGTGTTCCCACTCACACAAGATCCCCTGTGCATAGAAAACTAGATTGAGAAGGAAGAGCATGAAACAACATAAAAGTTGAAGAAAGTTAAGAGGTGCTTAAAAAGGATAGCAGTGAACCAAAAAAGATGGGCATTAAAATAAAAAATTAGTTTCAATGAAAAAAAAAGCCCATCTAAATCGCAGCTAGGGAGCTCCCTTTTTCCTCTATGGAGAGCTAATTCTCATGGATACAACTGTTGTATCCTCTAGAGGGAGAATCGCCCAATACTATAGACTTACAATGTTATAAGGAAACTATAGAATCAACACAATCAAGCAAAACATTAAGTTGTGGCATGGTGCACCAGTTGCAAAATGTTACCTGCAACCAGCTCCTTCTCAAGACGATAACAATGCAAGAAAAAAATATCAGTTTCATGTTCAATTCCATGAGTGGCTGAAGGCCAAGAGAAGGAACAGCTCATACCAGATTAAATCTACACATACACATCAACATTTCCAATTAAATCAATTATTGTAGTTGGAGCACAATCACAAAGGAGACAAATAGAAGGTTGCAGTAAATATGCATAACCAAATGCAGCAACCACTTCAATTGTACGCTTTTTCTCTCCAAGCTTGGCCGTTTTTAGCTCAGTTTCACGGCCATTAAGGACCAACACTCATCTGAACCCAACAAAGATATGTCATATGACTGTCAGGCCAGGCCAGGACAGGCCATGCCAGGCCATGTAGCAGTGTGGGCCTCTGGCACAACCCAGACCTTTTAAATGGAAATTTCAGTCCATTCAAGCAGCATCTGATTAAATATTTGGGTAAAGCTATAGCTGTTTTTGTCTTTCACAAGATGATTTCTTTGGTGTTTAACCCTTTAACGCCCAAGTGGACTGTGCGGTCCTCTTTCAAAAATAACAATATATTGTATTTCTTATTAAATTTGTTCACTAATGTGTCCTTTGAACTTTACTGCCAAGTGGCACTTCCTTCCACATCTTGATAACAGTGACTACCTAATGCCAGTGTTGGTTTAGTGAAAGTGGTTGTGATAACGATAATGCGAGTATAAAAATGTGGGCGTTAAAGGGTTAATTATACACATACATTTGTGTTATTCAAAATTTATCATACTCCAAACCAGTTTCTATACCATTTTGTCCAGGAAACAATTATCAGATCTGCATATTCAATGATCCTAACATGGCCAGGTTTAATTATAAACAGAATAATTGATATTTACTAAAACACCATATGCACTCAGATTTTATACAAATTGCTCCACCCTTAAATTATTTTATTTCTCTCAATTTTACCTTTATATTTCAAAACAGCCTTCATTAGTTATTCAGTTTACACAGAACTATTAGAAAACAGACAACACAAATTGCTTCTAGAATTATATACTTTGGCCACTTGAACACTCCAGTCCAACCTTCTTCTGCAGCAAATTTGAAAATTCAAAGTCTTTCCTTGGCTGTGCTTTAGCATTCATACAATACATAGCATTGAGCACTGCATCATGCTGCCACATTCCTCAAAACTTTCATGTTTGTTGATGTTAGACTTAGTCATACTGCTTGGTCTTCTACACCCCTACATTACTTTACCAATTTGTTATCTTTTGCTTGAGTGTACCTAACTTCACTAACCATATATCCTACATATGCTAAACAGAAATAAATGCACAAGAGAAAGATATGAGAAAATGATAAATATACATATACAAGGTGTCTACTAAATGTCCATCCTCCATTTTAGCATTTTTTAGCATCTTTTAGCATATTTAAAGATGAAATTTTAGCACCCTTTTCCTTCAATAAGCTCCAATGATAACCATATATAAATTCGATAAATATGAAGATCATTGTTATAATATATGTTTATACACAAAATACATAACACTTTCATGACAAATGCCAGGTATCAGACAACAGAGATTTCCAGCAGCAAAAAGTACATGTATATTCAGAACAATTCCATTTTATTATAAAAGGATTTAAGGATGGTTTTGAACAACAAAGAAAACCTGAAAAATAAACAATTTAGTAATATAAAATAATAGTAATATATTTTTTATTTAATAGCCCCTACCAGTCAGTTGAAGGAAGATTATTATTATTGTTATTATTGTGGTGATAAATTGGCCGCCGTAAATCCCGAGAATTTGGCTGGCAACTGGCTGACTGGCTGGCGCAGCCTTTCCTGGCTGCCGCCACTGACTGGCGGCGCGCGAGTGACGTCAGTGTTCAAATGGATCTTGTCGAGTGCAGTCGCGCGTGTGGTTTCGCTCTTCGGTTTTTGCGTCGGTTGTGCCGGCGTGTTCTCTTTCGTTACGTCTGTGAGCAAGGCGGGTGCCTTGCTTTCGGAATTCCTCTGGTTCTACGAGGAAGGTCATCTAGCTGTGGCAGCTACTTGACGGGTCTGCTGGCGGTGAAGGCATCGAGCAGATTTTGACGGTAAGCCAACAATTATATAAGAGAGTTTTAGCCTCCCTTAATTGCACGACAAGGATGTTCTAGGAGAGGAAGGAGGAAGGCACCATTTAGTAAGGAGTTGAGGGAACGCAGAATCTATGCACAAGGTGCACAGAAACAGGAAGCTAAGAAAGAAGTTCATGAAACAAGAAAAAGTTGAAGAAGAAAGTAGTAGGTGCTGAAAAACAGGACAGCAGTGAACCGAAATAAGATGGTCCGTAACAAAACAAAAACCTATTCTATTTCAACAAAAGGAAGCCTACCTAACCTTTAGCTCAGCTCCTCATATAGTCCCCCTGGGAGTGCTAATTCCCATAGATACAATACCTGTATCCCCCTGAGGGGAGTTGAAGGAAGATGTTGACTTTTTATAACTATAATAATTAGATATTTGTAATTAAGAACTTAACAACTTATGAAATAATATAAACTCTGCAATTGTACTAATAAAAAAACACTGCTCAGGTTTGGGGGAATGCAGAAACTTCCCCTATTAGGAATGGCCAGGTACCAATCCTAACCCTTGCATTTTAACTTATACATATTAAAATCTAAGCGATTCAACATTTTCATAGATTTTTAGCACCTGTCCTTCAATTTTGGCACTTTTTAGCATATTTTTTTAGCACCTTGCTGGTTTTAGCACCCAGTAGACACCCTGATATATATATATATATATACACATATTATATATATATATTTATTAGGGTGGCCCTTATTTTCGAATTTTTGAAAAGAACACTGGGCACCCTCCAGAATTGTTCCTTTAGGTGTAAAAACACCATGCCCAAAATATTATGCAAATCCATTATGATTTACTGGTGGCGCCGGAGGTACAAAGTTTAAACCCAATTTCGTAGCGCGGCTCACTGCATAGCAACTAATGCTGAAACTATCTTGTGAATTGTTGTTGTTTTGTTGTTGAATCAGTGTTGCATTGGACGCCGCAGAGTGAGGTGGTGTGTTGTATAGTGTAGTGTCTCACCCACTGCTAGTCTCTGTTGCTCCTAACAAGGAACATACATATATATATATATATATATATATACACATATGTATCCAAGGCGTGTCCATAAAATAAGTTCCACGGGCTGCCGCTATCATTTCCATGCGCGGCCAGGCAACAGAGGCAGGTTGTTTGGTTCCCCCACTCCAATCCTATATCAAGCCAACGTCGCTGCGATGTATAGTCTTGGCTCAGCAGCCATCAGCGATGGAGCTTCCTCTTGCGTCTCCCGCCAGCTGCGAGTTGGATGCCTAAATGTTCAGAGAAAATCTTGTCAATTGTAGTTTTGCTGACCTTCGGAATCTTTTCACACAGCTCCCGAACTGTAATCCGTCGATCTTCAAGCATTGCCGCTTCAACTTTGGCAACTGTTTCGTCGGAAACCGATGGCCACCCTGCACTGGCTTTGTTGTGGACGTCTGTTCGGCCATTTTTAAAGTCCCTGACCAATCTGCACACCATCCCGGAGCTCATACACTCTAATCCATACACTTGACAAAGTTCTTTGTGAATTTCCTTTACCAATTTCTTCTTAGCGGCCAGGAAACAAACAGACCGCAACTCGCAGGTGGCGGGAGACGCAAGAGGAAGCTCCATTGCTGACGGCTGCTGAGTAAAGACTAAACATTGCAGCAATGCTGGCTTGGTAAGGGATTGGAGTGGGGGAACCAAACAACCTGCCTCTGTTGCCTGGCCGCGCATAGAAACGATCCTAGTGCCAGCGGCAGCCCGTGGAACTTATTTTACGAACACGCCTCGTATATATGGTATTTATTGAGGACAACACTTTTTGATTTTCAAATTTTTGTTGCCTTTATAGTGTTAATTATATCAAAATAAACAGCTTTTTTTCTATGCACTTTTTGTTGCAAATTAGTAATGAATGAGTTTATGGTAGGTTAATTATTGCAATTATAGTCTTTTGAGCGGGAATAATTGGAGCGCTCTGATAGGAAGACTGTTCTGCCGGCTCGAATACACGCGAGTGACCGTTAGGTTAGGTTATGTTACGTTGGGTTAGATTAGTAATGTTTTACGTCATTGATATAACGCGTTAAAAACTAATACTCATTTGCGACAAAAAGTGCATAGAAGAAAAGTTGTTTATTTTGATGTAATCAACACTTCACAAGAAACAAAAATTCAAAAATCAAAAAGTGTGTTGTCCTCAACATTTACCATGTATATTTACTGACACAAACATACAAAGGATAGCACTTCTGAGTTTCTTGCCTGTTGCCAGACTTGGCTGAAGGAATTACTTTTGGATATTTTAGAGTCATTTCATACTTCAACCATGAAGGCATTACTGTCACTATGCATTTTAATGCGTTCACAGAAATTGAAATTCCGTTCCAAAGTATCATTCAAGAAACGCATTCAAAAACGTTTTATATGAATGACATTCTGCTCGCTGATGCATTATTTTGTAGTTATTCAAGTTTTGAATTTTTGTCTTCCATAGCAGTTGCTTTGCACGCTTGAGTCGTTAGATTACGCTTGGGCACTGTGTAATTTATTATTAGCCGACCCCGTGGAGCCTGAACCCACTTCTAGGATGTTTTAGTTAATTACACAATAAAGATTATCACCCAAAAATATTAACGGGACTGGGTAGTGAATACTGAAATCGATGTGCAGTTAACATCAGTTTCAATATACCCAAGATGGCGGCAGCCATCTTGGGTACCGAGCGGCCGCCATTGGAGATGATGTAAACAGACGTCACTAGAAACCTTTATTTATAATTTTCACTAGAAGAACTGTGGCTCCCCCTCACGACCCAACCTCTTTACGTTTGTAATAGGAGGTTAGCGGTCAATATGAAGCGTGATGTGATCAAAGGAAATGGGAAATGTATTCCCAAGAATCACTAATGGAACCCATTTAAGAACGTTTTACACGAATGACATTCTGCTCGCTGATGCGTTATTTTAGAATTATTCAGCTTTAAGGAGAGCGTCCCCCTTAAGAATCCATGCCTTTGAGATTTCTTGAGAAACTGGGATTTTTGCTGCTATAAGAAGTGTAGGAGGTCAGGTACATCCTGTGAAAAAATGAGACTCGTACGTTCACTCGTTCGCCCGCTACGGAGGTTTAAAGAATTGGGGGGGAGGGGAGGGGGAAGTGGTATTTTATCATGTTACACCTCCCCCATGGCATTTTCTTCACGGCGCAAAGTTGCTATGTCATCTCCTATGGCTCTGGATTACTCTATAATGATTTCAGGGGTCTAACTTGAACCAAAAATTTTACAAAATTTTTTATTTGAATTGTTTTTGTTTCTTTGTTTTGCTTATAATGTAAACAATGGTTTTTGGGGTTTCAAAATGCTTCTCCTCCTACAGTTTTTGAGCTACAGTGATGATTTTAGTATCATTGGATGTGAGAAGACACGGGCTTTTATTGAAACTAAAATTTGTTTCCTCAAAATTCCATTTTCAATATGAAAAGTGTAAAAATAGGAAAAAATGTACTTTTTCGAAAATGTGCAATTTTATGACGTCATAACTCATGAGCAATAAATAATTTTGGGATGAATTTTAGTTTTAATAAAAGCCCGTGTCTTTCCGCATCCAATGATACCAAAATCTTCACTGTAGCTTAAAAACTGTAGGAGGAGAAGATTTTTGAATCCCCCCCCCCCTCAAACTTAGTTTTCTTTGATTTCCCATTTTCAAATTGAACTTTTGCTCTAAGCAAAAACGATTCTAAATTAAATTTCCTATCAGTATACCAAATTTCATTGTTCTAGGTTCAATGATAAAGAAAAAAGTCCGTATGGGGGACGCTCTCCTCAAAGTTATAGGTGAAATCGCTTTCCCGCGCAAAATGTGCAACACAGAGTATGACCAGGTAGGGTTGGGAAAGGCAAAGTTCGGAAAGTTAAAGTTTTTGCCAGAACTTCGTAGAAATGAAAGAATGATAGAAATTATTAATAAAATAATAAGAAATATGGTTATCAGTCAATAACATAAAAAAGTTAACATATTATTTCTCGTACTTGGTACTTATGACGTTTTTTTTAGTCGTCATTTTTACGTCGTCACCTTTACAGTCAGCTCATAGATGGCGCCACCCGGTTCGTACGCCGCCATCATGGAGCAGATGTAAACATGATTGTTGATGTGACCTTAATGGGTTGCTTTCAACCTTTATTTATAATTTTCACTAGAAGAACTGTGGCGTCCCCTCACAACCCAACCTCTTTACGTTTGTAATAGGGGGTTAGCTTCCATTATTAATTTAATTAGCTTCCGTTATAAATTATATTCCACTCGGCACGCCAAAGCCAAGTTCAAAGTTGAATAATTCTAAAATAACGCATCAGCGAGCAGAATGTCATTCATGTAAAACGTCCTTAAATGGGTACCTTCAGTGATCCTTGGGAATAAAATTCCCATTTCCTTTAATCACATCACGCTTCACACTGACCGGGTTAGCTTCCATGATTAATTAAATTACGCTAGACGCGCACGCTTCCCTGGCGCGCACAAGCCAACTTCAAAGTTGAATAATTCGAAAATAACGCATCAGCGAGCAGAATGTCATTCGTGTAAAACATTCTTAAGGACACCGTCTAGGTAAAAAAAGTCTGTTATTTATAGATGGATTTCTCTGAAATTATCCCAGTAGGTGTGAAATGATCCAAAGATCATTTGTTATTTCGACAAAATTTTTGTATCTGCACTGGATTTTTTGGTCAATGCATAGTTTCCCTTCGGCAGGGAAATTTAAGATGTCGTTGCTGATAATCACTAAATGAGCACATTTAAAAACCTTTTACAAGAATGGCATTATGCTCTCTGATGCGTTATTTCCGAATTATTTAACTTTGAAGTTGGCGCGGGCGCGCGCCGTAATTTAGTTAATAAGGGTAGTTAACCCGCCTATTACAAACGTAAAGAGGTTGGGTCGTGAGGGGAGGCACAGTTCTTCTAGTGAAAATTAGAAATAAAGCTTCTAACCCACCCATTACGGTGACGACCGCAATCTTGTTTACATCGGGTCTTAGATGGCGACCACCATGGGCGCCGCCATTTTGGACCCGATGTCAACAAGATTGCGGTCATCACCGTAATGGGTGGGTTAGAAGCTTTATTTATAATTTTCACTAGAAGAACTGTGCCTCCCCCTCACGACCCAACCTCTTTACGTTTGTAATAGCTTCCGTTATTAATTAAATTCCGTTTCACGCGCTCGCTTCCTTTGGCACAAAGGCCAAATTCAAAGTTAAATTATTCAAAAATAACGCATCAGAGAGCATAATGTCATTCTTGTAAAAGGTTTTTAAATGTGCTCATTTAGTGATTATCAGCAACGACATCTTTAATTTCCCTGCCGAAGGGAAACTATACATTGACCGATTTTTTTTTATTTTCAAAAAATATAACATAGGGGTTTATTAAAATCTTATCTTCTACAATTTTGAAGTTACAGAACCAGTACTTCGTTTTTAGATTGCTTAGATGTCTATATAACCACTCGCAATAGGGAATTTCGATAACTTTTTTTGTGGATTTTGGGAATTGAAAAAAAAAATTAACTTTTTTCATTTTTTTTCATGTCTTGTAATTTTCAAAATAATAAATATATCAAAAATGCTATTGCGCGTGGATACACCTTGCTAAGCCCTATCAAATGGTATATAAACCATTCTGGTAGCTCTAAAATGGTGGAAGAAGATACATTTGAGAAACCAATTATCAAGTTTCCAGAAAAACGTGTTTTTTCACAAAAAAAATTTCTTTTTATCTTTTGAACTAGAGTTTTCTACAATGAACTATTGAGCGTTTGTAGCTCTTTTCAAGCCCTTTCGATTGATACAATTTACATTGCTGTAGCTCTGTAACTCTGGGAAAAAATATGTAACAAAAGAGAATAGGTGTTATTCGTGAAAGCAACCAATTTTTTTAATTTTTCATTTTTTTATACCAAAATACGTTTTTTTGTCAAGTCAACTCCTTTGTTTTATAGCTCTTTTCAAGCCCTTTGGATTGGTGTGCTCGCCATAGCTGTAGCTATGATACTGCAGCTGTCATTGAGCTATGAATGAAAGCTGCGGTGTCATAGATACGGCAGAACAGCTAAATTCTGAAATTGTCAAAAATTATAAAAAAATATTTACTCAGCGTTAGAATGTTTCGTTTGAATAATGGAAGCACTTTGAGTAGCCCATTAACAACCTATAATGCCATTCCCGCAGAGAAACACTCTCAATTGACCTTCAATAATGAGGGGGGGAGGGTTCAAGGTCACTCCACCCCCTCTGGTGGGCGCACTATTCGGAGTAGACGTAAACGGAAAGTACTAATGGAAGTGCAAGAAAATCCTCTATAAGATGCATATAAAAGCAGAAAATCAACACATATCCTGATTTCTACCTAGATGGTGTCCTTAAATGTGTTCCTTTGTTGATTCTTTGCAACAAAATCAAGAAAATCATTGACAACATTAAAGTAAAATTTGATCAGAAATTTATCTATCCCGTAGAATGGCAACACTGCAATGGAATTTTGCTTCCCGCGCTCTCGTCATCAAAGACGAAACCAAACCTACCGCTATACCACATTAAATACTCATTTGACGAAAAAAGTGTTTAGAAGAAAAGTAGTTTATTTCAATGGAAAATCAATGAGTAGCTGTTTATTGGAGCGCATTTGTCATCAAAGGCAAAGCTAAACCTACCGCTATAACTCGTAACATACTCATTTCAGACGGAAAGTGCATAGAAGAAAACTTGTTTATTTTGGTTCAATTAATTAGGTTTAGGCACTGAAAAGTGGAAAATAAATCACTGTCATATCCTTCAGATTTACCGAATAAAATTCCAGCAAAAGAGGCCACCATGGATAGAAATGTGTCCAACCGCAGGAGAGAAGTAGCAAGACTACCACAGCAAGAGAAACGCTGAAGACGTTTGGACGAACAACGCAAAATGGCAAGACAGAGCAATGCTGCTCGACAACGTGAAGCTAAAGCTAAATTGACCCTTAAATGGCGTTTGGAAATGCTATGGAATAATGCAGAGCAGCACCGAGTAGCTAGAGAGAGTTTAACACATGAAAGAAGCAAGGAAATTCTTCGGCATAACGCTGGACAACATCGAGTGGTACGAGAGAATTTAACTCACAAAAGAAAGGATGAAATTCTTCAGACTAATGTCGAACAGCACTTGTGCACTAGTAAATATAATAGCTGTATTCCATTGAGAGGAAGTATGATTAGAAAAAAAACGGGGGCACTTTAATCTATTGCGCAGTCCCTCACCGTAACCTTAACTATCATCGTTGATTATAATTAACTTGTGCCAAAAAATTCAAGCTACCTAAACCGTATACAATAAAACGGGCACAATAACGCTCACTCAAATCTCTCAAACCGATGAAGCTTTACCATTGAAGTATCCTATTCACCTAAAACTGATATTGACCACGAGTCATCACAGCCATGCAAACAAATTAAGCGTGTAAAATATTGATGTATTGAACTACTCGTAGATTGTAATTCTCGTTTGCTAACGTTAGTTCACCCCAAATTTTAAGCTTTTTGGCAAAAATACGTAGAAACCCAACCGACACCTAGTGAATTGCGCCATACAAATGGTGAATTCTACACCTAGACCACGGCCTCAGGGCCTCTGTCCCTGATGACCTGCACCGTGCACGCTGTTTCTTTCACGTCAATAAAAGTGTTGTTTCTAGTTTGTTCCGCACTGCGTAGATGTGAATAACAGCTATGTTTTCCTTTTTTTTAGACATTTTTTGGTGCGATTAAAACAGATTGAAATAAGTTAAGTGTTGAATTCAATTACAATGTTCCTTATGTACTCCGTAGTAAAATAACGCGTTGCAGATTTTTGTTAAGGTGTATCGAACTGTCAAAAAACGTGTCGCCCTTTGCTAACTTTCATTAAAGAAAATAAAAGAAAAATAAACAGTTTATTACCGATACAGATTATAAAAAACCATGGATCTATTCCAGATAAGCCCCGCAACTAATGCAACACAAGTTCACCCACTTGTAATTTTCGAAATAATGCACATATCGTCTTCAAAATACTCTCAAGAGAATTATTAAAACATTTTTTATGTTTGAGAGTAATTTGAAGTCAATAAGTGCATTATTTTGAAAGTTACAAGGGGAAGAACTTATGTGTTGTAATGGTGGCTGGGCTTAATCTGGAAAAAATCTAAAAACCCTAATTGGTTTTAAAATGTCCTACCATGAACATCCTTAGTTGATATACACACATGGGTATCGTAATATCAATATCAGTAATCGAAACGAATGATTGACAGAATAGCAGGGAAAAATGAATTCCCTCTGTTGCGTAATCTTGGTTACATAGAGCATATAAACATAAGTTGGAAAAAACATATTAACAGTGACAATTCGTGGTTAAAAACACAGGAATGTCTTGGAATGAAGATTAGGTAAACCCCTTCACACTCTTAGAAATGATATGGTTATTTGTACTAGTAAATCATGCCTATATTATTAACAATAATACACTACTGTTAAATACTGTATATCGTATGGCAGTCACTGTTCGGGTGCCAATTTGTCAGATGGTTAGTTTGGCAGTATCCTCTTGGGTGCCAAATGTTAAATCGTTAGGGTGGCGTATCTGTTAGGATCTGGCCGCGGGGTATAGCCAGTCCTTACAAAACCTCGACAAGCATCTGGGAGAAAATTATGAGAAGGATAATAAGGCACTTTGGACTCAGCTTTTGGGGTATATATTGGAAGGAAGCCGGAGAGGACCGCCGAGTCTTGAACCACCGATGAACTTGGCTAGAAGAGGGTTTGCAGTCCGGGCAGTCGGGAGGCTCCTGGAGAAATTGCTGGAGTCGACCGTGTGTGTGTGTGTGGTTTGCAAATGATGTAGGGGGGCCAATATGTCGACTTTGAGGAAACCGTGACGTTGTGAGTGATCGATTTTGATTGAGTTGAGGCCAGGCAGGGCGGCTCAAGTTGAGGCAATTCTTAGGTGAGTTAAGTAGCATTAAAGCCCAAACAAGCGAGACCAAAAATGAGGCCCAAAGCCAGGTATATTCTGGTTAAGTCACGTCCAGTTAAGGTCGGGCCAGTTCCGGCCAGTTTAAGTTTAAGTTTTAGGCAAAGCAAGGCCCAAGGGAGGTTGTTGCGAGTGGTGTGTGGCGATGACGTTGAAGTCCTGAAAGGATTCCAATACGCTGGATGAAAAGTCCAAGGAGACATCAAGGAATTCCACCACTGACAGTCCCACAACATCGTAATGAATAAAACTCCCACACAGCAGAATTCGAGAAATCCTACAGATTTGACTCTAGTTAATTTCATTTGTTCTCTTTCTCGTCAAACTCAAAGTAGAGAGATAGGACAGAATCAATTAAGAAACTCTTATACAGCTGCTCTTGCTTTAAATACAAAGCATAAAATTCAAGAATTTTTAGTAATACTTTTAGTGGTTATCTAAGAGCAAAATCGGGGATCAAATCTCTGGAACCATGGAAAAACACATGACTTAACAAGACATGGTTCATGAAGCAAAAGAAAAGAATTACAGCAATTACGAATTTCATAGAAAGAGAATTAATGCTTCTTCAAGTACTCCAGAACGTCTCTATAACTGTGTCGGGTTTTTCCGCCAAAAGATATTGATTTTTGTGATGGCAAGAATAACTCGATCTTTTTCTCGAAGCGTACTGGAAATATTGCGAGAGTGGTAATGAAACACGTTTGTGGACTCAGCTTAGTTTCCGTGGCGGAGTTTATTGTGGAAGCGGAACCAGGAAAAAGAACTTGCTTCTTTGGCTCTTGATCTCGGAGAGCTTGTTGAGGTGGCAATCCGTGCCGGAGGACCAGGCTGGAGTTGACGAAGGCCGGCACGCGATGCAGTAATCGTGGTGAGTGAGTGGTATTTGGGGCAAACTTGAAGGAGTTCTAAACAGTGACTTAATGTGGTCACGTTATGAGGTCTGCTTTCCAAATGTCTAGCAGAATATCGAGCTTGGGTAAATGGAATAGCTCAAGGTTTGAGGCTCAGGTAGATTTGCTGGCCTTTCCCAAAGTAATGCCAAATGGCTGGCTCAATAATAAGGTAAGTTGTGTGCAGTTACCGCATGACTCAGGTTAACAACGTAACCTTTAACATGGCACTCAGTGAACAAAAACAACTCAGGAAGATTTGACAGTGAGGGTGGTGTGTATGGCGCTGTTGTAGAGGTCGAGATGTACGCGCCACCGAACCACAAGCAAAAGTGTGTGGACTAGGCGACGCGCTTGTATGTTGCCAGAACGGGCTGCTTAAGAACTCGAAATGTCGATTGATTATTTGATCTCTCATGTATTTACACAAAAATTTTAATGATTACGAATTAGAAGTAGAAAATAATTAATAATAAATTAGAGTAATATTTTTAATGCTGCTAATTAATTTACTTAAGTATGAATAGCGAATTTCTAATTTTTACGCTTATGTAGCGGTATGCTACATTACCCCCCAAGGCGCAGACCGAAAGGTCCACCCGCTGCAATCATCTGTAGCGGGAAGGAGGGCGAACTACACGACCCTGCCGAGTTCGGCAATTGGCAAATGATACTGAGCGGGGAAGTTTCACCAAACGGGTCTGCAAGTTCAGATCGGCAAGAGTCCTAGGAACAGGAGTTACTGCAGCGGGCTCGTCTGGTCTCTCCAGACTTGTCGCTGTGTCAGTAAGAGGACTAGGATTAGAGTCTACGATAGGCGTAGGGATAGAGTTTGAGTGTACAGGCACATAGAAAGGGTTACACTCAAGCTGACTAGGCAGCAATGCAGTCAACTGAGGAAGCTGAGATGGTAGATATGATCGAGTCTCAGTGGAAGGAGAAATCTGCGGAGAAGATGATGAGTTATAAGTTACACTATGATCAGAAGTGTATGCGACTTTTAATCTGTCTATGCTCACAGGGTCGCTCGAGCCGAATCTGTCGAGGATGAAATATTTTTGCTTGCGTTTAAGTACTTTGAATGGGCCATCATAAGGGCGCGTGAGTGTAGGCTTAATAGCATCATTGCGGACATACACATGTGTGCAGTCTTGCAGGGCAGAGTCTAGTCTGTCCTCAGTCTGAGGCATTCGTGGAGCCACATACTTGATCTGGCGCATGCACTCTTTCAGGGAGGTTACGTAAGCGGAGCGGTCAGCGGATGAAAATTCAGGCAAGGGTTTTGGGTCAACAATGTCGCCGGGGAGACGAAGGGTCTGACCGTACAACATCTCCGCCGCTGTGCATTTCTGATCCTGTCTATGCAGATTGCGTATGCTCAACAATACAACTGGAAGTCTGTCAGTCCAATCGTGACTGCAATTAAGACATCGCAAGGCAGACTTAAGGTCTCTGTGGACTCTCTCAATCAGTCCATTTGACTGCGGATGATAAGCTGTAGTTGAGGTGTTTGCACACCCTAAGGCGGAGCTAAGCTCCCTCCAAAAGTTGGAGGTGAATTGTGATCCCCGGTCATGCGTGACTTTTAAGGGAACCCCAAATCTAGAGATCCAGTTAGATAAGAAGGCGCGTGCTACAGTCTCAGTTTGTGTATCTGGGAGAGGGACAGCCTAAACCCAACGCGTGAACCTATCGATGATGGTCAACAAATAAGAGTAACCGCGCGATACAGGCAAGGGACCCACTAGGTCTAGGTGGACAGAATCAAACTTTTGACCGGTGAATGCGCAACTCTGGAGCGCTGCACGATTATGTTTCACCACCTTACTACTCTGACACGCATGGCAATTTTGCACAATTTGCTTGACCTCCTTACGCATCGCTGGCCAGACGTAACGATCAGAAATCAAACGCAATGTACGGTTAATACCAGGGTGACTGAGGGAGTGGTAGTGGAGGACAGCTACTCTGCGGAGAGTCGCAGGAAGATACAAACGAGAGAGTCGCTCGGCATCACGATACACGCCGTCAACCAAGGTTAGTTTAGGAAGGGAAGGGTTAGAAGATTTGAGAAGGTCCTGAAGTTCAGGATCCTCCTTTTGAGCAATAGCAAGGTTGCCGAAGGTGATTTCGCCACTGGTTTGGACATTATTGATGCGGGACAAGCAATCGGCTACGGTATTGTCCAGTCCCTTAATATAGCGGATGTCAGTGGTGAACTGACTTATAAAGGAAAGGTGTCGAGCTTCTCTAGGCGAATGTCTTTCAGAAGGCATTTTTATAGCTGAGGTCAAAGGTTTGTGATCTGTGTAGATCACAAACTCCCTTGCCTCTAGAGCATAGCGAAAGTGTCTCACAGATAGGTAGATAGCAAGAAGTTCCCTACCGAACGCGCTATAACCACGCTCAGTGGGCGACAGCTTTTTGGAAAAGAAAGCAAGAGGAGAGATGTTAGTGCCCACTTGTTGTTGCAACACAGCACCTACGGCGGTACTGGATGCGTCAACAACGAGGCTGAAATCAGCATTAGCAATAGGGTAGGATAGTTCAGTCGCGGAAGCTAACTTATGTTTTATCTCTTCGAACGCTACCCGTGCTGCGTCTGTCCATTTTATCTCAATAGATTTTCCTTTTCGTTTCGGCTCGAGGAGGTCCGATAAGGGCGCTAAAGTTTGAGCACAGTTGCGTATGAAACGATGGTAGAAGTTAACAGAACCTAGGAACCTTCTTAGTTCCTTCTGGGTCTGTGGAAGAGGAAAGTTTTTGATCACTTCTACTTTGGAAGGCAAAGGTTTTAGACCTAGGCTAGAGATTTCGTGACCTAAGTAAATCAGTGATGGCTTTCCAAGCTCACATTTTGCAGGGTTTACGAGGAGTCCATTGTCGGACAATCTTTGAAAAACGACCCTAAGATGGTCTTTGTGCAACTCTGGGGTTGAGGACGCCACAAGGATGTCGTCTAGATAGACATAAGCGAAAGTAAGATCAGAGAAGATTTCAGCCATGTGTCTCTGGAACGTTTGAGGCGCGTTCCGGAGACCATAGGGCATTTTTAGAAATTCAAAGAGACCAAATGGAGTGATGACAGCGGTCTTGGGGATAGCGGACTCATCAAGAGGGATTTGATGAAAGGCGCTTTGAAGATCGACCTTAGAGAAAATTTGTGCTCCCTCTAAATTTGCACTGAAATCGTGAAGGTAAGGGATAGGATATCGATCAGGTAAAGTAACGGCGTTCAACCTGCGGAAATCCCCGCACGGTCTGAATTCACCGTTAGCCTTGGGTACTAGCAAAAGAGGGCTAGCCCAAGGGCTTTTGGAAGTGCGAATTATTCCCTCTTCGAGCATCCTAGCGAATTCTTTCTTAGCTAACGCCAATCGATCAGGCGGCAGTCGCCTAGCACGGGAGAAAACTGGCGGACCTTGCGTCTCTATGAAGTGTTTTGTACATGTTTGCATGCTGTTAGAAACTAAGTTAGGGTTTGTTAATGCAGGGAAATTTTTAAGTTCCTGTTCAAAAATACACTCCTCCTTGAAAGCAATCGAGAAGGAATGCAAGACATTAGCTCTAGTTATGCTGCAAGCGGGAATTGAGATCTGTGTCTCCTCGTCCCTGATGCACCTATTTTTAACATCTACAACAATCCCAAATTTTTCGAGAAAGTCCGCGCCAATGATAGGCTCTTGGACTTCCGCGATTAAGAAGGTGAAAAGGAAAGATCGCCTCAATCCCAGACTGCACTCCAAGGCTCGTTCACCGTAACAAGGTATTGGCGTGCCGTTTGCGGCGCGTAATGTAGCCACTAATGGCTGGTTTTTGACTTTTGCCGTGGCTGGGATAATTGATACGCTAGATCCAGTGTCGATAAGGAATCGATATTTGGTAACGGGATCGAGGATAGTAAGGAGGCGAGTAGTCTGGGAATGAGGCAACGCAGTACTCGCTACTATGCGTCGCTGTTCGCGTTTCCCGAAGTCATTTCGGTATAACGCGGGCAGAAACGGGACCCGCACTTTCGTGCTTGGTCACCATACTTTGTGTGATACCAGCATAACTGGCTACTAGCATCACGAGAGCGCGACCTGAAACGGCGGTCTTGAATTGACCTATCATAAGATCTACCTCTATCAAAGCGTTGAGGAGGAGGAGGAGGAGGATAGTTAGAGTGATAGTCATAGGGATAGTCGTAGGCATTTTGGTGGCTTTGGAATCTCCCTGGGCCTTGCTGAATGTGAGCCACACTTTGACTCTGACCTATTTGAAAATTTTGAAGAGCTTGCTTTATTTCAGCGATATCCTGCTGCAGCTTATCTATTTTGGCTGAGGATTCACTAGGCGCAGTATTTGACGGGCTAAAATTTGTAGCTGCTACATTTAAGGAAGCAACCTGTGGTTCTCGAGGCAAATTGATATTCCTAATAACAGTCTCGGCGGATTCAGCTAGTTTCTCTAGTGTTTGCTCGGGCCCTGCTAGCGATAGAAAAGGCCGCACATTAGGTGACAGCTTTGTCATGAAGACTTCCTTCAGAAATCCCTCAGCTACAGCAACTCCAGTAGCGAGTTTCCGCAGCTCTTTTACGAGCGAAGAAGGAGAGAAAGAAGCAGAGACAGGTGGAATTGCTGAGGCATCTACAAGACTTCGGAATTTGTCCGCATCGGACATCTGAAGTCTTGCCAAGATTTTGCCTTTCAAGGTTCCGTAAGGATTATGCTCTGGAGGGTTTTCTAATAGATCATTAGAGTCATTAAGTAGTTTTGTGGGCGCAGCGCTCACAAGCGCGTAGAATTTGTCTATCTCCTGATTTATCCTATTGTACCTAAATACCGCCTCCACCTGGTTGAACCAGGTGTGAGCGTCCCCTGGAATGAAAGGAGGGAGCCTAACGGGATTTGTGTTAGCTCGATCCTCATTATCGGAATCAGGCATGCTAGCAGTCTCTTTTTGGGATGCGCAATTAAGAATTCAGTGCCTATGACTTGGGATTAAGTAGCTAGGGGTTTGCGTTAATTCTTCACCTACTCAATCACTCAAATTAAGTTGAAACAGAAAATAGGAAATATGAAATTGGAAACGAAGAGAAAAAAAAATTATTATGCGGTATGCGGCAATTTGCGTAGGCAAAAATTAAGCAGGAGAGAAAAAAAATTATTTTTCTACCTACTCAATCAATCAATACGTTGAAGAAAACGGAAAGAGAGAAAATGGGACGAGGATTTTTACGGTGGTCAGGAATAAATGCACAGCACGGAAATAGTAGAGAAATATTTCCCTACCTACTGAGGCACAAAAAAAAACAAACAAAGACAGGAAAACAGCATAAAAGAAAGATAAAAAAAATTTTTTAAGCTGCTCAGAGAAAAGTCATTAGCATGGTCAAAAATCCACAGGAAATCTCTCAAACCACTACGACATGGGAACATTTATCACTACAGTAATACGCCACATTATTCTCTCACAATCTCTCAAACACTTCGAGTTTAGTTTTTTTTATTTTACGAATTTCCCGGCCAATGCACCAGTGTCGGGTTTTTCCGCCAAAAGATATTGATTTTTGTGATGGCAAGAATAACTCGATCTTTTTCTCGAAGCGTACTGGAAATATTGCGAGAGTGGTAATGAAACACGTTTGTGGACTCAGCTTAGTTTCCGTGGCGGAGTTTATTGTGGAAGCGGAACCAGGAAAAAGAACTTGCTTCTTTGGCTCTTGATCTCGGAGAGCTTGTTGAGGTGGCAATCCGTGCCGGAGGACCAGGCTGGAGTTGACGAAGGCCGGCACGCGATGCAGTAATCGTGGTGAGTGAGTGGTATTTGGGGCAAACTTGAAGGAGTTCTAAACAGTGACTTAATGTGGTCACGTTATGAGGTCTGCTTTCCAAATGTCTAGCAGAATATCGAGCTTGGGTAAATGGAATAGCTCAAGGTTTGAGGCTCAGGTAGATTTGCTGGCCTTTCCCAAAGTAATGCCAAATGGCTGGCTCAATAATAAGGTAAGTTGTGTGCAGTTACCGCATGACTCAGGTTAACAACGTAACCTTTAACATGGCACTCAGTGAACAAAAACAACTCAGGGAGATTTGACAGTGAGGGTGGTGTGTATGGCGCTGTTGTAGAGGTCGAGATGTACGCGCCACCGAACCACAAGCAAAAGTGTGTGGACTAGGCGACGCGCTTGTATGTTGCCAGAACGGGCTGCTTAAGAACTCGAAATGTCGATTGATTATTTGATCTCTCATGTATTTACACAAAAATTTTAATGATTACGAATTAGAAGTAGAAAATAATTAATAATAAATTAGAGTAATATTTTTAATGCTGCTAATTAATTTACTTAAGTATGAATAGCGAATTTCTAATTTTTACGCTTATGTAGCGGTATGCTACAACTGTATAAGAAATAACAGAGAAAAATTCCAAGGTTTCATTGATATAAATCCTACTGAAAATCACTGATAAATGTCATTTGCAATACTAAAAAATTATGGAATAATCTCCACAATAAGAGAAAGAAACACTAAACGTTTTGCTTGCACAGAAAGGAAATATGTGCAAGATGGAAACATGAAAATCAGTGCGGCGATTACCCGGCGATCTCAAGCGTCGCCATTTGCAATAAACTTGCGCGTTCACGAAGCATTTTTGTGCGAGAAGTACTCGTTTTCGATGGCAGAGGTTAATATGTATTTCTGCCGCAAAAAATAAGAGAGAAATTCGATTTTAATTTGGTGATGGTGATTTATATTGAAATAAATGCGATTAACGCATGATTTAAGGAGTTATAAAAATGAAGAAAGCTAAAAAACTTTAGCAGGCATGTAAATGAATAGTCTTCGTAATTTGTAAACGTACGAAATTATTACAAGACTTTTCCCAATTAATAATTCCACGCTAAACACAATTAAGAGAATTACTGTACTTTATGTTGTGAAAAAGAAAGTAAATCCCGCGTACAAAAAAAAAAGGTACGAATTTTTAAATGACATGAGTCGGCAGCATTGCATTCGCCATTTTTGGAAAACAAAAGGCAACCGCGAACAACGACGCCAGCAGCTCTGTCGTGCTCTAACGGCCGTATTCGTAAACTGGTCTTGAAATAATATGGCAGCGTAAAATGTCGAACTTTGTTAGTGAGGCAAAAGGTCAACGTAGTTGAATATAATAGTAATAATAAAAATTCGACAAGAAATGAAACATTGACACGCAAATGTTTACGCTATTTCACGTTGAGGTAGCATTCGAAATACACATGCCCGTCTAAGAGCTTTAACACTATTTTTAAGTTCATTCTCAATGAAAGAAATGGAGAAGAAGTACTTTAAAAACATTTACTCAGAACGTTTCGAGCCTAAGCTCATTCTCAACAAAAAGTCTGCAAATAATATAATAAACAAGTTAGTACACCCAAAAATTACAGAAGCGCAGAATATAATCACAATAAAAACAAACAAACAAAAATAATAATAATTTATCGGTTGACTATTTTCAGAGGGTATGCACTCTGCATTTCGTTGAGGGAAGGTTTAAGTTTATGAATGAATAATGACTCTAAAATACGTAGGTCTAAGCTGGCGGTACAAGTATCTAATATTTTAAATTTGCTAATGTCAATTATCTGTTCACAGGAATTATTACTACAATGTTGTCTGATGCTAGAATGACTAGGAGAGGTAAGCAAGCGACCTGTTCGATGACTCCGACCTGCATGTTCAGCAACCCTGACGTAAAGTGCTCGGTGGGTGGAACCCACATACTGCGATGCGCAATGCGCACAACTGAAATTATAGACGAGGGAAGATCGCATGCCGGTCGGGAGCACATCTTTAAATCTAAAAAATGATCCAATGGTACGCTTGTTCACTAAAATAACACGAAAAGAAATGTCTGGGAAAAATTTAGTCAAAAGCATTAAAAGATCTTTTCTCAACTTTTCCGATTGATATCCAAAATATGGCAACACACAATAACTATAGTTTAGAGCTTGAAGACGAGATTTCGGAATAAATTTACTGTTCAGGAATTTATTAATGGCACGAAAAAACTGAATAGCATCTCCACCCTTATTACTCGTGCCTATAATATTTGTTCAAATTACACTGACCTCCATAAGGAATTTACTTTTTTGCAGTCTTATTTTACAGCTAATGGTTATCCACGTTCTGTTATTTTTCGTGCCATTAATAAATTCCTGAACAGTAAATTTATTCCGAAATCTCGTCTTCAAGCTCTAAACTATAGTTATTGTGTGTTGCCATATTTTGGATATCAATCGGAAAAGTTGAGAAAAGATCTTTTAATGCTTTTGACTAAATTTTTCCCAGACATTTCTTTTCGTGTTATTTTAGTGAACAAGCGTACCATTGGATCATTTTTTAGATTTAAAGATGTGCTCCCGACCGGCATGCGATCTTCCCTCGTCTATAATTTCAGTTGTGCGCATTGCGCATCGCAGTATGTGGGTTCCACCCACCGAGCACTTTACGTCAGGGTTGCTGAACATGCAGGTCGGAGTCATCGAACAGGTCGCTTGCTTACCTCTCCTAGTCATTCTAGCATCAGACAACATTGTAGTAATAATTCCTGTGAACAGATAATTGACATTAGCAAATTTAAAATATTAGATACTTGTACCGCCAGCTTAGACCTACGTATTTTAGAGTCATTATTCATTCATAAACTTAAACCTTCCCTCAACGAAATGCAGAGTGCATACCCTCTGAAAATAGTCAACCGATAAATTATTATTATTTTTGTTTGTTTGTTTTTATTGTGATTATATTCTGCGCTTCTGTAATTTTTGGGTGTACTAACTTGTTTATTATATTATTTGCAGACTTTTTGTTGAGAATGAGCTTAGGCTCGAAACGTTCTGAGTAAATGTTTTTAAAGTACTTCTTCTCCATTTCTTTCATTGTGAATTTGCTTCGCAAAATCGATTTTCCTTTGTAAGTTCATTCTTAATTAACGACGATGAACAGATCCTTAAGTTAATCAAACATGCACACAGGGAATTTACACTTGTATACGTTACCAGGTTACTTCTTATTTAAACACTAATTTTCTTCACTTACGCGAACGCGGTATGCACGCACTAGTAAGGCACGATAGCATGTGGTTCGAAGGACGCCACGCACAGTGCTGCCAGATTCAGAGGCTTGAAACACGAACATGTCAATCGTGACTTTAATTTTTATGCTTTTTGCACAAAAACTTTAAGGATTACGAATTAGAAGTAGAAAATAATTAATAATAAATTAGAGTAAGATTTTTAATGCTAATAATTAATTTATTTAAGTGCGAAAGGGAAAATTTATAATTCTTACGCTTTGTAGCGATATGCTACATATCCACGTTGGGCGCCAGTTATAGATATTTAGGGCGGCGAATCCTGTTCGACCCGATTGTGAATTGTTTAGGCTGGTCCTTCTTGGGAGCCAGAGATAGTTGTCCCTATCTTAAGGATTCCGAGGGCCATAATTTCAGAGGATTTTATTCCGGAGGAATCTTCCTGATTTTTCAGGGATAAGAGAAAAGTCAGGTTCTGCTGACTTAATTTTATTGAAGTTGGGATTGCCCACAGTTTTTTCAGTAGCGAAAATTTTTCCGTAATTCTTGGAGTTTGTCGATCTGGTAGAGTTTAAAAATGGATTCAAGCTGTTTTTCAAGCGTCGAAAATTGTGAGCCGAAAATGAATTCTAGCTGTTTCCAAGTTTTGGAGATGTCGAGCCGATATAAAAATCAAGCTAAGGAGTTTTTCGCGCTGATAAAACAGGCTTCAAAAGTTTGAGCCGAAATGAAATTCAAGCTAAGGAATTTTAAAATCCGAGACCGAAGTATGTTGCTCAAGTATCTGTGATACGAGAGCTCAGTGATGTGAGGAGAATTATTTTCCCTCCAGTTAAATTGCATAGGCACTAGTCGACATCTCTGACAATAGCCTGACAACCACAATGAGCCTGTAAAAAAAAATTTATTAAGGGCCCTCACCATGTTCGATGACCAATAGACTCACAACTCCACTACCATTTTGCTTATAGGTCCACTGTGTTCTTGAGACAGGACCAGAACGCTAAATATTTTTGGGATATAATACAGAGGGCGATAGATATCTGAGGACACCTTACGCACTTCTAGAAAAATAGAAAATGAAACTGTTAATCGTTGAAACTTTCAATTTTATGTTACAAATAACTAAACATAATATTAACCACCGTTTTCATTTTATATATCCTTCTTTGACTTCTATCGCCGAATCAATTCGAGTCCGAAAGCGATTGCATGCTTTGATCAGGTGGTTTTTATTTATGTCCATTACGCAGGCTATTGCTTGAATCAGAGGGGATTTGGTGTCGTAGAGATGCTTATTAACTTTTTTTTCAACGATGCCCTACACGTAAGAATCCAAGGGATTAAGGTCTGGTGAGTTAGGAGATCATAAGTTTGGTGTGACAATCGGAAAGTGTTCGGACATCCAATTCTGGGTTATGAGAGCTTTATGGGATGGAGCCGAATCTTGTTAGAAGACATAGGCCCTTCCATTACCTACGCTTTCTATCCAAGGCTTAACAATAGTTTGAAGAGTTTCGACAAAGGCATCTGCATTGACTCTTATACCCTGTGGAAAAAAAATGCGGAGGCATGATGCGCCCCTCACTGCTAACAACAGCGAAAGCAATCACTGTTACTAGTAACTTTGTGTTCTGAGGGATTCCGAGCGTTGACAATGATGTTTTCTCTTGCTTGGGGTTAATTCATCTGCATTTTTTTCATTCAGCTCCTTCCTAACTTTGCAAACGAAAGATCTGGCGACTTATGGAAATATTGCAATTTCTAAATTCCTGTGTTTAACTTCTATAGAAACAATTACAGCGTGTTTTCTTATTTCATTAGTTATAGTAATATTTGTCATTGGATCTTCTGAAATAATAAATACATCAAATATCATCGGGTTAGTTTACAGTAAATAACAAAAATATAAATGTCCTTGGATACCTTTCACACCCTATATGCTTGAACATTTTACGAAAATTATACCCAAACAAATTATAACTTATTACACGTTCGCTTGCCAGAAAATTCGCAATTATAAATTGGCATATAACAATTATGACACTTCTGAAACCTTACATTGGCCGCTAATTACTTCCCCGACTACAGAAATCAGCTTATGGTAAATGAAGCTAAAGGACCGCAGACATTAACACATCAATTGCAGTATACATTAACATGAAAGATAGTATACGTTACCATTTTACGTTACCACGAAAAACGAACGCTCAGAAGCCCAGGTGCGCATTGATTGCATCTAATGCATAATATTTTAACTTTCTGATGCCATGCTTGGATGCTCATTCTGTTCATTTTATAAGCCAACATCAGTTCTCGAATTTGGGTACGAGATCACAAATTATTCCAGATGAGGTTTGTTTCATAATGGCGGTAGTTGAAGCAGTGACAAGCAAAGAAGTTAAATCATGGTAAGACCCGCTACCTGCAAACAGTAATCCATTCCATGTACAATTCCCGAATTATTTCTTTCCTGGCAGATGTAAGTGAATTTTTATTTTATCATTCTTTTGTATGTTTCAGACTGTACATCTTCATTATAGAAAGCTGGTTTTACACAATTTAATATTATCGGGATGATGTTTATTCAGACAATTTCATCCATTTACCCAACCCATATCAATATTGTAGATTTTCTGCCATTAAGTTAAGTTGTGGTATAAGAGCGATACATAATGTATCTGGTAAAAGAAAATGTAAACTCTAGTTAGTTTACCCATATTTTCTCGTCAATCTATGACCAATTTGAGTTCACTTATTTCGTTGATGGTGAATATACATATATGTATATAGATTAGGGTGGAGCTTATATGGGGTCAAAATAGAAATTGAAATTCCTAAGCTCTCATGCTCTGAAACAAGTACACTTGGCCTAGAAACGTCACAGCCAAAATTATAGATTCAAAATAGAATATCTAAAGGTAGTCCACAGGCCTTGAAAATTATGAATTTCAATAAAAATCCTATTATTTAGTAATCTCTGACGTACTGCTCCCAGTTCTCCCCAGCTCCATAGTTAAGTATTAAAATCGAAACTAAAACATTCCTTTACTATAAAGCTGAGTATTACCTGCTCAAAGACAGAAGGTTTCACAGGCACCACTCTGCTCATTGTGGCTGGGTTTGAGCCAACACTGCCTTTCTGGCGTCTGGGATGATAAGCCGATATTCTGCTACCATTTGAAGGAGAAATTGTAGCTGCTCTTCATTCTTTGTGAGCACTTTATTAAACTGTTGGATCGGAGCTATCCCCGTTCCGCATGGTCGTTAGCCCCTTGTAGAGCCATCAATTGCTCTTTGGAAGCTTGGAAACTTTGATTCGCTTCCCAAAAGGATGGATCAACGTCTAGAAAACCCGTGGGAAGACTAAGCTTTTGAAAGAGGAGAAAAGTGAAGAGCGAAGAGAATGAATACAAGTGGCATCTTGGCATTGTTCTTGAGATCGTAGTTGCAGCGCTTTTCAGGCTTCTCTTTTTCATCCACTTCATCGCTTTTCATGTTTTTCAGTAATCACCTTTTTACTGACAAACACTTCTTCATCGAATAGCGATAAGCCGACATTTTCCTACGAGAGGTACCACAAGTGGAATTTTAGTTTCTTGGAAGTGGCTGTAGAAATGTCAGAACTTCTGGCACTGTAGTTAAGGAGAGCTTTTATCAGGTTTAGGTCGCGGTGGGGAGCTTGGACAGCTATAGGAGCAGTGAACCAACATTTCACTTAGATGAGAACAATAAAACAGCACTTCTCCCGTAGGTCTTTTCCTTACTTTGCTGTCAACTCAAACTGACGCCGGAATAGTCAGACTTTGGTGGAATAGATAGCTTTCGACAACCAACGGGTACGGTGCACTGGGCCAGGGGTACTATAGTGAACTTCCTGGGAGGGTTCAGCTCCAAGAAACAAGATCGTGAGCTCTAGTAGCTTCCGATAGTCGTCTCGTGGTTGATGAAAGGTTAACTGGCAAATGTGAGGATGCTCTGCCTTTCTGCTGAGATCCGGGGTCAAACCACATCATCCGTCAACGTAGAATCACAGGTTGTTTTATCAATCTTCTCTCGGCCAACCTGGAATTTCTTGAATACGATTATATTGGCCAATTCCACAGAAACAATAGTATCCCCCCTGAAGGACCCAGAGCACACGATCTATGAACTTTCACAGTGCATCCGTTTTCGATGTCAATATGGAAATATGTTCAAAGACAACGCTTCATTCAAAATATAGAATGTCAAGGAAACTCAATGGAAGAACATTGCTTACATTTTTGAATTATGCTACCCAACCAGTTTCACAACAGTTACCGGATGGTCAAATACAGCCCCAAGAAAAGTGACCAACAAGAAAGAAACAAGCACTCAAGTCAAAGGAATATTAAGAGTATATACTTGGAGACAGAGACCATCTGTATAAGTCTTTGGTAAAATCGTACACACAGACCCCCATTGAATTATCAATTTGTAAGACATATACTCTACATAAAAACGCAAAATGAAACTGTCCTTCCGATGAACACAATCAAAGTCCCAGAAAATATGTAAACTCTTCCAGAGAAGTACACGTCTAGCCAGAAAGACACGGTTTCAAATGTTTCTTCAATATATGAGCATTGCAAGTTAATGAGAATAGCCCCATGGTAAAGAAAATGACGTTCACAGTTGTCACCCGATAAAATCAACGCCATCCAATATCTGATCACATGGGCCCAAGGCTATCTACCCGTAACGGAAAAAAGTGGAGGTACTTAACTTTCACACACTTCACTTGGAGGTATACCCTCCAGCCCCTCTACATTATATTCCTTATTTAAGACCACTGAAACAAGTTGAGCAAACTGGAATCTCAATCATTTTCCGTATCACAGAATGCGAAATTAAAGTCGGGCAACGGTCTTATTTTGCTTACAAAAAGCAACTGGGAGACTCTCGCTACCACATTCTATCGATCGCATCAAGTTATTTGACAACCTCTCTGCCTTAGCAATTGCTTTGCTCATGCCTGTGGAATCTCGGCTTTTAGTCTGTGTACAGTAACTCCCGAATCACTTTTTAGTCTCCACCAGCTCCAATTGAAAACCAACCTCATAAAAACATGAGCTGAACAGTGTGCTGCTAGTAGCAGGTGACATCGTAAAATCTCAAAATACATTTGAAATTTAATTTTATGTTCAAAGATTACAGAACACCAAAAAAATTGCGTTAAAAAACGTTAGTTTGTTAGTTTATTAGTTAGTTTAAGCCTCCCTATCCTCAACAAATGAGATGTAAAGAGAGGAAGGAAGAAGGCACCATTTAGTATGGAGCTAAGGGAACGTGGAATCTATGCAGAAAGGGCACAGAAACAGAAAGCTAAGAAAGAAGTTCATGAAACAAGAAAAAGTTGAAGAAGAAAGTAGTAGGCGGTGAAAAACAGGACAGCAGTGAACCGAAAAAAGATGGTCCGTAACACAACAAAAACCTATCCTATTTTAACAAAAAGAAAGCCTACCTAACCTTTAGCTCGGGCCCTCACATTGTCCCCCTGGGAGCGCTAATTCCCATAGATACAATAGTTGTATCCCCCTGAGGGGGTTAAAAAACGTTCAAAACCTCTTTAAGCCAGAGTTGTTACCGTATTCATACAGGCGACTATGGTGCAGGTAAGTTTAGAAGTCAACAGTAGATACCACTCCTCCGAGAGAAATATAAGAAGTTAGATTGTTCGCTAACACCTAAATGATAATAATGGTAAAATTAAAGACTATTGAAGTCAGCATCACTTTAATTTAAAAGCAGTAGGAACAAGGCCAAGACTAAACGTTAATTTAAGCCTCTCTAGGCACCAAAGAGGTGTTCCCAAAAGAAGATGGAGAAATTAAGGCCCCATTTAAAACGGAATTTTGGAAACGTAGAATACGTGCACAGGGTGTATCCCATATTAGGCACTTAGCAAAAGCAAGATAAAAAAGCAGTTTATGATACAGGAGAAAAGTTGGGGAAGAAACGTAATAAGTGCTGACAGAGGACAACAGAAAATAAAAGAATGTTGGTTCTTAACGAAATTTCAAAAGATGTTATGTTATATCAACATGATTCTGTAGATATTAGATGAATTAGTTTAAGCCTCCTTAGGAACAACAAGTGTGTTCGAAAAGAGAGAAAGCATGAAGACAGTAATTAGTCTGGAGTTAAAGGAAGAGAAAATCTATGGGCAAGGTTTGTTTGTTCCCACACAAGATCCTCTGCGTATAGAAATATCAATTTGATTAAAAAGTTTATGAAAGAAGATAAAAATTGACGGAGAAAGAACTACGCAAGTACTGAGAAACAGGACAATAGTGAACCGAAAAAAATGGTCTATCACAAAACAAAAAACCTACTTTATTTCAAAGAAAGAAAAGTCTACCAAACGATAACGAATTCCTCAAGTTTAGGATGAAAAGGAAAACTAACGTAGCTAAAATTATCATGATAAAAACAGACATTTGGATTGTAAGAAATCCATCATCAGTGCTTTGAAAAACAATAAATCAAAGCGTTAAAAATATATATTCTAAACTCTAGGTTAACAAATTTAAAAATTTGGGATTCAGTCCCACATTTGTCTGATTTCTGCGTTTTAGAATCGATGTATATTTAAAAAAACCATCCGTCAATAAATGAATGGAACAAGGCGGTCAAAGTCAAACTTTCCATTGTTTGTTGGAATTTTCTGTAATTTTTGCTTCATTTTTGTCTTTTTAATGTCTATGTTTTTATTTTCGGTTCATTCAAAAACTCAGAGTTTTTAAATTTTTTGGTACTTTGATTCGTTTTTCAGAGCACTGAAGATGGATTTATTATCATCTGAAAAGTTTATTTTTATCATGATATTCTTAACTGCCTTGGTTTTCTTTTTATCCTTAAAGTGACATTTCATAGAAATCAGCCTATTTCATCTATTTTCCTCCAGTTTGAGATTCACAGCCTCGGATCTTAAACTTACTTTCTAAAATGTATATTTCCAACGAAAAAATTGTGACATCATCGCTGTCTTTATATACCCTAACTAATAAATCCATTGCAGTAGATCATTAAAATTATCCGAATCTTTTACTGTTGCTTCATAAAATTTAACCTCATATGTAAAACCATTTCTCGAGTCTCTTGTGGTGGTCTCAAGCCGTTCGCTTGTACACCAGTAACACCACCACACAAGCTTCGAGCGACCAGCCGCCACCTCACGCAACGGTGGGCATCGAGGCGACTGTCGGATTGGCCTAATTAAGCGACACTCAACCACCAACCAGCGGGGACGCATGCTCAGCAGGTTACCACCTCACCAGGCCTTATATAAGGAAGTGCAGAAGAATCTCAGCCATCGATAGTACCAAACCTACCGACAGAGGAAAAGTTTTCGAAACTACATTCAAAGAGTTAAATGCCCCTCTGATCCGACTCACCCCAACAAAGAATGGCTACTACGCAGTTACCGACGACATAAATTCAATTGACAAACTAACATCTACCAGAGCAACTCAAGCATTCCAAAAGATCAACCTGACTCCGGCTATCCCCCCAGATTTGAGAGCGAAAAGAACGGTATTCGTACGACAAATAGATTCAGACATTGGAACCAGACCCACAGATGAAATAAAGGAAGAAATTGAAAATCAAAACAGTTGGATTAAGGTGACAGATATTATCAAAATCAAAAACTACACGCACCTAATCAAAATAGTGACAACCGACACCCTTACAGCACAACGAATACTACGAGACGGCTTCTACATGTTTCATACCAAGATAACCCCATACCAATGCGAACAGGAACAATACACTCATATTCTCATCTGCTACAAATGCTACAAGTTCGAGGATCACACGACTAACCAATGCACGCAGACGACAATCATCTGTTCAGAATGTTCAGCGCAAGATCATACCTTCCAAAATTGTCAGAACACCTTAAAGCAGTGCATAAATTGCCAAGGACCTCACAGAACACTAGCAGCGGGATGCCCCTACAGGAAAAATATCATCAAACAAAAACGGGAGGAGGAACAGCTAAAACAACAACAGCAAAATCAAAGTACACTGAGAGAAATTTTGACACACCTGGGTGTGTCAAATGGTTATTCAGAAATAGTTTGATGCACATTGAATAATTTCCTTTGACCACATATTAAAGAGGTTGAGAGACTTGAAACACTTATTCACATTTCAAATGGCTCAATATTTTTTGTAGAAAACCGAACTGTGTTTAAATTTTGTGATTGGAGTATAATTCTCCCCAAAAAACCTTCATAACTTCGCTAATTTTTTTTCTAATTCTTGGACATTGTCTGTATATCAGTGTAGTTACTTCCTAGTCAGAGAACGTGAAATATTTATGAGAAATAAAATGACTTACGTTAAGTGTGTCATGTTTAACACTTTTAAGTGTGTCGTATAAGCCCATTACACACTAAAGTGTGTCAAAATACATAGGCTAATCATGTAAATTGTTGACACACTTTTGTGTGCCGGTTTTGCGACAACTTGACACACTAAAGTGTGCCGCTTTTGCGACAAAATTTTTCTCAGTGTACATACGCAGAAATTGCCAAACAAGCCATACAGCAGACAAACCCACCGCAACATTCACTAACACTTACCAATAGAACACACATCAAACTAACGGCCCTCATTCTAGAAGCCCACATCGCAGCCCTTGATAGAACCAAAAAATTCAGAGAAATACTATCCAAATCACTTAAAGAAAATTTTGACATTGATACCACATTTCCAGATAGAGACTCAACAGCTATTTTCAACTTTTATTATGATAACGTAGATAAAGAAGCTTCAGAACCAATACAAACAATTACTCGTGAACCACCAACACTCGAAACATCTATGGATACCCAAGCAGAAGATGCAGACCCCGACAATGATCAAAGGCAGAAGAGAAGGATAAGCGACGAAGCAGAAAACTCAACAATATTGATAGACAACAAACATAATGTCCCAATAAAACTATACCGCAACCTACAAGATACATCTCCAATTCCTGAAAACCCTGACACAGACTGGTATATGGGAGAGCTAAGCAAGGAAAACAATAGAGGACTTAAATTCGCAGTAGAAGAAATTAAATCAGGAACCCTACTAGAATATATATTCTCAAACCGTGTAAAATTTACAAGAACAAAAATCAACATAATACCACCCGAACAATTCCTGGCGCTCCCAAGGCACCAATCACTACACACAGCAGCAAAAAAAACTAAAAAAGTTACTTCCAATAAATGAACATTAGCAAACTAACTGTATTACAACATAATGTACAATCTTGGAGCTCCAATAAAATATCTCTATCCAACATTTATAATAACATAAATCCGGACATTATACTCATCAATGCACACAATCTGAGAGGGGATAACCACCTGAAAATATTCAATTACAACACCTTTTATGCAAACAAACTAGATGAACCTCATGCAGTAGCTGCAATAGCAATTAAGAAAAATATGTCATATAAACTACATGATAACTTCAATTCGGACATGCTGGCAATTACGATAGATACAATGCAGGGACCAATTACTATCGGCACAACATATACCCCCCCAAGAACAGAATACCTCCACTTCACTGACTTCCACACACTATTCAATAGACCAAACCCAGTTTATTTCATTGGAGACATAAATGCAGCGCATAGAACAATAGGACACACATATACAATAATAGAGGCAAACATTTACACTATTTAATTGAACGAAACAAATGCATACATATTGGGCCATATTTTCCAACACTGATAACTCATAGAAGCTGCACATCACCAGATATTGCTCTTCAAAACCCACAAGCCTTTCACAACATCTACCTTCAGCCTGGCCCATTAACTCTATCCGACCACATCCCAATAATAGCTACAATTACAGCTAATCCCATCCAAATCCCAATCAAGCCAAGATACCAATATCACAAAGCAGACTGGATAAAATTCAAACAGTACTTAACAGGCTTAACTCCCAATCTGCAAGAAGAACCTACGCTAGAAGAACTGGACGAACACCTGGATAATTGGACCACTTACATTCAAGAAGCCACCAAAAGTGCCATCCCAACTATTACTTATAGAATAATACCCGGAATTAAACCCACACATGAAACCTTAACCCTACAAGCAAGACACCAACATATATTGGATTATATCAGTAACAACGGACCCTCTAGAGAATTGTATAAAGTAATTAATGACCTGAGGAAGGAAATGCAAACCATTTATAAAAGGCAATATAACCAAACATGGAACACATTAATTAATTCAGGAAATAAACGTGCAAAGCGACCCAAAAGCATTCTGGACTTCCATAAAAAGAATGACAGGATACAATAACAAACAGAAAATTCCGTACCTAGAGCATAATGGACAAGAACTGCACACACCCGAAGAAAAAGAACAAATCTTCAGACAACACTGGAGCAGCATATTTTCAGAACAAGATGACGATGATTTCGATACAGACCACATAAACGAAATAAAAGAATACATGAACAACGTTACACACGAAACTACACCATTTCATACAGGTAATATTAATAGACTGGACCCTCTTCAATTCCCGCCAATCACACTCGACGAACTTATTCAAACCTTAAGATCATTCAAACAGAAAGCACCCGGTCCCACAGGTATCACCACTCTACAATTGAAGAACCTACCAAAAAATATGTTTACGTACCTCCTATATATATTCAACAATTTCTATATCCGCAGGTTATTTTCCAGATAAGCTCAAACACGCCATCATGATATTTCTTCCGAAACCCCTCACATCCCAAAAACAAGTACAAAACTACCGACCAATATCGTTACTAGACATACAAGGTAAACTTTTGGACAAAATTCTCAACAATAGATTAACCGACCACCTCATCAATAACAACTTATACAATAGCAGACAACATGGATTTAGGAGGAATAGAGGAACACAGACCGCACTAGCCACATTCAATGAAACAATTTCCATCAACCTAGCTAACAAGCATACAATAGACATAGTACTGCGAGACGTTACTAAAGCATTCGACAAAGTTTGGCACATAGGTCTAATTTTCAAACTTTTGCAATCCGGCATCCACAACCTTTTTCTACGCACTCTTACAGACTATCTAACAGACCGAACCGCATCAATCAGGATAGGTAATTTCATTGGCCCCCCTTTCATACTACAAACCGGAGTCCCACAAGGAGCATGCCTTTCACCCACATTATATAGCTATTACACACATGACATCCCCCATCCGATACCCAATTCTGACTACATATGTTTTGCTGATGATATTACACAAATTACTGCAGGTAAATATAAATCAAACTACGCAGCCCAGCAAACCCAACACGCAATACAGCAAATCAACCATTACGAGAAACAGTGGAAAATTTCAACAAATGTTAAAAAATTCAAAATCATTCCAATCAGCAGACGGACAACCTCAGATATTTTTATAGACGATCAATATTTTCCATATTCTAACAGTGGAAAAGTACTGGGCCTGAACTTCACAACACATGGTTTTTCATCGCAGGTTTCGATAAGGCAAGCAATAGGACACAGTAATCTTAGCAAATTATACCGTTTCATGCATCTATCCCAAGAAATTAAAAGGAAACTGTATTTGGCCTGTGTCAGATCAGCATTGATCTATCCAGTTATCCCGCTACACACTATGTCCCCAACCGCCATCTCCAAATTACAGAGAGTACAAAACCGAGCATTAAGATTTATTACCAACACCAACCGTTTAGACCGAAAAACATCCAGATCACTCCATAATCAAGTCAACTTACCTCCCATCAATAGCTTACTTCACAACCATGCCCGAAGAATTTGGAACAACTTGCAATCAGATGATCCCGACCTTTATCAACAGCTATCATTCTCCCCAGACAGCGAAAATAGTCAACACATCAGATTCAAAAGCTCCAAACTTTCTGCACTTGGCCCCCCTCCAGAACCAAAGTACACATAAAATAGTCCGGCATTCATATGGGGAAGACCGAAAAAACAATACTTATTTACTTTGTTTTTACATTGGGGTTTTGACGAGCGGACGGATCGGTCTTCCCCCCCCCCGGGTGGGAAGTCAAAACCCCAAACCACTACACCAACCACAACACCAATTCAGATCAACACAATAGAACAACAGCGTTATTACCCATACTCACCAATAACTTCTAACGAATTACGAGGCCTGTCTAAAAAGTATCCGACCTTTGGCCAGAAAAAATATTTCGAATACCTGTCGGAGTTGGGACCCTAATCCCCTTCAAAGTATGCCCCTTGTGCTTGCACACACTTAGCCCACCGATCCTTCCACTGCTGGAAACACCTCTGGTAGTTTTTTTTTAGAATGGTGTTCAGCTCCATCGTCGCATTGCCTGTTTGACTCCTTCGATGCTGACTGTTTTCTTTGATGTCCGTGGAATTGTGCATCACGAATACGCACCGGAAGGACAAACAGTGACAAAGGAGTACTATCAGGATGTTCTCCGGCGACTTCATGATGCAGTTCGGCGCAAAAGACCAGACATGTGGACTGCGAACAACTGGCACTTGCATCACGACAACGCGCCCGCAAATTCATCCCATTTGATCCGCAATTTCTTGGCCAAACATGGAATTACGACCGTTCGCCAACCTCCCTACTCTCCAGACCTGGCTCCTTGCGACTTCTGGTTGTTTCCAAAATTGAAGACACCACTGAAAGGATCCCGTTTTGAGAGTAGAGAAGAGATAATGCGGAACGCGACGACAGAGCTGAACACCATTCCAAAAGAAGACTTCCAGAGGTGTTTCCGGCAGTGGAAGGATCGGTGGGCTAAGTGTGTGGAAGCACAAGGAGCCTACTTTGAAGGGGATTAGGGTCCCAACCCCGTCAGGTTGTTGAAGTATTTTTTCTGGCCAAAGGTCGGATACTTTTTCGACAGGCCTCGTATTCACACTGCGTTTCACATCATTCTCCACTCGCATCGCTCGCCCAATATCCAATCTGATTCTCAGTCACAACCATCAGAACATGGATATGAACTCTATAACTCAGCAGTAACTAGATAAATCCTATGTGCTATATCCTTCCTTGTTTAAAGTGTACATACCTGTAAAAAAAAAAAAATAAAAAAAAAAAAAATTATATATATATATATGTGTATGTATTTATGTGTATATATGTGAGTACACATATGTATCTACATGTTGTATGTGGATATGTGTTGGCGTATGTATGTCTATTTGTGAACTAATGTGGAAAAAAAAAAAAAAATGAATAGATATATATAATTTATTATTCATGTATATTGTTGTATATACGGATTTATGAATATGATATCAATCATATTGAGCATGGATTAGACACTTGAATTATTAAATGTACATACTGCTGTAAGTAGTTCCTTGTAAATAGCCTCGAATCCTAATTAATATTGATATTAGGATCAGCCTATTTAAACTGTAAATATTTGTACAAAGTAACTTCCATTTGGTAACTTGGGAGACTATGTATATAGATGTACATACAAAGCCCTGACGGGTTTCGTCCAAAAAACCCTGAATACTTAAGCAATAGCAACTAAAAGGGAACACCAAATAATGCGTTTTCGCCTATTCTCTCTCCTACTATCCTCTTCCTTTTCCTATTCTCTTTTTCTTCAGGCACGCCCTGTGTCAAACTCTTCCCTTTTCCTCTCTTTCCTAATGGCACCGCCCCCCCCCCCCCAGCCAGTCTTCCAACAGTGGCCCTGATTTTCAATACACTTACCGAAGACGCTCAGCCAGCAACAGTCTTCCGTCTCCACTACCTCTCCCGCCGCTTCGCATTCAATAGTCACTCTACCGCCATCCATGCTGCAACTCCACATTGCCTGACGGTTCTCCAAGACGATCAAAGCGCTGCGATCAAGGTCAGGCTACAGCCAATGACAGAGGAAGAAAGCGGTGACAGTGAAGAAGAGTGAGCAACTGAACCAGCTCCCAAGAAGGCTAGGAGAGCCCAGAAGGATGTGCCCCAGAGGACGGGGAAGAAGGAGGTCATCCGCTACCCTACAATGTCTCATTTTACCCACAGTGCCCCTGATTCTCTTAGGTCACTTTTTGAGTACTTGCAATTCATTTTCCCTATGGCCCTAGTAGATATTGTCTCCCAAATTAACCAGTATGGCCGGCAGAAGAAGATCATCACCACTTTCTATATTGACCACCATGAACTCGTGGTGTTTATCGGCATCGTGTTGTAGATAGGGGTCTGCATCTGCTTTTCAATTGAGGACTACTAGGTAGCATTTAAGAGGGTGGTGCATGTGGCTAATGTGATGTCCTCTTAGCGGTTTAGGTTGATCAGGTGCAACCTGCATTTCAACAACAACAAGAACCTCCATACCACCACTCACAGCTTCTTCGAAGCTTGTCTGCTCTTTGCTTCCCTGACTAGGCAATTCCTTAAGGTGAAAGCACCCCATGCAGTCTATCAAGAGGTTATTGTATCCTACAAGGGCGGAGACGCTGAGATAGAACATCCAGACAAAGCCGGACAAGGAGTATAAGCTTTTCTACTGACTAAGTAATGATGGCTTTATCCACGACCTACAGATGTACCAGGTCGAGACTACCTTCACCTGCCACCACATCATGCTCTCCCAGGAGGAGTCCAGCCAAGACCTTTCTAGTGTTGGTCAAGACCATCAACAGACAGTATCACTAAACCATCTACGCCTATAACTACTTCACCAGCATCGAGTTGGAGTTTTTGAACGATTGTGTGGGCTGCCGGTACGTGGGGACGGTGAAGGTCTACCGTGTTGGTCATGCTTCTTTCATCTCTACATAGGAGCCGGACAAAATGACAAATACTACCGAAACTCGGCAGCAGCCAGCGACTTCTGCTTTCTCTTTCTGAGCTCTTTGTTTTGTTCCATGATGTAAAGGAAGGATTTTTTGCATTTTTGTGTAATGTTTGCTTAAAAAAATGTATTTTTGTTTATTCTCTCAACTTTTGGTCAGTATAACATTGAATTTTTCTTTGTTTTATTTTAAATGCATTATTTTTCAAGTAATATTCATAACATTTATTGAAGGAAAGTAACATATGATACTGACATAATTTAGGTCAATTATAAAAATAACACAAGCGTTACATTTGGTTTTAGCAACCACTACGGGGCGAAAGAGCCCGAGCGGAATGTATATGGTTATCCCTACACCGGGCGAAGTATCCTGGACGGGACTAACATGGTTCACCGTGAGCCGGGCAGGTGTAGCCCGCACGAGCCCCTTCATTGACTGACTATAGCATGAAATTATAGCCTCAAATGAAAAAATATTCACGAATGGAAGTGTCTTAGATATGCATATAGTTTCTGGCCCTGAAAAGAATTCTTGATATCTCAAGTATTTCTAGGTGTGCCCGCTAAAGGGCACACAAATATCATTTCCCGCTAGTAATAAAAATGGAAAAAATATGACTACAAAAATGAGCTGAGTCGTCTATTTTGTGGTCGTTATTTCAAGTCCAGTGCTGGTCAGTACTAATTACACAATCACGAGTAGAGCAAAAAATAACAAAAACTATATTAATTAGGCCAGCGACAGTAAAAATAAGTGCCTCGAAGACAGGAAATACGAACGTTTGAAGCAGGAAGGTTACCGAGCGTGCTACTAACATTCATCAAACTGGCGGTTTTCCTGATCCTTTCTTGCATTCTAGCCTAAGGTATTATTCCAGAAATGGTTCACGTCAAAAAGCAACAATAGTGAGAAGTAAAAAATTTCAGGCCTGTGCTCCATTGAATTTAGACCTTCGCGTTTCCAAGGCCATTTACGAATAGAATTAACGGAATGTGTAATCATCAAAAATTATTGCCCACTCTCTATCATCTCGCACAGAGTATACCCTCACAGGAGAAATCGTTTAATTGGATTTTTATGTTGCTTTTGAATATTTATTGATTACGGTTTATTTTTTCCTGTTTTCATTTGAATGAGAACTATTGTTGTGTGATCTGGTTTGAAAAAACGACTGATGTATTGTTCGCTATTGCCTGTAGCTAGAACTATAACCTAGAGCCCGAGACGTTCACATTCAGTATTTCCAGGGTTCTATTTTTCTATCACATTATTAATGAATTTACTTCGATACAAAGTTGTCCCCAGAGATTCCAGCCTTGTTTTCCCACTTCGTCCAATACCGACTAAGAAAACGCATTTGCCGAGCCGCCTACACACCAATACTGACTTGTTTTAGCATTAGCTAGAATATTTATTATGAAATACTCTCGCCTTTTTGCCTGTACACTCTTACTAACTTTGTATGATTGCAAGCTTTAACATTCACTTTTCACAAAGGCACTCACAACGCTGCCTGTACAGTGCACCATTTCTAGCCTAGCCTCGCTACAAACTTCAATACCCACTTCTGGGTTGCCTGCGTATCCTTACTACCTTCGATTGAACACAAGCTAGAATACGACTCACTTTGGTGAGGCTCTCGTCTCGCTGTAGAATGCCTTTTATATTAGACTAGAAGTTAGTATGAGCCTCTCTAACCGCAACAAAGCCGTTTCAAAGAGAGCAAGGCATCATTTAGTAAGGACCCAAGGGAACGCGGAATCTGTGCACAAGATGCAGATTAGATTATTAGTTAGTTTAAGCCTCCCTATCCGCAACTAAGGCTATCCAAAGAGAGGAAGGAAGAAGGCACAGTATGGAGTTAAGGAAACGCGAAATCTATGCAGAAAGGGCACAGAAACAGAAAGCTAAGAAAGAAGATCATGAAACAAGAAAAAGTTGAAGAAGAAAGTAGTAGGTGCTGAAAAACAGGACAGCAGTGAACCGAAAAAAGATGGTCCGTAACAAAACAAAAACCTATATTATTTTAACAAAAAGAAAGCCCACCTAATCTTTAGCTCGGGCCCTCACATTGTCCCCCTGGGAGCGCTAATTCCCTGCACAAGATGCATAGCAACAGTAAGTTGAGAAAGATGTTTATGGAACAACATGAAAATTGAAGACGGAAGTAGTCGGGGCTGAAAACAGGACAACAGTGACCCGAAAAAAGATGGTATGTAACAACATAAAAACCTATTCTAAGAAAAAGAAGCCCTTCCTAAAGTTAAGCTTAGCTCGTGAACTTTTATATTCCCCCGGGAATGTCAACCCTGTATTGTACATACACTATATCCCGCAATTTATTTTAGAATTTTTGCATGCAGAGGTTGACACTCTCAATTTACTCAGGCGAGCTTCAAACATGCTATGTGTTAAATAAAGGCACCATCTTCTACAGAAAGGATAAAAGCCGAAGAGTACAAGAAATACTACAGAATCAACACAAACGTGCGACAAGCAAATGTACTTGCAAATACAACACATTGAAAAAGGGAGAAATTCAACTAATGAAGACAGCCTTAAATGAAACCACACAACAAATAACATGAAACACGCGACGCTAACTTTGCACTTGGTTGCTATAAAAGGAATCGAAGAACGTCGACTTTTTGCGGTGTACTTGTAAGGCTGGTCTCGTTCAGCATAGAGCTACTCTGAGGAGCTCTTGACCCCGAGTTGTTTTTAATTGCTCAACTCAAAATAGACACTATAAGCTTTAAGGGCAAGAATTTCAAATCGCAACACCTGGAAAAATACGATAAGCATTCCTAGTCATGTTACTACATACATGTAATACTTTTTAAATCGATTGTAATCTATACACAACAAACTACGTTGACATATATCTCGTCTGCCGTATTGTCATGGATGAAGCAGCCTATAATCATGGGGAAACTTTAAATATTAACCTGCGGGAACAAGACGCTCAAGGACCTGAACCAAATTTAGTCTCAACCAAGTCTGGTGAAGATAACCTCGCACATAAAAAACTGGATGAAACTGAGCAAGGACGTGTTCGTCGTAACTGCCACACCGTTTGCCAACTGCTGAAATGAAATATCCCGCCTTACTCTCCCCAAAAATAAAAATCCGCACTAGATCGCCACAACCTGTGCTGTTAACTTGGCAGCGTAAAGCCCATTGTTTTTCATAGCGGGCACTGGAGATTCACCTCTGTATCCGCCCTAAAACTGGTTCGAGTAGCTCAGAGCAATCACGCCAAAGAAAAATATCGAGGTGCAAAGTAAATAGGTATGATACCTCAGGCATTTATGCGCTGTGCATGAAATCTATTTTATTTAACGCTGACTTTTCCTAGCCACGCAGAAGAGAAGCGGTAGATCCCCAACAACAAAGGTGTTCCCAAGAGGAGAAGAAGAAGGAAGGCACCATTTGTTCAGAAATTCAAGGAAGAGACAAGACAATAAAGGTTAACAACTATTTTTCTTACTTCTTTATTATTATTATTATATAAGAAAGTTTTAGCCTCCCTTAACCACGACAAAGATGTTCCAAGAGAGGAAAGAGAAAGGCACCATTTAGTATGGAGTTGAGGGAACGCGGAATCTATGCGCGAGGTGCACAGAAACAGTAAGCTAGGAAAGAAGTTCATGAAACAAGAAAAAAGTTGAAGAAGAAAGTAGGAGGTGCTGAAAAACAGGACAGCAGTAAACCGAAAAAAGATGGTCCGTAACAAAACAAAAACCTATTTTATTACAACAAAAAGGAAGCCTACCTTACTTTTAGCTCAGGCCCTCACATAGCCCCCCTGGGAGCGCCAATTCCCATAGATTTCTTACTTCTTTTCTTAGGAGTCATCAATCTTTCTCAAGTTTCTTCGGTTTATTCCACAGAATAGCTAAAATTCCATGTGTGCGTTTTATGGCACCATAAAAATAAAAAAAATAAATAATAATAATGAGGGGTGTTGATATAATCAACATTAAAGCACCGATGCGGGTGCTTTGTTGCTCCCCTTTACGCGGCGCCATAAAAGATGGGTCAGGAGGAGATTAGCTGAGGTTTGGACTCCACTGCTTCAAGCCCTCACGCACTGTTCAGACTTTCACTTTTTCCAACGCCCACTGGTTGCACTCACGATTCCGCTGGAGTACTCGTATACATAACTGCCTCATTCTTTAGTCAAAACTGTCAAAATCACAGCACTGCCGGAATAATAAAAACTAGGTAGGTATCTCAAAGAACTACGAGTACAATTGATAGTTAATTGTTCGTCTATGGAATTTTATTTCAAATAACCGCATCATCCCTAGCCCCCTAGCCAATTTCACGTTCCCTACGCTATAACACCGATCTCAAATGAATCAACACTTTTCGAGCTTTTTAGATAGTCACATTTTTGACTGCTTTGGAATAGATCAGTTAATATCAGATATTGGTAGAGCCTCTAGTTAGTTCATTCACATATCGGGATATTTTTATCGAAACTTAGAGAACTCCAATGTTATACACTTCGAGGTTCTAAATTCGAAATTCAATATATACTTTATTTAAAGTGCACATGTCACATCATTCAATATATGACACAAAAAGCGGGCATGGGATATGTTACAGAAATATAGATCGATTTCACCGTAAATATAATATAATTTGCTACTTAAAGAAATTAATGTAAAATCCGGAACATAATTATTTGTTCACGCATCTATTTCATTAATGAATTCTGTATAAAAACACTGCTACTGAAAGACTGATTAACTTGATCGAATAATGACCAAAGTTTGGCCCAGTATAATATAGGAACGTAATGCCGTCGCCAAATGAAGGAAGGTCCTGTATGAGGACTCTTCCAATACAAGATGGAATATGGCTAGCATATTGGAACAAGTGAGATATTCAAATCCCTTCACAGCCTACAAAATTTCTCCTCAAAAATTGGGCATTAATACGTTTCGCAAGAAATGACGTAATATAATTTCATAACTTTTTTCCTAGACCAGCGTCTCAACTGGCAAATCGGGCACATTGAAGCTAAATGACTAGATATACACACGTCACAGATGCTTCCATCAATGGGATTGAGGATGGTATCTCGTATTGCTAAATAGTGAAATTCCATGGATAAATCATACTAACCCGACAGCAGAGATAAATATCTAATTACTACACATTTAAACAGAGAAGAGATGAAGAACGAATGTCCAAATACGTGAAAAGTTAAATGCACGATGAGATAGAGCATGAGAACACATTAACCAGTGAACACACTTCAACCAGAACATCGAGAATATAACCTCTAAACACCAAGAAAATCACGTTATGTTATTCAAATCCTAAACGACCACAGTGACGACAAGAAAGTTCCATTAATATTTCTGAGATTAAAATCGATGTAAACAAGACGAACCTCAAAGACAGCAGAGAAGAAGGGAGTCTACCAGAATTGAGTTGATTGAAATTGAGAACCAGATGAAATCATGATTTATCCAGATTTTAGTTTCTCAGCTGTATACTAGAAAGAACCTATGTCTTAGCATTGAATGTACTTATTATATGAAAACAGCAGCTTGAAAACCTCTTCTGAAGAAACAGCGGAAGCGATTCACTTTTCTTGCTTCCGAATTTTACTTTATTACAGGAAATGTCACACTTGGATATTTATCAAAATGATTTTTGTAGGAAAAATGCCTCCGAATGTAAACCAGCTGTCAAATTTCACGTGAAACACTGCCACTACACCTGCTTTGATTGCCCCAAAAGACAAAACAAAATCGAAGGACCAACCACATCAAAGTCCTCACGAAAAATTAGACCAGAGCAGCACTTAGCATTCCCTACAGAAAAGTATTCTCTGCAGAAAAGAGGGTCTATGATCACAAAATTCAATTTGAAATTATTAAACCTAAATACGACTTAAATATATAGGTTAAAGTCAATGTGAAAATATTTCAAGGCGCAATAAATGTCAATTGGGCTGATAATTACAGCGAAAAAACGCAGGTAAAATATGAGCTTTAGTAAAGTGAGGATATGAAATTAGAACTCTCTATCTCAAGTGGGTTCGTTGAAAGGAGCTTGAGAACTACAAAATCAAGGCGGAAGAAGACAAGCCTCGCCACAGAATTGAAGTTCCTGAGTCATGCAATATGGAATTGCGGAGCGGTTGAGTCGGAATTCGTATTGCACAACACTCGTACACAACCCTAACTATACCACGAGTGGTCAAATCTATTCCTTGAAAGGAGTCGCCGAATTCAAGTGCCATGCAAGCTTCTAGAAAAAAAAGACTCCTCGTAAGCCACACAAGTGCACCCGCAAAACTTCACCTCATAATACCCAAATATAAATTAATCGTTCAGGACGCAGCAAAAAAGGAACAAAAACAAACGTGTGTGAATTCGACAGCGATGTTTGAATTCATGACTCGAGAGTTCGGGTGCAGAAGTTCTGCGTCCTATTTCACGAGCAGGGCTCACCAACACAACACCCACGCATCAGGCAATTGCAAATACGCTAGATTACTGTACAAAAAAACTGGCTCTTTGCTTTTTGAATGGAAAATGGCAAGTGAGTGAAAATATTACTCATGAATTCTTCAACACGCGCTTAAAATAAGTGTACACTTCCCTAAATATTGTCTCGATTAAGACAGAAATTACACGCACAAATCAGTAGCTAGTTCTAATACTAAGAACATACTTCAGGAATCGAAGTGCTGAACCTACAAATTCAAGTATTTCGAAAAGCGTAGTGTTCGGGCTTACAGTAAGATCACTAAGGACGGCCATAGTGGTAAGTAGTAAAACAGCTCAGAAATTAAAGGGGAGATGAATAAGAAGGAAATAGGTGCTGGGAATAAAGACAGAAGTAAACCGGAAAAGATTGTCTATAACAAAACAGAAAACTGGTAAATTTCAGCAAAAAGAGAACCAACCTAACTTTCAGTTCGGGACCTCACATCTTCCTCTAGGAGACCCAATTTCCAAAGATACAATAGTTGTATCCGTCCAAAAGATAGGAACAAGGACATAAATAATAACAATCATGATGAAGGGTGCTGATAAAATCAACATTTAAGCACAGATACGGGTTCTTTATTGCTCCCCTCTGCGTATGCCATCCGAAAGAAATAAATTAATTGTGCATAAAAATAAATATAAGACGGTAACAATACGTGATATGGCTAACAACACCACTAGCTGCTGAGATGTCAGACCTCCTCAAAACTTACAATAAGAAATGCTTTAATAAGGTGGTTCTCTCTCACTTACGTGTCAGAGAACCTATAATAGACATCTTGAACAACTCAAACGACAACTCGAAGAGTTAAGAAATGTCAGAAAGCAAACCATAATCTCTGCATCTGGGAAAAAAATTTCTTCAATAGTGACCAATTTTTCAAAATCTTTGGCACATGACTTAAGTAGAAGGCCAAATGCCCAACATCTTTGAGTGGATAAACTCGTAGAAAGCTTTAGAGGCATATTTTTCTTAGATTGGTACCCAGAAAATATAAAGGAAACTATGAGGAAATGGACTTATATAAATTTACAGAAGAAAGTTGAAGGATTGTGGAAATGGAAGTGTATCATTTTCTAAGAGCTTTAAAATAATTATTCAGTCTCACTTTAATTCTTTGGCACAGTGAGAGTAAATTCTACATGGAACAATACAGAAAAACTTGTTGATCAAATGACTAGACTCGCACAGCACACCCTACGCTTAGACTCAAACAGCTAATATGGAGTTCAAATTGGGGCCGTCGTCACACACCCACCTCAAACGGAAGTGAAGTAAATGCAGAACAGGAGCTTGGGTCAACTTTGTACTCTTAGCATTCAGCTAAGGAGGCTTGAGTACATCTGGTACAGCGTACACTACCGCCAACAGGCAGCAGCTCGCACTATATCGCTACAGGGTCGTGCCGACTCGACATCTCTATGCTCTTTTATTAAGCTATTTATTGGCTCTTCGTCAGGAAAAAAAAAAACGTTCGTAGCAGGCTTGCACAGAATGACACTGCCGTCACTCTTCTGACCAGCCAAGTACAAACACGAGAATTTTTTAGTCTCATAATATTCAAACACCACTATGAACACATCAGTAAATTCAAAGCAGAACAAAAGCTGGAACAGGAATCATCATTACAAAATAAAAAAAAGAGCCACAGCAATCCTCATCATTAGGAAAACCGCAGCAGTCACCATCATCATTAAATAGAATAGCCGCAACGGTCAGCATGATTGCAACGCAGTACTGAAGCCCCAACAGCAGCCATCTATCATTACAAGACAGGACTGAAACCATAGATAGCGCCTAGCCTGGCGAGGAGCTGAGCAATAAGCTGGCGCAGGTGAGGGTGAGTGGCGTGAGCAGTCAGACTCTGCAGACTGGGGAACACGAGGGGCAGTAGCGCGCGCAGGTCTGCGTCTGACAACTCGCTCAGCAGGTCAAACATGCTCGTCAGTAGCTCCGTCCACACGTGGCACTGCGCCTCGCTGTCCTGTACAAAAACAACAACAAGCTATTCTCGTATATTAACCTAAACCAGTGTTAGGATCAATTTCTATACCTGAATACTGCACCAGATCAAGGAAGCTTCAGCTTTTCAATTTAAAGCTTCATTTCAGATTAGATTATAAGTTAAGTCTCCCAAACCACCACAACAACAAAGGTGCTCCAAAGAGAGGAAGGGTGAAGGCACCTGTTAAGCCATCGCCAAAATAGGTCGACTCTGTAGCCTATTGTTAGATATATATTTGGTTGGGCAGTCCTTTGTTCGGACGCCAAACTGTTAGACGTTTTCAGTAGTCGAGTCCTTATTTGGATGGCGTTTTATTAAAGTCCCTGTCTTAGGGTTTTTCTGAGGGTTGTTATGCTTTCTTCGGAGAAGAGAAGATTCGTATTTAAGTTTTCTATTTTTATTGGTACGATAAACAAGGTTAGTCGCAGAGTCATTCAATATTGGTTAAGACGGTTCCGGAATTTCCAGGGAGCTGACCGCAGTTCTTTTCGTCGCTCTCTTGAATTTCGGATCAGCCGGATTCAAGGGGGTTTGGCGAGTATCTAGGATACTCGGATTAAATTCCGGCAAACATTAATTACAAAGCCGGGAGCGTAATACTATATTATCTTTCTGGCCATACTGGCGCGGGGCCTAACACCTATCAACTCTGTACTACGGAGGGAAAATAATTCTTCTCTCGAATAAACTGAGCTCGCGTATCACAGATACTTGCGAAACGTACTTCTGTCGCGATTTTCAAATTTTCATTAGCTTGTTAGCTCAAACACTTTTTTGCTTGACTACTGTTGCAAGTTACGCTATTTCGCCATGCAGCCATCTGAAATTCTGAAAATTATTGGAAGTTTATTGCAGCAACAGAAAAACTGTTGAAAAACCTCGACTTAATAAATATCAGTAAGCAAATCTGACTTCTCTTCTATCCCTGAAATACCAAGAATATTCTAATAATGGCTAAATGTGGGTTGATGGCTAAATGTGGGTTGGTCCTCGTTCAGATGCCACCTTTTGATAATGCCCCTATCTTAGGGATCCCTGAGGGTAGTCAGTTGATCAATAAGAGGCCGTATTTTCTCAGGCTGGTTATTCCGTTAGAATATTTCAGGGATAGAAGAGAAGTCAGTTTTGCTTACTGATATATATCAAGTCCAGGTTTTCCAACAGTTTTTCTGTTGCTGCGATAAACTTCCAATAATTTTCAGAATTTCAGATGGCTGCGTGGCGAAGTAGCGAAACTTGCAATAGCAGTCAAGCAAAAAAGCGATTGAGCTAACAAGCTAACGAAAATTTGAAGATTGCGACAGAAGTCCGTTTTGCAAGTATCTGTGATAGGCGAGCTCAGTTTATTCGAGAGAAGAATTATTTTCCCTCCGTAGTACAAAGGCACCAGTCGACTTATCTTGGCGATGGCTTAACACACCGTTTAGTTTCGAGTCTCAATGGAACGCGGAATTTATGCACTAGATCCCCTGCGCTTATAGTAAGTTAGGAAAGAAATTTATGATACTTGATATATATTAATGAAAAAGCAGTAGGTGCTTGAGAACAGGACAGCAATGAACAGAAAAAGATTGTCCCTAACAAACCAAAAAACCTATGCTGTTGAAAAAGGTAAGCCTATCTAACCCTCAGCTCGGGCTTTTATATTTTCCCGCTAGTAAGCGCTGATTCCTTTTGATACAATACTTGTATCTCCCTCAGATAAGATCAAACTAAGATAACATCAGATTTGTGTATTTCTGCACAGTTGTTTCTGAGTACATATTGAATCAGTTTTAGGATAAAGGACACCAATTTGAAAACAAAATGGAAAGGAAACCTTGTTAATTTTTGCTTACATATTGACGTACAAAAGATATTATGCAGGTGGGTAAAATCATCTTTTAGGAAGTAATTTATATATTAATACTATTAATTCAAGTAAAACTCAACTTACCTCCAAGTCCTCGAATAGCGAACGAATTTCTACTCCTCACTTAGGAAACGTGAAATGTTTGGCTTAGAATTCTAAATTCAAATGTAAAAAATACATTTTTGTTCCAGTTAATCGTGAAAAATAATTTTCTGCCAGGTGTTTCGTCACACCATTCACGTACAACTGCCATTATGAAAAATCCATGTATGCCCTAATTCTCATACACAATGTAAAATTCATCATTTCTGATTCGCCTGCAACTTTTTCTACATGTCTGTTGCTCCCAATGCTCAGGGTTGCTAGAGTGATATATTAATTACGACAAATGCTTGAGACGGATTTGTACATATCCTTTCATCCTAATCAAACATGCCCCTCCTTACATATGAATTATTTGTCTATCCCACCTCGCAAAGCCTCAGGAAGGTCACTGTGAAAGTTTTCTTTAAATTAGGGCAGCTTGAATATCACGCCCCACCATTAACAAGAATAAAATAAACATAACAAAAATGAGCTAAGTCGTCCATTTTCTGGTTGTTATTTCAAGTCCGGTGCTGTCGGTACTAATCACGCACAGTCAGCAAAGCACAGTAAAAAATAATAAAATAACATTCATTAGCATCAATTAGGCCGGCGACAGTAATAAAGTGCTTCAAAGACAGTTAATACTGGACAGTTTGAACCAGGAGTGTCACTGAGGTGCACACTGAGCATGCCACTCACATTCATCAAACTGGCAGTCTCCACAACCATGCCATCAAACTGGCAGTCTCCACAACCATGCCATCAAACTGGTAGTTTCCACAATAATGGCATCAAGCTGGCAGTCTCCACAACCATGCCATCAAACTGGCAGTTTCCACAACCATGCCATCAAGCTGGCAGTCTCCACAACCATGCCATCAAACTGGCAGTCTCCACAATAATGGCATCAAGCTGGCAGTCTCCACAACCATGCCATCAAACTGGCAGTTTCCACAACCATGCCATCAAGCTGGCAGTCTCCACAACCATGCCATCAAACTGGCAGTTTCCACAACCATGCCATCAAACTGGCAGTCTCCACAACCATGCCATCAAACTGGCAGTCTCCACAACCATGCCATCAAACTGGCAGTCTCCACAACCATGCCCTCAAACTGGCAGTCTCCACAATAATGGCATCAAGCTGGCAGTCTCCACAACCATGCCATCAAACTGGCAGTCTCCACAACCATGCCATCAAACTGGCAGTCTCCACAACCATGCCATCAAACTGGCAGTCTCCACAACCATGCCATCAAACTGGCAGTTTCCACAACCATGCCATCAAACTGGCAGTCTCCACAACCATGCCATCAAACTGGCAGTCTCCACAACCATGCCATCAAACTGGTAGTTTCCACAATAATGGCATCAAGCTGGCAGTCTCCACAACCATGCCATCAAACTGGCAGTTTCCACAACCATGCCATCAAGCTGGCAGTCTCCACAACCATGCCATCAAACTGGCAGTCTCCACAATAATGGCATCAAGCTGGCAGTCTCCACAACCATGCCATCAAACTGGCAGTTTCCACAACCATGCCATCAAGCTGGCAGTCTCCACAACCATGCCATCAAACTGGCAGTTTCCACAACCATGCCATCAAACTGGCAGTCTCCACAACCATGCCATCAAACTGGCAGTCTCCACAACCATGCCATCAAACTGGCAGTCTCCACAACCATGCCCTCAAACTGGCAGTCTCCACAATAATGGCATCAAGCTGGCAGTCTCCACAACCATGCCATCAAACTGGCAGTCTCCACAACCATGCCATCAAACTGGCAGTCTCCACAACCATGCCATCAAACTGGCAGTCTCCACAACCATGCCATCAAACTGGCAGTCTCCACAACCATGCCATCAAACTGGCAGTCTCCACAACCATGCCATCAAACTGGCAGTCTCCACAACCATGGCATCAAGCTGGCAGTTTCCACAACCATGCCATCAAACTGGCAGTCTCCACAACCATGCCATCAAACTGGCAGTCTCCACAACCATGCCATCAAACTGGCAGTCTCCACAACCATGCCATCAAACTGGCAGTCTCCACAACCATGCCATCAAACTGGCAGTTTCCACAACCATGCCATCAAACTGGCAGTCTCCACAACCATGCCATCAAACTGGCAGTCTCCACAACCATGACAACAAGCTGGCAGTCTCCACAACCATGCCATCAAACTGGCAGTTTCCACAACCATGCCATCAAACTGGCAGTCTCCACAACCATGCCATCAAACTGGCAGTCTCCACAACCATGCCATCAAACTGGCAGTCTCCACAACCATGCCATCAAACTAGCAGTCTCCACAACCATGCCATCAAACTGGCAGTTTCCACAACCATGGCAACAAGCTGGCAGTCTCCACAACCATGCCATCAAGCTGGCAGTCTCCACAACCATGCCATCAAACTGGCAGTCTCCACAACCATGCCATCAAACTGGCAGTCTCCACAACCATGCTATCAAACTGGCAGTCTCCACAACCATGCCATCAAACTGGTAGTTTCCACAATAATGGCATCAAGCTGGCAGTCTCCACAACCATGCCATCAAACTGGCAGTTTCCACAACCATGCCATCAAACTGGCAGTTTCCACAACCATGGCAACAAGCTGGCAGTCTCCACAACCATGGCATCAAGCTGGCAGTCTCCACAACCATGCCATCAAGCTGGCAGTCTCCACAACCATGCCATCAAACTGGCAGTCTCCACAACCATGCCATCAAACTGGCAGTCTCCACAACCATGCCATCAAACTGGCAGTCTCCACAACCATGCCATCAAACTGGCAGTCTCCACAACCATGCCATCAAACTGGCAGTTTCCACAACCATGGTGTGGCCGATAAACTACGTCTTCAGGATTCCTAGCCACTATAATTTGCCGACAGACGATACACAATGGACTGTGATGTTCGTCCAATAAATTGTTTCTAAGTCATAATTCTTGTCTCTCCTTTTCCACGGAATTTATTGCTTTTCCATGCATTTGAATTAATTACAGTTCCGGTAATGGTAATAATTTATTAAAAAAACGTGGTTATATTAACCGAAGGAATTGCATTTTACGATTAAAAGTTCATGTTTATTGACAAACAGTTTTAAAAAGATTGTTTACAAGATGAAACTGGCAAAAACGCACTTAAAAGTTAGACGACTTGAGACTAGGAAAGTCCTCGACTCAGGTAGCGTAAACACACGAGCTTACAGCACAAGTAGAGCTACCGAGGCAGCCCGCAGGCGCAAGTGCTGACAACACTGTCAAACCTGACAACCGCACGTGTTGCTCAGAAAACACGGCGTACGAGTAGAGCATATAGGGGCAACAATCCACGCATTAGCCTGCGCGATACACCATAAGGTCTGCACCCTGCCTCGCTCTCTCTAAGACTCCTGACTGACCCACTCTCAGCCCAAACTTTGCTGCCGCTGCAGCCAGACTACTTCTTAGCTTGGCGCTTTCAGTAAGGTGGTCAACGTAAGAAATGCCTCGGTCACAATGGCAACAAGCTGGCAGTCTCCACAACCATGCCATCAAGCTGGCAGTCTCCACAACCATGCCATCAAACTGGCAGTTTCCACAACCATCGCAACAAGCTGGCAGTTTCCACAACCATCGCAACAAGCTGGCAGTCTCCACAACCATCGCAACAAGCTGGCAGTCTCCACAACCATCGCAACAAGCTGGCAGTCTCCACAACCATCGCAACAAGCTGGCAGTCTCCACAACCATCGCAACAAGCTGGCAGTCTCCACAACCATGCCATCAAGCTGGCAGTCTCCACAACCATGCCATCAAGCTGGCAGTCTCCACAACCATGCCATCAAGCTGGCAGTCTCCACAACCATGCCATCAAACTGGCAGTTTCCACAACCATGGCAACAAGCTGGCAGTCTCCACAATCATCGCAACAAGCTGGCAGTCTCCACAACCATCGCAACAAGCTGGCAGTCTCCACAACCATCGCATCAAACTGGCAGTTTCCACAACCATCGCATCAAGCTGGCAGTCTCCACAATCATCGCAACAAGCTGGCAGTCTCCACAACCATCGCAACAAGCTGGCAGTCTCCACAACCATCGCAACAAGCTGGCAGTCTCCACAACCATCGCAACAAGCTGGCAGTCTCCACAACCATCGCAACAAGCTGGCAGTCTCCACAACCATCGCATCAAACTGGCAGTTTCCACAACCATCGCATCAAACTGGCAGTTTCCACAACCATCGCAACAAGCTGGCAGTCTCCACAATCATCGCAACAAGCTGGCAGTCTCCACAATCATCGCAACAAGCTGGCAGTCTCCACAACCATCGCAACAAGCTGGCAGTCTCCACAATCATCGCAACAAGCTGGCAGTCTCCACAATCATCGCAGCAAGCTGGCAGTCTCCACAACCATCGCAACAAGCTGGCAGTCTCCACAATCATCGCAACAAGCTGGCAGTCTCCACTATCATCGCAACAAGCTGGCAGTTTCCACAACCATCGCATCAAGCTGGCAGTCTCCACAATCATCGCAACAAGCTGGCAGTCTCCACAACCATCGCAACAAGCTGGCAGTCTCCACAACCATCGCAACAAGCTGGCAGTCTCCACAACCATCGCAACAAGCTGGCAGTCTCCACAACCATCGCAACAAGCTGGCAGTCTCCACAACCATCGCAACAAGCTGGCAGTCTCCACAACCATCGCAACAAGCTGGCAGTCTCCACAACCATCGCAACAAGCTGGCAGTCTCCACAATCATGGCAACAAGCTGGCAGTCTCCACAACCATCGCAACAAGCTGGCAGTCTCCGCAATCATCGCAACAAGCTGGCAGTCTCCACAACCATCGCAACAAGCTGGCAGTTTCCCTTTTCGTATTCTAGCCTTAGGTATTATTGGAGAAATGGTTCACGTCAACAAGCAATAATAGAGACATGCACAAAATTTTAGACTCGTGCTCCATTAATTTAAATTTCTGCGTTTCCAAGTCCATGTACGAATTGAATGAATGTAATGATGCATCATAAAAAATTAATACCCGCTTTCAATAATATCACAGTTCAATTGGATTTTTACATTGTTTTAGACTATTTCATTACAGTTCATTTTTTCCATTTTTAATTTGAATAAGAACTATTATTTTGTGATCTGGTTTGAATGAACGACTGATTTTATTGTTTGCTATTGCTTGTAGATAGAGATATAACCTAGAGCCCAAAACGTTCACATTCAATGTTTCAAGGGTACTATTTTTCGACGACATTACTTATGAATTTGCTTTGACACTAAGATGCACCCAGAGACACAACCTCGTTTTCCCACTGAGTTCAATACCAACTAAGAATAAGTATTTACCGAGCCGCCAACACACCACTAGCCTTGTTTCAGCATCAGCTTGATAATTTATTATGAAATACTCTCGCCTTTCTGTCTGTACACTCTTACTAACCTTGTATCATTACAAGCTTCAACATTCACTTTTTATAAAGGCACTCACCAAGCTACCTGTACAGTGCACCATTTCTAGCCTAGCATCGCTACAAACTTCAATACCCACTTCTGGGTTGCCTGCGTCCCCTTACTACTTTCGATTGAACACAAGCTAGAATACGACTCACTTTGGTGAGGCTCTCGTCTCGCTGTTTGTATATCTCAGGCGGCACCGCCGGAGCAGCAGTATCAGCATGGGTAGGCTGGGGGTCAAAAGGGTTGTGGCGGCTCCCGGAGCTGGGCAGCGAGTGCACAGGCTTGCGACGGCGATAGTCCTCCACGATGTGCCCGATCTCACGGCGGGTCGTTACGCGATACACCTGTTCCTCAGTCTCCGCTGAAACGTCAACACATGATACAGCTCTACGATAAACTTCATTGAGCGCTTCATGTATGATTTTATTTTGTCTGACAATTGAAATGTTTTTTCAGCTTATGATTTATAGAAGGGGTGTCAATCAAGCTCACTGAGTAAGAGGGTTTTCTTTTTCCTCTAGCATCCACTTACTGTATCATCTACATCCGCAGAAGTCGGTTGCTCAAGCAAATGCAATGCGCATTTAAGGGGGTTTGAACCTGTTACCTTCTCGGCATTAGTATAACAATATACTTTTGATTCACGTAGAAAATATTCACCAATGAGGTCAAATAACACAGTAATTTGGCTTTAATTTTAACTATCGACACACCGCAAGTAAGAATTAATTATACTTAACATCTATGCTAGAGTAATCCATAATTTTGTGCTTAAAGGGAATATCCTGGGCCCTTGCCAGATCCTGTCAATCTCATGGTCATTTTGCATGTTTTTGTTGGAGAAGGACCCTTAGTTGGTGGACTATTCGTTCCTAAAATTTTATGGCGCTACGACAATAATTCCCCCCCTCTCGGGGGGGGGGGGGGTGGGGTGGTGAGGGGACCAAAATTTTTCAATTATTCCCGATTTTGACACCATATAAAAAGAGAACAAATGGGAAATGAAAAAAAAATCAATTTGAGTTTGTTAGAAATGTGTCAGGGATTCTAAAGCTGGATTTGTTTTTGTTCTAGCTTCAAAACTAAAGGAGGAGTTCCATTTTGAAATATCAAAATCAATAAAAGCACCCAAAATTTTTAACTTTTTCCTGATTTTGACCCCATATATAAAGAGAACAAATGGGAAATAGAAAAAAAATCGAATTTGAGTGTGTTAGAACTGTTTCATGGATTCTAAAAATGTCTTTGCTTTTGTTCTAGCATCAAAACTGAAGGAGGAGTCCCATTTTGAAATATCAATATTAGTGAAATATCAATACCTATAAGACCTATGTCAAATTTTTGCAAAATCTAAGGCCTCAATCAAAAAAATGAATGGAATCTATTGTGTTTCTTTTCAAAGGTTACATATCATAGTCAAATTTCATAAGAATCAGACTGAAAATGAAAAAAATTGCATTTATTTGAAAAAAGAAAAAATTTTTATTATTATTTTTTTTTAAATCACAATTCACAGTTTGAATATGAAGTTATGTATGGAAAGTATCGAAATAAAAATTAAAACTTCATTCAATTACATCAATTGTTCATTATATTACACTTCATCCAAAAATTTTGTTTTGGCTTATACCCAAAAATAATAATTTTCAACATTCAAAACGAAACTCGTCCTTGTGTTTTGATGCTAGAACAAATCCAAAGACAGTTTTAGAATCCTTGGAACATTTCTAAAAAACTAAAATTCGGCTTTTTTTCAAATTCGAATTCTTTGAAGAAATATATAGCTCTAAATCCAAAAAATTGTTGCTGATTTTTGAAATTTCAAAAAATTCTGAAAAAATAGAACAAATTTGAATTTGAAAAAAGCCGAATTTTAGTTTGTTAGAAATGTTTCAAGGATTCTAAAACTGTCTTTGTTTTTGTTCTAGCATCAAAACTGAAGGAGTTTCAATCTGAAATATCAATAAAAATATACCAAAAAACACATTTTTCGTCAAAAAAAAATAATAAGGCCTAAATCGAAAAAATTACAGGAGTAACAAAGGTTTACTTTCACAAAAGACACATACTGGCCAATTTTCAAACGAATCGGACGAAAAAAGGCAAGATCTCAGGATATTCCCCTTAAAGCTAATGATAAATGCACTCGGACATTAAAAGAACTATAGAAGTTCAGAGCGCAGTATTACTAACTCTTAATGCCTAGATGCCAAGCATTAACGTCGTTTTAACGGTCAAAAAACTCTTTGGAGATTCCAGCAAAATAGCATGACAAATTCGTAAAATTTTAATGTAACGCACAGTAAAACTGCTTTAGTCAATAAAAAATAGTCAACTTTAAGAAAGCAAGATGAACAAGTAAGAGAATACATTACCGGTGATACGTGTGCAAATAATTTATGTTGATAATAAATCGGCGTTTCTTATAACAGAGACAGAGGGGAGAAAAACTGAAATACAAATCTCCATCACTCCAGCAGCAAGCATGATAGATCATATAGGATGTACCTAAGAACACAATTAAGACATATTCCCTGCGACACACAGGAGAAGACAGACACAATCGACTTATTCTTCTGACAAGCTCAGCAATTTTACCATGAGTGAAAATTTGAGACGCTGATAGACAACTCCACTCAGCACCCCTCTCCTAGAGGGAAAAGAATGGTACACCTCTTCAAGACTACCATGCATAGACAGCGGCATTCAAGTGTCACTCACTATAACCGCATTAGAGACGCCACATTGGTGGCATTCAGGGGAGTTCCCATAACACAGGTGAACATATCAAATTTCCATGCCAATCCGTTTCATTCCTCTCAACCTTTAATGGTTTCCAGTGAAACGATGTTCATATAACTAAAGAAATTGGATACATCCGAAATAATCATCCAATAATTTGCTCCACATAGTTTGGTCATATTGTTCAAGCAAGTCTAACTCAAGCAATACGTTTGGGTTCATTATGATTTCATCAAGTCACAAAAAAATCAGGAAACCTGCTCTACCCTATAAATTAGGGCTATGTTAAACTTCCTATAAAAATAAAATCAATCACCAATAAAGAGCAAGTGACACTGACAACATCATGAAATATATTATTCAAACCCTAAACTAACAATAAGGAAAGACAGCAAAAGTAGAAAATAAATCATCCTCACCCGTTACACTAGCGACTCCCGAGTCGTCCGCCCCAAACTCGGCCATGCTCGAGTCGTCAGAGTCGGATTGGTGAGAGCTGGCGGAAGAGTCCACAAAGTCAGCGAGCATAAAAGGCTTTCTAGCGGGAGTCTCTTTAGCGGACTTATTGGCATCACAGGCGATGTCCTCAGTTGCATCCGGCAGCTCCACGTCGGCGGGAGGGAACGGCGCACCAGGCTCTGAGTCTTCCAGCTCCAGAGATGGGGACAGCTCATCGCTTTCTTCTTCCTCTTCGACGTCCGGATGGAAAATTTTGCCTTTCATGAATTTCTGGTCGAACTGTCTTAAGCTTTTTTCCCATTCATCGATATTGTTTCGGTGCTCAGTTGGGAACTCGTCTGCTTTAATAGAGAGGAAGAACAGTGGCTCATGCTCACCAATGTCATCTATCTCTGCCTGGCGTTTCTCCTTGTTAGCTCTTAAGTCCAAGTAAACATCACACAAGTTCTTGAAGCACTCACTCAGAAGTTTTATATATTGTTCTAAGTTCTTGTCAAGGAGAGCAGTTGGTCTTTGAGGAGCTTTCTTTTCCGATGGAACACTGGAAGCAGATGACTTCCTCTCTCCAGACGACCCTTCAGAGACGGTGCGCAAGTCGTGCTGGAGAACCTCACGCACACCTTCTAAGGTCACCAGCTTTTTCTTATGAGCATCAAGAACCAGATGGATCAAAGTGACGGCACGGAGCGTCCAGCTTGCACCGGCTTGGCGGTACAGATTTGCAGCGCGGTCACACATCGCAACTTTTTGGATAAGGAATTTGAGTCCCGGTCGCATGTCGAACTGAACCGCACACGAATACGAGAGATCAAGAGCACTGAGAAGAGAAAATATATGCTGAGGTCGTAATTTCCTCAGAAGTCCAGGCAGAGGCTCAACGCTCTCATCAGACGAGCTTTTATCAGTTGTTGCACTCTGCTTCTCTGCCTTACCAAACACGCAATGATACTCAACGCCCTGCATCAGCACATTTGCCAAACTAGGCATGATGTGGCAGGAACCATCGATGAGGATACTACCGATGGTTTGGAGCAGTACTTGGTTTGAGAGCAGTCCAATGACCACGGATCGGAAAGGTACTCTGACGGGTTCCATCTGTTGCTGTAAGACATCGCTGGTGCTCAGGTCTGCAGAGCTTAGCTTTCGGGCGGAACCAGGAGGCGAATTTTCGTCATCTTCAACGGTGCAGGAACTCTTTCTGAAGCTGTCATCGTTCATGAAGTTGTCGGCCTCATCAGGCCCGAGGTTCGGATACAGGAGGAAGATGAAGGATCTGTCCTCGGCATCCGAACCTTCCATGAGAGCTGACGCACCACCTTCTTGGTGCTGGGACTCCAAGAGGAACACCTAAACGAAGATAAAATTAGATACTAGTTTAAGCCTCCATAACCGTAACAAAGGCGTTCCAAAGAGAGGAAGGATGAAAGCATCATTTTAGATGGCTTGAAGGAAAAGCAGAATCTATGCACAAGGTGTGTTCCCCTACAAGGTCCCCTGCGCATAGAAACAGTGAGTTAAAAAGGAAAGCTATGGAAGAGAATTAATGTTAATGAAGATAGTTAGAGGTGCCGAAAAATAGGAAGAAAACTATGGTCTTTATCAAAGATTAGATTAGATTATAAGTTAGTTTAAGCCTCCCTAACCGCTACAAAAAAAAAAAGCCTATCGAAGAGAGGAAGGAGGAAAGCACCATTTAGTATGGAGATAAGAGAATGGGGAATCTATGCAGAAGAGGCATAGAAACAGTAAGATGAGAAAGAAGTTCATGAAACAAGATCAAAGTTGAAGAAAAAAGTAGTAGGTGCTGAAAAACAGGACAGCAGTGAACCGAAAAAAGATGGTCCGTAACAAAACAAAAACCTATTCTATTTCAACAAAAAGGAAGCCTACCTAACCATTAGCTCGGTCCCTCACATTGTCCCCCTGGGAGCGCTAATTCCCATAGATACAATAGTTGTATCCCCTGAGGGGGTCTTTATCAAAACCAAACACATATTGTATTGCAACAAAAAAAGATCTACCTCTCAGCTCAGGACCTCGCATTTTCGCCCTGGGAGCGATAATTCCCAAAAATCCAATAGTTGTATCACCCTGAGGAAGACACCTGAGCAAATTACAATAGTCAATTATCAGAATTGAAGCTTAAAAGCTTAAGAAAAAACAAGCAGAAAATAATGCACTAAACAGAGATAAATAATTGCATCTGTAACACACGTTAATTTGCTTACTGCATCAGTGTTAAAAGCAACCAACAAGGGTTAATACGTCTACTTGAGTGGCGAAGCTATTATGACCCCCACAAGTTTACTCAAGACACAATGAAAATAAAGTTACGAGTGTGGACTAAATTCCACTTTAAAAATCAACGTGTAAGCAAAGCACACACAGTCAGTGATGATTAAACTTTTAAACTTTCATGAAGAATCGTAAATAGGTTTGACACCTTAATCTTCATTGTAGATATTCTTAATTTGTTACTGGTATAACTTTAGTAAAAACATCAATTTTTCACCTCTTTTAGCACCTTTTTACTTCTAGATGAAATACCTAAATAATTTCGAACGACGTAGCGTTACAATGTAAATACTTATTTTAGGAGGAACCTCAGAACATTACGACATTAAAAGCAATATTTGACTAATCCATGCCAAAAAATCTTTGGAATCAAAAACTAGCAGCTACATCCAAACGTGTCTAAGTTTTGCGAGGTAGCATTACCCGTACATTTTGTGCAACTACATCAATCGTTACATTCACGAATGAAATCTTCAGAACAAGCTAACTCATCCATTATTTTAAAAAGAGCATATCTGACAACACACGCAAGACAGAGAGCAGAACTGAGAACAGCGCGAGGCAGGAGACCTGGTTGGCGAGGTGCTTGAGTCGCGCTGTGTGGGCCTCGGTGCAGTCCCGCCGCGCCGCGACCTGCACGCGTCCCAGGTCTCCGTAGAAGTTGGGGGAGTCGCGGCGGAACAGCGCCACCAGCTGCAGCGTCGGGTACAGGCTCACCTGCACACGCACATACTGACAGTTGTTGCACTGACTACTGCTGCACTCACGTATTGACTATTGTTGTGCTGACTACTGACTAGTGCTGCACTCACGTATTGACTATTGTTGTGCTGACTACTGACTAGTGCTGCACTCACGTATTGACTATTGTTATGCTGACTACTAACTAGTGCTGCACTCACGTTTCGACTATTGTTGTGCTGACTACTGCTGTATTGACGTACTGACAAGTGCTGCACGCACATATTAACTAGCAAAGAAAACAACGACCATAAATAAACATGAATTGGCTGATAAGGCGCAAAACAGTGTGGGTACAAAGTAAGTTCAAATTAATTCTCAGCTTTCTTTAATCCATTGAGAGCAAGTAGCGGCAGGTAAGACCAGCCCGTTCAAAAATTGAATTTAAAACTCTACAACGAAACTCCACAAGAAGTGAAGAGAAACAGTTCATTAACAAAACCTAACAGCGAAAGTCTAGAATATAGCTGAGCGCCGATGAAGGTTAACATGCAATTCTTTCTGAACCTCTGAGATAGGATAAATTCAAATCCAATGTACAAGTTCACCATTTCATTTCATGGTTAACATGCAAACGAAAAACAAAGGAGTTAAATGGGAAAATAATTCACATACAGCATCCAATTTTCCCTCGTCGCACCTTATACTTCCGACTTAAACCGTATAACACAAACCCCAGGGAGGTCTTCACCTTATTTTGAGCGAATATAATGACTATAGAGCAAATAGATAAGATTATTAGTTAGATTAAGCCTCCCTATCCGCAACAAAGGCGATCCAAAGAGAGGAAGGAAGAAGGTACCATTTAGGATGGAGTTAAGGGAACGCGGAATCTATGTAGGAAGAGCATAGAAACAGTGAGATAAGAAAGAAGTTCATGAAAAAAGGTCGAAGTTGAAAAAGAAAGTAGTAGGTGCTGAAAAAACAGGACAGCAGTGAACCGAAAAAAGAGGGTCCTTATAACAAAAACATTTTATTTCAACAAAAAGAAGGCCTACCTAACTCTCAGCTCGGGCCCTCACATTGTCCCCCTGTGAGCGCTAATTCCCATAGATACAATAGTTGTATCCCCCTGAGGGGTATAAAGCAAATATAATTCCTATAGGGTTTGTATGCTAGTGTTGACCAAATGATGTCCTTATTTACAAGTGCACAAAAAAAATAGAAATTAGAAACCTTGACGGCCCTGGTGAGGCCGGCGAGCAGGACGTCCCACATGTGCGGCGGCAGCAGCGGCCCGCAGCTGCACACCACGTGCCTGCAACGAGGTCGGCTTAGAAGGACGAGCGCATGCAACTCACGGCGGCAAGATTGCTTTGTTTCGTCTTGAGAAAGATTGACGTTTAGCCTCTTTTCTAGGCTAGGTTATCAAATATGGGTTTCTTTCGAATAAAATTTGACCATAAATATAATTCTTCATCTGGCAATCTTCCACGTAAGCCGGGAACTCACGGACTTTCAAGGTTAAATTTATATACAATAAGGTCCAATTTGTGAACTTTAGTTAGATGAAAACAGTAACCTTGTTGCTCGTTCTCGGGATTTATCAGTCTGAATACAATGGATGAGAGTTGCCTAAAGTGTAAAAGCAACTGTGTTTGAACAACATTTATAGATAATCTATAGCATAGATCACACGGAGAGAATGAATGCTTCAAACGATCCGCCTAAGAACCTTGCAGCCCTCGTTACGACCTTGATTGGCCGTACACCACGTCACATCGCTGAAGTACACGAACTGTGCACCCTCACAACACGCCAAGCTACCGCCTTCCAGCCCTCCCACCCTCACAGTATGCCAAGCTACTGCCTTCCAGCCCTCCCACCCTCACAGCACACCAAACCGACACCTCTCAACTCGAGTCTTTCCACCCTTGTACCACGCTAACACCTCTCCGTCCTACTGCTGTTCTCCACCACACAGCCCATTAACACCCTCAACCTTCGTACCTGAAGCAGGAGCAGCCAAGGCGCGCGATCAATTCGTTGGACTGAGCGATGCACTCAACGAGCACAATGAGTGTCTGCTGCAGCATCAGCACCGCGCCCTTCTGCAGCATCTCATCTTCTGTGAAGAAAACAGCCAAACTCATCACTGCAGCTACGTTTATTTATCAACTTCTGCTTATCTTGAACTTCATCACAAAGATAACAAAATGCAGTTATGGTATTGCATTTGTAGCACTTATTTATGGTATAATTCTCGTAGATTATTTTTTTTTGCATTTTCTTGAATCGTCCCCGTCATAAATTATCCCTTATCTGTTATTCTCAAACACTGCACCTTCACAGTACTTGTCCTTTCAGTCATTCTCCTTACATTTCAGCGCCATACTAGTCTGTTGGAAAAATTCTTACACAAAATCTCCAAATAAATCCTTGTGTGCTTCAAAAATGATGGGAAAATCAGTTCCTACTTTAAACGCAGGGAGAGTCCAGATGTGATATTGCGCACCTCAGCGGTATATCAGTTTTCATGTGACAGGTGCGAGCAATCTTTCGGTTGCACTGGGCTCCAATTATTTGTGAGGTGTGCATAACACAGGGAAGTCTTCTTTTGCACAGGCAATGACCTCACCAAGCCATCCAACTTGTCTATAAGAGAACATTGTATAAATAAAGACCATATTTTAAAAAGTATCCAATTCAAAATTTTGGATATAGCCCCAAATTCGTCTGATCCCATTTTAGAGTCGATGCGCGTTTTAAAAATTCGTCCTTCAAGAAATGAATGTGAATCGGCGGTGAAACTTTCCATTGTTTGCTAAAATTTTACATATTTTTTTATTATTTCCATTTTAATGTTAATGTTTTATTTTTGATCAATTCAGCAGAACTAGTCGCGAGTTTAAAATATTCTTTCAACACCTCGATTTGTTGTTTTTCGAGCAATGAAAATGCATTGTTTATAATCCAAAACGTTTGTTTCCATCATATTATTAGCTACGTTGGTTTTCCTTTCCACCACATTTTGCAATCACACAATGAACTCAACTCATGATGTCCAGATCTAAAGAATCTCAAACTTCACTTGGACAGTCACTTTTTATTCTTGGTATTTGGACAAGATGTTGCTTAGCATTAATTTTCCAGTACAAAATTTCTTTCATCTCCCCACTTGAGGTTTCTTCGATTATTTCCACAATGTTTGCCCTCGAGTAGATACAGTGCCACTCTGTGAACCAAAAAGTAACGAAAATCAGACGTACGGTCATAATTTCCCTTAGCTAATACCACCACAGAAGCCCTCTCACTCTGTTCTATAGTACTATATAGGCAGGAAATAGTCACGGTAACATTTCACACACAAGTTGCCCTCTCTGCCAGACTACAAACAAATCCCTTACGATGCTACCATACCAAGATTTCCCAGCCTTTTTACCTCCGCACCCTTAAAAAGAAATTTCATTCGAACCTCGCACCCTATGTAATAAAAATGCCAACATTTCGCCAATATCCTATTATTTACCTGAACTTTTCTCGCACTCCCAGGGGGTGTGCGCACTTCAGGTTGGGAACCCCCGGTACCATACGGACCATACCAACGACATAAAAACTTTAACATTCAGCGACATGCCGACACCATGTCCCACTTGAATCCTGTCTACTCTACCGGTCAAAATACATAAAAGCCACTACCCTTCCAATTCTCTTCGTCAAATACATCAGCACTGAATTGTCCCACTGAAGATATTTGTCCACAGTCCTACTAATAATATTAAAAACGCTTTTTGGCCTATGACAGTATTAGCAGGGGTTAGCTGTTATGTTTAGTTTAAGCCTCGCTAACCACAACAAAGGCATTCTAAAGAGAAGAAGGAGGAAGGCCCCATTTAGTATGGAGTTAAGGGAATGCAGAATTTAAGCCCAAGGTACATAAAAACAGTTAAGGAAGAAGTTCATTAAAGAAAATAGAAGTTGAAGAATAAAGTAGTTGATGCTGAAAAATAGGACAGCAGCGGACTGAAAAAAGATGGTCCGTAACAAAAAAAACCATTCGATTTCAACAAAAGGAAGACCTACATAACAGTTACCTGAGAACTTCACATATTTCTTCTGGGAGCGCTAATTCCCATTGATAGAATAGTTGTATCCCCGTGAAAGTAGAGACAGAATTAGCAACAGTTCTATTTGACAAACCAGAACTTTTCCACAACCATTAAATAAAACCAATTTCTCCTGAATTGCTTCCTCTATCACTGGTTCGTTCACCCTACAGTAGCGAAAATTACAGCAAATAAATTTTTAAATTTGTGATGCACACATTCCTTTTCTTACCCCCTCACTACCATGTCTCACGACAGGAAATTAAATCATAAATAAATTTAACAAGGTGAATCACATTTAGTCAACAAATTCCATTTGTTTTCATTTGAATCTTCCGTGCTAGTTCTGATAGGAATCTCCTTTTAGCTCTTTCTTTTCTTTCTTTTCAAAAATTCATGATTCTATTCATAATTCTTTTCCCGGTGTCTTCCTAACATCTCATTTTGATCTTTCAGATTAATTCACTCCTGATTTCATGAAGTAAAGTTTTAAGAAAGTAGGATTATTCATTAGAAACATTCAAGAACCGAACAATAAAATAAAATATGGTCATAAGTCCGTGCTAAGTGGTCCATTTTCGGGTTGCCACCCAAGTCTCAAGCCCTCTGATACTACAGACGCAGGAGCACCCGAGTAGAAGTAGAGGAGAAATAACTGTCCCTTTCACAGTAGTCAATCTTCACGCTGTTACTGTTATTTAATCCCGCAAAAGTAATTCAGAACCGCGCACAATCGAGTTATACAGTAGCATAAAAAAAATCTATACACGCGACGCTCGAAATAACATTTGATTACCGAGGCCATGAGGCCAAAACGGCCCAATTTTTGCAGGAAATAGGGTTGATATCGGAATTGCTGTATTTCGTCTCGAGAAAGATTGTTCAGTGACGGTCAGGTTGGTCAGGAGCAGGCATACACAGTCCATCGTCCAAGTGATGGCTTCAAGTACGACCCGAGACACACAATTGAACAGTGTAACCCAGACAATGCCAACAGTGTGGCTCGTTCTAGTGGTAACTAGGGCAAGCGTTAATTTTATTGCCTCCAATAGCTTGAAATAGGGAAAATAGGCAGCGGTGGACTTCGAGTTTTATCATTCAAAAAACCTTCGAGCGTAAATAATTTGTTTGCATCCTACGTTATAATTCCATACACGTTTATGAAGAATACCTACAGAAAAGCACCGAAAAATTAACTTGGAGGAAAGCCCAACCCTGACGAGAAAATTAAGCCAAAAAATTAATTTAACGTGATAAATCACACTTGATTTATAAGTTACAGTCAAAATGATGATGAATCTAAGGCCAATCCTAGCTGAAATACTGAAGAGACTCACGCAAATGATCTTTAGATGGCGAAGTGAGGTAGATGTTGAGGTACTCGACGACGAGATCGGTGGTGAGGCCGACATATTGCTTGAAGGTGGGGGCAAACTCCCACGAAGGAGGCACGGGGTGGTACGGGGCATCAGCGCAGCGCTTGGGAGAGGTCGGCCCGGTAACACTGGAGGGCCGCCGCAGCCAGTCCTGCAGCAGCGGCAGCAGTACGTGGTTCACGCAGTACATGCCGAACACCAGCCCTGTCCACCACACATGATTCTCAGATGTTGGCAACTTCATTCCGAGCACAGCAGTTTTACATAATAAGTATAGGGTTGACCAAAAAGTTTGTTCACTCTTTGATTGTCATTCTTCCCACCTTCTAAATAATATTTTTGGATTCTTATTCTTTAAATCCCGTTATTGGTACAGCAAGCATGCTTACGTCAGCATGTAATACGAGTAAGCCTCCAAGTAGAGAAGTTTTAACATTTTTGCTTACATGCAATGGTGGGCCGAGCCGAGCACTACTGACATCTAATATTTTTTTCTTTAAAAAAGAAAGAAAAGCAACAGAAACGACCCATATACATGGCATATATTTGTGTAAGTAGCTGTTGTTTTCTTTAATTTCTGAAGTAAAAAAGCATCAGATATCGGTAGTGCTCTACTTCGTCCACCATTTCATGGGCTCGAATGCTAGCAAAAATGTCCAAACTTCTCTACTTGGAGGCTTATTCAACAGTGTACACTGATGTAAACATGCTAATTGTAGCGAATACAGGATTTAAAAAATAAGAGCATAAACGATCTCAAAAAGGTTGGAAAGATGACATTCAAAAAACGAACAAACTTTTTGGCCAACCCAATATGCTGGAAAATGTTACCAGGAACACACTTCAACTTTCGCTTTGACTTTGTAATAATAACTCAGTTAATTTAGATACTCAAAAGAGACAGTAAGATACACAAGAATAGCTGTTCCGCGTTTGTAGTTATCCTCTCGAGTAACTACAGAAGTGACAAGTGAGTAATGGTATGGGAGTCGAGGTTGCTGGCATTTTAGCCGCATTTCGAGCAGACACGAACGCTAGTATGAGTAGTCATAAGGGAGTGAGGGCTTTTTGAGAACACGTTTTTAGTCGTGGTTCCCGAAGTCAATGGCTTGTAAGCGGGCTTGACCAGTTGACGAGAAGAGAGCTGAGTCCCAGTGACAACACAATAATAATCACCCTTTGGTACAAGTACAACGTGGTATGGGAAACTGAAAATTCCTACATCGGCAGAAAATCTATAAATTTTAGCCGCAACACAATAGAATTCCCCCGGATGTTTCACCGGTATTACGTCGCATCAAAAGCAGAGCCTCACATGCAAAACCCGAAATCAGGTGAGATCACTTCCAATTCCGTGGCCAGCACGAGAAGCAGGCACACCACTAGAGACAAGCAGGCAGGCTGGACCAGAACTCACCAGGCTGCTGGGGTAGGGTGCGCATTAAGGAGAAGAGTGTGTCGAGCACGTGTGGCTGGCAGCGCGGCTGGCAGATCATGACGGTGCCGGCGAGGCCCGACAGCAGCGAGTACCACACGAGCAGCCCGCGGCTGCGGCAGCCGTCGCACGCCTCGCACACGGCGCTCAACGACACGCGCTCATCTCGCGGCCACAGCGCTTGCTCCCAGCCCCGCTGCTCACAGTAATTCTACGTCACATGGGACAATCTTTGTACACCAATCACAAGTGAGATAGGCAAAAGAAAAAAAGAAAAAGAAATGAAGTAAAAAATGAAAAAAGATAGAAAAAAACAAGAAGCAAAAGGGCGCACCAAAGAAACAATAGTGTCAGGCCGCACAGGGGTTATCGAGCCTTTTTGTGTTAGTTACCCATAATCTTAAGTATTTTCTTCAGGTGTCCAGCTCTCTGAACGCCGACTTATCTATTTCCCCGCGCTGATGTTGCGTTTGTGCATTTACTTTAGTTAGCCCTTAAATATCATTTGTATTACATGTCGATATTCCAAAGTTTCTTGTGTTATCTAGCTAAATACGACTAATATTTTAAATGCAATTTTGAGTGTTGTACCCTGTTATGCAGTAGCTCACGTCTGTACGCACTATTTTTGCAATAGAAAATAAATCACTGTCTTTGTTAAAATATATCAGTGTATGTGATAGGGACTTGAAAGAGATTCAGCATTTAACAAGTCACACCCTGAGGTCAAAAGAGTTTCCTTTCTCCTTGTTGACACAGGCTTTAGTCTTCTACGACACTTCGCCTAATAAGGGGTTTAGGAGCCACCTCGGAAGGACGAACTATTTCGCATAGTTTGTCAATAGGAAGACGCTGTTGTAGTTCGGCACTAACAGAATTCACTTCTGTTGCCCTAGCGGTCTCATACGGCGCAGACAGTTGCTCGTCTTCCTAACGGTACCACCGTAGTTCGGCACTAACAGAATTTACTACTGTTGCCTTAGCGGACTTATTACGGCGTAGGTGGTACCCACACACACACCTCACCCTAGCGGTACCACCGTAGTTCGGCACATAACAGAATTTACTTCTGTTGCCCTAGCGGACTTATTACGGCGTAGGTGGTACCCACACACTCACTTCACCCCCCACACACAACGGTACCGCCGTAGTTCGGCACTAACAGAATTTACTTCTGTTGCCCTAGCGGACTGATTACGGCGTAGGCGGTACCCACACGAACCTCAGGAAGGGCAGCTGCGAAGAAAAGCTAGCGCCCCGGAAAAGGTAGCTATACAGAAGACAGCCCTTTTCCACGAACCCTCACGTCGACCGCACGACGGTATCGACATATTCTGGCGCCCGAACAGGGACCCAGAAGCTTTGCGCGACTACCAACGTTGTCTGGGATTTCTGGGTTCTTATCAACTACGCGGACACCGCATCACTTAAACAAGATGAACCTCGTCGCTCAAGCTCGAGAATACGTCGAAGCCCTCGGCCTCACTCCCACCGATGCGGAGTACCGGGAAGAATTTACCAGCCGCCTGAGGCATTTGGAAGAAGCCGCAGAACGAGAAGAACGAGAAGCTGCAGAACGAGCAGCGGAACGAGAAGCAGCACAACGAGACCACGAGCTCAGACTCCGACAACTCGATGCTCAAATCGCTCCCCAAAATGCTAGAGTGAAGATACCTCCACCGGCTCCATTCGATCCCACAAAAGAAAGGATGGACGAATTCTTGCAACGCTTCTGCACTCACACCACAGCGATGGGATTTACTGAAGTCGATGCTGTTGTCATGCTCCATAATTTGATCACACCGAAGGAACGTCGACTCATCGATACCCTGCCCGCAGCAGATCGCTTCAAGCTTCCTGAAATTAAATTGCTTCTACTAGATGCTCATAAAGTTACTCCGGCAAAACTACGTGCCAACTACTACGAATTGAAGCCAGAAGAAGGCGACAATATGTCACGTTACCTACGGCGACTCGAACAATCCTTTGACGCTTGGTTAAAAGGATGCAACATCGAAGCCAACTACAAGACTCTTCGTGACTTCCTAATTGTTGACCGAGCTTATTCAAGCTTGCCGCCCTTCCTCGCTACTCAGTTACGTGACAGGGGTGGTAACACAGTCGCAAGCCTAGGAGAGCAAGGTGATAGCTTCTTACAAGCAAGACCTCATACATCGCTCCATCAGCTTTGTAAGGGTCGCACACTGACATCATCGACGGATGCGGGCCCTCCAGCACTCAAAGCATCAGGAGCACCAGAGCGACGCGCGACATTTCCTGTCCGAGCCCCGAGCACTCCAGCAAGATCACCCAACTCCAGCAACAACTCTCGAGGAACGCCGCCAAGAACTTCTAGCACACGTGGTGGTCCCACCAGCTCAGGATCGGTCAACACTCCGCAGCGCGAACAACGAGGACCTTACAATGGATTTTACTGTACTTTTCATGGCCCTAACCGATCGCATTCTAGTGATGAGTGCCGCCAATTGCAGAGGAGGCAAGGTGATGGTCACAGTAATGGAGCAGCCCATGCAAGCCCACCTATCTCCAGTACTACCGCTCGAGTAAACAATCTAGCAACGCATGAAGAAGCAGATGAATACGATGATATTCCTCCAGTAGCATGCAATCACATCGCCTCGAACAAGCTGATCGAATTGGGACAGCTGAAAACATGCTCTGGCACCGTGAACCAACAACCCGTTCAAGTACTACTCGATGGAGGAGCAACGGCGGTCTTCGTCAAGAAGGCTCTCGTCCCAGCTGACGCTATTTTGAAGAAGGAAATTACCGTACGGCTGGCCAACAATCACTCTTTCGAAGCGCCTCTGGCCCGGGTCTCTCTCGTGTGCCCCTATTACCACGGAGAGGTAACAGCCGTAGCCATGGAAGAGCTCTCCCACGATGTCATTCTCGGCCGAGTTCCCGGAACCACCTCCTTCGAAGAACAGATGACCGACTATGAAGAGCAACCAGTTGCTGCAGAAGTCTCTCACGTTGTCACAAGGGCAGCAGCAAAAACTATCGAAGATCCCACTGCCGCACCAAGCACTGTCGATATATTGCAACACAACAAAGAAGACTTCAAGAAATTACAGCGGGAGTGCAAAACATTGCAGCTTTTATTTAAGAAAGTTGACACTGGCAAAGAAGAAACGCACAAGGATGGCAGAGTCATTACCTTTGAACTCCATGACGGCATTCTCCATCGGAAAACGTTACGAGACGGTCAGGAAACTCATCAACTTGTAGCACCTGCAAGCGTGCGCCCACAAATCTTGGAAATGGCTCATGACAATCCACTTGCTGGCCATTATTCCCAAAAGAAGACTCAGGCTCGACTAGAACGCGATTTTTATTGGCCGTCCCTAGCAAAAGATGTGGTCCAATACTGTCACTCCTGCCATACCTGCCAGACGTACGCTCCATCTCGACCAAGAAAGGCACCTATCTCAACCCCACCGATCACCACTCCATTCTCCGCGCTCAGTGTTGATTTGGTAGGCCCATTACAACCAGCTTCGGCACGTGGCCACCGATACATTCTCACCGTGGTGGACCAAGCAACTCGGTACGCAGACGCAGCCCCGCTCAGACATATAGATGCAGAAACAGTCGCCCAGGAGCTACTCGAAATCTGCAGCAGAGTTGGTTTCCCTCACACGCTAACAAGCGACAACGGCACTCAGTTCACAGCTGCAACCTTCGAAGCTTTCCTGAAACTCGTCGGTATCCAGCACCGATTGACGCCATTATACCATGCCCAATCGAACGGCATAGTCGAACGCTTCAATGGTACGCTCAAAGTCATGTTGCGGAAGTTAGCCGTAGAACAGCCGCGAGATTGGGACCTGTATCTGCCTTCACTCCTTTTTGCTTATCGAGACGCTCCTCAGGCCTCAAGCGGGTATTCTCCTTTCGAACTCATCTACGGCCATCGCGTCCGTGGACCTTTAACCGTGCTCAAGGAATGCTGGACCGATGGTAGCTTGCAAGACGACACGAGCACTGCTCAGTATTTGATGGAAATGAAGCACCGATTGAAAGAAACATGTAAAATCGCTCGCGAGAATCTAAACAGGAGCCAAGAGAAAAGCGCCAAGTTCTTCAACAGACGTACCAAGATGCGAACTCTAAAGCAAGGAGATAAAGTCCTCGTATTTCTGCCCGATTCTCGAAAGAAGCTACTTATGACTTGGAAAGGTCCCTATACAGTGAAATCACGCCTGGGAACCTATACCTATACATTGGACGTGGATGGAAACAACAAAGTCCATCACATCAACCTCCTTCGCCAGTACCACGACCGGGAGCAGCAAAGTTCCGCCTCACCAAGCGAGAAAGATCGCGAGGAGGACGACGAGAGAGTAGAGGAAGCATTTGCAGCGGTTGGCCTCGCCCTAGAACCTACCTGCGAAGAAGAAGAACTCGACCGGAAAGAACCAGAGATACCGTCACCCGTCGGAGAAACCATTGAAGACTGTCTCATCTCCTCTACTTTGACTACAACACAACGCTCAGAACTCCAGGAACTACTTGAAGAATATCGCGATCTTTTCACAGATACTCCCGGAAGAACCAGCACGGCAGTTCATGAAATAAAATTGAAGGACCCTTCCAGTTTTCGACTTCAACATTCGTATCCACTTCCCATAGCGCTGGAGCCTGAACTGCGGTCAAGTTTAGAGAAGTGGATGAAGATGGGAATCGTGACGCCATCCACATCACCTTACTATTCACCGCTCCTTGCTGTCCGGAAGAAAGACGGAACCCACCGATTTTGTCTGGACTGCAGGCACCTCAACAGCCAGACAGTATTCGATGCCGAGCCGATAGCAGACACCACTGCTATTTTCACCAATTTAGCTGGCAAAACAATATTCAGCAAAATGGATCTAACCAGTGGATATTGGCAAGTACCTCTACACCCTGAGTCCCGCCAATACACCGCCTTCAAAACTAGGTCTGGCCTCTATGAATTCAACGTACTGCCTTTCGGCCTAGCAAATGCTCCAGCCACTTTTTCCCGCCTTATACGTCAAGTCACTGCAGGACTGCAAGACACCGAGGTCTACATGGACGACATCTTAATCGCCTCGACAACCTGGGAAGATCATTGCACAGCATTAGCTAAACTGTTCGAAGCTCTCTCTCGACATGGCCTTAAGGCGAAGCCGTCCAAATGCGAATTCGGATTTGACAGCCTCCAGTATTTGGGTCATCAACTGAGCAGTAATCAGATCCAGCCTCTGGAGAACCGAGTCGAAGCCTTGAAATCGGCTCCACTCCCAAAAACCAAACGGGAGCTCCGAAGTTTTCTCGGTACAGTTGGGTACTACCAACAGTACATTCCTAACTACTCTCAACTGACATCCAAACTCCATGATTTCCTAAAGAAGAACTCCCCAGAACAAATACCTTGGACCGATACAACAGAAGATCTGTTCGAAAGTTTGAAGACAGCGTTGGTCAAGAGACCGGTCTTACAGTTACCAGACCCCAGATGTCCTTTCATTCTGAGGACAGATGCCTCCCAAACTGGGCTTGGAGCAGCTCTCCTCCAGCCAAGCAAACGAGACTTCCGTCACTACGCGCCGGTAGCATATGCTTCACGTCGACTGAGAGGAGCAGAAATAAACTATTCTACCATTGAAAAAGAAGCGTTAAGCATCTACTGGGCTCTACAGAAGTTTGAGGTCTACCTGTATGGACGAGAATTTGTGTTACAAACCGACCATCGACCGCTCCTTTATTTGCAACAGGCAGACAAGTTGAACCCCCGATTGAAACGCTGGGCTTTGTATTTCAGCCTTTTCAGGTTCCGAGCAGAACACCTTCCGGGAGTCGACAACCACCTTGCAGATTTCCTGTCTCGGCTATCGTGGCAGAGACACCCTCCCCCGGGCGTGTCAGGCCGCAAAGGGGTTATCGAGCCTTTTTGTGTTAGTTACCCATAATCTTAAGTATTTTCTTCAGGTGTCCAGCTCTCTGAACGCCGACTTATCTATTTCCCCGCGCTGATGTTGCGTTTGTGCACTTACTTTAGTTAGCCCTTAAATATCATTTGTATTACATGTCGATATTCCAAAGTTTCTTGTGTTATCTAGCTAAATACGACTAATATTTTAAATGCAATTTTGAGTGTTGTACCCTGTTATGCAGTAGCTCACGTCTGTACGCACTATTTTTGAAATAGAAAATAAATCACTGTCTTTGTTAAAATATATCAGTGTATGTGATAGGGACTTGAAAGAGATTCAGCATTAAACAAGTCACACCCTGAGGTCAAAAGAGTTTCCTTTCTCCTTGTTGACACAGGCTTTAGTCTTCTACGACACTTCGCCTAATAAGGGGTTTAGGAGCCACCTCGGAAGGACGAACTATTTCGCATAGTTTGTCAATAGGAAGACGCTCTCGTAGTTCGGCACTAACAGAATTCACTTCTGTTGCCCTAGCGGTCTCATACGGCGCAGACAGTTGCTCGTCTTCCTAACGGTACCACCGTAGTTCGGCACTAACAGAATTTACTACTGTTGCCTTAGCGGACTTATTACGGCGTAGGTGGTACCCACACACACTCCTCACCCTAGCGGTACCACCGTAGTTCGGCACATAACAGAATTTACTTCTGTTGCCCTAGCGGACTTATTACGGCGTAGGTGGTACCCACACACTCACTTCACCCCCCACACACAACGGTACCGCCGTAGTTCGGCACTAACAGAATTTACTTCTGTTGCCCTAGCGGACTGATTACGGCGTAGGCGGTACCCACACGAACCTCAGGAAGGGCAGCTGCGAAGAAAAGCTAGCGCCCCGGAAAAGGTAGCTATACAGAAGACAGCCCTTTTCCACGAACCCTCACGTCGACCGCACGACGGTATCGACAAATAGTGAGCAACAAAGAAACAATAGTGAGCAACAAAGAAACAATAGTGAGCAACAAAGAAACAATAGTGAGCAACAAAGAAACAATAGTGAGCAACAAAGAAACAATAGTGAGCAACAAAGAAACAATAGTGAGCAACAAAGAAACAATAGTGAGCAACAAAGAAACAATAGTGAGCAACAAAGAAACAATAGTGAGCAACAAAGAAACAATAGTGAGCAACAAAGAAACAATAGTGAGCAACAAAGAAACAATAGTGAGCAACAAAGAAACAATAGTGAGCAACAAAGAAACAATAGTGAGCAACAAAGAAACAATAGTGAGCAACAAAGAAACAATAGTGAGCAACAAAGAAACAATAGTGAGCAACAAACAAACAATAGTGAGAAACAAAGAACCAAAAGAGTACGATGAAGAAATAAACGGGCACGAATAAGAAACAAAAAGAGCCCACTGAAGACACAATAGGAATGAACAACAGCGCAACCTGAGCAATGCAAAAAGAAGAGACTGTATGCGAGCAAAGGCAGCGCTTGCAAAAAATGAGATAGCGCGATGAAGGCGAAAACAAAACCAATCAACAGACAAAAAGTATAAGTATGAAAAAGTAGGAAAGAGAGGAGGGGCAAGGACGATACTATGAAGACACTGTGTCGATATTTTAGGCACAATGAAAGTACAATGAGGACACATTGGACAATGACGAAGATAATACAGTAAGAGAATAAAGACGTATAAAATATGGGTAATAATAACAATAAGGACAAAAGTACAACAATGGCGAAGAAATAACACAGAAAGAAAACAATGACAACAAAAGCACAATACATGCATAAGAGTACAATAAAGATACGATATTCAAACAAGTCAGCAATTCAGAACAAATCAGTCATTGCTGCACTTATTGTGAGCTGGGACATCGCAGCTCCGAGCGCACTCAAGCAGTAACAGTAGAGCACGCTACTGTCACTTTCCTCGACTCCACACTTTACAGTGGCCAATTTAGACAACATTTACTGATTGTTATGCCTTCACTTACATTTTGTTCGCAATTACAATGGCCTTTCAAGTCTCAACTTGACGGGGACGAGATGCAAGCTCATTTAACCCTTTAACATCTCCGCATTTTGTACTCATATTACCGTTATCACAACCACCATCATTAAAATGGCACCGGCACCATGTAGTCACCGACATCACAACGAGGAAGTGGCTGTCACTGTACAACAAACTTGGAAGAACACATTAGGGTACAACTTTCACAAGAAAGAAAATATTTTTGAGTTGTTCATGAAAGGGGAATTTGAAATTCAATTTGACGGTAAAGAGTAATTAGGAAGCGCAAATGCCGGAATTGAGCCCGAGAACTTTCTTCCTGAGAGTAACGCGCAGTCTTTCCATCATGGAGAGCACAAAACGGCATCACAGCACTCGACCGCCACAGGAAGTGTCAACTTGCAGATGTAGTGTACACTGAGACAAACAACTCGCACACACAAGGAAGGAGTTACTAAGATACATCAAGTGGACTGCTTATAAGGTAATTGCCAAGTGAACAAGCGACGCTCACGGGCAGCGAGGAGGTGTCAGGCGAGGGCTGCAGGTGTCGCACCAGCCGCGCCAGCAGCTCCTCGTCCACGATGCCGATGAAGCAGTCCACCACCCGACCCTCCTCCGGGCCGCACAGCCTGCAGCATGCACGATACCAGTCTTGTTAAGAGGTGCGCGTAGAGCTCAACTTCCATTGCCAATTCAAGACAGAGTGTTTTATCAAACTTCAAATGGTGTGTTTTAGCGGTTAGATTAGATGTTAGTTTGAGCATTGCTAACTGCAACAAATGCGTTCCAAAAAGAGGAAGGAGGAAGGCACCATTTAGTATGACTTAAATAAGAGAACGCAAAGTCTATGCCCAAGGTGCATTAGAACAGAAAATTGAAAAAGAAGTTCATAAAAGATAAAAGTAGAAGAAAGTAGTAGGTGCTGAAAAACAGGACAACAGTGAACCGAAAAAAGATAGTCCGTAACAAAACAAAAAGCCTATTCTATTTCAATAAAATCTACTTAACCCTTAGCTCGGGACCTCACATATTCCCTCTCGGAGCGCTAATTCCCATAGATATAATAGTTGTGTTCCATGAGGGGTGTAATCTAGCAAATTTATAAGACTTCACATGGTATGATTTAGATAATTTATCTAATTTCACACGCAGTGGTCTTGATATTTGATCAGACTCAACCTGCTGTAATCTAGCAAACTCATAAGAATACGCTTGCTGTGATCTGACAAAAACGAACTTTACCCATTTCCCGGTCTCCAAGAAATGAGTTTCTAAGTGTTTATAACAAAATTTATTTGCAGATAGGCCACAGCTATGAGAAACAATTATAAGCGACCTAAAAATAGATAGGTCACTGGCATTCGCCAAGGCTTTTCATTTCAATGCCGTGACATTTAAAAATGGAACGCTTCCCTACCTTTTCCAGCCTTCTTTACACTTGACCGCAAAAAAGAAGCAGACCTCGGTAACGCATGAAAATTGGAGTGGAGGTTCTCGCTGGACAGACGGACGGTAGCACACCAAGGATACAATCACACAAAACGTTGGTTCAGAAACGAACCGAACTGAATTAGATCTTTGGTGCTGGGAACCTTTTGTAGCCCTAGCTACCCCTAATAAAGTTAGGTATTTGTTAATTCTCTTACATATTCACAAAATCACAGCGTTAATGCTAAGAGGGATACAACCTAAGCGATATTTTCAAGGAATAAAAGCCAAAAATATGTATGGGAATCCAAATGTAGCGCAGTATCATAGATACATAATATTAACGGTATTTCAAATCAGTGAATCCCCTTATCCTGGCCACCCTGAATAATGAAATCCGTGGAAACCCAGTACAACACTTGTTTGTATGTTCGTTTGTACCTGCATAGCAATATCTGTCGCATCACCCAATCTGTATTACAAAGGGAAGTAATTTACCGAATTCAACCATGGAAGCTTTCGTCTATAACCATGAAGTGTTTGATGCGTGTATCAGGGAAGCAAGCTGCATAACCTCATAGGCATTAATATAGAATATTTGAATTATGGTTCTATCAGAAAAAATATATTTGCTTGCTATCCCGCATCTGAAAGAGTATCATTGGAAAAATTCGAGAGGAGGCAGTATATAGAATTTTGTCTAGTACTTACTTAACCTAACTGAATAATTTTCGTGCGTAATCGAGCGTATCAAATGCTGCCATTTTTACGAACTGTGTTTGCTTGTTTAACATATTGACTGAAATTTATTCACAGGTTATCTCAACATGAAAATAAATATAACAAAAGAAAAATAACACGCATTTAAACAGATCTTTAAACAAAAACAAAAGCCCAAATGAGTAATAGCTCTCATTCGAAACTACATGCGCAATTTTTATACAGAAAGACTCCTCGTATGGACACTTTTCCACAGCTATGAATTAAAATTGGGTTAACCAAACTTGCACACCTGAGAAATACATACATACCGACTGCTTAAGCAACAACAGAAACTACTATCAGAGCGTCATGCTGCCTCAATTGTTCACAATTTTTAATTGTAACTCAGCTAATATTGTACAAGGAAAATTTAAGTGGAAGACGGTGATTTTTCTAAGAAATTCAATTGCAAGTTTTTATAATTATGGATACTTTTCTTTCCTGGTACACCCCAAACCTGACAAAAAACGAAGAGATAATTCTTCATATGATCACTTCCAGGCATAAAACAAGATTCGTGCGAGAAATTCGACCACTCTGGTACGCGCCTGCCATGCACACGTTGACCACTAGCTGCTCCCCTTAACTTCATTCCCTGTAGCTATGATACAGAGGTGGCAGGTAACATTTTCATCCACGCAACGCTCTCTCAATATAATCGCAGTAATTGCCCTTACAAATCAACAGCCCGTCTAGTGCACAAATATTATTTAGTACAGCCTACTCCTTCACACCTCACACTGAGCATCCAAACGCACTACAGTACCTGTGTCAGACCATTATCGCAGCAGCTATAAAACCAACACCCAGTTGCAGGTAGTGTTCCATAATGAGCAAGCGCAATAGAAGAGGAAGCCTGCGTTCGTAGCGTTACAAAGTGCGGGACGTACCCTGAGGGAGCGTGGAAGATGGGGCAGGCGGGCATAGTGATGATGGCGGCGATGATGGCGCAGGTGGCGTGGAGGTAGCGAAGAGCGTTAACACATAGCTCGTCCCCGGCCACCACCTCTCCCCAGTGCAGCACGCGCTCCTCGCTGCCCTCCAGCCCACCACCTGGTGACACACACAACTGAACACGCAGCTCCTGATTCTAGAGGGCACAGTTCGCCACGTCGACGTCGGAACTGGACGTGTACTTTCGAGGACATGTTCAAGAATAAGAATTAAGAGATAATCACATAAAATTTGCACCTAGAACAAGCGAAAAATATAAAGGAGCAAAAATTGTTATGATGATCAGTAAACAAGGAATATTTGAAACAAGATGAGAGCTGATTTCCTAATTCACAAGAGCCAAAAGTGATCTTTAACAACATTAAAGGAGTTCATATCTGCCGCCTACATTAAAAATTTCCTTCTCGATCAACACCAGATATTGAAACTGAAAAATGTTTCACACTGAAGTGTCACGCACCCCAACAACAAGAGGAGTAAGAGAGAGACAAGCAGGCAGTATTGAGTGGAGCCTCACCCGTGCCCTTGACGTGGTTCAGGAGGCAGAGGATGCAGTCGACGGCAGCGTTGGCGAACACCTGCAGGTTGTCGGTGGCGAGGAAGGCATCGAAGATGTCACGCAGCAGCCTGATCTCGCCGACCGCGCCTGGACGGGGTGGGGGATGCATCAAGTGAGGCACTCCAACACATACAGTACACTTCTGATACACAAATGCTGCACTTCGCGGCACAAATACTGCACTTCGCGGCACAAATACTGCACTTCGCGGCACAAATACTGCACTTCGCGGCACAAATACTGCACTTCACGGCACAAATACTGCACTTCACGGCACAAATACTGCACTTCACGGCACAAATACTGCACTTCACGGCACAAATACTGCACTTCACGGCACAAATACTGCACTTCACGGCACAAATACTGCACTTCACGGCACAAATACTGCACTTCACGGCACAAATACTGCACTTCACGGCACAAATACTGCACTTCACGGCACAAATACTGCACTTCACGGCACAAATACTGCACTTCACGGCACAAATACTGCACTTCACGGCACAAATACTGCACTTCACGGCACAAATACTGCACTTCACGGCACAAATACTGCACTTCACGGCACAAATACTGCACTTCACGGCACAAATACTGCACTTCACGGCACAGTTACAACACTCCAAAACACAAATACATCATTTACATGAACGTGGAAACAAAAATGAGGACATAGACAACGATACATGTGAAGAGACAGCAGTCTGTGTAAAAGCGGAATTAATAAAAAAAGAAGGTAGTGCAAAATTTGAAATAGAGAAGTTAAGCAGAAGTTATAACAAAGGTAGATTAATAGTAAAAATAGGAGACAGAGGTAGAAGGAAAATAAAAAAAATCATGCAAAGGCAGGATAGTGACAAAAACATAAGAACTATGATTAGACTTGATGAAATGAGCAAGCGTTAGTTGCTACATTCAAACACTCTTGGAGTCAGAGATGGGTTGAAATGCCAACAGCGCTTCCTCTAAAATAAACATCTAATCTCAGGCTAAGACTCAAAGTTTCCAATTCTGGACTCGCTAGACAGTAGAGATGAAGGCCTAATAGAAGTAGATGGGGAGGACGAAACACAGAGTTGCAAGCGATATTAGCAAGGCTAACCGATGTTGTGGGAGTGGAGGGGAGAGGCGGGGGGCGGGCGCACTGCCCGTAGCGCAGCAAACAGCGGCCGCCAGCCCGACTTGATCTCTGGTGCGCAGCCCTCCACAAACTCGCAGATGCTGCTCACGATCTGCGCATGACAGCATCCATGAGCATTGCTACAGATATTCAATTACTTTCTCTACACGCACCTTGAGGTATCGATACAAATACTTTGCCTGCCATCAGCCACTTGGCTTCTTTTTACCGTTAGCTGTCACAATACGCTAGTGAAAACGAATGGTACAGGAGAAAATTGCAACGCCGATTTACGCAGAAAACTTATGCAAACGTCACACACGCGCAAGGAATATAAAAATGTCAGTGACAAATGTAAAAAACGATAAAATTCACCTCAATTTATAGATTTCAAACTAACTTATTCATCCGACTTGAGGATGGGGTAAAGCTTAGAGGTTGCACACTGAGCTTTACGTAAATGATGTAATTTACATCAATATTTTAATTAAATGACGGAAGAAAAATTTTACGAATAGTGAGTGCAGGGTCATACTGTAGGGAGGAAAATCTAGTCTATGGTATTTCTTTTTCCTAAAACAGTATAGCATGCTTAACCATCGGAAGTACAGGAAAAAAAAGCATTTACCCGAGTATCTTTGAAGGAGACTGGCGAGTAAGGAATGAAAACGGAAAGAAGCAAAATGGACATGAACGACAGAAATCCCAAAGGTTTATCTATAGCTGACCGTACTCAACAACTCAACTCCAGGGGCGCCAGACTTCATAGGATAGGAACATTCTGCGAATGTCAATAAAGCATTCAGCGGGAATTTCAGCCTGAAAACATGTACAAGAACTCAGTCATTAAAAAGATAATACATTATTAACTATTAAGCCAGAAAAAAAAGAGAACAAACCTGATCCTGTACTTCAAAGTCGCACATTTCGAGACACAGCAGGTTCTGGAAGGGTTTGAAGACGGCCTCGTTGAAGTGGAAGTGCGGCAGCTCGGTCTGGTTGGCCAGGAGGCAGTTGACCACGTCGTGTATGGTGGCGACGGCGGTCTTTGTCACGCACCGGTCCCGGTGACACGCAGCCTGCAAAAACACCACAGTTTGGTAGAGCTAACAGGCAACCAATGAAAGGAGCAAGTTGAGATACAGCATTGAGTGATGCACCGCATTTAATCTCATGTCCAGTAGCCGTTATGTTTTGAAATGGAAAACAAAAGGACTATTTTGTTAGTTGTAGATCTGAACACTAATATCGCGCTACAGCAAAGAAGCCTCATCTAAACCCATACTGAAATCTACTTGGTTGAAGTTCACTCGACAGGAAGAAACTCATAAATTGTTACGAAATACTTTGCAGAAACCAGCAAAGATTAGATAATAAATTAGCTTACGCCTCCTTAATCACAACAAATGTGTTCTAAAGAGACGACGGATAAAGGCACAAATTAGCATGGAGTTAGGGAACATTTAATCTTTCCAAAAGGCGTGTTCCGTCACAAGACCCCCTGCGCATAGAAACAGTACGTTACGAAGCAAGTTTATGGAATAAGATAATGGTTAAAAGAAAGGAATAGGTGGCGAAAAACTGGACAGCAGTGAACTGTAGAAAGACAATCCATAACAAAACCAAATACCTATTCTATTTCAACAAAAAGAATGTCATATCAATTCTCAGCTCGGAGCTTCACTTTTTCCCCTAAGAATGCTAATTCCTATAAACAAAATAGTTGTATACTCTTGTGGTGAGCTGATCTGACCTCCATGAGATGGGGCGCGACGACTGCCCAGGCCTTCATGACGTGCAGCAGAGGGCGGCCTGACTGCACCAGCCGCAGCAGCGCCGCCGCCAGCCGCCGCAGCAGCCACGGGCCGGCGCCGCCAGCTGTGACAGGCTCAGCGTTCGCCTGCGTCGTGGAGCTCGACCTGCTCTTGTCCACGCGCTGACGCTGCTACACAAGTTCGTACATCAGCCCCATGAGGCGGTGTTTAGCGCAGTCACTGGCACTTGAACACGTGGTAGGGAATCATTGCTGATGCTACGAGTTAAGATAACTATGAGGTAGTCCGCCATAGTTTAAATATGATCACCCATCTTCGAGTTCAGAAACTGAAAAACCATTTTCATGATTGAAGTCAATATCTGCTAAGAGGGTGTTTGAGGCAAGCAAATTATCGAGAACTTGACGCCATGTTAAACAAGTTTTGTTTTAGTGGCTTCGTCCGCATGTGGGGAAGAATTTCATCAGTCACATACGAGTATTAGGCACATGCAGAAGATAACAACTTACGGAGACAGGAGAAAATCCAATTTAGTAAGTGAACCGAAAATGAATGGTCTGTCATAAAATGAATTTTTTTTAATCAACACAAAAGGAAGCCTATTAAATCCTCAGCTCCGGGCTTCACTTCTTCCTCCTGGAAAAGCTAACTCCCACTCATACAACAATTGTATTTCCATGAGTGCCTCGTAGTAACTTGTTAGCCCACAATACTAACATTGCTCAATGTTGGGTGTGTACTAAGTTAGTGTTGCGTTTTACCGGAAACAATGTACAGGGCGTTTTTAAATACGGGACCCAAAAAATCTTGAATAAATTTTTGTACAATAAACGGAATTTCGAAAACAAAACGGCAGTAGAATCCGTTCATTGTATCAAAAGTTATTCAAAAATTTTTCGGGTCCCGTATTTAAAAAACACCCAGTACATGCTCGTGCTGAATAACTTTTTAAATTAAGACTCTGGCTGACGATGAAAAAGAACAGCGGCGCACCTGCTTCAGGCGTCGCCAGGGCATCACGCGCTGCTTGGAGGGGCGGCGGTCGGCGATGGCGGCGCTGTCGGTGGCCGCGTGAGGAAACAGCTGCGCGCGGGACGCGGCGCACAGCTCGCGCAGGAAGCCCAGCACCGCCTGCAGGTTTAGCTGAGTCGCCGCCTCGTCGAACAGCCTGCGTTCCAGCACAGCTGATATTAGATGAAGCATTTGTTATGCGCGGGTTCGGGACATGTGTAGAAGATGCTGAGCTATTTCCCAGTGCCCTCATATTCATTGCTGCAGGTGCAAATGTTCGTAGTTGGACAAATTTCAACGTATCAACTTAAGCTATTTTTAAGTGAGAAACATGAATCACACGAGGTTCTGCTCCCGGAATGTGTGCCATTCGTTACTTATGATGATACTCACTAAAACTACTTAATGAACATCAGCAGCACAATACCCTGCTTGTTACGAATGAAGATTAGATTAGATGGTAGTTTAAGCCTCCTTAACTGTAAAAAAAACTCGTTCCAAAGAGAGGAAGGAGGAAGGCACCATTTATTATGGAAACAAGGGAACGCGGAATCTATGTAGAAGGGGCATGGAAACAGTAAGTTGAGAAAGAAGTTTATGAAACTAGATAAAAGTTGAAGAAGGAAGTAGTAGGTGCTGAGAAACAGGGCAGCAAGAGAACAGACAAAAAAAAGTGGTCCTCAACACAACAAAAAACACTTTCTATCAACAAAAAGAAGGCCTACCTAGCTCTTATCTTGGGCTCTCACACATTTTCCCGCTGGAAGTTTAATTTCCATAGATACAATAGTTTTATCATCCTGAGGAACAATTGCACGAGATCTTAAAAGACGTATATAATGCCAAGTAGAGATAAAGTTGCACTAAGTGAGGATGTGAAGTACACAATGAATGTCACCAGCGAATCTACTCCCTGGAAGCACATTTGACCAGGGCAAACTGTACAGCATCTCTCTCATCAGTCCAGGCACAACACGTTACTCAACACACTAGGCAAACACGGTTGGTAGATGCTAGGTGTATAGTTTCTCTTCAACTTCCCCGCGAGTGCCGGTCCATGACCAACGTTGGACGACATGGGACTTAGATCGACACCTGAGAATAGGTCAGTAGGCTCGTTTCAGTCGCCATTCCTAATTCTATCTACTTGTGAACGACAAAAACTGTCGTTCGATTTAATACATTTTGCTTTCAATAAAAATCCCTTATTGAACGTGTGCGCTCCAGTGTGCCCTTGCACGTGTCGTCCCGCTTGCGACCTTTTAAAGTACAGTCGGCGGTAGGGTATATGTATATATAAGGCGTGGCTTGGCGGGTCACCAGCAGTCGTCAACGTCCTGCTGTCTTGTGCGGACGTTACTATAGCTGCTCTGCCTCAAACCTAAGCCTCGTCTACTTTGTCGCTAACTAAGCCTAATGTGTTTTACCTCATAGTCTATTCGCCTTGCCATTGTGGTATTTTAATGTGCTTATGAATAAACGGAAATTTTAAAGGCGTTCCTTTACCACGTTTTACTGAAAACACCCGTGAAATACAATTTAATCCTGAAAGAAGATCTGTGGCCTGGACAGTAAATTTTTTCCTATTGACCTGCGTCTTTGTAGACTTAGTTACGTTCCTTGTGCCACCTGACGAGACTAAGAGCAAGAACTGAGCGGCCTTGCTGTAGCTGGCAATTAACTGGAAAAGCTTCAGCAGTTGCAGTCTGTTTGCAGAGACGCGGTGACATACTCACATGTCCATTATGAGGCTGACAGCATGGGATAACATCCCGAGAATGGGCCACTAGCCTCTCACCGGTATCATATTCAATTCACCTGTCTACCATAAGGCTAAGGGCACAGACAACATCAGTGGTGCGCTGAGGTGACAGCAGCTCCGTCTTGGTCTGGTCACTGAGGCCGCCGCCCGCCGTCTTCGTGGCGTCTCTGCACAGACACGTCAGCACCTCCTCCGCACTGCTGCGATCTCCAGGCAGAGGCCTGGCGAGCAGAACACAGCGTCACTAAAACGCGGCCAAGGACTTTTTCAGGTACGTAAACCTGAGCAGGTCTATTCAAAAGCGACCTCGGCGGCTCGTGCCTCCTAATCACACTTATTTCGAATAGACAGGAATTAGCTTCATCCCGGTTTGTGGCGTCAACATCTATCATTTTTAAAGAAATGATATCGAAAAGATAATTTTCTTCACATGCCTTACACCTACAGTTTTCAACAGGAGATACAACATGAATAAAATGCTGAAATAATACAACACGAACGCGTAAGTCGTAACCCAAACCCTCCATTATTTTACGGAAGTTTAAATACTGGAGAAATATAATACGAAATGATCAACGATAGCTAGGGTTCACTTGACTGAGCAACACAGAACAAAATTGGTATAAACTAACTATTGTATCTAGCCCGTAAAACCTACAACATGTGCTTCAAGTAAACGCACAAAAACGCATTCTAAATGACCCACAAAACGAACCACAAGGCAACAAATACTAAAGTTGAATCATTATTCCTGAACGTGCGTTCATCGAGTTTCTCGCTCAACACATGTAACACAAATATTGAATAATGCAAGTTTAAAGTAACACAAACCTAAACAGAAGACAGCAAATAACAAAGACACTTATTACAGTATATGCACGCGTGGAAACTCGGGCTTTAGGCACCACCATCTCACGTTTTTGTGTCGGCTCTCAGCCTTGCAGTTGAATTACACATCAAAATAAGCGTTTGAGCCTCATAGCCACATTTGAGCCCCACCTGGCCGCCTGGGTGTGGAGGTCTCCGGGTCCCGTCCTGCCGCCCTCGCCAGGCTCCCCTGCGCGACTCTCACTGAACATCACGCGCTCCAGCTCACTGATGTACACACAGCACCTGTAACAGTTCTGCAGCTGTAAAACCAGCCAACATCAGTACGGCAGCGGCAACAGCAGCCAACATCAGTACGGCAGCGGCAACATCAGTACGGCAGCGGCAACACCAGTACGGCAGCTGCAGCACCAGCCAACACCAGTAGGGGAGCTATAAGTATGGCATTCCCTTGAAAGGAAAGATAGTTTTCTAGAAAGAAGAATGGTTTCACGAAGGAAAGGGAAGGGACCATTTATTATGGACTAAGGAAAACGTGAAATTTATGCACAGAGTGTGCTTTTGCACAGGACGCCCAGTGTATAGAAACAGCAAGCCAAGAAGCAAGAGAAACACGAGACAAAGAAGAAGTAGCTAAAGAGGTATGAAAACTGATAGATACAAAGAGGAGACGTAAAATAAAAAACCCGAAGGCCGACCTACTGCTAAGGTAACCAAACAGTCCTCTCTTAGAGGAGCCAGACCTCATGGCACAGGATAAACGAACCTAACTAACCTAAATCTATTGCCTTATCCCTTACCTCTGAGCGTGGTTTCTCAACAGAACATCATTACTACAACACCAATTGCACTGCTCATAAACATCTTACGCTGAAGGTCAATGATTTCGCTGTCTTGCAACACTTGAGACACAAGGAGAATAGGAAGAGGACAGGTCCAATGGATGGGATCCGTGATATCGAAGCAAACCTGATCAACTAATCTAGTTTGAATTACATAAACCAGATTCGGAAAGTGGGAATCATGCAAACCAGTGGGTCCAACGACATGAGCACCACGGGCAATCTAAAAGGAACAGACCAAACAACAAACCTCTCAGTCATTCTTGGAGTTACTCACGATTCTTGATGCCGTCACGTAAACGTTGCAGCAAATCACTCACACGCACATAATCCGTCAAACAAGTTCTTCCCCATTCAAACATTTGGGCAAGTCATGATTCGTATCATCAAAATTCAATATAGTTAGTAGGGAAAGTGGATGATCAGTCCAGAGATTGTCAAAAGAATGTTTTGGTAAAATTTGTTTACTCAGTAGCTCCTCATCCATCTTAATGAAATTAATTTCTTGTTGCAATAACTTTCAACGGATAGAAATTCAGAGGTCAAAATTTTCACGACTTCATTTCATGTTAATGCGCTCTAGTTCTACTGCTAACTTTCACTCTTAATTTAAAAAACCCTTACACAACACTGTTACCCAATCTTACACCACATTTTCCTCGACGCATTTCGTGGATACTTCCAGCTAAACACATCAGCTCTGAAAGCCACGACAGAAGCCAAAGCAAAAACAGTATTAATTTACCCTGTTCAAATAGTTTTATTGGTTTCTGTTGCTTTTCGAAAATGATGAAGTCACTCCAAGGGCTTAAAACACGGTAGTAGCAGAGCTAGAACAGCACCAAAATGATACCTTCTGAACAACAGCCTTAATTCCTCACTACCAAACTCAATACGACTCCATTAAAATATCCGATACTATCTCAACTAGCTGCCCCAAAATGGTTCACACTCATGCTGAGCCAACAATGTGAGCTGATCGCTCTAGCACATCTATACGCACTGATCGACACAAAAATTTGTTTTCCAGGTTTCCCTGTACCCTTTGGTTCAAAGAAAAGAACGTGACAGTGAAGTAAAGTAACCTGAAGATGTGTCCCCAGCACTCGGGTGCGTGCGAGGCGAGCTCCAGCCCCGACGACATGATCACGTGCAGGGAGAGGACGTGTGCTCTGTACAGACGCAGGTTTGCCTTGCTGAGGTCAGCGGCGGCGGCGACGCTGGCGCTGCACACGTCTTCTGGCAGGCAGGTGGTGGACAGCAGGGAGAATACCAGGCCGCACTTGCTCTGCAGGCCTGGTCATGTATGTCAAATAAAGTTTAACAAAATGAATTAGATTTCAAGTTAGTTTAAGCTTCTCTAACCACAGCAAAGGTGGTCCCAAAAGAAGAAGGAAAGTACTTTTTAATATAGAATTTAGGGAAAGGGAATCCAGGCACAAAGTGTGTCCCAACATCTTGTGCATAGAAACAGCAAGATTGAAAGAAGTTCATGAAACGAGATGAAAGCTCAAGAAGAAAGCAATAGGAGCTTAAAAAACGACTGCAGTGCACAGAAAAAGATGGTCCGAAACATAACTAAAACCTATCACAGTCAAATATAATGAAGACCACCATTAGCTCGAGGCCTAACATTTTCCTCTTGAGAGTACTAATTCTCATAGATACAATAGTTTTAACCCCCTTAGATAATACTTACCAAGAAAAAAACCTGTTACTTAATCGTGTTCCAGTTAAAATTCCACAACCCGAGCTGTAGAAATTAACATTTCAAACGGTTTGTTGCCGTGTAGAAAATAATATTCTTACGAGCAGATCCACAACAAACCTGATTAGTAACTCATTATTAAATTATTAATTGTTGACGGTACGTGCTGATCATGAATGAAGGTAAACATCACTTCACTTCCAATATATCATCAATTACATTAGTCTGAAATAAACATTTTTAAAAGCTCAGTATTGAACTTCAGAGACAATTTCATCAGGCTCAGCCTGATGCTTAGGAGCACCTAAGTAAACTTTACACACATAACCCTGAAACACTCGGTGATAATTCTTTATTCATTTTCGGTACTGCTGACATTGCGCTGTAATATGCAAGCCGCCTACGTTGTAACCACAAGTGTATAGAAAAATGAGAGCGAGCCTCAGTAACACTCGCAGACAGAAATCACAGAATGCTACCATCACACAGAATGCACTAACCTAGGAGAGTGGCCAGCCTGGCAGCACCTCGGTAACACTCGCAGACAGAATGCTACCATCACACAGAATGCACTAACCTAGGAGAGTGGCCAGCCTGGCAGCACCTCAGTAACACTCGCAAACAATGCTACCATCACACAGAATGCACTAACCCAGTAGAGTGGCCAGCCTGGCAGCAGCCTGCAGCGCCCCAAGACACCTGGCGAGAAGCATCTCCTCATTGAAGACGCTGCCACCGCTCACGGCCGCCACCAGTCCGCCCCTGAGGAGGCTCCTGAAGGGAGACAGCAGCACGGCGCCACACCTGCCATCCGAGCGGAGAGATCGCAGCGCGCTGCCGAGGATGCTGAGCAGCGTATCCCAGCACGAGCTCAGGATGCGCCGGCACAGCTTTGCACCTGACGGACACACCAACAAGTCGTCATTCTCCTACTGACAGATCAGTGATGTAATGGTTAGACTCAACAACCAACAACTCTCAACTGTGACTGTAATCCTAGTTGTAACTTGTGGTCGTAAAAGCTAAAATAATGGCAGCACAGCTTACATAAAATCATCAGTAAGAATGAATTCAGCAGAATGTAATAATGGTGCTGCAAGTGACGCGCAGCGCATAATTGTGCAGAGTGGTGCTGTGAACAATTAAAACAGATAATAAACTAAGAACAAACACCACCGCAAAACGCTCATCTCCAAACAAATCACAATGGCAGACTTAGGTCGAATCCCAAGGTACGAAGATCAGATGAGATGCTCAATAACTACAGAACCCCTATCATTATGTAATAATTATAAAATACTATCAATGACTGTCAAGATCAACTCCGGCTTCATTTAGCAGGAGTATCTGGCTGAGGGCAAAGTTCATAGTATTTGTATGAACGAGTGTTTGTAGACAGTTTATAGTTTTTTTGTTAGTCAAATGGAGATCTTATAAGCTGCCCCGCAATTCAAGACAACTTGGAGTAACTCAACCGTGAACCACATACCAACCACGACATTAAAAACGATTGCACGTTACACAGCAGGCGTGCTGCAATGGCACTGCCAAAAGGGACGAGACGTAAGGCTACGAAGATAGGCTTATAACACACGTCCCACTTAGTGTTGCTTGCTCATTTCTGTACAACCTGGCAACACACGTGCCACCCGGGGTTGCCAGCCTTTTCTATGCACCCTGGCAACACAAGTGCTACCCAAGGTTGCCAGCTTTCTCCTTAACAACCTGACAACACATATGCCACCCAGGGTTGCCAGCTATTTTGTTGCACAACCTGGCAGCATATATGCCACCCAGGGTTCCCAGCTTTTCCTATACAACCTGTCAACGCATGTGTGCCACCCAGGGTTACCAGCTTTTTCTATGCATGCTGGCAAGAGACCGTCACCGGGCCCCTGACTTCGCTCCGTCAGGAGGCCAAGCCTTCAAGCCAACGGCCACGGCAACAAACCAGTAAAAATTGTTTTTCCGTTTTCTCGAGTTTCTTTTGCACAGCGTTTATCAAAAGTTCATAAGTGTTTAAATTTATTTGAAAATATAACAGCTTTTACAAAAGCAGTTTTTATTGAACACACGTTAAAAGCTGGTTAAAATCATATTAGGTTGGATTGCACTGAGCAGTTTACAAGACAAAGGCGGTCGAAGCGGCAGCCAACAGACAGGGCTTAGTTCGTAGCGCAACCTGACCACACAGTATTTGCGACTAGTCAGCGCAACTGCTACTACGGAACTCAGGACACGGTAATGATTGACCGGTCAGCGCGACCGCTTGCATGGAACTCAGGACATAGTAATGAATGACTGAACTGCGCAACTGCCTTCATGGAACTGCTTGATGGGTCAACCGGCATGCTGAGGTTCCAGCCGGTGGTTCCAGCACCAATGGTGCCGCACAGTACGGACATCAATGTCACGCACAGGAACGCGCAACAGAAACAGTTTGGCGAATGGGGCAGTGAAAGACTTATGTCGTTCACAAGACTACTCACCTTGCAGCGCGTCCTGGGACTGGTGGTGGGCTGTTGCAGCCTGCAGCAGGCGGCGGTGGTCAGACATCAGCTGCGCACCTGACCTGCCCGTAGCCACACCACTGCAGCACGACAAGTCTGCACACATCCCGCACACTTGCGTCATCATTTCATCTCCAAGCAGCCTCATGTATCAGAATACAAACACGATTGCTCGTAAGTTTGTGTGCAGCTCTAGTTCTCCACCGCACGGCACATTTTTTGAGTGTTTTTACAACAAATAGTTTCAACCTCTTAATAAACAACCGTGATCAGTTTAGAGCCACCCATTTTTCGTCAGTTGCTAATATTACAGTTTGAATAATTCTGAATAGTATTTTAAATTCAATCAAAGTCCATCAATAAAATGGACTAAAAGCAATACTGGGGAACACGACAGTGTGGTGAGGACCGAAAGGTTAGGAAATCGTGAAGGCCGAGTGAACTCTCAATGCAGCCCCAATGAGACAAACTCTTAAACACTCACCTCCTTTCCGGGTTGAGCACAAGGAAGAAGAATGCTCTCTACACCGTGACAAGGGCAAGCCAGCAAGAGCCAGGTGGCATAAACTAACAAGACACGACTATGACCAGATGTCAAAAAGTGTTCGGGTCCACAACGATTGCACTAATAATCTGTCTGATCTTTGGACTCTCTTACGACTGATCTTCGAATATTCGTAATGCGAGATTGAGTGTCCAGTAAATAAACAAGTCTGCAGTTTTTCCAGTTTTTATCTGATGCGCTTGTTTCCAGTAATCATTTGATTCCGACAGTGATCATTTGATCCGCAACACTACAGACAATCCTAAAAACATGCAATTCTTACAGACCGGACAACATATGACCCACAACACAAGGCATCATCCACCTCAAATCCAAACATGAAGGTTACAAAATTTATTTCATTGAGGTAGAACAAGCTTTTGATTTGGATTCAACACTTCACTTCATGATCATCTCCTGAACATCACGTTTGTCACGCACAGCAGGTGAAAGAGGTAGCAGTTAAAATTAATGAAAGCTGGTAGTTAGCAGTGAAGTGCCGGAGTAGAGCTGCTCGTAACAACAATGGGTATGAATGTTAGAGGAGTTAGTTGCACCAGCAACACTTGAGAAGAATGGTAAAAACATTCATCCGAACATTTACACCAGTGTGAAATAATTATGCAGTTGTTAGTTGTAGCGGTAGCATAGTAAAGGAAGAAGTTAGAGGCGTTAGCCGAATAATTACAGAGCCCAAGCTCAAAGCATTTTAAACCTATGATTTCATAAGATAACACCGCATGTGAGGGATATAAACGTTACACAACAAGGTAGTTCATCATAAAATATTCCACTGAGTAACTATACTACGACAGAATATACCATCACAAGCAGACTGATTATTTATTCTCTGAACTAAGAACAATAGGTATATCTCCGTTGATTTTCATTCTAACATTAGTTAGTTTTAGCCTACTAGCTCATCTCAAGAGAGCGAAGAAAAAGGAGCATTTAGTATCGATTATGGAAAACGGAAAATCTACGCACGAAATGTGGACCCACATAGGATACCCTACGCATAGAAATAAGTTAGAAAGAGGAAGAAAAAACCAAGAAGGGGAGTGAGTGATGAAGGCATGGCAACTGAAAGAAGCAAAGTGGGCACAAATGATACGAGTCTCGACATCCTATCTATAGCTGAGGTAATCTAAAAGTGTCTCCCTGGGAGCGCCAGTCTCCATGGATTTAGTCGATTATTGCAACGGGAGGCCAATAAACGAGGCATAAGTAACTTCTAACTTCAGAAATAAATATATTTCAGGACCACAAGTCGTCTTGCTGTAAAGTAGGTGTTAGATTTCACCCCAAAGTTTCGACAAAGAACACAAGGCAGCTCGAATTAATAGCAGTATATCATGCACGAAATTCTCAGAGGAAGCAGCCAAACGGAAGACCAAGAGCCCAGCACTAAATGTTAGTCCTTTGTTAAAACAAGTTCAACGCCTGGTAATGGATGTTTATTAAAAACCTCATGTTTAAGTGTAGTGTTCTCTTCCGGACACCACTGCTAACGTTTACTGCAATTTAGGGTAAAATTTGAAGCATGCTCAAGATTTCAACTGTAAGAAAGTTCACTTTTAGGACGTTGTATTTTTTTGTTCCTCCAAGAAATGATTTTTCGACTTCAGATAAACAGTTCATGCCAATATACGACTCCCCCTCAACTCTGGCATAGAGACGAGTCGAGCACGCCCTCACACTCGCACACATCCACACCATACATTCAACCGAACACACCCTATCGCCAATGAGTCAAATCTTGTCGCCTACTCGCAACATCCATCAAAGAAAATTCCTTGGAAATTTCCCTTCAATCTCACCTGGTATATCTCAGTCATCCATTACTTACAGTGTCCTAAACCTTACACAAATAGGCATCACAAACTATTGAAACTCGTATTTAAAGTTCCAGGCAACATCTACCTCACACATGCAGAACCACTTCGACTACCACTCGTAAACCCAAATCTTTTCCCTGTATGAACAGCGAGTTTTGGTCGGACAAGAACATTCACTCAGTTAACTAATTCCCGTAGATTTTCGTCTTTCGCCTAATTTTGCAAGCACAGTTACAGTAATAAATATCCATGTTTCCACTGTAAAATTTAGCCCTAGATATCTTACATCTGTCCGTCATATCCCTCATTTCATTCCCACATATAATTCAACTAACCCTCAGACGCACATACACAGTTAGATAAGAACATACATAAGTTCAACCTTCCCTAACCACAGCAAAGGTTAGGGAGAAAAAAGGGAGACATGTTTCGTATAGAAACGAGGGAAAGGGAAATCTATCCACGAGGCGCAACCCAACGCTCTGCGTATAGAAACAATAATACTGAATTAAGTTTGTGTAAATAAGAAGATACTATTAGGCGTTGTAAAAAGGACAGCAGTGAACCGAAAAAATTGTCCCTATCAAAACAAAAAAAAACTTTCTTTTTCAGTAAAAGGAAGATCTACTTAACCTTTAGCTCTGGACTTCACATCATTCCCCTGATAGGTGCATACACGACCCGGATTATAACAGTATTTCAGACCATTTACATTTTAATGCAGTTGTTCAAATAATAGCTGACTCTTCCTTATTTACTACGACAAATACATGCTCTAATGATGTTCCTATAATCATGCTACTCAATTTTATTATTTTCGACACATATTGAAGCTCCTCGCAAAAGCAGCACCCATAACGCGAGTTGAAGGAAGAGGTAGTCTTTCAACTCTGTCCCTTTGCACCGCGCAGATGCTTCAGTTAGCCTCAAATCAGCATCTCCCCTATGGCAAGGCGATTTTTCAACAAAACCATACTACCAGAGTGTACTACAGCACTTCTTTCAAACAGGAACACAGAAGAGACGATGATATGTAATACATTCTCACATTAACACTCCCCACAAAAAATGTACCTCAGACGCAACGCTAAATAAAACTAATACCCACAGTTCCAAACAAACAGATAGATAATTGTAGTTCAATTATAGATCCATCGTGACAGTTCTAACCAACGATTGCAGTAATGAATCACTCAGAAAAATATTTAAATGCCTTAATTGCAACAGCAGTGAAGTGTAGCTTAGCTACGGGTGAGACCAAATGGACATGATACCGCAAGTCAACCCCACAAGAGAACGAAGGTGTTAGTAGGGACACGTTAGTGAGCAAGCACTTGAGGACCACTGACTGCTACCCTATTGCAATGTAGGCCCTGGAGCGCGCCTGCAGTAGCTCTGCCCTGCTCCCAGCACACCCTGTCACCAATATCAGGGCGCACACCGGCTGTGGGAATAACGATCATATTATTACCGTCATGAAGGAGCTATACTTTCCTACAGTTGTAGTTCTCAACTCATGCCTGCACGAGCCTTTATCATGCAGACGCCAGGCAGAGAGGCTTAAGTGGTTAGCCTATGTCTTCGAAAGCTATTACAGATCATTAAGAAAGTCTCTCCTGTCGACACTTGTTTAACATAATATTTAATTTGATCTAAGTTTAAGCCTTGCTAACCGCAACAAACGCTTTTTAAAGCAAAGGAAGTGAAAGACACTACTAAGTATGGAGTTAAGTGAACGCGTAATCTAAACACAAGGTGCACAGAAACAGTAAGTTGAGTTAGAAGCTAATGAAACAAGATAAAAGTTGAAGAATGAATAGGTGCTGAAAAACAGGACAGTAGTGAACAAAGAAAAGGTCCATAGCTAAACAAAAATCCTATTCTATTTCAATAAAAGGAAGACCTACATAACCTTAAGCTCTGAATCTCACACATGAATATAACTAATTTCCATAGATACAATAGTTGCATCTCCCTTAGGGGACTGACACTAATTTACAGTTCACTCATTTTAGACTCAATATAACTACAGAATAAATAAGATTCAATAAATGAGACTCACCATAGCAGCGGATGAGGACAACATAATAGCGAGATGGTGAAAAGAAACGAAGAAAATAGTACAAGCGCAAAAAAGGAGTTGCACGGTGTACTGAATCTCCCCGGCAAATACTAAGAAAAAGGGGGAAAACCTAATAACTGAACTCGAAGATGACTCTAGTAAAAAAACAAAACTCTGTAGATGTCACTAGGCAGAGCTACATCCCAAGAAGCACCGACGAGAATAGACAATACTAGCGTATACCTCAGAGAGGAGCTTAACCCTTTCGGTACTGACGGCTACTCCAGTGCCAAGTTGGCTAGTGCTTCCAGTTTAGGGCATCTAACCTAGTTTTAAACTAATTTAACTAGTGAGGGAAAATTTTGGAGTAATAACAAAATTAGGGAAATTACAAACATTCATTAAACTAGTTTTTAAACAATTCCAGAAACCTGCACGCGTAAATTACCATAGGTTACCATAGGCCCCTGTAATTACCATAGGACCCTGTAGCACGCGTAAGTTCATGCTACAGGACCCGAGCAACATATTCAATACCCTTTCCATTTAACTTGAGCAAGTTTTTTTCTGAACTTTGTTGATTTTTGGTAAATTCGGGCAAAAACGTATAAATAATTTCTTCGTAAATACGAAAACTTTATTATCAACATCAAAAATTTCTGTCACCAAGCATCGAGCTTCAAAGATTCAAAAAATTTTTAAAATTAAAATAATGAAGAAGGCACTTACTTAAGCTAAAAGCACCACACTAGGACAATTTCACTGACAATTCAGGGTAATGACAACTTTTTCCCCAGGAAGTTTTTACCCAAACAATTTGAATTATCGTACCGAAAGGGTTAAGAATCTTATCCGGCTTCAAGGAACGGTAACTCCCCTCAACCTATTCACAAAGACAACTCCTAGTCCTATTTTTTTAATGGATTATATCATCATTATCTTTACTAGTTAAACTGCACATTTGTGATCGACTGAATGCTCATTCAAAGCAATGAGTGGCATGGCCTCCACAACCAGACGTCATTAATCGTTTCCACGTTCATATTTTTAACATAACAGAATTAAATAAATATTTGGAGTAATTCATTTGCAACAAACGTAAAGAGGGATCTACTAACTTGCACAGAAACAGTACACACAAAACCAAGTGCACTAAACAAATCTAACTAATCGACACTAAATTGAAAAATTACATTCCAAATTTTTTTTTTAAATTTACTACCCAATATGGCAAGCACTAGAATAAAAATAAAATGGGTGAATAAAACAAAAAAAAATAAGGAGAAACCTTCACCAATGTGATTAAAATCATACGCACCAAGCATCTCATAACCCTCAGTAGAGCTCACCTCAGAGCAAGACCCTGATATTAAACTTGAGGGCAGGACCCTGGCATTAGACACCAGAGAGGGCAAGATGCATGTATAGGGTACACCTGGGGGAGCAAAAACCAGGCACTGGACACTTTAGACAGATGGACCCTGGCTTTATACGAGCCTGTGCGGGCAGGACCCCGGCATTAGACGCACATATCAGAGCAAGACCCTGATATTGGATGCACCAGTGAGAGCAGGACGCAGGTGCTGGACCCACCTGAGAGGACGCGGACGAGCGCGCAGTGGCGGTGCACAGAAGGCTGGAAGCCAGCCCGCTGCAATAGGCTGTCCTCACACACGAGCCTGTGCAGCTCCTGCAGCCACGAGGCCGAGAGGTACACAAGCACGCCGCTCCCATGCACTTCTTCCACAAACTCGCTCTGAGATGCAAGCAAAAGTATAAGCCTTAGGTCAATGGTGGGCTTCATTAGATGGAAGGTAATAACACTCACTCGAACATGGGCTTAGAGTTACATTACATATCGAAATAAATGTGAACTATTGAATGAAGTTAGCTTTCTGATGGAATTAAAGAAGCAAGAGAACAAGATACGGCACATTATGAAAAGCACTCAGTCCGCACTCCCCGCACCCAAAAAATTCAACGATTCAGGCCAGGAAAATGTTAATCTGGTACCCGTTTTAGAGCCCCATAATAAGACGTTGATGACCCAGCACCAAACAAAACTATACTCATGGTGCAAAAACTGGCAGACTTTAGCGTATCGTGCACAACTGCGCATGTGTTGCACCTAAAGGATATAAATTGCTGCATTCTTATGAAATGCAAGTATCTTAGAGTAATAATCATTCTTGCAGAAAATTTTGAAAAACTTTTAACTACAAATTCTCACAATGAATTTTGGTACAAATTTTGAACACTAGTCTCGATGAAAATTCTGAAAATGAGTCAAATCAAATTCTGAAAACGAGTCCCAACAGAAATTCAGACAATTAGTCTTGATACAAATTTTGAAAATTAAAGTTCCCTAAATCATAAACCTAACTCACACCAAATCATGAAGTTTTTTTTTCCAATCCAAATCATGAACCTAACTCTCCCTGCAAACCCTGAGTATAACTCCTACTCCACATTCTGGCCGTAAATTAACACCAGATGCAGAGTTCCCGCTCAGCACAGAGCCCACTGAGGAGGTCAGAATTTGGAAGAAGTTTGGTGCGAGCAGAGGCAGGCACCTGGGAGGTGGGCAGCGCAGCGGCGTCGCGACCCGAGCAGTACCAGCCGCACTCGATGAGCTGCAGGTTGAGGCAGAGGGCGGAGTAGGTCGCCAGGTAAATGCCGTCTGCATTCAGGATAATGCGGTTGCCGCTGTGGCTGCCACTTTCAGAGAACACTCCTGGAAAAGCACGTGGTTAAAATAATGAAAGCAGCATTTAAAATATGCACTGACATGATTATTTTGGGTTAAATTACAGCGCAAGAATAGAATGCGGTTCAAGAACATGTTTGTAAAACATTAAAATGGCCGTTTGCGTACCTTTCTCAAGCAACGGTGTCTCCAGAATAATTGTCTGGCCACTCTAGTAGCTACATAGCAAATGAAACTGGCGTAATGGTACCACTTGAAAGATGTCGGACAAGCATGAAATGTGCAAAAGCCAGTCAATGCACGGCATGAGGACACAGCGCGACATGCAAATCTTACCTGAAGAAACCAAAAATTAATTTGTTCAGTTCTGTAGGTTACTTAACAAACATAACGATGCAAAGGCTTCACTTAATTGTTTCTAACTGGTAATCTCGTCAAGAAATTATTTTAATTTAATAGAACTTTCTTACAAACGTAGAAATGATACTCAGTTTTTTAGAATCAGCTAAAACATTAAAATATTCTACACGAAATGACACAGTTAATAAAAACCAAGCGCTAGCATTCTAAAAGGACTTGTTACGACGTACGAGTATGCATAGACGTGCTGAACACTGACAGAGGGGTGTCAATCGTAGAAGGGTGACACTGCCTACTATGGTGAACGTACAGGTTAGATAAGATGTTTGTTTACGCTTCCCAAACTTCTACAAAAGCGTTCTAGTTCCCCATTTATTTATAGACAAGATTGATGCCGGCCCAGCTCGTTAACAAATTTTAAAAATGTCAGTCCACAGCCACAACACATCTCTGGCACAACAGCCTGCTACCACAGAATACACAAGGCACAACAGCTACTCACCCTCACCAAACACACAAGGCACAACCGCTACTCACCCTCACCAAACACACAATGCACATCAGCACACCATCACAACACAAAGCACAAGTCCCACACAACAGCCGCCGACTATCACACAACACCACAACACACACAAGACACAACACTATCACAACACAAAGCACAAGTCCCACCACACAACACACACAAGACGCAACACCACCACAACACACACAAGACGCAACACCACCACAACACACACAAGACGCAACACCACCACAACACACACAAGACACAACACAAGCAGATGTCCCACCACACAAGACGCAACACCAGCCCACCTTCACAATAGCTGGAGGCGAACTCGAGCAAGGCTTCGTCCACCTCGATGGTAGAGCGGATGGTCAGCAGGCGCGGCAGCAGGGAGCTCAGCGCGCACGCAAAGTGGCGGGCATTCTCTGCATCGCCCGCACTCTGCACACCATAACCAGTCACACGACATGCATCGAAGTGCTTATATAACTAAGTTTTCTCCCGTATGTCGTAGTTTTAATTTACTCGGATTTGTTCGTCTTATCGCAGAACATTTGTTGAAGATGAAACGATGAGTTAGAAATGTTCAATTTTATTCATTTAAACCTTGCTAATTTTGTGAATAAAATGATTATTGTACAGAGATTTTCACCTTGCTTTTCGTTTTAAAGAATCAGACGCATCAATGCAGGTGTGGTTTTACATTGCTCATGTAAGGTTTCAACCTCTTGTTCTGAATAGTAGAGCAATTATTATCAGCGAAGAAACTCAGTGAAGCTCAAAAAGCACCACGAGCAAGCAAAATTTAGGTATCTTGGTTGGTACTGCCAGCTGCGCTGGCTTAAAGGAGTGTACACATAGCAACTAGACAAAAAAGAATTGTGGTACTGCCATCATATGCCTCACAGCAACTCACTCGAACAAATTTCAGATACTGAACACCTATTTGAAATACCCATTTTCTCACTCACGCATTGCGTTCAGATACACATAAACAACACAGTTGAAGGAATTTCCGAAGTTGAGAAATTTTGTAACTTGTGCTTGTTTGAAATAACATTCTGTTCAAACAATAGTTCTTCATTATAATAAATTTGTTTTAAAAGTGTTGGACAAAGCAGCTTTGCAGGTCATTTAATTGAATGGCAGAACACAAATTAAAATGTAGGATGTTTAGCCAAAACTTTTATCCATAGCGAAACTGACAAAATAAACGAGGGTACCTTTCCAATTTCACATCTCATAACAGATTGTTGTACCAACTGCAGCACGTAGATATCCAGACAGAACGCCCCGTACCCATGAAGTACTTTTCGTGATTGCAAGTGAACAAAAAATATCACCGCTTCAACCAGAAACATATGTTTTGAAAATAACAATCCATTATCTTCCAAAGAAGAAAAGTGAACTCTACACGACGTCCATACATTGCATTCGACAGTTCATGTATGACGTTTCTCCCACCGTCACCAACACATTATCTGGTAAATTAAAAGGATTCTGCCACGCCCTCTTCACCCTTAGCTTGCTCACTCGCTCAGCCAACCACAACAATAAAGAAAATATTCACTGGCCGCCAAGTGGAATCGCTCTTTCTCAACCCAATGAATTGAAAAAAAAAGTCATAAATCAAGCCATAGAATGGTAAATTTGCCTGGCAGTTCTAATTTTAGCCCAGAAAATTCATTCAATTTTTGCTTTCAAGGACACGGTTGGGGTGGAACAAAATGTCTGTCAGTTTTTGACGGATTTTCCTGAGATTTTCACAAAAGGTGTAAAATGTTGCGACATTTGTTTTTGAACGCGTGTGTTTTTTGCGTAAATTTATCAGATACTGATTTTTTAAAACATGAAAAAATCGGTGTTGCGGACAATTTTTCTCCCATTATTTTGAAGTTACAGAACTGGCAAAGTGTTTTCTAGATAGCTAATTGTCTTGTCTAGAGATACGGCGCAAATTTTTTTTGATAATTTGAATTGATTTTTGTTATTTTTCAAACATTCCCCTTTTTCTTTTTTTTTGCGGATTATTTTCAACATGATTTGAATTTTAGAAATGTTTTATCTCTAGGTAGTCTAGTATCCTGGATCTCTAGGTTAAGCCCAATCAACTGATATATTTTGCCATTCGTGTAGCCTCAAAACTCCGGGAGGGGATAATATGTTCACACAACAGCTAATTAGTTGATGACTCAGCAGCCAGACTCAAAACAAACACTCAGTTACACCATCATAACTTATCACCGAGTGATAGAATGTTTCGTTTAAGTACGAAAGCATTTCAAGCAAGGTCATGAATGAACTCTCTTGATATTCCCGTAGAGGGACACTCAAAACTGACTCGCTATAAGGAGGAGGGGGGGTGAGAGGATCAATCATCCATAGACGCGAGCCAAGGTTACGCTGGTGCGCTTCTTTTACTCCGTCTAGAAGACGAACCAATGCACATACTTGAGAGCCAATTACATCGTTGGATGCGCAAGAAAGTTCTCTATAAGATGAGTTCATAATCCAAAAGCCTACCATTATCCGAAAATTGACCCCAACCGTGTCCTTAAATTGGACTAATAGCTGGACCTTCAGACCTTCGCACAATGCCCGCAACCAAAAATGGCATACATATAAGCTCGCCATAATCAGGTGCAGGGCAATGGATAGAGAACAAAAGTGACTGAAATCTATCAAAAAGTTGTACGCAGCATTAAGAGCTACAATTCATTGACCATTTGAAGAAACATTGTATTTCGTCAATCTCTTTCTTATACAAAACACTTCCTTATGTGCATCAAGAGTAACAACAACATCTCGAGCTTAAACCTCTAACAGCGCATTCTGAAATACATAATGAAACACAAAGGAATGCCTCATGGCCAGTAACGGGTAACAACAACTACTACACGCAACGAGCCACATGAGGGAGCAAAGTGCAATCACCTGTGAGGAGGGGCAGGGGACCATCTCAACTACAGGACCGCCGGAGCTGTCGCTGCTCGGCCGGTCGTCATCATCATCGTAGCCTGCGTTATCGTCATCGTAGCCTGCGTTATCATCAGAGGCAGCACCGTCACTTGGGATTGCAACATCAGCGGTACCATCGGCATCGGCATCGTCCCCAGACACAGCACTGTCTCCAGAAGCAGCACAATGCAGCGGCTCGGCAACTTCAGGAACCTCTTCAACGGCCACAGCTGCAGAAAAAAAAACCCTTCTGTTAAACTAAGTACCATCAATCTAGATCACAGAGGAGCAGCAGCTCTAGAGAGTTAGATAGCCACGTTGTTAATGCATTAGCAGCAGATCTTGAAAGATAGCCGTGTTGTTGTTGCATTAAGTACATCATAAACGTCAAGACTGGATTTTCATAGTTGTTAACAATGAGCTTATCAGAGTAATTGTTGTACAGAGTAGATCCTCGGACGTTAGATACAAATTTTTTTTCAACAATGAGCCTCGACCCACGTCCAAACAATCAATAAAAGCTTGCATAATCTCATAAATATTTTCGATCTTAACAGCAGGCTTCAGATAATTTGCATTCAAGTTGCCACTGTCACAGCAAGTGCTATTCGAGAACATAAACAGAAACGCTATGCACAAATTATTGTAGATTTTTACAAGTCTCAGTGTCTCAGAACGATGGAGTAAAATGATTCTTCACCAAAACAACCAATCTCCACTTTCACTATAAAATTTAAAAATACCTAATCAATAAGAACTCGTTCCTAGGTCGGATGTAGTTATTTGAGGAAAAAGTAAAATCTCCGACTATTTAAGGCCTCCTTTCTTACACCGAGAGAATGATCCAGAACGCCACATTTTTTGTAGATCTGGAGAGGCATCGCTTTCAGTAGAAGCACGTCCAATGCATCATGGCATTGATGCTTACATTGGTTGATTGATTATAAGCTAGTTGCGGTATTTCTACCATAAAAAAGATTCTCTATGCGAGGAAAGATGGAGGCACCATTTAGAATGAAGTTAAGGGCACGCAGAATCCACGAACAAGGCGTGTTCACATACAAGATCCCTAGCACGTATAAAGAGTAAGTGAGAACGAAGGTTAATAAACGAGATAAAGTTGAAGAAGCAAGTCAGAGGTGCTGAAAAACAGGACAGCAGGGAACGATCCTTAACAAAAGCAAAAACTTTCATTTCAACAAAAAGAAGGCCAACCTAACTCTCAGCACGGAACCTCACATTTTCCCCCGGTGGGAGCTAATTCCCACAGATAAAATGGTTGCATCCGCCTGAAGAGTGCTCACACCGAGCATGAAGGGGCTTGGGTGAAGGCTAGATAATCAACAGCAAACTTTTAGTCTTCTTGAACTGAACTATGGGGGGGGGGGGGGGTGGGGGGGTGTTGGCAGGGGGGTTTTATGGGGGATGGAGTACCTCAATTCAAACTCAAAATAAGAGAAAATTTCCTGGATGCCATGGTACACTGCGGGAACCGACGTGCCTCAGGACGTGAAGTCTTCAATATAAAGTCATATTCATCACGAGAGCGGGGTGCAAATAAACACAAGTAGCGCAACATATGAAACATACTTAAAGCTTTAGTTTACGATTGTACAGATATCAGGCGTGCAATAAACATCAAAAAGAATGAACAGACATACAGCTCCGCGAAATTAACGCCGAAAGTAGCCGTACCTTATGGGGGGTAAAATTGAGTGAAATGCCACGGGAAAAATCAACGATTCAGTAATAACGAAATCAACGATTTCACTTCATCTTAGCTGATAACAAAACCTTTTAATCATGGTAGAAAATATTCTTGAGGAGATGAAAAAGAGGAAAGTTACATAAACGAGATACATCAATCATGAAAGATGTCGCGGGGGCGGAAGAAGTGGTAAGAACTAGGCAATTGAGACAAGGAACGGAGGAATTCTCGTAGATCACAACATAATATCTTGAAGGGGTTTGCCGAACAAGTGTTACTCTTTCAGCGTAGACGGCTATATCATAAAACATGATCAGATAAGAAGAGGCCCCACCAGCCCCACAATCTGGGGCTAGCCCTGCCGAGGAGTCGAGTTTCGCTATAATTAGACACTATTGGAAGCCAGAGGGCACAGAAGCACACAAACCTGGACCGCTGCCGCCGCTGCTGCGGTGGTAGATGGCAGGACCTGCACAACACAACACAACGTCACAACTCCGCCTCTTTTGGCGCCTGCGATGCGAAATGAAGATGATCGACTGGAGCCAAGCTTCATTTCCAGCAAGGCGTTGAAAAAGCAACATACAGCGAATTTATGCAACAAAGGCATTGAGTGACACAGGATGTGTGATAGAGAATCATGTTTTTAATTTATTTTCATTGCAGAAGGCATCACACTTGAGGTTAGATTTTGTAAGCGTGAAAACTCTGTACGTATGCAACTGTACATATATGCATACACTTCATAAGGTTCATTTAAGCTGCACCACCACCACACAACCACCAGCGTGACACTGTCTGCTTTTGAACAAGCATAATTTCATATATTTACAGGAGGTCCTCATTATGTACAACATGTGCAGACCAATATATTTATGATTTAATGGCAACTATGAACATAAAATTATTGCTCTTCCTTACTAGCGAAATTAAAAAAAAGACAGCAATTGCTGCTCTATTTGGATCTATCAAATATGAAACACATGCTAACAATTTCCCACACAAGATTAGTGGGTAATAACTTGCGTTTAAAACGAAAGAGAAAACTCAGAGTCGAGATACATTACCCACTATTTAAATAGCACAGAGCCAATAAAAGTTAATTTCATTTCCCCAGCCAGAAACAATCGAAGGGAAATTGTATTTGGGGCCAGAAGCTTGGGAGAAATGTAGGGTGCCATCAGCAATGATGGGCCTAAATTTCAAATTTATATTAAAATTCGGGTAGCTTATCTTAGGTGACCCGTTGCTGCATATAAGACCCCAGGCTTCTCTTCGGCTTCATTTTTCGTGCCTATTTCAAGCCACTTCACTGGTAATGAATGTACAACCCAGAATTCTAACGTTTTTTTAAACGCTGTTGCACCGATTACTAGCGCAGAAAATTGTTTTGCAGCTTTGTTTGACGTCGAACCTCTTTTTATTGTCTCTTAATGGAACTATAAATTTTTTTCAACAGCCAATTTATGGATATGACTTAAATCTTGATCTAACTTTTTTTTAAATTATTAAAACTCTCCATCACGCATTTTTCCATTTCCAACAGTGAATTTTACAAACAGATAAAAGGGCTTGGAAAGCGTCTACCTCTTGGCTGGACATTTGCAAATATTTTGATATTCTTTCCAAAACTAAATGGCTCACAGAGAGCCGTATTGAGTTGAAGCCAAATTTTACCGCAGATATAATGCTGATACTTTTTAATCCCGCAGCAAATCTCATGCATTGCTATGACTTAAACACCCTAACAGCATACATTCCAACATTAAACCCACATGTAAGTTGCAGGAAATAAGAATCTGCCGAATTAGATTGCTTAGTTTCTAAGTTCTTAGTTACCAAGTCATGAATTAATTACATTATAAACGGCTAAGACATAGAGCCAGGATTTTTATGGGTTGTTTTGAAGCAATACTATCACTTACAACAAAGCGCAATCACCAGTGAAGTTTGAGAAATATTCCGAGTATAAGATGCAGAACTTATTTGGCGGTGGGAAAACCGCCTCTGCCTTCGCTTTTAGAGGCCGGAGATACTTATGATTCTCTTAGTATATACTACGCGACTAACACACAACCCCACGCACTGCCAATATTATACCTTCCTTAAAAATGGACCTAAACTTTTATTTTTCTGTGTGTATCAAATGATTACTAAACTGTTGTTTTGACTGCTTTTGACAACTCTTTAGATAAATTTATCGTGTCTCGCCCCAATACAAGGTTAAGGAAACTTTAGTGCGGCCAGTTAGTACTAACGCACTCTACAGGTCGAACACCATGACATGATCCGAGAGATCTACACACCCACGTTAGGGGCTGCCAAACTGAACGCACCGAGCCGTACGTAGTGTATGATCAGCCCCTCCAACTCTCCACGAGCATAAAAACGAACTAAAATTGAAAAACTGCAAACAGCGGAAAAATTTGCCGTTAAAAGCCTTGAAAAAATACAACAAAAACAAGTACAGCTCAAACCCTCAGCTAAAAGCGGTCAGTAAGCTCCAAAGCAGATGGCCAAGTCAAACCCAATTTCAAAAATGTTCTTTGCAAATCAAAAACCACGGAACAAATGCAACAGCTATTGGAATAAGAATGTCACCGGTGTAGTCGGCATCAGGCAGCGTGGCCCAGGCGCGGTCGATGGCCCGCACCACGGCAGGGGTGAGGCCCTCGCCTGACGCCAGCACCTCCAAGGAGGACAGCAGCCGCTCTATGGCTGACACCACCGCCTCTGTCAGCAGACCTGCGCCACAAACACATTTTCAGTTTACTCGTACGCTGCAGTAAATGAAGCTTGAGTTTAAGAGCTATCTACAGAAACTTGAACCCACAAGTCATGAAGTATTATGAGTTATCCATCAAAACTTTAAACAAACTAAACAAGTCCCAAGTCCAAGTTCAGAATTGTACGTCGAATTTTGAATACAAAGAATTCTCAAACTTCATAACTTTTCACAGCGACCTTGAATAAACTGAACGAGTCTCAAACCCACGCCGGAAAATTATTCATTAAAAATTTGAATGAACTGAAGAAGTCCAAAGCACATGCTCCAGCATCATTGAACACAGAATATTGTCGTTAGTTTACTTTTGTTCTCGGCTATTATTCTTCTCACTTTCTGTCCCGCCTTCATCTCTCCTTAACAGCTTCACTTGCAATACATCTTTGTTTGTGCTGTAAAAAGTGTTAAAGTCATTCATATGAGAGATTATAGATTAAAATCAGTTAGTATAAGCCTCCCTGTGGCGGGTGACTTCTACCCCCGTCACCAAGTTTTGTGACAATCCCATTTCAGACACCAGATTTGTGGCCGATAAACCTCTTCTCGTTTACAAAAGACATCAGGATCACTGGCCACCTTTAAATTGCCGACAGACGATGAAACTGTGACTTTGTTCAATAAATGATTGCAAAGTATTTAATCTTTTCTTTCCTCTGTTCCACGGAACTCCGCTTTTCAATACAGTTGAAATGGGGCATGAACTTAAATATTTCTTTTCAATAGTTTATAGAAACGTGGTTGAATTAACCGGAGGAATCGTACTTTATTAACCAGTACTCTCAATGCGTTAACAAGTTCATGTTTATTAGAAACACAGTTAAAAATTGTCTAAAAGAGAAACAGGTAGAACCGGCACTTGAATGGTTTATGAATTGACACGAAACAGGCTGATCACTCATGTAACTTGAGAGCACGAGACTACAGCAGCTTGCAAATACAGAAACAACACGCAGGCAAAACCACTGACAGCACTGCAAAGACACTGGCAACTGCACGTGTTATATGCAAAAGCACGGCGTACCAGCAGAGCGCTTCGATGCAACAGTCCACGCACCAGGTCCAGGTTCACTACCTGCGCGGAACGAACTTCGATCTCTTTTCTTCCTGTCTCGCTCTCTCTGACTACCTGCATACTCCCGCTATCCGTTCAACGTTCGCTGCCGCTGCAGTCTCAAGACTAGTTCTTTCGCTGCCGCTCTCAGTAAAGGGCTCAAGTGAAAATGCCTTGGTCACATCCATAACCACAAAAAACGGTGTTTTCAACAGAGGAATTATAAAGGCATTATTTATTATAGAATAAAGGTAATGGGGAATCCATGCACAAGGTGTGTTCCCACAGAAGATACTCGGTATAAAAAAACAGTATGATAGATAAAAGCAAAGATTAGATAAATACAAGTCAGAAGAAAGTTTATGAAACAAGGTAAAAGTTGAACTCGAAAGGAATAGGCACTGAAAATAAAACAGCAGTGAACCTGAAAAAGATGTTTCTCAACAAAATAAAACCATGTTTCAACAAACAGGCCTACCTAACTTTGAGCTCAGGACCTCGAATTTTCCTCCCTGAAGCGTCAACTCCTACAATACCATGGCTGCTTCCCATTGACGAGGCTGCAAGAACATGCTCTCACATGTTATCAAGGGAATTTCTTGTCGCACGAGACGATTTTTACCTTCCCTTTGAAAACTATTGCATCTAATCATGTAGTCAGTTCATATCAATCCATGCAGAGAAGTAATTGGAAAACTTACCACTTTGAGAACGTGCACTGCTGCTAACAGAATTCAAAAGAGAAAAGCTCTCATAAACATTACTTATCCATGAGCAAACAAAACTTTCGGACTTGCTTGAAATTTTCAACATTTTCAAAACGTGTATTTTTCATTTTATTGAATTCCTATAGTATGGTATATTCCGAAGAACCTCTCTTACTTTCATTAGCAAATCGTAATGATGACCATCAGAGAATCTCCATCATGAATTGAACAATTTATTTGGAACCCTATGTTTTCTAGCGTTCAAGAAATTTTATTTTATAAAATAAGTCATCCCTCGCCAAGAGTAAGTCGTGCAAAGGCAATCTCGTAGTCCTCATTTAAACCAGAACGACCACTACTCCAACTGCACATTTATAAGAACCCGTCCTACCCATTCTGTACTTCTCTATGCGCTACAACGTAGGACTGACTCTCCTCCATTGGTTACTTCCAGCAATATTCAACCAGACCCCGACAAGTAAAATTTTAAAGACTACACTACACTCGCACCCTTGACAGAACATTTACAAGCATCGTAAATAAGTCTCACTCAATTTTTAGACCAGTCACCCATGAACCTCTACGTAGAAGCTCAAGGCGTGCCAGCAAAAGGCAGAGCAATTGTAAAGATTGATATACTTATGAAACTAAGTGGACACTCACTAGCGCTCGAGTCCCGGGAGTTGAGGCTCGGCTTGTGGTGGTGCTCCAGAGCTTCACATTCCCCAAGGCACTCCACAAAGCTGCACGAAGCCAGTACAACTGTACGCTATAGCCATTACACCTAACACTAAAAATTTACCAGCTCTAATACATTCTTTGGCACTAAATATGGTATACCTCCTCGATAATTAATTTATTGATCTATCTATCAAGGGAAGAACTACATTGATGTATTTTGAAATTTTATTCACATTACGAACATCTCCAACTGGTCTACTCATGGCTAGACGTAATTGCAGCTCATTGCAATACGTCGGCCCCGAGCAACGAGAGAAAACCAAAAATAGGAAGATAAGGGAAGTTTGACGAGAAAAACCTGCCCCCGCAAAAATGAATAGCTATTGCTGATGGTTCTAAAATAGAATACACAGTGTACTTATGATAAGGGGAAGAACCAACATAAATGTAAACTTACATTTTAAACGTTAACTTTTCAGAATCTAAAGTTCCATCTTCAGGACTAAATGGAAGAACGATCTAATTTAAAATACGCAAAAGATAAATAAAAAATATAGTCCACATTTCTCTTTGAAAGCATAAAAACCTGAATTCCTAACTGCGATGAACAAATTAGACACGAGAATGTCATGGCTCTCCAGCAAGGGGCGAGCAGAACACAAACTATTCTTTCATTGCACAATTAGGACACAGTCGGTGTTTTAGGGTCTTGGATATGCTTCGTTATAAAAACTTCCACCATTAACAATTTTTGATCTGAGTAGTCGACTTCTAAAGGAATCAATACACGCAAAATACAAATCATAGGAAAAAGTAGTTGTGAACAGTAGAACCAGTAGGTGGAGATGCAGCTATATCTCTTACAGGACGATTTTTCCCACTGCTAGCAAATTGCCCAATTTAGTAGCTAACCAAAATGTTTAGGCCAATCCATCATTTTCATGCCATCAACATAACTTGTCATAAAAACCTCAACACGAAGCTGCCAGTTAAGCACCACACACAGTATCAAGGCAAGAAAAAGCCACATTAGAGATTAGATTAGTTTAGTCGTTAGTTTTAGTGCCCGCAGTAACAAATTCGATCTAAAGAGAGGAAGGAAGAAGGCACCATTTAGTATGGAGTAAAGGAAACGTGTAATCTATGCAGAAAGGGCATAGAAACAGTAAGATGAGAAAGAAGTTCATGAAACAAGATCAAAGTTGAAGAAGAAAGTAGTAGGTGCTGAAAAAAACAGGACAGTAGTGAACCGAAAAACATGGTCCGTTAAAAAACAAAAAACCTATTCTATTTTAACAAATGAAAGCCTACCTAACCTTTAGCTTGGGCCCTCACATAGTCCCCCTGGGAGCGCTAATTCCCATAGATACAATAGTTGTATTCCCCCGAGAGGGGGCACTAGAGGAGAGGTAACCGACCTCCTGAAGAGCGCGAGGTGGTCGCAGGGACGGGCAGAGGGTGCAGGATCAGGCCGCAGGATGGGCCCAGCAAACACCACCAGCTTACCAGATGAGCTCACCAGCTACGGGGAAACACGAGCCAATGTACCATCCCACAGCCACATCCAGCACGACTCACAATTCCTGCAGCCTTATGACAGGACGCCTGCAAACACTACCTTCCGTGTGTCGCAATCTCTGCACTCCGTTGCGTGCTAACTTGCAGTTAGGATCAATATACATAAAACATACAGTGAAAGCAACACCATTGAGTTCCAGTAGTTCTGAAAGACATATTTTTCACAAAAGCAAAAAATTAGATATTACAATTTGTTATCAACTAATTTTTTTTCATTTGAAGTGCGTTAGATTTGGTTATGACAGACCATCTCTATTTTCAAGAGTTATCTATTCTCGTCATTCAAATAGGGCCACTGTTGGATTAAAATCATCAATGAATGATTGTTCACCATAATAATATTATACAACTATTGAGTATTATTGTTTCTTTCTCAGCAACAGCCACAGCTACACACGTGGTGTTCAGCCCAGCCTACCTGGGAGAGCGCCTCAATGGAGGCGACGCGCTGGCGCAGCGAGGTGTGCAGCAGCAGGCGCTGCAGCAGACACTGCAGCACAGGCCGCACCTCCCCCACGCTGCCCACGCAGCACACCAGCTCCACGCTCACTCTGATGAACACAGGCAATGGCTGGATACTATGGAGCGAGAACCTGCTGCTTTGTCATCAAAATGCAACTATACTCAACTAATAGTCAAAGAAACACCGACTACTATTCCCTCTAAAAACTACCAAAGTTAATAAGTTTGAGTAGAATATCTACTGCTTTCCTCATTAAAATTACATAACCCATCAAGTATCAATGTAATATCTCCTACTCTATTTTCTAAAAAATAGCTACTGCCCCAAAGTCTTAAATGGAATACTGTACGCGTGGCCCCAGATATGTTTCTTTTCTATTTGTAATATCCAGCTTGCATAAGCCTGAATTCATTCTGTTCTCTCCTGTCCTTTTGAAAGATTTTTTTTGTCAAGTATAGAGATAAGAGTTTAAATGTGTCTTTAAACGTTCATTGGTTGTTTGGTGTTTTGATTTTGCTGTGTTTTCGTGTTTGAAAAGTTTCTTAATGAACTGTCTTTCTTTCATTTTCAGTCACTCAGATTTGCAGTAAAACTAGTGTAATATTATTTCTTGGCAAAGCTATTCCTTCACCTTATTAAACCATGCGTTGATCTGGTGAGTGTTGCTTCATTGTACAGTTTGCTTTGCTTGTTCATATTTTTTGTTGCTTTAGGCTAAGATTTACTCTATGTTGAGCATGATGTTTTCTTTTGGCATATTGGTTCTATCATTTCTTTTTGTTGAAAGATTAAGTTTTTAAGTTCTGCTAGATTTCAAAACCATTTTTGTAATATTATTTTTCCTGAGTCACTCTTTTGAATTTATTGTTGAATGATTTGATTTGAGTTTGATTTCATTCATATTCATTTCATTGTCCATTTTTTTTCAGTTGATTTGTTTCATGTTTAGTCAGTGCATTTACTCTATTTAGCATGAATTCATTTTCAGCATGGTATATTTTGTTCTGCTTTTTACTTTATTTTCAAGTTTAATTTTGAGGAATCCAAAAGGAATGGTATGGTTTATTATCTTTTTTCCTGCATTTTTATTTTTGTTTATCTCTGTTTTCAGGGCTTTTTTATTTACTGGCTTCTGATTTATCTTCATCATTTCTGAGCCCTGTCACTTGTCATTGCATGTCCAATCACAATAAACCATCATTTGTCAAAACCAGTTTCATTACTCCCTCACTGTGTGGTCCACAAACAGCTATGTGTAGTAATGGGTAAACGCTAGTACCCCTCCCTAGTCCCCCGTCCGCTAACAATACCAATATTTGTGATTCGTGAACAAGAATAGTTTCAAGGGGCAAACCTACTTTCCTACAGTTTCACTCTACAAAAACCGTTTGAAGATGAAATATTCGAGTTCAGGAGTAACTTTATCAAGCAGACAGTACCATTCAGAATATCCGACCTGTGAGCAGACATCTGAGGTCACATCGTAAATGAAATAATGAAGCTGAAATACCACACAAATGAAGGTAGAGTCCATCAAACTAGAGTCAAGCAAATACACCAAAGGGAAGCACACATCTCTCACAGTTCATTCATCACCGACATCTAGCAATCCGTAGATGCACTCGAGGATTAGGGGCTAATCTGGGGCACCCGACTGTTAAAAATGTAAAAATCTGCTCAGAATGCTACTGATCATACAGGCTCTAAGCTAATATTTTTAAATGTAACCTTACTATCAATTATTACGTGACAAACTTTTAGCATGATTGATGAATAGTACGTAATGAGGCTTTTATTTGTTTTATTTAGTTCTTTTATTTCTTTTCTCAATTTTACTAGTTACAAGTGGACTTATATATAAAATAAAACTCGACAATTTCAAACTAAAAACATAATAGATTCACAATTTTCAGCTTTAAACTGGTAGCATGTCATCACCTAACCTAAATGTTCACTAATTCAGACGAGTCTTAAAACATACACATTCCTGAGGAAGGACAGAAAGATTAAAGAAAAGTTCTCAACAAAGCAAACAAGAAAAAGAATATGTCCAATGTGTATCATTATTTTAATCCAAAGAAAATACCGAAACTTCAGCAATAATGGAAATGAGCGTCCTATAAACAAGAACATATCAGCACGAAGTACACCAGCAAGGCACTGATATTGAATACAGAGAAAAGTCTCAGTATAAAATAACTGAACCTTAAGGCCTGTTGACACGATCACTGAGTAAGCTCATGAGCAGTGAAGAGAGACTCAAACCACGCCCATTTTCTCTTGCTTCTGACGCAATGGCTTAAAAATCGACAGTGCGGTCGACGCTCGTCTTCATCGAGCTGTACAAGGCTTGTCAGAGTCATTTCAGATGCTGAACGTAGAGGGTGTGTCGTCTCTGCTCCCTGCCTTCACGTTCTCTTGGAAAAGTGGCCTTTAGCTGCCCAAAAAGGATTATTTTTTCAAGCCAACGCTTCGCCCACATTTTCTTCTTTCGTTTATGTTTCTTCTTTATAGCCGCGACAACTGACATAGAGAGTGCAAGAGCCATTGTCTGTCGACGAGCCACCATCATACATCCTCTCTCTACCGCTTTCGCTAGCAAACTGAGGATTTCACCAGAGCAGCGCTGCGCCACTCCTGACAGTGCAGCATGACCGTATAGACACTCTGATTCGACCAAGTACGTTACTGAGCTCGTGGTGAAGTTGTTCATCAGTGATCATGTCAACAGGCCTTTAGCCTCAATGCTAAGTGTGCTGCGAACTACAGGAAATACCTCTGCAGAATACCAGTTATCCACAAGTCGTGCTCATGAGGGATACACTTTGCATTTCTCCAGATGTCAGGCTACTTTCCGAGAGTGTAAATGCCTGTTTACACAATGATTGAGTGCGCGCGTGAGCAGTGAAGAGAGGCGCAAGCCCCGCCCACTTGCTCTCGCTTCAGGCGCTTTTACTGCTCAATGACAATGCGGACTAGAGACGCCAGAGCTTATCACTGTCGTTACAGACGCACTGTCATTGAGCAAATAAATGAGCCTAAAGCGAGAACAAGTGGGCGGGGCTTGCACCTCTCTTCACTGCTCATGCGCGCACTCAATGATCGTGTAAACAGGCCTTTACAATGCTAATCATCGACCCCAGTTCCATGAGAGATCACGTTAAGAAACTTTAGCTTTATGATTCATGTGATACTCAGCTATCATCACTGCCATCAATTAGCTACAATATCAGTCAAGTTTTAAACACAGCACACGAAATATTATGGTTTGATGCCAGATATGTAGAAGATTTACTTGTTACTCGGCAAACAACCCATGATGAAACTGAACAATAACTCAAATTGAAATCGAGATTCATTTTCACAAAAATTTTGCTAAGTCATCACAAAAGTACTGAGCAAAATTACTGAAATACAACAATGACGTAGCTGTAGAATATTCGGAGGTGCACGAATTTAACCAAATTGATTCCCTACCTCTTCGTGGTAATCTACCTGTAACTAAAAACAGAAGTTACGCACGCCCCTGGTAGTAAGTTGAGTGCATTTAGCTAATACCGCGCTGTTGGCTGTATGCATATCGCGCCGAAGGTGACAAAATTTGATACATCTACAAAGTTAAAAACTGTCACTTAGTATTTCCTACGGGACACAATGCAGAATTACGCTGAGCCTGTAAACGCTTTTTGGGCACGATCATCAGTTCCAGGTCACGGGAGTGGAGAGCGTCGCACGTGCTCCCACTGGGCTAGCTATCACACTTCAACTACCGGGATTTACTCCACGGTTTTGAAGTTCATTTCTCTACAAGGATACATAATTCAAGGCTAGAAAATACCCTAGTCCTACTTGATACATTATTAGCAGCATAACTAAATTCCCTGGCTCTAAATAACAACATAACTAAATTCCCTAGCTCTAATTCGGAACACAACTAAATTCCCTAGCCACAACTGGTACAATCACCGAATTCGGTGCAGTGATTGACATCAAACATAAGAGACCTGGTGAGGGCGGAGAGCAGAGCATGGGGCGGCGCAGCAGCGGCTTCAGCGTCACAGAAAGCAGACGGAGGCCAGTGGTCGGTGCAGGAGTTGCGGACCGGGGGCGGGCCGAGCAGCACCAGCAGGGAGGGCACCAGCTCCCGCCACAGCTGGCCCGTGACACGCTCGCTGCAGTGCGCCACTGTGCCGTCTGTTGGTTATCCACAACTTAAGTCATGCAATAGCTGGTGGGAGTTATAATTACTGTGCTTAAACCTAGAGCACAATCCCTCTGCGCTTTGTCCATACGTTTGTTATGGTGAAGCTCAAACATACGACTTGGATTCAACACTTAAAAAACTATCAATACCTCAGATCCACATAGTAACGTTCCACCAGTATACAAATAGCATTTCATCATTCGAACACCTACGGAAGAAATACACCATAGATTTCCAGGCATTTTTCAAGAATAGAAATGTGTGAAAATATCATGATAAAAACTTAGATTGTAAATTGAACGTGCTGGTGAAGAATGTTTTGAGTGACTTATTTTGTCTCAATGGGTGCAAAGAATATTTTCCTTGACTCGCACATTAGATTAGATTATAAGTTAGTTTAAGCCTCCCTAACTGCTACAAAAAGAGAAAGTATCAAAGAGAGGAAGGAGGAAGGCACCATTTAGTATGGAGATAAGAGAATGAGGAATCTACGCAGAAGGGGCATAGAAACAGTAAGTTGTGAAAGAAGTTTATGAAATAAGATAAAAGTTGAAGAAGAAAGAGGAGCTGTGTAGTGAAATTATTTCACTACGTGTTTTGTACCTTGAGGGTACCGCTGTAATGTACATAAAACTCCGTCCTGTGACTGCCTGACTTGGGCCATTCTGAAGCCAAAGTTAGCGGCTGAACGACGGAAGCTTGTCAGTTGCGTTAGGACCTTCATACAGTGCACTTGTCAGCGAGCAGGCCAAAAAAGCTGCTTTTGCCCGATGCTTGGCGTGAGTCCTGTGCCATGCTTGGCGAATCCTATGCCCTCTTTTACTATTGTACCTTAGTGGTCTCTTGAGTTGTGCGGGGTTTGTGGTCGGCGGGAGTTACGATCTCGTGCGGAGAAACGGCTCCCGCAAGACACGCCCTGAGTTGATACATGTTCTGTCTGTCCTACTTACTGTTTTAAATGTAATCGTAGTTACTTATCCGTGCCGCACCTTAACCTATTGTCTGGGGCTAGCTGTTGTAGCCTGAATAGCTAACCCTTGCCTGGTCGTCATCCTGACAGTTACGGCGTCCTAGTTGTGAAACACTAAGCAGGCTAGCTTCACTACAGCTGTAAAACAGGACAGGAGTGACCCGAAAAAAAGTGGTCCTTAACATAGAAAAAAAAACATTTTATTTCAACAAAAAGAAGGCCTATCTAACTCTCAGCTTGGGCCTCCTTGATTCGCAACTACTGCTGTTCAATTCCTCGTTTCTAAGCTAAACTATATTTTTACTGCAAAAACTAGACAAATAAACGTAAATGACAGAAAATCATAAAAATTTTACTGTGCAATTTCCTGCATGAGGCAGTGTATTCTAATGTCCACAATCCGCACACCACGTTGCCATGGCAGCATTAGTTTAGGCCATCGTAACGTAACAGTGATTGTGCTTGCTTTGCACTGAGTTATAGGTTACGATTGTGCTTGCTTTGCACCGAGTTATATGTTACGAGTTCAGTCGTTAGGTTTAGCCGTCTAACCCGCAGCAACAAATGCGATCCAAAGAGAGGAAGGAGGAAGGCACCATTTAGTATAGAGCTAAATAAACGCAGAATCTATGCAGAAAGGGCATAGAAACAGTAAGTTGTGAAAGAAATTCATGAAACAAGACCAAAGTTGAAGAAGAAAGTAGTAGGTGCTGAACAGGACAGCAGTGAACCGAAAAAAGGAGGTTCTTAATATAACAAAAACATTTCATTTCAACAAAAAGAAGGCCTACCTAACTCTCAGCTCGGGCCCTCACATTGTCCCCCTGGGAGCGCTAATTCCCATGGATACAATAGTTGTATCCCCCCCGAAGGGTTATTGGTTACGTTTGTGCTTGCTTTGCACTGAGTTATTGGTTACGTTTGTGCTTGCTTTGCACTGAGTTATTGGTTACGTTTGTGCTTGGTTTGCACTGAGTTATTGGTTACTATTGTGTTTGCTTTGCACTGAGTTATTGGTTACGATTGTGTTTGCTTTGCACTGAGTTATTGGTTACGATTGTGCTTGCTTTGAACTGACTTATTGGTTACGATTGTGCTTGCTTTGCACTGAGTTATTGGTTACGATTGTGCTTGCTTTGCACTGAGTTATTGGTTACGATTGTGTTTGCTTTGCACTGAGTTATTGGTTACGATTGTGTTTGCTTTGCACTGTGTTATTGGTTACGGTTGTGCTTGCTTCGCACTGAGTTATTGGTTATGATTGTGTTTGCTTTGCACTGAGTTATTGGTTACGATTGTGCTTGCTTTGCACTGAGTTATTGGTTACGATTGTGCTTGCTTTGCACTGAGTTATTGGTTACGATTGTGTTTGCTTTGCACTGAGTTATTGGTTACGATTGTGTTTGCTTTGCACTGAGTTATTGGTTACGATTGTGTTTGGTTTGCACTGAGTTATTGGTTACGATTGTGTTTGCTTTGCACTGAGTTATTGGTTACGATTGTGCTTGCTTTGCACCGAGTTATTGGTTACGATTGTGCTTGCTTTGCACTGAGTTATTGGTTACGATTGTGTTTGCTTTGCACTGAGTTATTGGTTACGATTGTGCTTGCTTTGCACTGAGTTATTGGTTACGATTGTGTTTGCTTTGCACCGAGTTATTGGTTACAATTGTGTTTGCTTTGCACTGAGTTATTGGTTACGATTGTGTTTGCTTTGCACCGAGTTATTGGTTACAATTGTGTTTGCTTTGCACTGAGTTATTGGTTACTATTGTGATTGCTTTGCACTGAGTTATTGGTTACTATTGTGTTTGCTTTGCACCGAGTTATTGGTTACAATTGTGTTTGCTTTGCACCGAGTTATTGGTTACAATTGTGTTTGCTTTGCACTGAGTTATTGGTTACAATTGTATTTGCTTTGCACTGAGTTATTGGTTACTATTGTGATTGCTTTGCACTGAGTTATTGGTTACTATTGTGATTGCCTTGCACTGAGTTATTGGTTACTATTGTGCTTGCTTTGCACTGAGTTATTGGTTACTATTGTGATTGCTTTGCACTGAGTTATTGGTTACTATTGTGCTTGCTTTGCACTAAATTTTACTAAGCTGCTTAGACTAAAACTTTTTTATAGATTATCCTACAAATTTTACAACTCACAGTACAGTGGTCATCATAAATGACGCTGAGTGAGGCAGGCAGGCAGCGATGAGACACTATTGCATTAATTAAGGCGAGCTACTGAGAACAACAATTATCAAAAATGAACGCAAGAATGTGCAATAAAACTGCCTACCGCGGCAGGCTCTCATCAGTCAAGAGAGTTCCCATCAAGGTGGCATGACCGTTCTGGTCAAAATTCTCGACTTAAATGAAGACAAAATTGCGAATTTGAATTTGGAAAGTGAATCCAGAGCTGCCATGCCATGGAGCACCTGAGAGGAAGGAGGTGGCGCGAGAGGGTGGGGCAGGCAGGGCAGAGAAGAGAGCAGAGCAGCAGTGCAGCACAAACACCCCTGAGATCGTCTCCTCGCCTCCGCTCCCGCTGCTGCTGCTACTGCTACTCCTGCTGGCAGACCGTAACATCTTCCTTGCGTAATGAAACACTGTATGCTACAATGACAGACCGTAACATAATGAAATACTGATTGCACGCTGCAAGTTTTGGCGTTTCTTTGGCTTTAAGATTGGAAAACTGATGAGAAGACTGACAACATAGACCTTCACTTTCTAAATCAACAGATACTGAAATGCATTGATGTTTAAAATTGTAAGCAATGCAATTTGACGAGTTACATCCTTTACTGAACATTATCCAATCGTGTGACTGGACGTGTATGCTAGTGTTCTAGGATTACAAGAATTTGAATACTGTAATATTTCAATATCAGATAACAAGACTTCATAGTGTAATGGACAGATCTAACATTGATATATCATTTTTACGTACTGACTGCTTTCGCTTAGAATCAACGTACCGTACCCACTGGGAAAATATTTCAGCCTATATTAATTCCTCAAATGAGTAAACAAAATTTCGTAAAATGAAAAACAAAAAGGCACAAAAAATAATAAGTAAGCAAAATAAGTGGTCTCAATACCAACGTTCGATGGTCACTCACTTGGCTGAGGCATTGATGTTGCTGGTGAAGAGCTGCAACAGCGGCAGGAGCCTGTCGAACGCAGCCATCTCGGGAGGCTCACCCTCAGCATCTGGCGGCCCTGCGTGCTGGCCAGCTATGCGCCTGTACTCCGAGTCTGCTCGGGCAAGGTTACGGTAGAGTATACAAGGTAGAGTCATTTCAATGGGGGAAATACACCTCCTCTTGCTCGACTAGCCAATAGATCAGCTTTTTTTCAAACAAACGTGATGACATCACAATTGCAACTAGTTGTTAGGCTAACACTGGTGCCAGATTTGAGGCTAGCAGTGTTGTCAATGAAATGTGAGTGCTGCTGTTGCTTTGATGCCATGACGTCAGCATTACCACACAGTCGACGAAAATAAGACTGACACCCATAAATAAAGTTGCCTGTTAGAAAAAATTTTACAAGGGAATGTGGAGAGGAACATTTTTACCCAACCAGAATAATGAGTTCAGAAAACGATGAAAGCTTTAATAAAGGTGCCTTACTAGTTAGGCGACTGTTAAAATTACACTGGCTTCCTTTAGAAGATGTAAAAAAGTAAAGGATAAAATTTACTCATTTGGCACTAAAATCTAACCAAGAAGGAAAACCAAGGCAAAACAAAGCTCTGAATAACGCGAAATATAGACACTCCCACCATATATCATGAATGATGCGTCCGATGCATCAGCTCTGCAAAACTTGAAGCATCAATGACTATCAAATGCCAGCGACGTTAAGTGTGTCGACAGTCAAGTGTCAGCCACGTATGTCGACTGTCGAGAATCAACCAGGTGCGTCGACTGTCGAGGATCAACCAGGTGCGTCGACTGTCGAGGGTCAACCAGGTGCGTCGACTGTCGAGGGTCAACCAGGTGCGTCGACAGTCGAGGATCAACCAGGTGCGTCGACTGTCGAGGGTCAACCAGGTGCGTCGACAGTCGAGGGTCAACCAGGTGCGTCGACAGTCGAGGGTCAACCAGGTGCGTCGACAGTCGAGGGTCAACCAGGTGCGTCGACAGTCGAGGGTCAACCAGGTGCGTCGACAGTCGAGTGTCAACCAGGTGCGTCGACAGTCGAGTGTCAACCAGGTGGGCCGAGTGTCAACCAGGTGTGCCGAGTGTCAACCAGATGTGCCGAGTGTCAACCAGGTGTGCCGAGTGTCAACCAGGTGTGCCGAGTGTCAACCAGGTGTGCCGAGTGTCAACCAGGTGTGCCGAGTGTCAACCAGGTGTGCCGAGTGTCAACCAGGTGTGCCGAGTGTCAACCAGGTGTGCCGAGTGTCAACCAGGTGTGCCGAGTGTCAACCAGGTGTGCCGAGTGTCAACCAGGTGTGCCGAGTGTCAACCAGGTGTGCCGAGTGTCAACCAGGTGTGCCGAGTGTCAACCAGGTGTGCCGAGTGTCAACCAGGTGTGCCGAGTGTCAACCAGGTGTGCCGAGTGTCAACCAGGTGTGCCGAGGGTCAACCAGGTGTGCCGAGGGTCAACCAGGTGTGCCGAGGGTCAACCAGGTGTGCCGAGGCTCAACCAGGTGTGCCGAGGCTCAACCAGGTGTGCCGAGGGTCAACCAGGTGTGCCGAGGGTCAACCAGGTGTGCCGAGGGTCAACCAGGTGTGCCGAGGGTCAACCAGGTGTGCCGAGGGTCAACCAGGTGTGCCGAGGGTCAACCAGGTGTGCCGAGGGTCAACCAGGTGTGCCGAGGGTCAACCAGGTGTGCCGAGGGTCAACCAGGTGTGCCGAGGGTCAACCAGGTGTGCCGAGGGTCAACCAGGTGTGCCGAGTGTCAACCAGGTGTGCCGAGTGTCAACCAGGTGTGCCGAGTGTCAACCAGGTGTGCCGAGTGTCAACCAGGTGTGCCGAGTGTCAACCAGGTGTGCCGAGTGTCAACCAGGTGTGCCGAGTGTCAACCAGGTGTGCCGAGTGTCAACCAGGTGTGCCGAGTGTCAACCAGGTGTGCCGAGTGTCAACCAGGTGTGCCGAGTGTCAACCAGGTGTGCCGAGTGTCAACCAGGTGTGCCGAGTGTCAACCAGGTGTGCCGAGTGTCAACCAGGTGTGCCGAGTGTCAACCAGGTGTGCCGAGTGTCAACCAGGTGTGCCGAGTGTCAACCAGGTGTGCCGAGTGTCAACCAGGTGTGCCGAGTGTCAACCAGGTGTGCCGAGTGTCAACCAGGTGTGCCGAGTGTCAACCAGGTGTGCCGAGTGTCAACCAGGTGTGCCGAGTGTCAACCAGGTGTGCCGAGTGTCAACCAGGTGTGCCGAGTGTCAACCAGGTGTGCCGAGTGTCAACCAGGTGTGCCGAGTGTCAACCAGGTGTGCCGAGTGTCAACCAGGTGTGCCGAGTGTCAACCAGGTGTGCCGAGTGTCAACCAGGTGTGCCGAGTGTCAACCAGGTGTGCCGAGTGTCAACCAGGTGTGCCGAGTGTCAACCAGGTGTGCCGAGTGTCAACCAGGTGTGCCGAGTGTCAACCAGGTGTGCCGAGTGTCAACCAGGTGTGCCGAGTGTCAACCAGGTGTGCCGAGTGTCAACCAGGTGTGCCGAGTGTCAACCAGGTGTGCCGAGTGTCAACCAGGTGTGCCGAGTGTCAACCAGGTGTGCCGAGTGTCAACCAGGTGTGCCGAGTGTCAACCAGGTGTGCCAAGTGTCGAGGGTCAACCAGGTGTGTCGACTGTCGAGGGTCAACCAGGTGTGCCGAGTGTCGAGGGTCAACCAGGTGTGCTGACTGTCAAGCGTCAGCGACATCAGGTGTGCTAACTACGTGTCATATAGCCCGTGGAAACAAGCACAGGAAGAGCTCAGTTTAGAGCTGTCAGCAAACCATGCGTAGCACTCACGCAGGTGGGCGTTCAGAGCGGTGATGGCAGCAGTTGCAGCAGCAACAGCTGCAGCCTGCAGCAGCTGCGTGGCAGTGGAGCAGCTGTAGCACCTGCCACACATGTGCACCACGGCCTCGACTGCAGCGGTGCCCGCAGTGCCCACACTCCACATGGCGCTCCACACCTGCACGCATCACAACTTCAGGATACGGGGCGCAACAGGGATGCGGGGCGCAACAGGGATGCGGGGCGCAACAGGGATGCGGGGCGCAACAGGGATGCGGGGCGCAACAGGGATGCGGGGCGCAACAGGGATGCGGGGCGCAACAGGGATGCGGGGCGCAACAGGGATGCGGGGCGCAACAGGGATGCGGGGCGCAACAGGGATGCGGGGCGCAACAGGGATGCGGGGCGCAACAGGGATGCGGGGCGCAACAGGGATGCGGGGCACAACAGGGATGCGGGGCGCAACAGGGATGCGGGGCGCAACAGGGATACGGGGCGCAACAGGGATACGGGGCGCAACAGGGATACGGGGCGCAACAGGGATACGGGGCGCAACAGGGATGCGGGGCGCAACAGGGATGCGGGGCGCAACAGGGATGCGGGGCGCAACAGGGATGCGGGGCGCAACAGGGATGCGGGGCGCAACAGGGATGCGGGGCGCAACAGGGATGCGGGGCGCAACAGGGATGCGGGGCGCAACAGGGATACGGGGCGCAACAGGGATACGGGGCGCAACAGGGATACGGGGCGCAACAGGGATACGGGGCGCAACAGGGATACGGGGCGCAACAGGGATACGGGGCGCAACAGGGATACGGGGCGCAACAGGGATACGGGGCGCAACAGGGATACGGGGCGCAACAGGGATACGGGGCGCAACAGGGATACGGGGCGCAACAGGGATACGGGGCGCAACAGGGATACGGGGCGCAACAGGGATACGGGGTGCAACAGGGATACAGGGCGCAACAGGGATACGGGGCGCAACAGGGATACGGGGCGCAACAGGGATACGGGGCGCAACAGGGATACGGGGCGCAACAGGGATACGGGGCGCAACAGGGATACGGGGCGCAACAGGGATACGGGGCGCAACAGGGATACGGGGCGCAACAGGGATACGGGGCGCAACAGGGATACGGGGTGCAACAGGGATACAGGGCGTAACAGTGACACAAGGCGTAACAATGATAGGAAGCAGAAAGTTGCAGAGAACTGTGATGTGCTGCTACAACAGTGGAAAGAGGCTGAGTAGGTTTAAGGCAGGGTGATTCAAGTACCTAAAAAGTTCAGTTTTAGGGCTAAATTTAGCACTGCTCATGGAAGGTGTTTTGCTGTTTAAATGCAATGGTACATAAAGTCAGTTCACTTTCAGTCCACAGTTTTTCGTCGGTCATTTAAAAATCATGCAGGCTTTAGAAAAAATTCTGATAACACCCTGAGTAACAACAGGTAGGCACACACGAAGGCAGCACACCCTGAGTAACAACAGGCAGGCACACACGAAGGCAGCACACCCTCAGTAACAACAGGCAGGCACACACGAAGGCAGCACACCCTCAGTAACAACAGGCAGGCATTCATGAAGGCAGCACACCCTGAGTAACAACAGGCAGGCACACATGAAGGCAGCACACCCTGAGTAACAACAGGCAGGCACACATGAAGGCAGCACACCCTGAGTAACAACAGGCAGGCACACATGAAAGCAAACCCTGAGTAACAACAGGCAGGCACACATGAAGGCAGCAAACCCTGAGTAACAACAGGCAGGCACACATGAAGGCAGCACACCCTGAGTAACAACAGGCAGGCACACATGAAGGCACCACACCCTGAGTAACAACAGGCAGGCACACATGAAGCCAGCACACCCTGAGTAACAACAGGCAGGCACACACGAAGGCAGCACACCCTGAGTAACAACAGGCAGGCACACACGAAGGCAGCACACCCTGAGTAACAACAGGTAGGCACACATGAAGGCACCACACCCTGAGTAACAACAGGCAGGCACACACGAAGGCAGCACACCCTGAGTAACAACAGGCAGGCACACACGAAGGCAGCACACCCTGAGTAACAACAGGCAGGCACACACGAAGGCAGCACACCCTGAGTAACAACAGGCAGGCACACATGAAGGCAGCACACCCTGAGTAACAACAGGCAGGCACACACGAAGGCAGCACATCCTGAGCCACAGCAGGCAGGCAAGCAGGCACACGTGAGAGCAGCCCACCTTGAGGAGCTGTGCCTGCACATCAGGAGGGTGCGAGAGCACGTCTGCCGTCACCACCATGAACTGACTGCTCAGCTGCTGCTGCTGGACGCCCTCACACACAGCGCTGTGGAACTGCTTGTCCCGCACCACCTTAATGCACAGGCAAACATTAAACCTACACTCAAGTAGAGTGTAATATTGCCGACATGGAAATACACAAAAAGCAAATGCCAATGATGAAAGTAAAGTTTGGATCATTATAACCACAACCCCATCTGTATCTGCACACAAGGCAAATACTATTCTGCAGACACCAAGAATAAGTGAAACAATGAAAGAAGAGAAGGAAGCCTAGCAGCGCAATCACTAATGTGCGCTAAAACACGTTCTTCACTCCAGACAACCCAGAAACAGCTGTTATTCACTTCAATGTACTCAGATTGAAATTGCAATTCAAAACAGTTGCACAGATTCCCATGCATTATTGCACACTGATTAACAGCAACTTGCAGGTGAAATAGAAATAAATGAATACCTCAGTACTTGGAAATATTTGCATCATAAAACAGTAATACCTGAGAAGTCTAACACAGTCGCTTCTAAAAAAGTAGTCGACTTCTAGACTGGTTGACTTCCAAACGAAGAGAACTTAGGACCCATTTTTAGCAGTTTAGAAAGTAAATTACCCTATTACAACACAGAACAATTCAATGACGTACAACGCTACGTTAGTTTACGTGACTAGAACAATGGACGGCGCGAGACTGACGACGTTTGGCTTGGCACACTTTTTTAGCGCTTTTGGCCATTGGAAAGGCCTACAAAGAGGAGCCCAAGTGCAAAAGAGGAGCCCAAGTGCAAAAGAGGAGCCCAAGCGCCAAAGCGAGGAGCCCAAGGGCCAAAGCGAGGAGCCCAAGGGCCAAAGCGAGGAGCCCAAGGGCCAAAGCGAGGAGCCAAAGCGAGGAGCCCAAGGGCCAAAGCGAGGAGCCCAAGGGCCAAAGCGAGGAGCCCAAGGGCCAAAGCGAGGAGCCCAAGGGCCAAAGCGAGGAGCCCAAGGGCCAAAGCGAGGAGCCCAAGGGCCAAAGCGAGGAGCCCAAGGGCCAAGGCGAGGAGCCCAAGGGCCAAAGCGAGGAGCCCAAGAGCCAAGGCGAGGAGCCCAAGGGCCAAAGCGAGGAGCCCAAGGGCCAAAGCGAGGAGCCCAACGGCCAAAGCGAGGAGCCCAAGGGCCAAAGCGAGGAGCCCAAGGGCCAAAGCGAGGAGCCCAAGGGCCAAAGCGAGGAGCCCAAGGGCCAAAGCGAGGAGCCCAAGGGCCAAAGCGAGGAGCCCAAGGGCCAAAGCGAGGAGCCCAAGGGCCAAAGCGAGGAGCCCAAGGGCCAAAGCGAGGAGCCCAAGGGCCAAAGCGAGGAGCCCAACGGCCAAAGCGAGGAGCCCAATGGCCAAAGCGAGGAGCCCAACGGCCAAAGCGAGGAGCCCCAACGGCCAAAGCGAGGAGCCCCAACGGCCAAAGCGAGGAGCCCCAACGGCCAAAGCGAGGAGCCCCAACGGCCAAAGCGAGGAGCCCAACGGCCAAAGCGAGGAGCCCAACGGCCAAAGCGAGGAGCCCAACGGCCAAAGCGAGGAGCCCAACGGCCAAAGCGAGGAGCCCAACGGCCAAAGCGAGGAGACCAACGGCCAAAGCGAGGAGCCAAACGGCCAAAGCGAGGAGCCCAACGGCCAAGGTGAGAAGCCCAACGGCCAAGGCGAGAAGCCCAACGGCCAAAGCGAGAAGCCCAACGGCCAAAGCGAGGAGACCAACGGCCAAAGCGAGGAGCCTAACGGCCAAAGCGAGGAGCCAAACGGCCAAAGCGAGGAGCCCAACGGCCAAGGTGAGAAGCCCAACGGCCAAGGTGAGAAGCCCAACGGCCAAAGCGAGAAGCCCAACGGCCAAAGCGAGAAGCCCAAGGTCTCATGTAAGAAGCCCAAATGCCTATCTAAAATTCTTGGAGGCCAGTCCATACCAGAGGTAACTTAACAGGTTATCCACTAGGGGACTGGCAACTTAATTGTTCAGATAACTATAATGCAGACTTTGGAAACCATCAAAAACGGTTTGTTCCTCATTACAAATGTAAACAGATTTAGCAATTCTTAGTTCTATTTCACATAACCTGAGGACAGACAGTTGCTAGTCTCTTGCAAACAGCCACTGCATTGCCCGGTACTTCCAAAGCTGTAGATTTACTTTGTCCTAAGTTATGTCATATATTATTAAAAATTGGTAGGAGAAATCCCAATAACTGTATGACATTCCAACTGCAGTTATTCAATTCAAAGAAGGCCAGCAAGGAAAACCAATCATCGTAGCTGATGATCAAGGTGAGAAGAGAGTAATTTGATTTGCACTACAACTGACTTTCTTCACTCCTAACATTGTCAGAGTGAACAATTTAAGACCCCCAACTGACCTAACCCAGCCTTAAAATGACCAGCATGGCCAGTTTAGGACCTTGATTAACCTTATTCAGGCCCAAGATAGCCAGGCTGACCATTTCAAGACCCCAACCTTTTTCAGTCCTGAGATAGCCAGGGTGACCAGTTTTGGACTGTGACTGACCTCATTCAGCCCTGAAATAGCCAGAGTGACTAGTTTAGGTACATGACTGGCCTTATTCAGCCCTGAGATGGCCAGGGTGACCAATTTAGGATCCCAACTGACCTTACATTACCCGGAGTGACCAATTTAGGACCCCAACTTATCTTACTCAGCCCAGAGATGGCCAGGGTGACCAGTTTAGGACCATGACTGACCTTATTTAGCCCTGATATGGTCAGGGTGACCAGTTTAGGACCTTGACTGACCTTATTCAGCCCAGAGATGGCCAGGGTGACCAATTTAGGAGAGTGGGACTGCAGGGAGAGCTGCAGGGCAGTGAGGCAGGTGAGGCGGAGCTCATCAGTAGGCAGCTGCAGCAAGTCATCATGGCACCCCAGTACATCTGTACAAACACAAAAAGTCAAGAAACAATCAATGCATAAATTACATTGTCATATGACAGTCATTAACACGTTACCTGCGAAGGGACCCACTGGTGGTCCCTTAGGTGGTTTTCAAAGTGCTGCTGACCCACCTGCAGTCACTAACTCGTTGATTATGAATACTTAATGAAAGGTAAACAAAAGCCCAATCCAGTTTATGTTTGCTATTTTTAAAGTATATTACCACAATTGAATTAAAATTGGAATTGATTATTGAACTTCAGTTTAACCCATCACAGTTAACGTGTTAGAAAATGGTCTATGAATTACAACTCGTTAATACCTGGGCTTTTTTTTTCACTGTGGTAGGGTCAGAAATTCCAGCGATACATTATTGACCTCAATCAACAAATGGAGTCTTGAAGAAGTGCTAAAATAAAACTATAGTATTTATTAATGGGTCACTCAGAATACGAGTAGCCTAAATAACCAAATCCAAAGGGACAGAGACTAATAAAAAATATTAAGAATGATATAAGCAATACAAAGACTTGATGAATGTTGTTTTCTGTAGTGAAGATAGGACAAGTGGGGTAAAGAGAATAGACCATGGAAATGAGGTGTTGAATGACCATCTGAAAAGAATGAACATAACTTATAGATACAAGAACTGCAACCAACTCATTTGTCCATGTTTTACAGACATGAAAACCAAACATAAGTGAACAACAATAAAAATCCCAGACATTATAATTTCACAAGGCATTACATATTAAAAAGGAAAGTAATACTAGTAAAATGAACATTAACAACAAAACAATATTCAACTCAAAATAAAAGGCAAGCAATCAATATAAGCAGTCCAAGACACAATGGAAACAAAATTCCCCTTCAGCTAGTTTAGGTTGTATTTGTTGTTTTTTAGTATGATGTTTTTTATTTTCATTTTTCCTCAATGTCTGCAATTTTACTTGAAATTTTATTGGATTTTGTGATTTTCTATCGACAGAAGTTGAAAATGACCTAACAGGTCGAAACGTTCTTCTTTTAGTATTAGACTGTAATAATAAGAATGTTGAATTTAAAGGCGACTTTCTTTGCTCTTTTATTTATAATTAGGATTTGCAAGACGCAAAACATAAATATTTAAACAATGGAAACAATAATGGAAGTACTGTAAATCAAAACAAACAAAAATGAAGGAAGTAAATGTAACATTAGATTAGACATTAGCATAAGCCACCCTAACCACAACAAAGGCATTCCAAAGAGAGGAAGGAGGAAGGCTCCATTTAGTATATAGTTAAGGGAATGCAAAATATATGCACTAAGGGTATAGAAGCAGTAAATTAAAAAAGGAGTTTATGAAACAAGAAAAAAGTTGGAAGAAGAAAGTAGTAGAAGCTGAAAAACAGGAGAACATTGAACTGAAAAATGATGGTCCTTACCACAAAAAAAATTTCATTTCAACAAAAAGGGCTACCTAACTCTCAGCTCAAGATCTTACATTTTCTTCATGGGAGTGCTGATTTGCGTAGATGCAATACTCGGATCCTTTTGAGGAGAAATTAAGGTAAAGCAAAAGAAATGCAATACACAAATTAAGCACAGCAATCAAATATGCTCACAGAACATAGAAAGCTACAACCAACAGTTAGTGAATGATGAGCCACATCTGACCTGCTGGTAACAGGGTAGTTGGTTGTTGAATAGACTTATGATAAAGTTCTCTAGGCCCTCTGAGTATGCATAACAGGTAATATGCCTTATATGCTATAAAATACATAAGTTACAATGATTTAAGATTAATATAATATGCATATAAATGCTGCTAAAGAAATTAAAGATGATTTATGGCACATATAGTACCTACTTTATACACAACAAAATGATTACCATCACTCCACTGAAACTAAAGATCATTATTAATATGCATCTGAATTTTGGTAAGGTCCAATTTTCATAGTTCTGTAATAAACAGAGAGAGCATAATGGAGTGGAAGACCTCACTTTGTGAATATCACAGACGCTTTCATGCTTGCACACTTGAAACATAATATGATCATTCAAAACATGTAAGTAGAAGATATTTAACAGCAAATCTTACTTTTTAGACTTGCAAACTTCCTTTGAAAAAAACATGTTCAAGATCAGAGTTATCAATAAAATTTCTGTACAAAGGTTGCAGTAAAGCAAACAAATACCTAACTTCACTGTAAGACACAATAAAAATCATCTTCAACAGATTTTTAATTTATAATACTCAAATTTAAGTTGAAAGGAAAGCATTGATGTTTTATTTTTTTTGCTAAGTTCTATCCATAAGTCTTGGCTTCACCACTTAAGCGGCTGCTCCAGTGCAACCAAATGGTACCATGATACATCAACACATGGGAAATAAAGCAACAGCAAAAAAAATTCAACTTTGTTCAATAGAATACAAAGAAATTCAGGCAAGGTCAACAGGAATTCAATGAGTTGATGTTTCATAAAATAAAAAAATGGAGATTGAACACCAAGCCCAATATTCTTCCTTTTAGTAATTCTTCGACAGACATTATAGAATGCATATACATTAAATTTAAAATATTTTGCTTGAACTTTCCTGTACAATACCAAAATAATAAAATACAAAACCAAAGGGTTGATAACTTTAACTCTAGTTGAAAAATTACATACAAAAAAGACTGAGACAGAACCAGCAAAAAATGTTATACTAAAACATGGGAGAATATAAAAAATGTAGGAATGAGTAACAAATAACATTAACAGGGATTGTAAATATCATTCAAATAATTTCTGTTAAAAACTAGTGGTAGTAGTAGTAGTAGTAGTAGGAAGCTTGCTAGTGCTTCAGAGGGAAAATTTCTGTTGAAGGAGAAACTTTGCTCCTACCTTATAACTGGGAGGCCTCCTATGGTTCTCATCACATACCATTGGGTGTGGTTTAGTGCAGTCTGTGAGAATATTGGTTTGCATGCTTGACTTGTCTACTTCATTTTATTTGTTTCAGCCTAGATTCTTCCTGCTGTAATGAATCATTATTGTGCTTAAATTAATCTCAAGCCTGGAAGCCCTGTCCTGCTTGAATTGGAACAATATCAAACAGAGACATCCATTTTGGGTAGTACCTACTTAGCAACATTGAACAGAGATATTTAGGAAAAGTAAATAAAAACATGTAAATCATAATAGCCTTTTAAGCAAACAAGATTAATTGAAGAAAGGGAATTTTTCATTCATAATATTTTCAACTATTTTTACACCATTTAGAGCTACAAGCACACAGAAGATAAGCAATGAAAATACTTTTTTAGGGGATGAGGCCACTAGTAACCACTAAAAAAAAAATAAATGAATAAAAGATACACCAAAATAAAGGCTGGTGATCAGAGTTGTCAGCAGGGCAGTGGTATATTCAGGCTTAGATTTCATTATTCTAAAGTAACTCACCTTTAGCACTTTGAGCAGCCTGACATAAAGATGGTAGCTGCAAATTCTGAGCCTCAGTAATGATGTCTTCCAGCACTTCTTCCAACATTTTCACAGTACTTGCATGGACAACAAGGCAGATTGAAATACTTCAAAAATACAATAATTTGTAAGCATAGTCAAAAACTAATATGATTATTCATGTTGGCTATGATTCCAAACAAAAAAATACACAAAGGAATATTTTTAGTTCCCTTTTTATAACCTGGATAAATATTAAATTAACAAACAACAGGAGTCAAAAATAATTTTCAAGTTTAATATTTGAAAATAGTATGTTCAGAAAGTTGAATTTTTCTAGGTCATCCCTAAATTGTTTCCTTCCTAGAAGTTTCATACCTAGGTAAGTCTGGAGGAGATCACTCAAAAGCCACACCTACTTTAAGTGTGTTGATACTGAACAGCAATATTCAGTAGACTGACCCTGCAGAAGTTTAGATAGCAATTTCAACAAAGGATAAATTATAAAATGAGATTGGATTACAAGTTTAGATGAATCTATCCTAGCCACAATAAATTTGTTCTCAAGGGAGAAAGAAAGAAGTGACTACTCAGCATGGAAATGAAAGAAGGTATGTGTTCCTAGAACTTGCACATAGAAACAGGAATAACAAAAAAGTTTATGGAACAAGATAAATATTAATGAAGTGGAAGATGCTGAAATGAAATACAGTAAACTAAAAACTGTGTAACAAAATAAAAGATATATTTTAATTTTCAGTTTGAGATTATTTTCCCATAATGACCTTCCTTCTGAGAGTGCAAATGTTCCTAGATTCAACAGTTTTGTTTGCAATGGAAACAATTAACATGCTTAAAAATATTTAAAAATAATCCTTTTAACCATATGTTAGACAATTGAAATGGAAATTTGACAATACCCACACATGTTAAGGAGACCATTAAGGATGAAAAAAACGGTTATTTTTTAATGGAATAAGTATAAAATAATGCAGTATTTGTGTACCACAGGACACTAATCAATATTCCAATTTTTGTTGCTTATATAATGGTAATGAGATCCAATTAAACCACTTTTCTTCTATGCACTTTCTATCATAAATGAGTATGTAACAAATTATAGCGGTAGGTTAATTACCGCATTTCTAGTCTTTCAAGCCGGAAATCAAGGAGACTCCGATACAATCTGTTCCGACAGCTCTAATGCGCTCAAATGAATGAATGTTGGGTTATGTTAAGACACGTTACGTTGGACATGCTACATTGGATTACGTTACGTCGGGTTGGGTTACGTCGGGTTGGGTTACGTCGGGTTGGGTTACGTCGGGTTGGGTTACGTCGGGTTGGGTTACGTCGGGTTGGGTTACGTCGGGTTGGGTTACGTCGGGTTGGGTTACGTCGGGTTGGGTTACGTCGGGTTGGGTTACGTCGGGTTGGGTTACGTCGGGTTGGGTTACGTCAGGTTGGGTTACGTCGGGTTGGGTTACGTCGGGTTGGGTTACGTCGGGTTGGGTTACGTCGGGTTGGGTTACGTCGGGTTGGGTTACGTCGGGTTGGGTTACGTCGGGTTGGGTTACGTCGGGTTGGGTTACGTCGGGATGTGTTACGTCGGGATGTGTTACGTCGGGATGGGTTACGTCGGGATGGGTTACGTCGGGATGGGTTACGTCGGGATGGGTTACGTCGGGATGTGTTACGTCGGGATGTGTTACGTCGGGATGGTTTACGTCGGGATGGGTTACGTCGGGATGGGTTACGTCAGGATGGGTTACGTCGGGATGGGTTACGTCGGGATGGGTTACATCGGGATGGGTTACATCGGGATGGGTTACATCGGGATGGGTTACGTCGGGATGGGTTACGTCGGGATGGGTTACGTCGGGATGGGTAAGGTTAGATTAGTTACGTTACAACTCATTAAATACTCATTTATGACGGAAATTGCATAGAAGAAAGTTGTTTATTTTGATCTCATTACCATTATACAAGCAACAATTATATTAAAATTGGTTAGTGTCCTGTTGTATACATTTACCAGTTAGTTAAATAACCTAACATAAACTAACCTAAATAAACATAAAATTGCTTACCTTAACTTAGCCAAACCGATGCTTTTCTGCCAAAAAAGCAGGCGTATTCCAACAATGCAGCAACTACACAACCGACTACACAATGTTATTCCTTACCTCAGTGTAATTGTTGTATCTCAAAAATTACGCATTATCAAGCAAAATATCATTCATGTAAAATGTCTTTCAATGTGTTATCCTACCGATTCTTGGAAACCAAATTTTTAATTTCCGTGAGCGCATTAGAGTAAATGTCAACTAACTTTTCTTCTATGCACTTTCCGTTGTAAATTAGTATTCAACAAGTTTTAATAGTATAATTTTGGTTTTTCATAGCTTTAATAAACGCTACATTATGTTAGGTTAGATAGGTTAGCTTAGGTTATCTTATATAAATGATTATATCAAACTGGAAATGCAATTTCTTCATTATTTTTTCCTATAAATTTACTGATTGTTCTGAAATAATTAGATGATGCAAATAATAAGTACACATCAAGGTAGCATGAAGTCACTCGTGGCATTTGAATTATTTGCAGTTTTATATTGCTAGAATTCCTTAAATACTCGTTTGCAACAGAAACTATATAGAAAAAAAGTTAAGGTAAGTGTGAAGGTAGTGTAATAATTCAAAAATAACTCATCAGCAAGCAGAATGTCATTCCTGTAAAACCTTCTTAAATGTGATTCTTTAGTGATTCTAAGGAATAAAATTATTAATTTCCGTGATTGCATTAAACCCGATATTTACCAATAATTTTTTCAATGACATTTAAAAAACTAGTCTTCATTTTCATTTGAAATAGGCCTAACCTGTCTTTTTTCCCTTACTTCTTTTCAAAATGTATATTTCAACGAGTAAAAGTTTAAATTTTTATTATGAATTTATATGAAAATTAACATTTAAATTAACAGGACATCATTTTTTAGCCTCCGTATTATTATGACGTCCGAAAATACACAGTGCCTAGAACTTCACGCCCCTCTTGAACTTGAACTTGAAATTGAGGGCCGACAGCGTCGGGGCCTTTGTAACGGCCTACAATTCCCTCCACAATTTTCCCGCAAAGAGTTCAGCGCCTGGTACCAGACTTGTCCACTAAACTACTCAGGATCTACCAATCCTTGTCACAAGCTGCCATTGGATGGCATCACTGGGATAGCCAGTGTGTCAAAACACCATCCCCAGGCATATTGGGTCATTACTGACCATTTTACCTGACTGGCTCATTCCAGTCACTGTCTCTTACTCCAGGCACGCATAAGAAACATTTTCATAGCTTCAATGATACTCAAATTACACTCCTGATCCAATCCAGCAAGACAGCTCATACCGCAATCATCTTCAGCACATCTGGCATACCACTCATTCTCTCCATACTGCTCAAGCACCACATTCATAAAACTTTCTCTCTCTTACTCATACTTACTACATTCCAGCACAAAATGCTCAATTGTTTCCTCCACTCCACTAATACACTGCCTACATAATCTGTTATTATTCTCATTCCGCCTCCATGTACGTCTGTTCACACTCAATGACTTACATCTCACAGCAAACAAGAGTTGACTTCCAAAACTACCATCATAGAACATCTCAAACTTAGGTGCTTCTTTTTTCATATACCAGTCAAGTGTAGGCTTCTGCATCATGCTAAGCCTCCACTTATTCAATCCATACTCTTTTGTTTGCCTCTCAATCTCTTTCTTCCACCTCTTGCGGTCCCACTCAGGCCCTACACCTCCAGGATTTATTAAACTCCAGTCATCCACAGGTCTCCCAATTCTAACATGAATAATCTTTTGCATACTAAGCTTCCTTGCATGCCCCCAACACACTTTCTCCCAATAGCTTACACTCAGATTCCATTCAAAAATTCGCTTTACCCATCTGCTATTCTGCATTCTTTCAATTCTCACCTTATAATTCAGCACCGCTTTCATCATTCTTTCTGAAAATAGGCTCCACCCAAGGTCACCTCTAATGGCTTCTGTAGCCGTCCATTTCGGAGCACCTAATGCTAACCGTCCTACCTTATTTTGTATTACATCCAGCTTTTCAAGATCACTTCCATTCCAGGCAAGAGCACTCATACCATACATGACACTAGGTACAGCAACATACTTCCACATTCCTCTCACACATTCATACTTGTTTGCTCTGTATCTGGCCACGCTACTTAATCGTCCACTCCACTGCATAGCTTTTGCCACTTTCTCACCCTTAGTTCTAGTGCATCCATCTTCACTTATCATACAACCTAGATATTTGTATTTTTTTGTTCTACCTATTCTGATTTCTCCAATATTCCACAGTCTGTCTCTATCAGTCTCATCACTATTTATAGCCATCACCTTGCTTTTGTCTGCACCAAAGTTCATCTTGAAATCTGTACTATATCCGTTCACAATGTCAAGCATCCTTTGCAGTTCATGTCCACATTCACTAACCACAACCACATCATCAGCATACAACAAACAGCTCAGTCTCTCATTACCAACTTTCAGTCCTAAGCCACTCCTTCTCAGTCGAACTGCTAATTCTTCTGTGTACAATCCAAACCACAGGGGAGAGAGTACAGCCCTGTCTCACTCCTCTAACACTCCTCACTTGCCCCGTTTCCAAATTTCCTAACCTGTATAGGGTAAGTTCCGAAAATTCGTCCACTTTGAAATTCCGTACACACCAGGTATATTTTACTATAACAAGCTAGTATGGAGTTGAAGTTCATCGAAAAGTGGTTCACGTGGTAACTGTTGGTTTATAATATTGTATAATTGCCACACACCGTAAATAAATATCTCTGTTGGAACAAAAATGGCAGCCCAAGTGAATGACCTGCGTTTCAGTTGCTTATGAAGTCGTCACACCTTAATTGACTACCATTTTGCATCGCCGACAAAAAATTTTTCCGTTAACGAAGTTGTTGTGTTAGGCGATGTCGTACCTGTGTGAGTGTTGACAGCTGTAGTGCTGCCATTTTACAGAGTTTTATTTCTCCCTTTGTTTGTTTCTGAGGTGTACTAAATTTCGAATCTTTTAACGGCTTGTGTTATTACTTCATCCACATGTACGGAGTTTTGAAGAAATCATTTATATGAATTCGTTTGTTCGTACAACGTTTTTTCTTTAAGTTTCTCCTCATTGTTTATGATCCTTAATATCTTTTCAGGTATAGATTTTATAGTTTATGAATTGGACCGGCAGGCCGCAGCCGAGACGGTTCAAGAAACAGTTTTTGAAAAGTACAGAAATTTCTTGAGTCCTACTTCAAACTTTAGTCCACCACTTGTAACTTTTGAAAGAATGCACCTATCGACTTCAAATTACTCCAAAACGAAAGAACAAAACATTTTCTACAAAGGTGTTATAATCACATTCAAAAAATTTTCCTGAGAAGTACAGAAATTCTTCGATAAAAATGTTTGATTCGCGTGCCATCGCGAGCGCGAAAGGGTCAACTAAAGTCTTTCGTTGGCGCCTGAGTCGTACAGGTTCATCGCAGAATTTATGTACTTTTCAGAAATAATTTTGAATGTGTTTATAACACCTTTGTAAAAAATATTTTGTTCTTTCGTTTGAGAGTAATTTAAAGTCGATAGGTGCATTCTCTCAAAAGTTACGATTGGTGGACTGAAGTTTAAAGTAGGACTCAAGAAATTTCTGTACTTTTCACAAACCGTTTCTTGAACGGTCTTGGTTGCGGCCTGCCGGTGCCTTGCACACGCTCTTGAAGCGTTGTTTTTGAAACACCATATTTATCACTTGCGTTGCGTGTACTCAAACTTCCATTTTTTATCTCTGCTTATGCGTGAACGAGATCATCATTGCAGTAGTGGTGTGTTTTACGAGGAGCCATAATTTAAGGTCAACATTCGTCCCAATTCATACCGGCAGGCCGCAGCCGAGACGGTTCAAGAAACGGTTTGTGAAAAGTACAGAAATTTCTTGAGTCCTACTTCAAACTTCAGTCCACCACTCGTAACTTTTGAAAGAATGCACCTATCAACTTGAAATTACTCTCAAGCGAAAGAACAAAATCTTTTCTACAAAGGTGTTATAAACACATCCAAAAAAGTTTTCTGAAGAGTACAGAAATTCCTCAAAATGAACCTGTACGACTCACGCGCCGTCGAAAGACTTTAGTTGACCCTTTCGCGCTCGCGATGGCACGCGAATCAAACATTTTTTTTGAAGAATTTCGGTACTTCTCAGGAAAATTTTTGGATGTGTTTATAACACCTTTGTAGAAAATGTTTTGTTCTTTCGTTTGGGAGTAATTTGAAATTGATAGGTGCATTCTTTCAAAAGTTACGAGTGGTGGACTAAAGTTTGAAGTAGGACTCAAAGAAATTCTCGAAAAATTTCTGTACTTTTCACAAACCGTTTCTTGAACCGTCTCGGCTGCGGCCTGCCGGTATCAAAACGTACGTATCAAATCCATTAAAAATGAACACGCTATTATATTACAAAAAATTTGAACGCTCACAGGTAACTTTAGCGCTAAACAAAAATATGGTAAATGTTAAGGACTTGACCATAATTGATTTTCGAATTTTCGATGCCGAAATATGGTTAATGAGATCAAAAGAAACAAGTTTTCTTCAATGCACTTTCCGGCGGAAACGAGTATTTTAAAAGTTATAGCGGTAAATGAGTTAACGGAACTCCAGTGTTTAAGGCGGGAATAAATGAATAAGGGAAGCATCACCCTACTACAAACGTAAAGAGGTTGGGTCGAGAGGGGTAGCCACAGTTCTTTTAGTGAAAATTGGAAATCAATTGAAATTCTACTATGCATAAGCATAATTAATGAGATGACAAGTTATATTGTCGATGCGAAAGACTGAACTCGAAAGTTCCCAGATACGTTGAACCGACGATATACCGTCATCTCAGGGCTGCCAGTGACGTCAAAGCAGCGGTAAACATTTTATTATAAACGTAAAGAGGTTGGGTTGTGAGGGGTAGCCACAGTTCTTTTAGTGAGAATTATCAATAAAGTGAAATTCTAGTATGCATTAGTATAAATTCTGAGATGACGAGTTCATTTGTCGATCCGAACGAATTCATTCGAATGCTCTCAGATACGTCGAACGTTCAACGTAATGGGTCGGTTAAAACCTTTCTTTATAATTTTTACTAAAAGAACTGTTGCTAGCCCTCACGACCCAACCTCTTTACGTTTGTAATAGGAGGTTTGCTTCTCTTCTATATTTTTTCTAGCAAAGTCGGCTTGGTTGGCGCGCGGCAACGCCTGTTTACTTTCACGTCGGACCTTCTTCTTCTTCTTCTTCTTCTTCTTCTTCTTCTTCTGGGGGATCCAGGAGGATCTTGAAAGTCAATGGATTTCTTCAGCCGAAATCCGTGCAACCTGACAGCTTGTAGGGGCCACGTCGGACCGCGCGGTATATTTTTCCCCGCCTGAAACACTGGAGTTCCGGTAACTCATTTACCGCTATAACTTTTAAAATAATCGTTTCCACCGGAAAGTGCATTGAAGAAAACTTGTTTCTATTGATCTCATTAACCATATTTTGGCATCGAAAATTCGAAAATCAATTATGGTCAAGTCCTCAACATTTACCAAAAATATAAATTTCAATTTATAGGGTGTACGAACTTTTGTGATGAGATTCGAAACGCGGTCGAAATTTTAAATTAATTTTGAATTTGGTACGAACTTTCGAAAATTTCAGTTGGACAAAGTGTTCGCAAAGCAAGTTGTTTTTTTCATATCAAGATTTGAAAGATCCTTTTTAGACAAAGCACGATGAACCCAATGCATTTGCGCTTTTTTGACGGTATTTTCTGCAGCAATAGCGGTCTTGAGAACCGTTTGAGAGTGTTTGAAGTTTGAACCGTTTAAATCGGACGAACATTCGGACTTTACCCTATAGCACTTGTGTTCTCAGGCTTAAGGAAACCATCCCACTTGTTCAACTTTTTTAGTCTGATTCGTTTGAAAGTTGGCCAGTATATGTATTTTGTAAAAGTAAACCTTTTTTACTCCTGTCATTTTTTCGGTTTAGGCCTTACTTTTTTTTTTGACGAAAAATGTGTTTTTGGTATATATTTATTGAAATTTCAGATTGGAACTCCTCCTTCAGTTTTGATGCTAGAACAAAAACAAAGACAGTTTTAGAACCCTTGAAACATTTCTAACAAACACTCGTTCAGTTTTTTTCAAATTCAAATTTTTTCTATTTTTTCAAGAATTTTTAAAATTTCAAAAATCAGCAACAATTTTTTGGGTTTAGAGCTATATATTTTTTCAAAGAATTCGAATTTGAAAAAAGCCGAACGAGCGTTTGGTAGAAATGTTTCAAGGATTCTAAAACTGTCTTTGGATTTGTTCTAGCATCAAAACTCGAGAACTAGTCCCAGGATGAATGTTGAAAATTCAAAGTGTTGGGTATAAGCAAAAAATAAAATTTTGTGTTGAAGTGTAATATAATGAACAATTGATGTAATTGAATGCAGTTTTAATTTTATTTCGATACTTTCCATACATAACTTCATATTCAAACTGTGAATTGTGATTTCATAAAAAAAATTATAAAAATTTTTACTCTTATAAAAAAAATAATTTTTTTCTTTTTTCAGTCTGATTCTTATGAAATTTGACTATGATATGTAACCTTTGAAAAGAATCACAATTGATTCTATTCATTTTTTTGATTCAGGCCTTAGATTTTGCAAAAATTTGACATATTGGTTTTTAGGTATTGATATTTCACTAATATTGATATTTCAAAATGGGACTCCTCCTTCAGTTTTGATGCTAGAACAAAAAAAAATGCAGTTTTAGAATTCCTGGAACATTTCTAACACACTCACGTTCGGCTTTTTTTCCATTTCCTATTTGTTCTCTTTTTATATGGGGTCAAAATCGGGAAAAAATGGAAAATTTTGGGTGCTTTTCATTTATATTGATATTTCAAAATGTAACTCGTCCTTCAGTTTTGATGCTAGAACAAAAGCAAAGACAGTTTTAGAATCCTTGAAACATTTCTAACACACTCACGTTCAGCTTTTTTTCCATTTCCTATTTGTTCTCTTTTTATATGGGGGCAAAATCGGGAAAAAATGGAACATTTTGGGTGCTTTTCATTTATATTGATATTTCAAAATGTAACTCCTTCTTCAGTTTTGATGCTAGAACATAAGCAAAGACAGTTTTAGAATCCTTGAAACATTTCTAACAAACTCACATTGAGCTTTTTTTTCAATTTCCTATTTGTTCTCTTTTTATGTGGGGTCAAAATCAAAAAAATTGGAAAAGTTTGGTCACCTTACCCCCCCCGGGGGGGAGGGAAATTATTGTCTGTAGCGCCATATAATTTTAGGAACAAATAGTCTACCACCTAAGGGTCCTTTTACAACAAAAGCATGCAAAATGACCATGGAATCAACAGAATCTGGCAAGGGCCTGGGATGGTATCCTTAAGTCCTGCTGAGCGGCGAAGCCGCTCAGCAAGAATGAAAATATCGATTATAACTGGAATTTGATGCTGATTCCGAATATGCAATTTGTTTTGACCGCTCTCGATTTTTTCTATTTTTTTTTATTTTTTTTTTTTTTGAAAGGCGGCTAGCAACAACTGAGGTGGTGCCCAAAGAATGCCATGTCCGTACAGGTTGGGTGGAACCCGGCCCTATCCGGTACTCAGGTCTTCAAGGCATGGTCTGACCATGTTGGGTCGAGAATGGCAGAGTTCGGATCATGAGGTGGTGCAGGCCAAAAAAAAAAAAACATTAAAAATGTATAAAAATTTAAAATTCAAAAAAACACAAAAAATCAAAAAAATTGAGAGCGGTCAAAACAAATTGCAGATTCGGAATCCGCATCAAATTCCAGTTACAATCGATATTTTCATTCTCGCTGAGCAGCGAAGCCGCTCAGCGAGACTTGTTCCGTGTTCTCATACAGACTTTGTACAAATTTTACTATTTTTCTGCTAAACCCATTTTTTCTCAAAACTTCAAAGAGCCTAACCTGATCCACTCTGTCATACGCTTTTTCAATATCCAGGAATGCTAAATACACCTTCTTATCATCCTTCCTCATTCGCTCAATTATTTCACTCACTACAAACAGATTATCTTCCCCACGTCTATCTTGCCTAAAACCATTCTGTTCTTCACCTAAGACTCCTAATTCCTCAACTAAATTTTTCATTCTCTCATTCAAAATACCACAAAATATCTTACATACAATGTCACCCAGTGCAATTGGTCTGTAATTTTTAAGTTCTTTCGTTTTTAAGTTCTTTCTTGACCTCACCGGGACGCAACCAAACAGCTGTCGCTCCATTGTGGTCCGAAACGAGGTTGATACTATGAGATGCGTACAGAGATCTTATTTTTTAAGAAGCAACTAAATGCAAATTTATAATCGGAGTAATTTTTTCAATTTAGCCTAATCTAATTTTTCCGAACATAGAACAAACATGAATAACCCTATTGAAAATTTTTAATTTAAAGTGTAGGGAGGATCACAGGTTTGTTCATTGGTGTTTGTAGGTGGGACACGGAAGCACTTCCGTCGATGTTGATCGCTTATAATATTCAGGTGGTAGAAATAGTTTTTCAGGCTCATAATCAAAGCAAAAGTGGGTATTAAAAATTTAGATTGAACTAGGATTTTTTTGCTTAAAAATGCCCGATGTCCTAATCAATCGCACCTCGGATACGACTGCTCAGAGTACCTTAAAAATATATTTAAACAAATAGCCCTGAGACTAAAGCTTTACGTCGTTTCAGCTCCATAAATACCAGCGTGTAGTTCGGTATTATTATTGAAATAACGCATGGAAAGATACTCATATTGTCATATATTTTATTCCAGACATTTACTTTAGGTGAATTGAGAGTTAGGTGGGGAAACTGATACATGCAAAAACAAACAGACAAACAAACATCGGCATCTTTGGGATGCTTTATTTCCAATCAAGTCTGATACAAATGATCATAAGCATTGGTTTTCAAGTGTCTTAAAACTAACACTATATATAAGACACCATGACGGTTCCCCCGTAAAGCCGGTACCCATTTCCGACACCTGGGTCGAGTGGGGTATTGTGCTTGAGCTTTCCCTTATATCCAACGGGGAAAATCGCAGCGCCTGTGCCGGGATACGAACCCGCGACTCCAACATACAAGTCCGATCCCTTAACCGCTGTGCCACCGCGAGCACAATATGCAGACGAGAGAAAAAATTGAATTCTATTCATACTTTTGGTTCTTTTTTAACGAAGTTAAAGCTACTCTTTATTTTTGTGGGGACTCGGGGCTGGCACTTGTTTACATTATTATCTCCTTTTTGTGGCTAAAGTTGCGATGCAAGATTCAGTTCGTTGAAACCGCTTTTTTTTCTTGCTACTCATTTGGCTCAGACTGCTGCAGTATGCTCTTTTTCTAACGAAGATTTCAAGCTTTCACTTTTTGGCGATATAATTCGTGGGCTTACTTTGAGTTTTGCGCTAATTCTTAACCTGAATAAACTAGGAAATTGGAAATTAACGATCTCAGCTTGACTAGCTGAGAGGTATTAACAAACTGAATTTCGAAAATAAACTGGAAAATTTCGGAGTAATTACGGAAAATTATCAGAATTTATTTTTTTAAACTGGGAAGTTAATGTAAAAACTATCAAATACTGAATAAAATATGGTACACTGATGAAATTTTAATTTAACTTAACTACATGAAAACCTAAATAATACAAACTATTATATATTAAAATAATAAAATTCAACTATAAAATAAGAAGCTTGTCGTGATCGAAAATAAATCGTATTATTTACAATGAATAATTTCATTTAAAACTGTTTAATTTCATTTGCATGACTGGCAACATTTTCCCCAAAATTTAGCGCTAAATGACAATCTTTCCTAGATTCGTTAGTTAGGCGTATCTGAGTCTCACGTGATTTGTATCAGAGTAGAAGCGATTTCGAACGTGGAAGGTGTAAGTTGAGCTGTGGGGCTAAATTAGACCTTATTCGCGCCGTCATTAAAATTTCTACAGTGTCCTCCGCTAAATTCATACCAAGGTGAGTTGTGATCTTGAATTTTATTATCATATACCTAGCGGATGAATAGAATTAATAGAGCTCTTCTTACGGGTATTGCATTTTCTCCGTTTACCAACCAATGATACTTAGATTAAACATTTAAAAAACTGTTACTGGTTTCAGATAGACTTTATTTGACATAAACTTTTTTGTCAGCAACACCGCTGACTTTTAAGCCCCACGTACGTGTTCCTATCATTCTCACCGGCTTTTCAACTCAGCCATACTGATTCGAAGCAGCTTGTTTTTTTTCTGTACTGATTTGAACAGGCTTGTATTTTCCTATACGGATTCGGACAGACTCATTTCTTCATTTACTGATTCGAACAAGCTTTTTTCCTTTACTGACTCGAACAGGTTTGTTTTTTCCTTTACTGATTCGAACAGGCTTGTTTTTTCCTTTGGTGATCCGAACAGGCTGATTTTTTCCTATACTGATTCGAACAAGCTTGTTTTTTTCCTCTACTGATTCGAACAGGCCTTTTTTTCCTTTTTTTGTAAGGGTGAGCAACATGTCTGGCCTTCCTTCTTGTCGCGCTTCCCAAACCAGGTATGCTGAGCTTCCGCAGTGATATTTTTCGATGTATATAAATAATATAAAGTAACAGCCTAACATCAGGGGTAAAATGGCAGGTTCCGAGCTGGAGGTTAGGTATTGTTGAAAAAAAATCTTTTTTGTTTCGTTGAGGACTGTCTTTTTCACTGATTTCTTGTTTTTCAACACCTCGGACTATTTTCTTCAACTTTTGTCTTGTCACCTAACTTTCCTTCTTAACTACCTGTTTCTCTGCGTACGGAATCCTGTACGGGAATATACTTCGTGCTTATATTCCACGTTCCTTTAACTCCATACTAAATGATGCTTTCACCTATCCTATTTTTGAACATCATAGTTGTGGTAGGAGAGGCTGAAACAAACTCATAATCAATAAGTTGGACTGTAACTTGATTTTCCTGAAAAAATTTTTAAAAAGTTAAAAACTAGTTCACTGTAACGTTTGCTTAGTCTTTCTCTTTTTATTTTCTATTGATTATTTCTTTTGATTACACTGAGCAGTTCAGTCGTCAGTTTGATGTAGCAGGAAGAAGGTGGTTTTAATTTATATTAGTTGTCTAGCCTTTATTCTTTATAGATATGTTGTTATTTATTTCGAGCATAAAAAACTCCAAGTCATGACGAAAACAATCACTTAATGCTCTGAGACCAGTTAACTCCGAACATTTATTCAGAAAAAAACTCGATATTCCTGTAAATAAATTACACTTTACAATTGTTTCAAAAAGAGTTTTATAGCTACTCCAGTGAGCGTTTCTGTAAATAGACAAAATGAAAAATGTAAATAGACAAATGAAAAAAACGCATTCTTAGCTTGGCATTCGTGAATAAATTAACTTTCTATCCGTACGATGAGCAAGCTCTGACATTCATTTCGTGTGTATGTGTGTATACATGTTTCTAGATGTGCGTGTTTTGCGTGTTTTGCTATGTTTTTTTTATAAATTACGTTTACTCTAACCTTTTCTCACTACTTGAAAATCATTTAGGATGGTGTTTCAGTCTGTTTTGGTGAAGCGTTTCGTTTCTCTACTTCTTTTGTTTTATTTAATGGCGAAGGACTTCCGAAGTATTCTGTAATAGTATTTAAAGTATTTATAAGCTTTGGAGTCATCTTGCCGTGAATAAAATACACAAGAGAATATATTTTTGTTTCACTCGAAGACATAATTAACCCTCGACCTGGCTACTGACACCTCGTATGGCTTTTCTATCAATTAAGAATAACCTATTTGTTGTTATATATTTTGTGCATAAATTTTATTTGGAACTAAACGTGTTTTCCCTCTTTCTTTTATTTTATGACAGCTGGTTGTGAGTGTATTACGATAGGGGGTTAATTGATGGAATTCCTCCATTTGCGTTGTAAATGTTTTGGTCGACGTTGTGTAACAATTCGTTTCCATGTTTCTGAGTCCGGTGAACTCTTTTGTGCCAGCATTATTTGGGTAAGAAATATCATACGTTTTTTATGGTAAAGTATTTATTTTCTCCGAGCTCATTTTTTGGCCCGCTATAGGTAATACGTAAGATGGAAAAAATATAGCCAATTTTGACTTTAAAATCATAGACCAAAAATTATTTAAATCGACAAATTTTCTTTTAACATTAATCGCTAATGTCGCAAGTAATAAAGTGGTTTTTAGTTTTAGCATTAGTATTTGCATGCATTATTAAACTTAGATTAACATAACATAGTGAATGTATTTTTCATGTTTTTCGCTCACTGATTAGTCTCCACAAGTGATATGGGTATTACGATACCCATGTGTGTATATCAACTAAGAATCTTAATATAAGATATTTTAAAAACCATTGTTAAACATTTCATGTATCAACTTTTTTGTGAATAAATTTTTTGTCTTTCTTTCTTTCTAGCCCATGGAGTCGGATTTCTCAGAAATAGTTTACCTTCTCCTACATCATTGCTTGAGTACTGAAGCAGTTAATAAGTTTATTAATTCATTTTCTACTTACTAAATTTAGTGTCATTCTTTAATTCCAAATTTAAAAATTAAAGAATAAGCGCAGTTTAGGCTTAAGGATTATAAATCAAACACTAAGAGCCATTAAATAATTTTTACACATCTTTTTGTGAACTAACATTTTAAGTTATTTCTGCATGTACGAAATTTATTTATGTTTGTAGACATGCGTGTTGTGCAATGTTTTTGCAAATGATGTTTGGTCGACCTTTCTTTGTAATTTAAAATCATGTAAACCGGTATTTTAGTCAGTTAATTAGCGTATTTAGGTCATTTCCTCCATGTTAACAAATAACAAGCATTTATTACATTGCTCGTCGTTCATTAACTCCTGCCATAGGCATTAGATTACTCTTGTTGTACTGCTACGAACTATATACTAATAATTTTGTATTAAAGAATTTTTAATCCCTGTAAAATGATTTTCTACTACTCAATATATCATACTTTCAACAATATCATTCACTGCTGCGGAAGCCTTTGTTCTTGCGTGAATGCAAGCCGTTGGGAATCCGTTGGAATCCTCAGTAAAATGGAAAATGTACTGCTTGAAGAAACTCTGAAAATGCTTTTTCAAACGCTCATTTCACCATATTTACTATACAGAATTGAGGTGTGCCATGAAACTGATAAAAAAATAAAACCAATTTGCTCTTAATGCTCCAAAAAAGAGCCATTAGAACGGTTGGTAGGAAAACTAGAATACAATGCTCACACAAATGATTCAGTCAAAAGTCTGAAAATACTTAAGTTTCTAAATCTCCGCTGGCTTCTGATATTTAATGTATAAAGCATTGACTAATGATGACGACTGAAACCTAAAAAAATTAATAACTACACAAACTGGCCATCATGACCACTCTCAAAAATGAAATGAACTTCATACATCCTTATTATTTAAAAATTCGGTCACAACACAATATATTCTTCATTGAAACTAAAACTTGGAATTCAATCACAACATTGAAACACAACATTAATTCACAACATTGAAACTAAAACTTGTACTTTCCTTCCTTGATTATGAATGACTTTCTTCCATCTATTAACACGCTTATAATACCATTATTGTTGAGTTCTTTTAGTTTTTATTCAAATAAAGCACAAATGTCAGTTTCAACGTCTTCCAGCGTTGCAAAAGCTATTTCTTGCAAATAATTTTGTAAGTTACGACATAAATGGTAGTCTGAAGGAGCAAGGTCGGGAGAATAAGGTGAATGAAGAATTTTCTCCCAACTAAGTTCTTCGATCTTTTGTGACGTGATTTTTGCTGCATGGCTCATCAAACTCAACTGGACGTCTGGTTCGATCTTCATCTTCGAGGGTGAAATCTCCACTTCAGAATTTCGTCAGTCATCTTCAGCAAGTGCTTTTATTCCCACATTCCTCTCCATAAACTGAATTAATGTTTCTAGCCGCTTCGGCTGCTGCGGTTTCTGTCTTGAATGTAAAATATTATGTGTCTAAAATGATTCTTAGGTACTTCCACGTTTGTAGGGTTTTAGTCAAGTAAATATTAGTTTTATTTCACTGTAAAAATAAAATTTAATCAGTTTAAATGCGACTTAGCATAAAATAATATTCAGCTCCAATGAATATTACAAATTACTCTTTAAATTTCGTTCAATTTGAAAGAGATAAACTTCGAATAGAACTCATGGGATTTCTTAATATTATTGTAAAATTAAGCATCGAATCTCGAGTGAAACACTTCATTAATCAGACTAGTGTAATACTAGGTTAAGTGAATTAGGTTAAACATATATGTACACCTTAGAATAACGTTGATGATAGGATGCCCTAGAAGTCGCTAAACTCATTCAGGCTCACAATAGCTATACTCAAATATGTTCATTGTACTAGACTTAAGAAGCAACCTAATGCTGTATCGCTTGAGGTCCAAAGGCAGAGTCTTTTCGCAGTAAACAATTAAACTTAAACTGTATGTTCATTTTACCAGTCCACAGGAAGTAAAAGTAAGGTACCGACTCATGAGTGTAAGTGATTGTTTTCATGCTTTATTTATTGATGTTTTATTGTTTTGTTACCCTTGTATGATAATTAATCGTTTCTGATGTTTGGGAGTGTATTATGAATGTATCATTCCAGTAAAAAAAGTCATGAATTTATTGTTTAGTATTGTACTCTGAGCTAGTTGATAACCTCTTGTACACGAAAAGTTAGCTTGCGAAGCTTCTCAACAGTCGTCCATTTGATTTTAGATACATGGAGAATCAGTTACCTCCTCTCATTGTGTTAAAAGATTATCAAAGGTTACACTGATAGCCTGACATCAGCTATTAAAATAAATGACATTGATGCCCAGTGTAAAATTCAAAAACTCGAAAACTCGAAAAAATTCTAGTCCTTTTCGAAATCTTAAAAAATATAAAAAGTCAAATAAAATGTTTCTCAAGCCCCATTCCGCAAACGTCAGTATTGCCATGAATGAATTAAAACATCATTGAAAATTGAGCCACTTACCACCGAAACCGATCGACACTGCCTCCTGCATGCAGTAGCTCACCAACTCGACACACAGCCTTCTTCAAAATGGAATTACCATTCTCTAAAGGCCACAATCATTTTAGAGAGCATAACCAAGAAAAGCACATACGCTAAGTTTGTGGATAAAAAAGCGGTGACATGCCTATGCTCAAAAATAAATACATTGACGACAAACATTTAATCATGCTGCCAGAGGCCTAGTACCACAAACCATATCAAATGTGACGGGTACGTATATTTCCTTCTACGAAGAAAATGGACATGGTGTTCGGAAGATAACACTCAACCTCTCACCAGAGTTATCGACTAATAACCCTCCACCAGCGCTCCATTGGAAAAACGACCACTGTATTGATCACACAAAGCAGAAATCAGACGAATCACATCTAACTTGTGCCCTGTGAAATAGAAGTCTGATTAATAAACTTGACGTTTGATTCAACACAATGGAAACACTGACAAGTTCGAAAAAGGCAACTTTGCTGCTCTAAGGTGGTTTTCTAGTCTTGACCCCAAGAGTTACCAGCGTGACTCTCACTGGAGTAACTCTTGACAAGTTCTGAAAACGCAACATAGCCGACGCACGCTCCTTTGTAGTGCCCTCTCGCGGGAGCAAACACCATATCTCAACCAGTTTCTTACGAAACTCACGTCACGTTAGGCCGCACACTGAGATAAGTAACGTTGACGTGGGTGCATCCCGGCAGCACCCACGTCAACCTAGTACATTTAGTGTGCTTATGAGAGTCCGTGTACGTGTATGGCTCGTCAAAATAACCAAAAACCACGCCCACTCTAACAGCTGCTACACGTCGCTGTTTGATTTTCTAGTGGGAACATTTATTATGGTATAGGTTTGGCATAGAAGTATAATTTAATAATGGATTAAAATACTCTATGTTTCATTTTACACTTGAAATTTACAGCCGTCTTGAACGACAATTATATAATGAGTTAGACCAAATAACAACACAGTTACTGCGATACCACCGTATGTCATACTGTAAAAAGTAGGCCAAAACGTACGGTTAGGATCACAGACGAAATTAAAAAGCTGAGCAGAATGAAAAAAATTTTCTTGCGTAAGTTCAGAAAAATGAATCAGACAGTACTTTATACAGGAGATATCAGGAGTATGAAAAGATAATTCGGGAGATAATCCAAGGAGCAAACTCAAAACGAACGTGAGAAATCATTTTACAGTAGCCCAATATAAAAATTTAAACCGTAGACGTAATTTTAAAAATCCCCAGGAAACTGACATTGATTTCAACATTCTCTTTTCAAAATTAAGTGATCAAGTCTTCATTGAAGTATGTAAAGCCAATCCAAATGAAGATCTCGTCCTGTCAATTTTTTTCAAAGAATTTTATTCTCTTTGAAAAACACAACGGCAGTCAGACATAATGGTATCAGTTTTCAGTATATCAAAAACAGCTCCCCAGTCACAGCACCGATAATTTTTTGATATTTTTAACAAACCTTCTCTAGCATAGCCGAAATGTAAACTATAGATAACTGCAATAGTAGCCTATCACAATTTTATACAGCGCTTCAGTAGCAAATAGGCACGATAAGAGGGGATAGTACACTACTCCCTAAATAGACACTAGGTTGGCAATATTCACTCAGCTCCACAATATACCCTCCTAGCTCAATGTAACTGTTATTCAAGGTTTAGAACAAGAAGAGAAGAAAGGAGCAGGAATATAGCAGACAGCATAGATAGGTAAGTACTTGAGTAAAAAGAGGTAGTACGAGGGGTAGTCAAAAAGTTCTCAGACAAATGCCACAATTTCTTTATATAACAGCTCATTACTTTTATTTTTCTACATTAGCTCCATTGTTGTCTATACACTTTTGTAATCTATGTTTCCACCTGTGAATGCCTTCCTGATAGAATTGGGGGGGCTTGTTCCACTAGGCTCTGTACAAGAGAGATGTTTTCTTCATTAATTTTGTTGCTGTGGTGGGTCTTCCTCCCCGTGGGTCGTCATCAAGTTGGACTCTTCCCTCTTTGAAGCGTTTAATCCAATCATAAACGACTGCTCTACATGGTGCAGTCTTCATAAACCTGCTGTAAAGCTTCGATGATCTAAACAGGTTTCCAATTTAGTTTAGTTAAAAATTTGATGTTAGCTCTGATCTCAAAATTTGTCATTTGAATGGTTGAAAATTACTATTTTGAGATGCAACCTCTCTCGATGCTGACCTGACATAGACTGATGAGACAGCTGCAAGTTATCAAGGAAGCTCTAAGGACAGGCTTCAACTTGCAAAAACTTGTAAATCTCTGTTCAGTTCAAAATTATGACACTTGTCTGAAAACTTTTTGACTGACCTTTAAAGTTTTACGTTACTCGTTTAAGCTTGGGTAATTTAGTTGATTTTAAATAGAACAAAGTTTGGTGTTCCGTGATAATTTGGGGTCACCAGACGCCCGGGAATGCATCAATATTGAAATGAATTGATATGGCCGCTTGCTCAGAAGGAGTAGGGTCCGGACGCCGTATTTTCAAGCGTCAAATAATCAAACAGGTAATCTTACAAAAAGCACAATTCGAACCATCACCCGGGGGAGATTGAAACTAGACTTTGCTCGCCTGGTCGTTTATTGGGGTAGAGGGTGAACGCTGAAGTGCGAGGCTTGATTCTTGGTTCGTGAGGAATTCTTGGGAGGACTCCGAGGCGATTGAAGAAACTTCAGACGGTGCGCTTCCAGGTCAGGCTTGGGGAAGCGTGTACTGGAGTGTGAAGTTTAGGATGGTGTTAAGTGTGGAAGGCTCCGACACTAAGTGACTCAGCATTGGAGGGTTTTGATAATGCCACTTGTTGAGTATGGGAAAAGCTACCGGTTATGAAAACTCGGTAGGAATTAAGGCACTCGGCTCGATAGTCTTAGCTGGAGTTTTCAGAGGCTTAGCTGCAGATAAGCAGGCCTTCCAGCATTCTAAATTGGGGAGTGAAAGAGGAAGCGAGGATACGAGGAGAAGGAGGAGGTAATCTCCTTAGGCTCTTACTGCAGAGTGGCTGCAATCAAGATGTTAGAGTGTTGACTCTGAAATGTTTGTGAGTGAGGGGAATGTGTTGTCCAGGGTCCTGTGAAGGAACAACAGGCTGGATTAAATTTGACGATAACGAGCCTATCTATACACATGTGCAAGACTGTCGCATGGCTGCGCACTCACAGGAAGAACAATGGCAAGAGTCTAGTGCTAAGGTCAGTCCGCAGCTCTGGAGCCCGAGTTGCAGTCTGAATCATCTTAACACCCAGAATCGGTGTTCAAGACCAACTGGTCATAAGCTCTATCCTGATATCAAGCAACAAACACAATCTTGTTCATAGTTAGCAATTGGCTAGTGAGATTTGATTATACTGGCTTGGCTACCAGGTATTCTGGCAGTAACTAGCTAACTGCTGCGAGTAGGGCGGTTGCGACTTGAGTCACCCATAAAACTATACTTATTACTCAGCATGCTGCTGGGACTAAAACTTGCAAGAGTCCACGACTGGGAACTAATTCCTAAAGGCAAAACACAACTGAGTATGTAATCTAAATGAACTAACAACTAGAAGTAAAATAGCTACAGCACTGAGGGTCAAAATAAGCTGAATCTTAGACACCAAATATGAGAAAAAGGTAAGGCCTCTTATTCTCTATAATTCAGATGAGCAAGAATTGCTTCAAGGCACAATGGAGTAATTAGCAAAACAAGAAGGCAACATGGCCAAGATGACACAGTAAGCTTGTTCATCGTTAACCACTGGCACACAATTAAAACACAGAGAATGTTCCTAAGTTAAACACAAGAGTGAGTTCCATTACACGGAAACGTTGAGTATATTGGAGTCTCTAGACACATCCAACTGACTAAATAAGGTGACTACAGCTTAACACTTAACACTTGTTACTTACATATGCCCCTCTGGGGCCCAAGCACTACACTCAGACGGTTCTTTTACGTGACTGACGGACTCTGTCCGGAGGGCTGGTTTTACATACGTACGCTAACGAAAGAGCGCTTGCGAAATGGTTCTTCATCAAAACACATGAGAGCTAATTTTCGGAAATGTTTAAGTAATTCGGTTCGAATTTGAACAGATTTCGGGGTAATATTGAATGTCAATAGTAATCTGAAATTGTAAGAATGATTGTGTTAATTTTATTTAATTTTTAGAAGATAGTTTTAATTATTTATGAAATTAGGCTGAAGTGCGGCTGAGGGAGTTCACTACAAACCTTCGGATAGTCCTTAGTCAACCATGAAAGTTTATATGACCAAAATACACTCAAATTACTATTTATCTGATATTAGGCAGATGTCTCTGCCAATATCAGGCACCTTTAAAGCAGAACAAACTTTCTCGGAGTATCGAAATCCCCCTTCCCCTCCCCTCAGAAGAGAATGTGAGACCAAAATATGATAGCACGTCATTTTGCGTCTCAACAATAATCGTATGCCGGAGTACATTCTGAAAATGTTACGAATTTTTTTCGCTCATTATTCTGCATTTTTGTAGTGTGAGTATGCGATGTAATTACTAATGTGCTAGTATTACGGTACGTATATATTTATGCTATTTTTAATTCTGTTTTATCAACTGTCAATTTGGCACGTTACCTAATACGTTATTTCTTTATATTGTTGCCAAGCATTTAGAAAAAAATATAAGTTTGTTATGCGAATTAGAGAATGTTCTTTGAAACAGCTGATTTTGCCATATTTTGTCATTTTTGATCATATATATATCGAATTTTTACGATTTTTATCTTTTAGTTCTGAATGTATATTATCTACGAACGCTTTCAACATTATTCCCTAATATCACGAACGCCAAAAGTGCATAGTCAATGTACGTGGAGAATCTCAATGGCGTTTCAACCCACTGTGACTACCTTTTCATTTTTTTAATACATTGACCGGTAAACATTTTCTGACTTGAAATAGACTGTTATGGGATGAATCTCTTACGTTTTTCTTAGTCTATTTTACAAGCATTGGCTGTCACGGCAACCATATATGTTTGTCAACTAAGGACTATTATTTTAAGACTTTTATAGAAGCGTTGTAATTTTATCTGATATATTAACTTTATAAGACATTAATATTTCCATTTCTTATTCAGGTCCTAATATGTTCATTTGGCCTTGTGTCTCAATTTGTCGTTTTTCACGTTTGTGAGTATATTATGACAACATTTTTTAGGTTGTTAGTCTAACGTATTGTTCGAATTATATTGTAAATGATTTCGTTATCGTTGTGCAACAATATTTTTCATGTTTCTGCCTTCGGTGAACTCATTCGTGCCAGTATAATTTGCATTGGAAATATCAGAAATGAGTTGTGTTGAAGTGAAACACTTTCCTAACATGTTCCTGATCTCGCATTTCAATGTATGTGCGCACTGATAAACAAACATCGGCATCTAAGGATATTTTAATTCTAACTCAAACCCTATACATACCACCTTGTTTACTGTTTTTTCAAGTACCTTATAACTAACACCAGGACGTTGAGAAAGTTTCCCCCGGTCAAGACCGATACCCATTTCAGACACCTGGGTAAAGTGGGGTATTGTGCTTTGAATTTTTCCCTTATACCCAACGGAGAAAGTTGCCACCCAGCGCCGGGATTCAAACCACCCGCAAGGGCGGGTCCTTCAACCACACTTCTATGGCGAGGACGTATAAAAGTGTTTCTAACAATGTATCGTCACTGGCATTATGCTTTTTTCTTCAAACATACATTAACATACATTGTCAAACTAGATTACGCAACAAATGAAATGCATTGTTCGGTGCTTTTCTCCCAGTCTTTTGTTTTGCCCAGTGACATGGGTACTACGATACCCATGTGTGTATACCAACTTAGAATCTTTTTGTTAAGATATTTTAAAGACCAATGATAGTTTTTGTCATTTAAATTAGAAATGAACTATTTTCTTCTACCACTTTTTTGGTGATATGTGTACATGAACATATGGTTTCAAAAGTATTACTGTCATTATTCTACAAACATTAAATTATCATCAAATAAAGGCCAGCTTGGACATGTATTCGATTTTTAGGAGTGTACTGTAGTTACTAGTTAGTGTATGTTAAGAGGACATATAAAAAAATTTTGAAGTTTGGTTAAGTAAAGCGAGACACTTGGTATTTATATATTGTCAGTAACATACAGCAGGACACAGTTAGTTTACATCACGAAGGATAGCGGTGGAGTAGGCTCCAGCCAAGCCCGAGAACCACGAGCTCAGTTCCACAAGAACCATGAGCTCAGTTCTCAACGCAGAGTACTGTCTAAACACATTCTAACACAAGAGCACTGTAATATTATCAGTATTATACACATATACATTCAAGGTGCTACAATAAAGGTTTCAACAAAAAAGACAATGCATAATAATTGAGCCTGTCACTTTGGTTTTCATTAAACACTAAATATGCCATCTTTTTCACACACTCCCAAGCTACTGATTTTAACACCTTTGTCGATAAGGTAATGTTATACGATTCCTACTTTTGCAAACTATTCTTAACGTTCAAAAATACCTCTAAATCGCCTCGCGTCCAGTGTTCTGCTGGCCATAATGTCATTTGACTTGAAAAAGTAAGCATCTTTATTGACCGAGCCATTACCAAATTGGGTTGTGCAAAAAGGGTCTCAGCTTCTTAACCTGAGGAATAAAGAAGCGAGTGAGGGGCAAGCTCATTTGATGGAGGAGTTTTTGAAGTTCTTCTACAAGTCATATTCTTTCTCTATAATCACTGAAAAGCCTACAGTTTGATGAAGTAGTACCATCCACGTCCAAGAAAATTCTTGAAATTTTTGACGACCAAATTCCCTGGCGATATATAAAAACCATATTTTTGAAATGCATTTAACTACATTATTAAATACTTTTAATTTCAACGCATAATAAATCATTATACGTTACCGTTATTTCAGCCCTATGGGATATTATCGCCTAATCCTAAAGCTCATTTGCCAATGTAGGTAGATGATATTCCCCAAAGAATTTTCATCAAAGTTTATCGTCTTCCTGATATCAGTATTTATAAGTTATTAACTATAGAGTAAGCTAATTAAGGGGATGAAAACCCAACATGCATTTTCCCTAATATTCTAATCTGTTGATATGACTATTATAAAACGTATAATGGTTTCTATCGCTTCAAAATCGATGCACGAATATTTGACGTTTTACTCGGGGAGTATCAACGGAAGCAAGCAAGTTGTGATTGGGATGTCCGAAGCTTCGAACAGCGGGACGGGAGCGGGTAACTTGAAACAGTGAGGAGGACTAGAGTTGTGAAGTGTGGGCAGTGCTCATAAGTGATCATCGTAGACATCGATCATGTTAGTGATACCGGTGAAAGAAAATAAATTATTGTGATTACTACTAATACTGTCTAAATTACTAAATATGTTCAATGTGAGTGAGAAGCATAATTTTGTGCTGGATCTGTCTTATGGTGCAAATCTGTATTTATTTGAAAAGTTAAAACGAATCTAGTAGTGACAATAACGGCGGCCCAATCCACCATTTTGTCATGCAAAAACTGCTTGTCATGCTGTTGGATTATGGTACCGCGATTTAGTGAGACGTGTATCGTGAGACTGTAAGCACATAGAGATGGATGCACTAGAACTAAGGGTGAGAAAGTTGCAAAAGCAATGCAGTGGAGTGGACGGTTAAGTAGTGTGGCCAGAAGAGCAAACACCTATGAATGTGTGAGAGGAATGTAGAAGTAGGTTGCTGTACCTAGTATCATGTGTGGTATGAATGCTCTTGCCTGGAATTGAAGTGACCTTGAAAAGCTGGATGTGATACAAAATAAGGTAGGACGTCTAGCATTGGATGCTCCAAAATGGACAGCTACAGAAGCTATTAGAGGTGACCTAGGGTGGAGCCTATTTTCAGAAAGAATAATGAAAGCTGTCTAGAATTATAAGGTAAGAATTGAGAGAATGCAGAATGGCAGGTAGCGTAAAGCAAATTTTTGAATGTAATGAGTGTAAGCTATTGGGAGAAAGTATGATGGGGGAATGTGAGAAAATTAAGTATGCAAATTTGCAGAAAATTATTCATATTAGAATTGGGAGACCTATGGATGACTGGCTTTTAGTGAATGTTGAAGGTGAGGGACCAGAGTGGGACTGTAAGAGGTGGAAAAAACAGATTGAGAGGCAAATAAAAGAGTATGATTTGAATAAATGGGTCGGTGTTACTTTTAATGTGATCAGAGAAGATAATAATTCCAATCCCAAGAATCACTAAAGGAACCCATTTTAGAACGTTTGGTAAATGTTGAGGAGTTGACCATAATTGATTTTTAACTTTTTGATGCCTAAACATAGTTAATTATGTGTAAATGAACAACTTTTCCTCTATGCACTTTCCGTCTGAAATAATTATTAAACGAGTTATAGGAATGAATTACCGCAAGTGTAGTGTTTGGAGCGGGAAGTAATTAAGTATTCAACTTTGAAGTTGCCTTTTGCAGCGATCGTGCCAAATTAAATGAATAACAGAAGCTAACATCCTATTAAAAACGTAAAGAGGTTGGGTCGTGAGGGGTAGCCACAGTTCTTCTAGTGGAAATTATAAATAAAAGTTATAACCGACCCATTACGTTGAATGATCGAGTGTGTGCAAGCGCGCTGAAAAGAAGGAGAAGGCCCCAAAATGGACTCAACGACATGGGGAAAGACTCGAATGGACTCGCCTGTTAACGGAAACGTAATCAATAGGTTAAAATGCCATAATCTTTTTTAAAAATTGTTACTAACCTTGGACTGTATCAAACAAGAATTATTCTTTGTCTGAAGATTCACTTGCGTAGTGAACTGCAACCGAACGTTGTTTGTCGGAGAGTGACGGGTAGAGTTTTGCAGCTTGCAGAAAGAAATGATGTAACAGCGTTTTTCTTTCGTTTCCGGTTATGAATAAATAGCAAGAGAGATACTGAATTAAAAATTTCTCATTCCTGGTTGATTCACCCACTCTTTAATGTCTCTCTACAGTCTTTCTATTGTTTGCGTATGAACTGATGAATTTATCGGATCAACGAAATTCTCACTGTGGTTTACGGAGTAATGCGTGTACCCGTGCTCATGAAGGCAATCATATGTTTTCCATTTATCATGATACATTATTGACCCAGGTAATATATACTTTTGAATGATAGGAATAAGTGTCGCTTTGTCTCTCTTATTCCCAAACTCTCCAGTGAGAGGGATCACAAATTGCCTTTTTGCATCACGCTCAATTTCTCCAAATAGCCAAACTTGGGTCAACTGTCAACCTCTTCCATATTTTCTGTGCACAATTAATGTTTCGTCAATTTCGACTTCAATTTTTTCTCCATTGATAGGCTTTTAATTGTTAAACCAATATTCGGTGACTTTGCTGCAAAATAAATGCCAGTCAATAACCGTTACTCTATTTAAATGCAAACACTCTTCAATTGTTTTCACATCCCAGTGATGACTAATAATAATAATGAAGGCATCTACGGATGCTTTATTTCCAATCAAGCCTGATACATATCATCTTGTACATTGGATTTTCAAATGCCTAATAACTAACGCCAGGACGCCATGACGCTTTCCCCCGGTCAAGACCGGTACCCATTTCAGACACCTGGGTGGAGTGGGGTATTGTGTTTGAAATTTTTCTCCTATACCCAACAGAGAAAATCGCCACCGCCAGCGCCGAGAATCGATCCCGGGTCTCCCGCACGGCGGCAGAACCCCTAGTCACTTGCGCTATGGCGAGCACAATAGGCAAATTCATAGAAAAACATGGTGAAGCAGTTGCGTTTCTGAAAGAGCACGGTGTTTTACCAAAGGAAGTTATTTGCCCAAACTAAGAACATGATTGACAAGTAGAATAATTTTCCAAGGCTCTACTTTGCTGTCTGATGGAAAAGATCCCTTGTAATTCGAAATGGAGTACCTACCCACAAAATCTCCTTTTCTTCATGTTTTTAATTAAGTACAAACCAGTACACCGTTACAAATTAAACTTTTCACGATAGCAGCACAACGTATTACATTTTGGGCAAATAACTTCCTTTGGTAAAACACCGTGCTCTTTCAGAAACGCAACTGCTTCACCATGTTTTTCTATGAATTTGCCTATTGTACTAAAGTAATCAGATTCACACGAAACACATGTAGCCATCACCACTGCTTTGACGTAACTGGCAGCCTTGAGATGACCACAGCCGTAACTTCAACCCCGGTATATTGTGGGTTCGACGTATCTGGGAACATTCAAATTAAGTCTTTCGCATGTACAATATAACTCGTCATCTCATTAACTATGTTTATGCATAGTAGAATGTCACTTTATTTGTAATTTTCACTAAAAGAACTGTGGCTACCCCTCAAGACCCAACCTCTTTACTTTTGTAATAGGGTGTTTGCTTCTCTTGTTCATTTTTCCCCGCCTAAAACACTGGAGTTCCGGTAACTCATTTACCGCTATAACTTGTAAAATACTTATTTCAGACGGAAAGTGCATGGAAGAAAACTTGTCTATTTCGATCTCATTAACAATATTTAGGCATCCAAAAGTGGAAAATCAATTATGATCAACTCCTCAACATTTACAGAACGTTTTACACGAACGACATTCTGCTCGCTGATGCGTTATTTTCAAATTATTAGACTTTGAAGTTGGCTTTTGCGCACCAAAGGAAGCGAGCACGCTAAGCATAATTTAATTAATAACGGAAGCTAACCTCCTATTACAAACGTAAACAGGTTAGGTCGTGAGGGAGAGCCACAGTTCTTCTAGTGAAAATTATAAATAAAGGTTCAACCCCACCCATTAAGGTGAAGTCAACAATTTGACATCAGCTCCAAGATGGCGGTTACCCAGTACGGTTGCAGCCATCTTGGAGCTGATGTTAACACAACTGCAGACGTAACCCTAATGGGTAGGTTTGAACCTTTATTTATAATTTTCACTAGAAGAACTGTGGCTCTCCCTCACGACCCAACCTTTTAATGTTTGTAATAGGGTATTGGCTTTCGTTATTAATTAAATTCTGCTTGGGGCATGAAAGCCAACTCCAAAGTTTAATAATTCGAAAATAACGCAGCTGCGAGCACAATGTCATTCGGATAAAACATTCTTAAATGGGTTCCTTTAGTGATTCTTTGGAATAAAATTATTATTTTTCCTGATCACATTAAAAGTAACATTGACCAATACATGGAAGCATAGCATAACGCAAAAGTCTACACTAATCTGGTATATGAAAAAGGAAGGGCCTAAGTGTGAGATATTCTATGATGGTAGTTTTGGTAGCCAGCTCTTGTTTGCTGTGAAGTGTAAGGCATTGAGTGTGAACAGGAGCACATGAAAGTGGAATGAAATTAATAATAGATTATGCCAGCAGTGTGATATGGGTATGGAAAAAACAATTGAACATTTTGTCCTGGAATGTAATAAGTATAAGCAAGAGAGAGTTTCATGACTGTGATGTTTGAACAGTATGGAGAGAATGAGTGGTATACCAGATGTGCTGAAGATGATTGTGGTATGAGCTGTCTTACTGGATTGGATCAGGAGTGTAATTTAAGTATCATTGATGCAATGAAAATTTTTCTTGTACAGGCTGGAGTAAAAGACAGTGACTGGAAAGAGCCAGTCATGTAGAGTGGGCTGTAATGACCCAATATGCCAATGGATGATGTTTTGATGTACTGGTTATCCCAGTGATGCCATCCAATGGCAGCCTGTGACAAGGATTGGTGGATTGTTAGTAGTTGATGGACAAGTCTGGTACACAGACGCTGAACTCTTTGCGTGAATATTGTGTGAGTATTGTGGAGGAAATTTTAGGCAGTTACAAAGGCCCCGACACTGTCGGCCTTCAATTTCAGGTTCAAGTACGTGTGCTGCTGGTCCTTTGACAAAAATTGTGATGGATTAAAGTGAAGTAGCTGAAAAACTGGTATAGTTTGTATATTCGGTAAATGTGTAGCGTTGGTCAGTAATCGATTTTCCCCTTTTTGTTGCCTAAACATAGTTAATTAGATCAAAATAAAGAAGTTTTCATCTATGCACTCTCCGCTGGAAATAGAGTATTTTACGAGTTATAGCGGTATGTTAATTTTTGTCTTTGCTGACAAATGTGATTGAAAAAACGGCTACTAATCGATTTCCGAATTTTTGTTGCTTGAATTATGGTAACAACATTGAAATAAACTACTTTTCTGCTATACACTTTTTGGGGCAAATTAGTATTTTACGAGTTAGAGCGTTAGGTTTTATTTTTTGTGCGATTGAGATGTTAGAGTACGTTTAAATACTGCGTAATTTATTATTATCTCACCCCACAGAGCTTTTTGGAGCCTGAACTAACTTCTAGGATCTTTTAGTTAATAACACAATAGAAATTGTCACCCAAAAATAATGAATTATGGCGGTATGTTAACTTTTGTCGTAGTTGGCGGGAACAAACTCGAGCATTCGAGCGCGTCGGATTATAGCGTTTATTGCAGTGTTGCCATACAATGTTGTTGTGGGACAGGTAGGCTCCTACCATCAACATGTGTAGCCTAAGTTGCAAACGCTACTGTACGTTGGTTGTGACCTACCTATCTATGGTTACTATTGTGTCTCAAGGTGAATAACAAGCCAACACTCCCGGGTCATGGGATTACTATTCTTATTCTATTTTGTTTATTCACACCCTTTCAACAATAATTCCTACGTATACATGGAAAAATAACCAGATGTGGACAGTAATAACCTACTTACACATAACCGTAACAAAATAAACACTCATCTATACCGCAGCGGTTAACTATACTAGGGGTAACCCAGCGTGACAGCAACCCTAGAGCAACTGCCCCTCAGCAACAACGGCCAACCCAAGGCGGGCTTGCAGGAGTGCAAGGGGGGACAGGAGCGCAGCGGTACCAGGAGGCCAAAGTGATAGGAGGCGCGGGAGTAGGGCCGCAGCAAGCGATGCCGTAGTGCAACAGGAGCTGCCTGAGCACAGCAGGAGATGCAAGGTGTGGCAGTGGCAGATGCCAGAGTACGGCAGGAGATGCCGAAGTGCTGCAGCGGCAGATGCTGGAGTGCGGCAGAGGTGCCACCTTACTGCAGCGGCACTTCCTAAATGAAAGGATGTCCGTGGAAGAATCGGCTGTTGTGGGCTGTTCCTGGGCCTCAAGGTTGTGGCAGACACAACAGAACTTTGGGTGATGGCTCTGGTATTGCTCTTTGGTCTCGGCTCCTACTCTCTGATTGGAGGTTGATTGGAGGTCTTCCTGCCAATCCGCCACACATAATAAATAATAACTTACAATGATAATACAAGCAATAGAGTACATAATTTCTCACTTTTACCTTATTAATAATCAATGTCATTTACAATAAAGTATTTCAATAACCAATACATTCTTTGATTTTTATCCTATACCTGCCTATTATTCTTACCCTTGCTGGATGATGCTGCTATGAACAATTTGCCTGAATAATATTATGCTGCACTTTTGGAATTTTTCCTTAACCTGTTAACATTGATAAGTCTGTTCTCAAGCAGAAAAAGTAAGGGTTAGGGGAATAGGCAGATGGCACCATCTCATAAGCAAACACGGTTTAGGAGACTGGGTGAATCGCCCCATTACAGCTCACCTCCCTCGTCGACATCTCAAGCGTGAAGTTATCTTCGAGTCGCTTTCTCGCTTTAGCCAATCTTCAGTCTTCCACGCGCGCTCGCTTGCAGTGTGTGCACTCCCATAGGAATCCATGTTAATCAATTCAAGCTCGCTTGCTTTCTCACTTCAAATCTTTTGGTGTGCAGCTACCCTAAGAGAAGAGAGCATCTCATCATCCAAGTAGGCAGACAATGTAACTCTCTACTGCCAATGGGAGAATCTAGACTTGTGCAGGAACAAGTTGCTGAGTTTTATGAGTGGACTAGGACTTGGGGGTTTCCATTGGAACTATTTAAGACCAAACCAATGTGATGCATGAGGAAAATTTTTTTACCCCTTCCTTATTATATTGAATAATACTCCAATTTAATTTGTCTCAACTCACAGGTACTTAGGCATTATGTTTGATGCTTCAGGCCTTACATGGAAGAGCCACATCCAGTAGCTAGGAGAGAGCAATGTTTTAAACCTTAATTTAATGACAGCTATACCAGTCAACATTGGGGAGCCAATAGGGAAACTTTAATTATAGTTCACAAGTCAGTTATACAAAGCAAATTATAGACTATGGATCAGTATTTTATGGTCCTGCCCCAGACTCCCATTTAGATAAATTGAATATAATACAGAACACTTGTTTAAGAATTGCAGCTGGTGCTAGGAGCACATCACCTATTTTGTCTTTGGAATCTGAATCAAACTGCCTAAAAATATCTCAATCTCAAAGGAGTTATTTCAACCTTTGCCCGCATTGAACGGTAGACTCAGGGCAGGACATCACATTGTTCCTCCACTGGTTGTGAGGGCCTAATGGGCTTTTGATGAGCTCAAGTTGAGATATTTTCCTCAGAATTTTGTGCCCCCTGTCTCCTCTATCCCACCATGGATAGATAGAAATAAATATTTTATTCTAGATTTTATGACTGCTTCCATTGCCTCAATTTCTAACCATGAAGTATGTTGTACTGAGTTAGTTGTTAGAGGTCAAGTTTGAGTTATACCTCCAAATATATACTGATGGCTCAACGTATCTGTTTCCTGAAACTTCAGCTGCTGTTGCTATAATAATAATTAAAGCCCCCTAGTGTGAATGTGTTACACAACTGGTAAATACCAGCAGAGACAACCATTCTAAGTTGTGAATTATTTGCCATTAAATAATCAGTGAAGTACCTTAACATATACTATGAATCCCTAACTGAAGTAGTCATTTTTACTGATTCTTTGTCTTCAGTATCATGTTTGAGAATCAAACTGCCCAAAAATTATATACATTTAATCTTTGAGATTCATAAATACTGTATATAAACTAATTGTCCAATAGATAGCTAGTGTGTGCACAGTTCAATTCATTACAGGTCATAAAGATCTATGTAGAGGGCATTGAGTTGCCTGATTTGGCAGCCAAGGCTACTTACAATAACATTGTTACCAGGAGGCCTCCTAAGGTTCTCATCTCGCACCATTGGATGTAATTTTAGTGTTTTTTTGAAAATATTGATTTGTATGCTTAACTTGTGTATTCCTTTTTGTTTGTTTCAGACTAGATTCTTGCCGCTTTATGAAGTGTTGTGCATAAATTAATCTAAAGCCTGGAAAACCTGTCTTGCTTGGTTTCTACCATCTTGAAAGGTGAGTTGAGTGGTTCTTCTAGCTAATTAACATGTGCATTTTTTGAAAATAATTCAGGATAAGCCAGTGATAACATCTCATGAGAACTGAGTTTATTAAAATTGCAAGTTAAACTTGGCTGGTTTTCGAGCTGTCACCCAAGCCGGTCGAAGGGTTCCGCTCTCAATAGGTAGAGAACTGAGGGTAACCCCCCTCCCAGCATCCCAAAGTTTCCCAAGAAACAACCTGTTACAGATGGCGTCTCGCATTATAGCCGGAGAGTAACAAAGCATGACTTACGCAATATATGGAGATTAAGTGAGTTACTTACATGAGAATGGATGACATTCCTAAAATATTTTACTTAATTTTATGGTAACATTATAAATACATAGAAAAGATCTCAACTGAACTGACAAGTCAAATTTGACCCAAGAAAGTAAGATCACTCTCATGAAATACAAGTTGCAGTATGAATTTTTTATGGGTTCTCACATAATATTTAGGAAAATTACAATTGCTTGTGAGGCCTCCCAACAAATGGTCAAAGCTAGCAGCACCCTCTATCTCACCAACCAACTTCCATCGAGAGTCGTCCCACGACGAGTCCCAAAGTGGTTTGCGTGCCAAGAAGACTCCCCATAACGCAGGCCAAATGGATTAGCTCATCAAGCTGGCTGGCTCCACGATGATCTACATTTAGGAACGTATTACATAGGAGGGGCAGATGTAACCGTACCACCATCGCAGCAGCAGAAGTAGCCGTGACCCAATAATAGCCATAGCAGCTGAGGTAGCCATGATCCGATGGTAGCTGTAGCGGCTGAGGTAGCACAAACACGGTGCCTTGTCACAGAACACAACACAGCTTGATTTTACAGCCACTGCCACACGGTAAAATGCACAGCCAAAGACACGACTTTCCAGCTGTGTCTGATGCCTCATATCCAGATCTGTCATGCAGTCGTATGTGTAGAAGGAGCTCTGCTGTGCTGTAAACATAGAAGGTTCGACACAGATGCCCCTATCAAGAGCCTCTTGAAAACTAAGTTGAAGTGGCATTTCTCCCAGGGGGACAATGTGAGGGCCTGAGCTGAGAGTTAGGTAGGCCTTCTTATTGTTGAAATAAAATGTTTTTGTTGTGTTACGGACCACTTTTTTTCGGTTTACTGCTGCCCTGTTTTTCAGCACCGTCTACTCTCTTCTTCAACTTTGGTCTTGTTTCATGAACTTCTTTCACAACTTACTGTTTCTATGCCCTTTCTGCGTAGATTCCGCATTTCCTTAACTCCATACCAAGTGGTGCCTTCCTCCTTCTCTTTGGATTGCATTTGTTGCTGCAGGTAGGGAGGCTAAAACTAACTGCTAATCTAACTAATCTGAAGTGGCATTGAGACTACTGCAATTCCAACATCTGGAATAAATAATACGAGTAATTGTAACTTATGCAAGGGAAAATTCTTTGTTTTCTATAGCATTATTGGAATTTTCAGTTTATCAGTTTAGTATCAGTTTTGGTTTGCTTCTTTTATTCTTTTCCATTGTGTTTTGAGGTGGCTTCAGATTATACATGTCAAGCTTCAGTTTTCTCAACCCCTAATGTATTTTGTACTTTTACGATGCTCTAGGTTGTAGCATTCTAACTGGGCCATTATCCACTAACCACTAACATTCAGTTCAAATAAAAAATACTTATATTTTGATGTGTGATTTTTCTAGAACTGAGTATTCTTTTGAATTATCTTGGGTATTAATTTTCATTTATTGTTTTATGTTCCCAGGCACATTGTGACAGGACAATTGAGACCTGAAGTGTGTGGGCCAACAGGAACCAAGTTCCTCAATAAGCTGACTCAAGCAAGAAAAAAAAAGAAGGTAATTTTAATCTCTCTGTGTGGGTTACTTTTAATTTCACTGTCAAAACCAACTTGTGAACCAGATGAGGGAATCAGCCATATACCAGGCTTCTCATCTCCATGGGTTGGGTATAGTTGACAGCAGTTCACAATAAATCACCCATAGTCACCAGAAGGCAAGGGAGGCAGCTCTGCCAGCGCCAGAGGTGCCCGGACCAGCAGCCCCCACCACGACCATCTTTCACAGTCAGGTCCGACAGCCATAGCTGGTTAACCCTGACCGATGAGGGAATCATGCACTGAAGAAATGGATCACTAATTTTTGTTTTAAAATGTACTAAAATAAATAATTTTTGATCCCTAAATAGCTCTAATTAAATTCGTATTCCATTACATTTGCATATGGAAATTATATTTGTGCAAAAAACACTCACTCATTTGGTTTGTTTTTTTTTTAAATTCCTGTTTTCTTTATGCTTAGCTCTCAGACTGATTATATTGAGATTTACATTCAGTCCTGTTGCTAAAAATGGCATAAATACACTTTTGAGAAACTCATAGCATCCTATAATGATGTTATAGCATCCTATAACATGAAATACTTTTGTGGTGAAAAAAACATTTTTTTATCATTGAAACATGAGAATATGAGATATAACTGAATTGCCAAGAAACTTGGTAAACTTGAAGCTCAAGTGACACAACAAAGCCACAAAATTTGGTGTCTGGGTTGGTGCAGCTTGCAATGCTGGCAAAAAAGGCTTAAGAATCTTGCTGAGCAGAAAAAATAGAATAATAATGGAAGACAAAAAAACGTATGCAAATCATTTGCATTCTACACTGACTGCCCTCATGAGGAAGACAATTATAAATAGCAAACTGAACCTATAAACCTACAAATCTGAACTAACAAAACTCTTGCAAGAAGTGTTATAGATTCTGTGGTGAATAGCAGTGGTTGTTAATGAGGAGTTTTAGTTTCCCCCAAGATACACTTAAAAGGCAAACACTATCAGCACACAACCCTTTATGCAACTCAGTTAGCCTACATACACCTAAAACTGCAAGTTCCCATGAAATTTTGCTGACAATCCCTAAGAAGAAAACCTGTGTATCTGATAAGGCCGCGACTCACTGGCCAAATTTGGTCAGCATACTTGCGAGTATCGTGCCAAGCTTGCTGAGTTTGGTGCTCCACTGGAGAACCCTTCGAGCGTGTGCGTGGCAGATCGCCGCTTAAGCTTCAGTCTATGTCTAACTATTGTGAGGGAGGGTAGGGTGTGTGCTACTTGGAACATGAAACGAACCAAGAGAGAAAACTCTTCTTTGAAGCACTCTTGCGCTTTTAGTTAAAAAAATGGCTCACCATCAAACAAAGAAAGAAGCTATGGGTGAAGAAGTGGCTCCAGTAACACAATGAAAAAGAAAGCTTTGTTGAATTTTTCAAGAATTTAGACGACGTTAAAAAGAAGACAGAGCTCGATATGGCAGATTACCTCTCAACTTCCGATGCGGTACAGAGAATGAACACCCAGTGACTGTCACAGTTGCTGACCAACGTACTGTTGGTCAACCTTCAAGCTTAGTGTCTATCCTTTGCTTCCTAAGGTGTTATCTGGAAGGGGTTAGGGTATATATATATGATGATTGCCTTTTCAGTGTGCTTTGCAGAACTAGCACTTGGTAACAACGACTACTACTCACCACAGCATCTACAACCCTCGCAAGAGTTATGTGAGTTCAGATCTCATAGTTTTTAGGTTCCGTTGGTTTTTTAGAACTGTCTCTGATGAGGGCAGCAACTGACTTAAATTTGATTTTAATTTATTTGAAGTTCAGCAAATTCTTTGCCTTCTTCTGCCAGTAATGCACGCTATACTAACCAAGTTACCTAAACCCCTGACCCTCAAATTCTCTAAGTTTCTTTGCAATTATCACTAAACTCGGTTTCATCTTACATCCTCACGTTTCAATAAAAAGAAAAATGCTCATTTTGCATCACAAAAGTATTTCATGTTGCTGTTTCTGGACTATAAGGAGCATGAGCTTCTCAGTAATGTATAAATACTATTTTTTACAAAGGGACTGAAGTTAAACCTAAATATTATCAGCCTGAGTGTCATGCAAAACGAAATTTTGCAAAACAGAACAACAAGTGGGTGAAAGTATTTTTTTCACTAATATATTTCCATCATCAGATGCAAATAGAATTTGAATTCAATTGCAGCTATTAAGGTATCAAATATTATTTCTTTCCATGCATTTTTAAGCAAAATTTAGAATTAAATTTTTCAGAGTATGATTTCCCTCATTTGGTTCATTTGTTGTGAATGACACTTGAGCTGCAATTCATGTCTCTGCACCAGCCTTTTGGCCTTTGTCTCACCTCTAAAATATACCCTATTTTCTCTATTCTGCTAAGGCTAATAAAACCCATGTTATATGTGAAAAATATATTTTTCAGAGTTGCTAATGCACATGCTAAGCCATTAAATTTTTATTCTTGTTTAATTTTCAAGACAAATTATAAAGTGGTGAGCTGTGATGTATGCTGTCATGTTTTCTGTGCCTGTCAGCATAGCAACTCTGAGCACTGCAGGGCTCATCTCAGTCTGGCAGCTCAGTAGGCTCAGGCAGTTGCCCTGGTAAGGTTTTAATGAATCTCCTCTTTCATACATCTCTTTTATAAGTTTAATGGCCCTGATTGGCATAGGAGCTTTCTTTTGTTTCTTAGAATCAGGACCTTACACTTTTGCGGTGCATTGATGCTAAAAGTTTCAAGCACTTCAAACGTTCTCCAAAATGCAGTAGAGCAATTAATTTTGTTTTGATGAGTTTGTATTGTATCTTCAACTCAACTGTCTATTGATGAAATCAAGTTGTTGAAATTTTTATGAAATTCAGTTCTTACCTTATGAGAACTATACCACAATGAAAGGTATCTATAACTATCACATTTTTCTCTTCAGAATTAACCAGTATTGAAATTGAGGTAATTGGAAATTAGAGAAGGTCTGAAATGATTAGATCTGCTTCACATCCTTATACATTTTCTTGTAATTAGCTTCTTGCATTTTCAAATTGCTTTTGTGAAACTAGTGTGGAAATTTAATCAAATCTTAAATTAATGGCAAGAAACAATTTCATGCATTTTTCATGAAAATGATAATATTGTTTGCTGAATTATTGTTTTTCAATTGTGTTATGTGATGCTTGAGAAAAACATTTCAGTGTTAGCTATTTTGCTTGTTTATTTGATTGTTTTATGTAGAATTATCTTTAAAGATTTTGCTCTGATATAATTTCCTTGTCAGCAATTGCAGTAGAATTTGAATTTAATCAAATTTTTTATCAGTGCTTGATCAAATTGTTTGCTGATAATATTACATTATCAGTATTATTTGATCAGTATCTATAAGAATTAGCGCTCCCAAGGGAAAATGTGAGAGCCCAAGCTCAGAGTTAGATAGGCCTTCTTTTTGTTGGAGTGAAATGTTTTTATTATAGTAAGGACCATCTTTTTTTTCGGTTCACTGCTGTCCTGTTTTCCAGCGCCTACTTCTTTCTTCTTCAATTTTGATCTTGTTTGATGAACTTGTTTCTCAAATTACTGTTTCTCTGCCCTTTCTGCATAGATTCTGCATTCCCTTAACTCTATACTAAATGGTGCCTTCCTTCTTCCTCTCACCTTTGCGGCAGATAGGAAGGCTTAAACTAATAATCAATAATCAATATTATTTAATCGTTGTGCAATGATCAATATTGACCAAAAAGGAATTTTTATACAAAATCTTGGTGTGATACAACTGTTGTATCTATGGGAATAAGTGCTCCCTGAAGGAAGGTATGAGGTCCTGAGATGGTTTGAAAATACTTCTTTTGATATGGAATAGGTTTTTTTATTTGGTTATGGTTTGACAGATCAGACAAGTCACCCTGATATTATCCCATTGTTTTTATATGATACTTTACCTTATTCGCCTCACTAACTTCATGTTTTCTTTTCCTCAGCAAGATCTAGATTGCTCAAAAATATTGACCTGAAAAAATTGCCTATTACATTATCAACATCAAAACCTGTTTTTGCCTGAATCAAATTTGGCTTGTTCCTCCTCATTCTGCTTGTTGCATCAAGTTCTACATGTTCCTCTCTTTTTGTGCTTGTTGCATCAAGTTTTACATGTTCCTCCTTTTCGTGCTTGTTGCATCAAGTTCTACCTGTCTCTCCTTTTTGTGCTTGTTGCATCAAGTTCTACTTGTCTCTCCTTTTTGTGCTTGTTGCATCAAGTTCTACTTGTCTCTCCTTTTTGTGCTTGTTGCATCAAGTTCTACTTATCCCCTTTTTTGTGCTTGTTGCATCAAGTTCTACATGTTCCTCATTTTTGTGCTTGTTGCATCAAGTTCTACTTATCCTCCTTTTTGTGCTTGTTGCATCAAGTTCTACTTATCCCCCTTTATTTGTGCTTGTTGCATCAAGTTCTACTTATCCCCCTTTTTGTGCTTGTTGCATCAAGTTCTACTTATCCCCCTTTTTGTGCTTGTTGCATCAAGTTCTACTTGTCCCTCCTTTTTGTGCTTGTTGCATCAAGTTCTACTTGTCTCTCCTTTTTGTGCTTGTTGCATCAAGTTCTACTTGTCCCTCCTTTTTGTGCTTGTTGAATAAAGTTCTACTTATCCCCCTTTTTGTGCTTGTTGCATCAAGTTCTACTTATCCCCCTTTTTGTGCTTGTTGCATCAAGTTCTACTTGTCCCTCCTTTTTGTGCTTGTTGCATCAAGTTCTACTTGTCCCTCCTTTTTGTGCTTGTTGAATAAAGTTCTAATTATCCCCCTTTTTGTGCTTGTTGCATCACGTTCTACTTATACCCCTTTTTGTGCTTGTTGCATCAGGTTCTACTTATCCCCCTTTTTGTGCTTGTAGTACCAAATGTTGCTCCCTGTTTCTGACCTCCAGATATAGCTTGAGACCCCTGGAATTCACCACACACAGAGATCCCCTCTATTGCTCATATGAGACAACACTAGATACTGTTATTGGATTTTCTCTTCTTTTCTCCTTTCCTTGAGCCTTGCAGCTTGCACAAGTGTGTTACCCCGTTCATTGTATCTCCTTTTCTTTTTCTGAACTGATACATTATCAGTTCGTATCAAAAATACAAAAGCTGGGGAATCCTGATTGTTTTGGAAGTTTTGTGATATTTATTTACTGGCATTTTTTGTGGTACAATTCATTAAAACAATTATTTTGATTGTGCTTTGTCCTGAAAATGTTGATTTTTTACAAGTTTATCTTTATTTTTTGCAATTATTTGCTGTATTTTGCTTGTCTGTGCCTTTATTCCATTTTTTTACACCTCCCTTAAACCATGTTTAGTACGACCTACCTTAAACATAAACAGTTTGGACTTAGTCCTTGAGGACTGGGCTGTGAGGAGCCAGTCATGGAGGCTTCATCTACTGCTTTTGTACATTTTGTGCTGAGTTCTGACTTCTGGCATTAAGTTGCCTGAAGTTGCTTCTCCAGATTACAGAAGCTCTTTTTTTCTTACTATTGGCCACTATTGCTCACCTTTCTTCAGCTAAGTTCCACTATGTATGTTGTCAGCTAGAGTTCTATCTGGGCCTCTTAAAATTTCCCCAAGCTAATTATATTGCTTACAGCTTCTTGTTATCATGTTCCAGAGTGTGGATCATTATTTATTTTTGATATGCTTGAACACCCTATTTGGTTTCCCTAAGATCTCTCTACTTGGTCTCCTTAATATTAATTAAAGCTCATGGTACAGCTCTCCTTAGAATTGTGGGCTATCATAGGTGTACTGGCCTGTTGTAGTTACAGACTGGAATGCAGAAGAGATTCATGCCTCTCATTTTTGTGCAGGTTTATCAGGGCTGCAACAGCAGACTTATTGTTTTCAGTTTATGTCTGTTCTTTTCTTAGCACCTATCAATTTTTCCTTCAATTTTTATCTTATTCCAAAAATTTATTTTAACCTAACTATTTCTATGCACAGAGGGTGTGGTGTCATCTTGTGCATACATAGATTCCTTGTTTCCTTAATTCCATGGATAACAGTTTAAAACATCAAATTTAAATGATTAAGTTTTTGCAAACAGACTGGCCAGAGCTTTGTGTATTCTAATGCTTGGCCTCTCAAAGCTGTGTTGTGACCCTGAGGTAAACAGCAGGCTATCTCACCCAACCCCTGTTCCATCTTCCATGCCTCTGGATTGCCATCATCTCCGAAACAGAGACAAAACGTATTCCAATAGCCAGTATGACAACAATAATATCTCCACTGGCAAACTTTCTGCATCTGAAAAATGAATAAAGTGATGACTTAATGCAGTATTAATCTCTTATTTTAAAAAAATTTTCACTGAAAATTCCCAATAATCAAAATCTATTTCTGATGCACAAAATGGGCTTATATTATCCCATCAACAATTATGGTAATTTTTCCAATGGATAATTTTGGCCAACTTGGAAAACATAAAGTTCTTTTTAGGTTATTTATTATTGATAGCAAATCAACTAAGGAGAACCTATTGTTTCCATTTTCTCTGTTTCTTATGGGGAAAATTAATTTGATCAGTTATTGATGTACTAATGTATTACATTTTTCAGGTATTGTCAACCATGCATTCCGAAAATGATGGGAGTGTCCAGCCAGCTGATGTTGGGGCTGAACATCAGGCTGATGTTTGGCCAGGGGACTCGAGGACCATCCATTGCTTGGAGCCTGGCTGTCACTTCAAAGCATACAGACTGATGCACCTACAGCAACACCTTACTTCTGTTCATGACATTGCCGTGAATTCATCCTCTCTTTCCTTCAGTTCCTTGCATGGTGCGTAGTTGACCTAACATATTAAAGTTCAAATGAACTCAAATTAGTGTGTGCTTGCATAATCTCTCATAGCTTGACATGTGAGGCAGTAAAATCTACCATTGAGATTTATTGGTCATCTTGAATAAATTTTGTATGATTTTTGTTTAGAAGAATGAATGAATGTGAGCATGGATATGAGTGCTTTTGTAGGGATAAAAGGTGAATTATGCATTGGACTTGTAGAATGTGGATTCATAGGAAGTTTTGCAACAGTGTGAGTTAGCTTAGTCTGAGGGAGGGATATGAGGAGCTAGCATTGACTTGCTGGAGATGCATGGCCGACTTGAAATTGGAAAAGAAAACTGAAGGCTAAATAATGGTTGTTTTGTAGAGTAGGGTTGAGAAAGTGAGTAGGCTGAAAGTGTGACAAAAATTAGACCCTTACAAGGGAAATTCACTTGTGGGTGGTAAAGGTAATGACTTAGTGTGAACAAAATAGATAGACTTCTCTCTAATATTATATAAGTTAGGTTTTCATTTTAAAATATACAGAGATTCTAGTATTTTAAAATGATTTGGAGTTGAAGCTGAATCTGATATTGTGTCAATAGTAGTTGCAAAAGCCGCCCTTCAGAAGCACGACTGTGTACTAATGAATGAGATGAATGTGATTACTGATGCTGTGTGGAAACTATAAGTGCTTTGCCTCTAATGTAAAAATTGTGTGCCAACATAGCGAGGTACAACAATGTGCACTGAACATAACTATAATTGTAAACCAGGCTTGCCACATTTAAATGCATAACCAAAATACTGAAGTGTGAGGTTTATTTTTAGTATGGTTCCACGTTCTTTAAAAAAGTCAGCCTACAAAACTCATTTATTTGCTGTACTTTAATTTCATAAACAACAAGCTTGAAAAATCTTGTTAAACAAACAGGTCATTTGTTATGCAACAGAGGCAATCTCTTATCTTGGTGCATTGTTGAAAAATATGAGTACAATGATTAAATCATCACAAAATGTCCGGAAAACATGTGACAACTGAGGAACTGGAAGGGATGTTTTTTTTGCAGATTCAATATTAGAGTATAATTTAGGACAAAATGTGAATAATTTAGGACAAATTTCTCTTTTTTTGAGAAATGACGACCTGAAATATTCTTAGATTCCTATGGGAATAGGCTTGCAATGCAGCCAAGTAAAATTTAACTTCTTGGGCAGGCTGTTGATGCGCGCTTTAAACTATTCCTGCGGGAATCCAAAGTTATTTCAGTTCGTCATTTTGACTCATTTCTCGAAAAAGGAGTTTTGAGGTTTTTGTCACTCCTGAAAATCGTTTTATTAAGAATTTATCTGTATAAAGTTGAAATATGTGCATCAAATTACACAAGGCCCTGTATAACCGTGAATATATAACACATAGTTCATTTATGTTTAAAGGAAGGCAGTAAGTATCCGGATTGAGTTCACATTTCTAATTGATTTGGGAGCTGCCCGTCGTCCTACTGAAGTTCGTTGTTGTCCAGTTTCACTCAAGGCACTCTGTTACTCATAAGATTGCGGAACATACCGGCCTGCCATTTGCACTCAATTTCTCTGAGGTCAACGCTGTCATTATTTTCTGATGCTTGTTCAAGTTCTTCATAGCTCATAAAATAGAATGTTTAGCATTGTGTGCTAGTAGTCCATGGGGATTAATTTTTTCTGAAGCTTGGGGCAGACTAGAATTGAATGCAAAAAATAGAGAAAATTTAATCATAATTAGCTCGTGTAGCAAAAAAACTAGACAGTACGAACAAAACCTAAAGATTCATCTTATACTGAAGATTGTTAGCCATCACTGTCATGTATATCTTCCTTCCAGACTTTGAAGCTTGGAAATGGGAGTACGAGACGAAGCATGGGTTCAGTTTCAACAGGCTTGCCACAAAAAACAAGTCGAGTGTCTCCTACTACTACTGCAGTCTGGGCAGGACACAGCGGCTCATGAGCGGGACGGCGAGACAAATAAATCAATGTCCGACGCGATTTGTTCTCACTTGCAATCGGAGCACTGGACAGGTGAGCTCGGCACTCCGCCTTTGTGTTCTGGTTTTACCTCGGGAAATGTCGTGCGAGGCGCCTGTCTTGGCTCTTGCGCTAGTTTTTAGTGTGTTGCGTCAGTGTAATTCATGTGTTTATGTCATGTATGCACTAATTAGTAACTTCATTTTTTTTTTCATGACCAAGATTTGAGCTATGCTTTAGTGCAATGATGTGCCAACTTGGAATTGAAATAAGCCCCCAACGGCAGGCTTTCAAATGCCAAAGAATACCTTACCATATTGACAGCAAACTTAATATGGTTACATTGACACATTCCAAGGAGGTTGTGTGCACATGCGATGTGTTGTGAGAGTTCTACAACTCTCACAACATGTTATGGAATTCCCTGAATTCCATAACAAATGGTGCCTTCCTCCTTCCTCTCTTTAGAAGACATTTGTTGTTTGGAAGGCCTTAAATAGCCTAGCTAATTTGCCAACTTTCTTCCTTCTTACGTAGGAAAGACTGGTATTGAGTAAATACTGATTTCATGCGCTGTGTAAGAATGTCTCACGAATCTACTCAGTCTCAGACTAATGAAATGGTTTTGTTGTAATATAATAAGTTTATTTGCTCTTACTGACCTATTTTTCCGATTTACTGCCGACTTTTTCTGGCACCCATTACTTTTTTTCAACCTATATCGTCTGGCTTAAATATCTTTTAAAATTGTGTTCACATGCGGACAGTGTCGAGACACATATTGTGCATAGATTCAGTTTCCTTAATTTTACCCCTCAGGAGGATACAACTATTGTATTTATGGGAATTAGCACTCCCAGGAGGACAATATGAGGACCTGAGCTAAAGGTTAGATAGGCTTTCTTTTTGTTGAAATAGAAAAGGTTTTTGTTTCGTTACGGACCATCTTTTTTCGGTTCACTGCTGTCCTGTTTTTCAGCACCTACTACTTTCTTCTCCAACTTTTTCTTGTTTCATGATCTTCTTTCTCAACTTACTATTTCAATGCCCCTTCTGCATAGATTCCCCATTCTCTTATCTCCATACTAAATGGTGTCTTCCTTCTTTTTCTCTTCGATACATTTTTTTTGGTAGCGGTTAGTGAGGCTTAAACTAACTTATAATCTAATCTAATCTAATCTTCCTTAATTTCATGCTGAGTGGTGGTGACATCTTATCTCGGGAACGCCTTTGTTGTGGTTTTAGGAAATTTTTAAACTTACTCATTATCTGATCTGTATGAAAAGCAGCTGCTAATTATTTCAAAATTGTTTCCATTTAAAAAAGTTCATTTCACTAAATGTTTTATTAATTTGTATTTAATTTTTGTTTCTCGGTTAAGATTATTAGTACTGTTTGCATATATTGCGGAATATAATGATACTATTAATGTATTCTGTTGTGTCTATGGGTTATTTGCAAGGGCCTTTATAAGAGTTATTTTATTGTTTGATTTTTATTCTCATAATTTAATCACATACAAAATCAGAGTGTTAGGGCGTTGTGGAGAAACTGAGATATCTTTTTTCTTTTTGACAGGTTGATGTTAATCTGACTGACGGCCACTATGGTCATCCACCTCCGGTTGTTGGTTCCAGAGTAGAATCAAGTTTATCGAAGACAGAAATTCAATATTTGAAAACTCTCATGCGAAGACTCGACTTCAATAAGAACTTAGTTCTACAACATGTAGAACAAATGGAAGTGAGTGAGGCGAAGAAAAGCCTTTTTGTGGACCAATATAGAAAAAAAATCTCATCAGAACGGTATAGATATGCAGAATCATTTGTGGCTGAGAGCTCTCTTGCAGACTGGCAGAGGCTCATGCCCGAGGGTGACAGTATTGTAATCCATAAAAGAAAGGGGGACATGATCCCAGATCTACGTCATAAAAATATTTATCACCCCCTAAAAATGGAAGAATTTCACTGTGATTCGTTCATGCTTGGAGTAATGTCCAACAAACAAAAAGAAGTTTTAAAATACAGTAAAACGATTGTATTAGAACTTGTGCTGCCTGAAGAAACTGCGCAAGGTGCAGATAACATAATGCAGCTTTATGTACTTGTATTGGATCACCATGGGCGAGAAGTTCAAGTGGGATTTTTTATTTTGAATACTATTGCATATGACACGCGTGCTTTTAAATCATTCTTTTTAGCTATCAAGGCAAAGTGCGGAAACTTAAGCCCCAAATTACTCATAATAAATGAACGGAATTGTTTGTTTTCATACTGGAGAGAAATTTTTGGTGGCGATATGCCCGGTCAGCTCCTCAGTCCGTGGTTTGTAGAGGCCGAATTCAACTTGAATTTGGAAAACAGCATGATAGCTGATTCTTCGATGCAAAAATTAGCGGAATTATTTGTTGAAATATTGAGAGAAATCAACGTGCAAGTTTTCAAAGAAAAGTTTGATACGTTAATCCATACATTGCGTTCTACAATAGGAGCAGAAAAGGCTTTTGATTTTGTTACACAAACACTCTCATCTTCTCTCAATCAAGACTCTTCATCTTTAGTTTGCCCAAAGTGGGCTCATCATGAATTTCCAGGATTTAAAGACGAACTTACATCATTAATCAGCGAGTTTACAACAGGAAAGCTGAGTGCATTACATAGCCCAAATAGGTATAAAATTGGACGGTGCGTTTACTTGATGGTGCAGCGTCAACAGCGTAGAGCTTTTCAGAAGTCCTCACCGAGTTCTCAAACTGCGCTCTCCAATACGTTGCTCGATGGTTTGCGTCGCCAAGAGAAAGAAAGCAAAAAATTATATTTAAAAGAAAAACTCAAAAAACTTGTAAGTGAATTGAAGAACGCTAAAAATGATGCAAATTTGAATAGAATTGGTGCAGAAATTCTTAGCATAACCAAGATGTTCAAGGAACCAAACTGTGTTCCTAATATTAAAGTGGCTGAAGAATTGAGTAAAAAATTAAACTGTGTTCATCAAAATCTGACTGGTTCCCTATCTGCACGTGCTTCACATTCAGAGCAATCTTCGTCTCATCTTACTGGAGTCGGAAAAAGGAAGCATGACGAGTCTTCTGAATTATTGAGCGCAAACAATTCTACTATGGATCATACTGTTCTTTCATCTTATTCTTCTACGAACCAACCAAATAAAAGGCAAAAAATATCTTCTTGTTCCGGCTATTCTGATGCTCTCAATGCCCATTTACCAAACTCGTCGAGCTGTGAAAAAAATGAAACTCATTCTCTCCAAGTTAGGGCAGTAATATGTAATGTACCGTCATCGAATCCAGGAACATCTAGTGGACCCATCACTGTAAGTGTCTCTTTTGAAGATTATGTGAATGCAGTAAACAGTCACACCCAAAAACCACTCAATGGGTTAATTTCGTAGATCTACCGTTGGATTTGATAAAATAGGCTTATAGTGAGCTCTTTTGAACTTGTTTTGTATCCACTTTGCTTCTCTCAGTTTTGATGCCTTCATCTCCATTGCTTCTTAGTTTTTCTTCCTTCTATATCTATTTCTTGGCTTGTTGTGGCTTTACGCATTGATCTATGTAGGAGCATACCTTGTACATAGATTCCCCGTTTTCTACTGTTCATAACAAATGGTTCTTTTTCGTTTTCCTAAGATTGCCAATGTTGTGGCTATAGAGTCTTGAACTTGTATAGTGCAAATGCCGCATCATTTTCTGTTGCGTTTTGGGCGGTCTGAAGTGTGACTTTTGTTTCCGTGCTTGTATCAAACGCGCAAAGTATTTTCCATCATTCACAAAATTCATTGTTTTTTCATCCTACTATTTAATCATCTTGTATGACAAAACAGTTAAAAGCAAGCTATCTCGTAAATCTGTGAATTGTTGTTTCAATTGTACTTAGCTGTCTAAGCAATGATGCAAATTGATAATTCAGAGTGGTAACCGGGATCTCAGTACATGGTCGGTGTTGTAGGTATTTTTATCAACGGGATCCTGGTTTTCCATTAGTCTAAAAAACAGATTAATAAAATATACCGGCTGTGAATGTTTGTTTTTGTCCTCCCATACTTCCTCCCTTAATGATTTATCGTGCGTTGATTGATGCAGTGTAGCTAGCGCCATGACAGTGTGCCCTGTCCTCCCGTATAACACCCTTAATTGGCACACACCTATTGATTCTTTCTGCTCTGGGCATCTACTTCCCAAAAGACAGTCCCTACTGACTAACATCTTGAAGGTAAAAATATTTCTGGAGCATGTTACGGACTTGAAGCCGCCGCTGAGGGATTATGGCCAAAAAAATGGGATGAAGCGAACCGAAACAAACTGAGGAGATAAAAACAAGCTATCCGCAAGTGGACCTCATTGAATTGCCGCTGGTAAAGGTCTAGGTGGTGTGCCGCCTTTGTATCTGCAGAGCTACACGCTCGAATTGAAGGGGGCGCTAGTGCTTCACCCCCTAAATCAGGGGTTCTCAAAGTTTGTTTCAACCAAGAACCACTTTTATTACACAAAAATATGCTGAGGAACCCCTCTCATGTGTTCCCCTCAGGAATACTTATATGTATGTATACATTGTACGCACTGTTTCATAATTTCAACAGTCACGGGAAGCTGCTATTCTGATTAAAACCTTAACTGCATCCACTGTTCAATTCATTAAATTTTACGGACCTTCTGGTCAAAGTGCCGCGGATCCCACTTTGAGAACCCCTGCTCTAAATTATAGCGGCATTACTTCAACATTTAGTGGGCGTTACCGTTACACGCTCTAATTGTAGCAGCGCTGCTTTGAAATGTAACGGGTACTACTGTTACGCCTTTTAAATTGCTGCGGCGCTACTTTGAAACGTAGCGGGCGCTATCGCTACACCCTCTAAATTGTAGCAGCGCTACCCTGAAACGTAGTGGGCGCTATGGCTACACTCTAAATTGTAGCGGCGCTACTCTGAAACGTAGCGGGCGCTATGGTTACACCCTCTAAATTGTAGCGGCGCTACCCTGAAACGTAGCGGGCGCTATCGCTACACCCTCTAAATTGGAGCGGTGCTACTTTGAAGCGTAGCGGGTGCTATCGCTACACCCTCTAAATTGTTGCGGCGCTACTTTGAACCGTAGCAGGCACTATCGCAACACCCTCTAAATTGTTGCGGCGCTACTTTGAAACGTAGCGGGTGCTATCGCTACACCCTCTAAATTGTAGCGGCGCTACTTTGAAACGTAGCGGGCGTTTTCGCTACACCCTCTAAATTGTTGCGGCGCTACTTTGAAACGTAGCGGGCACTATCGCTACACCCTCTAAATTGTAGCGGCGCTACCCTGAAACGTAGCGGGCGCTATGGCTACACCCTTTAAATTGTAGCGGCGCTACCCTGAAACGTAGTGGGCGCTATGGCTACACCCTCTAAATTGTAGCGGCGCTACCCTGAAACGTAGTGGGCGCTATGGCTACACCCTTTAAATTGTAGCGGCGCTACCCTGAAACGTAGTGGGCGCTATGGCTACACCCTTTAAATTGTAGCGGCGCTACCCTGAAACGTAGCGGGCACTATCGCTACACCCTCTAAATTGTAGCGGCGCTACCCTGAAACGTAGCGGGCGCTATGGCTACACCCTTTAAATTGTAGCGGCGCTACCCTGAAACGTAGTGGGCGCTATGGCTACACCCTCTAAATTGTAGCGGCGCTACCCTGAAACGTAGCGGGCACTATCGCTACACCCTCTAAATTGTAGCGGCGCTACCCTGAAACGTAGTGGGCGCTATGGCTACACCCTCTAAATTGTAGCGGCGCTACCCTGAAACGTAGCGGGCACTATCGCTACACCCTCTAAATTGTAGCGGCGCTACCCTGAAACGTAGTGGGCGCTATGGCTACACCCTCTAAATTGTAGCGGCGCTACCCTGAAACGTAGTGCCATACATTAGGCCCTACAATGGTAAAATTGTTGAAAAACTAAATAATTAATGTTCTACTGTTACATTAACTCGTAAACACTTCATGATACTAATACATTTTGAAAACATATCAATGCAACTTTATTGCATAACTAGTACGTGTTAGATAAGTGTTACAGCTATTTTTATTAGTTTTGTATTTTACCATCACTACGTGCATGTCTACTTCACTCCATTGGAAAAATTATCAACAAAAACAAATAAAAAATCGACTAGTTCCATTCCAACTTTATGTTAGACGGCGTATGGGGTATAGTGATTGCCTGTAAACTACAAGGAATAATATTTCAATTTCATTACTTAACTGTACCTTCTAAAAATACCTGCATTTTAAAATTGTTATCTGACAAGCTTGCACGCTTTGGTTTCAGGACTTCTTTCCCTGAAAAATCCTCTTCACAGCAGCACTAAAAGGGACTGGCATGTTTAATGTAAAATGCTCTAGGTGTGACGGTGCTCTCGTGTTTTGTGTAGTTCATTGAAGAACAAATTAGCCGTGTCCTCTTCCTCGTTTCTGCTGGTGGTTTGTGTGGGGCTGTCTGAAAGTTTTTCATTGACAATAGAAATTTTTTGTCTGACCTCAATTTTTCTCTCACCTTGCACCCACCTGTGCCATTTTGACTCTTAACTAATATTCAGAAACAGCCATAAAAAAAGTTGATTATTAATAAAGGAGAGTGAATACACTGAATTCCGCAATTGGAAAAATTACTTTAATTTATTAGGATAAATGTCGGCACGTCATTTGGACGAACCAGACAAACCGCTAAAGTTAAAATGGAACAGAAACTATAAACTCTTCAGAGCCGGACTTCAGGTAGACAGGCGGGCGATCGACTTGCGGCTGTCACTCTGCCGTCATAGGAAACAAGCCGTACTCTGTGGAGTAGTTGCGGTTAGTTATGATACAGAGTAAATCCTACGTTTAATACAGTTATCATTATAGTTTTTAAGTTATAAGGTAATTTATACGTTTTAAGTAATATTTTTCAAGTTATAAGGTAAGTTATAGTTTTTAAGTTATGAGGTAAGTTATAGGTTTTAAGTTATAAGGTAAGTTATAGGTTTTAAGTTATAAGGTAAGTTATAGGTTTTAAGTTATAAGGTAAGTTATAGGTTTTAAACAATTTATTTACCACAGGTGATACAAAGGTAAAATGTTTCTTTAAGTCTTATACAATGGTCAAAGTTGAGTATAGCTACCTGTGGGCCCGAATAAGTTCAGCGACTTCTAGGGCATCCTACCATTACATTATTCTAGGGTGTACAATAATGTTTAACCTAATTCACTTAGCCTAGTTTCGCATTAGACTGATCAACAGGATAATGAAGTCGATATTGATGTTTAATTTTACAATATAGGTCATATGGACTATATTTACCGGTATATTCGATAACGATTTAGGAGCAGACTGAAAATTGGCGATATTACTCATGGCAAATTGCATTATTAGGACCAGACATGTAGGAGGCAGTATTTGACTTGGTGATCTTACACGACTAGTATTCTGATAAGAAGTGAGACTCAAGATTTTTTTTAAATATCTTGTAAGAATTACTTTCACGGATCTCCGCAGGTATTGAGTTCCAAGTTTTAGTTCCAACGAATAGTATGCTGTGTTGCGAGCGGACCTTTGAATAATAAGGAAGAATGAATTTACTTCTATTTCGCGTTAAATGGTCGTGATGACCAGTTTGCGCAGTTAATAACTGTTGTAGGCTATTGTCGCCGTCATTAGTTAATGTTTTGTAAATGAAATTGCAGATGGAGATTTTGTAGAGATCCGAGCGTTTAAGTATTTGTAAATTTTTGAATGTATCATTTGTGTGATCATTATATTCTAGGTTCTTTACCGCTCTGATGGCTCTTTTTTGCAGAGTAAAAATTATATTGGTTTTATTTTTATCAGTTCTATGCCATGCTTCTATTCCGTATTGCAAGTATGGTGAAATGAGCGTTCGATAAAGCATTAGTAAGGCTGTTTCAGGTAGGAAACTTTTAACCTTATTCAGGATTCCGATGGATTTTGATAATTTAGAACTAATATGAGCGATGTGCTCTTTGAAGGTCAGATGTTTATCTATTATGATGCCCAGAAATTTGCAGGAGTTGGTTTCTTTGATTTCACCTTCGCCAATTTTAATGCATGGTAGAGATATATTTTTCTTGCATGAGAATGTAATATAATTTGTTTTATCGATATTAAGGCTTATTTTATTAGCTTTAAGCCACAGTGAAACCTTTTGGAGTTCATTATTTATACTCTCTGCAATCGTAATGGGATTTTGATTCGGAAGGACCGCAGAAAGCGTACTGTCATCGGCAAAAAGCATGAATTTAAAAAATGATGTAGGTTTAATAATATCATTGATAAAAATCGGAAAAAGGAGAGGCCCAAGAACAGATCCTTGTGGAACTCCATGGCTAATTTTCTGTGGGTACGATTTTGCGTCGTCAATGACAACGTATTGCTTCTGATTTGTTAGGTATGATCTGAACCAATCATGGGCAATCCCTCGAATGCCATAACAGTGTAGTTTCGAGAGTAATATGTTATGGTCCACACAATCGAATGCTTTTGAAAGTCAAGAAATACAGAGAAGACAGTCTTTCCGTTATCTATATTAGAATAAAGGAATTGTGAATGATTTAATATTGCCTGTGTTGTTGATGTTCTACAGCGAAAGCCGTATTGTTTATCATAGAGAAATGATTTTTGTTCAAAATAAGAGTACACTTTTTATACACAATTTTCTCGAATACCTTGCTAATAATTGGTAACATGGAGATAGGTCGATAATTGTTTACACAGGTTTTTTTCACCATTTTTCAAGATAGGGGTTACTCTAGCAACTTTGAGGGAGTTCGGGAAAGTGCCTAGTAAGAGAGACTGGTTAATAATATTGGATATCAGCGGGGCCACAATATCAGCAATAATTTTAAGTATTTTAGTTGGGAACGTTTGTAACCCACTCGATTTATTTTCATGTTGTTTATGCACGCAATTACATCGGAGGAGTTTGTAGGTGTAAAGAAAAAGGAGTTGTGTTCTCGAATATGATCCATAAATTCCAGGTGATCAGTAGGTTCACTTGGAATACCATTGGCTATAGTTTTCCCTACGTTTACAAAGAAGTTGTTAAAGAGATTAGCAATTTCATTCTTCTCATGGTATTTTACCTTATCTCGAGTGATATATTCAATTTTCTTTTTATCGGCGTTATTCGGTTTACAACAAGAGTTAAGGAGGCGCCAAGTCTTTTTAACGTCAGCTTTGAATTGAGTAAACTTGAGGGTAAAGTAGCTCTTTTTTGATGTTCTTATCTGGTTTGTCACATAGTTTCTGAATCGGTTATATTTTTCTCTAGATATTCGCCCTTCGCAAAGGAGGGCTAGGTACGCTTGGCGTTTCTTTATATTTATCACGATGTCTCTAGTAAGTTATGACTAGTAAGTTTTAAGTTATGAAGTAAGTTATAGTTTTTAAGTTATAAGGTAAGTTATAGGTTTTAAGTTATAAGGTAAGTTATAGGTTTTAAGTTATGAAGTAAGTTATAGTTTTTAAGTTATAAGGTAAGTTATAGGTTTTAAGTTTTAAGGTAAGTTATAGGTTTTAAGTTGGGGAGTGGATGAGGGGCGGAGCAGTCAGCAGTCAGGCAGGCGCCTCAGCCTCTCATCCTCCGTCCGCTCGGTCCTCGATGGAAGGGAGCGATGCGGACGAAAGCCGCCAGCACCCCTGAGTAGGTTGCAGGGGAGGCCCCGCCGGTGATGCGGAGGAGTGTGGAGAGAATTGTAGGCCGTTACAAAGGCCCCGACGCTGTCGGCCCTCAATTTCAAGTTCAAGTTCAAGGAGGCAGATGAAGACGGCGTAGGCTGTGTAGGCTCAAGTTTGTACAATGAAGAAAGTTGCGGTATGATGTTGGCTGGTTGGAGGTTGTAGGCGATCGGCATTGGCATCCAGAAAATTTACGCGTTAAGTGCGGTTTGGCAAATGGTGTATTCATTAGGTTTTATTCAGGATAGCAAACTAAAGTTCAAGAACCAAAGACAAGCCTAGAGCTGGGTTGTAGAAAGTTTTACACATTAAGTTATTAACTTTGCTTATTTTTAGATTTAATATTCAGAGGAAGAGTCTTACTGATAAGTTAAATGTTAATTAAATTTTAGTCTTAAATCTTAAGTTCATGAAGAAAAAAAGCTTAAAGTTAATAAACGGTAAACGATTACATGATATCCTGTAAGTTTTCTGTACAAGAGCACCATGAAGGTGGGTAGAATTAAGGTGCACACCGACACCTAGTCACGCTTAGGGAGGATCAAGAATCTCCATCTGAACTGAGGCACCCGCATCCCTCAAACAAAGGCGCCTAGATGACAGTAATGATGCCATTTGGATCGAAATCGAAGATACATGGAAATTCGCTCGTACGCAAAGTAGAATGTAAAATATTTCAATATTTTCTGGATAATTTCACCGAAAGTTTTAGAAAATGTATCTTACTAATCTACTCTCTAAAAACAAATTCGATTCATTAGGTATCTGGCGTCTTCTTCATAGGACGGTTGCGAAGTTTTAAGAGAGGGCTAATATTGGCCAAACGTGAGAGCGTCCTGTTTAGTTATAACCAATTTTAAAAGCTGCGTTTTACTATCTGGGCAAAACTAATTGATTTCAACGCAAATTTTATAACAAATTTCGAATTATTTAGAGTCTAAACAATGAGGATTTTTCATGCCATTTTCGTTAAAATCAGTTAGTTTGGCCTAGATCATTTCATAAGATAAATGAATAACAAATATTGGTAAATCTTGTTTTATTGCCATTCTTTATCATGAAAACCACATATATAAAAAGAATTAAAAACCTGAGGTATTACATTGTTTGCAGGGAGTTTTGAACTTGTTCCATCACTTTCCTAGGTTGACTGCAGAACTAGTATTCCCGAGTTTTACGTCAGGCAACAAACAAACAGAGTATCAATAAGAATTATAACAATGGTGTGATGTCAAAATTTCCTTAATCTTGACTATTATTAAGCAATAGGTAATTAACACTTCGACTGCGACTACTAAATATTAAGTTCAACACTAAACTCAAATTTAGTCGATTGTAGAAAACTATTTTGAAAATACCAAACATGAAGTGGATCTTGTCTTCATTTAGCTTTGATTAAGTATTTATGAAAGTTGAGTTTGCGACTACAGGTCTGTCAGCTGCATTATGAAAATTACCTCCGTGTACTACCGGTGGCGCACATTGCAGTCAAAGTGTTAATAACATGGATACTGGTGTTCATTTTCAATCTTATTGGCACAATTTTTGAGCAGCTCTGCGGGTGTTCAGCAAGGCCGTCACTGTTGATGGAATTTCTCCAGATTTGGGCTAAACAATCGTAAAAATGAATACATCTAGAGGAATTTTGCTAGAAATTATTTCCTATGCACAACTGTTAACTTGAATTATTTTGAAATACGTGTAGACGAATGTTCGTTCGAATGTAGATATGATGCAGAACAGGAAACGCCTTAACGATGAATAGGAGTTGATTTGATGGGACATTCCAAATCAAAAGCCAAAATATAGATTTTCTGTTTTTAGCTCATGTTATGGAAAAAAATTTCTGAATCTAACAAGATGTTTCACTGCTTTGTGTGTTCATTCGTCTGCTACAGCTTACGAAAGGCCAATTACTTGAGTCATTATACGGCAAGGTGACGAGTTTGTCAGACCTATCTGAAAACTTGAACTTGACGACGTTTAAAATTCTCCTTCTCCCACACTTTTAAAGGTACATGAATAGCACATATCGATTTCGTGAACCTATGACAACATCTTCTACCTCCTCAACAACGCTAGTGCCGCCATAAAATTATATTTTTCCGTGATTTGTTATATTATAATTGTGCTACCAATTGATTTTTCGACATTAGATTAATAATTACAACTCTCTGCTTGTTTGTTTTATACTTTCTTACTTTTTATTGATGAAATAAGTAATAAAAAATTACCAGGGCCCACAGCAAGGAAAAGGCTGTAAACGAGTCCCACCCTATACCAACCCCATCCGCCCTTCCATGATCGATCACTTAACTTTACTTAAGTTTCATGGCATTCAATTAAAGTACTCATTACAATCCTTCTTAGTGTCGAAATTTCCAACCTTCCTTCTCGATTCTAAAACATTCTTGATGTAGCCATCTCTTAGTTCTTGCCTGCAAACCTTTACTGATGCTTCCGTAACAAGCTTAACTGCTTTTTCCACTGCCTGGGTGTGACATGGAAGCTGGGCTATTTCTAGCTCCAAGTCTCCAGATTCCATCAGCTTGGCAATCTTATTGTCTGGAAGGCCATGAAACGCAGGAGGTTCAGTAAGCTGGCAGTCTTGCCAATCAATCGTATGAATGTAATTGTTCACATTCACATATATTTTTGGCAAAGTGAACGCCCTCATATTCCCACCCAAGTCTCTGCCATACCTGGCCTTTCTAACTCTTCTCCATGCCAGCTTCCGTACCTCTTTCCTATTATTTGAGATCATTGGCATGAGTAGATTTCCAGGCGAGCAAAAAACACATAGGGCTGGAAAATGTTGTTGGTGATTCCATTCGTTACTTCAACCTTTAGCTTGTATGCAGATGCTTGTATCATTTTAAAGAAGTGTCTTGCGCCTTGGACAAAAGATGGCTCTTCATTTATTGCAAACCATACATGCACACATACTTAGATTATATCATTTACAATCCTAATTAACTCTTTAGAAGGTTGTCCTTCAGACATATACTACCTTAAAACTATTAGCAGTTGTAAGCCATTGGGAGTGGGAAATATTTCCAGTATTTTTATTAGCGAGGGTGGAAGGGCAATCACAATTGAAACGGCAATGAATGCTTCCAGCATATATGACTGATACTGTGTTTATATAGCTTGTTTCAATGTCAATCTTATCACAAGTAATAGGAGCAATATTTACTCTCTTCCTGACTCACAGTGGTATAGCTTCCTACCTATTGGGGCATGAAATCCAAAAGAGCCTGATGTTTTTGGCATCTGCCTGCTAAATAAAATGTTCTACGGAGTTAATTAGGATTGCGAATTATATAATCCTAGTGTATGTGCCTGTATGGTTTGCAATAAAAATAACAATATTTTTTCCTTGGCACGCAACACTTATTTAAAATGATTTCATCTGCATAGAAGCTAAAGGATGAAGTAACTAATGAAATCACCAACAACGTTTTTCAGCGCAATGCGGTTTTTGCTCACTCAAAAAATTTACTCATGGAATGATCTCTGATGATAGGAAAGAGATACGGAAGCTGGCACGGAGAAGAGTGAGAAAGGCCAAGGATGGAAGAATTCATATGAGGGCTCTCACTCTACCAAAAATGTATGTGAATATGAACGACTACATTCATAGGATTGGCAAGACTGCCAGCTTACTGAACCATCCTTATGTTAGGATTGCCAAGCTGATGGAATCCAGAGGCGTGGAGCTAGAAATTCCTCAGCTTCCATGTCACACCCAGGCAGTGGAGAGGGCAGTTAAGCTTGCCACAGAAGCATAATTTACTTATTTGAGGGAAAAAGAAAAAGATGCTACATCAAAAAGGTTTTGAAATCAAGATGGAAGGTTGGAAAGTTTGAGACTAAAAAGGATTGTAATGAGTACTTTAATTAAATGCCATGAAAGTTAAGTAAAGTTGATCGAGTAATCGATCATGGAAAGAAGGAAGGGGTCAGTAAGGGTAGGACTCGTTTACAGCCACCTCTTTGCGGTGAGTCATGGTAATTGTTTATTACTTATTTCATCAATAATAAGTGAGAAAACATGTAAAAAGCTACCTGAGAGCTGTTATTGATAATCTAATGGGCATAGCTCAAAAAATCAATTGGTAGCACAAATTACGAAAAGATACAACTTTATGCCCATACTAGTGTTGTTTGGGAGGTAGATGATGTCATAGGTACGCAAAATTGCTTGAGTAACTTCTATAAACACGTAGAAAGTCATTAAAAACTAGCCTCTAACAAAATTTAGTCGTACAATATTTTTAATCATTTTCTATAAGTATATATTTGCATAAAAATGCATATTTTAAGTCACGTGAGGAGGTAGAAGATGCTATATTTTTAGATATTTTCAATTTATGATTAAAATTTGAAATATTTCCTATTATGTAAGACTACATAGAAAGATAGAAATTGAAAAATTGTAAATATTGAGCATTTCAGTAAAATTACGCTAAAAAAATAAATTTTCAAAGTCCGTTGCGGAGGTAAAAAATATCGAACAGTTCTATTCAAATTTGCCACAATTTTTTTCTCCTGATGTATCATATTTTTAGAGGTAGCCCAACTTCAATATAAAAAATAAAAAGCGCTCCACCCTTTAGTATGAGCTGGCTGGATGTAAAAGCTGGAAAAGTGGATATCAAAGCGTAAATATGTGGTGATCAACCCATGTCAATTTTTTAATGCTGTAGTTTCTACTCGCTGACCGTTTCTAGGTCCCCTAACCATTTTACTGCACTTTTACTCTTATAATTATTTGAAAGTGTTTTCTGTTTCCGCACTGAAACCAGTTTTTTCAGAATTTCGAACGGCCTACTCTGTTATATGAGTTTTCACTATCAAAGAAAAACAAATTCCCTTTTTTATTCTGTTTCTTAACTTTTTTAATTCCACTCACCACAAACATGTTGCTTTCAACACATGTCCCTCCTAATACCATTTTTTTCTTACCCATTACTTGTACTACTAGATTTTCATTCACAGAATAACGCGAAAAATTGTCCAATATCAACAAAAGCAGTAAGTCTAGTTCTTCGGTATCTTCGTACTCACTTGACCCCTCTATCGTGCACCAGCACTAAATTGCGTTTGTCCATATATCGTCAAACATTTCAACGCACTGATAACAATTATAAGGACTCGTCCTCTCACCTCTACTACCAAACGTCGAATAATCCGTGCGAACGTATCTACACATCATCGCGTGCTGCTCAATGGCTATACACTTGAAACTCTATTAAACAGACCAATAACATGACAAAATGAGCACCCATAAATTTCGATGAGTGAGAAATTTTAGGAGTGTATACCGAGCACCTTCACTCTACATTCTTCAGGTGCAACACTTTCGAGGCCACGACTCTTCACTCCGTTCTTACTCGACAGCTCTACTTAAAATTTACAACCATAGGTTAAGCGCAAGAGAATACATCATATTTCATTCCCCTAGGTGACGCCAGCGGCTACCCCTAAGTGCAGAACAAAGCACTTTTCTCCTCTGTTATTGCGGGAGTCACTCAACACCAACACCTGACCTGCTCTATCAAGGTGAGTGCTTTCTTTCCTAGACTAGCCAGAGTTAACTCCTCTGCTCTCTGCCGCGTAGCCCCATTATGGAAGTATGAAGCATAGGCCTAATGACAGCATGCAACGGCATCGCTCCTTGACAGCGCCGGTCGCTCACTAATGTTCAGAGGAGTTAAGCGCTCTCTCACCAAGCGTCTCTTGAGAGTACGATTGCAGCCAAACGCTCATCTTTCACAACATCTTTGCAAAACGCTCTTTCGCACCTCGTATGGCTGAAGCTTACAGCTTAGGTCTGCGCTCTCCCTACTCCCATCTCGACGTCCTGCATTCTTAAGTTAGGGCTGCATCAGGCTGCGCTCACGCGAGTGAGGCTAGGGCTTAGGTCTTACAACTTAGCACATTCATTGCGGTACGACCCACCGGTGGGTCGTAGTTAGGTTTTTCCTGCTGCGAAACGGCCCATCGATGGGTCGTTTTGAAAAATTCTAACAACCTTTCTAAATTAATGGCATCTAACAAGCCCAGTGAATGTTTGATATTTACAAATTTGCTTATCACTTCTGACTTTAAATTTATGTTGAATATCGAACTTCAGTTTAACCCATCGCAGTTAACGTGTTAAGTCTGCGCTCTCCCTACTGTGCTCTCCGTGGTACAGTGGTTAAGGGATCGGACTTGTATGTTGGAGTCGCGGGTTCGTATCCCGGCGCTGGCGCGGAGATTTTCCCCGTTGGGTATAAGGGAAAGCTCAAGCACAATACCCCACTCAACCCAGGTGTCGGAAATGGGTACCGGCTTTACGGGGGAACCGTCATGGTGTCCTATATATAGGGTTAGTTATAAGACATGTGAAAAACCAATGCTTAAGATCATATGTATCAGGCTTGATTGGAAATAAAGCATCCCAAAGATGCCAATGTTTGTTTTGTTTTTGTTTGTTTTAATCCCATCTCGACGTCCTGCATTCCTAAGTTAGGGCTGCATCAGGCTGCGCTCACGCGAGTGAGGCTAGGCCCTAGGGCGTTGGTCATTCATACTAAGTTTCAAGAGGATTGGTATTCCATCTCTCACTCGTGGGTCTGCGGTGAGAGGGAGGGAGCAGCACTGCACAACACATACAACGAGCATTGACAGTGCTTATTACGGTAAGTGTACACTAGAATTTATCATCAGGATAATCACTGCAAAAAATCACTGGAATCAACTACAGCCGCTCAAGTCACCTAAGAACGTTTCTTCATCAAATCAAATGGACCATAGCATTCGTCAATATTCTCAATATTGTGAATTCAAGGGCATTTCAGGTACGTCTATCATTGATCCGCTATAGGTTCCTGTTTTCATTAACGATTTCCCTCCAATGCCTTCTAACACATGAATCTTCATGTATGCGGATAATGTCCAAATTGCGATAACAACTTCTCTGGCAGAATTACTTCAGCGGCAAAAACGAGCTGAAAGTCCCTTCGAGTAACTTGAAATCTTGTATGACCGAAACAGACTCAAGCTGAATGCAGAAAAAACAATGCATTATTTTTGGTACAAAGATGCAATGAAAAAAATTAAAAATCTGATTCATACGGTAGGGGATGATGAGATTAAGCCGCTAGAAAAAGTTGACAATTTAGGCATTTGGTTCGATCAAAACATGTCTTTCAAATCTCACGTTGAGAAAACTCGCAACAAAATTTATGAAATGTCAATGTTTTTTCACCCTATAAAAAGTATGCAGGACGAAAAGTCTAGATTATTAACCATTCAATCTTTAGTGTTATTGCGTATTGACTATTGCAGCCTGGTGTGGGGAGACATGCCTTTATCTTCAATGAGAGTTACAAAAATGTATGAATTTAACGGCCAAGATGGCGTGCAAAGTTAAATCCAAGAGTGATCACGCAACCTCTCTCCCAAGTAAACTCGGCTGGACTCCTATTCAAGAGAGGTTTCCTCGTTCGTGGAGCTCAATTCGTATTTTCTTTTTATTTATTTCCCTCAAAAAACGTTGATATTTTACAATTCCACGTAATGAGTCATGAGTCATTTCCCGAGTCGGAAGGCATCAGAACAGACAACCATTCAAAGGGCTACGATGTTCAAGAATAATGCCTCCATTAGGAAATAGGAACCGTAACAACTGCCAGCTTTGTCTCTATTGAGGATGAAGCTAAACCAGTATTGTATAAATTATCATGTTCAAATATTGGTCACATATGTAGCACAGACTCAGTCCATGGTGTAGATCTGTTGTCGGGCGAGCTGTCGCCATACTTGGGCTTGATGCTCGGCTGGAGGCACACCTGAGCACAGAAGTTGGTTAGCTTTACCCAAAAAATTAATTTTGAAATTAAGAGGAATTTAACGATTCTCTCAAGTGTGTTAATCAAAAACGTCTAGAGAGACTGGTGAAAAATTTGACTATGTAAGCCTTTAAAATGAAGTGTGTTTTGTTTCACACAACTTTCTACATCTCATCCGATGACTGCAATCTGTCAGCGGCAGGTTGACTGAGTGAGTGAGATCACAAGGATTGGTACTCCTCTCTAATAGGGTTCGTTGCTTTAGGCAGCAAATCCGCTCTAATTCGTGATGGCAAGTGTGTTTGGTCATAAGCGATCTGAAGATCCATCTTGCCTCGATTATACCCATTAACTTTAATTCAAAATGTAATCAGCATCTCTTCGCATACAAAAGCTACGCTAAATGGACTTGCATGATAAGTTTTCATCATTACTATCATATTTAATGAGCTTCTCTCTCAACATCTTTGTAATACGTAGTCGTAAGCGTTCATCGGTTTCAATAGAGAAGTAAGAGCTCTTTCGTATTTTAATTCCTGTTGTAAATAAGAAAGCATGTGTATAGAGTGGGAAAGATAAGACGAAACCTATTTATATAATACTGACGATGCTAAACTGCACATATGAATGATAGCCTTGAAAATACGGCTTTACTGATACTCTCGACTCGCGCATACTGAAGATAATCGTTTGCTCATGATGACCGAAGTGCATCATTAATCATACATAATTAATGAATTATACAAGTATATCTAAATGTATAGCTTGTCTCATTAGAGGCTAGAGGCTCGTGGCTGCGGATACAAAATATCCTTTTGAAATTAGTCTTAATATTAATATTAGAAATTAGTCTTAATAGAATATAATTTTGATCCTAAATATATCAAATCCAAAATACAATGCCGTAGCAGTGTGACTCTAAAACCTCAAAAAAAAACATGTTAACGATAACACGTATTACGGCTATCACACATGCTATAAAGGCAGCACAAGAAAACATTGGTCCACAAGTAAGTATATTGGTAAAGATGGCTTAACTATCACCTCTTTTTATTTTCGAGTATTTGTTTTTTAGGACTACGAAAAACTATCCGTGAGTCTCATCGGCTAAAACATATAAACAAGATCTACCTTGAAGTGATGAATTTTGTTCAATATGCCGAGTACTTCGATTCAAATTTCATCACCTGCTTGCTTGCTCCAACATTTACTCTCAAAAGCTAGTTTGTACATCGGAAGTGACCTACGCCATAGAAGTTTATCGACCATTATAATGAAATTATTTGTTCCACTTGGTGGAACTTGGTTTCATTAACGTTCGAATTTAACTTCGCAGATTTACTTGAATTGATGCACTCCTATTAATATCTGAAGAGTTTTATGTAGATTTTTATCTTAATCGTCAAGGAAAGAAACATTGAGAAACAACCACGTTATCTTTTCCTAATAATTTGCATCGTAAAATTCATCCATTAACTCGAGAAAAAACATTAAGCATCCATTTAGCTGTCCTTATTGTCTAAGATAGTGAAATTCAATGTTAAAAGTCCTGCACCAATCATGAAAAATATTCGTTGTCTCCAACTATAGTAAATCACCAAAATTTCAATACTGGAATATGATTGATAGTTACCATTTTGATCGTTGCAGCGTAAGATGGAGGGAACTTAGAGACTTCTTCGTATGGCGGAGGACGATCCGATAAATTGCGCAAAGCTTCAGTTGTAACGGTGTTAGTTATCACGGTGTCGGTTATCACGGCAGTGGTGTTAGTTATCACGGTGTCCGTCATCACGGCGGTGGTGTTGGTTATCACGGCGTCAGTCATTATGACGTCCGCCCCTGCCATATCAGAGCTTGGTGTGCTGTGTCGTGTGCGGCGCCAGAATCTGTAATGTATGATATTTACCTCAAGTACAATTTGTGTCACTGGAAGCCTGCCCGCATGTGATGGGGTATATGGCGTGTTCTGACAAGTGCGGGGAGAGGCTACACACAAATGAAGCAGTCGGGGTAAACCAGCTATGGCTGTCGGGCCTGACTAGAAAAGGGTTGTGCTGGGCTACTATTAATCCGGGCAGTACTGGTGCGGCCTGTGCTGCCTCTCTCGCCTCCTAGTGACTAATGGTGAATGATTGTGGCTTGCTGTCAGCTGCCCTCCCATAAGGATGAAAAGCCAGGTATATGTATGTCTGTACAATTTGTGTATGTTCGGGTTCTTTCGTGGTCTTGTAGTCAAGCAAGTATGAAAGCGACTGTCTCCGCTGATATATTTTTTGTCTTTTTATATCTATTTTAGGTTACCCTCACTTAGTATGCATAAGTGGAAATGCTATTGTGGTTCACACAACCATTTACATCGCATCGGCGAACAATTGCAACTTTACGAGGGAGGAGGGCGTTAGGCAAACTTATGACCATTAAGTGAATCAGTATCACCATCGCCTAAGAGATTTGTTCTCTATAAAACGATTAAGCTTGTGTACCATCGTCGACAATCCTTCAAATATTATTTCACGTCTAACACGAAGAACGCCGCCCAGTACTCTGCCCGTACTCAGTATATTGACTTCGGTTGAACGGTCGCCCTTACCCCACGCTCTCATCGTCTAACATGCAAAAAGTTCGTTCTAAGGGTCATCGTCGTTCTAGCGATAATTCTTTACTCTTTTCGAAGTATTATATCGAAAAAACTGATCATGGTTGGCCAAAACCAGACAGTGTTATGGGATTCATCATACAGGAATAGAGGATGAGAAGACCAACCTCGCATCGATTATACATAAAGTAAAAATACGGACAACATCGTATTCGCATCACCGACACTCAAATAGACTCGTAAGGTGAGTCCTCATTATTACTCTAAGGGCTAATCAAGCTTCTCTTTTAACAGCTTTGTTAAAAAAGGCGCGTCAGCATTCATCACTTTCCATAGTAAAGTAAGTACCCTTACAGATTTCAAATGCCTTTAGTAAGTTAAGAAGAGAGAGGACAAAGAGTAGTGACGATATCCATGAAATGATTCTGATGACCCTAACATGCACAAATAACTGACTGCCTTGAAAATTCGGCTCTATCGATGTACTTGGCACGCTGGTCAAATTAACGGCTTGATCTTGATAACTGAAGTAAATCATTCAAGCATATTACGTACTTATTTAATGAATTATATCATTTGTCTGATTGGACTGGTGGTAGCGAGCATCAAATTTCTCACTGAGATGATTCTTAAACGAACGTAAGTCGGGTCGTTTAAAAATAAGCCATAGATGACTGATGACAAAACAGCAACAGCGGAGTATGAATAAATAAAAAACATGAAACCGTAAAATCTGGTAACAGCTGTGGAACATTAAATACAGGAACCCAAACAATGCCGCAGCAAGCGACATAGTTATTTTCTTCTGGAATGAGTATACTGTATGAATGAATATTATCTTTAACTAAACGAAGATAAAATTGACGCTTAGAAAGGGGACGCGACAGCAACGCACATGCTGGAACAATAATGCAAGGTTTGCCAAGGCTGGCATAAGGTTGGACTACTGAATTTCAGACATCTCACCATGAGCGCAGCAGGAATTTGTGAAAAAAAATTAGTTCCGGCCGTTTGAACGATTCAGGATGTGAAGTGTGGAGGTGAAAAAACTAATTCATTTTGGTTTGTGCTCGTAAATGAAAAGATTGTGTCCAGGTAGGGCCTACCTACTGGAAAAATTATCATGATTAACGCCTTGAAAAAAGAAAAATTAATTCAGCGATGTGAAAGATATCTCTTGAAGCTACGTTGAACACTACAGAATTTATTGTTGTCCTTTATCTGAAATAAATATTCTAATATAATAACAGCAGCTCAGTATATCAGTTTTAAACTTGCAGATTCTCTTAAAAGAATAGGAAATTCTTCCAAAACATTCATAGTGTGTCATAGACCTCTCTCTTGTAGCCTATTATACCTCGAATTTTGTGTGGTATTAATTTGGCTGCTTAAGAGAGATTCTTTATGCCTTTTATTATGTAGGAGTTTGTATTTCAAGTATTTCCTGTTCTTCAAAATGCTGCTTAAACTTCTCCTCATCCGTTACGGAGTTCTAATTGTTTCTGTACTTACCTTTTAAGTTTCTCGATCAAAACGTGGATGGCCACCAACGAAAAGCTGAAGCCGATAACAGCGAAAATGTACCACAGAGACTTTAATCCGTCTTCGCGCCACACTCTTTGAGAACATCCTGACAACACGGTAATTAAAAAAATATCAATATCAGGCTTAAAAAGAACATTAACTTAACATAACTTTTTGGCAGCCTTTTTTGCGGCCTTAACAGTATTTTAAGAAATAATAGAAATATTTTTGAAGAAATAGTTTGCAGTTCGTTTTAAGCGAGTGAACTAGGGACACTTCCTAGTCAGAAAAGTTTGTTGCTTCCCAGGGAAGCAAAAAGCGTTTTTTTATAAGTCATTCAGATATCCTAGAAAAGGCAGCAATGTTATTAACGAAACACGTACTTTAATTTTTTCTCGAGCATCAATTCATTTTGTCCAATCCTGAAATAGTGAAGTGAATTTTCAGAAGCCATTGAGTGTGATAGAGTTAAATATGTTCTTAAGGTTGATTTATTTTTGGCTTGCTCATGTTGGGTATGCACAACTGTTACCGTCGCTACATATTTGATGATTTTACGTCTGGTGCGTGACTGACGTCGCTCTCGTTGCATCTTGGGGTTCCTAACACCATCACTAAGAGGCTTCTCCTAATTTCTAACCTCGCCACGGTTCATTCTGTAAAGAATTTACGTCCATATTAGCGTACTGAAGAACAGGACTTGTAAAAAAGTAATTACGAAAAGTGTCTGTAGAAGCAATTTCGTAAAATTTAACTAGGTTAGCAATTTCGTAAAATAACAGTTCTAAAAAATTAATTGAACAGCAGATCGTGGCGCAGCAGGCTTCAATACCTACCCACTTTTCTCTATATTTAACTTTCATATGCTGACACCACAGAAATATAACTGTTGTACTAATACCTGCATTTTAAATATATTTTCACCCGGGGGTTTGCAGAGCCTGTGTTCTAGGAGTCGTTCGAAAATATAGTGCATTTATGACGTACTTCTCAGTTCTAGGCAAAAAATTCATGGTGTCAGCTGAAGAAAAATTAGTATCGATATGCTTAAAAACCCTAAGACTCTTTTTAGTGTGTTTGTATGCTTGGTTGTCACCTTCCAAACTCGGCTTTTAGTTAAAGCATAGAACAATATTCAATTTCGATTCCATGTTGTTTAAAATTCGAGTCATTCACTCTTACGTAAAAAAGTTCGCGGTCTACTGTATCCAACTTACGTTATTGAAGCACATTGGGTGCTGCTATAGCGTGAAGTTATGTTTGATCACTAATGGATATTACTTATTCCCACACACTTAATTTAGCTATAAACACAAAATTTGTACATCTCATACTGCACCTGGGTAGGTGATATGTGACCTCACGCTATAGTAGCACCAGCTCATTGATATGTGGATACGTTCTGTAAGTTTATTTTATGAAACATTTTTCTCACTTCATGAGCAAACTTATCAAAAAATGTTTCGATTTGTTACTGAAATATTTTTACTTTCCTAAGAAAAGTGATTATTATTTGATTATTAATAGATTGCTATTAATTTGAGTATTAATGGAAATATGATTATTAATAGATTGGGTTAAGATAGGCCAAGGTATTAAGAAGTAATAGGTTAGGATATGCTAAGTTTAAATAGCTGTGCGTTTTTTCTCCTCTACAAAATAAGTCCTACTGATTTTGATAGGTTGTAATAACACAAAATGGGTTAGGTGAGCTTATTTGAGTGAAAAAATATTGGAACTATGAACATTTCCATTCGTCGTACTAGTTTTATACATTTTTGTTTGCTGGTGAAATCTCTATATTAGGTACTCTCATCAAACTGCTGAATTGAAATGCCTATTTTCATCTGGAATTGTTCAAATTTGGCACGTACGCCATTCAGTTTACCATTCATTAAGCAAATTGCTTGAAATTTGAAAACATCAGGTAAATTGTGCGTCCTTACTCGTATTTTTTACTGACCTAACATCAGGCTGAAATCTTCTCCTTCGGGGCATGAGCAAAGATTCTCTTCACAGTTGACGAAGGGTTTGTTGCATTCTGAAGAGCTGTTGCAGAATCTGTCTGAAAAATAAGATGCTATCATAGCAAGTTTGTTCACACTGAGTTACGAAAATCAGATCTTTAGATTTCTAACTTATTCACAGGAACATTTGTACATAGTTTAACATTTCGTGTACAGCTAGATTATAAACTACAGTTAATCGAACGGAAAGAAGAATGTAATATACATAGAAAGCATTGAGATGACGCAAATGCAAAAGAGAAATATGAAGGCATTAAGATTTGAGTAAGCCTGTATTTTGTTTTCGACGATCAATCAAAGGAATCATTATCTTCATTGATCACTCTTATTACAATCAAGGAGCAATAAACCTCAAGACAGGGTGTTTTTAACCTGAGAAGGTGTGGGTGAGTGAGGAGCAAGCTCACTTAGTATAGATCAAAGCGTTTTCCCTAACCTTCCTTACCCGTCTTTTCTGTCCTCTATTAATACCACAGCATGCATAGAAGATAACCAGTGAGGAAGGAAAATCTTATTAGGTTATGCTAACGGAAATATTTGCACGAGTTGAGCTTGGGTTGAAACCTGAAATTGCTTAACATCCTCATTGTAATCAGCAAAGATATTTTTTCTGATGTATACACACTCGAATTGAATGAAACTCTGTGCATGATGTTGACAACGAGGATTTCTTCTCGAAACAGCCTGTTCTGACTCAAATACGTGAGCAAAAGAGGTTAGAATCGATAACATAAAATATGATTTTACAAATGTAAAAAAAAGCTCATGAGTACTGATCTATTACGGACGAGCCAAAGGGCTGGTGATCAGATTGGGCGTTTAGAGGCAGTGAACCACGATGATTTCGCATTAATTATTAGACATTAGACGAGGAAATATAGTGATGTTTTGAGTAGGAATATAAAGAAGTGATGAACTAGTAAAACAATTTAAACAATTTAAACAATTTATTTACCACAGGAGATACAGAGGTAGAATGTTTCTTAAGTCTAGTACAATGGACAAGTTTGAATATAGCTACCTGTGGGCCCGAATAAGTTCAGCGACTTCTGGGGCATCCTACCATCAACATTATTCTAAGGTGTACATTAATGTTTAACCTAAATCACTTAACCTAGTTTCACATTAGACTGATCAGTGAGATAATTCAATCGATATCAGATATTTCATTTTACAATATAGGTTATGTGGACTATATTTAACAGTACATTCGATAAAAGATTTAACAGCAGACTGAAGGCGAATTACATATTACCCATGGCAAATTTCATTATTGGAAACAGTCATGTTGGAGACAAGATTTGACTTGGTGATCTTACATGACTAATATTCCGATAGGAAGTGAGTCTCGAGATTTCTTTTGAATAACTTGTAAGAATTACTATCACGGATCTCCGCAGGTATTGAGTTCCAAGTTTTAGTTCCAACGAAGAGGATACTGTGTTGCGACCGGGCCTTTGAATAATAAGGAAGCATGAATTTACTTCTATTTCGGGTTAAATGGTCGTGATGACCAGTTTGCGCACTTAATAATAGTTTCAGGCTATTGTCGCCATCATTTCTTAATGTTTTGTAAATGAAATTACAAATGGAGATTTTATAGAGATCTGGAAGTTTAAGTATTTGTAAATTTTTAAATGAATCATTTGTGTGAGCATTATATTCTAGATTCTTTACCGCTCTGATTGCTCTTTTTTGCAGAGTAAAAATTATATTGGTTTTATTTTTATCAGTTCCGTGCCATGCTTCAATTCCGTACTGCAAGTATGGTGAAATGAGCGTTCGGTAGAGCATTCGTAAAGCTGTTTCAGGCAGGTAATTTTTAACTTTATTCAGGATTCCGATGGATTTCGATAATTTAGAACTAATATTAGCGATGTGCTCTTTAAAGGTCAGATGTTTATCTATTATGATGCCCAGAAACTTGCATGAGTTGGTTTCTTCGATTTCACCTTCGCCAATTTTTATGTGTGGGAGAGATATGCTTTTCTTGTATGAGAATGTAATATACTTTGTTTTTTCGATGTTGAGGCTTATTTTATTAGCTTTAAGCCATAATGAAACCTTATGGAGTTCATTATTTATGCTCTCCGCAATCATAGCGGGATTTTGGCTCGGAAGGACCGTAGAAAGCGTGCTGTCATCGGCAAAAAGTATGAATTTGAAAAATGTTGTTGATTTGATAATATCATTTATAAATATCAGAAATAGGAGAGGCCCTAGGACAGACCCTTGTGGAACTCCATGGCTAATTGTCTGTGGGTCCGATTTTGCGTCGTCAACGCCAACGTATTGCTTCCGATTTGTTAGGTATGATTTGAACCAATCATGGGCAATTCCTCGAATGCCATAACAGTGTAGTTTCGAGAGTAATATCTTATGGTCCACACAGTCGAATGCTTTTCGAAAGTCAAGAAAAACGGAGAAAACAAGCTTTCCTTCATCTATATTAGAGTAAAGGTACTGTAAATGATTTAATACAGCTTGTGTCGTTGATTTCTTAGAACGAAAACCGAATTGTCCGTCATAGAGAAAAGATTTTTGTTCAAAATACGAATACACTTTTTTATACACAATTTTTTCAAATATTTTGCTCATAATTGGTAAAACAGAGATAGGTCTATAATTATTAACGCAGTTTTTATCACCATTTTTAAAAATAGGGGTGACTCTGGCAGTTTTGAGAGAGTTGGGGAAGATACCTTGAGAAAGCGAATGGTTGATAATATCAGATATGCACGGTGCTATTATATCAGCAATAGCCTTAAGAACTTTAGCTGAAAATGTATTTAATCCATTTGATTTATTTTTCAAATTGTTTATGCATGTAATTACATCGGAGGGGTTAGTTGGCGGGAAAAAGAAAGAGTTGTGTTCACGGACATGGTCCATGTATTGCAAGTGGTCTGTAGGTTCACTAACGACACTATCGGCTATATTTTTTCCTATATTTATAAAAAAGTTGTTGAACACTGTTGCAATATCTTGTTTATCATGATATTTTACATTTTCGTGAACGATGGATTCAATCGTTTTTTTAGCGTTATTATTCGGTCTATAGCATGAATTAAGCAGGCGCCAAGTTTTTTAATATCAGTTTGGTAGTCAGTGAATTTGCGCGTAAAGTAGTTTTGTTTCGATGTTCGTATTTGATTTGTCACATGATTCCTGAATCTGTTATACGTTAATCTAGAGATTCGTCCTTCGTATAGTAAGGCTAAGTATGCTTGACGTTTCTTTATATTGATCACGATATCTTCAGTAATCCAAGGTTTTTGTCTATTTTTTGGCGTAATTGTGCGGGTGATTATTGGACAACATTGGTTATATGCGGTCGTTATAGTTTCAGTTAGTTTTAGTATTGCTTGGTCAATGTTAATCGCATTATTGTCTAGTTCATAGATGTCCAATGATGGCATTAATTCTTCTAGAACAGTTCGCATTGTCCCCAAGTTATATTCGTTTATACAACGATATGAAAAAGTCTCAGCATGTGGGCTGTTGCAGGGACTATAGACATTCTTCTTGATGAGAAACACCGGAAAATGGTCAGATAAGTCAGAAATTATTATTCCTGTATGAAAATCAGTCGGATCTAACATAAAAATATTATCGAGCAACGTGGCAGATTCGGATGTAATACGCGTAGGTTTCGTGATGATTGGAAGGAAGGAGTTAGACTGAAAAACATTTATGAAGTTTGAGATTTGTTCACAGCTTTCATATTGAAGAAGATCGTAGTTGAAATCCCCGCAAATTATTATGTCATTGTATAGAGATTTGTTAAACTGAGATATTATGCTATGAAGCTCGTTCAGGAAAGAAATGTTGCAAGCTGTTGGGGGCCTATATACAGTCCCAAGTACAATCCGTTTACCATTTTTCGTTAGTTCTATAAATAGAGTCTCAATATGTTCACGATTCATAGTCGCACTTATAATGTTTTTCGATGATATGTGTTTAGATATGTACGTACTGATGCCACCACCACGTTTGTTGCTACGGATGAATGATGGCTATTATAGTTCTGAATTTGAATTAGGTCTTTAGTTGAGTCATCTAGCCAACTTTCGGTGAAACTGAGAACATCAAAATTAGTACCTCATCGAGTTCCACGTAAGCATTAATTCAGAATTCATTATTATTCACTTTTTAACGAATATTTGTTTTCGTGGCTGGTTGCGCGAACTCTTTTGACTACAAAAATCATACTCTACACCATGACCTCGCTCTTGCTCTCTGGAAATGCTTTCAACGCTGAATAATCACAGGCAGTAAAACGAGCGGCTGATGGCTTGACCTCCCGAAAACCTTGCTTAAACTTTGAAGAATATTATTCGTTAACATTTAATTTTAAAGTTCACATCAATGTTAGGAAATATTCAACTGGCAATGAGCTTTGGCAAGGAATTGGAGATGAAGCAGCAACGAGCAAATCAAAGGAAGTTTTAAAACGATTTTTTTTTTTGAGCGGGGAGGTCGCTTAAACAAATAAGCAATTGTTGTGTATTTTCGATGATCTACTTCAAGTTCGTTTTTCTTATGGCGTCTGCGAACATCATATACGATCTTCATATTCATCAATGTTCTTTTTTAAATCGAAAAATTATGCTTTGAATTAAAGGCTATATAAAAAACCTTATGACCACTCTTCATAGGAAATATCAATGATGGCTTTTTGTCATTTTCAAACTGCCATTACTATTATTGATTGTTTTGTAAGTGCGCGGCGCATGATTTGTGTGCTGTATAAATCATATGAGAGTCTCAAAATATTTGCATTTTTAGAAGTAGGGGCCTAATAAAATATTTCAAGTATATCATATATATTATTTAAAAAAGACAAGAAAGAAAAACTGTTCCATTAAAAAAAATTAATCCATGAAATGTAGTTAAAAACTTTATTTTAAAAGATTTAATAACATTAAGGTCCTTAATGGAAATGTTTTTTCATCGTATAAAAAGTATACTCGACGAAAACCGTAAATAATTAGCCATTCGAAATTTAGTGTTATAGCGTATTGACTATTGCAGCCTAATATGGGGAGACAAATCTCAATATCATCAAAGAGAGATCCAAAAATGTATTTAATTCGCGATCAAGGTGGTATGCTATAAGGTAAATTCAAGAAGAGTGATTGCGAAACTCCTCTTCTAAATAAACTCGGCTGAACTTCTATCAAGAAAGGTTCCTCACACATAAAGGCCAATACGTGTTTTTCTCTTTATATCTCCCTCAATCCAATGCTGATATTGTAACCAACCTAAAGCCGAATTGGAGAAATAACGTCTTAGTCAACTACCTTTCATCTAAGGTTGGGCAGAAACCTCTGTCAATATCAGGCTCCGTACTGTGGAACAAACTTCCACGGAGTAACAAAATTTCAAATGATGAAAGAATTGCAGACCTTGACAGCACGTTATTTTGCGTTTCAATGATAACTGTACGGGTAGTACAAATCCAGACCGCATTTGTGCTCTCATCTCATTTGTCCGCCGTGGCACAGCGGTTTAGGGATCGGACTTGTATGCTGAAAGTCGCGGGTTCGTTCCCAGCGCTGGCGCGGAGATTTTCCCCGTTGGGTATAAGGGAAAGCTCAAGCACAATACCCCACTCAACCCAGGTGTCGGAAATGGGTACCGGCTTTACGGGGGAACCGTCATGGTGTCCTATATCTAGGGTTAGTTATAAGACATTTGAAAAACCAATGCTAAGATCATATGTATCAGGCTTGATTGGAAATAAAGCATCCCAAAGATGCCGATGTTAACCTTTAATCTTTAAATGCACGAAGTAGTTACGAATTTCTTTCGCTAATTATCCTACATTTTCAAAGTTTCGATCCAAAGTTTGTGTTGTGTGTTTATTCGATGTGTAGTGTGACTGCTTGTATGCTAGTATTCATGCACAACCGCACAGCAGTTACTGCAAAATTGTTACACCAGCGACTGGCATTTCGGTTGTATGTATACCGTATTTTCTCTATTTATTTATCATCCTTTCACGTGACGTAACACATCTCTTCCTGATATCAGTGTCAATACTTTATCTAGGAAATATTAATTTGTCGTGGATTTAAAAAATTTCATTTGAGGCCGCTAACTTAGTTCTATTTTGTTTTAATTTAAAAAAAATATGTTTTCGAATATCTCCTATTTCAACCTTGTAGTTCTGAATATTTTTTATTAATTTCAAAGCATTACATTTTTAACACTTTTCTATGTAACAAGAGCTAAAGCCCAAATTTCAATGTTCATATAGACCTCCGTTAGCGTTTCATCCTATTGCGTTCATCTAAGTATTTCTTTTATACACTCATTCATAAACATCATCAAATTTAGAGTAACTTGCTATGAAAACACATAAGATGTTTTTCTCTCTGTCTCTCGTATAAGCGCTGGCCTGAGCTGTTATGACACCCAAACATGTTACCAACTAAGGACTATTATATTAAAACATTTTTAAAAGCAATGTACAATAATTTATCTTATGTATTACCTTTATATATTATGTTTTTTTCATTTTTATTCACGTCGTATGATATTATTGTTTGTCTCGAGAGGCAATTTCTCATTTCTGATGCTCATGAGTATATTATGACTGCATTATTTAGGTAATTAATTTCACGAATTGCTGCAACTTTCTTGTACATGTTATGTTTAACGTTGTAGAAAAATTCATTTTCCCGAGTACGGTGAACTCTCTTGCGCCAGCGTAATTTGTGTAGGAAATATCGTTAATTTGTGTTGAGGTAAAATATGTTATTTTATCCGAGGTCGTTATTTAGCATACTCTTTGATATGTTAGAGTAAAAATATCAAATCAAATTTTGAACTCATAGCCTTAGACTCAGAATTATTTGAATCCACCCATTTTGTTATCAATAGTATTCCCTGATGTTGCAAGTCCCTAAGCTCGTCTCTCCGTGTAAGTGCGCTCTTCCATGAGCGTTTTCATTCATGCGTCACTGGCATTATGTTTTATTTTTTTAGTTTTTGTTACTTGCATACCAAGTTTAGATTAAGGCTACAAAGACAATGTATTTCTTCATGCTTTCCTCTTTATCATTTGTATCAACTATTGACATGGGTATTACGATAACCATTTGTGTAAATCAACTAAGGATCTTGATATTTAAGACATTTTAAAAACCAATGTTATACATTTCATTTATCAACTTTATGGGAAATGAACTGTTTTCTTTGAAAGGTTAATGTCAAAGGTTAATCCTTTTTTTATTTTGGAGAAACAAAATTAATATGTTCTCTTGGATATTTACCTTAAACATGGGGACTGACAGCTTATGAATACTTTACTCGTGTATGCCTCGTTGGATATTCGCTATTTTTTAGAGGAAAAATGAAACACTACACTAAACTGACTAACATGCCATCCTAAAGGACTTTAGAGTGATAAGCAAAGGTAGACCTGAAGTAATTTATTAGAAAACACAGCACAAACACGCGCGTTTACTACAAATAAACACACACGTAGAAACAAATTTCAAAGCTTGTTCATCACACAATGAGTGAGATGATTTTTTATGAATCCTAAACTCAGGTTGCGCTTATTTTTTTATTTATGTTTCAAACTACATTTTGAGATACAAAAATGTGTGCCGCTTACCGGGGTAGCGATCGTTGGCTGTTCAAAACAGTAAGTAGGCGTACTAGCTTTATTAAGTGAAATATTTAGGTATTTCGAAATGAAAGCCCAATACTGACTGGTCGGAGAGCGTTTAGCGAAATGTAATCGTAATGAAGTGTGTTTTTTCGCGAGAAGAAAACACTTCATCCTATTACAATGAACTGACCTCTGTATTTCCCAGTGTAGTAAAAAGAAAAAAGACAAAATACACGAAGACTTGGAAAACGATAAAATAAGCTAGTTTCTAATTCTCTGATAGAATTATCAACAGGTCAAGTTACAGTCTGAGAGCAACAAAGAACATTATAGGTTTCTCGTTCTGTCGATATTCTCTTCAATAACATACAGATATGGTTACATGAAATAAAATAGAAACACTGTGATAAATTGGTATCGCTCAACAATCTCAAATAACCACAAATTTTTACACATAGATTGCAAATGAAGTTAATTTTGATTTTGTAAGCGACTGCTTTGGACATTCAAAGAGTGAGTTCATTGTAGGGATTGTAAAAACTGAAACAAAATTAACTAAAACTTGTAAAGGTATTCAAGCTCAACAGTTTAAAATACTTCAAAGTAGTAGTGAGCAGATTTAAGGCAAAACGATTGATCATAGACAATGAAATGTCGCAGTACGTTTTTCTCTGACAAAGATGCAAAATGGAGTGACACGTTTGCCTTGAATTATTTCATAGCTTCAGAGTTTTTATAGGCTTGGAAAGTGATTCCACTATGATGGTCTTGAAACCGAGAGAGCATTGTCTTACGTCAGATAACTTGGACATCACTTCTATGATTTAGTTTATTAGTTTGATATATTGGGGGGAAGAAATTTTTCTACTTCTGCATTACTCTTTTGGAGGTACAGAGGCGAGTACACTTGTTGGGTTTTATGAATGTGAAATTTTTCTGGTATTGAGGTCAAGCAAAAGATTTAAACGTTTTTGGCTTCGGTATGAATATCGCTCAAAGTTATGTAAAAATTTTAATGGAAATTTTTCATATGGTTATTTACAACTCATTCAATAGTCATATACTTTTGCTTATTTTAGTATAATTTTTTGTTTAAAGATTAGTTTGAAGTTACTCTGGCTGATCATCAATTAAATTTATATTCGTACGAGTGAAAACATGTTCTACGATAATTTTCTCAAAACGTTTACTTCAATACTCACATTTTATGGCACTTGTTCAGTTCGGCATTTTTTTCGACCCCATATCACTCTAGGGTAAATGAATAAATTTATGTACAGATGTTGAGCGAACTTTCAGAAGTAGCACTATCTCGCAACTGCAAAAATCCCTTCTGTTTGCTGAATCATTGAGAAAAATCTGCATTTGACAAAGGAAATCCATCACTCTTAGAAAAATTAAACCATACCATCAATATCTTAAAACAAATATAGAAATTCCTCACATGCTCAGTAATATCCTTCTGCCAAAGCCTACTCACCCCACATGATGTGCTTCTTGTTGATTTGACGAACGATAGTAAACAAAGTACAGGTCTGAAATATATTTTTCACTGCTAAAGTCAAGACCCTCGATTGTAGAACGTAAAGGTTTCCTAGCGTTTGAGGTGATTATTAATTAAATTTAAATTATCAAATTTAATTTTTATAAAATTTACGCGGTACTGGAAGTTGCCCGCGTGTGATGGGGTTGACCTGTCCTGTGCAGGGGGAGGGGCTGCACTCAATGAAGCGATCGGGGTAAACCAGCTATGGCTGTCGGGCCTGACTGTGGAAGGTGGTTGTGCTGGGCTGCTGCTGATCCTGGCAGTTCAGGTGCGGCCTGTGCTGCCTCTCTCGCCTCCTAGTGACTAAGTGTGGTGATTGTGGCCTGCTGTCGGCTACCCTCCCATAGGGAGGATAAGCCCGGTCTATGTGTGTAAATTATCAAATTTTAAGGGCGATCTGAAGTGCTGGAGTGCTGTTGTACCCCATTCTGCGGTGCATGGGCGGAGGGAAATTGAGGCGCTTAAAGAAATAATATACCCAAAGAACTGGTCACTTTGTCATGGTTTCTTTTGAATACTAAATAGTTTAAAGACGTAGTGAACTATTTCAAAGTTCACAGTGCCAATCAGTCACTCGTAACTCTCAAGTAACAAATCAACAAAAAATATTGAAATCATAAAACTGGCATCTTGCCATCAGATATTACGAACAAAGCAAGTTTATCACAGACTGACAAGCGTGGTACCCTAACAACAGCTTTTAATGTCACAGAAGTGATCGATCAGAAATGAATAGATAACGCTATCTCGCACATCCGAGGGCAACAGGCTGTTTGTGAAAATAGCGACTTTCTTTTCTCGTTCTCATTTTTCTAGGCACAATTTTTTAGAGAAGGAATTCTACCAATATGACATTCAATTTTTACAGAAAACGAACCTGCACTGATGGAAAATAATGCATTGACAAGACTAGTACCTTTTAGTGTAATGAGACTTGCAAAAACGCAGAAGTAAAATGCATGACTACATATCACAATGCTCGTATCAAATTTTACGAAGGCACAATCATCTCCCAGTACAGACAAAGAGAGGAAAAATTAATAATGGATATTAAGAGATGGCTTCTAAAACATCTTGATCGTTCGCGCACCATGTGGGGATGAGTCACCGAAATACACTCTGGGGAACAGATAACAATGCTTGTTTGATTTCGCTCTTTGAAGAGCAAAAATAAATACCTTTCTGGGAGTGCATGGAATAAAAAAACCTAGCAGACGTACATCGTGTATTGCGAAGCATACGAGGGTTCTAAAAATTAAACATCTTCGGATCTCGGACCTAAGCAATGTACATGTATTGATGCAATACATGTACATTGTTATTGTCATTTAAAAAAAATCATTTAAACAAAAAGAAGGCCTACTTAACTATTACTTAATATGTAGTACCTGTGCTAAAAATATTCTTGTACTTGTGCACTGGTGAAACTCGAATGAGACGGTCATTAAGAATCCTTATGAGCATAACAGAGACGGAAGGAGCAGATACCAAACAAATATGTAAATGAATAAATAAAAACGTAAACACACCAACGGTATGACGTAAGATAAGTTCATATATTACCTACACGTGCCCTATGAGTAGGGAAGATAGGAAATGCCTATACTAAGAAAAAGTATGGATATATCAGTATCAGCAATTTCTATGTCAAAGTATGCATCAAATGCAACAAAATTATAATAGTTGATGTAATTACTATGCACGGAGTACCAAAAATTTTGATATTCATATTTGTAGATAAGAGGGTTGTAGAGTCAGAGGGAAACATTTGTGGCTTCGACACCACCTTCTCAAAATTTTGCGACTACGACTCCACCCTAAAACATGCGGCTCAGACTCCGCAACAATGCTAAAAAAATGATGAATTTTTTTGTTTTTAGTCTGATTCTTATGGAATTTGACTATAATATGTAACATTCGAAAAGAAACGCAATTTCATCTATACATTTTTTTGATTCAGGCCTTAGTTTTGAAAAAAATGACGTATTGGTTTTTAGTCCATTGGTATTGCTATTTCAAAAGAAGAAATTCATTGAGTTTTTATGCTAGAACAAAAACAAAGGCAGTTTTAGAATTCTTGGAACATATCTAACAAAAGTACATTCGCAAATTTTCCATTTCTTCTTTTTTTATATGGGGTCGAAAATTAAAGATTTTGGTTCCCTTACCACCCCTCTGGGGGGGATCTATTGTCCGTAGCGCTTTAAAATTTTAGGACCGAATAGTCCACCACCTAAGGGTCCTTTTCCAACAAAAACATGAAAAATGACCATCGGAGAGAAAAGAGGCCTCGGAGGACCCCCTTAATTCTATTAGTAGATAAAATACTGTATAAGATTTCACACAAGCGGACTTTCTGGCATCTTGTTTATATTACTTCAAACTCTAAAACATACTAAACTTAGTATCAGGAAAAACCGCTCAAATTGTTCATTAAAAAAATACATTCAATAATTTTGTTTAATCAATATTTCCCACTCTTGGTGAACGTTCCTTCTTTTGAGACCTTTTAAATAAATGGTCGCCTCAAAGTTTGTCAGGAGTTTGATTTTTATCGACTACATCCGCTTTGAACAAGAAGTTGCTTCACTTGTGACAGCGATGATCAAGAGTGAAAAGAGAAAAAATAAACATTCTTTCCAAAATTTTTATCTCGACTCTCTACACCAAAAACTAGAGGAGTGTCATTTGGTGTGAGGAAAATTAAAGGTTTTCAGGTGAGTAGAAAAAAACATTTGTCTTTGTAAAAAAGTTTGTTTTCAAAAAGTTTCAAGTTTTGTTTTTGGAAAAGGAAAAAAAGTTTCGTATCAAAAACATTTTTTACAAACAAAAAAGCCCCCCCCCCACTTCATTCTCCTTAAAGGACGTTCTATTACGTGAACGCCTGTAAAATTTACTGTGGATGTTCAGCACATGTATAGCTTCAACTGAAGGCAAACTACGACTTCTTGAAAATTTAGCCGAAGGAAAAAAAAGTGTACGGTCTCCTTAACGAAAACACACGGGCCTATTCTTGGTCCCAAAAAACACACAAGCGCAAAACTTTTTGCTGCTAAAGGTTAAAAACACGAAATTATAAGTAGAAAAGTGTAATTGCAAAAATATATAGCATCGCTCAGCCCGGGTTTGCTCGAAAATGAGGGATTCAATTTCAACCCAGTGAACGTCGCAACGCAAACAGAGCGCTGTGGAAGCAAACCTTGACAACGATCCTTTAATGAGATTCACACAGTCATTTTAACAATAAGTAACTCAATCTAACAAGTAATTACATTATTTTCACCAAGCGTGTTTCGATTAAAAAATATTTCATTATTTCTTAAAAATATTATTATTACCGCGGTATCATAAGCTGCCACATAATTTCTCTCTATCGCTGCTCAAAACGACGCTACACAAATAATTAAAGGACTTTTCCTATGGACATACTAGAAATAATTCGTTTGAACATCATACAGCACCATAAAAAAAAATTTGATCCCGAGCTCTCAAAAACTATGGTCTCTAAATCAGATAATACGTAAACACTTAATTAAAAATTAAATCAGACTGATTTATTTTTAGAGTTACTACAACTTACTGAAAACAATAAGTTTCACGATAGATTCATTTAGTCCTATTTTCTTAGGAGTTAATATTTCTACGGACTACAAACATCAAGTTGACCTAGGTCGTACAAGATATTTGTGCGCCTAAGAGTGCTCAAAAACCTTAAAATGAACGGGTACTGTTATGAGCGTCAGTGCGGGTGGAAGCTATAGATCAAAACCAACATCAAAAGCGTAGTCATGGCATATACATGGTGATCAGATACACGGAGTAAGTAGAATTACCTTAATGCTGAAGTCAGTCATGAACACATAAAAATTAACTCTAAGCTTGATAGCAAGCATGCAAGAAACAGTAAAATGGAAAATTATTTGGCGCCCGAAAGCATGCAGTAATGGATTCGGAATATAATTGTTCGCTGAGTATGTACGTCGCTACCAAGTGCTCAGACGGCGGTTTTCAAGCAGGGATGAGTCTGCTCACGGGACCTTTTCTTCGAATTCATCAAGGAACTGAAAATTCGATGTTATCATGGTAGTAAGCCCTCTAAAGGAGAATTTTGAAGTATTTAACACACTAATAAGGGGATATATTGGGAGGTAAAATGACAATGCCTCACATTTTGAAAATAGCTAGTCCAATATTTATACGGCCATACATGAAAAATCACTGACAAAAGTTGAACAAATTTCAAATGCTCAATCTGATATTAAAGTATTTGTGAAATCAGAAAACTACGCGACAAGTCTTCTTATGATTTGACTAAAATAATCCACACAACTCACTATAATTACAAGGAAAAATTCTGCTGAAAATTATCTAAATTCATATTTCCGTCCGAACCAACAAAAGCTACAACAAAGCAAGTATATATTACCTAACATGAAAATTATCATTATAAATGCCATAAGAGGAATGACAACACAACGTCAAACAGTACACACTCCACTACTGAGGAAGTACGGCATTCTCTAGCTAATATGGTTATGCGTGAGTGACATGTGTAACAGCTACCGTTGAGCTTGGTTTCCAAAAAAAAATGGATGGAGGTTTAAATCATAATATTTTACGAACTCGGTAGCTCTTCTGCCGATATAAATCGAGTTAAAGGATTTTCATGACCAAACAACTTGATATTCCTCTTGCACTACAATCCTAGTATTTACTTCACTACTCTTCTTCGATAAGCAAATTATGATACAAGCATAATATTGGTTAAAAGAAGTCAATACATGTAAAAACTTGAAATTTCAAATAGAGAAGTTTCACTGAAGATGAATAAAATAGCGATAAGTGCTGCACATGGTGTCTACATTTTTAAGTCATTGGGTCAAAGAAATTAAATGTTAGTTTAAGCCTTCCTGACCGCAACTACGACGCTCCAAAGAGAGGAAGAAGGAAAGCACCATTCAGTATAAAGGTAAAAAAAACGCGTAATCTATACCCAAGGTGCATAGAAACAGTAAGTTGAGAAAGAAGTTTATGAAACAAGATAAAAGTTGAAGGAAAATGTAGTAGGTGCTGAAAAACAGGGCAACACTGAACCGAAAATAGGTAGTCTTCAACATAACAAAACTCATTTGAACAAAAAAGCCTACTTAACTCTCAGCTTGTGATCTCACATTTTCTCGCTGGAAATGCAAATTACGTTAGATACAATAGTTGTATCGCTCTCAAAAGAATTATTGTGTCAAAAAGTATGAAAATGAGGAACACTGATCTTTCTCTTTCCGTAGCTGACTAATGCTAACGATCTTAGTAAATATCCGGCGCAGCGTCTCCAATGGTTTTCTGATGTCGGCGCAGTAAGGTACTTTGGGGTCGATTTTAAAGAATATATTGCGTCAATAGTTCTTGTTGCAGCGAAAATCATTCGGAGCAATCAAAGTTGTAGATATTTAATAATAAGAAAGCGATGAGCGTTATAGCAGTACGTACTGCCGAAAGACTTTTGGCCAGGACTTGTTATCTAGCCTTCCACTGCGGTTCGTTTCCGATCTGAGGCCTCAACTGAATGAATTACTCCAGCGCAGTTACGCGCAGCCACCGGGCAAAGATGCAATAAAAGCAGACATGACGTCTATATCGCTGCATTATTCCTGCAGCAGTACTACGCTGTTTTCCCCAACGGATAGGAGACTAGATAGTTAGCTCTAAATTGTAGGATCGAGTTTTAAAATCAGCCCAGCGAAGTGAGGCTTCAAACATCTTATTACTGTTACGTCTTAAGCCTGAAGCCTACAGACTGCACAGAACACTTCACAAATATTTTTTGTTTGTCTAGTCCAAAAAGAAAACTAGAAACAATAATTTTTTTATCAACAGTTTAGGAATGAAGCACTCTAACTAACAATCGTGTGTGTAGGATGCTGAAAACATAGATTTAAAAGTTAAGTATTCAGTGTCAAGGTAACGCAGTCAGATTTGTGATGAAGACCAGTAGAAAAGTATTTAGCGGTATACACAAATGTAACGCTCAATCAAGGATTCTAATTTTTTCTACTACCGCAGGAGAAAGAGCCACGCCGGACTATTAACGGGAAACGTAAAGCGGCCATCACAACATACTCGGAGAAACGCTGCACAAGAGCCCTGCACACGCAATTACGTTCCCTGCGTGTTGGTCAACATATGTACTAATTGGTGAATTGCTCACATACGTACCAGTATAAATGAATGACATTTCATCTATTTCGTACCCTTAATTGAAGATAATTATCATCATACCAGATGGAATGTTATCGTACAATAGCATTTCCATACTTCTTAGAAATGATAAAAGCGAATTCGAGCAGTTCGATTTCCCAATTTTGCTACTTACAACCTAACCAAACCAACCGTTAACAGCCGTGGAAACGCGGCGAACGTGTTAAATAAGCCTAAATCTTATTTCATGAGATTCGAAATTTGCACTACATTTTCTGAGAATAGGAGAGGATGTTTCTAGAATCCCTTCATCATAATTCGCAATATTAACTAATAATTTGCAGGACATGTGAATATCCAAGCAATGTTTTACGAAGCATTTGCTTATTAGTACACAAAATCTATAGAAATTATTTCAAAACGTTCACAGTTTAGTAGCTCACCCGTGGTCACTGAGGAATTCTTCATTTTGCGTGTCCCCCACCGGATCGGTAGCAATAAATTACATTTTTCTACGCTTAACCAAAACCAAATGGAGGCACTTCTCAATCAATTTTTTGTTCGTTTGAAAGTTCAGTATTGAAAAGAATCTAATTATAGTCGAAACTTCAGTCCCGCCGCAGCTGCACTGCCGCAGGTAACGCCTAGAGAAATTTCTTACGTAATTCATCCGATTGAATACTTCAATCTTTAAAATAGTTTTCCATAAGTTTTGACATTATTTTGAAAATATTCTGAGAAATTTTGTTCGATTACAACCCAGTTTTACAAAAACTGTTACATAAACTGAACAATTGTACACATTTCATTCATTTTCAGCACTTCAACATTTAAACTTGTTGATGACACGTATAAATTCATATTTTTAGTCTACGATTTACAATCACAATACAAACGCATCACTATAAATAATAAATGAGACTTTTTAAGCTTTAAAACGTTTGTGAACAGTTCATTAAAAAAATAGCAAAATTCTTATTTGAATTACACCTTGACTCGAGGAAATTTTTTACACCACCAGCAAGTAAGAGGATATTTGTAATACTAAATTTCATTCCTACGATCTCAACCAAAAAGTTCAAAGGTAGACCAAGCATTGGAACATTCCAACAAACAACGTCATTCAAAATGTATTCGATCTTATCGCCTAACTCGTGTGAAAATTTAAAGAAAAATAGGAGAGAATAAAGAAAATCTAAATAGCAATATTATATCGTTCAATGAACCTTGAAAGCACTATGTGCATTAGGGAATGTTAGAAAATGGGGCGACCGATGAATAGGAAGAACATCGAGCATTCGCTTTCCCTCGACACATTTGAAGTGGAGGACGAGGGTTGTCATTTATAACGTAGATATTGCATAAAAAATATCGCCGACAATAAGCTTTCGCCTAGGTAACGCTTGCTCCAAAACCACCGCTATGGCAGCACTGCCACTTCATACCTGCGAAATGCCTTACGAACAAAAAGTGACATCGAGCAGACACTTGCCTCTGAACCACTCCGTGATGAGGGTATTGTCAGGGTTGATATGGGAGATGTTGGCAGGAGAATGGGCTGCCTCTGGAGGTATGATAGGCGGAGGTAAAAGTCTCCGCATCATGCCACGTCGGATGTGCTCACCGTGTGTGCGCATCAGCTCAATGAGCAACTCAGGGCCCACACACCGTTGACACAGCTGACATGACACATCGTCACACTCAGAGCCTTTTGTCGTTTCACCTGCACAGTTGGTGGCGCAGTGCTCGGGAAACACGCCCAAATCTTTAAAGGCAGCCAACATTTGCTGGTCGGCTGATACCTCATCTACCTTCACAAAGCTCTGGTCTCTTCTGAGTCTTGCAGTAGCAACTTGTTCATTGATGGGTAGGGTGGCTACGCTCAGAATGTTATTAATAACCTGACGATACAGGAGCCTGTTTTGCTTGAAGTGAGCGGACGATAAATTAGGGGACATGTTAGCTTCCATGATATAAACGCGCAGGTCTGCGTCGATTATCAAATCAACTCGCATCATTTCAAAAAAGTTTTGTCTATGTTTATAGTTGAGCACAGCGTTGATCAGAGATTCTTCTTTTGCGTAGAATACTTCAGAGATTGCGTCACTCACACCTTTCCACACCACCTCAGGGTCCTGGAAATAAATCATTATCATGAATCAAGATAATTTGGTCTTTTTACAATTCACATATTGTTAAAAAGGAGAGGGTTACAAGTCGTCATTCACAGTGGAAGAAACATAACTGGAAAATTTGTGTGAATTAAATAAAGTAGAAATATCCAGGCACAAGCGAGTTAAAATTTAGCAAAAATGTACAGATGATGGCCTTGAGTATGTAAAAATATTCAATGAAAATAACGAGCTTTTTTACCGGCCGACTTCAATAAAATAATCCCATGACGCGGTTGTCACATGATCCACACGCCACTTTAACAATCAACTCGTAAGTCAGCAATTCGCTGGCGTGCAGCTGGTTGGGCCACATACCACCAGCGCATATCTGCCACCGGTCTACATCTTCCGAAGATGAGCCAGGTACGAAAGAATACAACACGGTAATGTAGAAATATAATATTTTCCTCTAAATAATGTCAATTAATAATAATACCACAAAAAGGTACATGATTTAAAACAATAAAAAGCAAGGCGAAAATCGCTACACGTAAAGCCATTTTTATTAAAAATGATCAAATAAAACTGAACGCTTCGGACTAACTGTCCATCTTCAGCAAGAAAATTTTTCTGTAAAACGAAACCAAGGGAAGAAAAATTGAAGCACTAAAGTAGTATCTATAAAAATCTAAACTTTGAAAAAACACAAAGAACGGTAAAAAATATGTAAAAGATAAAGGGAAAACTGAGCAACTGAATTACGTGTTGGCAACATGAAGCGGGAAAGCACTTTGGGTGTCATTGAGAGCAAGTTTCATTTTTTTAAATATAAAAAGATTCGAGAAGGCGCAGATCTGTTCTGTAAGAAGTACCGGCATTTAGGGAGACCGGAACATTGCACTCTTCCGCATGAGATCTAACAGAGGACAGTGGGGGGGACCCAAGAAAAGAAAAGAAAAAAGAAAGAAAAACACTTTATTCCAAGAGGAAGACCAGTTCTGCAACTACGCCCAGCATGCTCGAAAACCCTAGTCTTCAGGGTACGGCAGGTAGGACCAACGTACCGCGATTCACAACGTGAACAACTGTATTGGTACACCAGAGACGAGCACAGTGAGGGTGGCAGTTTGTCTTTGAAACGAAAAAGAGAACCAATTGTAAAGTTATTCACGAGGATCATTTGAAGTTTTTGTTGCGGGAAATACTTGTTAATGAGGGATTTAACATCCTCGCATAGTTTCAATGACTGATCTATAAAACACGGCAACTTAACATAGAAAGCTTGTTGCGTACAAGATTGAACGGATTGAGAGATATCATAAACTCATGACATAAATCTATTGATATGCCTGTCAACAACTGAAGAAGGAAAGCCTTTTTTGGCAAAATATCGTGACAAAAAATCGAACTCTTTGTGTAAGTATTGAAAGTTAGAACACACATTAAACGCTCTACGGACCAGAGTACGGATGCCGCAAACCTTAAAATTGTATGAACAAAAGCTGAAAAAGCTGGTCCCGAGCCCAGAAAAAATTTTCTTTCGGAAAACAGAGCACTGAAAAGTATTGCCAACTCTCTCTACACAAGCAACAAGAAACGGTAACCTATTATTTTCTTCGCCTTCCCTAGTAAATCTAATATTGCTACAACGAGAATTTAAATATTGGAGGAAGAGGTCAGAATGAGCCTTATCTCTGAACAAAACAAAGGTGTCATCAACATACCGCTTGTAAAATACCGGCCTAAACACAGGAGGACATTCTTTTAACCAGTTTTGTTCGTGGTGGCACAGAAATATATTAGCAAACGTTGGGCCTGAATGTAAACCCATGCCCAACCCATCAACTTGCTTATAATACGAGTATTTACCATTCTAACTTTCAATACTTACACAAAGAGTTCGATTTTTTGCGACGATATTTTGCCAAAAACGGCTTTCCTTCTTCTGTTGTTGACAGGCATATCAATAGATTAATGTCATGAGTTTATGATATCTCTCAATCCGTTCAATCTTGTACGCAACAAGCTTTCTATGTTAAGTTGCCGTGTTTTGGAGATCAGTCAATGAAACTATGCGAGGATGTTAAATCCCTTAGTAGTAGTAGTAGTAATATAGGTTTTGTTAAATCCCTCATTAACAAGTTTTTCTTGCAACTAAAAGTTCAAATGATCCTCGTGAATAATTTTACAACTGGTTCTCTTTTTCGTTTCAAAGACAAACTGCCACCCTCACTGTGCTTGTCTCTGGTGTACCAATACAGTTGTTCATGTTGTGAATCGCGGTACGTTGGTTCTACTTGCCGTACCATGAAGACTAGAGTTTTCGAGCATGCTGGGCGTAGTTGCAGAACTGGTCTTCCTCTTGGGTCCCCCCCACCGTCCTGTTAGATCTCATGCGGGAGAGTGCAATGTTTCGGTCTCCCTAAATGATTTTAAAATCTTGGCTTGTACCTCTTACAGAACAGATCTGCGCGTTCTCGAATCTTTGTATATTTACAAAATAAAACCTGCTCTCAATGACACCCAAAGTGCTTTCCCACTTCATGTTGCCAACACGTAATTCAGTTGCTCAGTTTTCCCTTTATCTTTTACATATTTTTTTACCGTTTGTGTTTTTTCAACGTTTAGATTTTTATAGATACTTAAATTTTTCTTCCTTTGGTTTCGTTTTACATAAAATTTTTCTTGATGAAGATGGACAGTTAGTCCGAAACGTTCAGTTTTATTTGATCATTTTTAATAAAAAAGACTTTACGTGTAGCGATTTTCGCCTTGCTTTTTATTCTCAAGCTGAGAAGCATCAATGATGGAGTTATTTTAGATGATATATAACATTTTTTTTCTAAGTAATCATTAATCAATGATGATTTGATAGGTTTCTAAATATCTTAAATCATTCGAAAACAACCATTAGAATCGAAGTAGAATAAAAATTGTGGTACAGTAGAGAAGTCTGATGTCTAAACGGACAGATAATTCATTGTTCCCATCTTTCAAATTCTTATGATTGGGAGTGGATAGCGACATATTTCAGAGTTTTCTATTTTAAACGTTTGATTTTCAGTTATGTGTGAAAAGATTTACCATGAACTTCTCCCCAATTTGTTGAATGCAGGAACGACTTTTTACTCTCAATCAAGCCATTTCGAGTCTATCCCCTAGATTAAACTCATTACAGAAAAATAGGCAGGGCACTGAATTTAGAGTTACATATTGCGCAGACACATTTTTTTGAGGCTCGGTTGCCTATGGAAATAGCTCAACTAGAAATTTACAAGTGACCCACTATTTCAATACCTAGGTCACTTTAAGCAGAAAGACTGATTTGTAGCGCATGTACACAACCATCGCCAACTATAAGCTTACCTTTTCTTGGTCTCTGAGCCACGCATCAAAGGACTGCTTCATTCCAAACCCCTGCAAGGTGTAGTACGGGATGAGGGAGGATACCTTCCACGTTGGCAGGTAGTCGTCACCAACAACATACTTGTCTTTCACGGCAGGGTCGAATGGGTGGTATTTCTCCGGACAGAACCTTGGAAACACACACATGACGAGTTATTTAAGTACACACCCAAGAAACTTCGAGTATGAAGAGAGCAAGAAATCTGTATTACAGAAACGAATGAATTAACAATAATAAAAATGAAACGGTACAAAAAAGAGAAAACATTTGAAGCCTACATGAAACAACGTTTACTTACAGTATTAAACGTTTGTGTTTTTCTAAATAACTTTACAATGAAATAAATCAGTGTTAATATATCAGTGCTCATCCGTTCATGTCAATACACATATATTATTCCCTATGGTTTTTATGTTTAAATGAGTTGTAAGGGCAAATAGAACACATACTAATTTTATTTGAAATATTTATTTTTCAAGTGATATCAATTACACTAAATAGCATTGGCATGACAGGACTCCATTTGACTCGCTTCTTGAAGAACCTCTACTTGATTAATATCACCCTTGGGAGGGCAGCAAAAAGTTTCAGTAAATTGATAAGCAAACACCAGGAAATAGAAGACCTGCCTTTAGGAATTATTTATATCAAATAGTCAGAGACACAACTCACCGGAAAAGGACATCTCCCCAATACACGTAAACACGCAATGGCCGAACGGACGTGAGCACCACGTATACTCCAATGTCAAACTTGTGCCCATCAATCAACAGCGGGTCGTGAATGAACTCTTGAACGAAGGATCCTTGAGCAGTGAGGTCCAACTCTGACAGCGGTTTGATGACGATGCCACGATGGTTGTTGCTCTTCTGCACGAACAAGGTGTCGGGGTGCAGCTTGGCGTAATCAAAAAGTTTGTCGCGATCATTGGGAATGCGGAAGGCCCGCGGCACGGACTTCAAACCACTTTCGGCTAGCGTTACCTTGTTGCTGATGAAGCCTGTACCCGGGAAATGATTAACTCTTTGATGAGGCTGAAGTCGCAACATTAAAGGCCGAAGTTCCTTAAAAGGATACGAGTGAGACCACAGCAGATCCCAAGGTTGGTTTGCGCCTTCTGCATCCGTGTAGTTCACTACTGTGTAGCCCAGGAAATTCAAAACTTCGTGTACGTGACGAAGGTATCCTGTGTGCTGGTTCTTCCCTCTCACCCACGCAATTGGAGACTCTGCAATCGAATAGCATCATGTACAACGATACTGATGAGAAACTATTTGTAGAAAGTTAAGCTGTTACTGACTGCCAAACAATTTCATTTCTAGCAACCACTTCAATCGAAAAAAGGTTACACCAAATTAAAAGAGAAAAAGAATAATACAAGTTAGTTTAAGCTTCCCCAATCACAACCAAGGTGTATCAAAAAGAGAAAGGAGGAAGACACTTTTTATTACGGAGTTAGAAAAATGGGCAATCAAACCTTGAAAAAATGTGTTTCCACGCAAGGTCCCCTGCGCATAGAAACAGCAAGTTAGGAAATATTTTTCTGAAACACGACCAAGTTGAAGAAGAGACCCATAGATACAATAGTTGTTTTCCCCGTGGGGTTGAAATGTCATAACTATAGAGAAGCAGTCCTACTATTACGCAATGGTTTGTGGCCCCGCGAACCAACGAGTTCACGTCGAACACCGCGGCGAGCTACGGTATGATCCATACATAATTAAGAAATAGCGACGTTATAACACGTTAGGTTCTGTTGAAAGGTTGTCTATGTCCTCGCCAATAGCTAAACCAATTCAAGAATGTAGTATACAATTAAAATTATCGCTTGCAAAAAATCAAGATAGTGAATTAGATAAGGGCGAAACATGTAGCACGAAGAATTTTACGATAGATTGATACTAGCATAAATAATAGGAAGCTCGGACACGTCTGTTAGGCCATCGCCAAGATGTGTCGACCGGTGACTCTGTACTACAGAGGGAAAATAAATCCTCCCTCAAATACCTGAGCTCGCGTATCACAGATACTTGCGAAACATACTTCCGTCACGAACTTCAAAATTTCGTTAGCTTCTTTAGCTCAGCTCGAAAAACTTCAAAGCTTGTTTTGTCAGCTCGAAAACTCCAAAGCTCAAAATTTCGCTACTTAGCCGCAGCCACCTGAAACTCTGAAGAAAATTGGAAGTTATCGCCGAACAGAAGACCTGTTGAAAAACCCTCGCCTTAATAAAATAATCAGTCAGCAACTGACTTCTCTCTTATCCCAGAAGTATCAGAAAGATTCCTCAGGAATAAGAAGCCTAAGAAATACGGCCTCTCTGAAATCAATTGACGACCCTCAGAAACCCCTAAGACAGGGACGTTATAAAAAGGTTGACGCCCGAACAGGACTCGCCAAAATAACTATCAAATGGCGTCCGAACAGGACTCGCCAAAATAACTATTAACTGGCGTCCGAATATGGACTCGCCAAAATATCTATCAATTGGCGCCCAAACAGGGACTCGCCTACAAAAAATTTACCAACGTCCAATCCAGAAGAAGCGAAATGACCAATAACAATCTTGCACTGAAAATGAATTATGGAGAAAAAATTTTTGACCAGCAATTTTATTTTTTGACCACATGCAAAGAAAATAAACAACGGAGAGTACTTTTGTTTTGTGATATCAACCACAATGCCTTGTTGTAGCAGTTGGATAAGAGTACTCTCAAGAAACGCGAAACCCGCTAGAAACAAAACCTTCTCCTCCCATTGAAAGATCGGAACATCTTATAGATTATTAGATTATAAGTTAGTTTAAGCCTCCCTAACCGCTACAAAAAAGAGCGTATCGAAGAGAGGAAGGAGGAAGGCACCATTTAGTATGGAGATAAGAGAATGAGGAATCTATGCAGAAGGGGCATAGAAACAGTAAAGTTGAGAAAGAAGTTCACGAAACAAGATAAAATTTGAAGAAGAAAGTCAGAGGTGCTGAAAAACAGGACAGTAGTGAACCGAAAAAAGGTGGTCCTTAACATAACAAAAAACATTTTATTTCAACAAAAAGAAGGCCTACCTAACTCTCAGCTCGGGCCCTCACATTTTTCCCCTGGGAGCGCTAATTCCCATAGATACAATATCTGTATCCCCCTGAGGGGGGAACATCTTATAACCAAAGTTTCAAATCTTCTTCCCAAAATAATCCTCTACGCAAACTCTACGTGAGAAATGCAAGAGGAAGTTCTTACCAGACGTTTGGTGGCCCGGCAAATTTGTGGAAGAAATCAAACTTAAATCGGGAGATTCGCAGAGCTGCTTAGCAACCCAGAGCGTCAGCAACAGCGTTACTGAAAGTATCACTGCCCACAGCCGTCTTCGCTTCAGCGCACGAAGTATCATGGTGGTCGGATGAGGTGTGCAGCTTTGCTAGGGTTGCAGCATTCTCTGTGACAAGTCTACCTTGCAGGGGTCAGCCGAGTCACTGGTAGTGAGGGATCGCTTCAGGGTAGTACTGATCAGTTGAATGATTTCTCAGCATTCTTTACTACGATGCTGCAAAATTGCTCAATACGAAATCAAGTCCATTGCTGAAACAAAGGTGCAAGCTTAGTCTATTAGATTTTTTTCATTTGTTGATCGTGGGTTTATAATCCACTACCAAAATGAAGTAACGTATTGAATATTTATAACAGATGGATGAAGAATGTACTCATGGCCCTGATAGTGAAAGGTATTTTTTCGAATTAGAACAAATTACTAACCGATTGCTACTGGTCTCTGCAGCGAAGTGTGAGCATTGAATTCGTAATCAAATCAACCTTTATTTGAGAATTGTTATATCCGCAAAGGACCCTAAACGATAACCTTGTTGAACACAATCTTGCTTCATGATACTTGGAGGGAGCGGTTGTGAAGGTCCGACCCAGCTTACAGATTTAATGGTACTTAGTTACATTCGAAGTTTCGCAAATGCGAGTGATAACAAATTTCTCCAGATAATGAGGTACACATTTCCGACAAAGTAGTTCCAAAAGCTATCATTAGAACATGCTTTAGCGATTTCGTTTCAGGCAGATTTCCTCAATAGAACATCAATAACGGCAGGACTCAGGACCGGGGGTGCGTCGAGATCCCCGCACGGAACACTCATGACCACTCAACTCTCTGCTTTCTGTTAGTTTGAATTAATTAAGCAGTAAAACATGAGCTCACCTGCAGCATTCAACGTACATCAGAGAAAGTTGGAAAGTCAACGTCAAAAAGGTTTCAGCCAACAGAACTTCAATAAAACGGAAAATGCAACGAAATGTTTAGAGTTTGTGAGGCTTGAGTGTCCAGCGCTCCTTGCGGCAGTAAAGAAGCCTCGCTGATTTCAATCATCTCCTTTAAATAAATTCTAATTCCACTCAATACTCTACTGCAACGATGCCAATGAGAACACTGGTGAACAAGCTGAATTTGAGTTCATTCACTTTTCCGATATTAAATCTGCATTCAGACCAACCGTTAACCACACAAAGCCCGTTGATCTCGCTCTAAAACTCCAACAATTACTTAGGTGCACGAGATATAGGAGGGTAGGTGCATATTTCAATCATGAATAATTTAACAAAGGAAAACGGACGTGATCACACTCGCACCATGCACTAAACGTTAAACATGTAGAGTCAGGAGTTCTTGTATTATCATTGTAATGTATGCAGCAATCTTACTAACTCAGAAGATAATTCACCGCAAATCTAGTTCAAGAAGCACACGCAACGACACGAGCTAAGAAAGCTGTTGCTGTCTAACACATGCGCAAGTTGCAGAACATCGCCATGGCAGCTCTGATACTCCCACAGACTCGACAGGCATCGGGTCGGTCCACCAAACACAACACTCGAGCTTACTTAGCAAGCAACAAGTGTTCACCGCACATGTGGTATGTAGGATCAAAACAATGGATAAATAGAGAAATATATTAATTTAAATTGAACAGTGGCACATGACGTATTATTATAATATATATAATTGGAGTTCAAACTGCATACCAAGGACAGAAAATCGAGAAAATAACCATTCTTGGCGATGATTTTTGGACGCATATGGAAAAACTGCGTCAGTATTGCTGGTTGATTCAGTAGCTGACGCAATAAACTCAGCACGATGTTGGGGCAGTGCATTTCAAGCCTACTACATCATGGTACAAAATAAGATACATCACGAGAGCATAATTACATTGTGTACAAAAATATTGCAGCGAAATCCATTCATCATGATGTCCTAACGACTAATTAAAAATAAATGTTTTTTTCATTTAAAATCTGTGAATTTGAACAAGGAAGAACAAAAATTCAAAAGCCTACTGTCGACATTTAACGGTCGTTAAGGCTTTTCCGAAATCCCAGATAAGGAATATCTGGACATCGCTGCTCAACACACACCAACATTTGTGCAAGGCGTTTCCAGGCTACGCAGTACCGCCACGCCACACGCCAACGATCCGTGTGTTGGCTTTTTTTATTAAGAGAAGAGATACGAGCGAGTTTTCATCGCCATCTCCAGGAAAAATCCAACAGACAATGAGATGCAGGCTAGGTAACTGAGTCCCTCTTATGCTCGTGCGCTACGTGCGGTGAAAATCAAATGACAGGTTTGAATATCAAAACGCTACCTTGCTTTACTACTCAAATTTGCAACCTTTCCTTCTTGGATAACGCTCATCAACATAGATGACTTGGATAAAGTGCAAATTCCCATTTGCAACAAATAACGCGTGTACATAAAATAAATTATCAGGACAAAAAACAATTTCGTTGTAGCTGACCTATATGTTCATGACAACGTCAAAAGCCAAACAGGTATAATAATACTAAACAACAACTTTGGACTACAGAAGAAATCAACTATAAAACGCAAAATAAAACGCAAGCACCAACAAAAAAATCTAGTTTTCGATGCAATTTCATTCCTAGCCCCATAGATCATATTTGAATCTTCTCTCAGAGAAGATGAAGACAGGTACAACAATTGGAGGGCAAATATGCAGTGTCCTAACCCACAAAACAGAATTTTATAACACTCAAGTTAAAGACGAAGTGTTCATCGTAGGGTTGCCAAACTGGCTTTTCCTAGTCAAGTTACTAACTAGGAACTGAACTTGGCCACTCTGCCTAAAAGACACCTACGCCGCTATGAGGTGAAATTATCACTTAACCCTTTAACGCCCCAGAGGACACCAGTGTCCTCTTTCAAAAATACCCTCAATATATTGTATTTCTTGTTCAATTAGTTCCCTAACGTGTTCTTTGAAGTTCTCTGCCGGGTGGCAGTTCCTATCCCATCCTGATATTGGTGACTGCCTGATGCCAGCGCCAGTTTAGTGACGGTGGTTGTGTTAACGGTAATGTGAGTACAAAAATTCGGACGTTAAAGGGTTAATCCACTCTCCAGCTTTGACCTCTGATTTGTGGGTTGGGACACCAGGCATATTTGCCCTCCAACTGAAATATGACATGCATCAACTGGAGAAATAGGGCTTGACTACGCTATGAAATTAAATGGTAGTCGTAAGGGCGATCCAGTAGCCTGGCAACCACAGCACATAAGGCACTCGATAAGCACCGTCAGGTCAGGATGCAGGCGCTATTATGGGACGCACGAAAATCTGTTTGAGTTGAAAGTTGTTCCTGAACACGAATTTCTTTCTTTTACATTACGGTCCACAGCACCCACTGACTAATAACTACGTAGCCACCGTTCCTTAGATGAAATTGCATGACACTTCCACGATACAGGTTCACCAAGGCAGGGGTTCTTTAACTTTTTTTCAACCAAGGGCCACTTTTATTACAGAAAATAAGCTGAGGGCTCACACATGTTTCCTTAGGAAAATACATATATATAAATTTTTATCTACATACATATACATGCATCCACTGGTAAATTCGTTAAATTCCATGGAGCTCCTGTCACTCCTGTCAGAGTGCCACGTACCCCTGGGGGTCCGCGGACCCCAGTTTGAGAACCCCTGCACTAGGGAACAGTCATACGACCAATTACTCCTCCGTGGGCCACAATCACATGCCCCCTTGGAGCGCTTTACTCTGTAAATGACTGGGAAATATTCCAGACCTAAGTTTGGCGAAATCAAAATCCCATTAAAATACAAGTTAGTTTAAGCCTTCATAACCACAACAAAGATGTCTGCAAGAAAAGGAGAAAGTCACCATTTAGAACGAAATTTATGGAATGATGAATCTATACACAAGGAGTGTCCCCACACCCAGCCTTTAGTAACAGCAAGGTTTAAATAAGTTGATTGATTGATTATAAAGTAGTTTTAGCCTCCCTTTACCACAACAAAGATGTTCAAAGGGAGGGAGGAAGGATGAAGGCACCATTTAGCATGGAGTTTAAGAATCATAAAATCTATGCATCAAGGGTGTTCCCACAAAGGATCACGTGTGCATAAAAACAGTAAGATAAGATGAAAGGTTAAGAAACAAGATAAAAGTTAAAAAAAGCATTGGGTGCAGAAGAAAGACATTAGCGAACCGAAAAAAGATGTGTCGTCATAGGTGGACAACAAATATTTCATCTCAACAGAAGGAAGGCCTGTTTGCCTTCAGCACGGGACCCAACATCTTCCCCTCTCGGAAGCGCCAATTCCTATGGATACATTAAATAATTGTTTCCCTCTATGAGATTCTAATGATAAACATGCAGAATGAACATACCCATCTAACCATTTTTTAGCATCGATGTAAAAGGTTTGAAGACGCAATGCTAAAAGTTTAAATTTCAACAATAAAAAGCAACGGTTCGTTTTTCCATTGCATAATCATAACACCAACGTCTCCTGACGCATATTATTGCAAGAACAATCCAATTTATTTGATAAGTTACTATAAAAAAATCTGTTTTCATAACCGATACTAGTATAACAGAAGTGCAACATTTGCGAAGGACAAAAGTATGGGTAAATTGAGCCATGCCTGCTGATAACATAATATAAAAACAAACAAGTAGAGCAATGATTAAAGAAGCACGCATCCTATCTACTTTTAAGGAGTGTACTGTCCTCTATATATACGCTGTAACTCAACCCCTTCAGTGCACCTAGCTGGAGCAAATTGTTTATGGGAAATGCAAGTGGACATATTTGCTCATTTAATGAATCTGAGACATCATCCGATATTTATTCATCCCCTATAATAGTATCTCACCGTGCATGCAAGAAAAATCACAATGCATAGAAGTTGCACCTAATTTTTATAGATTAATTTACCTTAACTTAGGTAGGTATTTAATTTCATTAACCGATGGGAAGATCACGCTAATCATTAGAATTCGATAAGAATTTTGAAAAATCTTTTATTTTTCAGTGAGGACTGTCTACTAGCCGCGTTATATCGCTTCATTCTGCCACATTTGGTAAGGGTCTCACAACTCCTCATGTTGATAAAACACTGTTAGGCATGCCAGCTACAGTTAATCCTGATAAAATTGTTTCTAAATTTTCCACCAAAATGTAATGTCTTCACATTGCACAAGCGTGAGATGGCTTCAACTTAGACCCTTTTGCCAATCAAAAAATTAGACTATAGATTACAAAATTGGTATTATAGCCGTCGTCCAGCTCAAGGTGTTAAAAAACTGAACATAACGAAAGAGAAAAACGTCAGAAGTTAAACAAAGAGACAAAGAGGCCATTACTGTCCCCTGAACATTAGCACTCATTTCGTTGCACTTATAGATAGCTCAAAAATAAAAATATGGTAACGAAATGCTAACATAAAATACACTAGCTAACCTCAATAAATTTATTTTCAATTAAATTGATAGGAAATGCTAAACGAATACAAATAAACAATAAATTGAATTTAAATAAATACTAGATCAGAAATCAATCGTCATTGCCAGAGGGAAAAAATAATATAGTTTCACATTTTTTCCAGAACTAAGTGCTCAGTAATTAAGCAAGTAAAAAGTGAATCACAAATGGAAGAATTTTTTCAGTTCTTTCATTTCAGCATTCTCGACCGCACTTCTAATCACGTAATAATGCCATGCATATGCATCGGTAGTACGACCTCCGTTTTTCAAATAAGCTTTGATCAAGCTCCCAATAGTTAGACATCTGCTCATCGCAGCCCATCACTTGCAGGCTATAAGCTCATTCTAGAGGTTTACAATTGAGAAAAATATCATTTCATACAATACGTCAATTTAACTTTTTTATGGGAACACAAAGTTCAAGATTGAATGAGAGCGAAGTGATGCAAAAAGCGAAATTCCACAGCATTAAAGAGTGACGAGTGCAAGAAATGCCTTTTTGCATGTCCCATCAGGAGTATAGTCAGGAGCGATCAGTTAAACTAGTCTTAACTTCTACGTATTAAAACCCGTATAACGAACTAAAACTTTAGTATCATAACATCAAACGCTAGTGTGTGATGTGAAAATATCCAACACAACCATGAGCTTTATCCATATTTTAACTAACTTTATTCGCAATAATTAATTCTACCTACTATCGGCTGGCAGGTGCATACCATGTTATACTTCGCGATATAATTCCACTATGAATAATGCAGAACTTCATTGTATTCCGAAAATGAGGATTTGAAGATATGACATTTAATACAGCAATATAATGAAACTTTCATGAGGTGCAATTGGAACAGGTGCAATAAGCTTGAGTTACACCAAGGCAGCAGCGGAGATATGCAAGTGCAATACTGTCTACCACCTAGAATCCAGTCCCTGATCATCACAATCCTTTGTTCTTTGTACAAAAACCTGGTAGTCATAGCTGCCATGTTAAGTCTATCCGTTGCTGTCAACTTAACAAAAAGTCAATTTAATAATATCCTTCTGAATTTCGCGACATCTTGTTAGTTATCTGAACTGAAAAGTTTGATTACAACAAACCACGGCCGAAAAATTACCCGTCATTCGAGCAATCATTGAATAAAGAAAGGCATCTGGAACAGAGCTGACACAAACAAAATTTACACTGAAGTCTTAGCAGAGAGATGGGTTAACGAATCATTATCCACAGCTAAATATTTTAAAATTGAATGAAAAAAAGTGTATAATACAATAAAGTTAAAAAATAATAAGCAAGAGGTGCAAGAGAGAAACAGCGTTTGATGAAACATTCGAACAACTGGTATTCCTGACTCACTGAACACATTCCTGTGGCTCCAAACCGAATCTAAACTTTTCCAACATCTGCGTAAACTCTCAGAAGGACATGAAACGGATTAGACGATTTCAAAACAGATCACGAATGCAATTGAACAAGCTCGTGAGGTCGCGAGACATTGTGAGGAGATGGTGCAGAACGGGTGCTATAGCAGCCTGCACTCGTTACTAGAACGGCGGGAGCGTGCGGGAGGACCATTGGCTTCCCTCAGGCTGGCAGCGATGGCCTCTTGAAGTTGAGAGTCCTCGTCTGCAGGGCTGCCAGCAGCAGTGGTGCTCCTCCTGCTAGGGCCTTGCAAGCGCTCCACGCGCGCCAGCCGCTCCGACTCCGCCAGCGCATGTGCTAGGGCCTCGTCTTCACTCTGTCGTACACAAGGGGTTCATTAGCTCCTTTTCTCCATATGTGTACCTCTAACAGTACAAAAACTTTTGAAAGAAGTTTATGAAAAAAGAAAAAGTTGAATAAGAAAGTAGTAGGTGCTGAAAAACAGGACAGCAGTGAATCGAAAAAAGATGGTCTGTAACAAAACATAAAACGTATTTCAACCAAAAGAATGATTACCCTCACCTCAGGAACTCGTATTTTCTCCCTTGGGAGTGCTAATTCTTATAGATGCAATAGTTGTATCCCCTTAAAAAACACGTGCCTCAAATTAGAAAATTAAAATAAATTAAAACTGTTCAATATCTTCAAGTATTATGTTAGAAGAGCAAATAAGAGCTATTTATAGCGTCTTAGTTCTTCAAATAACTGCTACCAAGCTCCCAAAAATGGCGTCTCAACAGTGTAACGTCAATGGTATTCCTCAGCAACGAAAGTACACTGAATTTGGGTCCGCATAGTTCCATAAATGCAAAATAACCTTGGCTCCTTCTACTATGACAGCCTTGGTAGCCAGACAAGGACGCATATACAAGCTCAATATGGGCAGTACACAGCCTTTTCACTCGCTTTGTGTGCATGCATACTTTCTATGTTTTCTGTCATTTCTGTTTTAATTGTCACACTCGCCTCTATTTATAAAACAGCGTCCCCTTGTTTTCTTGCAGTCTACAATGCTGATGCTCTCTCACCCCACCATAGCTTCAAGTCTTCAAATTGTCAACAGTTTTTCACACTAGTCAGGCTACTACTTTGAACCAACTGTACACACCTTTTGGAAGTCTAATGACAACCTCGTTCAAGATTGCTTCTATTTAACTAAATTCCATTTTTTTGTCGCAAAAAAATATGACCACTTTCCCTATGGATTCATTTCTTAGCCCCATACACACTCACCAACAAACAGCTGAAATGCTTCCCATCTTTAGTGCAGATTCTCGATTCTCTTAATCACCAAGCTTTAAAATCAAAAACTTCACTAAAAATCCTTTCATTTCATGACCTAAATTCAACTCATAAATACAGCACACACCTACCAACATATCACTATTCACTCTCGACGTAGTATTTGCTATAGTGACGGAGCATAATTTTCTCTTGACAAAAATTTCGTTCTGTGCAAATCTTACTGTTGCCTCATAAATACCATTCTACTAATAGTGTTCTTCTCTTACTTGCACTGCATCTCCACACACTATACTCTATTTTTGTACTTCTAAAAGCATGGGATTAGCTTGTCAATACTTCCCTCACACTAAACTAACCATGTGTGCCTGAACTAGGACTGCAGCTGGTGAAGATGTGCTGGCAGCGCTAGGTTCTCTGGAGTTCGAATTGAAGGGGTTGGGACCAAAACGAGCTCTGTGAAAACAGAAATCACATTACAAAAGAAAAACCAATATACACAAAAATATGAATATGATTTTAGCAGCTGAATGTGGAGCACTGTTATTATCAGTACCAAAGTTTACTTGTGAGAAAATAATGTGGACAAACATTTGGGTACTCAACTCAACCATAGAAAAGAAGTTCTTAGTACTTAAAACTTTCAACTGATCTATTTTGCAACCTTCATCGCTCGCAGCATGGAAACAAAAGAGTAGCTAAAGGTAATCAGAATACAAGCCCTTATTTCAACTGTAGCTAGTTGAGACACCAGAACACTTTTTGGCAATTGACCCTTCGACTTCTCTTATTTACACTATGAAATAATTTTATTCAAAAACTTGGGCTCATCACTGGGAATGTATTCCCAGAAATGGAATAGATCAATATAATGTAACCAAAGAAACCAACAATTGGTTAAAATTATAATGCAAAATGAACCCATCACTTCTACAGATACCTTAGCACCCACATGAGACATAAACAGGAGTAGAAAAGATTGGAACGTAACTAAATAAAACTGTATAGAAAACCATCAACTTCTCTCAAAAAAGAAAGGAAGAACAAACTAGGCCTCATCAACTCCCATGTTTTCACTAGCAGGGCAGAAGTATCATTAGCAAGTAGCTCTGGACAATTTATTGGAAGCTCAAATATGCTATAATGAGGGCAGGGAAGCTCACCATTATTGTCAGCAGCTTTTTGGCAAGCATGATCAACAAAACGACAATCACTTCTACTGCAAGTTTGTGTGGAATATTTAGTATGATGTGATTCAAGTAATAAAAACCAATTACTGTACTATGGGAGGAATGAATTCATAAAACTAAAAAAACGGCGAAACAAAAGCAGAAAGTCAAACTCTAATGCAAAACAATGGAACATCTACTGTCCATACAAGAAAAAAAGAAGTTTGTTTAGTATGAGCTCAATTCCACCACAATTAATGTTTTTGAACTTCCTCAGGATAGACATAAGCCCTGCTTATATTGCGTATTGATGCTTTGACCCTTGTATAGTTTTTCCATAATTTTAAGAGAATGCTCCTCTAAAACAAGACTATTTCAAAATATTAAGCTGGGCCTTTAAATGTTAACATGCTGGCACAGGAACTAATATCATATATCACTAAGCAAAATTATGGCTGATGTTGAGGTAAAAGATAAGGTATTTCTGCAGCTTAGTATCAGGCATTGTGCCGCACATGTCATCTCTACATTTTAATCAACCAATAAGAAGTTAAAAACTGGACCACAGTTACATGCTTGACTATGATGTGCAATATCATTGATTTCACTGGATGCAGGAGAACACACAAAATAAATGGTCAAAAGCAAGTAATATTTTCTACACCTTCAGACCTGATCCTAAACTTAGCAACATAGCAATGACGTTACCCCGCATTACAATCGTGTCAGTTTCAAAGTGATCAGATGAAAGTCTACGCATTTACTTTCATCTTTTATCAAAACTCAAGTGATAACTGTGTAAGTGACCGAAAATTGCCTGCAGTATGTGGTGTGCAATGCCGAATGCTTACACCTACAAATATAGCCTATTTATCATGTACTTTCTGATTTATATCCATATAAATGGAGGGAATTGCAGTTGAAGCAATAAGGTGCTTGGATGATCAAGGCTGTTGTCCAGATAGATTTCAGTTCTAGTGTCCAATTCTGAGCACTTTTCTGTTGATTAATTGAACTGATGTAAACTTTTGTCCCAACTGACGATTTTTTGAGGTTTCAATTAGAATCACCATGAGAGGGAGACTTATGATCGGAAAAACCTTGAGTAACTCATATTCTCCAGTGACACACTGAGAACCCTTGGCTACTGATATTGCAAGAAAATGCATGAGTACAATAGTTCATCAATTATAATAATCCAATTGATAGCTTGGACTAATGCTGGGCTCAAAAAAGTCCAATTATACTATTTTCTGTCACATCAGATATATCAATAGCTAAATGATCATTTTATGAACTCATTTGACAGGAAAAATATTACTGCAAGTCTCGTAGTATTTTTCAAAACCTTATCAGCCCTGTTCCATGGAAACTCAGTAATAATTTACAGTTAACTGATTTTCACCCGTTTGACATATTACAAGTGGCGCGGAAAACCTCGCATGAAACGCCACGATTTTCATGAGCAGGCCTGGAAATACAGGAGGCACTGGTGCAAAACTAGTGGGAGCAATGATCTCATTACATGTTCAGGACCACACAAGTCAAACAGTGTAAGACAGGTAGGAGCAATGGGATGTATAGGACCAAACTACAGTGCAAGAGTGAGAACAGCATGCAAGAGCAATCATCTCACTGATAGATGGGAAGCTAGCAACGGAAGCACCACAGCGCTCTGTACACAAAGAGAGAGCAATGGCAATACAAGGAGACACAAGAGGTCCATACCTTGCATTCAGGGCATCACAGCAGTAGATGGAATGAGAGGTACACACAAATTGTTAGCATAGTATCGAAACAGTATGAATTCACATTTTTTTTCAAAAGTATTTTTCCTTCTCTTAAGTTAAAGAAGATAATTAATTTTCTATAATCTCAGAGAGAGGAAAATTCTGCAAAAAGTCTAATGTGTTTAGAAGATGATGCACGAAGGGAGACAACACAAGTAATTTCTATGTACTATAGATGAGGTAACATGTAAGAGCACTGATAGTTTAATTAAGAAGCATTTGCCACAAAGAAACAATTTTGAAACCTTACAACCTGAACCTTACCTCCAACTGTCAACCCATCAACCTAATTAAGAAGCGCTGAACAACTAACTCGTATTGCCTACGGCATAACTCCTGATGCTTATTTCACTCAAGGTTTGACAACCGTTATCATGTTTTTACCAACCAGAAATCTTTTTATTCAATAGCAACCAACTTGAAGTTCAATATCTATAACTTTCTAATGTGTTTCCCACACCTGCATATGAAAGCAGTTATTCCATAAGTTCTTTCGTCAATTAGAACGGATTATTACTAAATAAGATATAGACATCACAGGAACCTGAGCACCAAAATTGTTTTGCGCATGACACCTCAGATGCACTCATGAAAACACTCACGCTGCCTGATCTCGAAGCGACTGGAGAAAAGAACCCTGGGAAGGGTATGAGAGATTCTCAGCACTAGAGCCATTGGTGCTGATGTTGCGCACTTTGGTGCACTGATGGTCATTGGGGTGGCGGTGAGATAAGCAAAAGTTGATGCCACAGTCTCGGCATTCTATGGGCATCATTTCTTTCTTCTTGCAGTTCCGGAAACAGCATTTGTTTGTGAATATCTGAGAAGATAAAACGTCTGTTTTGTACAAAGATTCACTAAACACTCAAAACAGAAGCCTTTCAATAGAGAAATATCTTTCATAACAATGTGGTTGAGTAAAAAAGGAAATTTTTCATTTATTTTTAATAAAAAGCTAATATTTTGTAGTCCCAAATAACTCAAATAATGCAGAAAACTTCTAAGAACATTTTCATTTTATACATTGACCACAATTTGTTAAACTGAAGTCCAATATTCAATTCAAATTTAAAGTCTATTTTAGCAAGCAATTTTGAAAATAGCAAACAGCTTCATATAGTTTTAATCAAATATTGATGAAAATTGAATTTGGGACTACTGCTCAGTCAGCAGCATTATTAAAAATCCCTTTCATGGCCACTGGTTGCTCAAGTTGCAGCCAGTCATAGTGTTAAATCAAGAAATTATAAAAAATCCAGTGGATCATTCTAGTTCACAAATGAATCATACACAGGAGCTCTCCAAAAACACTTGAGAAAAGTTTTTGTAAATGAAGATATAACTATGTTGAAAAAACTAGGTTATTGATTTTTACTTTTTTGAAATAATAACTCAAAATTTCCAATGCCATTTTTAGGTATTATTCTCCTAATTTATTATTCACTACTGGATATAGACACCACACAACAATATCTTCATAGAGCATTAGTTTTGCAGAAAAGAAAGTAGGCAGGTATGAAAAGAATAAATTTTGTCATAAACTACACTGAATTCTGCTTAGTGCTTACCCTACCAATCAGGAAGTAAATGCACCAGTCCAAGTTATTCCACTGTTAGGGTTGCTGATGATTGATATATGCCAAAAAGTAACGATGGAATCATGTTATGACGCAATTGCATCAGTAATTATTGGTGTCATTCTGAGCTAACATCTAGGTAAACTACTAGTACCTTTCAATATAGCAGATAAAGAGTCCTTATCATGAGCTCACCCATACAAAGTAATGCATATCAAGAAAAATTATAAATAACTTATGAGAAAATGAACAGATCAATTTCAAACTTGGAATATATTTCTATCAATATTTGATACAAAGACAGAAGTACATTGATCTGTGATCAATGCATACAGATCACAGCACTCACTTTTTCCTTCTTAACTCTGCAGTTATCATCAAGATGTCGGCTGATGGCTATGTCGGGAGGCTGCCCTCTGGGGGCTGGCACAGCCTGGTCACACAGGGGACACACTGGCACCTGGACATCAACTGTTCTGGCTTCAGTGCAGTTGTGGGCAGCAACTTTGTGGTGCTGTAGGCTGGAAGTACAATTGTATTTCAACATTAATTCCACATAAAAATAAAAAAATCCCTTTGTATTCCAAACATGAAAAGTTAATGCTTAGCACAGTTGTTCTTTTTAGCAACATTGGATTACTTCAACATGTTATAGGAAGGAATATTTAGATTGACATCTTTTTAGTTTACAGCTAAGAAAAGATAAATTATTGAATGTCAGACCCTAACATAATTCTCCCCATTGTAGTGATAGCTATTGGCCTCTTGGAACTAACTCATCCCCATACACTCATCAAAGAAGAGGATGAAGCAGAAGATTCTAACACCAATTTTTCTCATTATGTGAAAATGTCACGTAAAATGCAAGACCAAAGCTAATGCATCACCTCTGTTACAAAAAAGATACTTGATGTTTATATGATAAGTAAAGTCAATAATTAAACCCCTTGGTTGTAGTTGACATTTATAGTCTCTTCCAAGGTCATACCAATAAAATATCCACAGTGAAGAGCAAATTTAAATTTTTTCAATTAATACTATTTTTATATCATAGGACATAATGCTTGACTTAGTCATGAAAAAATATAAATTTTTTCTTCAGTCACCAGTAAATTACAGTACAATAACTTTTGCTTTGAGACATTTTTTGAGGAGTAAACCACACATTATACTACAACTTCTAAAAAACTCGTCTACATAGTTTTTTTGAGGATATGTCTCACATATACAAAATAAACAAAATATTGATATTTCAGGTAAACATCAAATAAATATTTCAATGTCAGAAATTGAGCATCTCAAAATTGAACATACCAGTAAATTTTTTTGCAGTGTGAGCAGGTAAATGGCAGGAAATCTGCAAGAAAGTATTTAGTAAATAAAGCAGAACCATTTTTGCAATGCTTACATGGGCATGCTTTTGTGGAAATTTCTCAAACAATCACAGCTATCAACATCATTTCACAAAGGTGAATAAACTCATTTAAACTCATTTGTTTAAGCAAGCACCTAATTATGAACAACCCAAATATTCAGAGTCTTTCATAGAATTATTTTCTTACAAAATACAAGTTTTACAGATTCATATAAATGATGTCTAGCAAAATCTATTTAATTACATCATTAAACTCTCTTTTGTTTTACTGGATTGGATGACAGCTTATTTACATTTACAGCCTTACATCTAAAAGAATCATAACTGAAAAAAATGCAATAGGTATCAAGAATACTAAAAAATCAATACATAATTGACTAACTAATCAGCATTTCAACTTCCTGATCTTGTTTAGCTATAGAATTACAGTACATTCCTTTCCCCTAGCCTAATAATTATTATGAGCATTAGTAGGCATAGTATTATTAACAAAAGCACACCTGTTATTTAACCCATTTATTAGTGGCATCCTACATACAGGATGGCTAACCATGCAAAGTTTTCTGTTGATTAGGAATGATAAAAAATTAGAAAATCAAGCATTGTTGATTGAAATTCTCCAATTACTGTTCCAATAAATGTTCTTAAATAAATGGTATAAATGTTCTAATTGTCTCAATGAAGCCATTTTATCTTTTTCATTGTACGAGTTGTTAGTCAAACCTCTGGCATTACAGTATTGGGTTAGTAGAAACATACAAAATAATCAATTTCTGACAGCAGAAGAAAACTCCACAACAAGCTGAAAGGTAATCCTAGTTATTATATTGCTAAACCTTATTGAACAAAACTGCTGTAGGATTTATGTACTACAATTATCCCTGAGACTGTTGCAGCTTACCACATATATTAGTCATGTCCAACACTGTTGCTTGAGCTCATACTAAAATTCTTTGTTATCACAAGCCTGTCTAATCTTGAGCAATTTGCAATATTTGTTTAGCTAATTTTTACAATTATTAATACACTGTCTAATATAACAAACGATTCTGAATTTTTTCAAAATGAACATAACTTGTCTTGATTGACTGAAACTATCTTTACTGCAGGACAAGCTAGCATTTTCAACAAAAAGACAGCAAGAACAACAAAAACAGCAATTCTCAATACTATTATAAACATAAATCATAGTGAGATCTAGCAACTCGGGTTTTCACCAAAAAGCACCCAATTGTAATATAAGATTAACGATTAATATTAAGGAGATGCAACTAATCAATTTTCAAAATTAATTCAAAAGCCACCCGGTACCCAAGATGGCGGCCGCCACTTGGGTACCGGGTGGCCGCCATTACAGGTGATGTAAACGGACGTCACTAGAAACCTTTATTTATAATTTTCACTAGAAGAACTGTGGCTCCCCCTCACAACCTAACCTTTTTACGTTTGTAATAGGGGGTTAGCTTCCGTTATTAATTAAAAGCCGATTAAAGCGCCCGCTTCTTTTAACGCGCTTGCTCCCAAATGGAGCGTCCGACAGTGTTGCCATACTTGCGCTCCCGCTTCTAACACTTGAGTTGCAGTAACTAATTTACCGCAATAAGTCTAAAACTAAGCATTTGCGCCAAGAATGTCATTCATGCAAAACGTTTTTAAATGGGCTTCTTCACCGATTGTTTGAAACGAAATGTTTAATTTTGATGGATCACCTAAACTCAATATTGACCAACCTAACACTAGATGACTTCTCAACTAACTTGAACAAAACTGAATTTTTAAAAATGTAAACAATGACTTAGGCCTGATATAATTTTGTGATGACTTAGCCTACCAAGTTGTCAAAATTTTAATAGCTTCTAACAAAATCATTAAATGTAGGTTTACATTTTTAGATGGGCTTCTACATGGGTATAAGCTGACAATAAAGTTTTATTTCAATATTTTTACCATAACTAAACATCTATATGCTTTTGTTCTTTCCAACCACAAAAAATATTTGCATTCAATTTCAGAAATTATAGGCTAAAAGTTGATAAAATTATTCTCAAGGTCCAGATGTCTATTATTGCACACATAATAAATTTCTCCAGCCTTCTGGGATCCTAATATGCCATCTTTCAGGAATGAACAGAAGTTAAAAAGACCGTCTAGTCAGATATCCAGAATTGGTGAATTTTTTTTTATTGCTTAATTCGGTAGAGCAATGCACAGTTAATAAGCAGTAAAAAATTTGGAAGCATCTGAAGCACTTAAGGCGAGTAAATGGAAGGAGAAGAAGCGTCGAGAAGAGTCGCATGGCATGTCAGCGCTTATGTGCCATATCATTTTATCTAGATATTGCTCATCGACTTTACTTCTGAAGACATTTGTATCTATCATTCAGTTGTTCAAGAACTTTCACAATTTGGCAAAGTTGAGCGAGTCTTGGTACCTCCCACGGACCTCCCTCCCCTCCCTTCTGTGCTGTAGACATAAATAGGACTGCTGGCCGGGGGAGGAGCTCAGTGTGACATGAATGCCAAAGCAAATACGTTGTCAAACAACTAGCTGAATCTGCCAGTCAAGCTCAGAGTTGCTGGTACTGCATCAGCTAAGTTTAGTTAGGATTGAAGCGCACCTCAGGTGCACCTGAGCTATGCGTTACCGCTGATCTTCATGCTTGGAAACAGGCCCCTGGTACCACTTGTGGTACCGGTTTCGACAAGGAACCACAAAATACTACGGTGAAAGATAGCCAAAGTCAAGACAATATTTCAGAATAACTTCCATAACGTCAACTGTACTGATTTCTCCAAGCAATATAGCTTGCAAATAAAAAAAACCTGTTTTTCTGCACACAAATGCACTTTTTTTAACAACTCAAATGTCAATATTCAAGCCACTTCTTCTCAGAAACCAGTACTTGTAGAGCAATGTTTTTGATATCATTGGATACGCAAAGAGTTGCTGCATAAAGAGTCAGATAATTTCATTGAATTTCCTAGTGGTATCTTAGTGACATCAAAAAATCTACAGAAAAATGAATGACTTTAAAAATCATTAAATTTTTTGATAAATGAAGATTATTCGGGAATCAATTATCCGTTTTTCGAATGCTATACGTAGTGAATTAGATCAAAATAAACAAGTTTTTGTCTATGCACTTTCCGTTGTAAAAGATTATTTTACGAATTATAGCGGTAGGTTTAGTTTTGCCTTTGATGACGAATGCGCTCAAATAAACAGCTACTCATTAATTCTTTAGTTTTTGCTGTTTGAATCATGGTAATAACATCAAAATAAACTACTTTTTTCCCATGCACTGTTTTTGTCATATGAATATTTTACGAGTTAGCACGTTAGGTTTAGTTTCATCTTTGATAACAAAAAAACCGGAAGCAGGACGCCATTGCAGCGTTGCCATTCGCCGGGCCAAATGAATTACTTCCCGCTTCAAACACTTCAGTTGCCGTAACTAATTTCCCACTATGACTTGTAAAATACTAATTTACTACGAAAAGTGCTTAGAAGAAAACTTGCTTATTTCAATCTAATTAACTATGGTAAGGCACCTAAAAAACAAAGGTCAATGTGAAGTTTAATGCAATCACGGAAAATAAGAATTCCGATCTTAGGAATCACTATAGGAACCCATTTAAGAACGTTTTACAGTAATGACATTCTGCTTGCTGATGCGTTACTTTCGAATAATTGAACTTTGAAGTTGGCCTTGGCGCCAAAGGAAGCGAGCGCGTGAAACGGAATTTAATTAATAACGGAAGCTATTACAAACGTAAAGATGTTGGGTCGTGAGGGGGAGGCATAGTTCTTCTAGTAAAAATTATAAATAAAGCTTCTAACCCACCCATTAGGGTGACGACCGCAATCTTGTTGACATTGGGTCCAAGATGGCGGCGCCCATGGTGGTCGCCATGTTAGACCCGATGTAAACAAGGTTGCGGTCTTTACCCTAATGGGTGGTTTAGAAGCTTTATTTATACTTTTCACTAAAAGAACTGTGGCTACCCCTCACGACCCAACCTCTTTACGTTTGTAATAGGGGGTTAGCTTCCGTTTTTAATTAAATTACGCTCGCTTCCTTGGGCGCGCGACGGCCAACTTCAAAGTTCAATAATTCGAAAATAACGCATCAGCGAGCAGAATGTCGTTCTTGTATAACGTTCTTAAATGGGTTCCTTTAGTGATTGTTTGGAATATAATTATCAATTTCCGTGATTGCATTAAACTTCACACTGACCAAAACATATATCGATTTCCAAATAATCCTCAACATTAATCAATTTTTTTTTAAACTACATAAAAACTAAACTATTATGAATTTCAAATTAATCCTCTGACTCTTTATGCAGCAATCTTTTATGCATCTAATGATACTTAGCTCATTACTCTAAGATTACTACTTTTTGAGAAGAAGTAGCTTGAAAAATGTCCATTTACTTGCCCCCTTTCTTCCCACTATCTCTGTCATTACGGCAAAAATGAAAAAAAGTGTACAATACCACCCCTAGGCCTATATATTTTCCAATATACATACATATGCAAAATTTCATAGATCTAGATTCAATAGAAAAAATGTGACGTTACTTTTTTGACGAGAAAGTAATTCTGATTAGATGATCCCCTTAACCATATTTCATTAACCTTGGGTTTTCTGCTTGGCCAACTGATAATACCATTCATTTCTGTTAATCATAAATAAAATAGGTGAAGGTGCCATAACTTACCCAATTGCCTACAAGCTACTTCACTGCAATGTTCTCCAATATGAGGCAGCTCCATTTTCGTGAACGTATGCCGTCAGATGTGTACTCAGATTATGTTGAAATGCGAATTAAATCTCAAGAGAACGTATGAAGTCAATTCCACAACTACGCCTTTTGCTGAATGATTCAGTGACGCTCGGTACATCAATATATACTCCATGACAATCACTAGTGAGTCAGCAACTCAGAGGTAGCAAATGAGCTTGCAGTACGAAGAAAAATGGGTTTTTCGCATCTGCTTTGAAAGACATTTTCAATATTATTTCTACTACAAAAAAGTTGTTTACACTGATTGCAATAAGTTTTTACTATTAATATTAAGCTTACTAGTATAGATTACCAAAATTGACTTGAATAAAAAGATTTTTCCCACAAACGTACAGTATTCTGTTAAGATTCCCGCTTGATTGTACTTGTCTGATACAGGGAAATTTTGAAGAAAGGTTTGCCCCGAGCTGCTCAAACAGTAACACCATTATAAATTCAAAATCATGAAAATTCTTGTTCAGACTTGCGTCATACTTCGTGCGAGAACCACTGGAAGATTCTCGAGTCTTTTGAATTAAATCTCAATGATTTGTAAATTTTTACTTCATTTGGCGATTTCTAGGAGTTTGTTCACATGTATGCGTAGAGGTATTATATAAATATTCTTTAAATCGGCTGTATAAGTATGGATAAAAGGTAAATGAATTTTTTATCTTGATCGTGAGGATTGAATAATAGGTAGGTTGCGCGTCAAGAAATAATTCAGTCGTAAAGTTTTAACATTATTCATAATTATTTGAAATTTTAGTTATTCTGTAAGTAATGCCTTATTGCGATCGGTACTTGGTTAATGTGCGCCGTCCAGCAAAAATTATGACGTTTTTTTCAAGTTCGGGCATCGAGTTGACTATTGGAATGTCCATAGGGTAATTCATCAAATATCGAACTGAACTGATTATCGAACAACTTTGGAAATATGCGCGTAATAAATTTAGTAAGCATCCAAACTTGCTCAGTGCCAGTGATCTTACATCTAAAACTCCTATTTTAGTGATAAAAACTCATTTCTGTGAGCTGCAAACTGCTACCAGCTGTTGCGAACGCATTTTCTGTACGACCTTTACAAATTGGTCGAATTTTTTCACTCGAAAAATCTTACGCACCTCGGGAAAATTGCGACGGTTTAATTGTTGTTGGGTCACCGTCAACCTCCCGTCATAACTAGAGAGTAGTGTTGTCATATGATGTTCTGTTACTGTATTTTTTTCTTTTCCGCCAAAAACTTGATAATTATTCCATGTTCGACATTCAGTTCCTTTTTCATGTCAGTATTAAATACTGAACAAAGGTGTTCGAATCGAAATTCCTTAAAAATCATGAATTTATGCCTCAAACAAAGCTTTTCGATTCTTAATTCTTTTAAATAACTGAATCGATCTATTGAACGCCTGTTTTATTTCATTAAAATATTGTATTAACGCTTGATAATTACATTGAATAGTTGAAGATGGGAATTCTGGTGAGGGGCTATCAATCATCTGCTGGTGTTCCAAAGCCCTCAAGATCATCAATGATTCGTCTGGCTACATTTACTGATGATCAATCCCTTGCCAAGAAAATTGATGCAAGCATCAATAATAATTCATTGACGAGTGCTTTACACTCTACTCCAAAAAAGGTCACACAGGTTGATGATCACAATGATGTTTCAACAAACACTGCAAATGAAACATCGACATCATATTCAAATTTTGATAACTCTCCATTCAAATGCATCTTGAAAATAAGTAATGAGACAGTTATTTCAAACAAACAAACAAAACAAACATCGGCATCTTTGGGATGCTTTATTTCCAATCAAGCCTGATACAAATGATCTTAAGCATTGGTTTTTCAAATGTCTTATAACTAACACTATATATAGGACACCATGACGGTTCCCCCGTAAAGCCGGTACCCATTTCCGACACCTGGGTCGAGTGGGGTATTGTGCTTGAGCTTTCCCTTATACCCAACGGGGAAAATCGCAGCGCCAGCGCCGGGATACGAACCCGCGACTCCAACATAAAAGTCCGATCCCTTAACCGATGTGCCACCGCGAGCACTTCCAAGAAAATCCAGTGCACCAAAGAAAAAAGAATGAAAGAAAAACGTTTATTTTCCAAGTGGCCACATGAGGTGTACAAATAGATAGACCATACGAGGCATATTAATGGACAAAATATACGAGGCGTACTAATAGACAAACCATACGTGACGTGCTAATAGTCTAACAAAAGTTCCATACGGAGAGAACTAATTAACAAACCATCCTGTTCGAATCAAAATTCTTGTTCGATTCCTGTTCGATATTGAGGAAATTATGTTACTAAAGAATTCGATTTTTAGAACAATAGCCTAAATACATTTCAATAATCTACGTTGTCTTTCAAGCGACATCACAGAACAAGAAAGCAACTGTTCAAGAATAACCTTGAGGCCCGCAAGAGTTATTCAGAGCAAAAGTTACCGATTTATGAAGGTTGTTTCTAGACACACGTGATTTCTGTTCGATATTTGATGAATTACCCTAGCTTCTCTCTATTAGGCCCTAGCCTTATTTGTATGTGGGGAAACAGGATTAAATTTTAGACTTCTTTCAGAAAAGCAATTTATTGCCATTATCCTCCCTCCTGTGTCCTGTGTACCCAATTTAGGCTACAGCGTTGTTGTAGAAATGAACAATCAAAGCAAGTAAGCTGAAAAGTCTAATAAATATACATGGTTATTTTTTTGAACTTCAATTAGAGAGCATTCACAGTCTTTTCAAAATTAATGTGTAATACCTAGTACCTGCTTACTGCCAATTAGTAATTAGGTTTTACATCATTAGTAGGCCATTGTATCTAACAAGATGATGGCTTTTAGTTAATTGCTCATTCTTTTCTTTACCTAATTTGAAATTGTCTGCGAATTATTAGGTAATAGTTTTCAAAATGTTCATGGTTAATCTTTAAGCAATATATCAATTTTAACATTATATATCACATAACCTAGTTCCCCTCATGGAGATACAACTAGGGTGTATGATGTATCTATGGAAATTGGCACTCCCAGGAGGGTTGAGAGTTAGGTAGCCTATTAAGCCTTTTTTTTGTTGAAATAAACTTTTTTGTTCGTATTGTTAAGGACCATCTTTTTCTGGTTTACTGCTGTCCTGTTTTTCATCACCTCTGACTTTCTTTTCATTCTTTAACTTTTATCTTGTTTCATGACCTTCCTTCTTATCTTACTGTATCTATATGCAACACTCCTTGTGTATAGATTTCACATTTCTTTAACTCCATACTCAATGGTGCCTCTATCCTTTTTCTCTGAACATCTTTTTTGTGGTAAAGGGAGGCTAAAACTAATTTATAATCAATCATAATAGGGCATAAAGTGTTTTTCCATAACAACAAAGTAAATGATCATTATCATTTTATAGACATCAATGTGTATAATTATGTATTTTGATAGAATTGTTCAATCAAGATTGTCTAAAACTAGACTATTGTTCATTTCACCATAAATTCTTGATTCTTATTGGAATTTTCACAATTATTTTTGGAAAATTTGAAGAATATGACAGTTATCAATTTTGTAAATTTTGATGCCTAAGCATAGTTATTTAGATCAAAATAAACAAGTTTTCTTCTATGCACTTTCCGTCTGAAATGAGTATTTTATTAGTTATAGCGGTAAATGACTCACCGCAACTTCAGTATTTGAAACAGCAAGTAATTCAAGGAGCACGTCGGATAGCAACACTGCAATGCACTTTTGCTTCCAGCGCGATTGTCATCAAAGACAAAACCAAACCTACCCCTATACCTCGTTAAATACTCATTTGACAAAAAAATGTTTAGAGGAAAAGTTGTTTATTTCGATGTTATTACCATGATTCCAGCAACAAAAATTTGAAAATCAATGAGTAGCTGTTTATTCGAGCGTATATGTCCTGAAAGACAAAACTAGACCTACCGCTATAACTCGTAATTTAATCATTTCAGACGGAAAGTGCATACAAGATAACTTGTTTATTTTGATCCAATTCATTAGGTTTAGCACGTTAGGTGCGATGGGTTAAACTGAAGTTCAATATTCAACTTAATTTTAAAGTCTGAAGTGATAAGCAAATTTGTAAATATCAAACATTCACTGGGCCTGTTAAATACCATTAATTCAGAAAAGCTGTCAGAATTTTTCAAAACTACCCATCGATGGGTCGTTTCGCAGCAGGAAAAACCTAACTACGACCCACCGGTGGGTCGTACCGCAATGAATGTGTTAGGCACCGAAAAGTGGAAAATTGATAACTGTCATATCCTTCAGATTCACCTTATTTTTTAGCTTCATGGATGTGGAATAATCTTGATAATTAAAGTAGCATAAATCATTAGCTGTTGTTACAGCATTATAATCGTGTATACTTGGCACAAAGTTCTTGTTGCATGTTACTGGTTAATACATTTATTGTAGTTCTGTAAAGTCTGTTTAAATTTTGAAATATTTTTAAACAGTGCTTGTTTTTTCATGTTCTTAGGTAATTTGGTAAATGTTGAATGTTTGGTAGTAATCGATTTTTGAAATTTTGTTACCTGTATCTTCGTAATTACATTGAAATAAACAACTTTTCATCTATGTACTTTTTGGGGCAAGTGAGTATTTAATGAGTTATAGCAGTAGGTTTAGTTTTGTCTTTGATGAAGAGTGCACTCAACTAAAAAGCTACTCATCAATTTTTCAACTTATGTTGCTTGAAACACGGTAATAACATCGAAATAAACTACTTTTCTTCTATACACTTTTTACGGCAAATGGGTTTTTAACGAGTTATAGCGGTAGGTTTAGTTTCGTCTTTGATGACAAGTGCCTCGGAAGCGAGAGTCCATTGTAGTGTTGCCATACGACACGCTTGTTTAATATCTTTTCGCTTCAAACCCTAGAGTTGCGGTAAGCCATTTACTGCTATAACTCATAAAATACTCATTTGCCCCCGAAAGTGCATAGACGGAAACTTGTTAATTTTGATCTAATAAACTATGTTTAGGCACAGAAACCTGGAAAATAGATTACTAGCAAACATTCTACATCTACTGGTAATTCCTTCAACAGAAAATTTGTAGTAGAGTTTATTGCATCAATTTTTGGGTTAACTATTGTACTGTGCATTAAGACAATGAGTACCCAAATGGATGCTCTTGTCAGTGCTCATGCTGATGTATCAAAAATACTAAGGCAGTATGGCTTTGGACCCTTAAGTCATCAGTTGGAGGCTGATAATCACATGCTTCAAAGTGATTTGACTGCTATTAATCATGGATTACCTTTGCAGTCTAGTGAAGAGATGAAGAATCTTTCATCTACAGTAAGTGCGCTTGTTTAAAATATAGTTCCATTTTACTTCTCCTGATTGTGGTAACTCACTTTTAATCCCAAGAGCTAAGTACTCAAGTTTAAAAAATCAAAAATTTTAATATGATTTCGGTAGTTAATTATTACTTGAACAGCGTGTGATTAGCTTGAAATTTTAGTATAAATGACAAGTGTCAAAACTTTAAAAGACAACAAATTTTGAGTCTGCTTTAGGAAACCATCCCACTTTTTCAACTTTTTTAGTCCGATTCGTTTGAAAGTTGGCCAGTATATGTATTTTGTAAAAGTAAACCTTTTTTACTCCTGTCTTTTTTTCGATTTAGGCCTTACTTTTTTTTTTTTTTGACGAAAAATGTGTTTTTGGTATATTTTTATTGAAATTTCAGATTGTAACTCCTCCTTCAGTTTTGATGCTAGAACAAAAACAAAGACAGTTTTAGAACCCTTGGAACATTTCTAACAAACGCTCGTTCAGTTTTTTTCAAATTCAAATTTTTTCTATTTTTTCAAAAATTTTTAAAATTTCAAAAATCAGCAACTTTTTTTTGGGTTTAGAGCTATATATTTTTTCAAAGAATTCGAATTTGAAAAAAACGAACGAGCGTTTGTTAGAAATGCTTTAAGGATTCTAAAACTGTCTTTGGATTTGTTCTAGCATCAAAACTCGAGAACTAGTCCCATGATGAATGTTGAAAATTCAAAGTGTTGGGTATAAGCAAAAAATAAAATTTTGTGTTGAAGTGTAATATAATGAACAATTGATGTAATTGAATGCAGTTTTAATTTTTATTTTGATAATTTCCATACATAACTTCATATTCGAAGTGTGAATTGTGATTTCAAAAAAAAAAAATTATCATTTTTTTTCAACAAAATGATTTTTTTTATTTTCAGTCTGATTCTTATAAAATTTGACTATGATATGTAACCTTTGAAAATAAACACAATTGATTCTATTCATTTTTTTGATTCAGGCCTTAGATTTTGCAAAAATTTGACATATTGGTTTTTAGGTATTGATATTTCACTAATATTGATATTTCAAAATGGGACTCCTCCTTCAGTTTTGATGCTAGAACAAAAGCAAAGACAGTTTTAGAATCCTTGGAACATTTCTAACAAACTCACCTTGAGCTTTTTTTCCATTTCCTATTTGTTCTCTTTTTATATGGGGTCAAAATCGGGAAAAAATTTAAAATTTTGGGTGCTTTTCAATTATATTGATATTTCAAAATGTAACTCCTCCTTCAGTTTTGATGCTAGAACAAAAGCAAAGACAGTTTTAGAATCCTTGGAACACTTCTAACAAACTCACATTGAGTTTTTTTTCCATTTCCTATTTGTTCTCTTTTTATGTGGGGTCAAAATCGGAAAAATTGAAAAAGTTTGGTCGCCTTACCCCCCCCCCCCCCCCCCGGGGGGGGGGGGGAAATTATTTTCCGTAGCGCCATAAAATTTTAGGAACGAATAGTCTACCACCTAAGGGTCCTTTGACAACAAAAACATGCAAAATGACCATGGAATCGAGAGCATCTGGCAAGGGCCTGGGATGGTGGCCTTAAAGGCTTTCAGAAACTGATGAAAAAAATTATAAAAAAATTTTGCTTGAAGTTTAAATTTGGAAGTAAGAGTCCATTCAAAATAACAATTGCTGTATTCATTTATGATATACCTTTTATCAAAAATGTCAGGATGTAATGTTCATTGAAGCATATGTATTATTACCTTGAATTACAAATCATATACAGCATCATTAGAATCTGGTTGTTCAAACAACTAATTTTGTATGAGTGTATCTGTGACATGTTCCAATACCTGAAAATTTTTTGATGTATATTATTTGTAAACATAGATACACTTAATAAACATACCTGTAATGGAAATATTGTTGTGATAATAATGGCAAAACTTGGAAAACAGATGCGCTTGCCATGGAAAAAATTTTATGAGTACGCAATAGAAACATGTCTTGGCTGCTTTAAGGGGACCGTCTACGTAAAAAAAAGTCCGTTATTTATGGATGGATTTCTCTGAAATTTTTACAGTAGGTGTGAAATGATGCAAAGATCATTTGTTAGTTCGACAAAAATTTTTTATCTGCAATAGATTTTTTTCATTTTTGAAAAATATGATAAAATAGGGTTTGTTTTTAAATCCTACTTCTTCTACAATTTTGAAGTTACAGAACCAGTACTTCGTTTTTAGATTGCTTATATGTCTATATAACCACGCGCAATAAGGAATTTTGATAACTTCTTTTCGTGGATTTTGGGAATTGAAAAAAAAATTACCTTTTTTCATTTTTTTTTCTTTCATGCCGTGTAATTTTCAAAATAATAAATGTATCAGAAAATGGTATTGCGCGTGGATACACCTTGCTAAGCCCTATCGAATGGTATATAAACCATTCTTGTAGCTCTAAAATTGTGGAAGAAGTAGCATATGAGAAACCAATTATCAAGTTTCCAGAAAAACGTGTTTTTCACAAAAAAAAATTTTCTTTTTATCTTTTGAACTACAGGGTTTTCTATAATGAACTCTTGAGCGTCTGTAGCTCTTTTCAAGCCCTTTCGATTGATATAATTTACATTACTGTAGCTCTGTAACTCTGGGAAAAAATATACAACAAAAGAGAATAGGTGTTATTCTTGAAATCAACCAATTTTTTTAATTTTTCATTTTTTTTTTTACCATAATTCGTTTTTTTGTCAAGTCAACTCCTTTGTTTTATAGCTCTTTTCAAGCCCTTTGGATTGGTGTGCTCGCCATAGCTGTAGCTATGATACTGCAGCTGTCATCGAGCTATGAATGAAAGCTGCGGTATCCTAGATACCGCAGAACAGCTAAATTATGAAATTGTCAAAAATTATAAAAAACATTTACTCAGCGTTAGAATGTTCCGTTTGAATAATGGAAGCACTTTGAGTAGCCCATTACTGAACTATAATGCCATTCCCGCAGAGAAATACGCTCAATTGACCCCCAATAATGAGGGGGGTAGGGTTCAAGGTCATTCCACCCCCATTGCTTTCCCCCTTCTGGTGGGCGCACTATTCGGAGTAGACGTAAACGGAAAGTACCAATGGAAGCGCATAAAAATCCTTTATAAGATGCATATAAAAGCAGAAAATCAACACATATCCTGATTTCTACGTAGACGGTGTCCTTAATTTGTTTATCTGTAACACTCAAATTTCTCATCTGTAAGTACTTGATCGGTATATCTGTGATACCATCTTTACTACCTCACTGGTGTACTGTATATTTAAATCCCATTAGTGGAACTTCAGTATTGGGAAAGATTTCAAGATATTCCATGAGATTAAGCATCTCTTATAACATGTATAATATAACATACTGAGTATGATCAATTTTTAAGTTTGGTGTTGTTGTTCAAGAAACCTTAGTAATTAAAGCTTTTATTTTAAAAAATAATTCAGCATTTTTTATGTGAATATTTCCAATTGTAATGTTAATGAGCTGGGATTTTGTAACTAAAACAATTCTTTAAAGTTTAAATTAACTAGTTGTATTTAGCATAAAATCAATTATGTGTCTATCATTTTGGTGATTAATTTGAATTTTTTCCTGTATGAACATGATAATTGATTGCTGTAGTCCTTAAGAAAAGAGTGTGAGACCATTTCCTTGATGATGGATAAATGCTGAAATTAGTGTTTTTTGCTCTAAAGTTCTTAGTGCCAATTTTCCATTGATTGGCATTGAATTTTTAAAGATTCAAAATTTCCTGGCAGAATATATGGTACAACATGTGAAGAAATAAGCTATAGGTACTAATAAGCTATAGGTACATAATTGGTGCTGAAATTTGTTTTTGTTATCTGTTTAATTTTTCCTATTTTGTTCTAACTCGATTTTTATTTTATGACTATTTTGAAAGCCTGACTTCCATTTCTACCTCTCAAAAAGGTCAAATAGGAAGGCAGGTTAATGATTCTTGTTATAGCTCAACACCTAAACCTAATCTTGTTACTCATTTTTTGTTTTGTTATTACTCTGTGTAGGAGAGTTGCCTGAAGCATTATGATGGAAACCATCAGGTTTTTTTATCAGTTTAAAAATAGTGCTTAGTCAATAATCCATTAAGTTGTGAGGCTTGAACTTATACTACTACCAGATTAGAGAGGACTTGGACTCGCTCACCAAGCTGCTACGGCTCCGTGACGAGCTGGCCGAGGCAAAGGAGAAGCTGCATAATGCCATGCTCACTATGCAGTCTTCAAATCTACTCTGTCCACAGGCACTTGGTTAGTTTCTGGAAGCTTATTTTTTACTAAGCTAATATTACTTCCTGCATGGGTATTCAGAATGTGCCACAAGTCGTTAGAATTACCTTCTCTTCAAAACTATTAAAAAGATATAGGTTAAGTCATCACTTCATGCTAGTAAAGGTAGCTATTGTGTACTAGGAAGTCATCTTTTTTTGTAGTTATGGTCATCTTTGCCATTTATTATCTAGATATGGTAAAAAATTTATGATTTGAAAAAAATCCTTGTGTACCTATTTTAATAATTATTTACAGTACTGAACACCATCTCCATAGTGTTAGATAAGTGTTCTGCAAAATTATGACATATACTGAAATTTAAGAATGAGAAAAGTAATTGAAGTTGAGGTGAACTTTCAATTTTTATCTTAGACACCTATGATGGCATTAAGAACTTTTCCTCATACCCAATGATATTTTCTTATATAGGTGTTCTCTTCCCCTTATGGGGATGCTACTATTGTATCTATGGGAATTAGCACTCCCAGGGGGAAAATTTGTGAGGGCCCGAGCTGACAGGTAAGCCTTCTTTTTGTTGAAATACAGTGTTTTTGTTATGTTAAGGACCACCTTTTTTCAGTTCACTGCTGTTTGTTTTTCAGCACCTACTACTTTCTTCTTCAACTTTTATCTTGTTTCATAAACTTCTTTCTCAATTACTGTTTCATTACCTCTCTTGCATTGTTTCTGCTTTCCCTCATCTCCATTCTAAATGGTGCATTCCCCCTTCCTCTCTTCAGAATGCTTTTTTTAGTGGTTAGGGAGGCTGAAACTAACATTTAATCTAATCTGGATGTTCTCTTAAGACACTTGCTCATTATAATAAATTTTATGTTTTTTTTCTGCCTTAAAGTGATATCTATTTTTCTTTGCTTATTAAATAGAACAGAGTCTTGCATTACCCTGAGGTGGTCCTGGGCTGACTGTTTGGTAGGCCTTCCTTTTGTTGCAATAAAAATTTTTTCCTTATTTACTAAACAGTTATTTTCTTCTGCTGTCTTGTTTTTCAGCACTACTACTTTCTTCCTCAACTTATACCTTGTTTCATTAATTTTCTAACTTAATGTTTCTGTGCATAGAGAGTCTTGTGTAGGAATACACCTTGAGTACGGTAGATTTGGTATTCCCTTTGTTAGACTACCTACACTTCTCACCGTAAGAAGCCAAGTGACCTCCCAAGGCCTAGACAACTTGACTAGGGCAACCACTTACTGAAGGCCTGCCCACGCGTGCAGGCAGCAGCCAAAGAAAATCACAGACAACCAACCCAAAGTTGCAAGCAAGCCACTGAGCCACGCAGCCAGCCAGGCGCACACCCGCCGGCCATCGACATTGCAATTCTTTCCTTCTAGTTTTATTATCAAAAACAAGAACTTGTCCAAGGAAAGGTCATTGCTAAAATATGCAGCTGTGTTACATTTTAGGTGTACCAAAGGTATTTCATTTCATTTTTACTAAAAGCTCCTTGTAGCAAGTCGGGGACACACGCTTCTTAGTGAGGCAGTCGGCAATCTGCGATGTTTGGACCCAAGAAATCAGGTTGATTTCCTTTCTTTCAAAGCATGTTTTGTACTTGTATGACGGCAAAATTTATTCTGCCTTCTATCCACAATATACTTGAAGAATTGTCAAGCTTCCACAAGGCTTCTGTCATCCACATAACATTTTATTTCTTCTCGTCAGACAGTGTAGATTTAACAACTCTCCATCTCTTAGTCTGCCAATATATAGGACATCTTATTCCATCATTAACTGGGAAGGAAATTATGTAATCTTTTTGAGAACCACTTCTTTCCAGATAATTCATCACCTATGATTACAAATTGAAGTAGGTAAATTTATAATCTAGTTGTACAAATAGAGGGGAAAATATAAGAAAAGTACAAGCGTATCTTAAATGTTTTTATTGTTAGCTACATTTTTCAAAGCACATCTTTAGCATTTCCACATGTGGCCATACATTGCATTTCTTACACTTATTCTTTATGATTTTGCAACACTCTTTGCATCTCCCTTGTGTTGTGGATCCTAAAGTATGATCCATGCCATCAATTTGTACATCTTTAGGCAATTTTCCAGCCTACTCAGGTCTTTTTACATGCTGTGACCTGCTTTGAGTAAAACAAGTCTTATTGAACTCCGAAATTCAAAATAGGATAGTTTTTCTTGATTAACTTAACGGTGTAGTTTGCATGCTGCTACCACTGATATTGATAGATTGGTTACATTAATGAAAAGAAGCCAATACCACTTCTACCCCATACATTTGGATGATTAGTTTAAGCAAGTCTATTGTTTAGATTGACCCCTCTCATTCCTTTATTGTAGGAGTGTACAAGATGTGGCTCTGGAACTTGTTTTTCTCCCTCTTTGACTTGATTTCTTGTCCTTTGAAGTGACTCATGGTACTCTCAATTGCTATCATGCCACTGTGCAACTTAAATTTTTCAGTAATCAAAAGCTCCCATTTTCTCTTTCTGGAGATTCTTTCTGCTGATAAGCTTTTATGCGCCATTAGCTGTTCTATTTTCTACCACTGTCCCAGTTGTTTTAACAATTTTTATCACTAAGTTCAGAGAGCAACTTAGCTAGTAAAAAAAACCTTCAAAGTACAATTAGAGGCAAGGAATATCTGAATTTTATATTATAACATCTACCACAATGATGACCCCCTTTGTACCAAGAGGCAGGTTTTTAGAGTTATCCTCCCCTCGACAGATTTTTGTATGATATGGAAAGCCATCACTGCCTTTGGCTTTACACTTTGTTAGTACACTAGTACACTTTGTTCCTAAAGCATATTGGCTTCTCTTTTACAAACATTTTGGGACTGTGACATCCATAGTGCGGTACCACCAATTCATCGATACTGAGTAGACTATGAAAAACATTAAATTACCCAAGATTTTTATTCATCACATCATATAAAGGTAAAGTTTTACTCATATTATTCCCAATAGTAAGATTCAAATCATCAGCAGAGAGTGTAAGTACTTTTCATTTCAAGATACCTATTTCTACTCATGATTTTATCAACAATGTTTACATGCAAATCAGGTTGTGTTACCAGTAGTGTTGCTCTTCAGGTTAAATATATCCCGATAACAAGATGATCCCTAAAATGTTTTGCATTTCAGATGCTAATACTTTGAACTTTTCATATTTTTATCTATATTAGCACAAAGGTTGGTTTGAAGGACTATATGTTGCTACATTTTTGTCTTAAATTTTTACTTCCAAATTTCTTATGGTGTCTTTCCTTCAATTACATAAGTTTTTCATTTGCGAGGCCTGTCTAAAACGAATCCGACCTTCGGCCGGGAAAAACATTTCGAATACCTGACGGAGTTGGGATCCTTATCCCCTTCACATTAGGTGTCTTGTGCTTGCACACACTTAGCCCACCGATCCTTCCACTGCTGGAAACACTTTTGGAAGACTAAATGCATTTTATTGCCAAGTGAGTGAGTCATTGCCATAAAACTTTGTTTCGTTGGCTTGCAGAGGAGCGCGCGGCCTGGTGCAGCAACACTATAGACCACCTGGCCAGCGTGAGCAGCAAGCGCGACCTGCTGCTGTACTACCTGCAGCAGCCTCCTCCACACTCCTGCATCACCATGCCGCGTCAGCACCACAGGTCTGCTTGTCTTCATCCCCCTTGCGCCTGGTGTTGGAACAATTTATGTTGTAGCGGTTCAGCTTGCAGCGAAAGTTCCCCTAAGTGGCTATGTTCTGTGCAACAGCACGGGCTAAGTTGGCATAGAACTTGTGCTTACAGCCGCACTGCTAAGATGTAATTTTTTTTAATATGGCCATTGCGTATGTTAATTCTTTAGTGCTCAGCATATCATGAATAATAATATTTGTTGAAATGACACTATTTTGTTCTAATACCTGAGCAGAATTTTGATTTTACCTTGGAAAAGATGCTCTAAGGTTTGAGGATTCCGTTTTAGAAATAGATCTTTGCGTATATTTTTCATGGTGTTACCTTGAAAACTATGCACCGAGGTTTGGGGATTTTATCAGAAAATAGATCGTTGCATTGCTGCCGTGTGTCGTTCTAAAGTTCTCGTGTGATCATAGAATCAGTAGTTTAAATTTTTGCATCCGTTCAAGTTTGAGAATTTTATTTTGTGATCTAGTACGATGTTTTCTAGCAGTTGCTGAGTTTATTATGTAATCAGTTGACAAAGTAGCGACTATTTTTCATCAAAGAACCTCTTAGATTTTGTTATTGCAGATTACTTTGTCTTGCGGATGTAGTTTTTTCAAAACTTTTTTCTCACTAATTTCGAGTCATTAGCGTTGAATGTTCGTCAGTAAGGAATATCTTCGGGACATATTGTTCCGGCCCTTTTCAGTAATCCTGGTCGAAACTAAACGCGAACGTGGTTCGGGAGTGAACACACAATGGAGTGACGTGGTGCTCCTTTATTTTATACTTCGTAATTTACAAAGGCTTCAGAGTTGACAGTAGAGCGCTACTACGGTGCTGCCTTGATCGTCACGCTCTCGCTACTGACATGCGACGATTCTGTTTAGATGTTACCTCTACGGCAATCCGCCACAAATGAACAGTCTATATCTCTTGTTGGCTCTATTTATATGCCTAGCGAGCGCACATTTGCTCCCCCCAACAAAAAATTTTTTATTACACTAAAATTTTCTTAAAACGTTAATTAATTAACATCAATTAAACTTGCAATTCTTCGGTTGAATTCGAACAGATCACGACGTATTACTCAAGCTGCTTCCTAATTATTAACGGAAGTATGCAGGTATGGCTTTTTCTATCCCTTAGTAATTCATAACTCAACAAGATACAACGGTAATCCTACATCTCGTTGAACATTGTTCATTTTAGTTTCAATTTAATACTTGATTTATTATTCAAAATCAACTAGTTTAAACACTCGACGCACCTAGCGTTACACAATTTATTATCAATTAATTCTTATTAAAACACGTCGAATTCAAGATTGAATACATCAGATATTTCGGATACAATGAGGATACACCACACAATTTTATTAACATATCAAAATATCAAAGTCAAACATCAAAACGCATACGTAATAAACCAACTACGTAAGGTACAATTTATTACAAACTGAACACACGCCGTCAATTCGAAGCAAATTTTTCAATGCAAATGAGAATTATCGCGACACATTTCTAAGGTTAAGAAATTTAGAAGGAAAAATCCATCATAAATCTATGTTACATAAAATTAGAAAAGAAGTCTAACTGCGCGAAACAATACATTACATTATTACAATTGGCAAGGTAAAAGTAGAGTTACGGTTTAAAGTAACATATTTCAATTCAACTAAATTAAAGATTGAAAGGGTATAGAAGAAATATCACTAGCTAATCCAATTTCCCCAATCTAAAACAATAATTGAACTTAACAAAAGCGAGTAACGCGACATCAATGATTATAATTAACGACACATGTAAGTTCCGTATATAATTGAGATATTCTAAGTCAGAATATGATAATCAGATTTATCTTAATCAGAGCTTAAGGTGAAACGGAAATAACTTGTTTAGGAATATTACAAATTTCTTTTAAAGCGGTTCGACGCAAGGCGACGTCTTCATTAGTTAGTCGACCAGTCACCTTATTCAAGTCTCTTTTGATGTAAATAATCATCACCGTAAGGATGATAGTGATGATTGTGTACAGAAGCAACATAATGTCGCTCAACTGGTCGGGAATGAGATCAACTCTCGTTTCTTCCGTATGTCTGATCAGTTCATCTGATATTTGACCGTTATTGGCCTTGATCGCCGCTAGGATGGAGTCTACATTAATATTTGAAACCTTATTGCCCATCTTATCGGGCCAAAAAGCAACTATCAACGTGGGGATTAAAATTGCGATTAATTTTAATCACACGAACGTGACAATAAATTATACAATACTATCAGCTAAAATAGTATATGCGACTATAAGCTAAATTTTAATCACATGAATGTAATGCATGAATCATAAATTAGAAATAAATAAAATTAGAAATCAATAAATGCGCACGCCCCCTTATCCTTGAGCACACCCCTTTTATTAAGAAAACGTATTCTTTATATTCCTTGTATATAAAATTTTTTACTGGCTGTTTTCTGGAAATGCAGCTATTCTAATGGTAAACACTAGCTCGATGTGGTCTCCCGCTTCATAGACTTGGATGAGTGTGCGCAACGGGAACTCGATGTTCAGGAACACCGCTAAGTCGAATTCACCCTCTTGTAATACTTCCTTCCGGACTTTTAGCCCGAAGGTTATTGTGGTTGGTTGCGGCCTCCAAATTTGCCCTTGTCTCCCGTTACACATCGGGTTTGATGCGTGAATTTATTGTTGGAATTTAAACAAGTGTATCTTGTAATTCAGAATGTGTACTGCACTGGAATGGTTCAGAAGTCGCCCAAGGAATCTGGAAAGAGAAACGACACATCACATTAGCATGGCCCCAAATTTAAAATAGCAATTATCGTTTCATACTGAGGCAACGCTTCATTCGCATTACGACACGTTCTCATTAAGACTTCTCATTCTCATTAAGCTCATTAAGACACATTCATTTCAACTCCACTGCCTAGCATTGTTGTCAAACAATTTGCGGCAGAGGCGAGGGAATTCTCGCAGTTGCGCATACGCACTCTTGTGTTGACATCTCCAACTCAGTTTATCAATTCTAGCTGACGGCTTGATGAGCACGGCCTTGCTGTCGCAATACAGTATGACAACATCCTAAGCTCACATCTCGTCTCGAGGTGTTTGCACAATCAAGCAATTCCTAACGCAAGACATACATAGAATCCTGAGAACATACTTCCAAGTAAAAACTCATAGATCGTACTTACAAGCTAAAAACTCATTGAACGAACTTACAAACTAAATACCATTGGAATACATATATGGAATGACATTTTCAGAATATATGAGAGTGAACAATTACAACTAGGTTAACAATTTACCTTCTTATCTTATCTAATGGCAATATGTGGTTTAAGTTCGATCGGATAGTTTTGTTGCCTATTTTAATATCTGCATAATTTTTACCTAGACTTTCAATAGTAGCCGGCCCAAGGTAATTCAATTGCAGTTTATGTTTTTTGGCATGATTTTTTACTAGTACACGGTCGTTCACTTTCAAATTTTTGTCGCGACGTTTCATATTTCTATAGGCAGTTCTTTCGATGGTGGCGTTAATGATCGCATTTCTAATATTGTTCACTACAATAGATGACTCGGTAAATTTTTGTTTGTGAACATCTTCATATGTAGTCGCAACATTGAAGTCTTCTAATTTAGTTGAGCATATATGTACACACGTATCTCTACCGAAAACTGTGTATGCTGGGGTATCTCCTAAAGTTTCATTATAGCTATTATTAATCGAATTCTCCACAATGTCCAGCAATCTGTCCCACTCATTATGAGTAAGAAAATTTAGATATAACTTGAGCAGATGTCGAATTTTTCCATTACAACGCTCAACAATCCCGTTTGAAAAAGGGGAATAAGCTAGAACTTCCTTTTTTAAGATAGAAAGTCCTTTAGTGAAATTTTTTACGTTAGAGGATTTAAATTCCAGGGCATTGTCGGACAGTAGCACGTCCGGGGTACCAAACATACAGCAAAAATTCCATAAACAATCTGTAACAGTTTCTGTACATCTATCATTAGTCGAATATAATTTCACAAATCGTGAAAAGAGGTCAATCACTACAAGAATATATTTGTTACCATTGTCCGTCATTGGTAATGGACCGTAGAAGTCCATGCTGACCGTTTGAAAACATCGTGTTCCAATTGGAGCATTTAGAATTTTAATCGGCGTCGATATTCGTGATTTTAGAATCTTACAGGTATCACAGGATTCAACAATTTTGCGCGTAATTGTCCGTTCGTACGGATGAAAATAATTTAATTTAAATTTAAACAAGGTATGATTTAAATCCGTATGTGATAAATTATGAATAAAAGAAATTATTCTGTCTAGCAGGGTATATGGCACGACAATTGTCAGAATGGTGCTGGGTCTGTTGTCAATTTTTCGTCTTTTATACAAAATGTCATTCATAATCAGAAATTCATTCAAGTCGGTATTAGAAACTTTCGTTGCATTCTCTATGCCATCCTTTATTTCGGAACAATATGGATCGTCATCTTGTTCACGTTTAAATTCGTCTAACGACCAGTTGTCATTAATACTTAAATGGTCTGTAGTCTTGTTCACTTTATTCAGTCTGCATAAGCACGTATTCTGTCTGCTCTTAAAGTCATTGGGTTCACGTCTGGGTTCTTCAGCAGTCCTGTTGTCGTGTCTTTCATCATCACTTCCTGGCATTGTTTTCTCGGACTCTCCCTTAGTTACCTGCTTGTTACATTTTTTACCTGCAGCAGCGGCTTGCAGCCTGGTTACAACGGGAAAAGTCTCTACATCTGGGGTTAAATCAGAACACTCTGATAGTTCTTTTTCTGTTAAAGGATTTTCTTCATGATTTAATCTACTTAATGCATCGGCGGCACTGTTCGCTTTTCCTGAAAAATACTTTAATTTGGCATCAAAGGCTTGGACATATATACTCCATCTCGCGAGTGTGTTATCTTCAGGCAATTTTTTTGAAAATAAAGGGACGAGCGGCTTATGATCGGTATATATGACCAAATCATAGCCCAAAACAAGATATTTAAAGTATTTCAAGGCTTCAACTATAGCGTACATTTCCTTTTTCGTAGTTGAGTACCTTCGTTGGGTGGAATTCAACGTTTTAGAAAAAAAACCGACAGGTCTCATGTTTCGAACTTTATCAGTAGATGACTGGAGTAAAACAGCTCCTATGCCAACATTTGATGCATCACAAAACAAATGGAATTTTTGATCGAAGTTTGGATGACTCAAGGTGGTGTTGTTACACAATTCATTTTTTAATTTTTCAAAGGCGTGTTGGCAATCTCTAGACCAATTGAACTCAACGTTTTTCTTTAGAAGATTATAGAGCGGGCTTGCGATGCTCGCAAAATTGTGAATATACCTACGAAAGAAATTCACTAGTCCTAGAAAAGATTGCAACTGTTTCACATTTTTAGGAATTTCTAAATTCTTCACCTTGTCAGTACCGGTGCTTCTGGTTCCCATTCCGCTAATGGAATGTCCGAGATACTCGATTTCTCCGGCGAAAAACTGACACTTTTCGGTTTTGATTGACAATCTAGCGTTTCTTAGTAGTTCAAGTACAACTTTTATATCAGCAAGATGCTGCTCCTTTTCTTTTGAGAAAATGAGTACGTCGTCCATAAAGACGAAAGCTAGTTTTCCTAGAACAGGGGACAAAGTTTGTGTCATTACTGACTGGAAATATGCAGGTGATGTTTTTAAACCAAACGGCAACCTATTGAATTCGTATTTTCTGCTACCAACGGTAAACGCTGTAATCTCCCGGCTCTCATCGGTCAGTGTAATATTATGATAGCCTGACCTAAGATCTAGTTTAGAGAAATATTTTTGACCATTTAAACTATAGAGAATATCGTCCACTCGCGGCAGCGGAAAGGATTCTTCATGAATTACTTCATTCACTTTGCGAAAGTCAACTACCGGACGTATAGTTCCATCTTTCTTATGAACTACAATTATCGGTGAATTATAAGCTGAAATCGATGGTCTAATGATTCCATCGTCTAACATTTTTTCGTTAACGACTTTCAAGTCTTCCATGTAACGGTGGGCAATACGATAGGGAGGGACATTTACAACATCCACGTTAGGTTTCAAACGTATTTTGTATGGTTTAATCGCAGCAGCGGAGATCGATTCATTGTCTATAGTAATAACGTCTCTGAAGTTATTCAACAAATTCAGCAATTCAGGCTTCATTTCGTCATCATTACACTTGATATCATCATTATTTAATTTCCGCCGACCACGGGCGATTTCTTTGGAATCAGAAACGTACTCTTTGTCAACAACTCCTGTGATCCCGACAGATTGACTATTAGTGTCTTTATTATCGACATCTAAATGACTGTCCTGAACAACACCAGCTGCCTGCACAAAGGTACTCATTCCCCTTTTTAATTCTCCTTGTACATCTGACAAGTAAACTTCGGACTCAACTTGATCCTTTTCTACCTTTTCTAAAGTACTTATAATTGCGTTCTCCGGTAAGACAATCGCTCTGTCGGAGCTATTAATTAATAACAACGGAATCCTGCTCCTATTGTTAACTCTCACAATTGCTTCTGCGACACACACGCCTTCCTTCAAAGTTGCTTTCTTTATTATGTATTCTCCATTTTTACACTTTCCAACATGTCCAACATGTTTCAAAATTACATTGGGAGCAATTTCTACGCGTCGAGTATGAACTCTTAACGGCTTGTGGGAACTGGTAACTGCAACTACGCCTCGAACAGGCTGGTTTTCTCTCTTACCATCCCTTTTTACTTCCTCACTTGCTTTCTCAGCAATGCACGTCCTCTTCTCTCTTAGCTTATTTAGGACTTTTTTCTTAGCTCTGGACGTAATCGTGTCTGCCATGAGACACTCAGTATTCTCTATTAAATACTCGAGACACTCTGTCTTTCTCTTTTTTCGTCTTTTTACCTCTGCAAAGGGAATTTTCTCGTCTTTGATAATTAAACATCTTTGTTTTAAGTCTACAACGGCGTTCTTGTCTAATAAATCACGCCCAATAATGACGTCATAATTGTAAATACCGTCCTTAATGATTAGAGCATTTGTCTTCAAACTTACGCCGTTTTTTAACTTTAGGACAAGCTCAACTTCGCCTTCGACATTACTTTTAGCATTAACGCCTTTTATAGTCAGAGAACTTGGCTTCACGTCATTACTTATCTCACTTATTCTGTGGTAGCTGACTAGGCACTTCTCTGATCCTGAATCAATCAATGCATTCCACAGGTCGGCATCTTTTTTAAGCACAATCATTGGTTTCTTACTTTTTCGTATTACAAATAATTCATTTTGGCCTGTAATTTCCACTTCTTCCTCTTCGTATTTACAAACGTTCGCCGTCAAATGGCTTTCATATTCATCGCTTAATTCCGCTTCTCCTAGCGCTTCATATCTGTTGTGACACACTATGATCGGATCGATTATCTCAACATTTTTAACGAGGGAACCTTCAGCACCAGAATTCTCCTCGGGTTCAAAGGGCCCTATTGCCGTAGAGTCACTCTTAATTTCATTTCTTCCATAGACGTTATCTCTAATCTCTCTATCGTCTCTGCTGTTTACGCTGTTTACGCTAAAAAATCATTTCCACTGTTAGTTTGGTAAGTTTCGACCTGGTCTTTTTCTGACACACGAGTTTTATACTGTCCTCGCGCACGGCCACGATCAGGCCTACCTGGTCTGTTGAAATACTCTCGTCCTGACCTACAGTCTCTTGCGTAGTGTCCTAACTTATTACAACGAAAACAAACTACATCTCGCAGCGAATGCTCGGCGGCTGTCTGACTTGAACCTGGTTTGTACCAATCAGTCGGTTTCCTAGCCACCGTGGTTACCGACACACCTTGGTTTTGGCAGACGCACTTTTGATTGTAGCAGTTCGAGCAACGCTTTGATGTCTCCAATGCTTGAACTTCTAGAGTTCCTAATTCACGATCAACAAAAGATTTTGCTTGAGGTCTAGCACGGTAAGTTGGTCTTGGGAAATTAGGTCTCCAGTAGGGTCTACGCGTCCTACTTCTACCTTGAAAACTGCCTCTTGTCATGGTATGCACTTCGGCCTCATCATAGGCTGCATCAAAATTTGATTCGGATGAATGATCATCATCCTCTGCACAATAGGTTTCCATAGATCTCTCAGATCGAGCTAATATTTGTTTATCCTCGGGGAAATTTCTAATGACAGTTACGAGTCTCTGAAGGAGTTCTTCCGACGAATTAAAGGGTTTGTTAAATAATTTCTTGGAAAAATCCTCAGTCACTAGGGGGTTGATGATAACCATGGCTAATGCAACAATTAAAGTATTCTCGACATACTTATCGAGGGCAACAGGATCGGGACAATTCACTACATAGGGGTGAGCTCTGTTTGTGCATTCCGGGCTATGCATGAGTCTATGGGTTAGTTTACGTATTTTGGATAATATAGCCACGAATTGACTTGCCAGTGCATCATTACGTTTCAGGCGTACTTTATTTAGATCACAGGCGACTGCGTGTAAAGATCGTTCACCTTTTGATACGTAGATATTTTCTAACAGGTGTACGACTTCTTCAAAGGTTAATTCGTACCCTTCGCTGATTATGGAAGCAACGACCGTATTGAAGTCGCCTACCCGCTTATCTGCCGTTCGCATTAATAGATTTTAATTTAATTTTTGTTCGTTTAATTTTTGAAATATCTTAACTCGTGACACTTCTGCAAGTGTAGGCAAAAACTCAAGTTCTATCAAGAATAGTTGCAGATTATGGGTTTAACTTGTATCAGTTGTTTCTGTGGGGCGGTGTTCGGAAGTCTTCTGGAGTGCTCACGACAATCGTCAACATAGTATTTCGATTAACTCTTTTTTTTTAACATCTCTTCCTGTTGTTCATACTTGGGTTTGAATATTGTTTGAATATTGGGCATCTAGGTACAGTGAGCCTCAATGGTAAATGAGGAATGCCCTGTTAGAAAAATTAATAAATTAGGAATACTTTTTTTTCGTTTTTTATTAAAAAATAAAAAGGTGGAAACTGCATGTTCGAAACTAGTAGAGTTTTTTCTCGGACAACTCATATTGGCTTGGTCCCGAGCCTAGAGTTTCATAGGCCTTCTTTTTGTTAAAATAGTATGTTTTTTTGTTGTTTTGGACCATCTTTTTTCGGTTCACTACTGTCCTGTTTTTCAGCACCTACTACTTTCTTCTTCAACTTTAATCATATTTCACGAACTTCTTTCTTATCTTATAGTGTCTATGCACCTTTTGCACAGGTTTTGCGTTTCCTTAACTCCATACTAAATGGTGTTTTCCTCTTCCCTCTCTTTGGAACATCTTTGTTGCGATTAGGGAGGCTTAAGTTTACATCTAATCTAATAAAATTGGCTTGATTGACAGGGTTTGTTATACGCGCATGGCAATATGCTATAAAAAATCTAGCGTGGATGGGTCCCGTAGCCAGCTCATTAGTCGCCTGGAATTTATGAAGGTCGTTGGTACCACGTGCACAGACCTCTTAAATCTTTCTATTGATGTTATTGTGATGAGCAGGGAGTTTGAAGAACTGTTACGAGGCCTGGGCGAGATCATCAAAAGCACGTGTTCGAACATTAGCCTCTTTGAGCGCAGTCCTGACGCACAACTTCAACCTGCTTTGGTGAGACCTTCAACCTTTTGCTTGCAAAATTTCGTTTGAAAATTTTGAATTTTATTTAATTTTTCTACTGTGGACGTTTTACAGTATCTGCGAGGCTTTACGTGAAGAATCTCATCATTGTTAACGAGCAGCGTTTGGTAAAAATTTGAAGATATGTTTTAGAAGCGGTACTCGAATGTGGTGTTGAAACACTCATCGTGAGAAAGTTGAAAGGGAAATCAATCAAAATATTCAGTTCCGGTATTATGGTTCATCTTGTAACGACATTTGTGTACGGTTTTGAGATTATCTCGGATATTTTTAAACTGAACCCACGTTCAATTTGGACGACTTCACGAGTCCCCTATGTCATGCTCCGTTGTACAATTACAACGGATGTATGAAAGTGAATCTCAATTCGGTTCTACAGTAATCGATTCAAAATCGGTATTCATATTAATTGTGGGGAGGGTTCATTTTGGAAAAACAGGGAAGTATCAATCTGAAAATGTCGAAATTGTCCCTGTATTTATATCAAAATTTTCAGCTTGAAAGCAATGCTACAGCTCTTTCCAAACTTTCCAAGTTTCTTTTCCGTGCTTTACAATTGCGAGAAGTTAGTGATATCCTGCCCTATAGTACACGTTTTTTTACATGAAATGAATTCTTTTCAAGTACTGTACTTGGCGTCCTATGCGCACAATTTGAACAGATTTTTATCATCCAGTTGAAAGCATCTAGGGTGAGTGTCGTTGTCACGCCACTTTCAGTTGACGAAGAAAACTTCACAGCTTTGTTTCCAAAGAGACTACGGAAATTCCAATTATCATATATCACAGATGTGAGTTCCGTTGCCAAGTTAACCCTGCTCGAATAGCCCCACTTGGTTAAAGTAAGTTCGAGTTCCTTCGTTTTAGTATTCTAGAATCTACATTTTGAATACGGAACCGTTCATCGCTCAATTTTTTGAATATTGTTACGTCCTAGTAATTTCAGATTAGTTTTTCTTTTTTATCTCGTAGTTTTATTTAATTTTGTTCCTCACTCGTGAACTTAGGTGTTGAAGAACTGATTTCTATTTCTACCGTGAGAGAATCTAGGCTCGAAACCTTTCATTTAACAACAATGGTTTGATTTATTCTTCCATGTTTGTAAGTGCAAAAAGTAGTACAAAAATAAGCTAATAATCTTCCGGCGTATTTTGCGCGACAGGAACGATGCATCAGCACGTTGTCGCACCTACACGGCGCTCTTCGCATGCTCCTCAACGACATCTCGGCGCTGCAGCAGCTGCCCAGTAGTGGCGCTTCACATGTGGACACCGAAGCGACCTCTCTGTCGTGACGCCGGTCACGCGTTCTGCCTGTGCGGACTATATTTCAATGATCTTTTATTTATAGCTTCCGGTGACTTAGGTACGAGGTCACTGGAAGTGAAGCATGAAGTTGTGCCTATATTTTCTTGTGAGACCTGCGAGCGGCAAGGATGTGATTATCAGCTTTACGCAGAGTACAATTCCGTAGACGAGAACTTGTTTTTAATCCTCTTGAATAATAAAAGAGCTGAACTTGGTGCGTCGTTCATATTGTGACCAATTGTTTAGGTTATTCAAACTCAGATGTTAAGGATGAAATTTATACGTAATCGATCTTTGGTTAAACGAAAAAATTTTGCTTATCATACAACCTTTATTGCAATGCTCCTAAAAAGATCACCAGTTGCTGATTTCGATTACTTAAGTAAGAGCGCTTCTTCCCGAAAAAAAGTACAACAAAAGATAACAAATTTTACTTAACTAAACTCAGTAACCTGAGTCCAAAATTACAATGAACAGTTTCTCCATTTAATGTACGTCGTGAAAAGTAGAGAAGAGAGACCCAGTGCTGAGCCCTCGTGATATCGGAGGTCATCGCTTACACAAGAGTTCAAGCAAGTTCGTCATTTCCGCAGTCCTCAAACGGTCGAGCATTTCACACGGGTAAATGAATGGTGAATTTATCGTTACGGTGCCGCGCTGCAACCCAAAAACTATTTACAATAACCCGAGCAACGAGCAACGTAACCCCTGAGTATTAACTACTAATACGCACCAAGGCCTGACTTCCGAGCAATTTATGTCGTCGTAGCGGTAAAGCTGGCAGCCAAGTCCACTAGGCAGAACTTTCCCTACCAGAACAGCAAAGACGACGGAGTCGTTAAAAAATCTAACCCTTAAGCAATCCCTCACTGCATTGCGTGCCGCTGCCGCATAACACATGTCCACTAATCAAGTAAGGATCGCCAACCGTGAATTCGATAACGGCTAACACGTTGGTATTAAGAATGAAAGATGTCATAAGATCAATGGTAGACAGAAATGACAACAAAAAACCTCAAATTATAATGCACTCAATGTTGACCGGCTGCTTCAACCGATTGTCGTCCTAATCAAAAAATGGCCAACTGGAATGGCTGAATACGAGAAACTATTTCAAATGAAAGGACCCAGTTATCCTCTCATCCCTGAGAGAAATTACATGAAGGAACAGTGATTAAATACAAGAACCAAATTTGTACGTCCGTGGGGAAAACGTACGGACAACTGCTGTAGGAACCAGCGGTCCAGCTCAAGTTACGACCTTCCTATCACAGTGACCGAAAGTGGTGACTTACATTTTCATGCAAGAACATCCCTTGAAAGGTGGAAGATATCGCATCATACACGAACTGATAATTTTACAATGCCAGCGCGGCATGCCTACAGTCAATTAAGATAATAGGATGATGCATTCATTTCAATACTACTCCAGTGGCACTCGATGCGCATAATATGAGAAAATGATTAACTTCCACAACCATGTTCAAACAATTTGAAGATTGACTGATTCCAATCACCGCGAAGCCCTCTCATGTCACTGGAGAGGCACTAACGCAACTTATACTACACAGCTCAGAATGAGCCGTCGTTAGTCGAGAAGTTCGTTTCGTTAATGAAAACCCGGGAACGTTGCAGCAGGACACACATCAAACTCAGCATAAGGAAAGCGCTAGAAATAAACACTCATGAAACTGACAATCCCGAATATCAGGAAACTACTGTCATTACATGCTAGATATCTGAGTGAGATTCACAACTGCTAGTTACAAATACTGGCCACCATAATTCGCTAGTACTTGAGAATGAAAGACAGCTTCAACTGGATGACGGTACTTTCCAATGCAGGTCGCCCATGCTTATTCTACATGTTCAAGTGATACTAAAGTAATAAGCTATACGTCTTTAAAACCATAGCAGATCGAGAAATTTATGCGGTTGTGTCTTCGACACAGATTCATTAACATTCATGTTGAATAGTCTAATTTTACATAACCATTAATAAACATTACCGAATAAAATATTTTACACATGAATGAAATCACTACTTCACTAAGATAATCCCTACTAGCACAAGTCAGAGTTAGGTACTTGGAAGTGAAGTCGGGCGTGGAACAGATTCCAGCTCATCAGATCATGGAAAATAGGGGCGAGCTAATGCCTTCCAAAGCCTCTACATTGCGTAGAATACGAAGTGGTGAAATTATTGTTCGGCTTCAACATACACAGACAAATATTACATAATACAGGTTTTGAACCACAGTTCGCAGGTTAAAACATCCGAGACTGAAAGGTTAATTGCGCCACTAACGAGGCTCGACCAGCACGTCTAAGAAATGAACACGGGCTCGGCACGCGCTAAACGCAGCCACAACAGCTGAAAGGTCGGAGGCAGTGGCGAGTGCAGTTGACGAGTGGCACATAGAAGTGAGTGTAGTTGATGGGAAGTACGTACTGGGGATTTAAGTTGACGAGTGGAACGTTGTGGTAAATGCAGTTGACGGTTGTTCAGAGTATAATTAATCAAGCAAGGTAGCATTGGGAGATCGAAAGCAACAATTAAGAGTCTTGTTCACATGTAAAAAGCGCTGGACGTCGTTCACTGGTCGTACGGTCCAGCCCTCCGATGATTCTTGTACTGGTGAGCTCCTCTACCGGCACCTCGCCCGCTGTTGAGTTAATTGTACGCAGTTAGTATCTCACAACACGAACGGCTAGCCCTAAACTTGAGGAACAACTGAAAAATACCGGACAACATACCAACTATTCTTTAGATTTCTATTACCCGCTACATGGAAAATCTTGTCGAATAGGTTGACTTAATTGTGGCATCCAAAGCTTCAACGATTGTTTTGAACCATAAATTAATATCCTTTCCAATCAAAACAATTGGCGATGAGAGTGATATGTATAACTACCTCAAAAATCAATCTAGCTTAAAAAAATAACTTGAACCACAAAGCCATTTGAAAATGTCAAAATTAAAGCAACATTCATTATTGATATTTCTTGAAGTGCTAGGGACAACCAACCAACTTAATCATTAATAATAACCAACTATTAATTTAATAACCAACTAGGGACAAATAATTAATGAATTGGGCTTATTTTCAGTAGGTATACAATTTGTACATCGATCACAGGTCTCTGTCTAGAGCTATGCCCGGACAAATACGCTAGCAAACGAACGATAAAATTTACAGAAAACAAGTCTTTGATGAACTATCAGTAGGTATGTCAAGTTTTAAGAACAACTCCACAGCATCGCCTACGCTCAACGCATGAGCAAAATCACGTTTTTAACCGATCTAATAAACTCAGTAAGCCAATCTTATAAGAAATGTAGAGCATTTATTAGCACCGCTGTACCTAGACGACCGTACGTTCAGAGGGGATGCATAGAATGAAATTTGAGATGCTTCCTCACTGTCTTCATAACTAATAACAGAAGTTGAGAAGTTTTTCTAAATTATCGGATTCTCACTAAAAATGCTACGAGATCGTTTTGAACAAGTTAGTAACACACATGAAAATCTAGAACAGAGGACTTCGACAAAGCTGGATAACTGTTCCAATTGCAATCAATACCACACAGAGAATGGCATACGAACGAGCGACAGAGAGAAACAGAAGTGTTTTAGCTTTCATTCGACTCTGTGATTAGAAAGATTAACTAAACACCGAGAATTAAAAAATGTAACAAAAAAAAGATTTTCATTTCTAAGCACTCAGTGGTAGTAGTAGTAGTAACATAGGTTTGCTAGCGCTTCAGTTATTTAGACTATATCGCACCGAAGGTCACATAATTTAATCGGTATCAGGCTTTTCCGATTAACCAAGCAAGGTGAACATCAACATTATATGAACATTATAAAAAGACAGTAAGCACTCACGTTAATTCCACACAGATTTTGTCCTTTGAAATAGGAAAGTAGACAAAGAACAGATCATTTGATGTTACTTACAGCATCTCTTGAAGAGATTTTGTGTTCAAGACAAAAGAGCGAGTGCAGATGAGATGCTCAATTAGTTGGAGAATCTCAACCACAACGAAGGTGTTCAAAACAGAGGAAGGAAGCATCCTTTAGTATGGAATTGAGCGAACGATAAATCTATGCAGAAAGTACGTCTACACTGCAAAATAGAAAGAACTTCATGAAAGAAGATAAAAGTTGAAGGAATAGATGCTTCAAAAATAGACAGCAGTGCACCGGAAAAATACTGTCTATAAGAGAGCAATTGTCTTATTCTATGTCAACTAAAGGAAATAATGCCTAATCTTGAGCTTGGGACCTCACATCTTCCCCCTGGTATTTATAAATAGACGCAGATCGTCTTCAGGCAAAAAATAAACTCATTTACGACAAGAAGCGATTGCAATGTCTCAAATCTGTCGGTCAACTGAACCAATACAAAACCCATTAACTGCTCTAGCCATACTGACGATGAACTACTTCATCTCTGAAAACTAAAAATAATAAAACTACAAAGAGTGAACGAACGGGGTATTCCGCATTTCACTTGACTCTTTCGAATATTCTACTATATTAGCTTAAATACTTTTAAAAATCATCGCTCTAATTCACAAATTAAAGGATATTTTCTTCTCCACCTGTTCAACTCACGCAACATTTTCGGAAGGTTCGCATAAAGATATTAACTTTCGTCGCGAGGATGGTAAAATTCATTCAGGGCGGTCAAACATCCTGGCAACCTCACTTGGTTGCGTAATACTATTGAAGCGTCGCCAAACCAAGCAAAACGCCGTCACTTTTGGAAATGGTACATGAGGAAGAGTTAAACTGCCGAGTTAAATTTAAATAAAAAGAAAAAAAAATATTCCGGACAAATATACAGCCCAATTACTTCGCTATCCATGAAACTGGAAAGCCTCCGTACACGAAAAGTAGGTCAGGGTTAAGCGCTCCTGTCAAGTAGCCAACTTATCAACACAGGAATGCGCACAGATGGAATCATTATTGCCCAGGTCAGCTAGCTTGTGATCACGTCTGCTCTGTCATTTTTAACACATCGGCAGAAGTATATCAGCCTCCTAACAAGTATATCAGCCTCCTAACAAGTACATCAGCCTCCAAATATGAATGCAGCACAATTCATCTAAGAGGTAAGTTCACTGGGGACAAGCAAATACGTATTAAATTATTTACGCAGGATAATAGTTACTTAAACGTAAAAAGGAAAATTTACAAACCCTGAATTGAAAGCAAATAAACGGTAAGCAGAAAATTGTGAAGTTTAAACAGGGAGGTTACAAAGTAACAGAAATGTGGAAACAAAAACGAAGCAGTACAACAAGCACAACTCAAAACAACGACTGAACACTAAAAAAAAAAACCTTACTGTTGAAAAACACAACAATGCAGCCGGCCCCTACGTTAGAAGGATAGCATTCAAGCCCCTCGCTGAAGACAAATTGGTTGATATATACTGTGGTTTCACGGCAATACTACAGAAGTGGAGCCAATTCTAGTCTGGACGGAGTTAATAAGCAAGCATTAATTTATAAGGTGTGCAGTATACGAAGCACAAAAACACGACGTGGGTTCCAAGGTGCAACGAAGGAAGACACAAGCATAGGCATGGCACGAGCAAGTCGGAGCACGTGCTTACCTACCTACGCGCGGGCGCATGCAAGCGGAGAGCAGAGCCGTGATGACGAGCGAGCGATCCACGGTGGCATTCAGGCGGACAGTTCAACTGAGCTTGCGTGCGATCGAGCATTCGACTAGGTGACATATGCTCTATGTACGTTGCCGGAATAAAGAAACGTGCACAACCAATTCAACATTGCAAGATTCTGATCACAGCTCCCAGCCGTGAAGCGAATGACGTTCAACAAGAAAGCAATCAAGAAGTATACAACATTCAAAAATAAAAGAAAGCAAAATTAACGTAACATACATGAACTCGAAAGAAAATCATACGATATCCTTGTTAAATTGCACCGATATGCTTGCAAAGTTGCACGGGAGAAAAGAGTTAAACGCTATTAGGCTTATAAAATCGAAAGGAACAACTGATAATTCCAAAAGAAACAATTAAATTAGACATTTGCAGGCACCCAAGGGATACAGTGCGATAAAAAAACGAAACTGTTCTTTTCACCACTACATAAGTTTTCTCAAGAAGCAAAAGCTGTAGCAACCCAGAGAAGAGATGTCTCTGGGCAACTATCGTTCGTTAAAACAGCTCGAAAGAGAAGAAACACAGAACATATTAAGACTTAAAATAATTAATCGTGTAAAAACTAATTTGGAAAGCGACAAATAGAAGCAAGAGTTCTTCACCAAGTGAGGAACTTTGAGCAACTAAATAAATGAACAGGAAACGAGAATACGCACAACCAGTAAAGAACATGAAGCAAAACAAACAACCTTCGATTAAGTATGGATTTGTCTGTCCACTACAACACCCGAGATGCACGCTAAAAAATGAAAAAATCAAAGCAACAAATACCGCAAAAATCAAACGATATCGCTCGGTGGACCTGACACCACCGAATGCTTCCTCTCACACTGGCAAATATGATCAGATAACTTTTAGACAACCATTCGTATTCCCTGTGAAGTCAACCCTCACAAAGAACCTCTCATCAGGTACGGACAACAGCAAGTGAGCCAAAAGCGCAGGGTGAACTACTCAGCTCAACAGAGCTCCACAATCCACGACTTGAAAGAGCTCGCAGAGAACCAAAGACGTTCAGGTTAGCAAGCATAGGAAAATTTTCCTCGAATCAACGTGGAAACAGAAGTAGCAGAGATGAAGTGGAGCGCTAGTGAAGAAGTTCAGGAGACTAAGAAGATGTAGCCTCAATACCTGGAGCTGTAGCGGCCTGAGTAGGAACTGAGGGGACGACTCGGCACGCTGGAGCGGTACAATCGAGAGCTGCGGGCACAATACAATCTTGCTGCATTCCACACACATTCTCGCCGCAAACGCACGCCATCTCGCAGGACATCACTCATCTTGCCACGCAGTATCGATCGTTATTCCAGGCAACACAACCCATTTCACCACACAACACCGACCGTCATGCCATACATCGCATTCCATTTTTCCATACAATACAGACCACCCTCCAACAAAAAACCACCAGTGATGCTCTACAGCACAGCTAATAACGCACTGAGTCATGTTGAGAAATACGTATCACAGATAACTTTTGACTTTAATTTGAGTTGGATATTAAACTTCAGTTTAATCCATCGGAGTCAATGTATTAACAAGTTAAATAAAAGCATAACATATAACATATGTTAGTGCAGCAACTTTTAGGAGGTCCTTTAACTTTCACGAACACCCCGCACCGATTACAACACTCAAGTGTCTCCCGCACTCAACAAGGTCGAAACGACTCGCCAGCAGCAACACAGAACACAGATTCCCAGGTGCCAAACATCTCAGCCATGCACATTCATGCCAAATGCAGGTGGTACAACAGGGACTATTTACTTGTAAAGCTATAGTACATAAGTAAAAAAAATGAGAACACGTAAAACGATAGGAATGAATCTAAAATATTATAAGTTGTAAAATGATAGGAATGAATTCAAAATATAAGTTGAAATTCAGCCAAAATTGAAATTCAGCCTCCACCAGCCAAAATTAAAATTTAGAAAACATGCAAAAACGATGAAAAAATTAAATTTACATGGAGGTGTTCTGAACAATATTTCGCTGGTGACGAACACATTCTACACGCTAGGTTGAAGCTACACCAACATATTCTACATTAGTTCAGTGTTTTCTCGGAGCTATCCAAATAAATTTCACGTCTTATCTCAAAAGAAAGAGCAAGTGTGTCAGCTAATTTCATGAAGACATACGTGAAGATACGAGTAAGTGTATCCAAAGTTTAAGGTTCATATCAAATTATAAACACTTGTTTAGATCACTCGGTGTCTCGGATGCAAACTATCTCTAATGAATCATCCTTACACAGCATCTAATAGCATAACTAAACTTGGAAATTATACGTTTCTTTAGCCTATATTGTCTGTCCCGAGAAAATACCAAAATTCCGGTAGAGTACTCGAAAAAGCTACCCAAACGAAGGCAGCTGAGCAACGCTCTAGTCTCGGTTATCACTCACGATTAGTTCTCAAGGGTTCTTACTGCACGAACGTTTAGTTGCATTTTAATGCCTGCGACTAGAGAACTGTTCAGGAAACTCACGAAGATATCCTTCACTTCATTAGAAATAATCTACAATCGAACTTTGAAGTTACAAATAAGCAAGTGCCTACGATCCATCGTAAGTGATGAGCCGAAGTTTAAACGCCAGTTGCGAGAACACAAGCAACAGCATGCAGCCAAATGACACTAGCTGACTACAAAGAGTGCATGAGAATAGCAACAATAAAAAACAAGTTTGTCATAAAGAGTTGAAGACCCAATAGTAACATCCTATAATATATCATTCCAATTAGACTTGGTCTCTCTCAATCACAATGAAAGGAGACGTCACTACAGGCAAATGGAACAGCCAAGTTATGTCAGGAACTCGAATTTAAAACTGAATCCAAAGACAGTAAACTGACACTAATTACTAGTACAAAATATTTCAAAATGCAGTTCCGTAAAAAGTTCAACTAAATTCTCACCTGAGCGAGGGCATATAGGAACTAGGGCGAGTGTAGCTCGAGGGTGCGGGGGTGTAGCTGGTGTTGGGGCGATGGTAATCGAAGCGGTCAAGCCCGGAGCGCTCGTGAGGCGCACGCCTCTCAAAATTGCTGGCGTCGATGCCAGAGGAGCGACCAATGGGCACGCGCTCCAGAGTGTACCGGTCAGAGGCTGAGCCTGTGGAGCGGTCTGCAAAGCCGACGTGTCGGTCAGCGCTGGGGCGGGTTGAGGCGGGCGGAGCTTCAATGGCCAGAGGCGTAGCGGAGCGCCGACTGGAGGACGACGCGCGGGTACCCGCTTCTAGAGAGGTGCGACCGCGATCGCTGCCGGTAGCGCGCCTAAACTCCCGCTCAAAGGCTTCTGCTTCCGCTGCAAGTACACAAAAAAATGATGCGATACTACGAGTAGAAATGTATTTTTATTTTCAGTCACAGTGGTGACTAGAGAGACGTAGTAATTCGATTTCCAACTTATGTCTATAACTAGGAGAGGAAGATAAAAGCACCCAGTTGAGAAGAAATGAAACTCATTAAAAGAGACGAGTTATGAAATTTCCAGCAGATAATTTAATAAGGACTATTCAATGATTCAATCCAAACGCGATATATCTATTGCGAGTATCCTCTAATATATGAGCTTTCTTTTCTTGATTTACGTGGCATAAGTAGGTATTGCATCCACACTATTATTTTCACAGCAAGAAAAGTTTGTTATACGTATCGAGGGTAAATGGTAAATTTAAACTAAGAATCTTTTGTCTTCTTTACACTCCCAATTCTGCTCCAGCCCGACCATATAATGTATGCATTGATATTTTCGGCCCCATCTCGTGTGGATAGGAATAAACATACAAATACGCTCATTTAATATGAGTAAAACCTTGATAAATTTCCTTTGAAAAATTAGATTAGATGTCAGTTTAAGCCTCCCTAACCGCAACAAAAGCATTCCAAAAAGATGAAGGCACCATTTATTATAGAATTAAGAGAATGCAGAATCTATGCACAAGGTGCGTAAAAACAGAAAGTAGAGAAAGAAGTTTATGAAACACAATAAAACTTGAAGAAGAAAGTAGTCTGTGCTGAAGAACAGTGAATTGAAAAAAAAAGATGGTTCGTAACAAAACAAAAAAACTATTCTATTTCAACAAAAGGAAAGCCTACCTAACCTCTAGTTCTGGACCTCACTTATTTCCCCTGGGAGCGCTAATTTTCATAGATATAATAGTGGAATTTTCTGAAGGAACACTCTGGCACACAAAAAGAAAAATAAAAGTCTAGGTCACAGAGATTAACATGTTCCCTGCATATTGGACCATATGTGTACCAATAGGTAAATTGCTCATTCACGTACTAGTATAAATGAACGACATTTCATCTGTTTGTCAACTTATTAAAACATAACTTGAAAAAGTCGATTTCCCAGTTCTGCTACACACAACCTAACCAAACCAACCTTTAACAACCGCGGCAAATATGTTACGGGTGAGCTCTTTCTTTTCGGCCTCGAAGTCGCCCATTTACTCTTTTCAAGATTGTGTAGTTCACCCTTCCGTCCCTATATCGAGGTTGCCTACTTACTCTCATCAAGGTTAAGCAGCTCCTCCTTTTCTTCCTCGCCCTCGGGGTTGCGCTCACGCTCCAAAATGCGGGCGCGGTCGCCGATGTGGTGTCCGATGGCGAGCTTGCGCGTGCCAGAGCTGGAGTCTACCACCGAATGTTGTGTCTCCCTCACACCGCCGGGCGCGCCCCTTGTGGTCGAGCTCTCCTGATACACCTGGTACACAACCAATACTCAGTATAGCTGCTAGTAAGGTTAAATCAGATGGCCTAGTACTGATGACTCATCTGAGAATCTGGTGCTAAAATCCACTAGGTGTTCTACAGTCCACACATAAGGTCGTTATGGCAGCTCAACAAGGTCCTGCACCTGGCAGCGAGGCACAGCTATCAGAAACTGAGGCGCTACACAGTAAACCTGGTTCTAAAATTTATTCATTCAGATGGCTAAGCATCTGTATTGAGTATGGCTCTTCCAAATGTCCCAACCAGTATATCCGAATACATCCTTGTTATTTCAAAGAATGTATCTTGATATTTAGTTTATAATTATGAAAGTTAACATTACGCCAATATACAGACTGTCGTATGTTCAATTGTTTATCCTCTCTGAAGAATTAAACTTCAAGAGTAAGCTCACATCAAAGACTAATCACAAACATTAGAATATGCAGGCTTGGAGACGAGTTGCTTGGTGCACTCCTCAGCAGTGCTGTACCTTCCTCGTCACAGCCAGAATCAACACAACGCATATTGCATATGATATAAGAGCATCAAAGAAACAAGCAACTTTTCAATACCACATATGTTTCGAACACTAAACGTAGAGCATTCTAGTGATATATCAGCCTTTGACAGTATTAGATGAACTAAGGTTGCTCACTCAAAGCAGTATCAGAATAGCATTATAATTTCCCACACCTTACTATACAATGGAAACCTAAATAATGTAAAGGATATTTGCTTAACAAACTAGTGTTGTTTGGTTAGGAAATTTTCCAGTCTCTGATGGTGACACTAGAAAAAAGGACCACTACATGCACTAATAAGAGCACACAAAAATTCCACCAACACCTGGAAACATTTGATCAGCTTTGGCAAGGCTATAAGAAAATAAACTAAAGAGGGAAAGCATTGAACCAGTAAATCAAAATTTGTTCGTCAAGGAGCAGGTTATTTATAACTAAAAAAATAGTGAACAATGGCTAATCCAACGTAAAAATTAAATTTTGCTTGCCTTCTCAAAATTATACAGGAGTAGATGGTTGCCATGAACTAGCACAACCACAAATGAGCACACACATAACAAAAAATAAACTTTCAGTTAGAATGATTGGCTGATAACAATGATAAAAAATTAATTTCGAGTTACATCGGGATTCCCATTCCCGATTAGCTCACTGGCACAACTGTTTTGTGCTCCGTCTCTAGCACGTCTGGCATCTGAAACTTAGGTGACGAACTGCAGCACTTCAGCAACGGCGAAATATGCTAAGGCACAAACTTAACATTCAAAAACTGCACAAGCAGCCAATTGATGGATGTCAACAAAGTCTCCAATACTACGAATCAAATACGGCATTGGACTATCTCTCGGCAATCGTAATCCATGCCCACTCACTCTTTTAGGCAATTAAGCATTGCCACGTTAGATTAGATTATATTAGATTATTAGTTAGTTTAAGCCTCCCTATCCGCAACAAATGCGATCCAAAGAGAGGAAGAAGGACGGCAGGCACCATTTAGTATGGAGTTAAGGGAATGAAGAATCTACGCAGAAAGGGCATAGAAACAGTAAATTGAGAAAGAAGTTCATGAAACAAGATCAAGGTTAAAAAAGAAAGTAGTAGGTGCTGAAAAACAAAACAGCAGTAAACCGAAAAAAGTGGTCCTTAACATAACCAAAAAAAATATTTCATTTCAACAAAATGAAGGCCTACCAGCTAGGGCTCTCAGATTTTCCCCCTGGGAGTGCTAATTCACATAGATAAAATATAGCGGTATCCCCCTGAGCATTACCACGTGAATTTTATCCTGACAATTCATCCGATGTTGTTATTACCCTCACCTGGTATTCATATCAAAACCCAAAATATAGCCCTTCATTCCCATAAGAAAATAAATTACTGACTATACTATCTCAGCTGGATGCTTGAGCCTATATACAATAGTGTAACAACTCGCGGCTGTGTGGCCTGTACGTATGAGCTGGGTTAATGAGAAATTAGTAGGAGACACACTAGCGAACAATTTTAGCGCGCGCACGACAAACACAGCACCAAACCTGGCCACGGCCTCCCACAAATCGCGTGTGGTTGCGGGCACCGTCTGTCTTGTTTGCCATCTTCACCTGCCACACACGTTATGTCAGTCTGCGCATTCTGACTACTGTCTCATAACACCGAACTTCTAGTGCACGGAAATAATACAGCAGGAAGGGTTGAATGAAGTTTTGAGCACCAAACAATCTAACAGGAGGAAGTGGTCTTGAAAGTGATAGTTTTCAATGATTTATTCAAGTGTATACCTACTATTGATTAGTGTATTTATAGTCGTTCTTGAAAGAGAGTTGAATCAAGCTTTTGCTGTTTATGCTTCCAAGTGTGAAATGCTCCAGAATATTGGACTCAAAGATTTTACTGAAACATTGATTTCGTAACACAAAATGATCCAATAACCAGATGTTGACTCCATTCAATTTACAGTCATTTCAAATCCTCCGAACACTTTCAACCAATATGCTTGAATAGAATACAAACATTGAAAGCAATCACAAATACAGAGCATACCTAGCTTCGATACTTTGACAAGTGATGACCAAATCATTTCTGCTCAAAATTCCAGAATCAGAGATGACATAATTGCTGATATAATATCCACAGGAAGGAATACATGAGTAACTTTGTACTATCTTGAAAGCCAACCAACTCGATTCTTTCTGCTTGAATGACTTTCATAAATTGTTTTGAATATTTTAAAAAATGACAACATAAGACCCCTTTGATAGAACTGAACTGTGCTTTCTCAGTATAGAAACAAGACAGGATTCATGAAAGCAGATCCAGATATGGAAACAAGCTAACTACTGCTGAATGATGAAACACTTACATGTACAAGTTAAAAAAAAGTCATTCAATTTCAATGAATAACTTGAAAAACGCTAGTACGCCTTGGAGAAAGTTTATGAAATGTTTTGGGAACACATATTCAACTGAAAAATGACTCTCAACATTTAGGAGCCTAATGCACTTCACAAATGTTACTAAACAACTCAACATGGATTTCAAAACTTTGTTCAAGTAACTTTGAAAATATTTCATTTTTCCTATCAAACCCTCATTCATCTTGGTGCTTACACAGTAAATATTTATTATTTAAAAAATATTGGGCAACAAGATGAAACTTATTAATATTATATTATTCAGATGCGATTCTTAGCAGTCAATTTCCAAGCTAATAAGATACATATTCCTGAAAAAGTGTAACGTTGAAATTCACAGAAGTGCAACAACACGTGTAAGCATGTGCAGGAGTTTCACAATGGACAACCAAGGTATGGAAATATTCCCTTTCTGTCCCTACTAAGTCAATAAATTAGCAATTTAAAAACTTCCTATGGCAATTTGCTTCATTACTGAAGTCCAGCACTATTTTTGTCATGAAAAACCATGACTAAATTGCACATAGACAAGCAAATACTGCAACTGTGCCAAATTTTGAATGCAGTATACAAGATGGTATTGAAATATTTTCGTTTGTTTTTTAATTGGTTAAGAGACTGATTAAGAAAATACCTAAACCTCAAAAGTAGGATCTACACTAATGTAAGAGATGACCGACATGAATCTCCTATTGTTCACTATCATTTAATGTAACTGAGATAACTTGATATCTTTAGTCTCTATGAGAATTTCAAATCCCATAACTGCCCCGGAAAAGTATAAATAGCAAATAGGCATGAGATAACGTAGCTTAATTTAAAGGGACCTACTAAGAACGACCTAAAACCTTACACCAGTTAATATTGAACAACATAATTGCTAACTATATTCACATTCAACATCTCGATGTCAACCTAAGACCAAAGAAATGCCTCAGTAGCACCGCAAAGAAGAAGTTGCTTGTTATCAGGAGTAAAGTCGAAACTATAAGATGAAGTACGTTTCCAAACTAAGCTATTCCTAGAGATCGTAGGCTAACCACTGTGTGTGACTCCAGACAGCATTATGGATGATGATAATCTTACTGTTGACTAAATTGAATATCAAAATGACATTTAAAGACAAGTTGAACATTATGGAGACTGGCAGCAATGAGTTGAATATTTTTATCAACCTTTATCTACCAATCTACAATGGTCAACTCCCTTACTATCTCTCACCATGTATTACAGTTGTTCTTAAGACAAAACATTTGTAAAAATAACATTCTTACAATCTGATGGAAAAGATGACAGGACTGCACAGATTTTGCACACCAGACTGTTATTTCAATCAGTCATAAATTCCAGGATTTTTCTTCCTCTGTAGCATTCCATACCATAAATGTTTCTTTAAACATAAATGGTGAGATTATTAGAAGCAGATAGCACCAACAATGAGCAGTTGGTCAAATTTTGGCTACAATTCCTTCTGAGTTTCTCTGACAGGTGTGTCTGCATATAACTATTGGATCTTGCACTATCAAAACAAGCTTGATTTTTAATTAAAATAACAAGTCTAATGGACACCTGGATCCAAGTCTTAGCCGTCATTTATACATGCTTTAATATTTTTTTTTGTAAAAAAAATTAAATGTTACAGTTTGCTCAAACAATAATGCAAATATGTACTCATTTAAATAGTTCAAAAGCATTTAAAACTTGCGTACCACAAAGAAGTCACAACCCACATTCCTGTAACTAATACTTGCCAAGAGTACGGAGTTCAATTGAAAAATTTAATACAGATGACATCATTGCACCATTTAAGATTTAGTATGAATTTACACACCCTAATTGAAAACATCTCAAATACCTTCCCTACCCTACAGTAAATTTCACATTAACCATCCTTTACTTCAAAAGCAACTACCTCAATACAGTGAGTTCACAAGAAAAGGAACCACTAAATTTAAAATTTTAACAACTTTATTTACCTATGATACCGCACAGGGGTTTAATTGTGATAAATTTCTTCAGCTTTTATTCCATCAAAGTGCAGTTTAATAAATACAATAGAAACATCCCATATCACAGAAACTTGAAATCAGTGGAGACACTGTATGTACATGCAAAGGGTCAAGGACCTTGTCCAGCCCTGCCTTTATGAGGGTTTCTGATTACCTACAAAGATGAGCTAATAGAAACACTGCTCATACCTGAGGTATAACAGAAAGTCTCTCTCACCTGGGGCTTGCCATCAGGACCCATGGTCATTGTCATGACGGACGAGCTGCTGTACATCTGAGTGTTGCTCTCACCCCTTACGTGGTCCTGAGGATACAGTACCATTATTTAGCATGCAGCACTGAATTATCTAGTTAGCCTCCACTTGAGAAATCCTAAAGATAGTTAAATGAGAAATTCTAAGGGTAGCGGCAAGATTGCAAGTTGTAGCTTGGCTAAACTCAAAAAGTAAATTATGGGTTCAGTAACATTTAATTAATTACAATACTTTCAGGGGTTTAGCACTTTCAATGTCAAATTTTTAAGAGAAACCCAACAAGAGAAGTCATTTCAAACAAGACTAATAGCAAATACAAAGGGCATTATAACTCAAAAGAACACTCTTCAATTCCTGAATTTGAATAATACTGGGTATATTAATTGAATATCATAACTTCTAATACTACGAATAAACAAACTATAAACCGAACTCGTAGGCTTCTTCAAGAATATCTCATACTCAGATATGTTTGTACACAATTGAGTCCCTGAAAAAAGTCATACTCTGTTAAAGTTGAAAAAAATGAGAACCTTATCTACGTATAATAATTACAGAGTGAATGTAATTATAAATTGCAATGATGTCAAATAGGCATAACAGGGAATGTAAAAATGTGATCCATGCGATGACTGCTACATGTTCTCACCATATTAGCCATGATGTTGTTCATCATTGACATGGGGTTGGCCATGAGGTTGAGAGAGTTCATGTTGCTGCTCATGATGGGAAGGTGCTGCTGTCTACGCTGGGGCTGTGACATGAGGCCCATCATTTGGCCGCCTCCCATCATGGACCCAAACGGGTCACCACCAGCACCAAAAGGATCGCCCCGCATCATAGAGGACATCATTGAGTCCATTTGTCTCATCATGCCAGATGCAGATCTGGAAGAAACAATCATCAGAAATACATAAAAGTACATTAGAACTATCATATTTGATCCAAGTTAGGGAATACTGAGAGATGGATGTTTCATTTTTTTACAAATTATAATACAGATGTAGAAGTTAAGCCTAGGGTATAAACTAATTAGCAGCAGTTCAACACTTAGAGATATGGGATGAATTGGCAAAATTGCTGATGGCCTTAAAGGAAATGTGGAATTGTAGAATTGCAAATTTTGACTTAATTGTGGAATTGCATAGAAACAGTGAGTCAAAAAAGAAGTTTACATAAGATAGAAGTTAAAGAATTGAACACAGGAAAATGTATACATTTCTAGCAACATCATAGCACTACAGCATGAATGAAAGTACTCACCCAAAAAAAGGATCTTCATCAAAGCCTCCCATCAATGATCCAAATAGAGACATTATCTGTTTATTTCTTGCACTAGTTGAAGCGAAATTTGCCAAGTGTATGCAACTAACTTCAAATTTACCAATTTCTGAAAAAGAAGTACAATTTATGATCCATCAAATTTAATAGATAGATCAAATTTAATTTTCAACTACCTTTGCATCAATCATTAATAACGGCAACATAGCAAAGAAAAAATATTCATCAAGAAAAAAAAAGAGATAAATATTTGTTAGTTTTTTCTAAATTACATCCTCTGAGTTAGAGAACTTTTTTATAGGCAATACCACATTTTAAATGAATGTACACGCATCAAAGTAGACATTAAAGAAATACAATATAACCAATATTGTGTACATGTGCGGTATATGGCTATCAAAAACATTAGTTCTTTAAAAAGTTTCAACCTCAAAGACCTATTTTATTTTCAATATGAAATTTTACAATTTACCTATTCAAAAATTCAAAACTAATCCAATGTATGTATTTATTAGGGAAAATTTCTTCAAAACTAAGTCACAAGTGTGTAGCCTGACTGACTAATTACTGATTGCCAAGTCAGGGTAACTTACTTTGATGGAGGTATCATCTAAGAAAATTATGTATCATTTCCTTATCTCAAATGTTCATGAATGTTCACAAGCCTCTGGAAGAATCAGACTACAATTTATTTTTCAAGCAGTTTCATACAAAACCTTTTTTAGAAAATATCTGTTCATTGCCCACACATGAAGCTCTGCAGTGAATGAGTGGAAACTTCATGACAACTTTTCCTTTGCTTACCTTATTTTTGTTTCATTAGATTCTCATCTTTTCTGGTGTTATAGAGGATAGAAGTGAATCACCTAATATGTGTGAGGCATCTGAATATACATATATTTATCAACCACTCCAACAATGATTCGAATAAAAACAGACTTCAGTTACTCAAGAATTGAAAGTGAAATTTTTTTTTGTAGTTTTTGTTGTGCTCAATGAAGAAGTTTGCAATTTAAACAAGAGAAATGCTAAAAAAAAATTCAGAAAGAAAATAAAACACTAAAACTCCAAGTGGGTTGGGATTTAACTAAGATGTCAAATTTATTTTGTCACACCTGGTATTTTGGTCCCCGGTTTATGGCATTTAGACTTACGGCCTAATATCAACAAGCACCTAATATACCCTACTCATGTCCTGCATTAGAGCTAGTGATGTACCAACATCATTTTTTTGGCCGATATCATTACTCCAATACTTGGAAATACCAATACTTTTACCCATACTACAACTGATACTTTTACAATTATATTAAAATAAAACCATTATAAGCCCTACAAGGGTGTTATAATAAAATTATTCACTAATATAATGAATAATACAACAATATTGGCAATGGAGTTTTTGATTAGGAATAATAAAACTGCACTTGCTTTGTTAACTATATTGTTGAGAAAAAATAACAAAATGAAATCCATTTGATAAGCGTTTCTAATCGGATTGCAAAGTAATGTAGACTAGCTATATTAGCAACTGGTTCTAAAAGTGGACCTATACACTAATTTCTCCACAAAATGGTAATCATTTTTGTGTTTTCCGTACCAATATACATACTATGGCGAAAAGAAAACATTAAAATTTGATAGGCCCCAAACCATGAAGACCCGCATATACGCAACCAACTATAAGATTGTTCATGAATTTTTCAAACATCTTAAAATAGATGAAAATTGGAAGATTCGTAATGTAAGGCAATTTATACGCTAAATTAAAAAACAATTATCAACTTCGTATTATTTGATAATTTACAAGCTAAATTAAAATGGAATTTTCAGCTACATCTATATTAAATTTACAAAAACTTGAAATGCACCTTCAACTTCATTCAATTGGTTTAAATTTTATTAGCCTGTCACAAACTTTAAGAAATGGAAATTGAGTCAAACTTTATAGGTTTTAATTGTAAACGTATAATAATTTTATGTCGCTACTGTGTTTAACTATTCATGCTATATAGCTTTCACTTACTGACCGTACGTGACTCATCGGGAATTCAAAGTAGTAAATTCAGTTAGCGGGCCTGATTAAACACTAATTCAACAGTTATCTAACTAATTTACTAGGTATGAATAAGCACTTCATTTTATTATACTTTATACTGATAATTTATGACCATTTTTATGATAAAATACGTATTATTGGAAAGTATTGGTCCACAAGTATCGGCCAGATACCAATACCAATAAAAATGGCCAATACTGCCAATACCGATACATCGGTATATCACTAATTACAGCTATCCATTCGTAGCTACAAACCGCACGGAGTACTATTTTTTTTCTCATGCGACTGAGCACGTGGGGATGCGGTGCTTAAACAGGTTTCTGTATATGTTCTGATCATACTAGCACAATTGATGAAAGAGTAGATTTCTGTGATGCATAGGCCTAAGTTCCAACTTATGTCAAATCTGTTTACAAATGTACCAACAAATAAAACTTGTTTGTGAGCCAAGGACCTCCTGTACTATTGAAATCAACATTTTTACTTGAAGAATACTGATTAGGTCTAAAATGAATAAAACAGAATAAATATTGTAGATAGAAATGTGCCTAACGGCAAATGACACCAACTAATACCAAATTACTCAACACTGCGACAGATACTAATTTAATTATTTCTGTATCTAAATTAGATGCACACAATACAATTAGGGCTGATTCACATCATAGGTTTGGTCACGTTCCGTTCTCAATCCCGTCACGGTCAGGTCTAATATTGTTCAATGCATTTCACTGCAAGCGTTCACACTGGCAGTGCCGGTCAGGTCTCGTTCCAGTCACGCTCTGGTCACGATACCGTCAAAAGATATTTTGACCGCGGCAAGAACGGAGTGAGACCTGACCAGCACTGCCAGTGTGAACTAACAACGCAGTCCGATCCAGTCTGTAGCCTAACCAGCAGGATAATTATGATTTGTCCGCATTATAGAAAAATAGAGCACAAAAAAGGATCCATTTTTATGATTTGTGAATTTTATTGTAATTCTCTTAGAGGCCTTCTTAGTAGTTCAATCAATTAAGGGGAGCGTCCCCATGAAAATGGGGAAATGTGTGAAAAATAGGTTTTAGCTGCTATAGGAGAGGAAAAAGGTCAGGTACATCCTGTGAAAAAATGAATTTCGCAAGTTCGCCCGCTATGGGGGGTTTGAAGAATGAGGGGGAGGGGAGGGGGAATTGGTATTTCTTCATGTTACACCTCCCCCTTGGCTCTTTCTTCACGGCGCAACGTTGCTATGTCATCTTCTATGTCTATTTATTACTATAGAATGATTTCAATGGTCCTAGCTGGCCCCATAAATAATAACGAAGAATGATTTAGATTGTTTATGTTTATCTAATTTGCCTTATTTTGTAGGTTTGGAATGCGGGGTTACAAAATGCATCTCCTCCCACAGTTTTCAAGCTACAGCAATGATTTTGGTATCATTGGATGCGGAAAAGCGTGGAAAATAAAGGTAACTATAAGGAAATTTCGAGATTTGTTGCAAACAAAAGGTATGATATCACAAATGAAAATAAAATAAATAAAAAGTAAAAAATGAAAAAAATTTAAATTTTTTTTCTTAGTGTGACTTCAGAGATTTCCCTTATAGTATCCTGTAATTTCCACAATATTCCAAATCTAATGACATAAAAATCATCACTGAAGCTTGAAAACTGTAGGAGATGCATTTTGAAACCCCCCTCTTCAAATTGTTTTCTACAAATATAAAATTTTCTTTGTAGAAAATTGCATATTATCATAGAAGACAAACGATTCCAAATTGCATTTCCTATCAGTATACCAAATTTCATTGCTCTAGGTTCAATAATAAAAAAAAATTCCGTATGGGAGACGCTCCCCTTAAGGCACTTCGGTTAGGATGGGATGGGTTAAGTTAGAATTGTTATGTTAGAATTGGTTAGGTAATGTTGACCGAATTTTTCACGGAACCACCTAGCCTAACGATGACATTGGTTTAAGTTAGATTAGGATAAGATAGGTTAGGTTAGGATTGGTTAAGATATGTTAGGTTAGGATAAGATAGGTTAGGTTAGGATTGGTTTAGATATGTTAGGATAGATTTGGTTAGCATGGGTTAGGATAAGATATGTTAGAATATGTTGGGTTAAGATAGGTTAGGTTAAAATGTAATTTTAAAATTTGTCAAGTAATGTTGACCAAATTTTTTCATGGGTCCACCTAGCTTATTGATGACATTGTCTGTGGAATTTCCCCTGGTCCTGATAGTCTTAATTTATCCTTGAATAGCAAGGAAACATTTGAGTCACGCCTTTTTTTTCTGACAGTCAATCTCTCTCTTGGAGTGATTGCTTCTCTGTTTGGCATTTTTATTTTTTCTGGTCATCATCAAGTTTTGATAGAATTTTTTCATATGTTCCATTACTCATTCAAAAATATTCAAAAAATTTAGTCTCATCATCAATAAGATGATATAACATGTGAAACTTTCCTTCACTCTTTCCATCTTTTAGCATAGGAAGAACCCACAATCTCTTCCTACTTTGCTTTCTTTCATCTTCATCATCAAGTGCAATTGCAAACACTGCCAAATCGGATGAAGAAAAGTCACACATGCTTTGCCACAGATGATACGGAAGGGACTGCAGAGAGAACGGTCCTTGATCAGACCGAACATGTGAATGCCCAGGGCTGGGAACGAACCGTGACTGGAGCGAGAACGGAACGTGACCGGACCTATGGTGTGAATCAGCCCTTACAGCACTTGAAACAATATTGCTTAAACAGATATACAAAAACTCAATTTTAAGACCACATATACAAAACAGAAAATATTTATTCGCCTCAATCTACCTCCATATACATCTCAGATTTGACGCCTTACTCCTACTACTAAGTTTGTAAACACAAGTTGGCTCACAAAACTTCCCTTATTAAACACCTCTACCTGAGGCACATTCTTTCAAAGAAACTGAATTGACAGTTTTATTTACTCATGCTAGGCTTCCATTTTCTCATTTCAACTCATATTTCCTTGTTAGTCTTTCTATTTCTTTTTCCAATTTTTGTAGATTACATTAGTTCAAGCCTTCCTTACCACAAAAAAGGGTAAATGTGTGGCGCTGGTCAGTAATCGATTTTCCCTTTTTCGGTGACTAAACATAGTTAATTAGATTAAAAAACAAGTTTTTTCTATGCATTTTCTGTAGGAAATGAGTATTTTATGAGTCATAGCGGTACATTAATTTTTGTCTTTGATGACGAATGCGATCAAATAAACAGCTACTAATCAATTTTCAAAATTTTTTTTGCTTGAATTATGGTAATAACATCAAAGCCACAGTTCTAGTGAAAATTATAAATAAAGGCTCAAACCTACCCGTTAGGGTGACATCAACATACTTGCGGACGTAACTCTAATGGGTGGGTTAGAACCTTTATTTATAATTTTCACTAAAAGAACTGTGGCTACCCCTCACGACCCAACGTTTGTAATAGGAGGTCAGCTTCCGTTATTAATTAAATTACGCTCGGCGTGCTGGCTTCCTTTAGCGCGCGACAGCCAACTTCAAAGTTTAATAATTCAAAAATACCGCATCAGCGAACAGAATGTCATTCATGTAAAAGGGTTTTAAATGTGTTCCTTTAGTGATTGTATGGAACGGAACTCTTAATTTCCGTGAGGCACCTAAAATACACATTGACCGCTCACCCCGCAGAGCTTGCGGAGCCTGAACCCACTTCTAGGATCCTATAGGTGATAACACAATAGAAATTATCAATCAAAAATAACAAATTATAGCGGTATGTTAACTTTTGTCTTAGATGGCGGGAACGACCTCCATCCTTTGAGCGCGTTGGAAGCGAGCGTCCATTGCAGTGTTGCCATATGACGCGCTCGATGAATTACTTCCCGCTTCAAACACTGGAGTTGGGGTAACTAATTTACCGTTATAACGCATAAAATACTCATTTCTGACAGAAAGTGCATAGAAGAAAACTTGAAAATCGATTCCCGGTTAATCCTCAACATTCACCAAATTGTTGACATTAAACTCAATATTGACCATAACTTCTGAACAAAATAAAATTTATTTCAAACAAGAGTTCATAGGAAAGTAATAAAATTTGCTTCAATAGTAGGTAAAATATAATTTAGTAACAGATTTTTCTCATGATTTAAGATAAATTTCTTCACTTATTCAAGGTTCTACACAATTATGGGTAAATCTGAAGGAAAGAACAATAATTGATTTTGTAAATTTTGATGCTTTGATGCCTAAGCATAGTTAATTAGATCAAAATAAACAAGTTTTCTTTGATGTATTTTCCGTCTGAAATGAATTAGTTATAGCGGAAAATGACTTACCGCAACTCCAGTTTTTGAAGCGGAAAGAAATTCATCAATCCCGTGGTATGGCATCACTGCAATGGAGTCTCGCTTCCAGCGCAATGCCATCAAGGACAAAACCAAACCTACCGCTATACCTCGTTAAATACTCATTTGACGAAAAAAGTGTATAGAAGAAAAGTTGCTTATTTTGATATTACCATGATTCAAGCAACAAAAATTCCAAAATTGATGAGTAGCTGTTTGTTTGAGCGCATTTGTCATCAAAGACAAAACTAAACCTACCGCTATAACTCGTAATATAATCATTTCAGATGGAAAGTGCATAGAAAAAAAGTTGTTTATTTTGATTAAATTAATTATGTTTAGGCACCAAAAGTGGGAAAATTGATTTTTGTCCTTTCCTTCAGATTTACCCAATTATGTCATTGGATAAATGCGTGACAAAACATTAACTGGCAGTGCTACATCCGGTAACGGTTACGTGATATTAACAGCAAGTGTAGAAATTAAAAATAGTCAACTCAAGAATAAGCGCGTATTAACAGGTTGATACAATGACTCTAAACACACGGGTTTCACACAAATCAATTCCTTAGCCATCAGCTAGTGCAATGTAAGTTTGTAAACATTGCCCAAGTAACGTCAAAATCCTGTTCGCAATTGGGTTTTCTGATGACCTTAATGGATATGGGGAATAACTACTAAAAGTCACACTCAATTCTCATGGACATGTCATGCCTCTACACGTAACGGCACGCCATGCACGAACGACGTTTGCGCCAGTGAGGGAGAGCTTTGTACCCAGTGCACTAAAGACCGTTGCAAGATTCTGTGTGCATCAGCAAGAGCTGCATCAGCAGCTCGAGGCGACGCCAGCCTGGCAACGACGAGGGCTATGCCATAAAAAGTTACGAAAGTACGCTAGCAGACGGTTGGTGATGCCAACCGCCATGAAGAATAGCCGCGGTTATTTGCTTCTATAAAAGACCGGGTGTAAGGTTAGGAATTTCTCATTCCCATGTCATTATCGTTGAAGGTCCTCGTACACGCCGTCTTTGCTTGAGTCTTTGTGATAGAATCCAGTCCGGCGTGCTGGGTGTTATTATTGTATAATTTACGTTTGTGACTTCACGCTTAAAGCAACTGATTAACTACATAAAGTAAACGAGGCTACTTCAAACACATCGAAACCTGCACCTGCGCTTCACCTAAGATACGTGAGACTTTCTCTTTGTAGCTGTCAATGTTTGCGGGCTTTAATCAGTCCCCGATATATTGGTGATATCCGTTTATAACAGTAAATTGTGTGGCCACATTGAAAAGAGATGAGTTTTCTTTCTGAAAATAACTCCTTGGATTTGAAGATCGACTTAAAATGATTGAAAATTTGAAATGACGATAAACCTGGTTTCAAAAAGAAAAGTAGGGTATGACAGACATTTTTAACGTGATCAACTTCAATTATTTGCTAATCATTATTTCTGAGGAGCAAAAAGAGCAGCACCCAACTTCCAGCAATCAAACATCACTGACAACATAGGCTTGAACTTGAAATTTGGAGAGAGGCAGTTGCATTCGTCGAGTAAAGACCATATTTTGACAAGCTCTTGCGAAAACTTATAAATATTCCCGAGACATAATCTAATAAATTTCATTAGTCATCTTCATTATATCCGCAACTGGCTCTCTCCTCTCCATCTGGGGTGGGCCACGTAGCGATATTTCATTTTTGTAATTGTGTAATTGCTGTATTTAGATTTTTTGTTATTGTTTTCTTGTACTTGTTAAATTATTAGTTGTTTTCTGGTGATTGTTAATTGCTTTTTGTAGGTGACCCCTTCTGGGGCTACCTTCTAATTTAAAATGGCAGAACTGCCATTGACAAACTGCTATAGCAATCTGAGAGAGTCAGATGATCCCTGCAGTGAAATTGAAGAGATGCAACTGCTGGACACCAACCTTGAAGAGCCTAACAATGGAGAAAAAGTGAGGAGCCATGAAGGAACGAATGAATCCATAATTCATTGAACATGGTTCAAGAACAACAAGCTGTCAAAAAAAAGAGAAAGAACCAGTGTGAGCTTCTCAAGCTCTAACTCTGATTGTGAAACCGTTAAAAAAAAACATGTAAATCTATCTCCCCTGAAACAAGAAGAGTATACCCAACTAATAAAACTTTGGCATCTAAAGATAAGGCATGCACTAAGCTGATCACACAACTGCAAGAGTCAAACAACAATTTAGTTGGAGCAAATAAGAGAAAAATGACATATGATCCATTTGGAGTTGCCCAGGGATTAAAGGAAGTACTAAACTATGACTACATTAAGGAAATAAGAGTTAACAAACGAAGAAACTTGATTGCAGTTAAGCTCAAGGAAGCCACTGAAGAGGAAGTAGCAAGATTGTTGGAAGTGAGCAGCGTGGGAAAATTTGCAGTTCGGTGTTATAAACCACGTTCTGAGTCTGCACAATCCACTTTTGGAGTGATCAGGCCAATTGACTATGATGTCAATTTAGAGGATCTCATTCCAATTGCGACCAGTGAAAATGCTAAAATCATAAACATGGTAAGATTGCCAAAGTTCTCTAATGGTAAAAAAGAAAGTTCTCTAAGTGTAAAAGTCCAATTTCAAGGTAGAGATCTTCCAAACAAATAAAAATTGAATTCATGAATTTCCAAGTAAGTCCATATTCACCTCCACCTATACGATGCTATAAATGCCAACGATACGGACATTTTGCGAGTGGGTGTTCATCTGATGAAAGATGTTTAATTTGTGGTGGTGGACACGCAAAAGAAAATTGTACTGCTCCCACTCCCCTCTGTGCTAACTGCAAGGGGAATCATGTGGCCAGCTCTAAAGAATGCCCTTACATAAAAAATGCCTTACAAATACAAGCACTAATGAAAGAAGGAGTCTCGTTTTCAGAAGCTCGGAAGCAAGTCATCTCTGAGACCACCAAAAATCTTGAACCGATCTTGCAAAAAACCAAGACTACTTCCACTATGATAAGCTCTCAAATGAACCAAGAAAAAGATGCCTCCATGCAAGAAAGTTCCCAAATCCTAAGCTCAGTGAAAAACCAAAAAACATATGCTTCAGCTTTGAAAACCTTTCAACCTAAACATGTGACTGTCCCTGCTGATGTACATCAATCTCAAGGATCATACTATATACCAAGAAGGATCCCCCAAACTAAACCAAATCAACCAGAGCAGAATGTACTTGCTACTCATTTTGAAGGTAGTCTGTCCTCACAAGAAATTACTGTCTCTGATGGAAGTTTAGTACAAACAGTGGTAAAAAAATTGAATCTCATGTGCAAGCCATGTTTGAGGATTTCTTTTCTCGCCTGGGCAAGTTTATGATGGAAGCATTCTCATCGAACTTGAATCATGAAAACAAGCGTCAACGAGATCTACTACTTCTGGGAATGATTAGAAATCATCTTGGCCAAAAAATTGGCTCTCAACTTCTCAGTGAGTTTTACAATAAAGTAAATCCTCAAAGGGAAAGTGACACAGCCATGGAAAATGTTACAATATCTGGAAAAAATACTAAAACTTCTCGAATACCTATATCCCACTCTAAAGGAAGTAAGAGATTGGGATCAGCATCAAGGAAAAAATGATGTATAACTATAAAATCTGTGACCAGAGGATCAAAAGAAGTGGTGCCTCAGAAAAAAATCTTTATTTATATCAATTCAATTGTAATGGGTTATCTTCAATGTTAGCAGAAGTAAAACTATATCTGTACAGAAAAAAACCTGACATTCTATGTTTGTGTGAGACATGGATTAAAACTAATGAACCTAAATTCATAGGCTATGAATGTGTGTGGTCCCATAGAGAAAATGGGGCCAAAGGTGGGCTATGCTTTTTAATCAGGAATGATGTTAACTATTCTGTGAATAATGTTGATAAGTTCTTGAATGGTAAATTAGAAATAGAATCAATTAAAGTATTTTGTTCTTATGGTTATATTGATATGTGTAATATTTATAATCCTAATGCGTGTATTGATTTTCAAGAGTTTTATCATTATTATATTCAGATGAGTGAACTGTTTATATTCATTGGGGACATGAATGCTCATGCACCTTTGTGGGACTGTAAAAACCGACCAAATGCTTCAGGAAGGAACCTGTGTAAACTTCTAGATGAGAACTCTCTTGGAGTACTTAAGGACACCGTCTACGTAGAAATCAGGATATGTGTTGATTTTCTGCTTTTATATGCATCTTATAGAGGATTTTCGTGCGCTTCCATTGGTACCTTCCATTTACGTCTACTCCGAATAGTGCGCCCACCAGAGGGGGGAAAGCGATGGGGGTGGAGTGACCTTGAACCCTTCCCCCCCTCATTATTGGGGGTCAATTGAGCGTGTTTCTCTGCGGGAATGGCATTATAGTTTGTTAATGGGCTACTCAAAGTGCTTCCATTATTCAAACGAAACATTCTAGCGCTGAGTAAATATTTTTTCAAGAATTTTTGACAATTTCAGAATTTAGCTGTTCTGCGGTATCTATGATACCGCAGCTTTCATTCATAGCTCGATGACAGCTGCAGTATCATAGCTACATCTATGGCGAGCACACCAATCCAAAGGGCTTGAAAAGAGCTATAAAACAAAGAAGTTGACTTGACAAAAAAGTGAATTATGGTGAAAAAGAAATTAAAAATTAAAAAAATTGGTTGATTTCAAGAATAACACCTATTCTCTATTGTTGTATATTTTTTCCCAGATTTACAGAGCTACAGCAATGTAAATTATACCAATCAAAAGGGCTTGAAAAGAGCTACAAACGCTCAAGAGTTCATTGTAGAAAACCCTGTAGTTCGAAAGATAAAAAAGAAAAAAAATTTTTATGTGAAAAAACACGTTTTTCTGGAAACTTGATAATTGGTTTCTCAAATGCTACTTCTTCCACAATTTTAAAGCTACAAGAATGGTTTATATACCATTTGATAGGGCTTAGCCAGGGTGTATCCACACGCAATACCATTTTCTGATACATTTATTATTTTCAAAATTACACGACATGAAAAAAAATGGAAAAAAGGTAATTTTTTTTTCAATTCCCAAAATCCACAAAAAGAAGTTATCAAAATTCCTTATTGCGCGTGGTTATATAGACATATAAGCAATCTAAAAACGAAGTACTGGTTCTGTAACTTCAAAATTGTAGAAGAAGTAGGATTTAAAAACAAACCCTATTTTATCATATTTTTCAAAATTAAAAAAATCTAGTGCAGATACAAAAATTTTGTCGAACTAACAAATGATCTTTGCATCATTTCACACCTACTGTGAAAATTTCAGAGAAATCCATCCAAAAATAACGGACTTTTTTTTTGGGTAGACGGTCCCCTTAACCCTCCTGACTTGCCCACTTATATTGACTCACGTGTGGGGACAAGTTCTACATTAGATTCGTGTATTGTCCCTCCAACTCTTCTTGTGTGTGGGTTTTTTGAAAGAGGTGCGGATCTTGGGAGCGATCATTATCCAATTGAATGTACTTTTGGCACAGTAGTTAAAAAGTCCGACAACCATCTACGTAGATGGATTTAAAAAATGCAAATTGGGTTGGTTTTAAGGAAGAATTATCTCAAATCAATATAAGTCAGACAGCTAACCTCTCAGTTGATGACTTGAATACAGTTTTAACAAAAGGACTCCAGGATGCTGCTAGCAAGTGCATCCCCAAATCCTCATCGGCTTGGGAAGTTAGTAGGAAAACGCCATGGTGGGATAGAGAGTGTGCTTTGGCTGTAGCAAAGCGAAGGAAAGCGCAAAATAAATTATCAAAACATCCCACGGCAGAAAATTTGCATTTGTATAAGGATCATGAAAGAAATGCCAGGGGCACAGTTTGGGTCTATTTTCAGATTATGGTCATTTTTTAGTTTATAAACTCCTCTTAGAGATTTTTCTTGCACATCCAACGATACAATTGGCTTTCAAGTACGTCAATTGATTAGTCTTCTGGACGGGGTAAAAGACGCGCACTAGTGCGACCTTGGGGTGCGCCAATGGATGGGTGACCTCCCTCTTCCACCCCCTTTACGAGCCAGTATTGAGTGTTTCTCTACTGGAATAGCAAGAGAGTTCATTCATGGCCTAACTTGAAATACTTTTGTACTCTAACGAAACATCCTATCACTCAGTGATAAATTATGATGGTGTAATTGAGTGTTTGTTTTGAGTCCGGCTGCTGAGTCATCAGCTAATTTGCTGGCTATGTAAACATAAACGCCTCCCAGAGTTTTGAAGCTACAGGAATGGCAATTATACCAATCGAAAGGGCTTAAAAAGAGCTACAAAGCAATACAGGTTTATGAAAAAAAAATTTAGTCAGCATTGAAAAAAAAATTGTTAAAATTAAATCTGTTCTGAAACTTATATTTATTGACTTTTGATATGGATCCTTACCCACTGTTTTGAAGGTACATAAGAAGGTACAGAATCACTGATAAAACTCAATTAAGAAATTAGTACAGAACAAAAAAATTTTTTTTTTAAAAATGGCTTTTCTGAATACTCACCTTCTTGATTTTTGAAAACCTACTCCTCCCACAGTTTTGAAGGTACAGAGATGGCAAGCATACCAATCAATAGCGATTGAAAAGGAAAATAGATCCGGTGCAAAAGTTTTTTTAAATTTCAATTCACCTTGAAAATAAGAAGCAAATTATTCAAAAAAGTGGAAAAAGAGGTCATTTTTGGGGAAAAAAGTTCTCAAAATTCAAAAAATCAAATAAACGAAAAACTTTTGCACCGGATCTCTAGACAAGACAATTTGCTATCTAGAGAATATTTTCTGAGTTTTGTGAGTCGAAAATTGTAGGAGGAGTAAGATTTTCCGCAACACATGTTTTTTCATGTTTTTAAAAAAAAAATCTTATTCACGTATGGTTAAAAAATTCGCATCAATCAAAAAAGTTATTAATAACAATTTACATCGACGGTAGATATCTCAGAAAAATCCACAGAGAACTTACATACTTTTTTTTTACCCCGAACCGTCCCCTTAAGCAAAAGAAAATCAAAAGTTGGACGAGTTTTGTAAGCACTCTGGACTCAAACACTGGTGTTGGCAATGTCTGGAGGTTGATACGCTGAATGAAAGGTAGTTCTATCAATCCAAATCCAACTGTAGGTGGTATAGCAGACAGCACAGCAGACAAAGCTGAATTATTACTTGCCCATTTTTGTAGACACATGATAAAATTAGGTGATGAATTTTCTAAGACAATTGAAAATACCATCTCTAACCTTTCAGCAGTGCAGGTAGGAAATACACACCTTAGTTCTCAAATAGCAATGCATGAATTACAGAGGAGTTTGAAACATGTGAAGAATACTAGCCCGGGTTCTGATGAAATTCTTTATGCTTTCCTCAGTCAAGCACCGCAGTCATTCCAAGAACAGGTTCTCTATTTGTTTAACAAAAGTTACTTGAGTGGTTACTTCCCAGAAGCATGAAAGTTGGGAATTATATGTCCAGTAAAGAAACCCAAATGAGACCACTCAGCTCCCAATGGATATCGGCCTATTACTTTGCTCTCCTGTCTCTCCAAAATCATGGAACAGATTGTCAAACGTCGACTTGATTACTCTTTAGAAAAAAAGATCTTCTCTTGCTATCAAACTGGGTTCCACAGAAAGAGATCTCTGTATGATGCCCTTGCTCTAATTAAAAACTGTATTTCACAAGCCTGGTCAAAAAAAATGTATTGTTTGATTGTCTATGTTGATTTGGAGAATGCTTATGATATTGTATGGCATGCTGGACTTTTGCATAAGCTTATAAACATTGGCTGTGACATACGCACTGTCTTATGGTTAAGATCGTACTTGAGCAATAGACGTGTCAAAGTTAGGGTGGCGGATGCTGTCTCATCTGAAAAGATTCTTGGTTGTGGTTTGCCCCAAGGTGCAGTCCTGAGCCCCCTGCTGTTTAATGTGATGCTCCATGATTTGCCTCAGATGAAGGGCATCCAATCCATCTCATATGCGGATGATGTGACAATAGTAGCTAGTGGGAGATCCCCAGGCGAGATCCAGCGGACGATGCAGAACTACCTGAATGGCCTGACACACTGGTTGAGGAAATGGAAACTAGCCATAAATGTGGATAAAACTAAGTATCAAATTTTTACACGTAAAAAATATGTACCATTGATTAACCTACGAATAAATTCTAAAACAATAGACACAACTAATAAACAGCGTGTACTTGGAATAACGCTGGATTCCCCTAAACTTACCTTCTTACCACATATACAAAATGTTAAAACAGAGTGTCAACAGCGGCTGCAGGTTCTCAGGGCATTGTCCGGCGTCTCGTGGGGATCTTCTCAAAAGTTGTTGCGTCAGGTATATGTATCATACATTAGGAGCAAACTTACGTATGGACATGTGATATTTACAAAACTTCCTGAAAGTAGTTTCAAATTAATTAATGTGATCCAAAACTCAGCTCTGCGATCCATCTTGGGTGCACGGAAAACATCTGCAGTTTCCTCAATGGAAGCTGAAGCATTCATTATGCCTCTGAGATTATACCTTGATTACTTGTTACTGAAATGGTGTTTAAGATGCAGTTTCTTGGATGCAGAGCCCAAAGAGTTCCCAGCTAAAATTGAGCTATTCAAATCTCCTCCAAAAAGTGAGCTGGCACTGAAACGCACGGAAATAATGAACAAAATCCAGTTTAACTTTTCTCCTCCAGGATCCCAAATAGAACAGCTCATTAGTTTATGTATGTATATCTCATCTAATGTGTGTGTAGAATTTTCTGATGTTAAATCCCTTACAGCAGCTGAAGTAAATCATATGTTTGAAGAGCATGTGACATCAAAATTTTGTAATTCCTATAGAATTTTCACAGATGGTTCCAAGCTACAATCAGGATCAGCGTCTGCTGCTATTTATGTGCCACATCTAAAAATATGTACCTCCTGGCTCCTAAACCCAGGTCACTCAATTGTGGGAGCAGAGCTATTTGCTATTTTACAGGCTGTAAATTATACTACTGATAACTTGTCAAATCATAATGTTGTCATTTTTGTTGATTCTGAATGTTCTTTGGATATATCAAACTTGAATAACCCCACCTATGAGATTTTTAGTAGAAGAATTCAAAAAATTGTGGTACAATTGAAGAACAGGATTCAGTTACAATGGATCCCTGCACATTCGGGCATAGTGGGAAATGAGATAGTGGACCGGTGTGCAAAAATGGGTCACCAAAATATTAAATCAGTACTCACTCATCTTAGTTATGAGGAGCATGTTAGCAAACTGAAAAACAAAATGTTAGACTACTGGAGCGAGTGTTGGGGAAATCAAGTGAGGGGATCCGGGAAGGGAGGATTTATGAATGAATTGTGTAGCAGACCAAAGTTTAGATTGGGTGGTCCCATGTCAAGAAAATTTCAGTGTATTATTAGCCGATTTAGAATCGGTCATGTTGGTGTTCTTTCTCATCTGAGTAGATTAAACCTGTGTCAAAGCCCTCTCTGCCCTGAGTGTGGTGTACCAGAGACCATTGAGCACTTCTTGCTTGGCTGTCCCCAATATGAGGCGGCCAGACTGCATTTATGTCTCACTTTTGTAAAATTTAACCTTGAATTGAATCTGAAAAATGTCTTAGGTTTTGGTGAATACCAATCCCGTGTACAATTTGCAATCCTCCGCTCCTTGGTGAACTTCCTTGGTGCTACTAATAGATGTAAGCAACTATAAATGTTCTGATTTTGACTGTGTTACATCTGTGTCTAATGAAATTAACTTGATTCAATAAGCTGACAGCCTCTGCAGACAGCAGCTCGAGAGGTCCAGTAATATTGAGGACTCAAGAAAAAAGTGCTGCAGTATCGGGGGATTTGCTTGATCCTGCTTTTGCTGCCGAAGTACAAGCTGTCAGGTTACACGAATTTCTGCTGAAGAAGTCCAACGACTTTCAAGATCCCTCCGGATCATCGATAAAGAAGAAGAAGAAAGAACTTGAAATTGAGGGCCGACAGCATTGGGGCCTTTGTAATGGCCTACAATTCCCTCCACAATTTTCACATAAAGAGTTCAGCGCCTGGTACCAGAATTGTCCACTAAACTACTCAGGATCTACCAATCTTTGTCACAAGCTGCCATTGGACAGCATCACTGGGATAACCAGTGTGTCAAAACACAACCCCCAGGCATATTGGGTCATTACAGCCCACTCTACCTGACTGGCTCATTCCAGTCACTGTCTCTTACTCCAGGCATGCACAAAAATCATTTTTATAGCTTCAATGAAACTCAAATTACACTCCTGATCCAATCCAGCAAGACAGCTCATACTGCAATCATCTTCAGCATATCTGGCATACCACTCATTCTCTCTTTACTGCTCAAGCACCACATTCATGAAACTTTTTCTTTCTTGCTCATACTTACTACATTCCAGCACAAAATGCTCAATTGTTTTCTCCACTCTACTATTACACTGCCAACATAATCTATTATCATTCTAATTCCACCTCCATGTACGTCTGTTCACACTCAATGGCTTACATCTCACAGCCAACAAGAGTTGACTTCCAAAACTACCATCATAAAACATCTCAAACTTAGGAGCTACCTTTTTTCATATAACAGTTAAGTGTAGGCTTCTGCATCATGCTAAGCTACCACTTATTCAATCCAAATGCTTTTGTTTGCCTCTTAATTGCTTTTTTCCACCTCTTGCAGTCCCACTCAGGTCCTACATCTTCAACCTTTTTTCAACTCCAGTCATCCACAGGTCTCTCAATTCCAATATGAATAATCTTTTGCATGCTAAGTTTCCTTGCATGCAACCCAACACACTTTCTCCTAATAGCTTACAATCAGATTCCATTCAAAAATCAGCTTTACCCACCTGCTGTTCTGCATTCTTTCAATTCTCACCTTATAATTCATCACTGCTTTCATCCTTTCTTCTGAAAATAGGCTCCACCCTGAATCACCTCTAATAGCTTCTGTAGCTGTCCATTTTGGAGCATCCACTGCTAAACATCCTACCTTATTTTGTATTACATCCAGCTTTTCAAGATCACTTCCATTCCAGGCAAGAGCACTTATACCATACATGACACTCGGTACAGCAACATACTTCCACATTCCTCTCACACATTCATACTTGTTTGCTCTCTATCTGGCCACACTACTTAACCGTCCTTTCCACTGCATTGCTTTTGCCCCTTTACTCACCCTTAGTTCTAGTGCATCCATCTTTACTTATCATACAACTTAGATATTTGTATTCTTTTGTTCTACCTGTTCTGATTTCTCCAACATTCCACAGTCTGTCTCTATCAGTCAGATTGTCTCATCACTATTTAGTTATAACCATAACCTTACTTTTGTCAGCCCCAAATTTCATCTTGAAATCTGTACTATATCCATTCACAATATCAAGCATCCTTTGTAGTTTATGTCCACATTCACTAACCACCACAACCACATCATCAGCATACAACAAAAAGCTAAGTCTCTCATTGCCAACTTTCAGTCCTAAGCCACTCATTCTCAGTCAAACTGCCAATTCTTCTCCTCTTGCATTGCCAGAGGAGCACCTAAGACCGACAGCGCTGAAGTTGCTTCTGAGTGCGTCAAATATTCCTATTGGAATATAAAATGAACATTTTTTAAAATGTGATAGTTGTTTAGAGAGCACCGGAAGTCTACCTCGTTCCGGTCAAGAACCATGAGCCATTCTTTTTTTTGACGCGGTGGCGAAGGCTTTGAGCTGCGCCCTAAGCTAAGTACCTAATGTTTTAAGTTCTAATTTCATATTGGTTTGTTACAGAGATGGCAGAACATAATATCTTAATAGATTCCATTGATCTTTCTACCCCTTCAAATTGGGAACAAATTGAGGAATTCATGCAGGCGATTGCTCAATCGACTAGATCAAATGCAGAAGCGATAAAAGTGTTAACAAGTAAGAGCAACATAAGTGATGATAATAACAATCGACCTAGTACTAGTGGTGAACAATACAGTGATTCAAAGAAATCATCAAAACGAAAAGCCTCCGGTTTTGGACAAGAAGGGCCAATACATAAATGTGCTAAGGCGAACGACGTGGGGCACGAAGTGCAGTATTCCCACAATGACTGCTTGGAGCATGTCGATACCGCATGTACTAAGGCGAACGATGTGGGGCACGAAGTGCAGTATTCCCACAATGACTGCTTGGAGCATGTCGATACTGCTAATTTGGATGAGAATGCCAGCTCCCCCAGCAATGACCTTGAGGAGGATACCTCCGACATAGGTCAATTCGAGCACGCCATGCTCGAAGGGGATGCAGAAGGCAACTCAAGCGATGATGGCTTCCCTATAATGGGTGAGATTTCTAAGCTAAAGTGGCTCCCACCTAAAAAAGCGTACAACTGGTACCTCAAGGTGTCTGATATTTCCCTCAAAGACGAGGAGTTGAAAAAAAATACAAGAACGTTTCACACCACCAGAGGAATGTGCTTCACATTTTACTCCCCCAAAGTTGCCTGAAAGCATTTGGCAAACTGTGAAACCTACTCCAACGATGGGCTTTCAGCAGAGAGTAGTATATAAGGCACAATCATGCGTGTACTCTGCCATCATGCCTTTATTGTCTGTTCTGGAGACTGAAAAAGACGAGAAAAAATCTAAATTGACATCAGCCATTCAACTGCTATGTTCATCGAACTTACAACTGAACAGGTTCAGGCGAGCTCTGGTGTCCCCTCTTGTTAAAAGACCAATGCGCAATTCTTTCCTGGCGTTACCGGTAACGCATAATTCCCTTTTTGGCAAAGATGATTTTGATAAATCTACCGATAGAGTTATTAAGGAACAGTCATCCCTTTCAAAAATTTTCGCCGTACCAAATCCAATTTTTAATCAACGACCTGCTTTCCAAAATTCTAGTAATTTTCAACGAAAAGGCCAAGCCTCTCAGACATTTCGTGGCCAACAACTCCGCCAATTCCGAGGCCGGGGCCGCTACAGGGGCAAGCGTCGATCACAATAAAACATCGTCCATCGTGGTTGCAGGAAATATTCAAAAGTATTTCAAAAATTGGAAAAAATTAACTTCTAATCATATTATTTTACAAATAGTGAAAGAGGGTTACAAACTTCAGTTTTCCTCAGCCCCAGAGTCATATACAAATATTGATTCTACCCCAAAGAATTCAGACAAATTTGCTATGCTAAAACCAGAAATAAACTATTTATGCTCCATTGGGGGCTATAAGCCCTATTGAAGAAGTCAAGGCCAAGTGGTTTCTCGCATTTTCATAGTCAAAAAACCGTCAGGAGACAATCGTCTCATTATTGATCTGTCCACACTCAATACTCATCTGAACAAGGTTCATTTCAGAATGGAGGATTCTTCTCTAATAAGCTCTTTAATATCACAAAATGATTTTCTAGCCTCTACTGATCTATCTGAAGCCTTTTTTCTCTATTCCCTTGCATCCATTGAGTAGAAGATTTGTAGTGTTTTCCTTTATTGACCAAAGATTTTGTTTCAATGTACTGCCATTCGGGTGTACTGTTTCCCCAAGAATTTTCACTAAAATATTGAAACATGTCATTGCCTTTCTCCGTAGCCGAGGATTTAAAATCTTGGCTTATTTGGAGGACTTCTTTCTTTGTGCTCCTTCAGAATCTAAACCCTTCTAACTCTTTGTTTCATTTAGGTTTCCTATGGAATTCAAAGAACATGTCAGTGTCAGTACCTTCAGAGAAAGTTTTTAAAGCTAGAACTTTGGCTAATAATCTATTAGGAGAATCTTCCATATCTCTTAGGAAGGCCTCTTCTATGCTGGGATTCCTGGTTAGTCTTTCACCAGGATTTCCCCAGGCCCCTTTACACTATCGTTCATTTCAAATGCAGATCACAAAATTGGTCTCATCTGGTAAAGTTTGGGATTCAATATTTCAATTAAATGATTCCTCTCATGCAGATCTCTCTTGGTGGAGCTCAGGCCCAAATAATTTGAGTTCATGTTCTTTACTGCCCTTTGCAGCAAACTGGTCCTTACATACAGATGCCTCCAAGATAGGTTGGGGTGCAAAACTCTCCAATGGAGATACAGCCTCAAGTAGATGGACTGAATCAGAAAGCAAACTTCACATTAATTTTTTGGAGCTCAAAGCTGTCCAATTTGCTATCACATGTTTCAAATCAAAGCTGATCAATTCTAAGGTGGTAATCCATTCAGACAATAGTACAGTAGTTCATTATTCAAACCATTTTGGGGGGACTCACTCCCATCATCTCTTACTTTCAATAGATATTTGGAATTTTTGTATTGAATTTAACATTGAAATAACAGCCAAATTTATTCCAGGAGCTTCAAATTCTCAGGCAGATTCTTTGTCCAGAAACATGAGTCCCTCTGTTCATGAATATTCCTTGTCCTCAGAAGCATTTTCAAAATTGCTTAGCAAGGTATCATTTGTGCCAACTATTGATCTTTTTGCCACCAGACTGAATTGTAAAATGGAAAAATTTGTATCTAAAAATCACGATCCTTTGGCCTTTGCAACTGATGCATTTTCCATTCCCTGGAAAGAAAATATTTATATTTTTCCCCTTATTCCTATGTTGAAAAAATGTATTGATAAAGTTCTCAAAGATAAGACCCCATATACTCTCTTGATTACTCCAGCTTGGCCTGGTAATCCAGTAATCCCGGCAGTTATCCCTCTCCTAATAGCCGATCCTTATTTCATATCAGCTTCTCATCTTCTAGGATCAACTCCAACTTGCCGCCCCTTCCACCTAGTGGCTTGGAGTATTTCCAGCAACAGTGCATAAGTGCAGGCTTTTCAGAGAGTACTCCACGGTCGCATCTCAAGAGCATATCTCCCCAAACCCTGGCCACATATGAACGATTCTGGAAATATTTTCACGATTGGCTTAAGAACAATGGGTATTCAAATCACCCCACTATTCCCCTAATTTGCAATTTTCTTAGCTCCCTTTTTGATAAAGGCTTTAAATCTCCTACAATTAATACTGCCCCTAGTGCATTAAGTTTATTTTGTTTTGATTTAAATATTAAGGAGAATAATCAGATAAATAGGCTCTTTCGATATTTCTTTCAAGCCAGGCCTATTAGGCCAAAACACTTTACCTTTTGGCCAGTAAACATCCTTTTGGATTATTTAAAAACCCTGCACCCTCCTGCTTCACTTTCCCTTAAATTGCTTACATTAAAAACCCTTGCCCTGGTTGCTTTAACTTCATCAGACCGGGGTCAGACTCTCCACTTATTGGATATTGAGAAAGCAGAGCTCTCAGAGAACGATGTATTGTTCGTGATTTATGAACCCCTTAAAACCACAAGAAGAATTTTGAAACCAAAAGTGGTACGGTGCATCTCGACACCATCGCTTCTGGAGCTTGATACCAGTCATTATGTTTATGCATATATGAACAGAACTCTTTCCTTGAGATCCCAGTGCTGCTTAAAAGGGGAGCCTAAGCCTACAAGACTTTTCCTCTCTTGGTCATCAAGAAGACCAGTAACTCGACAAACTCAAGCCAGATGGCTAACCCAAGTTTTGAAACTTGCGGGTATAGATACCAATCAATTCACCGCACATTCCTACCGAGGCGCCGGTTTGTCTGCTGCACATGCTCAAGGAGCCTCAATTCACCAGATTATCGCAACGGGAGATTGGGAGAGTGTCAATACCTTTCAAAACTATTATCAGGCCCCTACCACTGACTCTTCAGGGGGCAAAATAATTTTAGGCCTGGATTCTCACTAACTTATTGAGTCAGTACAAATTAAATGGTGAAAGAACTTACTTTGATACCTAAACTCTTGTATTCATTGTGTTCATTCTAGGATTTATACGGGTAGATATTTTTTAAATTTCTCTTCTACTGATAGAAAGCACTAGATATGATTCAGTAAACATGTTGCGATTTCCAGGTGTAAAAGGGTATATATATTTACAAAAGTCCATATTTTGAATTCTTAACTAGGAAAATATACTTAATTTAAATGTAAGATTCAAAACAATGTTGTCATTTCTTCTTGTATTTACTAGTTTCAAATGATATTGAACAAACATGTTCAACACAACTAACAACTTTCCTGACTTACAAATTTAAAACACTGCTTGTCATTCTGTGCTCCTCTGGCAACGCAAGAGGAGAAGAATCTAACTTTCTGCTAGGTTATGACTTACCTCTGACGCAGAAAGAAGATTCTTTTTCCTGACGTTGCCAGAGACATTTTTTTCCCACCCTCCTCCCTGTCTTAAATTTGTCCCAGATTTAAGTATCAGTAAATACTAAATCTAACCTCTATATCTTAAAAAAAAAAAAAAAAGAACGGCTCATGGTTCTTGACCGGAACGAGGTAGACTTCCGGTGCTCTCTAAACAACTATCACATTTTAAAAAATGTTCATTTTATATTCCAATAGGAATATTTGACGCACTCAGAAGCAACTTCAGCCCTGTCGTTCTTAAGTGCTCCTCTGGCAATGCCAGGAAAAAGAATCTTCTTTCTGCATCAGAGGTAAGTCATAACCTAGCAGAAAGTTAAATTCTTCTGTGTACAATTCAAACAACAGGGGAGACATAGGTAGTACAGCCCTGTCTCACTTCCCTAACACTCCTCACTTGCACTGCTTCCAAATTTCCTAACCTGTAGATAGGACTTGTGTTTTCATACAGACTTAGTACAATTTTGGTCAATATTGAATTTAATGTTGTCAACGAATTTAATAATTTCGTAGGTATAGATAGGTAATATAGTCAATTTTAAGACGTTTTACATGAATGACAATGTGCCCGGAAATGCTTAGTTTAGGGGATATGGGATAAATAACGCCAGGTAAGAATAGCATTAACGGCAGTTTCGACATGGCTCTTCCGGCGTTTTGCGGAAGCGGACCACGCCAAGTTTTTTGGCGGGAGTCATCGGCCTCGGTATGGTTGAGTTAAATTAAGATATTTTAGGCTTACTTAGGTTAGGATACTTAACTAAATTAACTTTACCAAACCTAACCTTACCTATCGTTACGTCAGAACCGGATTTCTGCTTATTTACCTCTCCGTTTGTTCAATTTTAAAAATGACCTTCCTATAACTTCAAAGTTAAATATCTCCAAAAATAAGCATTTCCAAGCACATTGTCATTCATGTAAAACGTCTTAAAATTGACTATATTACCTATCTATACCTACAAAATTATGAAATTTGTTGACAACATTAAATTCAATATTGACCACAATTTTTACTATTTTTCTGCTAAACCCAACTTTTCTCAAAATTTCAAGGAGCCTAGTTAACCCGATGATCCACTCTGTCATACGCCTCTTCAATATCCAGGAAAGCTAAATATACCTTCTTATCATCCTTCCTCATTCGCTCAATTATCTCACTCACTACAAGCAGATTATCCTCCCCACGTCTATCTTGCCTAATTAAAACCATTCTGTTCTTCTCCCAGAACTCCTAATTCCTCAACTATAGATTTTTCATTCTCTCATTCAAAATACCACAAAAGATCTTACATACAGTGTCACCCAGTGCAATTGGTCTGTAATTTTTAAGTTCTTTCATACTCTTATGTCCACCCTTGTGAACAGAACTACAATACACTTGAACTTGAACTTGAACTTGAAATTGAGGGCCGACAGCGTCGGGGCCTTTGTAACGGCCTACAATTCCCTCCACAGTTATCACACAAAGAGTTCAGCGCCTGGTACCAGACTTGTCCACTAAACTACTCAGGATTTACCAATCCTCGTCACAAGCTGCCATTGGATGGCGTCACTGGGATAGCCAGTGCGTCAAAACACCATCCCCAGGCATATTGGGTCATTACTGACCATTCTACCTGACTGGCTCATTCCAGTCACTGTCTCTTACTCCAGGCACGCACAAGAAACAATTTCATAGCTTCGATGATACTCAAATTGCACTCCTGATCCAATCCAGCAAGACAGCTCATACCGCAATCATCTTCAGCACATCTGGCATTCCACTCATTCTCTCCATACTGCTCAGACACCACATTCATAAAACTCTCTCTCTCTTGCTCATACTTACTACATTCCAGCACTAAATGCTCAATTGTTTCCTCTACTCCACTATTACACTGCTGACATAATCTGTTATTATTCTCATTCCATCTCCATGTACGTCTGTTCACACTCAATGACTTACATCTCACAGCAAACAAGAGTTGACTTCCAAAACTACCATCATAGAACAGCTCAAACTTAGGTGCTTTCTTTTTCATATACCAGTTAAGTGTAGGCTTGCGCATCATGCTAAGCTTCCACTTATTCAATCCATACTCTTTTGTTCGTCTCTCAATCTCTTTCTTCCACCTCTTGCAGTCCCACTCAGGCCCTACACCTCCTACATTTATTAAACTCCAGTCATCCACAGGTCTCCCAATTCTAACATGAATAATCTTTTGCATACTGAGTTTCCTTGCATGCCCCCAACATACTTTCTCCCAATAGCTTACACTCAGATTCCATTCAAAGATTCGCCTTACCCACCTGCTATTCTGCATTCTTTCAATTCTCACCTTATAATTCAGCACAGCTTTCATCATTCTTTCTGAAAATAGGCTCCACCCTAGGTCACCTCTAATGGCTTCTGTAGCTGTCCATTTCGGAGCACCCAATGCTACACGTCCTACCTTATTTTGTATCACATCCAGCTTTTCAAGATCACTTCCATTCCAGGCAAGAGCACTCATACCATACATGACACTAGGTACAGCAACATACTTCCACATTCCTCTCACACATTCGTACTTGTTTGCTCTGTATCTGGCCACACTACCTAACCGTCCACTCCACTGCATTGCTTTAGCCACTTTCTCACCTTTAGTTCTAGTACATCCATCTTCACTCATCATACAACCTAGATATTTGTATTCTTTTGTTCTACCTATTCTGATTTCTCCAATATTCCACAGTCTGTCTCTATCAGTCTCATCACTATTTATAACCATGACCTTACTTTTATCGGCACCAAAGTTCATCTTGAAATCTGTACTATATCCATTCACAATGTCAAGCATCCTTTGTAGTTCATGACCACATTCACTAACCACAACCACATCATCAGCATACAACAAACAGCTCAGTCTCTCATTACCAACTTTCAGTCCTAAACCACTCCCTCTCAGTCGAACTGCTAATTCTTCTGTGTACAATCCAAACAACAGGGGGGACAGAGTACAGCCCTGTCTCACTCCTCTAACACTCCTCACTTGCCCTGTTTCCAAATTTCCTAACCTGTAGATAGCACTTGTGTTCTCATACAGACTCTGTACAATGTTCACTATTTTTCTGCTAAAACCAACTTTTCTCAAAATTTCAAACAGCCTAACCCGATCCACTCTGTCATACGCCTTTTCAATATCCAGGAATGCTAAATATACCTTCTTGTTATCCTTCTTCATTCGCTCAATTATTTCACTCACTACAAACAGATTATCCTCCCCCCGTCTATCTTGCCTAAAACCATTCTGTTCTTCTCCCAGGACTCCTAATTCTTCAACTAAATTTTTCATTCTCTCATTCAAAATACCACAAAAGATCTTACATACGGTGTCACCCAGTGCAATTGGTCTGTAATTTTTAAGTTCTTTCATACTCTTATGTCCACCCTTATGCAACAGAACTACATTACACTTGTTCCAGTCATCCGGTACTCTTTCACTCTTCCATATCTCATCAAATAAACATTTCAACATACTGACTACACTCTCTCCTCCACATTTATAGAACTCATATGGTATCTTATCAGGGCCACATGCCTTTCCATTTTTCACTTTCTTCAAAAAACTTACAATCTCTTCACAAGTGATTTCGTCTTCCATTTGCAGTTCATGTTCATCTATCAGAAAATTTATTAGTTCATCATCTGTAACCTGCTCATTCATTCCACCAATGTCCTCCCAGTATTCTTCAACTGCTTTCACCATTTGCATCCTATCTTGTACACTGCAACCATTGACTACTAATTCATCAACTTGAACTTCACTACCTCTATCATTACCTTGTATAAACCTATACCAATCTTTTATTCCATCTAGACCTTTCTTTCTTAGATTTTCAACTTGGTGTCTCTCTTCTTTAACCCTAGCCTCATTGATCATTCTCTTTACTTTCTTCTGCTGGTCCTTGTACTCATTCCATACACTCTGCCATTCATCCTCAGTAATTCTGCGTCTTTCATACATTTTCCTCATACTGCGTTGTTTTTTATTTAAAGTCTTCCTTCTCGTTCGTTCTTCCTTTATCTCACTCGTAAACCACCTAGCATTCCCTGTACTTTTCCTGCATTTCATTCTACCGATCTTTTGCTCTGCCACATCATACAAGGTTCTTGCAATCTCCTTATTTAGGTCATTTACATTTCCACACCTGTTCCAGTTACATCTACTCAATTCATTTCTAAATTCTTCCCAGTTTGCCATTTTAATACGCCAATTTTCTCTTACTCTGCTGGCCTTCTGCATCGGCTCCTTTCCACCCCAATTATATTCTAGTACAAGCATTTTATGGTCACTATCAATATCAAAATCATCTTCATCTACAAACATTTCTTTGACACACTCTCTTGCTCTACTATTCACTATCATATAGTCAATTGCAGTTTTACATTCCCTGCTTTGCCATGTATGCAAGCCATTTCCTATTGTTACATTTAGGTTCTCAAGTTCATTCTCATCACAGAAATCAATCAATTTTTGTCCATTTGCATTCACAGGCTCACCCAGTATACCAACATGGCCATTCATATCACCCATTAAAATCAGAGGGCATCTGCAATGCTCTTGCACAATTCTTGTTAATATTTCATACTTTTTTACATTCTCTTGATGAGCTAAAAAACCATCAGTTGTCATATAGCATACAACCACAATAACACATTCTCTGGCATGCATTCTTTCACACTTTATTACTAACAGATCTTCACTCTCAGGTTCATTTCCAACAGGAATTTCTTCTAATTTCCAATTTAGAGCATTTTTTACAATGAGACCAACTCCACCACCTCTTTTTTGCCAACTTACACGCCCTTTTCCAATCATGTAGTACTTACTCTCCTTACACTTTAAACTGACTCTATCACGCATTTGGGTCTCTACTACACCAACACAATCCAAATCTCCATTCTCAAATTCTGCTACAAGGTCATTTAACTTTCCTGCATTCCATCCACGCACATTTATACATCCAAACCTTACAACACTATTGGACAATTCACAACATTTTTCATTTTTGCTCTGACAGCTTTCCATTCATCCAGTTCCACCTTCCATTACAATATGAGTACACCCAATCCACTGGATGTATCTCCTGGAGAGTTTCATCTCACCTTCTTGAGTAAGGTGGACTCCATCTCCACGAAAACACCCACTCTGGATCAGGTTATCCATATCAAGGAAGCTGGAACCCATTTCACGCTTTCTCATACTCTCAGCTTTCATACTCATGATCCTTTTATGCACTTCCCTATTCACCTCCTTTCGCACCCTTTCATACTCCTCACCACATGCAGGCCTTCTCAGCAGACTGGTCACAGCCACTCTTACATTCTTCTTTCGCGCCCTTTCAACAACATTCATAATTGCATTCACCGTACGCTCTCTCCCACATTCAAGCAATCCATTGCCACCTCCTTGCAGTACAACCATCCCTTCATCCATTCCATCTATCACTTCCTCAGCATGCCTACAAATCTCATTCACTCCCTTTCCTCTCATGCTCGTACATCCACTACGGTCAGTCATACTCACAAACCTATCCACATTCTTCACCATGCTGTCACCACATATTCTAATCGTAGGTCTCACTCTCCCTTTCATACTACTCTTTCGTTCAACTCTTCCACTCACATCACTCTTTCCATCCATCTTCCTTACATTCACTTCCACTACAGGCGCCTGCACCTCATGTGGCATATCAACAGGTTGCTCCTTCACTCTCTTCCCATTCGTACTTCTTTCATCATGCTCATTCATCCTTCTACTCTCATCTGGCATATTTGCACCACCATTCACTTCATTTATTGCATTCACACTCCTTGCACCATCATCCACTTCATTTGCACTCCTTGCACCATCATCCACTTCATTTGCACTCCTTGCACCATCATCCACTTCATTTGTACTCCTTGCACCACCGCCATTTACCTCTTCATTCACTGCATTTGCACCATTCTCATTCTTTCCTTCATTCAACTTCCTTTCATCCTTCAAATCAGCCTCTAAAGCAACCATCAGAATTGTCAATCTCTCAACCTCCTCTTCCAACTTCTTTCTCTCGTCATTCAAACATTTCCAGCACGTAAACACAAGATCATTCAACTTCCTCCGACTCATCTCTCTCAAACCTTTGCATGCATCTATATCTACCCACTCTTTACAAGTCATGCACTCAATCTCCTCATCCATTCCACTTGCACCTCCCTTCCTACGACCAGTCCTATTTCTTGCCATCCTCAGACACAGACTTCTATCTCAGTACAAATTTCACAGGCAGAAGGAGTCTTCACTCACCAAATCTACTGAAAATCAAGTTATCAAAAAAAAAAGAAACAAAAACGTTTCCTACTACTCACAGTCACTCTCTACAATGTCAAACACTATACTCTTTATATGCAAAGAAAGCTTAACTACCAGTCAAAACACCTCAGTCAAAAATTGCAAGTCACCACACCAAAGTCCAATGCTCAGTCTCAACTCTCACGCAACAAAAAAACTACTCTCACGAGCACTCCATACAAAGTCACACACTTTACTCACGTGAATATACAAACTATACCAGTTTTTAGCAACTTCACTTTAATTCACCACCTTCACTTTAATTCACCTTGTTCCAGGCTTGCTGCGCGGTTGCAGTTTACAGATGATGGAACCTTACGAATTATTCCGGATAGTTTGAGCCTTCTCGCGAGAACGAGGATAGAAATTAGGACACTGATTCATGTGTCGTCCAACAATGTACACCATAGGCATAACTCGAGTACTTCCTTTTCCTTATTGTTGAATTGATAAAACCTATAATTTATGAGCTTTCAAATAGTATTTCAATTTCAATAATTCATTCATTCGATCATCTAATGATGAATTTCATTTAACTTCATATAATTACCTTTGATTGTGGTCATATGGTCAATGGAAGACGTTACACCAAATTCCGTCACTTCTACAGAACATTAGAGGAAGAATGAAATAAAACCCATTTATTTCAAAAAAATTACATATGAAATGCATTACAGTACTTTGAATTTCAAAAATTTCTTAATATAGAGGAATTAATTGATTGTAGTACTCTATTTCAGTTGCCCCCTCAAATCTCGATTCTAGTCATTTATGTTCAGTAATCGTAATATGTCTCATTGTGAATTTGATCAAAGGTGAAAGGTTAAGGTTGGGTTAACATCGGCATCTTTGGGATGCTTTATTTCCAATAAAGCCTGATACATATGAACTTAGCATTGGTTTTCAAATGTCTTATAACTAACCCTATATATATAGGAGACAATGACGGTTCCCCCGTAAAGCCGGTACCCATTTCCGACACCTCGGTTGAGTGGGGTATTGTGCTTGAGCTTTCCCTTATACCCAACGGGGAAAATCTCCACGCCAGCGCTGGGAACGAACCCGCGACTTCCAGCATACAAGTCCGATCCCTTAACCGCTGTGCCACGGAGAGCACATATTAACTCCTCTATCGCGTATTATCGATCCCAACCGCAGAAGGAGTATAAATGTAAGGCCGCTGCTTCACTCGCTACAAATGGATCTCAATGGATGAAGCGGCACCAACACTTGGCCTTACATGATAAACAAACCATGCGAGATGTACAATATCTGGGACAGGGTTTAATCATGTAATTGAAAATAACAAACACAACGTATTCTCTCGGATATTTCATATGTTAGAAGGTTTGGTGGGTATGGTTAGTTATTAACATCCAACCTTAAACGTTTTCTCAATAGTGTTTTTCGAAATTGCAAGAGAGGGATAATAAAGACACTTCATGGGATAACTCAGCTCGAATTTTTATTGGAGGAAGCTGTGATGACCGATGGCGTGCTTGACTTCGGACGATCTTCTCTTAGATGGGGAAATCCTTGCAGGCGAGGTCCGGTGAGCGATGATGTTGGACAGGTGTAAGTGAGTGTGTTTGTGGAGGTTCACAGTCTGTTAAATCTTAGCGACTGACAGAATATCAATTCCAACCGTGACGTGTGGATGAGTCACTATTTATGGGTTCAGACTTTAAAAATAATTCCACGATGTAAAAAGCAAGTTGTCGTGGTTGAGCGGTAGATTAGTTAGCCATTTGTCGTAATATACTAGGCTCTACTAGCTCCGAACCAAGTGATTGCAAAGTGATATTTGACCAAAGGTCAGACCGTCTCACGTCACAGATAGGCAATTTACGTGGTGTAACTCGACGGTTTAGTGAGAGAAAATATGCCACGTGAATTTACAACTTATAAAGCTCAGACCCAGGGAATGTGTGTTGTGGCGTTTGGTGCCATCGAGGATCTGCAATTATCGAAGACGCTGAATGAGAAGGTTCTCGAAGAGGCATCAAGGAAAAATTCCACAACTGACAATCCCTACACTGCAATGATAAATTTCCCATCACGGAGAAAACCCTGAACTTCTTCCATAGATTTAACTCAAAGCTATTAATTTCTTTACAGGCTCAGGAAGAAAATAGAAAGGTTACCAGCTGGCAATGGCTGTTCCTTTATGCTTGAATTACAGTATAAGCATGACAGTACAAGACTTGTGATTTTTAGAGCAGTAATAATCTGTTATTCCATTTTGTGGAATTATGGGAAAATACATGTGATTTAAGCACCATGATTCGTGGAATTTAACTGAAATACGAAACAGCTAAAAAATGCAAGAATATGAATGAATAATTTTCGTACTCTATAATATATCTATATCCGTACGAGAAATAAAAAAGAAAGCAGTCCTAATTCATTAACATGTCAACTACACTGAGAAAAGGAACACTAAACGTATCTCTTGCGGCAAAAGAAAAATATTCAAAACATAATACAGTGAACAAAAAAATGACATGACACAACAGTTTACGCTCCGCCATCTTCCGCAAAAACGCCGGCAAATCCACCGTGCGCTCTCACGAAGTGATCCAATGAGCGAATTGCAATATATCTTTTTGCAGTAAGGAGAAAGACGTGGTTAAACATCTATACTATACTCTTGACACAAGAAATGAACATGACACGCAAAATTTACGCTACGTCATGTTGAGATAGCACTCGGAATGAGCCATGCTATTTTACAACTCCTACGACTATTTACATGTTTATTCAGCACGACACTGACCAGATCCTTATACTTAAACACAATGCACACTAAGGAATAAACACGATATACTTTACCAGATTTGCTCTATTTGAACACTTAATTTCTTTCACTTACAAGAACGCTGTAATGCACAAGCTAAAGACGCACGAGAGAGTGACGCAAACAAAGCATCCCGCGCGGTGTTGCCAATTTCAGAGGCTTTAAACTCATAAATGTCGACCGTTATTTTATAACTCATGCATTTACACAAAAACTTCAAGGATTACTAATTATAAGTAAAAAATTATTAATAATAATTTAGAGTAAGATTTTTAATGTCAATAATTATGCTATTTAAGTGCGAATGAGAATTTTTATAATTTTACACTTTGTAGCTAATGCTACACATACATGTAGCATACCGCTACATAAGCGTAAAAATTAGAAATTTGCCATTCTCACTGAAATAAATTAATCATTAGCATTAAAAATCTTACTATAATTTATTATTAATTATTTTCTACTTCTAACTCGTAATCATTGAAGTTTGTGTATAAATACATGAGAGACCAAATAATCAATCGACATTTCGAGCCTTTAAGCACCCCGATTTGGAAACATTCAAGCGCGTCGCTTGAACTGCACACTCTTTCTTGTGGCGTGCTAGCGTGCGAACATCACCTTGTAAGTGCGAGTGAAATTTAGGTTTAGAATAGAAAAAAAACGGGTAAAGTATATGTGCCTTGTGTTTTTCATATGTATTGTGTTTTACCCTAAAGATCTGCTCAGTGTCTTGAGTTGGGGGTAAAAATTAGTGTTAAGATTCTTAGACTAGCATGTGTTTTTTATAGAGTGAATATTGCGTGTCATTCCAAATTCACGTATTGAAAATTTCATACTATATATTCAGCTAACGTCATTGCTTCTTCCTCACGGCAAAACTTATATTGTGATTGACAGTATCATATCGAGAATTACTCATAAACTGACTCGTGAACGCACGCGCCTAAATCGCCGGCGCTCTTTGTTTAGCGTGTCTTTGTGTTTCAAATGGCGGAGCAATTATACTGCCGCTTTCCGTCACTACTCCGTGACCATAATTGCACTATAAGCATGTGTATAATAGTATTTTCTTTTTTTTTACAAACTTACTTGCAGCAGTTTTTCTTAAATATGTTTCAACGCGAAATAATCATTAAAGATGTCTCTTAAATATCTCGTATGTGTAAATTACGAAGGTTATTCTTGTCGATGCTTGCTAAAGTTTGGGAGTTTCATTTTTATTTCCATACTCCTTGAACCTTTTACGTAACCGCACTTATTCCAAAATAATCCTTTCCATAAAATTTAATTCAACGCTGCTCATTCTTGTGACTGAAACACTCACTACCATCTGCCTTCATGAGTGTGCGAAAATTATGCTGGCGGCTCGGGCTAATGCCGACGTGTGGAGCCGCCGGTTAATCGCCGCACTGATTTATTATGTTTTTCGTTCTTTCGCGCATAATTTTCCTTCGGTGAAATCAAAACGTTTAGTGTTCTTGGTATCATTTGGGATATATATATTCCTTTTATTCCTTCATTATTGCAAACGATATTTATCAGTAAATTTCAGTAAATGAACTTTAGGAATTTCTTTTCTCTGTATTCTTGTACCGTTATGGAGATTTTCTAGAGTACATAAAGAAGCTTAAATCTTCATGTTAAGCATTTCCTTAATTACTAAATTCTTAAATTTCATGCCTTGCATTTAAAGCAAGAGCATTTGTATCAGAATCTCTTAATTGATTTTTTTCTATCCGTCCTTAAGTTAGCTGGTGTTGGATCTGTAGGACTTTCTCGGAGTGATCTACTTTATGGGAGTTTTATCATGTACTTTGGGATAACTTCAGTGTGAAATTTCCTTGATGTCTCCTTGGACTGCTCATCCAGCTTCTTGGACTCCTTGCAGGACCTCTACATCATCGCCATACACACAACACTCACAGTTTTGAATCTCCCTGGGTTCCTGAGTGCCATGCTAAATGCTATTCTCACATAAGCTGTGACTAAACTTGCTCCTACCAATATGAGCTGTGACATAATATGCTAAATGCTAAGGACCTGGGCTCACTAGTATCCTAGTATGCTATGCTAATATGAGCAGTAACTTAACTTGCTCCTGCTAATGTGCTAATGTGCTAATGTGCCGACTTGCTTCTGCTCACATGAGCCGGATTTAACTTGCTCACTCACACCTCACCTTATTTTGAGTCATTAGTTCTACCCGAGCTACGTCATTGACCCTCGCTCAATTATCTCAAATTGCCTAATTCAAGTTCCCAAATACAACTCACTCACCTTGCCTACTCCATCGCGTGACGGCCTTCGCCAACGCCAGCCTGGCTCTCCGGCACGGATTGCCCACCTAGACAAGCTCTCCGAGATCAAGATCCAAGCCAGTTCTCCTTGGTTTTCCTTCAATAAACTACACGGCAGGAAAAAGCTGAGTTAACCAAAAATTGTCATTCATTATCCCTCTTATAGTCGCTCAAATTTACTTGTCGAGAGATGTTGTAGTCTTTGCCCGTCAATTCACCCCAGCGGACAACCAGACCTACACACTGGTGACCCCAAGTTAATATACCCCAGTCAAAATAACCCAAAACTTTCTTAAAAAAACTTAAAAACAACTCAACTCGACAAGCGTTTGAGAGATTGTGAGAGGATAATTTTGGCATGTCATTGTAGTGATAAATTTCCCATGTCGTAGTCTTTGAGAATTTTCTATAGATGTCACTGTGCTAATCTTTCTCTGAGCAGCTCTAAAAATTTTTATGCTGTTTTCCTGTCTTTGTTTGTTTTCGTGCCTCAGTAGGTAGGAAAAATATTTTTCCCCTATTTCCGTGCTGTGCATTTATTTCTGACTACCGTAAAAATCTTCGCTTCCATTCTCTCTCATTCCGTTTTTTTTCTAACGTTAAGGATTGATTGAGTAGGTAGGAAAATAATTTTTTTTTTCTCACCTGCTTTATTTTTGGGCCTACGCAAAAATTGCCGCATACCGCATAATTTTTTCTCGTTCCCAATTTCATATTTCTGTTTCAACTTAATTTGAATGATTGAGTAGGTAAAGAAATAACGCAATCCCTTGCCACTTAATTCCAAGTCATAGGCACTGATATCTTAATTGCGCATCCTCAAAGAGATTGCTGGCATGCCTGACTCAGATAATGAAGATCGAGCCCCCACAAAACCCATTAGGCTTCCCCCCTTTATCCCGGAGGACGCTCACACGTGGTTTCAACAGTGTGAAGCCATGTTTAGGTATCACCAAATCACTAATAACACAGACCAATTCTACGCTCTAGTGTCCGCAGCCCCCACAAAATTGTTAAATGATTCAAATCAGTTGCTCGAGAACCCCCCCGCCTTTGACCCGTACGGCACCTTAAAAAGAAAAATTCTGCAGAAGTTGCAGATCTCCGATGCGGACAAATTTCGCAGTTTGGTAGACGCCTCAGCTATTCCTTCTGTCTCTAGTTCTTTCTCTCCCACTTCGCTAGTGAAAGAACTGCGGAAACTCGCTACGGGTGTTGCCGTAGCTGAGGGATTCCTAAAGGAAGTTTTCATGACTAAGCTTCCTCAGAATGTGCGTCCATTTTTATCGCTAGCAGGCCCCGATCAAACGCTGGAAAAGCTGGCGGAGTCCACCGAGACGGTGATGCGCAACATTAATTCGCCACAGGCACCGCAAGTTGCGTCCCTTAATGCAGCTGCTGCAAATTTTAGCCCCGCAAATACTCAGAATCAATCCTCAGCCAGAATAGATAAGATGCAGCAAGACATCGCTGAGATAAAGCAAGCTCTCCAGAATTGCCAGTTAAGTCAGAGTGGTCAGAGCGTAGCTCACATTCAGCAAGGCCCAGGGAGATTCCAAAGCCACCAAAACGCCTACGACTATCCTTATGACTATCCCTCCAACTATCACTATCCTCTTCCTCCTCCTCAACGCTTTGATAGAGGTAGATCTTATGATAGGTCAAATCAAGACCGCCGCTTCAGGTCGCGCTCTCGTGATGCTAGTAGCAATTTATGCTGGTACCACATGAAATTTGGTGACCAAGCTCGCAAATGTGCCTCTAGATACTGTCCGCGTTATACCGAAATGACTTCGGGAAACGCCAACAGCAACGCACAGTAGCGAGTACTGCGTTGCCTCATTCCCAGACTACTCGCCTCCTTACTATTCTCGATCCCGTTACCAAATATCGATTTCTCATCGACACTGGCTCAAGCGTGTCAATTATCCCAGCCACGGCAAAAGACAAAAACAACCCATTGTTGGCGACATTACGCGCCGCAAACGGCACGCCAATTCCTTGTTACGGTGAAAAAGTATTAGAGTGCAGTCTGGGATTGAGGCGATCCTTCCTTTTCACCTTCTTAATCGCGGAAGTCCAAGAGCCTATCATTGGCGCGGATTTCCTAGAGAAGTATGGGATTATTGTAGATGTTAAAAACCGTAGAATTAGGGACGAGGAGACACAGATCTCAATTCCCGCTGGTAGCATAACTAGAGCAAATGTCTTGCATTCCTTCTCGATTGCTTTCAGGGAGGAGTGCATGTTTGAACAAGAACTTAAAAATTTCCCAGCATTAACAAACCCTAACTTAGCTTCTAATAACATGCAAACATGCACAAAGCACTTCATAGAGACGCAAGGTCCACCAGTTTTCTCCCGTGCTAGGCGACTGCCGCCTGATCGATTGGCGTTAGCCAAGAGAGAATTCGCGCGCATGCAAGAATGTGGCATCATCCGCACCTCCAAAAGTCCTTGGGCTAGTCCTCTTTTGCTAGTACCCAAGGCTAACGGTGAATTCAGACCGTGCGGGGATTTCCACAGGTTGAACGCCGTTACTTTACCTGATCGATACCCTATTCCCTACCTTCATGATTTCAGTGCAAATTTAGAGGGAGCACAAATTTTCTCTAAGATAGACCTGCAGTCTGCCTTCCATCAAATCCCCTTGGATGAGTCTGCGATTCCTAAGACCGCGGTAATCACTCCGTTTGGTCTCTTTGAATTCCTCAAGATGCCATATGGCTTGAGGAACGCTCCTCAGACGTTCCAAAGGCACATGGCTGAAATTTTCTCTGATCTCACTTTCGCCTATGTCTATCTAGACGACATCCTAGTGGCATCCACAACCCCGGAGTTGCACAAAGACCATCTTAGGGTCGTTTTTCAAAGATTGTCCGACAATGGACTCCTCGTAAATCCTGCAAAATGTGAGCTCGGAAAGCCATCACTTATTTACTTAGGTCATGAAATCTCTAGCCTAGGTCTAAAACCTTTGCCTTCCAAAGTAGAAGTGATCAAAAACTTTCCTCTTCCACAGACCCAGAAGGAACTCAGAAGGTTCCTAGGTTCTGTTAACTTCTATCATCGTTTCATACGCAACTGTGCCCAAACTTTAGCGCCCTTGTCTGACCTCCTCGAACCGAAACGAAAAGGAAAATCTATTGAGGTAAAATGGACAGAAGAAGCGCGCAAGGCTTTTGAGGAAATAAAGCACAAGTTAGCTTCCGCGACGGAACTATCCTACCCTATTGCTAATGCTGATTTCAGCCTCGTTGTGGACGCATCCAGTACCGCCGTAGGTGCTGTTTTGCAACAACAAGTAGGGACTAACATCTCTCCTCTTGCTTTCTTTTCCAAAAAGCTGTCGCCCACTGAGCGTGCTTATAGCGCGTTCGGTAGGGAACTTCTTGCTATCTACTTGTCTGTAAGACACTTTCGCTATGCTCTAGAGGCGAGGGAGTTTGTGATCTACACAGATCACAAACCTCTGACCTCAGCGATCAAGATGCCTTCTGAAAGACATTCCCCGAGAGAAGCGCGACATTTGTCGTTTATAAGTCAGTTTACCACTGACATCCGGTTCATAAAAGGGTTGGACAATACTGTCGCTGACTGTCTTTCCAGAATCAACACTGTCCAAACCAGTGGTGAAATTACCTTCGGCAACATTGAAAGAGCGCAGAAGGAGGATCCTGAACTTCAGGACCTTCTCAAACCTTCTAACACTTCCTCTCTGAAGTTAACCTTGGTTGACGGCGTGTACCGTGATGCCGAGCGACTTTCTCGTTTGTACCTTCCTGCAACTCTCCGCAGAGTAGCTATCCTGCATTACCATTCTCTCTCTCACCCTGGTATTAACCGTACATTGCGTTTGATTTCTGATCGTTACGTCTGGCCAGCGATGCGTAAGGAGGTCAAGCAAATTGTGCAAAATTGCCATGCGTGTCAGAGTAGTAAAGTGGTGAAACATAATCGTGCAGCGCTGCAGAGTTGTGCATTCACAGGTCACAAGTTCGACTCGGTCCACCTAGATTTGATGGGTCCTTTGCCTTTATCGCGCGGTTATTCTTATTTGTTGACCATCATCGATAGGTTCACACGTTGGGTTGAGGCTGTCCCTCTTCCTGATACCCAAACCGAGACTGTAGCGCGCGCTTTCATGTCAAACTGGATCTCTAGATTTGGTGCCCCCTTAAAGGTCACGCATGACCGGGGATCACAATTTACCTCCAAATTCTGGAGTGAGCTTAGCATTGCTTTAGGGTGTGCAAATACATCAACTACAGCCTATCATCCACAGTCAAATGGACTTATTGAGAGAGTCCACAGAGACTTGAAGTCGGCATTACGTTGCCTAAACTGCAGTAATGATTGGACTGACAGACTTCCAATAGTATTGTTGAGCATCCGCAATCTTTACCGACAAGATCAGCAATGCACAGCAGCGGAGATGCTCTATGGTCAAACACTTCGCCTCCCCGGCGACATTGTTGACCCAAAACCTTTGCCTGAATTTTCATCCGTTGACCGTTTCGCCTATGTAACCTGCCTTAAAGACTGCATGCGTAAGATTGAGTATGTTGCTCCACGAATGCCGCAGTCTAAGGACAAACTGGATCCTGCATTGCGAGACTGCACACATGTGATATATGTCCGAAACGACGCCATCAAACCTACACTCACGCGCCCTTATGATGGCCCATTCAAAATAATCAAACGCACGCCCAAGTATTTTGTCCTGGAAAGATTTGGGTCACACGACCCTGTGAGCATTGATCGATTAAAAGTCGCGTACACTTCCGATCCTAGTGTAACCGCTAAACCATCATTCTCTCCACAGATTTCTCCTTCCACTGAGACTCGATCATATCTACCATCTCAGCTTCCTCAGTTGGCGGCAATGTTGCCTAGTCAACTTGAGTGTAACCCTTTCTATGTGCCTGTACATTCAAACCCTATCCCTAAGCCTATCGTAGACTCTAATTCTAGCCCTCTTACTGACACAGCGACAAGTCTGGAGAGACCAGACGAGCCCGCTGCAGTAACTCCTGTTCCTAGGACTCTTGCCGATCTAAACTTGCAGACCCGTTTGGTGAAACTTCCCCGCTCAGTATCATTTGCCAATTGCCGAACCCGGCAGGGTCGTGTAGTTCGCCCTCCTTCCCGCTACAGATGATTGCAGCGGGTGGACCTTTCGGTCTGCGCCTTGGGGGGTAATGTAGCATACCGCTACATAAGCGTAAAAATTAGAAATTTGCCATTCTCACTGAAATAAATTAATCATTAGCATTAAAAATCTTACTATAATTTATTATTAATTATTTTCTACTTCTAACTCGTAATCATTGAAGTTTGTGTGTAAATACATGAGAGACCAAATAATCAATCGACATTTCGAGCCTTTAAGCACCCCGATTTGGAAACATTCAAGCACGTCGCTTGAACTGCACACTCTTTCTTGTGGCGTGCTAGCGTGCGAACATCACCTTGTAAGTGCGAGTGAAATTTAGGTTTAGAATAGAAAAAAAACGGGTAAAGTATATGTGCCTTGTGTTTTTCATATGTATTGTGTTTTACCCTAAAGATCTGCTCAGTGTCTTGAGTTGGGGGTAAAAATTAGTGTTAAGATTCTTAGACTAGCATGTGTTTTTTATAGAGTGAATATTGCGTGTCATTCCAAATTCACGTATTGAAAATTTCATACTATATATTCAGCTAACGTCATTGTTTCTTCCTCACGGCAAAACTTATATTGTGATTGCCAGTATCATATCGAGAATTACTCATAAACTGACTCGTGAACGCACGCGCCTAAATCGCCGGCGCTCTTTGTTTAGCGTGTCTTTGTGTTTCAAATGGCGGAGCAATTATACTGCCGCTTTCCGTCACTACTCCGTGACCATAATTGCACTATAAGCATGTGTATAATAGTATTTTCTTTTTTTTTACAAACTTACTTGCAGCAGTTTTTCTTAAATATGTTTCAACGCGAAATAATCATTAAAGATGTCTCTTAAATATCTCGTATGTGTAAATTACGAAGGTTATTCTTGTCGATGCTTGCTAAAGTTTGGGAGTTTCATTTTTATTTCCATACTCCTTGAACCTTTTACGTAACCGCACTTATTCCAAAATAATCCTTTCCATAAAATTTAATTCAACGCTGCTCATTCTTGTGACTGAAACACTCACTACCATCTGCCTTCATGAGTGTGCGAAAATTATGCTGGCGGCTCGGGCTAATGCCGACGTGTGGAGCCGCCGGTTAATCGCCGCACTGATTTATTATGTTTTTCGTTCTTTCGCGCATAATTTTCCTTCGGTGAAATCAAAACGTTTAGTGTTCTTGGTATCATTTGGGATATATATATTCCTTTTATTCCTTCATTATTGCAAACGATATTTATCAGTAAATTTCAGTAAATGAACTTTAGGAATTTCTTTTCTCTGTATTCTTGTACCGTTATGGAGATTTTCTAGAGTACATAAAGAAGCTTAAATCTTCATGTTAAGCATTTCCTTAATTACTAAATTCTTAAATTTCATGCCTTGCATTTAAAGCAAGAGCATTTGTATCAGAATCTCTTAATTGATTTTTTTCTATCCGTCCTTAAGTTAGCTGGTGTTGGATCTGTAGGACTTTCTCGGAGTGATCTACTTTATAGGAGTTTTATCATGTACTTTGGGATAACTTCAGTGTGAAATTTCCTTGATGTCTCCTTGGACTGCTCATCCAGCTTCTTGGACTCCTTGCAGGACCTCTACATCATCGCCATACACACAACACTCACAGTTTTGAATCTCCCTGGGTTCCTGAGTGCCATGCTAAATGCTATTCTCACATAAGCTGTGACTAAACTTGCTCCTACCAATATGAGCTGTGACATAATATGCTAAATGCTAAGGACCTGGGCTTACTAGTATCCTAGTATGCTATGCTAATATGAGCAGTAACTTAACTTGCTCCTGCTAATGTGCTAATGTGCTAATGTGCCGACTTGCTTCTGCTCACATGAGCCGGATTTAACTTGCTCACTCACACCTCACCTTATTTTGAGTCATTAGTTCTACCCGAGCTACGTCATTGACCCTCGCTCAATTATCTCAAATTGCCTAATTCAAGTTCCCAAATACAACTCACTCACCTTGCCTACTCCATCGCGTGACGGCCTTCGCCAACGCCAGCCTGGCTCTCCGGCACGGATTGCCCACCTAGACAAGCTCTCCGAGATCAAGATCCAAGCCAGTTCTCCTTGGTTTTCCTTCAATAAACTACACGGCAGGAAAAAGCTGAGTTAACCAAAAATTGTCATTCATTATCCCTCTTATAGTCGCTCAAATTTACTTGTCGAGAGATGTTGTAGTCTTTGCCCGTCAATTCACCCCAGCGGACAACCAGACCTACACACTGGTGACCCCAAGTTAATATACCCCAGTCAAAATAACCCAAAACTTTCTTAAAAAAACTTAAAAACAACTCAACTCGACAAGCGTTTGAGAGATTGTGAGAGGATAATTTTGGCATGTCATTGTAGTGATAAATTTCCCATGTCGTAGTCTTTGAGAATTTTCTATAGATGTCACTGTGCTAATCTTTCTCTGAGCAGCTCTAAAAATTTTTATGCTGTTTTCCTGTCTTTGTTTGTTTTCGTGCCTCAGTAGGTAGGAAAAATATTTTTCCCCTATTTCCGTGCTGTGCATTTATTTCTGACTACCGTAAAAATCTTCGCTTCCATTCTCTCTCTTTCCGTTTTTTTTCCAACGTTAAGGATTGATTGAGTAGGTAGGAAAATAATTTTTTTTTCTCACCTGCTTTATTTTTGTGCCTACGCAAAAATTGCCGCATACCGCATAATTTTTTCTCGTTCCCAATTTCATATTTCTGTTTCAACTTAAATTGAATGATTGAGTAGGTAAAGAAATAACGCAATCCCTTGCCACTTAATTCCAAGTCATAGGCACTGATATCTTAATTGCGCATCCTCAAAGAGATTGCTGGCATGCCTGACTCAGATAATGAAGATCGAGCCCCCACAAAACCCATTAGGCTTCCCCCCTTTATCCCGGAGGACGCTCACACGTGGTTTCAACAGTGTGAAGCCATGTTTAGGTATCACCAAATCACTAATAACACAGACCAATTCTACGCTCTAGTGTCCGCAGCCCCCACAAAATTGTTAAATGATTCAAATCAGTTGCTCGAGAACCCCCCCGCCTTTGACCCGTACGGCACCTTAAAAAGAAAAATTCTGCAGAAGTTGCAGATCTCCGATGCGGACAAATTTCGCAGTTTGGTAGACGCCTCAGCTATTCCTTCTGTCTCTAGTTCTTTCTCTCCCACTTCGCTAGTGAAAGAACTGCGGAAACTCGCTACGGGTGTTGCCGTAGCTGAGGGATTCCTAAAGGAAGTTTTCATGACTAAGCTTCCTCAGAATGTGCGTCCATTTTTATCGCTAGCAGGCCCCGATCAAACGCTGGAAAAGCTGGCGGAGTCCACCGAGACGGTGATGCGCAACATTAATTCGCCACAGGCACCGCAAGTTGCGTCCCTTAATGCAGCTGCTGCAAATTTTAGCCCCGCAAATACTCAGAATCAATCCTCAGCCATAATAGATAAGATGCAGCAAGACATCGCTGAGATAAAGCAAGCTCTCCAGAATTGCCAGTTAAGTCAGAGTGGTCAGAGCGTAGCTCACATTCAGCAAGGCCCAGGGAGATTCCAAAGCCACCAAAACGCCTACGACTATCCTTATGACTATCCCTCCAACTATCACTATCCTCTTCCTCCTCCTCAACGCTTTGATAGAGGTAGATCTTATGATAGGTCAAATCAAGACCGCCGCTTCAGGTCGCGCTCTCGTGATGCTAGTAGCAATTTATGCTGGTACCACATGAAATTTGGTGACCAAGCTCGCAAATGTGCCTCTAGATACTGTCCGCGTTATACCGAAATGACTTCGGGAAACGCCAACAGCAACGCACAGTAGCGAGTACTGCGTTGCCTCATTCCCAGACTACTCGCCTCCTTACTATTCTCGATCCCGTTACCAAATATCGATTTCTCATCGACACTGGCTCAAGCGTGTCAATTATCCCAGCCACGGCAAAAGACAAAAACAACCCATTGTTGGCGACATTACGCGCCGCAAACGGCACGCCAATTCCTTGTTACGGTGAAAAAGTATTAGAGTGCAGTCTGGGATTGAGGCGATCCTTCCTTTTCACCTTCTAAATCGCGGAAGTCCAAGAGCCTATCATTGGCGCGGATTTCCTAGAGAAGTATGGGATTATTGTAGATGTTAAAAACCGTAGAATTAGGGACGAGGAGACACAGATCTCAATTCCCGCTGGTAGCATAACTAGAGCAAATGTCTTGCATTCCTTCTCGATTGCTTTCAAGGAGGAGTGCATGTTTGAACAAGAACTTAAAAATTTCCCAGCATTAACAAACCCTAACTTAGCTTCTAATAACATGCAAACATGCACAAAGCACTTCATAGAGACGCAAGGTCCGCCAGTTTTCTCCCGTGCTAGGCGACTGCCGCCTGATCGATTGGCGTTAGCCAAGAGAGAATTCGCGCGCATGCAAGAATGTGGCATCATCCGCACCTCCAAAAGTCCTTGGGCTAGTCCTCTTTTGCTAGTACCCAAGGCTAACGGTGAATTCAGACCGTGCGGGGATTTCCGCAGGTTGAACGCCGTTACTTTACCTGATCGATACCCTATTCCCTACCTTCATGATTTCAGTGCAAATTTAGAGGGAGCACAAATTTTCTCTAAGATAGACCTGCAGTCTGCCTTCCATCAAATCCCCTTGGATGAGTCTGCGATTCCTAAGACCGCGGTAATCACTCCGTTTGGTCTCTTTGAATTCCTCAAGATGCCATATGGCTTGAGGAACGCTCCTCAGACGTTCCAAAGGCACATGGCTGAAATTTTCTCTGATCTCACTTTCGCCTATGTCTATCTAGACGACATCCTAGTGGCATCCACAACCCCGGAGTTGCACAAAGACCATCTTAGGGTCGTTTTTCAAAGATTGTCCGACAATGGACTCCTCGTAAATCCTGCAAAATGTGAGCTCGGAAAGCCATCACTTATTTACTTAGGTCATGAAATCTCTAGCCTAGGTCTAAAACCTTTGCCTTCCAAAGTAGAAGTGATCAAAAACTTTCCTCTTCCACAGACCCAGAAGGAACTCAGAAGGTTCCTAGGTTCTGTTAACTTCTATCATCGTTTCATACGCAACTGTGCCCAAACTAAAGCGCCCTTGTCTGACCTCCTCGAACCGAAACGAAAAGGAAAATCTATTGAGGTAAAATGGACAGAAGAAGCGCGCAAGGCTTTTGAGGAAATAAAGCACAAGTTAGCTTCCGCGACGGAACTATCCTACCCTATTGCTAATGCTGATTTCAGCCTCGTTGTGGACGCATCCAGTACCGCCGTAGGTGCTGTTTTGCAACAACAAGTAGGGACTAACATCTCTCCTCTTGCTTTCTTTTCCAAAAAGCTGTCGCCCACTGAGCGTGCTTATAGCGCGTTCGGTAGGGAACTTCTTGCTATCTACTTGTCTGTAAGACACTTTCGCTATGCTCTAGAGGCGAGGGAGTTTGTGATCTACACAGATCACAAACCTCTGACCTCAGCGATCAAGATGCCTTCTGAAAGACATTCCCCGAGAGAAGCGCGACATTTGTCGTTTATAAGTCAGTTTACCACTGACATCCGGTTCATAAAAGGGTTGGAAAATACTGTCGCTGACTGTCTTTTCAGAATCAACACTGTCCAAACCAGTGGTGAAATCACCTTCGGCAACATTGAAAGAGCGCAGAAGGAGGATCCTGAACTTCAGGACCTTCTCAAACCTTCTAACACTTCCTCTCTGAAGTTAACCTTGGTTGACGGCGTGTACCGTGATGCCGAGCGACTTTCTCGTTTGTACCTTCCTGCAACTCTCCGCAGAGTAGCTATCCTGCATTACCATTCTCTCTCTCACCCTGGTATTAACCGTACATTGCGTTTGATTTCTGATCGTTACGTCTGGCCAGCGATGCGTAAGGAGGTCAAGCAAATTGTGAAAAATTGCCATGCGTGTCAGAGTAGTAAAGTGGTGAAACATAATCGTGCAGCGCTGCAGAGTTGTGCATTCACAGGTCACAAGTTCGACTCGGTCCACCTAGATTTGATGGGTCCTTTGCCTTTATCGCGCGGTTATTCTTATTTGTTGACCATCATCGATAGGTTCACACGTTGGGTTGAGGCTGTCCCTCTTCCTGATACCCAAACCGAGACTGTAGCGCGCGCTTTCATGTCAAACTGGATCTCTAGATTTGGTGCCCCCTTAAAGGTCACGCATGACCGGGGATCACAATTTACCTCCAAATTCTGGAGTGAGCTTAGCATTGCTTTAGGGTGTGCAAATACATCAACTACAGCCTATCATCCACAGTCAAATGGACTTATTGAGAGAGTCCACAGAGACTTGAAGTCGGCATTACGTTGCCTAAACTGCAGTAATGATTGGACTGACAGACTTCCAATAGTATTGTTGAGCATCCGCAATCTTTACCGACAAGATCAGCAATGCACAGCAGCGGAGATGCTCTATGGTCAAACACTTCGCCTCCCCGGCGACATTGTTGACCCAAAACCTTTGCCTGAATTTTCATCCGTTGACCGTTTCGCCTATGTAACCTGCCTTAAAGACTGCATGCGTAAGATTGAGGATGTGGCTCCACGAATGCCGCAGTCTAAGGACAAACTGGATCCTGCATTGCGAGACTGCACACATGTGTATGTCCGAAACGACGCCATCAAACCTACACTCACGCGCCCTTATGATGGCCCATTCAAAATAATCAAACGCACGCCCAAGTATTTTGTCCTGGAAAGATTTGGGTCACACGACCCTGTGAGCATTGATCGATTAAAAGTCGCGTACACTTCCGATCCTAGTGTAACCGCTAAACCATCATTCTCTCCACAGATTTCTCCTTCCACTGAGACTCGATCATATCTACCATCTCAGCTTCCTCAGTTGGCGGCAATGTTGCCTAGTCAACTTGAGTGTAACCCTTTCTATGTGCCTGTACATTCAAACCCTATCCCTAAGCCTATCGTAGACTCTAATTCTAGCCCTCTTACTGACACAGCGACAAGTCTGGAGAGACCAGACGAGCCCGCTGCAGTAACTCCTGTTCCTAGGACTCTTGCCGATCTAAACTTGCAGACCCGTTTGGTGAAACTTCCCCGCTCAGTATCATTTGCCAATTGCCGAACCCGGCAGGGTCGTGTAGTTCGCCCTCCTTCCCGCTACAGATGATTGCAGCGGGTGGACCTTTCGGTCTGCGCCTTGGGGGGTAATGTAGCATACCGCTACATAAGCGTAAAAATTAGAAATTTGCCATTCTCACTGAAATAAATTAATCATTAGCATTAAAAATCTTACTATAATTTATTATTAATTATTTTCTACTTCTAACTCGTAATCATTGAAGTTTGTGTGTAAATACATGAGAGACCAAATAATCAATCGACATTTCGAGCCTTTAAGCACCCCGATTTGGAAACATTCAAGCACGTCGCTTGAACTGCACACTCTTTCTTGTGGCGTGCTAGCGTGCGAACATCACCTTGTAAGTGCGAGTGAAATTTAGGTTTAGAATAGAAAAAAAACGGGTAAAGTATATGTGCCTTGTGTTTTTCATATGTATTGTGTTTTACCCTAAAGATCTGCTCAGTGTCTTGAGTTGGGGGTAAAAATTAGTGTTAAGATTCTTAGACTAGCATGTGTTTTTTATAGAGTGAATATTGCGTGTCATTCCAAATTCACGTATTGAAAATTTCATACTATATATTCAGCTAACGTCATTGTTTCTTCCTCACGGCAAAACTTATATTGTGATTGCCAGTATCATATCGAGAATTACTCATAAACTGACTCGTGAACGCACGCGCCTAAATCGCCGGCGCTCTTTGTTTAGCGTGTCTTTGTGTTTCAAATGGCGGAGCAATTATACTGCCGCTTTCCGTCACTACTCCGTGACCATAATTGCACTATAAGCATGTGTATAATAGTATTTTCTTTTTTTTTACAAACTTACTTGCAGCAGTTTTTCTTAAATATGTTTCAACGCGAAATAATCATTAAAGATGTCTCTTAAATATCTCGTATGTGTAAATTACGAAGGTTATTCTTGTCGATGCTTGCTAAAGTTTGGGAGTTTCATTTTTATTTCCATACTCCTTGAACCTTTTACGTAACCGCACTTATTCCAAAATAATCCTTTCCATAAAATTTAATTCAACGCTGCTCATTCTTGTGACTGAAACACTCACTACCATCTGCCTTCATGAGTGTGCGAAAATTATGCTGGCGGCTCGGGCTAATGCCGACGTGTGGAGCCGCCGGTTAATCGCCGCACTGATTTATTATGTTTTTCGTTCTTTCGCGCATAATTTTCCTTCGGTGAAATCAAAACGTTTAGTGTTCTTGGTATCATTTGGGATATATATATTCCTTTTATTCCTTCATTATTGCAAACGATATTTATCAGTAAATTTCAGTAAATGAACTTTAGGAATTTCTTTTCTCTGTATTCTTGTACCGTTATGGAGATTTTCTAGAGTACATAAAGAAGCTTAAATCTTCATGTTAAGCATTTCCTTAATTACTAAATTCTTAAATTTCATGCCTTGCATTTAAAGCAAGAGCATTTGTATCAGAATCTCTTAATTGATTTTTTTCTATCCGTCCTTAAGTTAGCTGGTGTTGGATCTGTAGGACTTTCTCGGAGTGATCTACTTTATGGGAGTTTTATCATGTACTTTGGGATAACTTCAGTGTGAAATTTCCTTGATGTCTCCTTGGACTGCTCATCCAGCTTCTTGGACTCCTTGCAGGACCTCTACATCATCGCCATACACACAACACTCACAGTTTTGAATCTCCCTGGGTTCCTGAGTGCCATGCTAAATGCTATTCTCACATAAGCTGTGACTAAACTTGCTCCTACCAATATGAGCTGTGACATAATATGCTAAATGCTAAGGACCTGGGCTCACTAGTATCCTAGTATGCTATGCTAATATGAGCAGTAACTTAACTTGCTCCTGCTAATGTGCTAATGTGCCGACTTGCTTCTGCTCACATGAGCCGGATTTAACTTGCTCACTCACACCTCACCTTATTTTGAGTCATTAGTTCTACCCGAGCTACGTCATTGACCCTCGCTCAATTATCTCAAATTGCCTAATTCAAGTTCCCAAATACAACTCACTCACCTTGCCTACTCCATCGCGTGACGGCCTTCGCCAACGCCAGCCTGGCTCTCCGGCACGGATTGCCCACCTAGACAAGCTCTCCGAGATCAAGATCCAAGCCAGTTCTCCTTGGTTTTCCTTCAATAAACTACACGGCAGGAAAAAGCTGAGTTAACCAAAAATTGTCATTCATTATCCCTCTTATAGTCGCTCAAATTTACTTGTCGAGAGATGTTGTAGTCTTTGCCCGTCAATTCACCCCAGCGGACAACCAGACCTACACACTGGTGACCCCAAGTTAATATACCCCAGTCAAAATAACCCAAAACTTTCTTAAAAAAACTTAAAAACAACTCAACTCGACAAGCGTTTGAGAGATTGTGAGAGGATAATTTTGGCATGTCATTGTAGTGATAAATTTCCCATGTCGTAGTCTTTGAGAATTTTCTATAGATGTCACTGTGCTAATCTTTCTCTGAGCAGCTCTAAAAATTTTTATGCTGTTTTCCTGTCTTTGTTTGTTTTCGTGCCTCAGTAGGTAGGAAAAATATTTTTCCCCTATTTCCGTGCTGTGCATTTATTTCTGACTACCGTAAAAATCTTCGCTTCCATTCTCTCTCATTCCGTTTTTTTTCCAACGTTAAGGATTGATTGAGTAGGTAGGAAAATAATTTTTTTTTCTCACCTGCTTTATTTTTGTGCCTACGCAAAAATTGCCGCATACCGCATAATTTTTTCTCGTTCCCAATTTCATATTTCTGTTTCAACTTAATTTGAATGATTGAGTAGGTAAAGAAATAACGCAATCCCTTGCCACTTAATTCCAAGTCATAGGCACTGATATCTTAATTGCGCATCCTCAAAGAGATTGCTGGCATGCCTGACTCAGATAATGAAGATCGAGCCCCCACAAAACCCATTAGGCTTCCCCCCTTTATCCCGGAGGACGCTCACACGTGGTTTCAACAGTGTGAAGCCATGTTTAGGTATCACCAAATCACTAATAACACAGACCAATTCTACGCTCTAGTGTCCGCAGCCCCCACAAAATTGTTAAATGATTCAAATCAGTTGCTCGAGAACCCCTCCGCCTTTGACCCGTACGGCACCTTAAAAAGAAAAATTCTGCAGAAGTTGCAGATCTCCGATGCGGACAAATTTCGCAGTTTGGTAGACGCCTCAGCTATTCCTTCTGTCTCTAGTTCTTTCTCTCCCACTTCGCTAGTGAAAGAACTGCGGAAACTCGCTACGGGTGTTGCCGTAGCTGAGGGATTCCTAAAGGAAGTTTTCATGACTAAGCTTCCTCAGAATGTGCGTCCATTTTTATCGCTAGCAGGCCCCGATCAAACGCTGGAAAAGCTGGCGGAGTCCACCGAGACGGTGATGCGCAACATTAATTCGCCACAGGCACCGCAAGTTGCGTCCCTTAATGCAGCTGCTGCAAATTTTAGCCCCGCAAATACTCAGAATCAATCCTCAGCCATAATAGATAAGATGCAGCAAGACATCGCTGAGATAAAGCAAGCTCTCCAGAATTGCCAGTTAAGTCAGAGTGGTCAGAGCGTAGCTCACATTCAGCAAGGCCCAGGGAGATTCCAAAGCCACCAAAACGCCTACGACTATCCTTATGACTATCCCTCCAACTATCACTATCCTCTTCCTCCTCCTCAACGCTTTGATAGAGGTAGATCTTATGATAGGTCAAATCAAGACCGCCGCTTCAGGTCGCGCTCTCGTGATGCTAGTAGCAATTTATGCTGGTACCACATGAAATTTGGTGACCAAGCTCGCAAATGTGCCTCTAGATACTGTCCGCGTTATACCGAAATGACTTCGGGAAACGCCAACAGCAACGCACAGTAGCGAGTACTGCGTTGCCTCATTCCCAGACTACTCGCCTCCTTACTATTCTCGATCCCGTTACCAAATATCGATTTCTCATCGACACTGGCTCAAGCGTGTCAATTATCCCAGCCACGGCAAAAGACAAAAACAACCCATTGTTGGCGACATTACGCGCCGCAAACGGCACGCCAATTCCTTGTTACGGTGAAAAAGTATTAGAGTGCAGTCTGGGATTGAGGCGATCCTTCCTTTTCACCTTCTTAATCGCGGAAGTCCAAGAGCCTATCATTGGCGCGGATTTCCTAGAGAAGTATGGGATTATTGTAGATGTTAAAAACCGTAGAATTAGGGACGAGGAGACACAGATCTCAATTCCCGCTGGTAGCATAACTAGAGCAAATGTCTTGCATTCCTTCTCGATTGCTTTCAAGGAGGAGTGCATGTTTGAACAAGAACTTAAAAATTTCCCAGCATTAACAAACCCTAACTTAGCTTCTAATAACATGCAAACATGCACAAAGCACTTCATAGAGACGCAAGGTCCGCCAGTTTTCTCCCGTGCTAGGCGACTGCCGCCTGATCGATTGGCGTTAGCCAAGAGAGAATTCGCGCGCATGCAAGAATGTGGCATCATCCGCACCTTCAAAAGTCCTTGGGCTAGTCCTCTTTTGCTAGTACCCAAGGCTAACGGTGAATTCAGACCGTGCGGGGATTTCCGCAGGTTGAACGCCGTTACTTTACCTGATCGATACCCTATTCCCTACCTTCATGATTTCAGTGCAAATTTAGAGGGAGCACAAATTTTCTCTAAGATAGACCTGCAGTCTGCCTTCCATCAAATCCCCTTGGATGAGTCTGCGATTCCTAAGACCGCGGTAATCACTCCGTTTGGTCTCTTTGAATTCCTCAAGATGCCATATGGCTTGAGGAACGCTCCTCAGACGTTCCAAAGGCACATGGCTGAAATTTTCTCTGATCTCACTTTCGCCTATGTCTATCTAGACGACATCCTAGTGGCATCCACAACCCCGGAGTTGCACAAAGACCATCTTAGGGTCGTTTTTCAAAGATTGTCCGACAATGGACTCCTCGTAAATCCTGCAAAATGTGAGCTCGGAAAGCCATCACTTATTTACTTAGGTCATGAAATCTCTAGCCTAGGTCTAAAACCTTTGCCTTCCAAAGTAGAAGTGATCAAAAACTTTCCTCTTCCACAGACCCAGAAGGAACTCAGAAGGTTCCTAGGTTCTGTTAACTTCTATCATCGTTTCATACGCAACTGTGCCCAAACTAAAGCGCCCTTGTCTGACCTCCTCGAACCGAAACGAAAAGGAAAATCTATTGAGGTAAAATGGACAGAAGAAGCGCGCAAGGCTTTTGAGGAAATAAAGCACAAGTTAGCTTCCGCGACGGAACTATCCTACCCTATTGCTAATGCTGATTTCAGCCTCGTTGTGGACGCATCCAGTACCGCCGTAGGTGCTGTTTTGCAACAACAAGTAGGGACTAACATCTCTCCTCTTGCTTTCTTTTCCAAAAAGCTGTCGCCCACTGAGCGTGCTTATAGCGCGTTCGGTAGGGAACTTCTTGCTATCTACTTGTCTGTAAGACACTTTCGCTATGCTCTAGAGGCGAGGGAGTTTGTGATCTACACAGATCACAAACCTCTGACCTCAGCGATCAAGATGCCTTCTGAAAGACATTCCCCGAGAGAAGCGCGACATTTGTCGTTTATAAGTCAGTTTACCACTGACATCCGGTTCATAAAAGGGTTGGACAATACTGTCGCTGACTGTCTTTTCAGAATCAACACTGTCCAAACCAGTGGTGAAATCACCTTCGGCAACATTGAAAGAGCGCAGAAGGAGGATCCTGAACTTCAGGACCTTCTCAAACCTTCTAACACTTCCTCTCTGAAGTTAACCTTGGTTGACGGCGTGTACCGTGATGCCGAGCGACTTTCTCGTTTGTACCTTCCTGCAACTCTCCGCAGAGTAGCTATCCTGCATTACCATTCTCTCTCTCACCCTGGTATTAACCGTACATTGCGTTTGATTTCTGATCGTTACGTCTGGCCAGCGATGCGTAAGGAGGTCAAGCAAATTGTGCAAAATTGCCATGCATGTCAGAGTAGTAAAGTGGTGAAACATAATCGTGCAGCGCTGCAGAGTTGTGCATTCACAGGTCACAAGTTCGACGCGGTCCACCTAGATTTGGTGGGTCCTTTGCCTTTATCGCGCGGTCAGTCTTATTTGTTAACAATCATTGATAGGTTTTCTCGATGGGTTGAGGCCGTGCCTCTTCCTGATACCCAAACTGAGACTGTAGCGCGCGCTTTCATGAGTAACTGGATTTCCAGATTTGGAGTTCCCTTAAGTGTCACACATGACCGGGGATCACAATTTACCTCCAAATTTTGGAGTGAGCTTAGCACCGCCTTAGGTTGTACTAACACCAGCACTACCGCTTACCATCCGCAGTCGAATGGACTTATTTAGAGAGTCCACAGAGACTTGAAGGCTGCGCTGCGCTGCCTTAATTGCAGTCACGATTGGACTGACAGACTCCCAGTAGTACTGCTGAGTATTAGGAATTTGTATCGCCAAGATCAGAAATGCACAGCAGCAGAGATGCTTTACGGGGAGACGCTTCGTCTCCCCGGCGACATTGTTGACCCAAAACCTTTGCCTGAATTTTCATCCGCTGACCGTTCCGCATATGTAACCTGCCTCAAAGATTGCATGCGTCAGATCAAGTATGTTGCTCCACGAATGAGTCGAAACAAAAGACAAATTAGATCCTGCGTTGCAAGACTGCACACATGTGTACGTCCGAAATGACGCCATCAAACCTACACTCACGCGCCCTTATGATGGCCCATTCAAAATATTGAAAAAAATGCTCAAATGTTTCATCCTTGAAAGATCTGGTTCACACGACCCTGTGAGCATTGATCGATTAAAAGTCGCGTACACTTCCGACCATAGTGTAACTTCTAACTCATCATTCTCTCCACAGATTTCCCTTTCCACTGAGACTCGATCATATCTACCATCTCAGCTTCCTCAGTTGGCTGCATTGTTGCCTAGTCAACTTGAGTGTAATCCTTTCTATGTGCCTGTACATTCAAACCCTATCCCTAAGCCTATCGTAGATTCTAATTCTAGCCCTTTTGCTGAGACAGCGACAAGTCTGGATAGTCCAGACGAGCCCGCTGCAGTAAGTCCTGTTCCTAGAACTCTTGCCGATCTAAATTTGCAGACCCGTGTGGTGAAACTTCCCCGCGCAGTAACATTTTCCGACCGCCAAACCCGGCATGGTCGCGTTGTTCGAACTCCTTCCCGCTACAAATGATTGCAGCGGGTGGACCTTTCGGTCTGCGCCTTGGGGGGTAATGTAGCATTCGCTACAAAGCGTAAAAACTATAAATTTTCCCATTCGTACTTGAATAAAATAATTATTAGCATTAAAAATCTTACTCTAATTTATTATTAATTATTTTCTACTTCTAATTCGTAATCATTGAAGTTTTTGTGTAAATGCATGAGACAATAAAATAACACTCGACATTTTTCGAGAGAGGACCCCCTGAATGGCAATACTGCGCAGTGACGCGTCTCTTTTCAAAACGCACTTTCACATTGGCGTCTCTCTAGCTCGGTGTTACAGCACTTCTCGTGAGTAAATCTGTGTTAGAAAATAATCGTGTTCCTTTTTCGTGTTCAGTGAGTATAAATAGTGACAGTGCTGTGTATTTAGATACGTAGTTATGCGTAGAAGTTGTGATGTCGCAGGTTTCATTCAGAGGATATCTCAACATGACTTAGCGTGAACTTTGCACGTTACGTGCATTTCGTGTGTCAATAATTTATATTAGATATTCAACTACGTCCTTTCCCTTACTGAAAGTCATACATTTTGCAGCGGTCATATTGATATTGAAATTTGTTCATAAAATACTCATGAGAGAGCACGACAGAACTGCTGGCGTCTTTGTTGCCGGTGTCTTTGTTTTCCAAGATGGCGAAGCACAAACTGCCGTCTCGTGTCATGACTCGGTGATTTAAAACTGTACTTTACGCATTTGGAATAAGATTCTTTTTCCCAACATAAAGTGCAGTAGTTTTCTGAAGTGTGTTGGACGTGAAATAATAATTGGGAATAATTTTTAATAATTTCGTACGGATTATAGATTACGAAAATTATTCATGCATATGCCTGCTAAAGTTTTTAGTTTTATTTTATATATATTTCATACTCCTTAAATCTTGCGTTTAATCGCACTTATTTCAATATAAAATCACTATCAACAAACTTAAATCAATTCTTCTTATTCTTGCGACAAAAATACATACTAGCATCTGCCTTCGTGAATGCGTACGATGTTATGCCGGCGGTTTATTGCAAATGGCGACGCGTAAACACCGCCGGGTCATCGTCACCTTGATTTTCATGTTTCGTTTTGCGCATATTTTCTTTCTGTGCAAGCAAACACGTTTAGTGTTTCTTTTCTCAGTGTAGATATTATTCCTTATTTTTTATCAATGATGCTTGTCAGTGTTTTTCAGCAGTAGGATCTTAATGAAAGTTAGGATTTTTTCCCTGTTATTTCTTGTACGGATATAGGGATGTTCTAGAGTACTGAAAAAAAGCATTAATTCTCATTCTATGCAATTTTAGTTGTTGTATGTCTTTTCTTGCTGCTTCATGAATCATGTGTTATTAAGTCATGTGTTTTCCATAACTCCATAAATTTAATCACCGATATTACTGCCTTAAAAAAATCACAGGATTTGCTGTCCTGCAGATTCTTGCAAAAGTTGCAGTTTTGTGGATATTTCATGATATTTCGTAGATCTTGTGCTTAATTGCATGTGGTTTCGGTAATGAATAACGATTGTCATTACCGGAAGTTCTTAAACCTCATGGTCTGATATTAAAGCCAAAGGCATTAGTGAACAAGCTTGCCAGCTACAAAAATCTGTCCTATCTCCTGAGTTTGACAAAAAGAGAACAATTAAATTAGCTCGTGTCGGATCTGTAGGATTTCTCAGAGTTCTGCTTTGTGGGATGTTTATCATTTACAATGTTGGGGACTGTCAGTGGTGGAATTTTTCCTTGATGTCTCCTGGGACTGCTCATCCAGCGTTTCGACTTTTGCAGGACCTCAACGACATCGCTACGCACCACACACCATAAACACACTCCCCTGGGCCTTGAGCTTATCCTATAATTCTGGTTTAATTCTTAAACCACACCGGATACGAGTCCGAGAGATTGAACCCTAAACTGCTGAAATCATCAGGGCCTTGCCCCCTTAAGAGACGCACCAGATTTTGTCCCCTTATTTTCCCGTCAGTTAAACGGGATCTCAGAGATACAATTACACTTACATACCTTCAACCTGCCGGATCAGCTACCTCCCGGATTCACGAAGTATCTTCCGCGAAGATCGGGCCAGTAACGCAACTCGACGATCCCTTCCGGCTCCTTCAAATAAACCAGAGACAAAAGCTGAGTTTCCTCGCCTGCCTCATTACCCTTTCTCATGGTTTACAAATACTTATCGATTTACGTTTAGGTTTGGCCAAACCCACGGCCGAACCTAACACACTTATAGGAAATGGTACATTTGCCTTGACTTTATTAGAGTGTTAGGGAGTTACATCATACAAAAAATGCTGGCATTTTTATCTAGAGATGCTAACCTGGGCATAGTGTTATTCGATACAAGTTCTCATAACGCAAATGTTCTAGTAGTCGGGCGGTGATAGAACGAGAACATAGTTCGGTAGGGCCAAGCACACCGAGTAGAGACGTGCAGCCCTGACCGAGGATGAGGGTAGTCTTAAGGCAAGGCTACACTATGCATTTTTTGCTGCCCAACTCTAAAGCATTTTTCAACCTGTGAGCGTGACTCGATGCATGAACAGCTACACTACGCGAAGCAGCAGGGGTCAGTTGCACACCGCGGCCCGGAAAGGATGAATGGGATGAACGTGCGCTCTGGTCAGTATGTGTAGGAGTCGGAGCTGTCGGGATTTCTTGTGTTGCTATTCTTGTATTGTTATCAGTATGGGGAGAGCCCGACTTAGATACTGCGTCCTATATAACGCGCTGTAATGTTAAAGCGTCAGACATTCAGACTGTGGCAATCAGACAGACGCGCACACGCCGTAGCTTAAAACCGTAAAACGCGCCCTGAAACCGTAAAACCTACATATGTAGCATTCGCTACAAAATGTATAAATTCAATGAATTTCTCATTAACATTTAAATAACATAATTATTGGCGTTGAAAATCTTACTTTAAATTATTATTAACAATTTTCTAATTATAATTGTTAATCTTAAAAGTTTTGTGTAAAAGCACAAAATAAAAAATAATATCGACAGTCGTTCGAGTTTAAGTCGTCGTGTGGCAACATCTTAGCCCACGCCATTTTCGAAGCGTCACTTTCTTGTGTAAGCTCGTGCGGTTCAGCGTCGCGTAAGTGGAAAAAAAGTGTTGTAATTTAGTTAGAATCTTGCTTAAAAGTATTACGTGTTTTTTCGTGTTTAATTTCTAAGTGTAATTTTTACCAGTGCTGTATTATTTAAAATGTGCAGATAGTTCGTAGACATATTTCGTACGTGTTGCTGGCATTGCTGAGCTGTTCTCTTTATGGCGTAGCTGCGATCGGTGTGTGTAACGTTTTCATTTTATGTTCAGTAAAACATTTTATACCCAGTATTTCCTTTCCATATTCAGTATACTTTTTACAGTGTTTCAGTATTATATTTCTATTCAGTATACTTGGTAGTATTCAATATTTACATGTATAGTCGGCACGTGGACAGAGTAATGCTGCCTGTAGGTTTCGTAAATAATTGATTTTGGGTGCCAGAAACATTAGTGTAGCGTCACACGGGCATATTATAAAATTACCGGGATTCATTCATATTCATTCATTCATTCATATTGGTGATCATGTGCTTAAATTATTATCGCCGATCACGTACAGAAATCGCATGTAGTTTTCATAATATGATTAACAGATTATGACTGTTGCAAAATTAAATTCTTGTTAGTGTCAGGCTTTATATGTATATGAAATCGAGAGCATAGAGAAAAGTTATTGCTAGCATGTTTAAACCTGTCCTAATTCTTCATGAGCTTAAAAAAGAGCAATAATAAGCGCGAGGTTAAATCTGTAGGAAGGAACTCAGGGTTTCTCCGTAATGGGAATTTACCGCTGCGCTGCTAGGGAAACAGTTGTTGTGGGTTTTCTTGGTGCCTCTCCGGAAATGTGTCATTCAGCATCTTCGAATATTCCAGATTCTCCGACGTCACCAACGCCACAACACATCCATCCCTGGGCCTTTACCGTGGTTTTTTTGCTTGGCATTTACCTTGCCATTTACCTCGGCTTTAACTTGCCTTTAGCCTTGTATATTATCTAATTACTGGCTAAATATTAAACTGTTTCCAGCCACGGACACCTTTCTTCAGTGTACAATGATCTTAAATTAATAACAAATTAAGATCTATTATCGCTTTCAATCACGGCTCAAATTGATATCATTCACCTGCTCAAATTACGTAGGTTTTGAGCTTACCCCAGAAATCACACTGATTTCTTTTGCCTGCTAAATTGCCCCACTCATTACGTGAATACCATAAAACACACACACACACCGTCGACTTCGTCACTCGCCGGAGCCTTTCGCCTGCACGGACAGCGAACCATCTTCGCATATCAGCCAAGTTCTTCAGTAAAGCAAGACTCAGCGGTCCTTTCCGGCCCCTTCAAATAAACCAGAGACAAACAAGCTGAGTTCCCAAACCTTGTCGTCATTATCCTCTCGTTAGCGTGATCTTAAACATCCTTCTCGAGCTCAATTACGTTTTTGGTAGTTGGTATAATCGTAAAAGTCTACCCAACCATTAAACGTAAAAAGTAGCTGTCGCATGTGCGATATGGAAGAAAAAGAAACTATATTAAAAAATTGGAACAACAAGGATGACTTACGCTACCTGTCTATTTCCTTCATGTATAAGTAATTTACAGTCAATCAAAGACTCAACTATGTTTCATAGTGACGAATACTAATTTCGGTTTAGGCTATGTTATTAACATGAATCTGGGTTGATTTGCTCGAGATTATTGCTACATATTTTTAAAAAATATTCTATACTGTATTCATTTTTCATTATATTTTATATTTTTATTATATTTAATAATTTTTATTAAATTTTAATTTACAAATGCTATGGGAGGAATTATTTACCCTGTAAATTTTCTGTATACAAAGAAATAATAAACATAACTTACCTGAGGGACTATTTGACTATGCAAATTTGATATTGACTACCGGTCCGGCTCTCTGCTTCATCATTAAGAAATGACAAGCTATCATAGCAAGATTGGGTCGGTCGCTGTACATACTCTGTAGCTGTTTCGCTTATTTTTAAATGTTTAACATTTTATTCATTCTCAGATATATAAATATTTTATTCATATCTCATATATATAATATATATGAGAATACGTCAGTGGGAACGCCAGTGTATCGGGGCCTCAAAGGCCCCGATACACTGGCGTTCATGACTCGAGAAATTGCGGCAGTGGATCCGGCCGTCAGTTGAATTAAGAACTGGCGACATGATACACTCATCACGCAAGATGAAGCACCGCGGAATGCAATGTACCTCTCTCTGTACCCCCCCAAAGTAATACAGAGGTGGTAAAATTTTTTCCATCTAATATCCCAAACGAAAGACCAAACCGGAGGAACGATGTTTTAGTCAGTTACCGTTCATCTAACGTGGGACAAAAAGCTCTCTCAGTTTCTGGAGCTTTTTTGTGGAACAAGCTTCCCCAGCATATCAAAAACTCTAAAACTGGAAAAGAATTTAGAGTAAATGTGTCACGTCATTTTACATCTCTGTCATAGGGCCTGCAGCATCTCGGTGTGAACTTCCCATCTATCAGAAATTTTAATTTTTCCTGAAATTTCTGTTAGAAATTTAGAACCTATTTCATTTTACGTTTGCTAAGCGATTCGTATATTCATCTTACTTATTTCTGTCGACAACAATGAGCACCACAGCCGTCAGTTCAGTGCAGCAGAACGAACGTTCTTTCCATAATTAGGAGTATTTCCTCATCTTTATTTTGTTATTTCTTTCTCTTTTCTGTATTAATATTTAACGTCCGTATGACAAATATACCATGAAATACATTTTGTGTGTACACCAATAAACAGGTTTATAGACGTGAGGGTTGTGCAAAGTTTATAATGAATTAAATTTTGGCTAACGTTGTCTCGCTATTTCAAAATCATTCTCGAAGATGTTTTCAATCGATTTTCGGCTGAGCTGGAGGGAAAGGGGTAATTTAAGCATTGCATTTAGTCTTTTTATTTTTTTTTTCTTTTCGTGCGTTCAGCGCACACTAGCACTGAACTTTCAAATCGGAAAAAACTCTAAATTTCTGTAATCAAAATTATCATTTTGGATCAAGGCCTAATCTTCCTATATGTGCCAATTTTGTGAATATTCTCCACTCAGATGTGATATCCGGCCACAATGTTACTCCATTTTATCCCACGTACACATGTCCCTATAATGCTGAAGAGTTGTGTTGCTTCTTGACTATAATCTGATTTTTCTTAAAAATTTCTGTGAAGAAATTAAAAAACAGCTCATTTTTATGTTTTTCGAAGTCTTCTCTTCCTTTTAGTTATTTTTTTTGCGAAAAATTTCTTAGGATTACAGTGAGCTCAGCTGTCATTTTCTGTGTAGTAGATGGTAGGTTGCTTCTATCTTTTATGTTATATATGTATTTTTTTTTTTTTTTTTTTTTTCTAATATTTTATTTTCAATAAGTATATAAATTAATATGTGTGTGTACGTGTGTAGGTATATATATGTATCTACATAAATAGATATACATGTTTCTATTTCATTTCTTTACGCAAAAACCATTCGGTTAATAAATTTTATAGCAATTGCGAAATGATTCAAAAATAGATCTAGCACTTCCCCAGAGGGCGTTTCTGTGAATCGGATTAATGTCATATATAATTAATGAAATAAAGTGCAATTTGAGCATATGAATCGTAGTAAAATTATCTTTCTGTCCGTGTTTTGTACAAGCTATGAATTTTGATATTGAATATATGTTTGTTTACCCATTTCTACCAATATTTTGTAGATATTTGTCAATCATGAGTGGTAACCGGCTTACACTGTATCTCTATTTTATCCCATGTACCCATGTCTGCATGATGTGGTGAATATCGAGAAGATACGAAATATGTTTTTGGTGGTGATAGGGCTTTGCATATTTTTTAGGGCATATTTTTCATTTCTCATTCAACTACCCTTGACAGAGATAGACTATTGGCAAGCCACGTGTGGTTTGTCTATTAGTACGCCTCGTATATTTTGTCTATTAATATGCCTCGTATGGTCTATCTATTTTGTACACCTCTGATAGCTTGTCTATTAGTACACCTCGTATAGTTTGCCTATTATTATTATGCCTCGTATGGCTTATCTATTTGTACACCTCGGATGGTTTGTCAATTAGTACTCCTTGTATAGAACTTTTGTTAGACTACTAGCACACCACGAATGGGTCTGTCTATTAGTACGCCTCGTATATTTTGTCAATTAATATGCCTCGTATGGTCTATCTACTTGTACACCTCTGACAGTTTGTCTATTAGTACACCTCGTATAGTTTGTCTATTATTATGCCTCGTATGGCTCATCTACTTGTACACCTCGGATGGTTTGTCAATTAGTACTCCTCGTATGGAACATTTGTTTTAGGATGCCCTATATTTAAGAAACTTTTAAAAGCCAATATGTTGGCATGTATCTCATGTGACAATTTGGAAATAAACATTTTTTCTTTTTCTTTTTTCAATGCAAGGCGTCAGTCTGCCTCAGCGTGTCGTACGGGTTGATACGCGGTTGCGACCAGCCGTATAGAGCGCAGGGTACAAGTAAAATACCCATTGCGCTGTGCTTTAGCTTTCTGTAAGAGCTGCTTTTCACATTCCACAAGCAGTCGTAATTTTTAAATGTGTCAATAAAATTCAGCGTTTGAGTTTTGTCTACTCAATTGCAGAGCAAGACATAGCTGCATACCTCTTTCGTCAACGCACGAAATGGTATTGCTCATCGCAGTGGCGCCCGTCTTATCCAGACATGCACGGATCGCTGAAAGCTCGGTGGCCACTCTGCCAACTGGCTGGTGTGCAGGGATGGAAGGCACTTTGAGATGCATGCTGGCGGTTATCACCGCGATTTTTGCCGAGTGTATCAGGGCCTTAACCGAAAGCCGCCGAGTACACTTATACGCGCTTACCAGAGTTTCCTTACTCCTGCCTTGGTAGTCTAAAGCCACTGAAACTGTAGTTTGCAGCTACAGCTTAATAAACCTTTAGTTGTGTAGGAGAGAAACTACACAACAACTTATTTTTCTTCAGGTCATTTCTTACGATTACAGTGAGCTTACATATTGCATATATATATATTACATATATATATATATACATATATATGTATATATATATATGTAATATATATATGTATATATATATATATATATACTATTACATATATATATATATATATGTACATGTTCACACATATATATGTACTCATTTGCATACATATATGTTTCTATTTCTGTTTTTTTTTTGCGTAGAATCAAAACCTCAAGATACATTATATTTGTAGCATTATCTACAGAGTGTAAAATTATAAAAATTCTCATTCGCACTTAAATAAAATAATTATTGACATTAAAAATCTCACTCTAAATTATTATTAATAATTTTCTACTTATAATTAGTAATCCTTGAAGTTTTTGTGTAAATGCATGAGAGATAAAATAACGATCGACATTCTCGAGTCTAAAGCCTCTCTGAGTTGGCAATACTGCGCGGGATGCTTGGTTTGCCGCGCCACTCTCTCTCGTGCCTCTCTAGCGTGTGCGTACACCATCTTGTAAGTGAAAGAAATCAAGTGTTTAAATAGAGCAAATCTGGTAAAGTATATTTTATTATCTCTCATTGTGCATTGTGTTTAAATTTTAAGGATTTGGTCAGTGTTATATATATAAATAAACATGTAAATGATCGTAGAAGTCGTAACATAGCATAGTTCATTCCAAGTGCTATCTCAACATGACGTAGCGTAAATTTTGCGTGTCATGTGCATTTCTTGTGTCAAGATTTTATATTAGATATTCAACTACGTCCTTCCTTACTACAAAAATTATATACTTGCAGCTGTCATTATGATATTGAAATTCGCTCATCAAAATTACTTCGTGAGAGCGTACGGTGGATTGCCGGCGTTTCTTGTGAAAAATGGCGGAGCATAAAACTGCTGTGTCATTTCATTTTTGTGTTCACTGTATTGTGTTTTAATATTTTCTTTTGCTGCAAGAGATACGTTTAGTGTTTCTTTTTCAGTATGATTGACATGGATGAATTTAGGACTATCTTTTTATTTCTCGTACGGATATAGAGATATTATAGAGTACAAAATTCAGCCATGCATATTCTTGCAAAAGTTTTAGCTGTGTGGATATTTCATTATATTCCATAAATTGTGTGCTTAATCGCAGTTAGTTTTCAATATGAATAACAATTATGTCATTTACCAAAAATTCTTGTAAATTCATGCTCTTATTTTTAAAGCAAGGGCAGTAGTGAAAGAGGTTGCCAGCTGTTAAAAATCTATCCTATTTCATGAGCTTGACAAAAGATGTCACGTCGTACAAGACGTGAGAAAATTTGAAGAATTTTGATAAATTTATGCGGCAACATTTTGCGGATCCGCGCTTCGTCCGCAAGAATGACGCCAACGTTTTATTTGTTTGAAGTGCGTGGGAGGAACATGTTCCCGGTTAATATTAAGTTATTGTGTAGTTAGAGAGTGAACTTGAGTGGGAAACTCTTTCGGTTTACGTGTTGCCGCGCTAGCTATATTTTCGGGTGTTTTTAACATATTTGTGTTTAGATAGCGGTGAACAGCCGGCTTCTAGAGCATTCGAGGATGCTTCCGGTCGCTGGTGAACCACCCACATTAAGCCAGACTAGCCGTCGTAACGTGTCATAGCAAGTGCGCTGCAGTGTAATGTTTGGAAATGTCAGGTTCCATTTTGGCAGTACTTTAGAGGAAAAGCGTGTGATTTAACTGATGAACTTTCCTATCTCTATTTCACTGCCCCAAGTAATTTGTGTTTTTGAATGTGGAGCCAAATTCTGTCACAGATTTGATGCTAAATTTAGAAATTGAAATCAGATGGCCTTACTATACTTACTGAAGAAAATTGAGTTCTTACTAATTTTATCTCTTTTACTCTGATCAGCTGATACAGAATTTCTTATAACTTATTGGTAAAGAAGAACATCTTTTGTTTTCAAGTATCATTTAGCAGTCAGCAAAAGTAATTGATGTGAAGTATGACGTAGTAAACTTATGCGAGCTTCCCAAGATACACTTTCTATGGCTGAGTATCAAACAACAAAGAAGAAAAAAAAAACAAAAAATTTGATTGACTTGCAAAAAGAAACTGATGTTAAGAAGTCTTGGTGTTTTTCTTGTCTTTGTATTATTTCTTGTCTTTGTATTATTTATAACATTCATTAATAGCAAAGTAAAATAAATTTAGTCGAGTGGCTTCTTACCTATGAGCTGTGCTGGGCAAGTTGCGCCAGTCAGCAAGGTGGGAGCCTAAAGTCACGGCATTCAGTAGACTGAGAATGGGCGCAGGAACTCGAGACCACTAGCTCATACGATTTGTGTTCTCAAAGCGACGTTGATAAACGTGTACTTGCCTCTCTCATTCTTTGATAATAGAATTTATTGATAATGGCTGATCTGATAACCTTAGTGACTTGCCCCTGCTTCAGAGACCTAATTTCTGCTGTCTCTTTTCCACAGATAGGGTAAAGAAAGCCAGAGTAGGCACTTATTTTGCAGACTAAAGTAAGATGTCACAGGTCTAAACTGAGGGACCTTTCCTCATCGTCTGTAAGTATTTTAGAGTATCCTCTTTTAACTTGTGATGTTACCTAACTCGTCATCTTTTTATATTGTGAAGCAGTGCGAAAACTAAAACTTGTTGTGCGATCGTCCACCTTTGTTCAAATAAAGTGCTTATTGACTAATGACCGCTGTGTTGAGACTGTTAGATACGGATGTGTATTCATGTATATATCCTTTTATGCTTCATCAAAAAGACACTTTGAACATTGGGCAAAAAAAAAAAAAAAGCGATTCATGTATCATTGCCTAGCGTTAGTGACACGAGTTTTACAATATTCGTGTGCGTATCATAAATGTGTTTTTTCTAAATGTGTTTCTAGCTGTGTGTCTTTGGCAGGGTGTTCTTGATAATGGGTTCCTCGACTAGGTACTTATTCTCTTCCTTGCCAACGCAACGGAAACCTTTCTTGTTTCGTGAACTTATTTCCTAGCTTGCTGTTCCTGTGCACCTTGTGCGCAGATTCCGCGTTCCTCCAACTCCACACTAAATGGTGCCTTCTTCTTTCCTCTCTTGGAACATCTTTGTCGTAGTTGCGGGAGGCTAAAACTTTCCTATATAATGATAATAATTGATTCATGGAATATCATTGTGCTATGTCGTTCTGAGGACTATGCCCCGTGACCACTCTTATCGCCCACCGGTCATTGAAATGTCATGCCTAGCGTTAGCACTACCCGATTGCCTCTTATGTCTCCGGAATGAAGTTTCTCTCTTGTCGTGCGGTGATATATAAATGGTGCCTTCCTCCTTCCTATCCCAGAACATCTTGTCGTGGTTAAGGGAAGCTAAACCCCTCTCGTGTAACAACGAATACTGTGTTATGAATTCCGTCACTAGACTATCATACCTAGTTCTAACATTATTTAGCTGTTATCTGTGTTTTGCTCAAGATGTAGGATGCTCCTTTCTCGTCATGCAGCACCGTATAAATTAATTGTTCATTCGACTATAACCTTAAATTGGGGTTTTTGTCACGTAATTCCTAGCCCGAGTCTGAATCATATATGTCTGTGCAGATATACGGCTCAACGGGATAAGAAATAAAAAACCTGAAGAGACCTCGTTTCCCTTTGGGCGTCCTACTGAGTTCCGTTCAATGGCGTGCCGAAGCGAAGATCAATTCCGCTAGCGCACGACATTACAGTATATAGACGATGAGGAAAGTGCCCTCCCACGAAGAAGCCCTCCAAAGAGGAGGCCCACAGCCGATTCTCAGCCGCCCGCGGCGAATATCCGAGACCACAGAAATGACCTCTCTCGGAAGAAAGAGCAAGCCTAGACTTCCACAGCTGGAAGAACAATTCCATACGGAGCTAGCAGCCTTGAACAATCTCCTGAATGGTGCAGTACCACGAGATCTCAAGACGCCCAGCGAGGTGGATCAAGTCCACGCTGGAATCCGAGCAAAGGCTAAGACCGTCAAGCGAATCGGAGACCAGCTGGTCCTAGCCCTAGAGGGCTCGGGAGCCACAGCAGAAGCGACAGCAGTTCGAGACTCACTGACAATCGCCAGAGCCCGCAGGAAGAAGCTGATGGGTTCAATGGGTCGCAGAAGTGAGGAGCTCCTGGGGAGCTCGTCACGGAGTGCGACAAAGGAACCCTCCCAGCGCAAGAGCTTGAGGTCAAAGAGGACCTCGTCCAAGAACCAGCAGCAAGGCGCTGCCCATCAGAACAAGCCCCGAAAATCATCATTGGCTGAGAACAGGAACAGACACCGTTCCAACCGTCGGGGCAGAGACCAGGCCAGCCCCAGCCATCGTCGTCAGAGTCACCAAGGTTCGAGCTATTACAGCCAGAGTCAAGACAGTGAGAGCGATCATAGCCAGAGCCTTCCCAGCGCCAGCTCTCGTCACAAAGACGGCGAATCCGAGCGCCGCGAGCCCCCTAGCCAAGGCAATAAGCAGATGCTTATTGACATCACTGAAGAGCCATCGGTACTGTTGGCGCAAATCGCCATCGAGAGGTCGAAATTGAGGAACAGGAACCGAACGAAGAATGATCGGCACTTCGGTGAGCAGAATACTGAGCGCAAAGAGGACCGCACAGGAGCATGGGTCGACCTAGCCTTCCAGCATCACGTCATCGAACCCGCAGGGGGCACGACGGCGGTTGCGAATGCTTCGCCCCGTGACACCGATCTCGCACCTCCGATGAATCTTTCCGCACCAGCATTCCAGCCCCGGGCTTCCACCGGCTCACCTGCCGTGGTCTTTGAAACGAAGCCACCAGTGATCGACGGAGCTATGAGGCTCTCGATGATCGAAGATCTAAAAAAGGCGCCAAGCCAACCTTACGCGGGAGAGGCTCACCTGTTCCACAGATGGTTCGATGCCATCAAGAGAAGGATGGAGAGGCTCGCCGTGGAGCCCATCGACGCCATCGAGATCCTCACGAACCACACCTGCGGCGAGCCAAGAAGCCTCATTGACGACACCCTGGCAGCTACCTACCTGGACACAGCGGCCCTGCTCACCCTCATCGTCGAACAACTGAAGACCCGCTTCGCCTCTGAAGACAGGGTAGCCGATAGCCTGCTCGAACGCCTCGCCCAAACATCTGATATAAAGGGCATGAAGGGCGACCGCACGGTTGGTCTCAAGCTGCGGAAGTTCAGTGACGCCTGCCTGGCGATTCATCACACAATGCAGCACAACAAAAGCCTGGCCTTCCTGAACACCGACGTAGGGCTGTCTCCCATCGTTGAGAGGCTACCCTTCTTCGTTCTGGACGCCTGGAGAAGCGAACGAACTAGGCACAGAAGACTGTTTGGATCGCTACCTGATTTCGCCAGGTTCTGCGAGTTCATCAAAACGCTGTCGGACACCCAGTGTGATAGTTTTGGGGCATCGAACCTCAACTGGGTGAGCAATCGACTCGACACGGCCGCCCCCGCTCGCCTCAATCCAAGAGCCTCGCGAGTTCTCTACACGTCCTCAGAGAATCAAACCGGCAGCTGCATTCTCCACCAGAGTGCACAGCACGCGACAAACTCGTGCCAAACGGTAAGAAAGATGGAATCTCGGAAGAAGAAGGACTTCATACGCGAGCATAATTTATGTTACCGTTGTCTAGGCCCTCACTGGGCAAAGCATTGCAATGAAGTTGTGAAGTGCGATGACTGCGGAGCCAGCAGTCACAGCACAGCCGCCCACATCAACTGGCGAGCAGCTGGAGATTCGAGTGAAACCACTCGTCAGGAGAGACCCAGTCGAGAACCGAGCGACGACAGAGCTCAGAGCGAACTCGGGGAGAGATTGAGAGCTGTGGCCCTGGCCTCTCGCGTACCCACAGCCGAGGCGGGTGCATGCAGCAAAATTGTTCTGGCAGACGTTATCGACGAGAGCACGGGTCGGTCGTGCCGCGCTTACGTAATCTTAGATGAGCAAAGCACCACGTCCTTCTGCTCTCCCAAGCTGTTGAACGCCCTCCGCGTGACAACCCCCAAGTCCCACTACGAGCTGGAAACGCTGACCGATCAATCCGCCGCTCGATACGGCAGACGCGTGTCAGGGCTGAAAATAAAGGGAGTGTCCGAAGACCAAACCTTCGAGCTCCCACCGATGTTGGAATGCAACTCCATCCCCGATAGAAAGAGAGCGGTCGCGACCTACGAACGCGTCGCAAGAACCCCGGAGATATCGCACCTCGCTCGGCATTTCTTGCCCTTGGACAAACACGCAGAAGTTGCGGTGCTCCTGGGGACGGACTGCGGAGACCTACTCTACAGTCACTCCGACAAACAACGCCGCAAGGCTCCGTTCGTCCACCACACCGCCTTGGGCTGGGCAGTGGTCGGCAAGGTGAACGACGACGTCAGCCCCGAAGGAGAGCACTCTTACATGGTCGCAAGAATCGTAGCCGAAGTCGCTCTCGAAACCTGTGGCCCGGAGGCGTGCCTTGAACTGTTTTCAGGAAAAGACGCTATTACCCAGCAGCACAGCGATGAGACCTCCCAACCGCGGCCCCCAGACGACCGCGGAGACCCTGAAAGGACAAAAAACACAAGGGCAGAGGAAGACAATCAAGCGGAAGCCCCGCTAACGACGAGATTTATCGACCAGTCAGCAACAAACGATGAAATGGACGCTCAGTGCGATCCAGACAGCGCATCACCGAAGCCCAAGAAGAAACGGAAATGGGAGCTCCCGTACCCCGGCGATCCGAAGAGAAAGCACGACGCGCACCATGCTGAGCGCACATCTGTTGACAAGAGAGCTCGACAGAACGGGCCAAGCAAAAGGGGAGGCGGCCATGCGGCTCCCGACCCTCCAGGAAACGCCGAGCACCCACCTCTATCTTCCCTTTACCAGCCTCTCAGTACCGCCTGCGCGACAAGCTGCCGTCGGAATCTGAAGCATCGGGACAAGCATGACGCACTCGCCGACGCACGAGGAATGCCGGGCAGCGTCGAGAAAGACCAGGAGACAACACCCGGACCCCTCCAGAGGTCCACCACCCGCCAGCGACGGAAAGTTCGACGTTGGTCGGGGAAGCAGAGAGGACTCCTCTATGAGTCACGCCCGCGCAGCCGGTGGAAGGCCACCCACGCGTCGCTGAAGACGACACCGACGCGTCCCGCGGGGCGAGACGACTGCGACGAGCACGTAGCGGGTGGCGCCCCGCCACTGAACCAGCCCTCAACCAGCGCTCCCCCCCCCCCCCCCCCGAAGGCAGTTATTGGTGGCCAGAGCCACCAAGGGGGGGGAGTGTCACGTCGTACAAGACGTGAGAAAATTTGAAGAATTTTGATAAATTTATGCGGCAACATTTTGCGGATCCGCGCTTCGTCCGCAAGAATGACGCCAACGTTTTATTTGTTTGAAGTGCGTGGGAGGAACATGTTCCCGGTTAATATTAAGTTATTGTGTAGTTAGAGAGTGAACTTGAGTGGGAAACTCTTTCGGTTTACGTGTTGCCGCGCTAGCTATATTTTCGGGTGTTTTTAACATATTTGTGTTTAGATAGCGGTGAACAGCCGGCTTCTAGAGCATTCGAGGATGCTTCCGGTCGCTGGTGAACCACCCACATTAAGCCAGACTAGCCGTCGTAACGTGTCATAGCAAGTGCGCTGCAGTGTAATGTTTGGAAATGTCAGGTTCCATTTTGGCAGTACTTTAGAGGAAAAGCGTGTGATTTAACTGATGAACTTTCCTATCTCTATTTCACTGCCCCAAGTAATTTGTGTTTTTGAATGTGGAGCCAAATTCTGTCACAGATTTGATGCTAAATTTAGAAACTGAAATCAGATGGCCTTACTATACTTACTGAAGAAAATTGAGTTCTTACTAATTTTATCTCTTTTACTCTGATCAGCTGATACAGAATTTCTTATAACTTATTGGTAAAGAAGAACATCTTTTGTTTTCAAGTATCATTTAGCAGTCAGCAAAAGTAATTGATGTGAAGTATGACGTAGTAAACTTATGCGAGCTTCCCAAGATACACTTTCTATGGCTGAGTATCAAACAACAAAGAAGAAAAAAAAAACAAAAAATTTGATTGACTTGCAAAAAGAAACTGATGTTAAGAAGTCTTGGTGTTTTTCTTGTCTTTGTATTATTTCTTGTCTTTGTATTATTTATAACATTCATTAATAGCAAAGTAAAATAAATTTAGTCGAGTGGCTTCTTACCTATGAGCTGTGCTGGGCAAGTTGCGCCAGTCAGCAAGGTGGGAGCCTAAAGTCACGGCATTCAGTAGACTGAGAATGGGCGCAGGAACTCGAGACCACTAGCTCATACGATTTGTGTTCTCAAAGCGACGTTGATAAACGTGTACTTGCCTCTCTCATTCTTTGATAATAGAATTTATTGATAATGGCTGATCTGATAACCTTAGTGACTTGCCCCTGCTTCAGAGACCTAATTTCTGCTGTCTCTTTTCCACAGATAGGGTAAAGAAAGCCAGAGTAGGCACTTATTTTGCAGACTAAAGTAAGATGTCACAGGTCTAAACTGAGGGACCTTTCCTCATCGTCTGTAAGTATTTTAGAGTATCCTCTTTTAACTTGTGATGTTACCTAACTCGTCATCTTTTTATATTGTGAAGCAGTGCGAAAACTAAAACTTGTTGTGCGATCGTCCACCTTTGTTCAAATAAAGTGCTTATTGACTAATGACCGCTGTGTTGAGACTGTTAGATACGGATGTGTATTCATGTATATATCCTTTTATGCTTCATCAAAAAGACACTTTGAACATTGGGCAAAAAAAAAAAAAAAAGCGATTCATGTATCATTGCCTAGCGTTAGTGACACGAGTTTTACAATATTCGTGTGCGTATCATAAATGTGTTCTTTCTAAATGTGTTTCTAGCTGTGTGTCTTTGGCAGGGTGTTCTTGATAATGGGTTCCTCGACTAGGTACTTATTCTCTTCCTTGCCAACGCAACGGAAACCTTTCTTGTTTCGTGAACTTATTTCCTAGCTTGCTGTTCCTGTGCACCTTGTGCGCAGATTCCGCGTTCCTCCAACTCCACACTAAATGGTGCCTTCTTCTTTCCTCTCTTGGAACATCTTTGTCGTAGTTGCGGGAGGCTAAAACTTTCCTATATAATGATAATAATTGATTCATGGAATATCATTGTGCTATGTCGTTCTGAGGACTATGCCCCGTGACCACTCTTATCGCCCACCGGTCATTGAAATGTCATGCCTAGCGTTAGCACTACCCGATTGCCTCTTATGTCTCCGGTATGAAGTTTCTTTCTTGTCGTGCGGTGATATATAAATGGTGCCTTCCTCCTTCCTATCCCAGAACATCTTGTCGTGGTTAAGGGAAGCTAAACCCCTCTCGTGTAACAACGAATACTGTGTTATGAATTCCGTCACTAGACTATCATACCTAGTTCTAACATTATTTAGCTGTTATCTGTGTTTTGCTCAAGATGTAGGATGCTCCTTTCTCGTCATGCAGCACCGTATAAATTAATTGTTCATTCGACTATAACCTTAAATTGGGGTTTTTGTCACGTAATTCCTAGCCCGAGTCTGAATCATATATGTCTGTGCAGATATACGGCTCAACGGGATAAGAAATAAAAAACCTGAAGAGACCTCGTTTCCCTTTGGGCGTCCTACTGAGTTCCGTTCAATGGCGTGCCGAAGCGAAGATCAATTCCGCTAGCGCACGACATTACAAAAGAAGAACAGTCATTGCCAGTTTCTAACCTTCCTATATTCTTCCTGAGTTTTAAAGAAATTAATAGCTTTGAGTTAAATCTGTGGAAGAAGTTCAGGTTTTCTCCGTGATGGGAAAATTTATCTTTGCAGTGTAGGGATTGTCAGTTGTGGAATTTTTCTTTGATGCCTCTTCGAGAACCTTCTCATTCAGCGTCTTCGATTAATTGCAGATCCTCGACGGCACCAAACACCACAACACACATTCTTTGGGTTTTTTGAGCTTCACAAGTTAAATTCATGTGGCCTAATATCTCTCACTAAACCATCGAGATCCACCACTTAAAGTGCTTATTTGTGACGTGAGTCGGACCCTTAACTCGACCTTAGTTACCTTGCATTCTCTTCGGTTTTCGAGCTGTTTTCAGCCTGATATATTATCAAAGTACTGGCTAAGACATTAACTGCTCCAACCCTGGATTCTCGTCGCCAGCGTTTAACGATCTTAACATCCGACATAAATCAAAGATCGATATCTCAACATCAATTACGTTTCCAAAATTGCTTCTCATTCACCTGCTAAAATTAAGCAGAAATGAAGCCTATTTCTTAAAGCCAACGAATTTCTTGGGATTGTTAAATTGTCAGCAATTTGAAAGTAACCGCCACAAAAACGCGCTCACTTACACCTGGCCCACGTCCTTGCTCACCGGACCTCGCCTGCACGGAGTTTCCCATATAAGAGAAGATCTTCAGAAGCCAAGCACGCCATCGCTCATCACGGCTTCCTTTAATAAAGAAATCTAAGCTGAGTTCCCATGCTTCATTATCCCTCTCTTACGATTTCGAAAAACACTGTCGAACAAAACGATTAGGATTGGATGTTGATACCTATCTTGAATCTAACTCATCACCACCAAACCTAACATATTTTACCTAAAGCACTGCAACCATTTAACAATGAAACACATTTAAGAAATAAATATATTTATTTCACTTGCTTAATGATTCAAAAAGAGATCTATCAGTCCTTCAGAGGGTGTTTCTGTCACTAGAATAAATTGAAATATAAACAGACAAATGAAATAAAGCGTCCGGGAAAAACGATCTCTAGAGAGCTCTGTCCGTGTGCTGAACAAGCTATGAATTTCATTTTGCGTGTAAATTTGTTTACGTGTTTCTAGATGTGCATATTGTGTTGCATGATGTTCTTTATAAATTATTTTTTGACTAACCTTTTCTCAATACTTGATAGTTATTTATGACTGTGTATCAATCTGCTTCGGTATAGCGTTTTTGCCTTTTCTTACTTCGATTCAATTAACAATTTAAGAATTTCGAAGAATTCTCTTGTAGCATTTTCATTATTCATAAGTTGTCTGCAATCGCTTGGGATATAAAATATCCAAGAAATGATATATTTTGATTTAACTAGCCCTTGACAGGGTTAATCTATTTGCACGCCCGTATGGTTTGTCTATTAGTACGCCTCGTATAGTTTGTTTATTAGTAAGCCTCGTATGTTTTATCTGTTTGTACATTTTGGATAGTGTGTCCATTAGTGCGTCTCGTATGGTTTGTCTACTAGCAAACCACGTATAGTTTGTCTATTAGCCACACTTCAGCCCTCAGCCACACTTCAGCCTAATTTCATAAAATATTAAAAACTAACATCCTAAAATTAAATTATACAAATGTAATTATTTTTATAATTTTACAAGACCAAATTAATTCGATTAAACCCAAAATTTTACCAAAAATGCGTTTCGAAAATATTTGCCGATCACGTTTCCGTCAGTCACTTCCGTTGGAAACATTCGCGCAGAACCATTTCGCAGCTTCCGCTCAAAAGAGCATATAAGGCCGACTTTTCAGGCAGAGTCGTCATTCTCGTACAGATCCTCCTGAATAGTGCTTGGGCCCAGAGCGGGCATTTGTAAGTATCAAGTGTTAGAGTTAATTGTATTATGTCTTAACTTTCCTGTGTTGTGTCTTGTTTGGATCTGACCGAGGGGTATAGCCAGTCCTCACGAAACCTCGACAAGCATCCGGGAAAAATTATGAGAGGGATAATAAGGCTCTTTGGACTCAGCTTTTTTTTTGTATGGTTTTATTGGAAGAAGCCGGGAAGGTCGCCGAGACTTGATCCTGCGGATCGACGAGACTTGATCCTGCAGATCTTGACTGAAGATACTTCGCAGTCCGGAGGCAGTCGCTCCGGCCGGTGGATGAGATTTTTAAGTGTATTGTGTTCAGAATATTATATTTACTGAGGGCAATTTGTAAACAAGCACAACAATCGGTGCGTAGCTATTTGTGTGGGCAAAGCCTGCTTAATTTTGGAGCAGGTGAGTTTGATCAAGGTGCCGAGCCTGATGGCGATGACGACTCTTGGTTTGAATAGTAATTATGATCCAGGCACGCTGAATTCGGCAATCGAGGGGCTAATTCAATTGTGCCCGTAATTTTAGGCAGTTGAGAATTAAGGCCCGTAATTAGGGAATATATAAGGCTGAAGGTTTTTTGAGCATAGCCAAATCTAATCCAAGTAGAGAAATCCCAAAAGCGGCCCAGGGAGAATGTTGTAAGTGGTGTGTGTGATGACGTGGAGGTCCTGCAAGGAGTCCAAAAAGCTGGATGAACAGTCCAAGGAGACATCAAGGAGACACCACTGACAGTCCACATCATAAAATAATAATAAAACTCCCACACGGCAGAATCCGAAAATTCCTACAGATTTGACTCTAGTTAATTTCATTCGTTCTCTTCCTCGTCAAGCTCGAAAGTGGAGAGATAGGACAGAAGCCATTAAGAAAACTCTTATACAGCTGCTCCTGCTTTAAATACAAGGCATAAAGTTCAAGAATTTTTAGTAATACTATTGGTGATTATCTAAAGCATAATCGGGGATCAAATCCCTGGAACCATTTCAAAACACATGACTTAACAGGACATGGTTCAAGAAGCAGAAGAAAAGAATTACAGCAATTAAGAATTTCCTATAAAGAGAATTAATGCTTCTTTAAGTACTCTAGAACATCTCTATAACTTGTACAAGAAATAACAGAGAAAAATTCTAAGGTTTCATTTGATATAAATCCTACTGAAAATCACGGGTAAATATCAGGTGCAATTAATAAATGGTAAGGAATAATACCCAATAATAAGAAAAGGAAGCACTAAACGTTTTTGCTTGCGCGGAAAGGAAATGTGCGCGAGATGAAACATGAAGATCAGTGCGGCGAATAACCCGGCGGCTCTACACGTCGGCATTCGCCAAAGCCGCCGGCATAATTTGTGCGCACTGGTGAAAGGCAAATGGTAGTGGGTATTTTTGTCACAAGAATGAGCAGAATGAAATTAAATTGTTATAAAAATGATTTAAATTGAAATAAGTGCGATTACGCAAGGTTCAAGGAGTATGAGCTATAAAAAAAGACGACTCAAAACTTTAGCAAGTATAGACATGAATAACCTTCGTAATTTGTACACATACGAGATTATTAGGAGACGTCTTTAATTATTATTTCGCGTTGAAACATTATTTAAGAGAAACTACTGCAAGTACGCCTTGTAAAAAAAAAGAAGATACTATTATAACACATGCTTATAGTGCAGTTATGGTCACGGCGTAGTGACGGAAAACGGCAGTATCTGCTCCGCCATTGAAAACAACAAAGACACCTATCGACAAAGAACGCCGGCGATTTAGCCGCGTGCGTTCACGAGTCAGTTTTTATGAGTAATTCTCGATATGATACTGGCAACCACAATATAAGTTTTGCCGTAAAAAGAAACAATGACGTTAGCTGAATATCTAGTATGAAATTTCAACACGTGAATCTGGAAATGACACGCAATATTCACTCTATATCACCGAGTTAGCACTCTAGATAACACATGCTAGTCTAAGAATCTTAACACTATTTGAGAGTTTATGACACTGAGCAGTTCTTTAAGTTTAACACAATCACACGAAAAAAAACACATGGCACATTTAATTTTACCCGGTTTCTTTCTATTCTAAGCCTAAATTTCACTTGCACTTACAAGATGATGTTCGCACGCTAAAGCCACAAGCAAGAGTGAGCTAGTTCAAGTGACGCTCTTCGATGTTGCCGTATCGGGCTGCTTTAAACTCGAAATGTCGAATGATTATTTGATCTCTCATGTATTTACACAAAAACTTCAATGATTACGAATTAGAAGTAGAAAATAATTAATAATAAATTATAGTAAGATTTTTAACGCCAATGATTAATTTTATTTAAGTGCGAAAGGGAAAATTCATAATTCTTACGCTTTGTAGCGATATGCTACATTACCCCCCAAGGCGCAGACCGAAAGGTCCACCCGCTGCAATCATTTGTAGCGGGAAGGAGGTCTAACTACGCGACCCTGCCGGGTTCGGCAGGTGGAAAATGTTACTGAGCGGGGAAGTTTCACCAAACGGGTCTGCAAATTTAGATCGGCAAGAGTTCTAGGAACACGAGTTACTGCAGCGGGCTCGTCTGGCCTATCCAGACTTGTCGCTGTTTCAGTAAGAGGGCTAGAATTAGAATCTACGACAGGCTCAGAGATAGGGTTTGAATGTATAGGCACATAGAAAGGATTACACTCAAGTTGACTAGGCAATAATGCAGCCAACTGAGGAAACTGAGATGGTAGATATGAACGAGTCTCAGTGGAAGGGGAATTCTGTGGAGAGAATGATGAGTTAGAAGTTACACTATGATCGGAAGTGTACGCGACTTTTAATCGATCAATGCTCATGGGGTCGTGTGAACCCGATCTTTCCAGGACAAAATACTTGGGCGTGCGTTTGATTATTTTGAATGGGCCATCATAGGGGCGCGTGAGTGTAGGTTTGATGGCGTCGTTTCGGACGTACACATGTGTGCAGTCCTGCAAGGCAGGATCCAGTTTGTCCTCAGTCTGAGGCATTCGCGGAGCCACATACTTGATCTGGCGCATGCAATCTTTGAGGCAGGTTACATATGCGGAACGGTCAGCGGATGAAAATTCAGGCAAAGGTTTTGGGTCAACAATGTCGCCGGGGAGACGAAGTGTTTGACCATATAGCATCTCTGCTGCTGTGCACTGCTGATCTCGTCGGTACAGATTGCGAATGCTCAACAATACTAATGGAAGTCTGTCAGTCCAATCATTGCTGCAGTTTAGGCAACGTAATGCCGACTTTAAATCTCTGTGGACTCTCTCAATAAGTCCATTTGACTGTGGATGATAAGCAGTAGTATTTACGTTTTCACACCCTAAAGCAGTGCTAAGCTCACTCCAAAATTTGGAGGTAAATTGTGATCCCCGGTCATGCGTGACGCGTAAGGGAATACCAAATCTGGAGATCCAGTTGGACATGAAGGCGCGCGCTACAGTCTCAGTTTGGATATCAGGAAGAGGAACAGCCTCAACCCAACGTGTGAACCTATCAATGATGGTCAACAAATAAGAATGACCGCGCGATAAAGGCAAAGGACCCACCAAATCTAGGTGTACAGAGTCGAACTTGTGACCTGTGAATGCAACTCTCTGCAGCGCTGCACGGTTGTGTTTCACCACTTTACTTCTCTGACACGCATGGAAATTTTGCACAATTTGCTTGACCTCCTTACGCATCGCTGGCCAGACGTAACGATCAGAAATCAAACGCAATGTACGGTTAATACCAGGGTGTGAGAAGGAATGATAGTGGAGGACAGCTACTCTGCGGAGAGTCGCGGGAAGAAACAAACGAGCAGGTCGCTCGGCATCACGGTACACGCCGTCAACCAAGGTTAACTTCAGAGAGGAAGTGTTAGAAGGTTTGAGAAGGTCCTGGAGTTCAGGATCCTCCTTCTGCGCGCTTTCAATGTTGCCGAAAGTGATTTCACCACTGGTTTGGACAGTATTTATGCGCGATAGACAATCAGCGACAGTATTGTCCAACCCTTTTATGAAACGGATGTCAGTGGTAAACTGACTTATAAACGACAAATGTCGCGCTTCTCTCGGGGAATGTCTTTCAGAAGGCATCTTGATCGCTGAGGTCAGAGGTTTGTGATCTGTGTAGATCACAAACTCCTTCGCCTCTAGAGCATAGCGAAAGTGTCTCACAGACAAGTAGATAGCAAGAAGTTCCCTACCGAACGCGCTATAAGCACGCTCAGTGGGCGACAGCTTTTTTGAAAAGAAAGCAAGAGGAGAGATGTTAGTACCTACTTGTTGTTGCAAAACAGCACCTACAGCAGTACTGGAAGCGTCCACTACTAGACTAAAATCAGCATTAGCAATAGGGTAGGATAATTCAGTCGCGGAAGCTAACTTGTGTTTTATTTCCTCAAAAGCTTTGCGCGCTTCTTCCGTCCATTTTACCTCAATAGATTTGCCTTTTCGTTTCGGTTCGAGGAGGTCAGACAAGGGCGCTAAAGTTTGAGCACAGTTGCGAATGAAACGATGATAGAAGTTAACAGAACCTAGGAACCTTCTTAGTTCCTTCTGGGTCTGTGGAAGAGGAAAGTTTTTGATCACCTCTACTTTGGAAGGCAAAGGTTTTAGACCTAGGCTAGAGATTTCATGACCTAAGTAAATCAGTGATGGCTTTCCGAGCTCACATTTGGCAGGATTTACGAGGAGTCCATTTTCGGACAGTCTTTGAAAAACGACCCTAAGGTGGTCTTTGTGCAACTCCGGGGTTGTGGATGCCACTAGGATGTCGTCTAGATAGACATAGGCGAAAGTGAGATCAGAGAAAATTTCAGCCATGTGCCTTTGGAACGTTTGAGGAGCGTTCCTCAAGCCATATGGCATTTTTAGGAACTCAAAGAGACCGAACGGAGTGATTACCGAGGTCTTCTCAATTGCGCTTTCCTCAAGTGGAATTTGATGAAAGGCGTGCTGAAGGTCTATCTTTGAGAAAATTTGAGTTCCCTCTAAATTAGCACTGAAATCATGAAGGTAAGGAATAGGGTAGCGATCAGGTAGAGTAACGGCATTCAACCTGCGGAAATCCCCGCACGGTCTGAATTCACCGTTAGCCTTGGGTACTAGCAAAAGAGGACTAGCCCAAGGACTTTTGGAACTGCGGATAATGCCATTTTCGAGCATGCGCGCGAATTCTTTCTTGGCTAACGCCAATCGGTCAGGCGGCAATCGCCTTGCACGGGAGTAAACCGGCGGACCTTGCGTCTCTATGAAGTGCTTTGTGCTGGTCTGCATTTTTGTAGAAACTAAGTTAGAATTTGTCAATGCAGGAAAATCTTTTAGTAATTGCTCAAACGTGCACTCTTCCTTTAAGGCGATAGAGAAAGAATGCAAGACATTAGCTCTAGTTATGCTACAAGCGGGAATTGAGATCTGTGTCTCCTCGTCCCTAATTCTGCGGTTTTTAACATCTACAAGTATGCCAAACTTGGCTAGAAAATCAGCACCTATTATGGGCTCTTGTACTTCCGCGATCAGGAATGTGAAACGAAAGTTTCGCCTCAATCCCAGACTGCACTCTAATACTCTTTCACCGTAACAAGGAATTGGCGTGCCGTTTGCGGCGCGTAATGTCGCCAACAATGGGTTGTTTTTGTCTTTCACCGTGGCTAGGATAATTGACACACTGGAGCCAGTGTCTATTAAAAATCGGTATTTGGTTGTGGGATCAAGGATGGTCAAGAGGCGAGTAGTCTGGGAATGAGGCAACGCAGTACTCGCTACTATGCGTTGCTGTTGGCGTTTCCCGAAGTCATTTCGGTATAGCGGGGGCAAAAACGGGACCCGCACTTTCGTGCTTGGTCACCATACTTTGTGTGATACCAGCATAAATTGCTACCGGCATCACGAGAGCGCGACCGAAAGCGACGGTCTTGATTTGACCTATCATAAGATCTACCTCTATCAAAGCGTTGAGGAGGAGGAAAAGGATGATAGTTGGAGGGATAGTCATAAGGATAGTCGTAGGCATTTTGGTGGCTTTGGAATCTCCCTGGGCCTTGCTGAATGTGAGCTACGCTCTGGCCACTCTGACCTAACTGGCAATTCTGGAGAGCTTGCTTTATCTCAGCGATGTCTTGCTGCAACTTATCTATTGTGGCTGAGGATTGATTCTGGGTATTTATGGGGCTAAAATTTGCAGCAGCTGCATTCAGGGACGCAACTTGCGGTGCTTGTGGCGAATTGATGTTGCGCATCACCGTCTCGGTGGACTCCGCTAGCTTTTCCAGCGTTTGATCGGGGCCTGCTAGCGATAGAAATGGGCGCACGTTTTGTGGAAGCTTAGTCATGAAAACTTCCTTCAGGAATCCCTGAGCTACGGCAACACCCGTAGCGAGTTTTCGCAGTTCTTTCACTAGCGAAGTGGGAAAGAAAGAGCTAGAGACAGATGGAATTGCTGAGGCGTCTACCAAACTACAAAATTTGTCCGCATCGGACATCTGCAACTTCTGCAGAATCTTTCTTTTTGAGGTGCCGTACGGATCAACGGCGGGAGGGCTTTCGAGCAATTGATTTGAATCATTCAACAATTTTGTAGGGGCTGCGGACACAAGGGCGTAGAATTGATCAGTGTTACTAGTAACTCTATGATACCTAAACATTGCCTCACACTGTTGGAACCAGGTGTGGGCGTCCTCCGGAATGAAGGGAGGGAGCCTAATGGGTTTTGTGGGGGCTCGATCTTCATTATCTGAGTCATGCATGCTAGCAATCTCTTTAGGGGTGCGCAATTAAGATATCAGTGCCTATGACTTGGAATTAAGTGGCAAGGGTTTGCGTTAATTCTTTACCTACTCAATCATTCAAATTAAGTTGAAACAGAAGGAAAGGGAATATGAAATTGGAAACGAGAAAAAAATTATGCGGTATGCGGCAATTTGCGTAGGCACAAAAATAAAGCAGGTGAGGAAAATTATTTTTCTACCTACTCAATCGATCAATAACGTTGAAGAAACGGAGGGAAAGAGAGAATGGAAACGCGAATTTTTGCGGTCGTCAGAATAAACGTACTAAACGTAAGCACAGAAATAGGAAAACAATATATTTTCCCTACCTACTGAGGCACATAAAACAAAAAAGGACAGTAAAGCGCTGAAAAAAATTTTTGTTAGAGCTGCTCAGAGAATCACCATTAACACAGTAATCTAAGAAATTCTCAAAGACTACGACATGGGAAATTTATTACTACAATGATATACCAAAATTACCTCTCTCACAACCTCTCAAATACTTGTCGAGTTCTTAAAGAAGGTTTTGGGGTTATTTTAACTGGGGGTATTTTAACTGGGGTCTTCACCAGTGATTTTTATCTTTGGGGTTGCCAGTGTTATTTTTACTGGGGTCACCAGTGTTTGGATCTGACCGAGGGGTATAGCCAGTCCTCACGAAACCTCGACAAGCATCCGGGAAAAATTATGAGAGGGATAATAAGGCTCTTTGGACTCAGCTTTTTTTTTGTATGGTTTTATTGGAAGAAGCCGGGAAGGTCGCCGAGACTTGATCCTGCGGATCGACGAGACTTGATCCTACAGATCTTGACTGAAGATACTTCGCAGTCCGGAGGCAGTCGCTCCGGCCGGTGGATGAGATTTTTAAGTGTATTGTGTTCAGAATATTATATTTACTGAGGGCAATTTGTAAACAAGCACAACAATCGGTGCGTAGCTATTTGTGTGGGCAAAGCCTGCTTAATTTTGGAGCAGGTGAGTTTGATCAAGGTGCCGAGCCTGATGGCGATGACGACTCTTGGTTTGAATAGTAATTATGATCCAGGCACGCTGAATTCGGCAATCGAGGGGCTAATTCAATTGTGCCCGTAATTTTAGGCAGTTGAGAATTAAGGCCCGTAATTAGGGAATATATAAGGCTGAAGGTTTTTTGAGCATAGCCAAATCTAATCCAAGTAGAGAAATCCCAAAAGCGGCCCAGGGAGAATGTTGTAAGTGGTGTGTGTGATGACGTGGAGGTCCTGCAAGGAGTCCAAAAAGCTGGATGAACAGTCCAAGGAGACATCAAGGAGACACCACTGACAGTCCACATCATAAAATAATAATAAAACTCCCACACGGCAGAATCCGAGAATTCCTACAGATTTGACTCTAGTTAATTTCATTCGTTCTCTTCCTCGTCAAGCTCGAAAGTGGAGAGATAGGACAGAAGCCATTAAGAAAACTCTTATACAGCTGCTCCTGCTTTAAATACAAGGCATAAAGTTCAAGAATTTTTAGTAATACTATTGGTGATTATCTAAAGCATAATCGGGGATCAAATCCCTGGAACCATTTCAAAACACATGACTTAACAGGACATGGTTCAAGAAGCAGAAGAAAAGAATTACAGCAATTAAGAATTTCCTATAAAGAGAATTAATGCTTCTTTAAGTACTCTAGAACATCTCTATAACTTGTACAAGAAATAACAGAGAAAAATTCTAAGGTTTCATTTGATATAAGTCCTACTGAAAATCACGGGTAAATATCAGGTGCAATTAATAAATGGTAAGGAATAATACCCAATAATAAGAAAAGGAAGCACTAAACGTTTTTGCTTGCGCGGAAAGGAAATGTGCGCGAGATGAAACATGAAGATCAGTGCGGCGAATAACCCGGCGGCTCTACACGTCGGCATTCGCCAAAGCCGCCGGCATAATTTGTGCGCACTGGTGAAAGGCAAATGGTAGTGGGTATTTTTGTCACAAGAATGAGCAGAATGAAATTAAATTGTTATAAAAATGATTTAAATTGAAATAAGTGCGATTACGCAAGGTTCAAGGAGTATGAGCTATAAAAAAAGACGACTCAAAACTTTAGCAAGTATAGACATGAATAACCTTCGTAATTTGTACACATACGAGATTATTAGGAGACGTCTTTAATTATTATTTCGCGTTGAAACATTATTTAAGAGAAACTACTGCAAGTACGCCTTGTAAAAAAAAAGAAGATACTATTATAACACATGCTTATAGTGCAGTTATGGTCACGGCGTAGTGACGGAAAACGGCAGTATCTGCTCCGCCATTGAAAACAACAAAGACACCTATCGACAAAGAACGCCGGCGATTTAGCCGCGTGCGTTCACGAGTCAGTTTTTATGAGTAATTCTCGATATGATACTGGCAACCACAATATAAGTTTTGCCGTAAAAAGAAACAATGACGTTAGCTGAATATCTAGTATGAAATTTCAACACGTGAATCTGGAAATGACACGCAATATTCACTCTATATCACCGAGTTAGCACTCTAGATAACACATGCTAGTCTAAGAATCTTAACACTATTTGAGAGTTTATGACACTGAGCAGTTCTTTAAGTTTAACACAATCACACGAAAAAAAACACATGGCACATTTAATTTTACCCGGTTTCTTTCTATTCTAAGCCTAAATTTCACTTGCACTTACAAGATGATGTTCGCACGCTAAAGCCACAAGCAAGAGTGAGCTAGTTCAAGTGACGCTCTTCGATGTTGCCGTATCGGGCTGCTTTAAACTCGAAATGTCGAATGATTATTTGATCTCTCATGTATTTACACAAAAACTTCAATGATTACGAATTAGAAGTAGAAAATAATTAATAATAAATTATAGTAAGATTTTTAACGCCAATGATTAATTTTATTTAAGTGCGAAAGGGAAAATTCATAATTCTTACGCTTTGTAGCGATATGCTACAGTCTTAACTTGTTCCTTGTTAGGGAGCGCTCGTTATTGTGTCTTAGGAACATTCACTGTGTTTATCTGTGCCGGTGTAGTTAGGCACAAGATTCAAGTTCACTGCGCCATTTCGTCAGTGTTTTTGTTAGACCAGAGAGGCCTCTTTCCATCTTGGAATAATGGAGTACGACAACGATTATAAGTATGAGTGTGGGGTATAGAAACATAGTAGGTAATCTAGGAACTACATGTACTGTACGTCCGTCGAGCACGGCGGCGAGAACAAGAAGAAGGAGCTTGATCGCTCTACAAAGGCAGTTAGCACATGAACATAGAAAACGGGACGGAAGCAATTTAATGGGCGACTGCGACAACTCATATATAATAATATATATATATACTGAAGTTGGATCTCAACACACCCCCTCCAACTGAAGTATTCCATCCCACTATGCATCAATTCACATAGTAATCAATTAGAGCTAACATTTCAACGTTCAGATCTTTCATTGAACATTGAACAGCAGAAAAACAACATAAAAAAAATCATCAGTGTAGATCTACAGATTACACTGAGCACGATACAAAAAAAAATATAACGCACAATAATGCATAGTCCGCAATAGCGTTAAGAGTATTGTACTCACGAAAGTTCTACCTTTTCTTGCAATTGGTCTACACAAAGCTAAACTGGAAACATGTCAGACACAGTAACTTAGAATTAAACACACACTTTGAACTTGAGCAACGACTGTCTAGTAACAGGCTTTGTGAACATGTCAGCCATGTTTTCCTCTGAAGGAACAAAGCGCAAAACCGCTTTATTGTCTTGAATACTTGCTCGAATGAAATGAAATCTTATGTCTATATGTTTCGAGCGTTGATGATGAACAGGGTTTTTGGCTAGGTCAATAGCACCTCTATTATCAACAAAAATTTCAACCGGTTCATCATATCCATCCATATCACATAGTAGCTGTTTGAGAAAAATTCCCTCCTGCACAGCATAAGTCAGGGCAATGTACTCAGCTTCACAGCTTGAAAGAGCAACAATATTTTGTTTCTTGGACTTCCAAGATATCAGTGAACTGTTGCTAGATGATTTAAACACGTATCCTGATATGCTCTTCCTGTCAGAGGATCCACCCCAGTCAGAGTCAGAGAAACCAGTAATTTGCACGGGGTTCTCGGATTTCACAAATTTCAAACCGTATGAAATAGTACCTTTAAGATACTTCAACACAAATTTACACAAATTCAGATGAGCATTTGTTGGACAAGTTAAATGTTGCGACAGTAATGTAACAACATAGCAAATATCAGGCCTAGTACAAGTCATCAAGTAGATCAGGCTGCCAACTATCTCACGGAACAGTTTTGGATCGCACCAATTCCTAGAATCAGAGCTTACATCAAGCTTGTTGGCACTGGGATCACAGGGAATAGACTTAGGCTTACAATCAGACATCCTAAATTTTGACAAAATTTTCTCAACATACTTTGACTGCTTCATCTCAATTGAGTCATGCTTCACATCAAATTCAATGCCTAAAAAACATGAAATTTGTCCAAGATCTTTCATTTTGAATTTATTTGACAATGAACACTTGACTTCAGTCAATACCACAGCGTTAGAAGAGGCCAAAATTAAATCATCAACCCATACAATGATAATCACTTTTCCAGAGTCGCTTTCCCTCACATAGACACAAGTATCACTGAGAGATTGAACAAAATTTTGTTCAACAAGAAAATGATGCAAAAGGTTGTTCCAGTTACGGCCACTTTGCTTTAAGCCATACAAAGATTTTTTGAGTTTGCAGACTAACTTCTCTCCATTTTTGTCAAGTTCAACAAATCCCTCAGGCTGTTATACAAAAACATCACAGTCAATTTTTGCATGAAGATAAGCAGTGCACACGTCCATCTGGTGCACAATGTACGACTTTTGCACAGCAATATCCATCAGCATTCTAACAGAAGTTAGACGTGCTGTAGGAGAAAAAGTTTCTTTGAAATCGACATCAGCTACTTGGGAATATCCCTTGGCTACATAACGAGCTTTGAAAGTTTCCTGGTCATTGGGTCCTGATTTAACACTATAGACCCATCGTCCCCCAATGACAGATCTATCTTTTGGCTTTTCAACAAGTTCGTACGTCTCATTATCGGCTAGTGCAGCTATCTCAGTGGTCATTGCCTGTTTCCACTCAACAGAATCTGGGGATGAAATTGCCTCAGAGTAAGACTTAGGGATACTGCTCACTTTGTAGCAATAATCAACAAAATTATTAGTGATATCCAATTCATCTGGATCAACATAGTCTTTTAAATAAGCTGGGGGCTTCTTTTCTCTCAAAAGAAATCTTCTAGTGGGCTCTGCATCTGAATGAGTTTCATTTTGAATCACTTCTGGAACAGTCCCAGGTTTCAACTCAGCCTCAGCCTTGTCAGCCTTCTCACTTTGTTTCAGCTCAGCAGGGTTATCTACAGCAATGAACTCATCCTCACCCACCACATTTCTAGAAATTTTATCACAGAATGTGACACATCTGACTCTTTTTATTTGACAAGTTTCAGGGAAATAAATCATGTAAGCAGGGCTGCACGGGTCATATCCCAGAAAAGTACCCTGCTCTGACCTAGGGTCAAGCTTTCCTGGGTTTTGAACCATGGCAAAACATTTTGAACCAAAAATGTGCATATTGGACAGGTCAGGTTTCTTTCCCGTGAACATCTCAAAAGGAGTTTTGCCTGTCCTTTTGTTGAAACACCTATTTCTAATGTAAGCAGCTGTTCTTACAGCATGATTCCACAATTCTTTTGGCAAATTTGCATGTAGCAACAAACACCTAGCCATCTCAAACAATGATCTCCAAGATCTCTCAGCAGTCCCATTCTGATGGGGAGAGTACGGAGCTGAAAATTCGTGTTTTATTTTATTCTCCGTAACAACAGCTTTGAACAAGTTTGAGGAATACTCAGTGCCGTTATCTGTTCTTAAACGTTTAACAGAGCCAAATGGAGCAGAATCAGCCAAGAATTTCTTAAATGCCCCAACAGCGTCACTTTTACTTTTTAGGAAATAAACAAAAATGAGGCCTGAAAAGTCATCCACAAAAGACATGACATACATGGAATTCTCAAAAGAAGTAGGGCTTATAGGTCCTGCTAGGTCACTATGGACTAGCTCTAAAGGTTTTCTTGATCTTTCATCAGGGTCTCTGCTCCTATATTGACACATTTTACCCTGGACACAGATCTCACAATCGAAATTATGCTTGTTGGTAATTTTCATTCCTTTAGTAATACCTTCTAGGCTCAACACATCTTTTACATTACAATGCCCAAGAATATTGTGCCACTCTTCCAGAGTGTGTTCACCAACAGCATTAATAGAATCAACAGAGCTTACAGAATTTAAATAATACAGCTTTCCACATTTTTTAATATTAAACGCATTCCCATCTGAAGCAAACAACTTTGAGGCTTTTGACTGAAATTAAATGATGCACCCTGATCAATAGCAGCCTGGACAGAGAAAATATTCTGCTTAAAACTAGGAATACAAAGAACATTTTTTAAAAGAACATTGTGTTTCCTATTTTTGGCGTCAGTCAGGGTAATTCTCGCATCACCTTTACACTCTACAATATTGTTCATCCTAGAACCATCTGCTAATTCAATGAAATGATTCCTAGGGTCAAAACTTTCATCTAAAGATACAAACTTAGATTTATCACAAATAATGTGAGCAGTAGCTCCACAATCCACCAGTAACTTTGCACTGTCTACAACAGAAGCACTTTCTGAGTCTGTTGATACTCTAAAACAAAAAGAGCTTTTCACATCTTTGCTATCAGTAGCCATCGCTTTTGCGGTATCTCTCTTTCTGCAAAAATTAGTATCATGAGATGCACTTTTACAAATTGAACACCACCGATTTTTCTTTGCACTGTGACTTTTACACTCATATTTCTTGTGACCTGACTTACCACATAAGTAACAAGTAATTTTAGAATCTTTCACTTTCATAATTCTTTCTTCACTTTCACTGTAGCCTTGTCGGGTCTTCTTTGTTTCCTCTTCACTCTTGAGAGCCGATTTGAATTTCATGAAGTCCATTTCTTTACTGTCAATTTGCGTGATGACGGTAGAAAACGCGTTGTAAACAGCTGGCAATCCCCTGATAATCATGGCGATTATCAGTCCATCGCTGATACTCTCGCCGGCTTTCTTCAGGTAGGATGCAGTTGTCTCTGCCCGCAGCAAGTAGTCGGTTACCGTCTCGCCATTTTTCATCTTCAACGCAGCCAACTCGCAATACAGAGAAATAATTCTCGGTTTACTGCTGCCGAGGTAATGATCAGGCAGAATCTTCATGGATTTTCTTCCATCTCCATAGGCGTCTCTGATAATCAGCGAGAGACTTTTATCATCGAGCCTTTGCACAAGCTCGGAGAAAACTTTCTTATTCTTCTCAACATCCAGACTTGATTCTTCACCCTCGAGGACGGCACCCAACGATTTCAAGTCTAGGTAGGCCCGAAAATTCGCCCACAACTCATACCTTTCATCATTGCCATCAAAAGTTAGGTTACTGGGCCCATAACCTGTTAGACCAGAGAGGCCTCTTTCCATCTTGGAATAATGGAGTACGACAACGATTATAAGTATGAGTGTGGGGTATAGAAACACAGTAGGTAATCTAGGAACTACATGTACTGTACGTCCGTCGAGCACGGCGGCGAGAACAAGAAGAAGGAGCTCGATCGCTCTACAAAGGCAGTTAGCACATGAACATAGAAAACGGGACGGAAGCAATTTAATGGGCGACTGCGACAACTCATATATAATAATAAATATATATACTGAAGTTGGATCTCAACAGTTTTTCCCTGAATTAATTTAGCCGTGCAAACTTGCATATTCACTTTAGCATCAGATCCCAATTTGAATGTGTCTTTTACACGGTTTCCCACTGGTGTTTTTACCAGTCCTGTTAGCCTTATAATTCAATTAACTATTGGCAGTACAGTAGCTAGAATTTTAGTTATTTTATTTACTGTCGTGCATTGTGTAATTAAGTCGTGATTCAAACAAGTATAGAATTCTTTTCACGTTCAACACTCAACGTTTAAAGTCCAAAAATCTTAAGAAATAAAAAAGGATATTGCAGCAAATCGCGTTTGTATTTTCTGTAGTACTCATTTCAAGTCAATTCACATAAATAATTGTTCCTTATAAATACCTAACTACATTTGACATGTCTTTTAGGAATAGAAGCAGTGTTCTTATGTGACAACATTTTTCCATGAATTAATTGAGCCTTTTTTAAATCACTGTAACTTTGTTCTCAGCCTAGTTGTTGTGACTTTCGTGTCTGTTTATGTGCTGCTCCTTTTTATGTAACTTCTGCTGCAATTCTTGCTCATCTGAATAATAGAGTATAGAGACTTCACCTTTTCTCATACTTATATTTTAGTACATTAATTATCTAATTACCTCAGTGCTTTAGCTATTATTTTGGCTGTAGTTCATTTAAACTCAGTTGTGTTGCTGCTTGTAATGTCAGGATGGAGCTTGTGACCAGTTGGTCTATAACACTGATTCTGGTGTTAAGATGATTCAGGCTGCGACTCGGGCGCTAGAGTTGCGGACTGATTCTTATCACCAGACTTCTGCCATGGTTTATCCTGTTAATGTTGCAGTTTGCGCAGTCTTGCACATGTGTATGAATGGACTCGTTTTTTTGTTCAAAATAATCCAGCACGATGTCCCCTGACAGGATCTACTGGACCACACATTCATGCACTCACAAACACGTATGGAACCAAACCCTAATCTCGTAATTTAAGGAGCTTACCTCCTCCGGGTTCACCCTCCTGGTTCACTCCTCCGAGTTCTTCTCCCAGTTGTTCCTCCTGTTCAAATTTCACTATACTGGAAGGCCTGCATCCCTGCAGCTAAGCCGCTAAAATCTCCAGTTGAGACCATTCGGGCGAGAGTCCCCATTTCTTACCGAGTTTTCCCAACCGGTAACAAATTCCCTACTCAGCACACAATTCACTACTCACTTAGTGTCGGAACCTCCCACACTTACACATCATCGACTTCACACTCCAGCACGCGCTTCACAAGCCTGAGCTGCACGAATCGTCTGAAGTTATTCAACCTCCTTGGACTCTCCCCAAGAAGTCTCGCGAACAAGAGTCAAGCCTCGCACGTCGGCGTTCAACCTCCTCCTCAATAAATCCCATACCGGCGAGTGAAACTATTCTCTCATTTTCCCTCGGTGTTGGCTTGTGGTAATTTTGTTGTTTCATGGATTATTAGACGCTAGAAATATTGCGTCCGAATACCGCCTAACTCCTTCTGAGTCAGTGGCCTAATTTTTATCAATTCGTAATTCAATGTGCTTACCCGAGCACTGGTGACCCAAAAGTAGTAAAAGAACATCTTCCTGGTGTAATCGATAAATTCCTCGATATTCAACCTTTAAAAATATCATTCAGTTGTTTCCCCCACTTTGGGAGAACTTCATAGGTACGTCTGTCTAAGGACGTCTTATATTGAGAAATTTTTAAATGTCAATACGTTGTGTATCTTATGTGTCAACTTTTTTAGAAATAAACGGTTTTGTATTTTTCTTTTCTTCTTTCTCACGTTTTTCTCTCAATCTTATGTTCAATCCCTGACATGTCTATGATGATACCTATTATTGTTTTTATGTACAGATTTTAATGCCAGGATATTTCAAAATTAAAATTTTACATTTTATGTTTGTATTCATATGCCTAATAAACTCTATTTCTTTCACTGTGATACCGCTAAAAATCGTACGGCTGCTGACAACTTCGCAGGGAATTTGACTGTGATTCGACACTCGATAGGAGAAGTGAGTTTAGTATCAGTGAAGTGTCAACGGAAACATGGCGGCGGTTGCGGTTGAATTAGCTAAGGTGAATAATTTATGGTACACCATTGAACTTTTCATGACTAAATTAGTTTGCATAAGATACTCTTTTTCTGAGATTGCTATTGACGTGGGGCTTTTCGTGGGGAACTTCGCATCTACGTAACATTGAAGAAGCGACTGAATGGAAGTTAACGCCCTTCACTCTGTGTAACTTTATTGTTTATCATTGTTAGCACTAGAAACGAGCGTAATTGTAATTATAAATTTTCTAACATTGATGAAAATTATATGAAATTGGATGTTTGGCTACATATAAATGCTAAGGTTCTTGATAGCCCTGATACTTCGAAACTTATCGTGGCTTAAGTTTAATACACGTCACATTACGGTCAACATAACATTTGGAGATTACCAATTACAATCTCTTGTTATAGAAAGCAACTGCATTAAGTTATAATGAATTGTTGTTTTACTGAAATTTGATAATTAATAGCATGTGGTATAGTTTAATCATAATTTCATGATATGTAGTTAGGACGCTTTTTGACAATCTATGCTCTCATTTTGATGAATCCCTTTTATTCAATGTAAAATTTGAACCATTCTAAAATTATTTTTTTACATCTACAATGAAACTTATAGAAATGTATTCATTACTAGTTACTGTTTGATATTTTACAAAAAAGTTTCTTTCTTAACATACCTATTGTAAATGATCTTGACTTCATAAAGTTCAATGTTAAATTCATAATGTATAGTATTGTAATATACCCTATATATAAAGTCTGTGTTATTTTTTTCATCATTTGTTTTCTTGAAGTAGGTATGCTGTTATGTTTTGAACTATGAATATATATTTTTTCAAATATATATAATGTTTCAATACAAATTTAGTCTTAGTTAATGTTATTGTTGAATCTGTCATGATAATTTTGATTTTCCAGTTATAGGGATTCTTGGAGCTTACGTATCCCATATGTTTTTGAAAAATATCAGGAAAACTTGAAAAATACCATGAATAAAATGTGTTTTAAGTTTAATTTTATATAAAATCTGCAATTTTTATCAGAATTGGATCATATTTAAAAAACCTAACGACAAAAAGGTAGCAGAAACAAAATTTTCCTAATGAAATTAAGCCAATCAACAACTAAATGATGATCTAAATCCAATTGTTCATAGATCACAGTCATAGGAAGTCTCAAAAATAAATAAGTTTCAAATTTTTTGCGATCAAAAGAAGAACTCGAATTTTCACTGAAAGAACGATGACTCCCCCTCACGACCCAACCTGTTTACGTTCGTAATAGGAGTTAGCTGGTCAATGTTAAGTTTAATGCAACCACGGAAAATAATAATTCGGATCCAAAGAATCACTAAAGGAACACATTTAAAAATGGTTTACAAGAATGACATTGTGCTTGCTGATGCTTTCTTTTTGAATTATTGAACTTTGAAGTTGGCCTTCCCGCGCCAAAGGAAGCGAGCATAATTCAATTAAAAACGGAAGCTAACCCCCTTTTACAAACGTAAAGAGGTTGGGTCGTGAGGGGGAGACACAGTTCTTCTAGTGAAAATTAAAAATAAAGCTTCTAACCCACCCATTAGGGTGACGACCGCAATCTTGTTTACATCGGGTCTAACATGGGGACCACCATGGGCGCCGCCATCTTGGACCCGATGTCAACAAGATTGCGGTCGTCACCCTAATGGGTGGTTAGAAGCTTTATTGGTAAATCTGAAGGAGATGACAGTTGTCGATTTTCCACTTTTTGGTGCCTGAACCTAATTAATTGAATCAAAATAAACAAGTTTTCTTCTATGCACTTTTCGTCTCAAATGAGTATTTTACGATTTAAAGCGGTAAGTTTACTTTCGTCATTGATGACGAATGCGCTCGAATAAACAGCTACTCATCGATTTTCGAATTTTTGTTGCTTGAAACATGGTAATAAGATCGAAATAAACAACTTTTCTTCTATACACTTATTTCGTCAAATGAGTATTTAACGAGGTATAGCGGTAGGTTTGGTTTCGTCTTTCAAGACAGAGCGTTGGAAGCGAGACGCCATTGCAGTATTGCCATACAACTCGATCAAAGAATTTCTTTCCGCTTCAAAGACTGGAGTTGCGGTAAGTCATTTACCGCTATAACTAATAAAATACTCATTTGAGACAAAAAGTGCATAGAAGAAAACTTGTTTATTTCGATCTAATTAAGTATGCTAAGGCATTGAAATTTACAAAATCGACAACTGTCGTCTCCTTCAGATTTACCGCTTTATTTATAATTTTTACTAGAAGAACTGTGCCTCCCCCTCACGACCCAACCTCTTTACGTTTGTAATAGCTTCCGTTATTAATTAAATTCCGTTTCATGCGCTCGCTTACTTTGGCGCCAAGGTCAACTTCAAAGTTTGATTCGAAAATAACGCATTAGCGAGCAGAATGTCATTCTTGTAAAACATTCTTAAATGGGTTTCCTGTAGTGATTCCTAAGATAGGAATTCTTATTTTCCATGGTTGCATTAAACTTCACATTGACCGGTTAGCTTCCGTTATTAATTAAATTACGCTTGGTGCGCTTGCTGCAATGTTGGAACATCTTGTCCTTTGGCACGCAAAAGCCATCTTCAAAGGTAAATAATTCAAAAATAACGCATCAGCAAGCAGAATGTCATTCATGTAAAACGTTTTTACATGCGTTCCTCTAGTGATTCGTGGGAACGGAATTATTAATTTCCGTGATCGCATGAAACCCAACATTGACCAAAGGCTTTACTTAAAAAGCTGTTTCTCCTTGTAGAAACTAAAGTATTACACTTGCATCAAACAAAGTTTTTGGAACTTCAACATTCTAAAGCTGAAGCATTATATCTAAAGCTGAAGCATTATATTGCAAGGAAGAGCCACATGATACACAATTTACATAAGTCAGAATCAAATTGTAATACTTCTAATATGCTAATAACGACACTTCACAATTCAATAAATGCCTAAGCTCTTTAAATATACTAACAAATATGTTTCTTTTTTGCAAAAAATAAAAATAAAATTATGAAAATGTGTTCAAATTCAATTGTACATATATTATGCTAGTTTTATATAAATTGTTCTATAATTTAAAAAATAATGCATAGAATAGTTAAAACTATAGAAATGCCCAGTTATATTTTTCATAAAATTATTATTCCTTTTTATTGTATCATACCCTGGTCCTTGGTTGTGTATAAGACTTTTTGGTTTACGGAGGAAATTTCAAGTTCTAAGGCTGGAATCAAATATCAACATAAAATGAACAAGGATTGTTCAGTGCATGATAATTAAAGGGTACAGGAATACTAACTTGTAATCCTCAAATTTTTAACTAAATGATAACTAACATCATGACCTAACCAAAATATAAATATATTTACTATTTATTCTAATGCAAGTGTAATCTATGGCTTTTTTGAAACAAATGGTATTGGCAAACTACCATCTTATTTTGTGTATATACGAACATTTATCAATTGTTTCATTTTTCTATTTCAGCAAATATTTCACACTTAGTAGAGCACTTCTATAGTTGGTACACTTAACATGGGCTAACAATTTCCATTTCTTAGCTCTTCCTCTTTAAGTATACTGACCTATTTTATCAGATAAGTTTTCAACATTGTGCGAGTAATCTGATTCAATTTGAATTAGATTATTAGAAAAACAAACTTGAATCTAGTTTACCACTCCTTCCTCTGTTTTTCTGTGTGCAAGTTTATGCAACTGAGGCTGATAAGGAAGGTGATCTGAAAATATTTTTTTCTGCAAAAACCATTAATGGAAAGGATCAACTAAATACTATCTAGTCATCTTTCCTATGTCAACATGATTGTTACACTGCTGGAATGAATTTTCATATTTCCTGAACTTTTTTACTGCACTGATTTTTGCATTTTTTGTTTCACATTTGCATTATTTTCTCTCAATATATGAGGATCTCATCTTTGATCTTTTGTCCCCTCAGGGGAGACAACTGTTGTATCTATGGGAATTAGCGCTCCCAGGGGGACTATGTGAGGGCCTGAGCTAAAGGTTAGGTAGGCTTCCTTTTGTTGAAATAGAATAGGTTTTTGTTTTGTTACGGACCATCTTTTTTCGGTTCACTGCTATCCTGTTTTTCAGCACCTACTTTCTTCTTCAACTTTTTCTTGTTGCATGAACTTCTTTCTTAGCTTACTGTTTCTGTGCACCTTGTGCATAGATTCCACGTTCCCTCAACTCCATACTAAATGGTGCTTTCCTCCTTCCTCGCTTAGAACATCTTTATTGTGCAATTAAGGGAGGCTAAAACTTTCTTGTATAATAATAATAATAATAATAATAATAATAATTTGATATTTTGTCTGTGAATTAGTTTCCAAGTTTAAGTATTGTACAGAAGTTATTAAGTTAAATACTCTCTCAGAAGATGTGAGGTCCTAAGCTGAAGGTTAAGTTAGCCTTTCTTTATTTAAAGTAGAATTAGGTTTTTTGTTTTATTATGGATCAGTTTTTTTTAAATCATTGGTGTCTTGTTTTTAAGCACTTACTATTTTATTATTTAATTATCTTGTTTCATAAATTCTCTTCCTAACTTGCTATGTGTATGCATAGGTAATCTTGTCTGGAAACACACTTTGTTCCTGGATTTCTTATTATCTTTACTCTATGCTAAAAGGTGCCTACTTCTCTTTGAAACATCTTTGTTGTAGTTGAAGAGGTCCAAACTAACTTATTTAGTCCAATTTTAAACACTCTAATTGAAATTTGTTGTACTTTGCTGGTTAGCCTACATAATTGAGAAAACTAGTCCTACAACTTATTCCTGAATTTCATTCCTCCAATTGAAGATCATTATTTCTATTATTCAAAATTACCACAAAAAATTCAAAATTTAGACATGAGATAGATTTATACTTGCTGCCAAAAATGCACAAATCCTTGATATGGAGAATTTGTAATTTTAAATGCTCTGTTATACCATGATTAAATCTATATTCTAATAAGAGCCGCGTTTGTCCGTCTGCCAGCCTGTAATGTGTGATGAGCGTATCTGTGATACAAGCTCCAGCCCTGTATATTTTTACGAACCGTGTTCACGCGGCCTCATCAACTCTCGAGAGATTGTATTTTTTAATTTCTTATGGCCTTTCTCTCATTTTGCCCTCTTTCTCATTTCAAAGAAAGGGGGGTGGACTAGTATTGATAAAATGTTATCTCCACTCCAGATGAAGTAGAAAAATTGAAAAAAATACTGAAAATCCACCTTGTTTTGCATTTGTGTTCATACTAATTTACAATTCTCACTTGCTATGAAAGCAGGATGCTCTGATGAGTAGAATGAGCCCAAGCATTTGCCAAGATCTGAATTTGTTGTGCTTGTATATCCCAGAGGGAATGTTTTGTCGTAAGCTAAAGGTTAGGTTTTTTTTTAAGTAGAATATGTATTTTTTTGTTACAAACCATTTTTGAAATCACTAACCATTTTTTCCAGCATCTATTACTGCTATTGTCAACTTCCATTTTGCTTCATACACTACTTTCAATCTTACAGTTTCTATGTGCAAAGTGTGGGACACAAGATCTATTCCATTAATTCCATAATGAAAGGTGCCTCTCTTTTCTCTCTCTTGTGCATACACCTGTTTGTGTTAGTATCGCAGGGATTTTAAGGGGATCTTTTTGACAAAATATCAAATGAGCATGCAACAGAAAAACACTCAGGCCCACATGCCTACGCATGTCCCAATTGAAGAAAAAAGTAGACTGTGTAAGGAACATCAAGAAAGAAAGAAAACAACAGCGGACAACCAGGAGAGTACCTGCTGTAATGAATGATTGAGCTCACCTGAACCTGAAAAATGTATATTAGTAATCTGTCAGCAGTGTGAGATATTATCTACCACAGTTACTGGTTAGAATCTCATGCAGTTGACCACTAGTAGGAGTAGCCAGATATCAGGATCAAAGCACTGCATTTTGTTTATCAGCAAGCAAGAACAACTCAAAATTGTTTTTGGTAGTGATTATCATGTTAAATTAAGTCATGTCAGGAAGAAAAAGGGAAAAATCAACAAGCATATCAAAGGGAAGCCTGTCTGAGGGGCACGGTAAATGTATCTACAAAAATTAGCGCTTCCATGGAATAGATGAGAAGTTCCTTGCTGAAGTTTTTGTTTTTTTGGCCTGTTTGTTGAAGTATTATAAGTTAATGTTTTATTAGGGATATTTTTTTGGTCACTGTTATCATTTTATCAGTACTTGTTAAACTAACTTATCTAATCTGAATTTTGTCTGTATCATTTAACTGGCTCACCACATGAATGTGTGCATAGTTAATCCAACTCTGATTCTTATCCTGTTGTAGTATTCCTTATCTCATCTGAAGTCTAGGTATAAAGCTTTTCCTTGTGGCATACGAGTCTTGGTGACGAGCACATTTCTCGTTAATTTGAAATGCCCCACTTGGGCCAAGCCCTGATTGTTTTTGTATTACTGATACTGAAACTAGTCTCAGTTTCCTCAAGTATGTAGCTATATTCTGACCTTCCATGTATGACCTTTCTAACCAAATCCTTCAAATTTTTTGATACTGCAAGACCCCCTCAGGGAAATACAACTATGAGAGTTAGCTCTTGCAGGAGGAAGATGTAAGGTCTCATGCCGAGAGTAAGGTGGGCCTAATTTTTGTTGAAATAAAAAGTTTGTTTCATATAGACCATCTTATCCTGTTCACTGCAGTCCTATTTTTTAGCGCTTACTATTTTCTACATCAACTTTCATCTTGTTTCATAACTTTCTTCCTAACTTACCGTTTCTTTGCACTGGTGATCGTGTTTGGGAACACACCTTGTGTATCGATTCCTCTCCTGTGATTTCATGCTGGAGTTAATAAATCAGAGCTGAAAATGATGAGCAGATACATGTTCTGCCTGGCAAATGCCGGTTGTGCCCGCCCGTCAAGTTGCCGGTTGCGCCCGTCAAGTTGCCGGTTGCGCCCGTCAAGTTGCCGGTTGCGCCCGTCAAGTTGCCGGTTGCGCCCGTCAAGTTGCCGGTTGCGCCCGTCAAGTTGCCGGTTGCGCCCGTCAAGTTGCCGGTTGCGTCCGTCAAGTTGCCGGTTGCGCCCGTCAAGTTGCCGGTTGCGCCCGTCAAGTTGCCGGTTGCGCCCGTCAAGTTGCCGGTTGCGCCCGTCAAGTTGCCGGTTGCGCCCGTCAAGTTGCCGGTGGCGCCCGTCAAGTTGCCGGTTGCGCCCGTCAAGTTGCCGGTTGCGCCCGTCAAGTTGCCGGTTGCGCCCGTCTAGATGCCGGTTGCGCCCGTCTAGATGCCGGTTGCGCCCGTCTAGATGCCGGTTGCGCCCGTCTAGATGCCGGTGGCGCCCGTCTAGATGCCGGTGGCGCCCGTCTAGATGCCGGTGGCGCCCGTCTAGATGCCGGTGGCGCCCGTCTAGATGCCGGTGGCGCCCGTCTAGATGCCGGTGGCGCCCGTCTAGATGCCGGTGGCGCCCGTCTAGATGCCGGTTGCGCCCGCCTAGATGCCGGTTGCGCCCGTCTAGATGCCGGTTGCGCCCGTCTAGATGCCGGTTGCGCCCGTCTAGATGCCGGTTGCGCCCGTCTAGATGCCGGTTGCGCCCGTCACGCTTCCGGTTGTTTGAAGGGAATCAATAATTTTCTGCTCGTTAACACAGAGCAATTGCGCTTGACGAATGCCATCACTACAAGTAGGGCTCTGACTCAACACAACGAGACCATTGAGTCATCGTGCAACCTAGAGGGAAAAATAATTTTCCCGCTTATACAAAGGCTGGGCTTTTGAAGCTGGAACTTCCTCCACAATACAGCAGCGAGCACAATGGTTGTGCCCTTCTGGCCCCCTTCTTTGACATTTCCGCAGCGCGCTTTACCCTCTGATAGCCCTGAGGGGAGTTTCGATCTCTTCAGGCCTTGTAGCCTGAATACGCGGTGTAAGTGAACGCGACGTTTGTGTAGTAGTATCTTAGTATGTCTGTTAAGCAGCCTTAATTAGATAACAAATAATACTCGTAAGTAGAGTAAATATTGAGAATCAGATCGTCTTGCCTGAGTATGGCTGATCTCTTTTCAACGAGTTCAAAACCCGTCAGGAAGGCTTAGTATAGTGTTCAAAATTGGCGCAGTGGTTGCGGTGTCGCTCAGTTGCTTCTTGGTTGTCGAGTTGATCGGTAGCCGCGGTGCATTGCTGAGCACTTGCTGGCGGAGTAACCGTAGTCTTGTCAGTGTGTTTCTCAGAGGCATCAACTTTCAAGCCATGATGCCTGGAAAGACGTGTTACGTGATGTTCTAAGAGTTTCATCGTCTGAGACCACGAAAGAGATAAATATACGATAGAAGTTCATTGGGCATCATGTTTTTAAATATAATAGGGAGCTTAGTACATGAGCTGCTCGTACAGTTGACCTAGTTTTTTCCGATTTCGAGTGAATTTTCGAGAGGGAGTTCAACAAAATGTCAGGGGCAACTCGCCATGACCCTGGCGGGAGTGCTGCTGCTGATAAATTCGGTGCTCTGGATAAGCATCTATACCAAGTTATTCAATTCGAGAAGGACGAGAACACTAGGTTGATGCGAGAGAAAGCCAAGCAGGACGAGGCGATGGAAGCTAGGAGTCCGAGCGTCTGGGCACGGGAGGACAGCTTCTTGAGGCGCGAGGTGTCCCTGTACACCATCGAGGCAGCCTTGCAGGTCCTGCCTTCGTCTCTAGTTCTATGATTCTGATTCTTGTTTAGCTCCTCACTGCGTGACTTATATTTTAAGTAGGAGCGAAATACGGTTTTGCCTTCACGTCTCGTATGTTTTGACTCTGCTTCTTGTTCAGCTCCTCTCTGCGTGACTTATTTTATGTATGAGCGAAATTCGGTCTTGGGTACTGACACTTGCTATTGTTTAGCCCAACTCTGTGCAACCTACTCATTGAATATTGAGCAAAATACGGTTTTCAATCCTCGCAGAGGGGTTCAACTATTGTCAATAAGAATTAGCACTCTCTGGGAGAAAATGTGTGGTCCTTAGCTGAGAGTCAGTTTTCTTTAAAATAAAGTTTTTTTCGTTAAGGATCATCTTTCATTGGTTCACTGCTAACCTGTTTTTCAGCACCTCTAACTTTCTTCTTCAACTGTAATTCTATTTTAGAGTCTTCCTTCTCTATTTCAGTTTGGCAACGCATCTTGTGAATAGATTCTTCGTTCTCATATAACTCCTTGCTAAATGGTGCCGTCGTCCTTTTTCTTCTCTTGGGAACGCCTTTTCACGGTAGCTAAAACTAATCTCAGGTTAGGGTAGCTCAAACTAATCTAAGCTAAAAAAAATTATCTTTGGTAATGACAGCCCCTACTAGTTATTAAACTCATCAACTACGCTACTTACTTTAAATATCAGCACAAGTGAGTTAGAGGTAATGGTACTTAAAGTTTATCACTTCACTGCCCTCCTCATATGAAGTATACGGTATAAATCAGGCTTGGGTAACCGTGGCAGGAAGACGTCACTCAATAAGGCGCTCTCATGCACGGTATATCACGCTGTATTGAGTCAGTTACATCGCTGATGTTTGGCCCAAATTTAAGTTGTTGCGGTTGATGACTCATTCTTGAATTCCTCTATGATGCTTGTGTAAGTTTTTTTTAATTTTGAGTGACCGTTTTTTTTTCCCGCAGGATGAGAAGATCCGCACCCTCAAACTGAGCGGCCACGTTGGTTTCGATTCTCTACCCGATCAGTTGGTATCGAAGTCCACTCAAAATGGTTTCACCTTCAACATCCTGTGCATTGGTGAGGTCACCAGTCGGCTGTTGTGCCTTAGCTCCAAAACGGTTATTGCATGATTTTTAAATACTTCAACTCATATGTGAATTGCTCTTGAGATGTTGAGGTTTGTAATACTATTGTGAAGTGCATATAAATCGTGTAAAGTGAACCGAGTTTGAAGGAACGAACTTTTTACTCGTTCCTTAGTCCCGTCGTGGTGTTACAAGATTAAAAATAATGGAAGAGAAATTGGCTGGGCTTAATGTGAAGCACACGTGGAAGTAATGACGACATTCTCTACGTATTACGAAAAATACTCCAATTGAAGCAGTACATCAGCAATGAGGTCTCTGTATCACTATCATTAAGGATCTCGAATAACAATTTGAAAAATAATTACGAATGCGACCAAAAATTCCATTTCACTTCCTAGAGGAAACTGATTACGAGTCAAAGAACATACTGTAATACTACTTTTATAAGGGATCAGTGCGACCCCACCTAGAATACGCATTGCGACTTAGTGATGAGAGATCAACAAATGAAAAAATATACAGAAAGCAATGGTAATGGTTCGAACAACCCGTAACCTGTTCTCCGAACGACGTCTTCAACTGCCTGAACTCATTTTCATTGAACCTAAAAGATTCCGAGTTTAATTAATTAAGGTTTACAAAAATCCTAATAGTTTTAATGATCTTAGCTCTGAAAGGTTTTTCGACAGCGAGAACAACGTCCGAAGTAGGAATAACTGCCAGAAATTAATATTAGGACAGCTCATTCCCGAAATTTATTTTCAGTAAAATTGTCCAAATCGAAATCAGATGCCAGAAGAAGTTACTGCTCTTGCTGTGAATGCGTTCAAAAATCATCTTTGCCACTGTTCCTCAGCCCTCCTTCCATTAGTCTAAAGTACGCGAGCTGATCATTTTAATGAGATAAGAGGGAAAATATTTACATAATTTACTAGGGATTATCTAACAATCGTGTTTGTTTATGCGATTTATTTATGATACCATTGTCAATATCTCATCCGATAGCGTGAAAACCCCCAAATCTTGTTACTGTTCTAACATTACTGACAATACAAAAAAAAATCTGGTTTACTGCTGTCCTGTGTTAGTGCTTTTTTGGCTTTTTGTTCAGCTTTAATATTGTTTCATAGCCTTATTTTTCAACTTGCCCTTCTATGCGCTCGGAATCTTGCGTGGGAACACACCTTGTGCATAAATTCCGCGTTCCCTTAACTCCAATCTGAATGGTTCTTTCATCCTTTCTTTCTTAGAATATCTTGGCTGGGGTCAGAAAGGCTGAAACTAAAAATTTAATCTAATTTGGGTCACTCGGCGCGTTTGTGTTGACATTCTTATTCTATTTTACGAGAGGTAGACGATTAGACTCTTGAGCTTAGTTGAGAACCCTCTGATTAGCCCTGAGGGGAGCTGCGACCTCTTCAGGCCTTGTAGCGTGTACGTGAACGCAACGCTGGTCGTCTAGTAGTGCCTGAGTGCGTCTGTGCAACCTCTGACGATGTGCTGATGAACATGGCCATGCTTTTGCGCACTCTAGGAACACGCGCTCCTCGAGTTTGATTTTGTGTTTTCTGCCGTGGTTTATGTAGAGGGAGAAAGGATATGCAAATAGTGCTTCTCTTAGCCTGTGCGTCGTAAAATTTGACTCACTGCTTTTTGATATTTCCACCTTCGTAGTCTACCATTCCCCTTCAGTCAGAAACACTTGTAGCAGGAGGCTGTAGTTGGTTCAATTTTATTGCCAGGTAGGCACTAGCTTAAATTCTTCCTCTTCATCGTGGGAGACTGTTACTTCGTTCGGTCAACTCTCTGCACGAGTCTCTGATGCTGTATTTACTTAGTGATTCGTTTTTTTGGCGTATTGAGATGCTCGACGCAGCTGTTAAACCTTTCTTGGAGCAAATATGGTTGTAAAAACCTAGACGTGAACATATTTTGCTCTTACAATGAAGATGAACGTTAAATCTCGCAATGAGCAACGTTCTCGCAATGTTCGATTATAATCTATTTATTGATTGTACGTTACTATAAACAATTCTAACTAGGGAATTGAATGTTAAATTAATTTATTTTCATTTCATTCAATAATTCCTCATATATTTACCCAGTTTTGGTCCGTTGACGAATTCATGGTTATTTGAAGGTAATTTTTTTTCGAGGGGATTTTTCAATTATTTTTAGTCTGAGAAGTTGCTACTGGAGCTGCATAGGCTCAAGGCCCACTGTTCCTTCAGCTGTGGGTGTTTGACCAGCTGTTTGTCTTGTTTGGCTCTTAGCCGTAGCTATTTGCCCGCCCTTAGCTGCTCATGAGCCGCCCAGACAGTTCAACTCCTTTTCCTGAAGCCTAAATTCATTCCGTGAACTTCGTTTTGGTGGTAATTAGAAATCCTCATACCGCGGACAGGGTCACTGCACGAAACGGGCTTTAGTTGTCTATTTATAGTATTTGAACTGCATTTAACACTTTGACTGCAATTGGTTAAATTGAAGTTCAATGTTCAACTCAGATTTATAGTCATTTGTGGTGAGCAATTTCGAAAATAGCAAACACTAAATGGATCGTGCCCTCATTCAGCTGCAATTAAATATTAGTGGAAATCGAGTTCGTGAGAACTGGTCGATCAGCAGCATGATGATAATCACCTCCGTGGCCATGGATGGCGCACGATGCGGTCAGTAATTATTAAAGAAAAAGATGATTAATTTGGGATTGGTATTGAATATTCGCGCTGTTTCAGCAGCGTGTGTGCACCTGCACCGTGTCGCGAATTTTTACTTGGCTGTTCTGACAACTCGAGAGTCGTAGCTCTCCCTGGACATTTACGGAGGAAAGGATGTATGTATACAGGAGTAGAGGCTACGATCCTCGCACTTTTCAGCTTATTGGGTCTGTCTTCGTCAGTCAAGCGCGTGTGCCCTCGTTTAACACGTTCACCGCGATTCCGCGGTTTTTAGGGTTAATTTGGTTTGGTTGTAAGTGGCAGAGTTGGGAAACCGACTTGACTGCTTGAATACAATTTTATCCCTCCTAAGAAATATGAAAATGTAATTGCACGATAGCATTTCTCCTCGTATGATAAGTTATTTTTTAAAAAGATCGCGAAACTAATGAGATGGTCATTCATTTATACCGGAACGTGAATGAACAATTTACCGAATGGCACACCCCTCAGGGGGATACAACTATTGTATCTATGGGAATTAGCGCTCCCAGGGGGACTATGTAAGGGCCTGAGCTAAAGATTAGGTAGGCTTTCTTTTTTGTTGAAATAGAATAGGTTTTGTTTTGTTATGGACCATCTTTTTTCGGTTCACTGCTGTCCTGTTTTTCAGCACCTACTACTTTCTTCTTCAACTTTTTCTTGTTTCATGAACTCATTTCTTAGCTTTCTGTTTCTGTGCCCTTTCTGCATAGATTCCACGTTTCTTTAACTCCATACTAAATGGTGCCTTCTTCCTTCCTCTCTTTGGATAGCCTTTGTTGCGGATAGGGAGGCTTAAACTAACTAATAATCTAATCTAATCTACCGAATGGCACACACACGGCACACCACGCGAGGAACGTGTCAACTACCTCAGGGTTCCATAATGTAGTCCGTAGCGGCCTCCCCTCATAATCAGCCACACGCTCTGGGCAGTTTAGGTTTGCTTTATTTGCCTCTCAAATTCTCAATCCCCTTCTTTTTCGAGGTAAAGGCCGACGCCGTTTTAGACTTTTCATCGGTCCTGATTCTCCCTTCTTACTCACGCAGTCTAATTACTAGCGTAATGGGGTGTGTATACAAAAACACAAATATACTTTGTATCGACTGTAACCTCAAATTATTCACGGAATCATTACCGAGTTTAATGATCGCTTAGCGTGAGAGGGACCCGAGGGAAAACCACAAGTGTGATTAACACTTCAACCCCTTCTCTGAGTTTGGTAGTTATACTCTGTCTGCATCTAGTAATTCTAGTTTCAACTACATAGTGCTAACTCATACTGACTCAGGGACAGGAAGAGGTTGAGTATTGCTCTGTCTGGGAAAATACTGGTGTTTAGTGTAATGTAATTAGCCTATCGTAATTGGTGCACACTGAGGACATTCCAAAACGTTATTTTCAGTAAGGTGCTCCACGCGCAATTGCACAGTGTGGCAAAATCTTTGTTTGAACAAAAAGTGTTGCGTTGATACAAGTTGGGGCAGTTCGCCGTCCACCAAATGCGGTTAGTGTTGAATGAGTAAAACTGTTCGAAAACATCACACTCTGTTATGTTGGTCAAGATTGTGCCTTGTGATCCCTGTTTTGGAAAATGGATATGAAGTAAAGGTAATAAAACCATATACAAACTAAAGAATTCTTCTCCCAAGTGTGAGTCGATCATAATTTTTTAAAGCATTTGGTATCCAATTATAGTTTCAGTTACCAAGAGATCGAAGTTGAGCGTATGATTTTATATATGTTTGTGATTCTTGCTACAGTAGTTTAACTTTTGAACCAAAGAAGTGTTCTCTTGCTCTATTTTTCTAATCAATGAGATGATTTTTGCTTTCCCCAAATTACTAATTCTGTTCACTGTTTGTGACCAACAGGAGAGACTGGCATGGGCAAGTCGACGCTCATGGACACGCTGTTCAACACGAGCTTCGAGTCCACCCCCGCCTCGCACAGCCTGCCCGCCGTTAAGCTCAAGTCCCACACCTACGAGCTGCAGGAGTCCAACGTCCGCCTCAAGGTGCGTAGCCTGCGCAACCAGTAAGGCACCACAGCCTTGCTGCAGTCTTTTTTGATGTCACGTTTTGGAGTTTTACCCGCAGCTGTTTCCTGTGATCGGATCGCATTATGCTAAAAAAATTACAGCATTAATAACCCCTCAAGCTCAAGTCTCACACTTACGAGCAGCAGGGGTCCAACGTCCGCCTCAAGGTGCCTGTGCTTTCTTCCTGTCCCCTTGGGACATAGGTTTTTCGTTCATCAGTTTCTTGGGGAGCTCGCTAGCTTTATCGTGTGCATCTGTTGCTCAGGATACCAGACTTGGTCTTATAAATGTTTCACGGGCAGGTGTTTCATTTTTTTAGCGAAGCATTACATAAAGATGGGTTTATTTGATCATGCTTGCTAGAAAACCAAGCACCATGCTCCCGTTAACTATTTAAATACTGGTGTATTTGTTCAAATTTCTGAATTGTTTTTGTTTGTGCCTCCAGCTGACGATCGTAGACACGGCCACATTAATAACTTGTAGCATCTTTACCGCAGTATAGGTGTGTCTCGGGTTCTCTTATAATTCTTATGTTCGGGTCTTAACATGACACTCGTCAAGGTTCCACGATTTATGATGTTTCTCTTGCATTAAGGAGAAGTCATTGCGGGTTCTATTAATTCATTATAACGAAGCAAGGGTGACAAGTGTACGCGCGAGGAACAGTCGAATTTTCTACTTGATGGCACCAGTAAGTTTTTTTCACGTAAACTAACAAAGAATCAGCGATTGGCCTCAGGACCTACTACCTAAGCTATCGTGGAAGTAGACACCGTATTGCTTGGTATCAGGCCCCTATCTAACTAAACTTTGTGCTTGCTTTCTGAGGAAAGTACAAACACTAGGTGGACACGCGATGGAATCATGTGTTATGTCTTAATGGAAATTTCCAGACTCAAGGGTACGTGACAAAGAAATATAATTTAATATTTGAGATGAGACCTCAAGCAATAGGGCAAATAGTCTGTACATTCACAGACTGACTTCTCACCGCTCGAGAAAATGCGTCGGCTTAATATTAAAAGCAGTCGTTAAACTAAAATGATCGAGGGATAAAATAGGATGACTCCCTAAATGTAAACACTGCCATATTCACATTTTGTAACATATCCACCTCGGGTGATGATCGTAGACATACGGTGAAGTACCGAACTTGTTCCATATATACCTCAGCTAACGGGCGTGATAGACGCGGCTAATTTCCTAAATGGTAACATCTTCACTCAGCTGACGATCGTGGACACGGTGGGGTACGGAGACCAGGTGAACAAGGCAGACAGCTTCACTGCCATCGTGGACTACATCGACAAGCAGTTCGATGACTACCTGCAAGAGGAGCTCAAGATACGGCGCTCTCTCAACACTGCGCACGACTCCAGGATACACGCCTGCCTCTACTTCATCTGCCCCACGGGTCATGGGTTGGTTCTCTTCTTCTATTCGTCTTCTAATTTCTGTTTGACTGAGAGAACATGTGCTCGTCTTGCGTTATTTTTTTTTGGGGGGGGGGGCATTCATGTGAGACGATAATAGTTTTTCTATTCATGCTTCGTTCTTTATCGTAGTTTCAAGTTTACTCAGTATTTTGGCCCTCTCTACCGACTAGTGTTATTATGTGAAATATTAATTTATGTGATAGCCCTCTCGGCGGAGAGAGCTATTCTATCTATGGAAACTAACGTTTCTAATTGGAGGTGTTCGGTCCCAAACTTATGGTTAGGTAGGTTTTTCTCTTGTTTAAGTTGAGTAGTTTCTTTTCTTCTGTTACTGATCATCATTTTGGTTCACTGCTGTTCTTATCAGGTCCTATAACATTCGTCTTTTACTCTCATCTTGTTTCATAAATATCTTTCAATCTTGCTGTTTCTATACGCAGAGTTTATGCACTTTGGAATACACTCCTTAGACACAAATTCTCTGTTCACGTATTTCTGTACTATATGGTGCCTTGTGGGAACACCTTTGCTGTGGTTAGGAAGTCTTAAAAAAACTAAATTTTAATCTAATCTCAATATCATGGTTCAAAATTTTGGGCAGTTTTTTTACTTTTGTTAGTACAACTACACAACTGCTGATTATACTGTTTCATAACCGTGTTATTAAGGTTGCATGTAACTATTTTTGGTTGCGTGTTGCATGGGGGGGAGGGCGTTATTGAAATGAACTGTGATCCGCTAGAAGCAAGTAAAGTGTATTCGAAGCTGTCACATTATTTTTTCTGTCTACGTTCTTGATTTTAGTAAATTTTAGAACTATATATTTTTCTGATCAGTTAACGAATAAAAGACCCCCGGACATTTTGGAAATTGGATTCTGTTGTTCTTTGCATCAGATTGAAGAGTATCGACTTGGTATGCATGAAGAAGCTGGACTCGAAGGTGAACATCATTCCCATCATCGCGAAGGCGGACACCGTCTCCAAGGTGGAGCTGTCCCGCTTCAAAGCCCGCATCACACAGGAAATCAAGAGCAACGGCATCCACCTTTACCAGTTCCCCACTGACGATGAGACCATTGCTAAGGTCAGCACTCTTTACTTTCAAAAGTGTTCAGCTACAACTTGAAATATTGCTTCTCAAATTAAAGATTTTGCTGTTGTTTGAAGTGTTTAAAAACCGTTTTCATTGTATTGCAAACCACCTCTCAGGAGGATACAACTATTGTAGCTATGGGAATTAGTACTCCCAGGGGAAAAATGTGCCAGGGTCCGAGCTGAGAGTTAGGTAGGCTTTCTTTTTGTTTGAATAAAAATTTTTTTTGTTATGTTTAAAGACCGCATTTTTTTGGTTGACTGCTGTCCTGTTTTTCAGCACCTACTAATTTCTTCTTGAACCTTTATCTCGTTTCATGAACTTATTTCTCAACTTACTGTTTCCATGCATAGATTCCGCGTTCCCTAATCTCCATACTAAATGGTTCCTTCCTCTCTTCGAAACGCTCTTATTTTTTATCGGTTGGGGAGGCGTAAACTTACATATAATCTAATCTAATCTAATTTGTGTTGCAGACGAACTCGGATATGAACTCACAGATGCCGTTTGCGGTGGTGGGAAGCACCGACTTTGTGCGTGTGGGCAACAAGATGGTGCGCGCTCGTCAGTACCCCTGGGGCACCGTGCAAGGTCAGTCGAGGTGGTCCTGTAGAATTGCTTGGTACTTTCTTCGTCTTGGTCGAAGAGAAGTTATCTGATGTATTGTTTTTTCCGACCTCATGATAGGTGTTTTGTATGCAGATTTGTTTCATTCATTACTGTCCAAGTACCATGACTTTTTATGGTTTGAAAATGATAATGTGATGCTCTTCCACTCTTTATTGTTCTCATCTATTTTTGAACAGAAGGAGGATGAAACCTAAGAAACTCTGTATTGTTTTATTTAACAATCGTGAAAAATTATGTTTCATTTTCACCAACAACCGCAATAAAGGTGCATTTTAAACGTCTGAGTGCTTCGTGATGTACTTGTTCTGTAAGGCCCAGCATTTTCCAAGGTCGTTGGAGATCTAATAGACAATGTGAGGGCCCGAGCTGCGAGTTAGGTAGGCCTTCTTTTCTGTTGAAATAAAATGTTTTTGTTATATTAAGGACCACCTTTTTTCGGTTCACTGCTGTCCTGTTCTTCAACACCTACTACTTTCTTCTTCAACTTTAGTCTTGTTTTATGATCTTCTTTCACAACTTACTGTTTCTATGCCTTTCTGCGTAGATTTTATGTTTCCTTAACCCGTCGCCACGTCCTGGACTCTTAGAAGGTCGGCAAAGCTAGTACATGTTTCACATCAGCAAACCTAGGGTTGCCATATATGGTCTTAAGCGTCTCGTTGAGCGCTATTCATTGGTGTAAGGTAAAATTAGGTGGGGGGAGCAGGGAAGGAGAGGTAACAAGCTCAAATCTGTATGAATTCTTCTGCTCAGTCTGGAGTGTAGCTACCGGCGCTGCACAGCCTCTTAGAAGGCCAGCAGTGTAGCTGAGGCATACCAGCGCACACTTTGCCTCTAAGAAGGTCGCCGTCATTTTTATTTTCTCATGTTTTTTGTTCCAAAAATGGGAGTCCAAATCCACAGATTTACTCCTAGGCAAAAAATAAAACCACCATTGTATTCGGGAGGAAAAGCTTTATGCATATCAAACTCTTTACAAACAATGAAACTGGTTGATAACAGCCTATATACAAAATGAACTATAAAATAAAAACTGTGTTTTACATATAGTGCACATAACTCCGGAACTATTGGACCTGAAAAAAAATTCACATACCACAAGATTCAGCAACTCGGAATCTATGAAATGCATCATAAAAAAACATAAAAGTGCAACAAATAAAAAATGGCCAGTGATTTTCTGATTTCTATTTTATGTATTTTACCGAAATAAAAACTTAAATTTCGTAGATTTTCATTGGGGTAGCAGCATTTTTTTCCCCACTGACAGAAAGAGCAACTCTCTCTCTTTACAATGAACCCCTAATGAAACTTCTAACATGATTAATGAATGTACAGTAAGTTGCACAGTTGACCCATTTTCTTCAAACCTCTTGGTAGGTCGACCATGTGGAGACGGGTTAACTCCATACTAAATGGTGCATTCCTCCTTGCTCTCTTTGGATCACATTTGTTGCTGGGTAGGGAGGCTAAAACTAACGAATAATCTAATCTGGAGATCTAATACTGTGTGGGCATCGTGCCTTCATTCTTTATTCCATGAAATGATAGAACGACTATGTCGCGGCAGAAGTAAATCAGCGAAAAATAGACTCTCTACTTCTTCGTTGAAGGGCCAAAATGTGCGGCTGTGTGTTTTTTTTCCATAGGTAGAGGGAAGGGGACTCATGTCCACTCTTCTTCTCTCCTTAAGTTTCTTTCCTGATCAAATGAATCCTATACCCCCTTCATTTTCTTTCTTTTGAACGTTTTTGGTTTGATCAGTAATATCGGTCAATTTTCATTGCAGCATTAGCATTTCTCTCGATCTTGGTTTCTTATTGGCGGTTCTTACAAGTTTACTTCAATTTAGTGTACGTATTATTGTGCAGTGGAGAGCGAGAGCCACTGCGATTTCACGAAGCTGCGTGAGATGCTCATCCGCACCAACATGGAGGACATGCGGGAAGTCACCCACTCCTGCCATTACGAGCTCTACAGGAAGAAGATGCTCGAACAGGTTTGAATTACAGATCATACAAGGCTTTTTGCATACCTGTCATGCTGCGATTTTTTTTCTAACCTATTTATTGTTTCATCGTGGTGCATAAATTGCAGCTAAAATATAGCACCATGGAAGATAATTTTGATTGAACTTGGTATGATAATAGTTCATGCATCTTATTCAGAGACGGTATTTGAATATCTCAAGGTCTATCAGTTCCCAAGAGCAAGTATGAATCGCTCTGGAATGAATTGGATTCTTTATTCATTGAATGGAATCTGTTGTTCCTAACCACTTATTATTCGTTTGAAAATAAGTTCTCTGTTCAACCATGGCACAAGACACAAGAGTATAAGGTCACTGAAAGTACATCCTAAGTGTTGTGTGCACTCGATACTCTTGGGATCAGGCTAAAGAGAGATTCTAAATCAAGACAGAGAGGCGGAAGAGCTATATCTCTTCCGTGTGCTATTTTACCCAAAGGCCGTTGTTATGTTTGTAAACTTTTATATGTACTATTACCGTCGTAACATATACATAGTCTATTATTAAGATGGTCATAGAACATCAGACTATCTATGCTACGAAAAAATTATTTGGTGAATCGATCAAATTCGTTGGTATGTGTGGATGTGCTTCAGTTGAAATTGGTCTGTACGTTGATAGATGGGCTTCAGCGACATTGGCGAGAACAACCAGCCCAAGAGCTTCCAGGAGACGTTCGAGCAAAAGCGCGAGGAGCATCGCGCCGAGCTGCAGAAGAAGGAGGACGATATGCGCCAGAGCTTCGTGCTCAGAGTCAAAGAGAAGGAAACTGAGCTCAAGGAGGTTGAGAAAGAGGTAAGATAAGTTGCTTGTAATGTGTGTGTGTGATAGTCCGCGTAATGAATATGAGAGCTAAAGCATAAGTGGAGTAACTAAGAGTTTGAAATTTTAATGATTTTTGCAGTCCTCATTTTATTTCGCAAATGAATGACTTTAATTTTATCAGATTCAAGTTCAGTTTTATTAATTTAGATGGACTTACTTTCATGTATTGATCCTTGAAATTAATTCTGTGTTAAATTTCGTGTTTAATAGGAATGGTTAACCCACTCTAGGATAAGTGTTTTTATGTTCACTGAAATACTGGGTGTCATTGTGCAGTTGTACACGAAATATGACCAACTGAAGCGTGAACACGCCGAGGAAAAGAAACGCTATGAGATGATGAAGAACCGTTTGGAGGAAGAACGTAACGAGTTCACCAAGCGGCGCGCGCAACTCGCTACAGCACCCGCGTCCCACCACCACACCCTCACGCTGGGCAAGAGTAAGAAAAAATGAGGGAGCGCCTCGCCGCAGTCGGGACGTCTTCTACGGCAGCAACAGTCGGTGCCCGATTGCTTCTTCACTGTGGAGCCGCACACCTCCAAGGAGCGTTGTTCTAATGATAGTTGTGGCACGTCCAGGGCTGAGGGAGTTAACAGTCGTGATTCAGGGGTAGAGGAAACGTGCAGTGGCCGGGGTGAGGGTAGTGTGGCCAGCGATGGCGACAGCGGGCTGGTGGATGGGGATAGTCCGTTGCTAGGGGGCAAGAAAGTGTTGTCACGAGAAAACTTCAGTGAAAAATTGAACAACAATGAGAATGTTTGGGTGAAGCAGGACCAGGTATCGCGGCCTACAAGTGCTGTTGGAAGGGCGCTCGATACTGAAGAGCTTAGTTCGCTTATTGATCAAAAGAAGGGTAAAAAGAAGAAGAATAGGAAAAAATTTCCTCTTTCAAAGTGGGAAAATGCCAAAGAAGGGAAAAAGGATGGCTTCCATATTTGTGGGTTTTTCAAGTTCAGCTGTTGATTAGTTTAGTCAAATGCGTCATGTGCCGGTCTGCTCCGGGCTTGATAGCGCTCGTACTCAGTATTACTGCTCAGCTTGCGAACTTGTAGTTCAGTGTTCGCATTACAATTTAATTACTGGTGTTTGGTCACTAGTATTTCTGTGCAGGTCGAACTTTGAATTCAGGCACAATGCCGAATCATGGGCAAGGACACCACTTTAGCTCATAGATGCATGTACTTTTTATTGTTTATCTGCTTGTGAATCTCCGCTCGCTTCCTATTCGTGCTTTGTTGCTTCAAGCTCTGTTAGTTCATCGGTAGAACAGTGCGCTCTGTAGTCTCAACGTCGCCAGCATATCCTCAATACAACGTTCACTGAGTGTCGTGTGCATGGCTGGTGCTTGATCAATAAATCTCCTGCGCCACAGCGCTAATATTTAGGAAACCATGCTTTGAATTGCATCATTTTTCTAAACAGTGAACGTTTTAGAATCAGTTCGTGTGATGGTCGTTGGTAGACTGCCGTTAACTCACTGTGACCTTCTGGTGTACTGACGAGCATGTTTGTGTTCTGTAGTTTTAAATTAGTATTACTCGTGTGACGCATCGAGTCACAAAAATATTTCGTAATTATTGAATTAAAATCTGCCAGTCTTAGCGTACTAAGATTTCAGATTGTAATGTATGAAATATTAAGCATTTTAAGCACCCATCCCTCTAAAGGGGGATATAACTATGTTATCTATGGGAATCAGTGCTCCCAGGGGGAATATGTGAGGTCCTGAGCTAAAGGTTAGGAAAGCCTTCCTTTTGTTGAAATAGGACAGTTTTTATTTGTAACTGACCATTTTTTTCGGTTCACTGCTGTCCTGTTTTTCAGCCCGTACTACTTCTTCAATTTTTATCTTGTTTTATGAACTTCTTTCTCATCTGTCTGTGTTTATGTACCATGTGCTTAGATTCTGCGTTTCCTCAAGTCCATATTATATCGGGCCTTCCTTTCTTTGGAACGCCTTTGATGCGCTCAGGGAAACGTAAACTGACGTCAAATCTAATCTAGGCCCCACCCACATTTAGGTAATATGAAGTTGAAGACGAATGTCAGTACGTCCAAAAACCAGGTAATGTGGTAGTGCTCGTCATCTCTCACTCGCTCTGCAGCCCTCGTGCGAACCTTTACCTTGCGAGTCTTGAACTTAAAACTGAAGACTGAGAGGCCATGTAAAAAAGAAGCGTATTTTATTCCGCCAAGACGACTTTGTGTCCTGTTTTAAACGATTGTGGTTAAATTTTCAGGTCTCCATTGTGAAAATGTCATCACATGTTATTCTAGTGCTATTGGTCAACATTCCTGTTTTTGTGGTTTTGCAAATTGTTTCGATATTCAGCTACATTCGTCTGCAAAGTACGTTCCTGTTGTTGTTCCAATGTCTCTGAAACCATACGAGGCGTGCATGACAGCGCACCAATGATGAAATGGGATCGGTGAGCAAGTCATCTGTGAGGGTTAGCATTCCTTCTTTTTCTAGGTCAGCCATTGTGCACCAAAGAACAGTTAAATATATATGTTACTAATCAATGCGTTACTAACAACTTTTTTAAGTTTTTATTTAATGTATTTTTCTATTTGATTAAGTCTACGATCTTGGAAGACTTTTCAGCGCAGTACATTGTGACTTCCCAACGTCTGTAATTTTCCTTCGTGAGACTCGATTCTCCATTCTTGGTGTTAACGATTTTTGGTTGGTCTTTCTATGCTTTATAAAAACCGCCGAGTTTGATATCGAGCTTAGCGTTAAAAGTGGAGATAGTCATCTGACCATGATTATCTCAATGAGGCGCACAGGGTAAGGTAGCGTGTGCCAAAGGTGTTAGGGTACACGATTAAAACAAATTGCTGCAGCGAAAAGTGGTCACTTATAGGCACACCCGCACACGAACCACCGGATGGCGGCAACTATCGTCTAGTGTCACCATGGAAACTGTGGATGTGGCAGTGGCAGACCACTCTAGTCTGGAATACACTGAAAAACCACGGCAGGATTGTTAAATAAAAAATAAAATATGCCATCCCAGTATTGAGTATATTAATCATAAAAATACCGGACACAGGCGTTTTTCTTTCTTTAATCAATTTATTATTTAGAAGTGAAATAGGTTGTTTCGCCGAGCCCTTTTTAGAATAGCTTAAACGTCTTGCAGTTTATTTATGCACCATACTGCTCCAAAACAAGTCATACTTGCAAAAATCTGGAGTTAACAAAGCCAATCTGGCAACCTGCGACAGGCTGGGCGCTGAATGGCGGCAACCAAAAGTCTTCCGTGTGTGAGCTCCCGTTAGAAATAACTTTTTTCTATCGCCGGCAACAGCTGCCGACAACTATTGTGTTGTCAGAGAAATTGATTCGCTCGCAACCACCTCAAAACTTTTTGCTGTCGCCTCACGAAAAATTGCCTGTGTACGCGCAGCCATAGAAATGTATGCTTTCTATTTTGGAAAATTTTTTAGTTGTAACTGACAATAAAAAGTTGCTCGTGTGCGGGTACCCTTAAACACGATCAGATATTTTTCATGGCTCATCAAACCTGTACCAACAGTGCGCAGTTGAAGTACGAACAATAAAATAAAACTTGCGCGACTTGTATTCCCTCGTTCTATTTGAAGGTTGAGGGGCCAAATTTGCTCTAAATTAAATTCGAAAAACGATTCAGTGGGATACTCAGATGCTTCAACAGCTTCTTGTGCTGCTTTAGTCAGCCCGCCCACTGATGCCATGTGATAGGTTCGAGGCCTTGCGAAACCGCACGTTTCATTTGTAGCACCGTAAGAATATCATTGTGTTGGTTAGCTCACCGACGACTGAGGCGAATAGTAATCGCATCGAATTGCATCAGTAGGCGGGCTGCCTTAGTTAGCAGCTGTTAAATTGTCTCAACAGAACCACGAGCAGTACTAAAGATACTTTTTTTTATCTTCGAGTCACCGAAAGATACTTTTACCCTATTCTTTTATCGCTGGTGTATGAATATAATGAGGCGATGGAAAGAGTGCTCTTGTGTTTAAAATTTTCCCATGTGCCTCTAACAGGACTTAATAGGCTGACCTATCTTTGCTGTCTCCAATCAATTAGTCGATGGAATGACCAAGACGAGTCTAATCTGTCCAATCGCGACCTCAAACACGTTGTCCAATGTTGGTAATAACCACGCCTAAATGATCTTCCTTGAATACGGTATCTACCGGGTTCGTCTTACTGCACGATAGTGCGCGAGTAACTCAACACTGTGCCCATACTGTCCGCTCGAGAACATGTAGAGCTTGAGCTCAAACGCATGTTAAGGGCTGTAGTGTTTTATTTCTTTCGTTGAATGGTCGGCATAAAAAGTGGGGGAATGCAGCTTTGAATCCTCTTTTATTCCAAAGTAAACGTGAAATGAAACAGAAAAAATCAACTGAGATTTCGGGACGAAAGATTATTTTTTTATGTTTTTGACTGAACCTGGTGTATTTAATTTATACTCGTGTTTCATCCACCGTCTTGTTTCCTCTTCAACGTCTGCCCCGTACTTATTTTTTCCTGCACGTGAATACTTATTGATTCTGAACTTGGGAAATAAAACACCGCGATTAATATAATCTTATACTACACTGCATATTCTTTGAAAGTTATTCCACAGAAATAGTTAAAATCAGAGTTAAGATAGCCAATAGTTATTGAATAAAATTGTTCTCAATTATATCTCTATCCTGAGCCACAGCGATCATTTACAACACTAGATCCCCGAGTGACTTAGTCGTAGACTTAAAGTGCGCTTCCTATCATCCATCCTTTGGTCACATTCGCCAGCAACGATCACTCGCTGCTCAGTTAGTTGAACGCAAAAAAGCCTGTTCTTTCAACGTGCACATTCACAAACTAACACCGGCACTAAGAGATGCTTGGAACGCACAAAACTGACATTGAATGCAATGGTTATTCATAAAAATGTGTACTGCGCGGCCGGTTATACTCTAATATGATGGGCCTCTACCACCCGTTCAGAAGTTGAACTGATCGATAGCTAGGCTCTCCGGCAGCGGCCCGTCGGTATTAGGTCTCTCCTTCGGTCGGACGCGTGGTTCGATTTCGGAGTTAGCCACTTCAATGGCTAAATCATTCGCAAGTCTCGCTGTAGGAAGTAATTTTCAGGCCAACTATCTCATTTACCTTGCCTAATTCTTTTCTTTAAATCACTGACTTTCTCAATTACAGATTTTCTTCACCCAGCAAAAACTATCGAGAAATAGACTACATTAATATACTGTAGAGCTACCCTGTTAAGTTTCTTAGTCTTGCGATCCAAACGTTGTGTTAGTCACTTTTGATTAATCTATCTACATTTATTCTTTTAATATCTCTACATATACTATCTGAAAAATAGGGGGTCTGTCATAGAAAATACATGACGTTTGAAATGTGAATCACTTTACGCTGCCACGAGCTTGGCGAGGTAGCCGTCCGCTCCACCGAAATAGATTGCTCCGTCACCCGCCACGGCGAGACAAGAAGGCGTCACGCTAACATCAGCTGAGGTGACCAGTTTGCCTGACGGCAGCTCCCACAAGTTGACCTTGTTATCGTACCCGCTGCTGGCGATCCTCTCGCTGCCGCCGACCGTGTTTCCGCCCAAGCAAGTGATGATCATCGAGTGAGCCTGTCAGATTGGAGTTCAATTCAAGCATATTTTATTCTCAAAAGTAGTACGCACAGAAGTTTGATAACTTACGTTTGTGATCTGTTATGAAAGCCCAGTTTTCCGGGCAAAATTTCCCAAAATGCACGTTTGACCTATTTTCATGGGCGAGGGTCAATATAATCCTTTTATTCTCCACGTAGTAAAACTTGCTCCTGAGATATTTAGTAATTCCTTTGAGATTTAAAAAGTTATCGCTTGTTCCCAACCTTAAATTCGTGAACTTTTGGAGTTGGGCGCTATGGAATGAAAGACCCCAGTGACCAAAGAAATTCTGTACCTGACTTCGCCTTCAACGCTTCAGATATGGTAGGAATTATCGCGCCTTTAAAATAAACTACGAACACCGGGAAAAGCTTACAAATGTACCACAACTGAAGGCTTTAATCGAGGTAGAAATCCAGCGAATTGGACAAGATCTCCCCAACGCCGCTCGAATCAGCGTGAGTAATCGTGCCGATTTTTGGCAGCGCTCGCAGGTATATTGTTTTGAAAAGTAATCAAAATAAAACTAGTGTTTCTCAGGATTGCATACATACTTTGTTTTTAAAATTCATCCTATATTATGGAAGTTATTGAATACTATTTTAGGACTCGTATTTAAAAATCGCCCTGTACAAAAGCATCTACCAAACGACCGGCATACCGCAACAGATTGGTTGGATTATATCAAAGCACTTTACGTCGTCGTAGTGAAAAGTGGCAGTGAAAATTCATCTAAGGCGATTTAGTTATGCTAGCTGCAACAGTCGACGCCTTTCAACCTAGGATCTTTTGAAAAAATATGCTTGTTACTGTATTTTAGAACATTTTTTATTTTTGCACGTAGAATGACAAGCCGACTTCCAAAAACCTCGCTGTCAGCTGTACGCTCGCTACGACGACTGGAAATGATTTGTTAATTGTGATCTTATTTAGCTGTAGAAACCAGGACATAAGGCTTTTTATTGAAAAGGAGTCAAATTCAAACAGTCCACATGCAGGAAAACATTGTGTAAAGGAGCCGAAGAGTGAAAATGTATGTAAAAAACAGCGCGAGAAGGGTTTTGGGTAAAACTTGGTCCACGTCAGGGAAATGGGGCGAAGCCAAAATCTTACATAAGAATATAATATGAGTCTGACTTGCAACAGCATGCGTTGAATCTCTAGTACGTCAAAAAAGTCTAACATAGTATATTTGAGTGCTGCTTGTCAGCGTGTTTCCTTAACAGTTCTGCAATAAATAGGCTAAAGAAGTCATGTACGGCGAAAAGTGATGTTGAAGAATGAAGATAGGAGGTAGACTACGGGAGATTGAGTGTGGGCTCATGACGTGCAGTTGACGCGACTGATTAGTACGTCATCATAATATCCCCACCCTGAAAGGGGTTATGAACAAGTACTAAGTAAAGTTTTAATGCTCTCAAATCGGTGCGGCGCATTCATCAAAATGCGAAAAATAAAAAATAAAAAAAATGCTGGTCATGCTAAGATTCAGAATAAACACGGAAAATTTACTATTTTTATAATTTTTCATAATATGAAAGTAGTAGGTCAGTAGTAGGATTACTAGCTTCTTAAATTAGCTGCTGCTCTGATGCAGAAAGAATCAAACTCTACTTCTCAAATTTCTAACCATAATGGTAACTTTTGTAGGAAATGAACTAGAAATTTATGTTATTACATTTCGCTTACCCTCAGATCAGAAATTTTCGGGAAGTCGTTAGGCTGGTTCTTGTGGAGGTGTAGACCGTACCCTGTGCCGAACTCGCCGTATACAAGATGCTTGTCACTCAGGTAGATCGGTGCTCGGCCCTGCAGTGACTTGACCACGGTGAACATGTTAGTTTCATCCCCTGAAAAATCAAAATTAGTATTACAAATAAAATTAGACATTACAATATCTGATTGTCGGATAACACTATGATTTTTAAATAACCTCTAGCAGAGGTTCTCAACCAGGGGTAAATTTACCGCAAGGGGGTAAAAAATTAAATAGTCGGGGATAAATAATTGAAGATAATGCTGATAATGCATCTGGTGTTTCTGTTCATTATTTTTTGTAAAACAAATTAACTTCATAATGTTCTATTTAGAAAGGTTTGATGGGAGTAGTGGGTAAATGGAGAAATACACAAAGTTGAAAGAGTCAGTGATGGAGGAAAGGTTGAGAATGGCTGGCCTCTAGGAAGCTTATGTTTGATAAAATACTACCCTTACGTAGATGTTCTCTATGCATGAATTGGGGCGTACAAGTAATAATGGTAAATTATCCATGAATCACACTCATGGTTTCGTTTGTATAATAGTCGTAGCATGATGATTTCGTTTGATGTTTTGCTTTGAAAGTATGTCCTTATTTTTGAAAACTCAATAAAATTTCTCTAAGGAATTCTGGTGAAATCAGCAATGTCTGCATCAAAACGCTAAAGTTTATGGAGCGTGGGTGTTCAAATTACTCACTTGGTACATTGGGTATTCTTAACTGTTATGCTCCATGGGAGATTTCTGAGCTCAAATGTTGAATAACTCCGATTCTATAAAATATTATACAGTGGCGAATCTGTGTATGCTTTACATCTCACATCGTTACTAACGTTCCTAAAAGTAGAATTTTTGATCACACGGAAAAAAAATAAAATACCATCCTATTTTTTGGCGTTGCACTCACTTTTAACTTCGGTCACAGAGAGTCCTCGGTCTCTGACCGTAAAGAAGTACTGGTTGAAGGCGGCCATGTCCCACACCTCCTCCACAGTCTCGTAACGGTTCTCGGATGCGAGACTGTCACCGTTCCAAATGATAACCTGTGCGATCAGGTAAGAGATTCTGTACTAATGTCCATAGGAGAGCTATGTTCGAAACTGATGCACGCAATGTGAAATGTTACAAATAGCCTACGCGATGAGCAAATTTTTAAATAGAGAATTTCATCGCACCCAGAATTATTTTACACTTTGAGAGACATGGAAATTGGTTTTACGTCAAGGGGTATAAGGAAACTGATTTTACTCAGTGGGCTGTGTGGTAAATAGTTACTTACGATACGAGTCTCAACCTATTGCTTTACTCATGGCTCTATATTTTATATACGTACAGCATGTGGTACATATTTCGATTGCTTGTTCGCAGTACGCGATTTATTGAATGAGTCTCTCGAAATACTCTTAACGGCAAACGGCGGTAAACAGTATGTGATGTGTTGAAGGGTCGCTTCAGTTCGCTGCAGTATAAATGATCCTTCCCATTGAGATTTATAGTAAACAGTTAAACGCTGAAACCGTATTTTTCGCTCATAATAGAATATGTATTAACTGTTTTGTAGGAGTTCAAGCTACAAAACTTAGGGAGAAAAGGTGGCGTGAGTGACATGGTACTATTAATTAAAAACTTAAAATTGGAATAACCATTGGACCTGGAAGAAAATTCTGAAATAAATAAATTCAAGTAGTTTTGTAAATTTGTAGATCAATTAGAACAGAAAAAATCGAAAAAATTTCGAATCATCAAACTTAGAGCTATTATCGGTATAACTTCTTGATTAGGGTAAAATTCCAAGAAATTATTTTTTATATTGTTTCTCCCAGTAAAACAATTAACCCAAGACATGGCAAGTATCCACCTCTTATGGTTTTGGCTATCAAAACCCTTTATATTAAGAAATCTTTAAAATTCAATTTCTTATAATACATTGTACGTCTCAACTTTTTTTTAGAAATAAAAGAATTTGTTCTTTCTTTTTTTCTAGAAAATTTGATCAAAAATCGATAAATAGAATTTTTTGCTTGAAGTTTTACGCAAAATATCTAATCCAACAGCCCTGAGCCCCTGCTCTGATCAGTAGAAAGCTAACTGATTTAAAAATGTTAGAGACTGATTTATTGTCAAACTACGTGTAATCTTCAAGGAAAGTACAGCATCGTTGCACCCTGATATTAGTTATAATACATAATAGAAAAACAACGAACAAGATGATATGGTTCAAACATGAATATAATAAAATATCCTCCTTTATGGGTATACATTTTAATAGATGAAGGTGAAGAAATAACGATACACTGAAAAACGAATAAATATTTTGTAGTACAAATATATACATAGAACGGAATATTTTGACCAGTCTCGAGGACGTGATGTTATATATGGTTATAGAATTTTCACTTTTTATTACACGGTCAGAGTAGTAAGATTACTAATCGAGCAAATCTGAGGTGACTTAAAAATACCTAGTCATTATGTAGAAGACTCACTCCCGCTAATCCTCTTATTGATTCCCCGACGAGTGTTTATTTATGTGAGCTCAAATCCAAAGCATGATTTTTATACGCATGTGTTGCATCGCATATTAAAAAATAAAGATTATGCGTATTAGAACCAGTGTTTTCGTGGTGATATGTTCAAAAGCGATGCACTTTGGTGGAGAAAGTTCGGTAGCCACCAAAGAACGATCGAAAGAACGATCAGAGCAGGCATCTCCTGTTGGTTGTAGAAAACGAAAGCGGATAGAAGATGTCGGGGAATCCCTCAAAAGAAATGAGCTTACACAATGTCTTATTTAGATTGAGAGCTGAAATAACACAGTAATCCTAAATGCGATTGTAAACTCAGCGATCAATAAAGCTAAAAAAGTAGTTACCTAGAAAGTAAATGAAATTCAATCTGCTAACGCAACGTATTCCACAGTATTATTGTCAGCGATGTATATTTACGCGTAACTCTTTACTGCATTGAACTTAAAACACTTGGCTTTGAATGTTGTATTGACTAACACTGTAACGTGTACTTTTCTTTGTGCATTGATATAACCAATTGAAATGTAAAAATTAAATAATCACAAACGGCGTTTTTTTTTGTGAATAATAACCGAGTTGGAGACTGGCAATAATAATAATCGACCTTTCAAACTTATCCTGACATTCAATTTTTGCTTACTTTATAAAGTGGACGGCTCTCAGAGTCTTGGAAGGTTGATCCATTGAATCCATGAGTTACTGTATGTACCGAACAAATTTAAATCACTTATTTTGCAAGCTGAGAAGTAGTTCAATCAGTACACGAAAGTTAGATCACGAGTACCTTAGCAGTAGATATAAATACGTGAATGAAAATGACGAATGAAAATACGAATGAAAAACGTAAAATTCTGAAGCAAAGGTTGAAACCAAAGAAAAATAGAGAGAATGCATAAGAAGGATCTCATGTAAGGATGAAAATTATATCAATAAGCATAGTTTGAGAAGTCGTCAGTTTATTTCAAGAAGAAATATTCATAGAACATCAAATTTCAAAGCTAACCATTATGAAACGATACCACTTCCTGGGAAACGGACTTCTTGTAGATTTATGAACCTGCCGACGTCCTCAGCTCAAGAGTTCTACAGTATAAACGAAGTGTTCTTAATTTACTCACATCGCCTTTCTCATCGCCAGAAAGTAGACGCTCCCCGTTTGTGGCCAGTCTCCGGACAGGCTCAGAGTGTCCTGTCAGCGTGGTCTCAAGCTCGAAGCTCCCCATCTTCCAAACCTTGATTGTGGCGTCGATAGACGCCGTGAATAATCTGTTCTTCAGCACCAGTAAGTGATAGACTGCGTAGTCGTGTGCTTGAAATTCTTTCTCAAGTTTCAAATCCGTAGTCCATACCTGATTAAAAAAGAATGTCCATAAGATCAAGCATCTTGATGATTGAAAAATTTATTGAGACATCTGAATGACTGAGTCAATGATTAACACATCGATGGGATTGAATGTTCTTTTAATATTTACGGTGTAGTCATAAAAATCGTCTCCGCTTTAACTTTCACAAACTCCATTAACCCCAGTTATCGTCATTTTGTTTTGGCACTTCAGTAAAAGATTACAATGCTTATCATGGAACCACAGCTTTTCACTTAAAAAGAAATATATCGAAGAGTTTTAAAAAGTGTAAGGTATAATGTTGAGAACTATGATGCAACGCATGGACACAAGAAAAGGAAAAAATGACATGTGATTGGAGTGAGCCAACGTGAACATTTACATTTCTTGCGGAGAAATGCCTTTAAACTAAAACAATAATTTCAAAAACTTGAGGACTTTACCTGCACTATTGGAATAGTGTTGTAATTGTTCAAGTGCGTGAATCGTATTTTGAAAACTTCTTCAGAATGCAATAAGAATTTCTAGAAATCTGCAATATAGTAAAGTTACCTGCATTTATGTAAAAGAAAAAGTACGTTTCATCACAGGACCAACTCTCGTTTTATCGTTAGACGATTCGGATTTTTATTTGTAGGTAACTGGTAAGATGATGCTTACGCGTATATTTATTGCAACTTCCTTCCAGCTCTTTACTATGTACAGGTGCGTTAATATTTCCCTGCAAACTTATATCCTCACTTCTCCCTGTCGTAAAACTTATTTATCATGGGGGTAATGTTTTCTTTCGTAGCAGCATAATACAGACTCCTGCTTTACTAACTGAGCTATTTAAGACCAAGTAAACTCAACCTAAACTCCCATCGGTTTGTACAAATACAGTGTCACTAAAAACAGTCCGTCCAACTGAGGAAAGATCGGACCAAAACTTCTGCAATAAATTAAATCAATGCTGCAGAGTTAGCTGTGAGTCGACACAACCTTAACTTTGCCGTCATCAGCAGCGGTGTAGACGCGGTCCCCGTGCAGCAAGACGGTCTCCAGGTCCGCTCCATGACGGCTCTCAGGGGCCGCCTCACATGCCAGCGTCAACGCCACCATCTGACATTTGAGGGTAGAAAGACACTTCAGGCAGTATTGACAGGACGCGGAAAAATATTTTACATGACAATTCAAATTACTCAACCCTATTTAGAACTGATGTATCGCTGCGACCAAGTTGAAACGTGGCCAATAGCTTGGCCAAACTTAGCTCTGCTTCTGGATTGATAAATGTTTGTTTTGGAAGATGGTACGTTCCGTTTCCCACCTGCAACTCAATGGAAGGAGAGACGTCTCATTTATTTTACTCACGCCGTCCAGCGTTTGAGCAGAGTGCCATCCTGAACTTAAAACAATGAAAATTTTTTATGGTGAAACATTAGGATGAGCAAAATCGTACTCGTAAGAATGGAATCTTGTGACTAGTACGCGCCTAATCAATTTCTTGGGTATAAAAGGCTGATTTGGTGTCTTCAAGGACATGCTTGCGAGTGTGTATGACAATTTATACTGGTTTACTGGGGGACGGAAACTTTTACCCACCTAAATGCTTTGAAAAAATGCTCAGGTAGATTGATAAATTGAGATACAGTATCTGTTCGTAATACATACGCCTAAATTTAGGAAACAAAAGAGCTGAGGAACCTCTCTTTTCAATTGTAAACTTGTCATGTAGAACGGCTATTCTTTTGATCGTAGAAGAAAAATATCAGGGTATGGAAATTTATAACTTATGTCTCAAAAATTACGTCACTAAACTTTCATAGGAACTCTTTGAGTAACAAAATTTCAATACTCAGCTCGTATTCACTTGGGATGCCCGGAAAAATTAATATTTGATTGGTACCAAATTATTTCGTCTAATCTTATTCATCATCTGTCCAATGTACAGCGGAAATACGAGTCAGTACATTATAGTTAATCTTCTCAGACTTTCATTATAACAAAATTTTCTAGAGGTATGTTAATAAATGATTCTGGCTAAATGAAACAATTATTTCAGTACGATGAAGTTATGATTCTCAAGCAGAGAAGCACCAACTAGCGTTTGACGAGACAATAGTTCTAAATCTGAGTGAGGGTCATCGTGAAATTCTTAAGTATAATTCTGATTATTACACTATCATTTCACACCCTAACAAATGAATCATTTTGAACAGCAAACTCATTTTCGTATCATAAATTAATAACGCTAACACAATATTAGGAAATAATTGAATAAGTACACTGGAGCACGATGAAACAGCCACTCTCGTGTAGCAAAACTGTCACTTTAACTCAAGGAAAGAAATATTTTTGCATAGTGGGCAACGAAATGTAAGCTTCAAATATGAATGACGCAAGTATGATGCACCTTCAAGCAGAAAACTGAAAAGTTCCATGTTTTCGGAGCAACTTTTGTTTGTTTGGGAGCTCAACATTTAGTAATAAAATCTTACACCTATTGTGTTTGCGCCAAATAATTGTGAGCTCTCATGAATTAGAAATGAAAGCTACTCTGAAGATTGTTTTTATTTATACTGAAATTCGTATTAAAATCCTACCGTGAAGATACCGAAGCAAGACCAGCTACACCCGGCAGTGTGCACTTGCTGTGGTTTAATACTGAGGGCGGTGTTGGCAGCGGCAGGTGCCGTAGCTGCAACCCTCCGCTCCCCTACCTCAACCTACACAGAAGGGACATACGCTCGCGAACTTTCTCGAATGAAATTAACATTGAGAAGGTATCTAAATTTTTTCTCATTGCCTAATAACTTGTAGCATAGCATCAATAACTATGTTATTTTCTGATACATTCACATCTTGGTGACCCATGAGTGGTCACTGAAGGGATGATCTTGAAGCGGAAGGCTCGTCGGTGACCGCAAACTACATTTTCAAAAATACTTGACTAACACCTGATGATTAGAAATAGTTTGTATCTAACTTACGGCAAGAAGCAGGTTTTCTGAAGAAATTAATAAATAGTAACGAGTGTTCATTCTTTAAAAACGTTGACATTTGTTTGATGCAACATCAGGGGAAGTTTACTCAGTAATCTTAGTACAAAAAAGGAACGATATGTTGTCGGTCGGAGAAATTTCCAATAACTAATACGTTCGCTAGAAAAATTGATTTCGTTAAAACTCATGTATTTTGTATGATGATATTTTTCAAATGCGGTCTAATATATACCAGGACGCAATGAGACAAATAACATGGTGAAGCCAGTCTCCTAGGTCGATGGGGTTTTGAGAACAAATGATTTCTTTTCATTATTTGTGAGGTGAGCTTGAGCTTATGCCCTTCCACACAAAAAGCAAAGGCTTTAACCATAAGGCTATATTGCAACTTTGTTTTCTTTTTACACGTTGGGTTATTTTATATTAATCCATAAGCAGAACTTTCTCACTTTGAGACACGTCTCGTATAGTATTGCACTCAGTAAAAATTAATTTCCTGCGAGAGAACTGCATGAAGTTGAAGATCTCAAAATTTTTATTAATTCAATATTCTTTGCAGTTTCAGAAACATTTTACAATGAGGAGCAGAATGTAATTTTGGGTTGTCTTGAATATTTGCAATTATATTAAGTTGTGTCCCGTACGATAATTATAGGCTCACAGCAGCAGCCCTCATCGTTGAGCTACGCGCACCTAATTCCCTCGCCGGATATAAAACCAGTAAACCGAGAAACATAAGAACAAATTTTGGGATATTTTACACCATTTCAAAAATTTAGCGTTCCCTATTTCTTCATTGACTAATACAAATGCATGGAGGAACATTGAATTTTCTTCAAGGCTTCTTCCGCTTGGGGAGATTTTTGCTAAATTCTAATTTCTTACGAGTATATAAACTATGAGCGAATTAGAACATGAGTAAATTAACGTAACATTTCAGTCCAGAATTTTCTTTGATGCGCGACTCTGAAAAAATGTGAACATCATCGCTGTTTCCCAAAGAAGCAAGTTCTTGTACAATATCTTTACTGTTGGGGGTTTGTATTAACATTATCGGCCAGCACAGATAATTTAAATTAATGCAAATTATTAAGATAATTTGTACCATTGAATGAACAGAAGATGATTTTGCGATGGAACAGACAGAAGGATGATATACTTATTCTCATCAAGCCTGATACAGACCATCTTGTACATTGTTTTTTCAAAGGTTTTATTACTAATGGCGGGATGCAATGACGGTTACCCATTTGCGCCACCTGAGTAGAGTGGGGAATTATGGCTATCTCTCTTTTCTCAACAGAGAGAACCACCGGGCGGCAGGGCCGAGGAGTCGAATAATTTATCGACCCTTCCCGTGGAAGGAGCGCGCTCTTAACCACTCGGCCGCAGTGAGTGAAATTCCCAATTTTTAGAAAATATGATTGAAATTTTACTTGCTATATTCGCTTGAGAAAAAAGAATTTGAAAAGCCTTATTCTCGCTAGCGCCCATGTGAACGAGGCAAAGTGGTCATTATATTATTACTGAAGTAAGTAAAATGTAATGGAGAAATAATTAAAATTTTTAAATGCCTCAATATTTAGACTTAGAAAAGTGATGTTTCTTGTCGAACAGATTAAAAAATAGGGGTGAGCAAATGATTCATTCATAAAACAGAACATTTAACTTGATTTTTAACTTTTTCCATGAGTACTTTCGTTTGGAAGGTCTAACGTTGAAAATTTGAATCATGTTTTTTGTTTAGTTTAGCACTGAATTGAATAAGTGGCGGAAACCTATAATCACTCTTTGAAAAACTACTCTCTCTCTCTCTTTCTCTTTCTCTCTTTCTCTGTTTAGTATATAGCAGAACAATGAATTCAACGCGCAATATTAGTTCATTACAGCATATTGCGCAGAATAGAATCACTTGATTACATTGCCCAGTCGGGCAGTGACAGCCGTGGCGTTGCTATTTGTGGTGAAGTTGCCACCCTACACTCCGCTCGCCGCGGCCAAGCCTATAAATAACTCCTTTTAAATATCAAAACCTGTTTGTAAATATAACTCAGTAAAGGGGAGCGTGCGTTGGCTTCGAAAGTTGCTGTAATGTTTGTTCAGCGGTGGTATAAAAGTTAGATTTAATGAAGAATTGAGAGTCGCATCAACGCCAAGGTTATCATTAAGTGTATAGTGGGAGCAGAAATTTCGCCTAGTTTTCAAATATATCCATAACGAAAGTCGTTTTTTACCTCGCAGAGGACGGAGGAAGTGCTGTAAACTACATTCCCACTGCTGTCTATACTTCTGAAAATATTCCGTTACGAGCATTTCTGTTTTCGATCTCGAAGTTTCTTATTGGTAGCATCTGCTGATAGATTGGTGGAGCGTAAGCTCTCGATGTTTGCGCGTGTCCCGGAAGAGGGTGGTTAGAGGAGAGAGATGTCGTGTTTTGAGCTCTCTGAATAGAAACTAAGAAAATTTTTGGCAAAATATCTATGGCAATACTGAAAATTTAAATTTATCGAAAATAGACTTTAAAATTATCTCTTTTATTGTTTATTTTCTCAATTGCACATACTTGTTTATCTATAAAGCCAATCTATTTTCGTTCCGTATGTTTAACAGAAAATTATGAGCCAGCTGAAACAAAATATGCTAAACAAGTTGAAAAAAATAAATCTCACGAGTGGGAAAATGTAAAAATATCTCTTGAAGGTAATTAAAGAGGTTAGTGCGCCCTGACATGAGAATTTCACTTTGTAGGAAGAGAATCGTTCACACACGAAGCGATCAAAAATGCAGTGCGGTGGCGTCGATCCATTCCTGGGTTACTAAATTTAAATAAATTTATACGGCCATTATGCATCCTCTCGAGAGTCACAGAGAGACGGAAGAAGCGAATAAGTATATAAATAAATAAATAAATAAATAAACACACTAATAGTAATATTGAAACTCAAATTAGTGCGATTTTGTGATTGGTATAATAAAAAGGTATCATCTAAGCGTCTTCGATAAGATATAGGTATGAATTCAGAAGGACAGAAATTCATGAAATTGGCTTTTAAACTTAGTCCTGGGTTACTGAATCGAGCTCGAAGGTAAAGAGATAGGGCGTCTCAGAAATGCCCGAGATGTGAGAAGAATTCCTGCAGACGCACGAGCGAGTGAAGGAAGCTGTTCTCTGCGGAGTTCCCATGAAAAAAGTGATTCTGTATGTTCAATAGCATTGATAAATACAAAATGACACAATTAAAACGTATTATATGGACTAAATATAATATCTCATAGTTTTAAAATTGAATTTTGTTTTGAAAATAGGAGTATCTCGGAAAGCAAGAGCAATTAGGTTCTTACTACTTGACAACATGCAGGACAGGAAGATGTTCTGTCGACTGAAATTATGTAGTTATATACGATAAAAAAAATTTGGGAAAAAACCGAATACATGTACAACGTATATTTCCGAGTTTAAATTGGTTTAACCGCGAAATGCCTTGTCACATACATATATATATATATATATATATATATATATATATATATATATATATATAAATATACTGAGTTATATATTCATATTTATTTAGTTAGTTTGCTTTTGTATTGTTGCTCATTGAAACTTTTTAACAAGTTTTAGCGTTATTCACTAAAGATCGGGACACGAAGCACGATGTATGAAAGTAAACGTTTAGATTTGGAATACAGTATTTAAATCTAAAATATCGGGCAGGCTTGAGGCATTGCTGTACTATAAATGTAGTTAACACCCTTTTCTAAATAAGCTTATTACTTAGAGACTGGTATAAGAGGTAGCTAAGAATCTTAGCGGACAGGTACAAGTGATAAACAACAATATTAACGGACTCGTAAAAGTGGCGACCGACTACTACTACTAAGAAAGAAAACGGAAGGTAATTAGAATCGTGGACATCCTAACTGAATACTAATAAACATGGTAAAATTTTCAAATCTCAGATCAGGTTACAAGCAATATCATCCAGAGAACACACAAGGAACTGCTGCTCTCAGCGTTTGAGGTTGAACTTCAAGTCGTGAAGGATTGGTAAATAGATCAAATTTTAAAAGTAGAGGCAGAGGAACAATCAATTGGTCACCAAAGAGGGGCCAGTCAAGTCGTCTCCAGCATGAAACTAATGTCTTACACTTGTCAAAATGGTAGCTAGGAGAACGAAAGACATGGTTCACGATCAATCGTAGACAAAGACTCAAAGAGTATGACCAGAGTCACAAAGGAAGTAACGGAATACAATTCATTACGAAGCACTATCCCAAAAAACATAAAGGTAATGAATGACGAGAAAAGTTTTTGCTGTGAATTGTAAGCAAAAAAAAAACATTGTAAAAGAGTAGGGTTAGAGGAAAGACGGAAAAACTTTTCTAGCGTAGAGGCCATTACCACAAAGGTCGAGTACACCCGGGAAGCCACAATACGGGTAAAGGTTAGAATGCGCTGAAAAGACATTAGCGCATGAAGGCACAGGCTCGCCAGCACACCACGAGAGAGTGAGGTGGTAGGTAAACGTTATAAACAACGAATATTTCCACCACCAAAGCGAACACAAAAACGGTAACCCGGTAGATTTTCCGAGGAGAAATTGTCTTCCACTCATTGATTTCCCTAAGATACAATTTTTATGCGAACAACTAACAATTCTTGAGAAACTTATTGAATTCAAATGATTTGACCAATGTGGCAATGACTATGCAGGTTAGTGTCTGTAGGTGAGATAAAGAGTGAAACTCTACTTCCGATGAAACTTTCTGTGATTTCAAACAGTTTCCTCATGTATAGAATTATGGGATGTGTGCTTTGTTGAAGTTCGTTAGAAACTCTAGTTGTAATGAATGAAAGTACTCGCATTCCGAATTTTATTCGATTGAAAAACATACATTCTTTGACTTCAAAATTGCACATATGGTTATTAATTAGTAAGCCACCAAAAATACATGTTTAGATTTCTCCTACATCAAATTCGTCTCGCATTGAGAGCCAGTATCAGCCATAATGCAAACGCTTAGAAATTCGAAACTTTGGATCTGGTGGCTGTAAATTAACGGGAATAAAATTCATAACAAGTACCATTTTCATTGAATTATTTTAGTTCATAGTTTTTGGTTTAAAGAATATCGATATAAAAATTACAAGTTGTTAAAGTTGATATATTGCTGTTAATCATGAGATACAATTTTTTGTCTGGAAAGTTGAACTGTACTCTAGTAAATTCGTAAAAGATGATCTGTTTGGAAACTATCGGAATGTACAATTTAACGTTGATTGTTACAAAATTATTGATTTTCCTAATTTGCGAGCGACAGTTGCCTTTATTCAGCTCACTGTGTTTTCAGTAACGACTCGAAATAAATTGTGTGTCATTTCAACATGCAGTTCAATCACCCGTCTTGAATTCTATTTTAACATCAGAACTCATCGAATACGCTTTTTTAACCGACTGTACTTCCGGAGTTTGCTTAGCTTAGCTTTCGGCTTTCGGGAGTCTGTCTGCACAGCGCATCTCCAGTGAGCTCACACAGCAGCAAGCAGCCCAAATGGAAGCATGTAAGTAGTCATGGCCGCAACTTAGTTATTGAAAATGGCAAATGAACCCCAAACGTGTCACAATCTCTGTTTTCAAATCTGAATACTATATAGTAATTTCTTTGAACTTTTCGATACAGAAACTCTAAGCATTTACAGGAAGATTAAAAAGTGGAATAAAAAACTGGTACCAACTTAATAAGTCATAATTTTTATGCAAACATGTTTACACGAAGGGATGTTCGGATTTTTTGCAGATAAGCACCGCGACTAATGCTACACATGAGTTCACCCTTTTGTAACATTCGAAATAATGCACCTATCGACTTCAAATTACTCTTTATTGAAAGAATGTTTGGTCAATATTAAATATAATGTTGTCAACGAATTTCATAATTTCGTAGGTATAGACGGGTAATATAGTCGATTATAAGACGTTTTACACGAATGACATTCTGCCCGGCGATGCGTTATTTTCGAATTATTCAGCTCTGAAGCTGGCTTGTGCGCGCCATGGAAGCACGCGGGGCTAGCGTAATTAAATTAATAACGGAAGCTAACCCCCTATTACAAACGTAAAGAGGTTGGGTCGTGAGGGGTAGGCACAGTTCTTTTAGTGAAAATTATAAATAAAGGTTTCGAGTGACGTTTGTTTACATCGACGCCAAGGTGGCTGCCGCCATGGCGCCAACCGGCTGAACATGGCGGCAGCCATCTTCGAGTCGAAGTAAACAAACGTCACTAGAAAGCTTTATTTATAAATTTCACTAAAAGAACTGTTGCTACCCCTCACGACCCAACCTCTTTACATTTGTAATAGGGGTTAGCTTCCATTTTCATTGCTAAAACAATGACTGTTTTTGCGTTAAAAGGGCCATTCAGGAGCGCCGTTCGTATAACTTCAAACTTAAATAACTCGAAAACTAAGCATTTCCGGGCACATTGTCATTCGTGTAAAACGTCTTAAAATCGACTATATTACCCATCTATACCGACGAAATTATGAAATTCGTTGACAACATTATATTCAATATTGACCGAATGTTTTAATCTTTCGTTTGAGAGTAATTTGAAGTCGATAGGTGCATTATTTCGAATGTTACAAGTGGGGTGAACTTATCTGTAGCAATAGTGGCAGGACTTATCTGGAAAAGATCCGGATGTTCACTTAACAAATAATTATATACGAGAGTGGTTGAAAAGTAGCTTCCTTTTATTGCATATATATATATATATATATATATATATTTATCTGAAATACGGAATTTATTTTCCCTTAAATATTCCTGCTCTGTGCTCCGTATTTACTAACTACTGGAGGATACAATATTGAATTCTAACCTCCCTCAAATTATTTCAAGTACCTTTCTATCACATTTAAATGAAAATTTCATTAATTACTGTCGGTCTGAATTCATACCTATATTTTATCGTCGACACTTGGATGAAATTTTTTAGTTATTCTCATCACTAAATTGTGTTAATTTGAAGTTTTCCAATCATCTTACCTTATAATACCCTTGATGTGTTTATTTATTTCTTTGGGGCCTGTTTCCCACTCAGGGGGATGCAACTATTGTATCTATGGGAATTAGCGCTCCTAGGGGGACTATGTAAGGGCCTGAGCTAAAGGTTAGGTAGGCTTTCTTTTTGTTAAAATAGAATAGGTTTTTGTTTTGTTACGGACCATCTTTTTTCGGTTCACTGCTGTCCTGTTTTTCAGCACCTACTACTTTCTTCTTCAACTTTTTCTTGTTTCATGATCTTCTTTCTTAGCTTTCTGTTTCTGTGCTTTTTCTGCATAGATTCCGTGTTTCCTTAACTCCATACTAAATGGTGCCTTCTTCCTTCCTCTCTTAGGTAGCCTTTGTTGCGGATAGGGAGGCTTAAACTAACTAATAATCTAATCTTGGGGCCCGCTTCGTCTTTTATTTGATTTGAAGGATGCTTATTGACCGTATCCGTGATACGAGTTTCACCAGTGCACAAATACAAGGATATTTTTTATCGTGGGCACTACTAGGATCGATATATATTTTTTGTCATCCACATCTGGCTATTTATTGAAGGGAAATATCGTACCTCGCCATTTTAGACGGGCCGTGTACGCTAGTTTGTTAATAATATTCATCCTAGCAGTGTTTTTCTGAGCAAAAAGTAACGAAATGGTGAAATAGCTTCTATGGATGTCCTGGTAAGAAGTCCGAACAGTAAATTTATTTTTTCAGTTCATGGGAAACGCAATATCGTCGACCTTAGCACCAATCATTTCAGCTGTACCTACATAGGTTAATGTTATATCTTGTATGAAAATATTACTGACCAGAGCATTTCAAATTTCCAGCACGAATAAAATACTCCATGGAGAAAAAATACCTGAAAATGTTCGTGCGTAATAATAATTACCTAAAATCTATTGCTACTCAAATCGTTAGGAAAATTTTTCTACTATTAATTCTCCCCTCCTCCTGCAACTTTGACCGCACTTAAGCAGGAAATATTCGTGGAACTGCCGTTTCTCGGTTACTAAACCGGTGAGTTTAATTAAACAAGAGTCCTCGGTGTTGGTGCAAAACTTATTTTTTTCCATTGACGTGCAGGATTATCGTAGGAATACTTTTAAATTTGCAACATTTTCAAATAGAAAAGAACGATAGGACGAATGTCTCAAAAGTTGCTATGCATACTTTGGATAGCTGTCATCAGTCGTTTTTCGGAAGTACTACCCTCCAACTATTCATTCATCACAGTCAATTTGCAGGGTTTTCTTATAGGACAGGTAGCCGAATGTTTTTCCCTATCTGCTGTTAGAGACCACTGAAATAATTTCAATCATCCCTTCAAAGTTTCTTAATTCATTAATGCTTCGTAGAGCAAAAAATGAATAGGATCTTCAAATTTCGCAGTAGGCTGTTATAGAAAAGTAAGCTATGGTTACCCCCAGTACCCGCCAGTTGACTCCCCATGGTAATATCTGTTTGTTGACGCGCAGTCCCGTCTATATGTAAGAATGGACATTCGGATGTGCGTGCTATTGTTTCCCAAATAGCTGGCCTCAATCAGTGAAGCAGCCAGAGGGTTTTTATGTTTCACAAATTATGTTGATTTTGAGAAGAACAGAGACGTTAGTGAACAGGGACTCTACCTCGACCGATGCTATTATTTCGTGTGGATTGGTGGTTTGGAAGCTAATCCTACTCAAGAGGTTACAAGTCGTCACGGCGACGCAACTTGCCTCATCCTAGGAGCTTAGTTCATGGCCGAAAACCTCTCACACATTCGAACATCATTTTTGCAGAACATCTCTTCGGAAATCACTTAGCTTTGTGGAAACTGCGATTAAAACTTTGATTCAATAATAATGACATTATTACGCTCACTTTTGACGGATTTGATGTTCCACATAATCAAAATCAAGTATGTAGGTATTCCCTACGCTCTTGTACTTGCATTGCAGGAACTACGTGTACTTTCGGTTGATATTGAATTTAATGCGCTCACAGAAATTGAAAATTTGGTTTCCAAGACTCGCTAGAAGAACTCATTCAAAGACATTTCACATAAATGACATTTTGCTCGCTAATGCGGAATTTTCGAGGTATAACAATAATTACGATCAGGTAGGAATAACATTATATAGTCGGTTGTGTAGTCGCTGCGTTGTTGGAACACGCCCACTTTTTTGGCGAAAACAGCATCGGTTTGGGAAAGTTAAGGTAAGCTATTTTATGTTTATTTAAGTAAGTTAGTTTAAGTTAGTTTATTTAACTAACCTAACGTTACCTAACCTAACCTCACCCATCGATACGTCAATACCGTATTACAGCATATTTACGTGTCTGTTCCTTCACTTCTATATACGGCGTTCCTTTGACTTCAAAGTTGAATAACTCGAAAATTACGCATCAGCGAGCAAAATGTCATTCATTTAGAACGTTTTTAAATGTGCTCCTTTGATGATTCGTGGGAACCAAATTTTTAATTTTCGTAAGCGCATTAAAATCAATATCGACTTTGCTTTCTCGTACGTAGCAAACTTCCCCCAATTTTGAAGATGTGCAGGCATTTCCATTATCCTATACAGTAACTCGAAAGTTTTATGCTCGTACATTTGGTGAGTCTTTGGAAAGATCAACCTCCTCAGGAGGCGACAATTATTGTATCTATGGGAATTAGAACTCACAGGGGAAAAATGTGAGGTCCCGAGCTGACAGTTAGGTAGGGCCTTCTTTTTGATGAAATAAAATTTTTTTTTATGTTAAGGACCATGAATTTTTTCAGTACACTGATGTCTTGTTTTTAGCATCTACCACTTTCTTTCTCAACTTCTGTTTCTATGCAGCTTGTGCTCGGATTCCGCGAACCCTTAACTCCATACCAAACGGTGCCTTCCTCCTCTCTCTCTCTCTTTGGAACGCCTTTGTTGCAGTTAGGGAGGATTACACTAACATCTAATGTAATCTAGGAATGATTAGTAAATTAATGGAATAAGAATACAATTCTACAAGTTCTCAGCGTATTGGTACATATATGTACCACATGGTTAATTTCGAATTGCTAATTCACGCAGGAAAAATAGCTACCATTTCATTGATTTCACTACCTTTATTTATATTAGACTATGGATTACAAGTTAAAATGTGGCGTTTCTGGAGTTTTAACTACCCCACGCATTATTTTTCTACTTAGCGTGCAATTTTTATGAAACTAGCACAGTATATGTAAAATTGAATTTGGAGCACATTTTATTATGTATAATTATCTGATTTTCTTCTTTGTTTTTCAGAAAAAGAAACCTCATGTTCGTTAGTACATTAGAAGATTATAAGCATCTATTGAATTGTGAAGTATCGTCATTAGCGTATTTCCAGTATTAAAATTTGATTCTGACTAATGTGAATTGGGTAAAATGTGACTCTCCTATGCAATTTAATGCTTCCGCTTTAAAATTTCGATGTTCCAAATATTTTCTTGACGGAAGTGTATTACTTTTGTGTCAGCAAGGAGGAAGAGCTTTTTTAAGGGAAGGCATCTTTCGATCTCACAAATTTTGAAACTTATTTATTTTTATTATTATTATTATTATTAAAGTTTACCATCCTTGCTTAGGTATGTTTTTTGGTTGTCTAGGTTAGGTTAAGTTTTTTTTTCAAATATGGTCCGATTCTTATGGAAACTTGCTCACTTTATATAAAATTAAATTTAAAACACATTTTATTCGTGGTATTTTCAAGTTTTTTATTTTTCCAAAATCGTGAGGAACTTAAACTCCAGAATCCCTAAAATTTTATTGCACAATTATATTTTTCCCGCTCGTTAAAAAGGATAAGAATGTAATCAAGCAGTTGAGATTGCTTTTAAATTCTGCTTTTTCCAACCTAGCCAAACCGACAGTGACAACCTCGGAAACGTGGTGGAAGTGACAACTGATTCCTTTGTGTGGCCCACCCCCTCAAAAATGAAAAATTCTAATTCTGAAACAACTTGCTCGAATGAAAGTATTGTAATAGTGGATATTAGTGTTTGGCACGTTTTTATCAACGTTACTGAAACGATGCATTCGTTTCGCTTTGGGGATATGGAGTTAACCCGTCGCCACGTCCTGGACTCTTAGAAGGTCGGCAAAGCTAGCACATGTTTCCCATCAGCAAACCTAGGGTTGCCATATATGGTCTTAAGCGTCTCGTTGAGCACTATTCATTGGTGTAAGGTAAAATTAGGTGGGGGGAACAGGGAAGGAGAGATAACAAGCTCAAATCTGTATGAATTCTTCTGCTCAGTCTGGAGTGTAGCTACCGGCGCTGCACAACCTCTTAGAAGGCCAGCAGTGTAGCTGAGGCATACCAGCACACACTCTGCCTCTAAGAAGGTCGCCATCATTTTTGTTTTCTTATGTTTTTTGTTCCAAAAATGGGAGTCCAAATCCGCAGATTTACTCCTACGCAAAAAATAATACCACCATTGTATTCGGGAGGAAAAGCTCTATGAATATCAAACTCTTTACAAACAATGAAACTGCTTGATAACAGCCTATACACAAAATGAACTAAAAAAAAACTGTTTTACATATAGTGCACATAACTCCGGAACTATTGGACCTGAAAAAAAAATTCACATACCACAAGATTCAGCAACTCAGAATCTATGAAAATGCATCATAAAAAAACAAAAGTGCAATAAATAAAAAATGGCCAGTGATTATCTGGTTTCTGTTTTTTATATTTTACCGAAATAAAAACTCGAATTTCGTAGATTTTTATTGAGGTAGCAGTATTTTTTTCCCCCCTGACAGAAAAAGCAACTCTCTCTCTTTACAATGAACCCCCGATGAAACTTCTAACATGATGAATGGGTCTCACCTCAACACCGCCGATTCCTGCCCTGGTATCAAACTTAAAATGTGAGCCAAACAAAATTGCTTTTTCATGCACATTCCCGAAGAACTCTGGATTTCGAATTTATTTCCATTGTTTCTGGACAGTAATCATCCAATGATTAAGAAATGAATATATGTTATTTATAGTGAACTCGCAAAACTTGTCACCACTTCTGAAGTATAGAGTACGTTGCACCTCTAATGAGGATGAAAATTTTTGCTTCGCAACGAATTAATTTGACTGTGAGCCCAATAATTGTCTGCTGAATTTCCAGTAGATGAATTCTGCTTCGAGGTTTGAAAAAATATAATTTTACGCCTGGTCTCCACCTGGCGCAGCAAGCAGTGCTATATGTATGTGGAACTACTGTATCCTTTAAGGGCTATTTGAAACAAAATCGAAGAAACTGATTTTTTATCGAATGTTTTTGCTTAATTTATGTTGAAGTGTTTTGCAAAAATAATATTCGTGATACTATTTTTTACCTTGCTTATTTTCGTTGATAGAAAGGAGCTTTAGGAGAACTGCCCGTGATGCAAAATCTTAGGTTTATACTTGTACCTAGTCGCTGCACAGGGTGTCCCCAAACCCCCCCACAGGGTGTCCCCCAAACCCTCCCCAAAGGGTGTCCCCCAAACCCCCCCCACAGGGTGTCCCCCAAACCCCCCCCACAGGGTGTCCCCCAAACCCCCCCCCACAGGGTGTCCCCCAAACCCCCCCCACAGGGTGTCCCCCAAACCCCCCCCACAGGGTGTCCCCCAAACCCCCCCACAGGGTGTCCCCCAAACCCCCCCACAGGGTGTCCCCCAAACCCCCCCCACAGGGTGTCCCCCAAACCCCCCCCACAGGGTGTCCCCCAAACCCCCCACAGGGTGTCCCCCAAACCCCCCCCATAGGGTGTCCCCCAAACCCCCCACAGGGTGTCTGTCCCCCAAATCCCCCCACAGGGTGTCCCCCAAACCCCCCCCACAGGGTGTCCCCCGAAACCCCCCCACAGGGTGTCCCCCAAATCCCCTCACAGGGTGTCCCCCAAACTACCCCACAGGGTGTCTCCCAAACCCCCCCACAGGGTGTCCCTCCTAAACCCCCCCCGCAGGGTGTCCCCCCCAACCCACCCCCAAT